>OU779861.1:11306324-12577648 GCA_916999025.1 Orgyia antiqua
GAGCTATTCTCTTTACGTATTTTATATAGTTCAGATTTAAATACTAAAGGATATAATAGTGTAGATATATACACAAATCGAGAACGTTACGAAACCGAATCTAATTTCATTTGAATGCTTGAGCAAAAAAGTCGATCACATCGGATTGTGTCGGCCTCTTCACAGAACCAGATATCAATAGTCATCACACCGATGACGTGTTCGACTGGAATCGAATTAATTACTCTTACAGTTAGGGGCAACAGGTGAACAGGTGGATTTTTTTATATTTCTGTGTTCAATTTACATCGGTGGTTTGTTAATTTCATTCTATATAGTCTAAATAACCATCTGTAATGGAAAATTGTGCTTTCAAACTTATTTTGAATCTGTAAATAGATACTAAATCTGTAACAACAGAAATAGAATACTGAAAAGGAATTCAAACCAATACTATCGTTGATCATGCCGTAGATTTACCTCATGGGTATATAAAATTCTTGTGTCACAGTATTTGTAAAATTCTTCACCTAAATTACTTGACCGATTGTAACGGAATTTTGTGTGTATTTTCATTAGGTCTATGAATATGAAATAATTTTTACACCTACTCTTGGGTCACACAAAACGATTCCTCCAGTTAGTACATATGTGTTGTGTCTACGTCCCTCCGACGTACACGTCTTTTTAAAGATTGCAAACACTGACAATGAGCATCGGACATGCCAGAAACCTATGTCGACATTATCAATGCGAAAGCTTAGAATAACAGCCAAAAACACTGCAGTATTTTATAATTGAAATTTATTCAGATACTATAACTATATATTCCGGTACTACATACCTACACAAACTAATTAGAAATAAATTAAAAAAATGTCTATCTAATTTGATTAAAACCCTATAATAATTTATTGTTAATTAAAATATTTAAAATAATCGATTTAATTTATCTTAATGAGGTCACACACGGAACATATTAAGATAACACATCTAGATAAAGAATGGTAAATATTTAATCATTTTATAATTAAACTAAGATCTACGCGCGTAGCGCCTACACGCTTTATGTTAGACATCAACGAACACTGTGGTATCGCAATGTGGCATCTGGACAAGACTATTTAAATTAAGTAGCGATAATTCCATGTTATAATCATTCTAACTTATAAAAATGTACCTACTGATATTCCACAGTATACTATTTCCAGTAATCAAACTAATTACTGGATTAAATAAAAAATATTATGTAAATGTTTTATTACGAAAAAAGCGATATTGGAACCTATGAATTTAAAATATCACCCCATTGTTTTACCGACTGAGCAATCGTGGACTTTACCCAAATCTATCTAGTAATAACGAATTTCTCTGCCATATTTTACTTTCGTCTAGCAAGACACTTGCTAAAAACTAACAAATAGTAGGTAACTAGGTATTAAGTATAGTGAGTATTTTGTTGAAAATAGGCTAATTTTATCTAGAGCTTAAAGGAAATAATCGTATCGACGTTGTTTTTGACTTTTTAACAATTTTGAAAAGTAACTTCAACATTATATCTTAATATAACAAAACACTAATACAACAAACCAACAGAATACGAACTAACATTTGCCTTCTACTAAATCGATTCCTCATGGCTGAGGGTCGTGATTACTATGGTAGTGGAGTAGCTTCCTTCAAACGCCGTGGCATTAAGAATGTCTGATGGCAGCAAAGGTTTTGGTGTTTATGGCCGTTCGTTCCCATTGTTCCCAACTGTCTTTGTTTACCACGTATGTCACAGACATATGCAATTGTTATTATACATTAAACATACTTCCTTGGCTTTATTTACACATTTTACACTCATACATCTGATCAGATTTGCCCAAACGGCTGTAAGTGCTACGCAATTGAACTTTTTGAAGGACATCGGTGATGCTGATGACATCGGAGTATCCTTTTTCAACTTTTCTCGGGAGTCTCTTCCCAGCGTTTCCACTTACCGCCATATATATGCTTCTCTCCACATGACCAAAGCATACTTTTCTCTACCTTAGTCACTATTTCCTCTTTGAAACTGCAACATTCATTTATGGTAAGTGAAAGAGCAAATAAATTATCACGTTTACTTATTAATTAAAAGTTTCATAAAATTTTGCAATTATTAATTAGAGACTTAACGTTTTGCTTTAGAGATTATTAGAATGAATTTTTTAATATTGTTTATAAGACCGAGGGTTCTTTACTCACCAGATGGTGCTACATTTAATAATGGCGGGATCCCGCAGAGGTATTGTCCGCGATAATTTGTAGCTTACATCACTGACGAAAAACACCCAAATAAAATAATAACGTTATTTATTTTAATGAAATATCTGCCCTCAGCGGAGAGGGCTTGCCCTATTGTGCCAATACCTGGACTCCAACTGTGACATCGTGTTATTCTAAACGTAATACATATTTTATTGTGCTAAAATAATTCAATAGTTACATCATAGAATATGCAATAGGATTTTTGAATTATGAACTTCAAAATGTTGAATAATGAAGTAAAAAATTTAAAAAATACACCTACTTAGGTACTTTAATAACATAAACAGCTAAAAGTCTTGTGACTTTTCAGCTCTAAGTCTAGGCCGGCGCGCCGGCCTAGATTTAAAATATAGGTACGCGTCTTAATCCGTAAAAATGGTTTCTTTTTTAATGAGTCGAATGTGTGTTAGAAAAATTTTACTAGAAATTTTATATAATGGCGTTCTTTTTACCTCCCTAAGATAAGTTTATATACAAATGTATTAAGTATATATAAACTAGTATCGAAGAAATTTTTCAATATCTGTCTATTTATCTTCACTCGTTATAAAACAAAGTAGTTATTTTTGTATGTATGTCCCTATGTGAGCTTATATCATATCATATTGTGTGCGGTTTGCATAATTTGGTAAGATTTGGTTTCTGAATTCAATGCATACAATGATGCGGTCAACAGCTAGTGTAATATATAAGAAAATACATAGATTAAAAAAATCTATGAGGAAAGAAACAATATTTAATTCAGGACTAATAGGAAAAATTTGGCATCAAACAATTCGCCTGCATCGTAGTTAAGAAAATCTATTTTGTGTAACATGTATAGACGAACACATAATCAGATGTGATAATGAAGACAACATCTTTTTCGAAATACCTACTGTTAACTCGTACAAATTCAACTATCAACATATTTGGTTTGCATAATGAGACCAAACATCTTTTGGATATCCTTTTTTTTTTCTCTTCTATCTGCAATCAGCCACTAGCTATAATCAGATATGATTTATGGATTTTGGATATCCTGTAATTTATTTAGTTGATACCTATGTATTTATGAATAAAAACAACTACACCATTTATAATTAAAATGTGTCACCAGCCGATTCAGATCCCAAGTTATCGAGATTAGGTCGCAGACTAGGACATGGATAAAATTTTTCGTAATCATAAATAAATATCTGAAATTCTATAAACTAAAATATTGTGGACTGTGTACGAACGGATGTCATAATTTTATTAATGGTATTTTCTAATAAGAACTCTACATTACTAATAAGGAGAATGTTGTTTCAAAAAGAAAGTACTGATTTAATTCCAACTCAGTAAATAAATCGCGGTGAAACTTGTAAAAAACATTTTGTATCGATACAGGTAAATATCATAAAAACCGTATCGCGTGAGAAAAGTTACTCGATAAAAATATATTAAATTAATCACGAAAGATCGTGCTGCGGTTGAAAATAAATGTTTTTAGAAATAAAAGTGTGAAAGGCGCGGCTGTAGCTAAAGCGCCAATGATGCGCTTGCGCCAATCACACCTCCCGAGATCGCTCCGCCCGCGCCGCGCACCGCATCAAACTTTTTACTCAAATAATTACCCAACTACACCGAGTAAGCTTAATTAAATTAAATTAATTAATATTTGGAGCACTTAGTTCCGGTGCAGTTATAATCATAATTGGATTGAGACCACATCTTATATAATAATAGGTATATTAAATTTAGTTTTATGTTTTATTTCATGTAAATTGTACATTTAACTCTTTTATACTTTCAAAAGATACAGGTCACAAATTATTAAAGTTATTGCTTAAAGTTATTGTTTTAATACTTTAAAATATAAAGAAAAAATTGTAAGTGTAATATGCATAGTTATCTAAACGCATAAAATATAAAAATATAATGGATATAATGTATACGAAATTAGTTTAATATAACTAACAAGGATTAAAATAAATAAAATAAATATTCATGGACATTTCACACAACGTCCTCTGGTCCCAAGCTAAGCTTATTACACTTGTGTTATGGGTACCAGAATACGGATATAATACATAAACTACTTTGATTATCTATAAATTAAGAATACATTTACATTTTATTATTTAATATTGTACCGAAAAACAAAATAAAGTACTTGGTCGGCACGACAAGACGACGCAGCGTGACGCGTATTAAATTAAAAGCGTCGACATGTGTTTTCCTTCCCACAGGAAAATACATTAGCCCGAACATTTCCCGGGTGAACCCCATCCCTTTCACACCTATAACCTTTAAAACAAGGCTGACAAAGCGCGCCGACATGGCGCCCTCGAAAACTAACAGCGAGCTTTCAACGTAAATCTGATAAAGTGAACACAAATACAAAGAAAATTTCTTCGTTTTGAGATGGCCAGAATCGAATCTCTCACTCATAAATTTTTGTATAGTTTAAGTTAGAGGGAGACGGCAATACATAGTTGGTTTTCACCTCGAGGCTGGCACTATTGGATAAAAAAGTGTACGATGTCCCGCCTTGTTCTCCGCGTTTAGGGCTGCGTTCGCACGTCGGGGCCCGGTCCGTACAAAATATTTTCTAAGAAGTAGTATGTCTGCTGAGTCGAGGGGCGTCGACGCGGGAGCCCGCAGTCATGCTGAGAACCTCAGCGGAGTCAGAGGACACACGTCGCGAAGCTTTTCATCGTTACGAGAAAAAATCTTTCCGTGACAATTTGTCCAAAAAGCTTATGTTAGCTAAGATATGGATTGTTATCACACAACGCGATTGTGAAGCTGATACAATATTATAACGATGCGCCTACACCTGTGATAGTAATTACTCTAGTTATATGAGGATACTGAAATATATTTTAGATACATGCCTATTTGTTCAGTGAAGTGTTTACATATGCTGTGCTAATACATAGATCAAACTAAGAAGTGATTAATTATAACTACATCGATACATTGAAGACTGGATTTCAACAAAACAACAGGTAAGTAAGAGACACTAATACCTATTTCCTTTACAAATTCACAGATGAGTATGATGCATTAATAATTTATAGTAGAGACTATAAATAACTAATAAATACTCTGTGATTTAAGAATAACGATAATTATGTTTATTAATATTTTATAAGTTACTTACATCTGTGGGAATCTAATAGTGCTACATAAATAGAAAACATGAATATAAAATGTTAGGGAAAATATAAAATCACTAGGCATGTTATTTATTATTTATTAAATATTCACAATAAATAATGCTATCTTTACAAACTTATCATATACGATAGCATACTTGATTAATCTTATAAAACACATTATACAGATAGTTTAATCTATACTTATAATAAATCTGTAGAGAGGTCAATTCTGTACATGAAATATATTTTCAAAATAACTATCAGGGGGTGATTAGTGATCGATACTGATGCCAAAAATGCAATCAGTAAAATTTTTGTCTGTCTGTCTTTCTGTCTGTCTGTCCGTCTGTATGTTCCTTATAGAAACAAAAACTACTCGACGGATTTTAACGAAACTTGGTACAATTATTCTTCATACTCCTGGGCAGGTATACTTTTCATCACGCTACAATGAATAGGAGCAGAGTAGTGAAGGGAAATGTTGGGAAAACGGGAAAATGTGCTCCATTTTTTAAGCTTCCGTCGCGTGTGCAGCCTTGATGGTTAAAGTTACATAGAAATCATGTATGACGGAAATATTCTACATTAAATTGTCTAAAAAATATCCGAAACAGCACATATCTATATTTTATGGTTGACTCACAATAACACGTGTAACTCCTGATAGCTTAGCAGTGCGTTCATTCTGATTACATTTGTTTACTCTTACGTTTATAATACTCTCACTCAAGCAGTAGTTAAAAATGTTGCAAAAACGGGGAAAATTTCCTAAATTCTACGCGGACGGAGTCGAGGGCAACAGCTAGTGATAAATAAAATAATAAAGCCCATGTGAATTGATTCAATGAGTATGAGAACTGAAATAACCCGAAAGAACCGAAATAAGTGTTCTGATTATTATAACTATTTTTGCATTTGATAACTAAGCAACAAAGATAGAACTAAGAACATGTTTGGTTTCTATTGAAACCAAACATGTTCTTAGTTCTATCTTTGGTCATATATTGTATGTATATGTTATATATATATATATGTTATACCCAATCTTATTAGATTGGGTATAGGTTACTAAGGATATAGATTAATAAGACCTATATGGACAGATATATAAAGCCATTGGTCTTAGATAGATTAACTCTTTATTGTGCACATTTACTAGAAACAGAAAATAGAAATTAAGCTTAAAACTAGGTACAAATGGCGGCCTTATCACATAAAGTGATCTCTTCCAGGCAACCATGGGATGGAAAGAAAAGTTAGGGACTAAAATAAAGTGGGGCTGCAGTGTACAAGCAAATTAATGTAAAGGACGAAAAAAATAATAATAATAATAGTACAGTCTTAGATTGCAGTAAAAATAAAACCTGCATAAGTGCTACTTAGACTTAAACTTGAATCTGTTTTAGTGAAACTTCACAATATCTTTACTTATTATAAAACAAAATCGTTATTTGTATATGTATGTCCCTATGACGGGCTTCGTGGTGGAGTGGTTTATGTAATGGACTGCCGATCACGAGGTCGCGGGTTCGATTCCCACTTGGGACAATCATTTGTGTGATATCCATAAATGTCATACAAATTTTTGTACTGCGTCTGGGTGTTTACTATGTATTATAAGTAAGTATTTACAAAAGAAAAGTAGTATATATAGTCTATCCGTATCTGGTACCCATAATACAAGCATAGAAATATAGCTTACTTTGGGACCAGAGGAAGTTGTGTGAAATGTCCTGAATATTTATTTATTTATTTATTATGTGAGCATATCTTCAAAACTACGCGACGGATTTTGATGCGGTTTTTGAAATAGATATAGTGGTTTAAAAGGTTGGCTTTTTTGTATAATTTGTTGGTTTGATTTCCAAATTCCATGCATACGAAGTTGCGGGCAACAAGTAGTAATGTTTTGTGTGATAAACTTTCTATTATACAAATAAATATTCATGGACATTTCACACAACGTCCTCTGGTGCCAAGTTTAGCTTATATACTTGTGTTATGTGTACCATAATACGGATATCCTGCATATACTACTTTTTTTTGTAAATACATACTTAAATAATACACTCTACGTGAAATTTAGAAAATTTTACCCGTTTTTGCAACATTTTTCACTGCTGCTTCGCTTCTCCTGGTCGTAGCGTGATGTTAAATAGCTTAAAGCCTTCCACGATAAATGCCCTATCTAACACTGAAAGAATTTCTTAAATCGGCCCTGGGTTCCTGAGATTAGCGCGTTCAAACAAGCAAACAAACAAACAAACTCTTCAGCTTTATAATATTAAGTATAGTAGTATAGATAGAAAACACTCAGATGCAGTACAAACACTTGTATGATAATTATAAATATCACACAAATAATTATCCCGAGCGGGAATCGAAACCGCGACCTCGTGAACGGCAGTCCGTAACGTGACGCTTATTTATTATCTAATAGTAATAATTAATAAATATTTATGTGTAGTTACAAAGTGAGAAAGCAATTATTACCACCACAATTTTCCAAACCGTAAAAGCCTGCTCAGAGATTATGTAACCAGATAACATTCTAGGTAAACTCTATAATAAAACCTATAACAACATCCTTGGTCAATATGGTATAAGTAGATCAAATACCATCCCGAAATGAGGCCCGCGTCCAATAGCAGGACCTTAATGGGCTAGTTAACACATGTAATTAAATAGGTAGATACGTGACAAATGTTATCAAATACTTTTCTACTTTTTAAAGTTCTGTACCGTATAGTAAAACATAATATGAAGGCTTCACTGTTCGTTTGTTACTAGGCTCTTTGACAATAGTAGCTAGAGAATTGAATTGTTCACAATTGGTGTAGGTATTTGTATGTTTCAACAAAAAATACTAACAACTAGACTAGACGACATAAGTATATTATGACAATTTGGTATGAGTACAAATATAATTTACAAATTTTAAAAATAACATGATTTTTTTTTTACATTTCACACAACGTCCTCTGGTCCCAAGCTAAGCTTATATGCTTGTGTTATGGTTACCAGAATACGGATATACTACATATACTACTTTTCTTTTGTAAATACATGCTTATAATACATAGAAAACACCCAGACGCAATACAAACATTTGTATGGCATTTATAAAGATCACACAAATGATTGTCCCGTGCGGGAATCGAATCCAAGACCTCGTGAATGGCTGTCTGTTACATGAACCACTAGGCCACGAAGCCCGTCAGAATTACTTAACAACTGCGCGACTCATGTTTTGAAATAAAACCATTTTTCACGGTTTTAAACGGTCTAAATCGGTTTTATTTAATTGTATTATTGAAATGACATGTAACGTTTCTAATGTTATTAATAAAGAACTAAGAATTATAATACAATTATGATAATTAATAGTTCGTACTTGACAGGTTTTTTTTTATCTAAATTAAACATCTGAACTAGTGACATAACTATCTCGTTTTAAATAGCTATACTTAATTAATAAACACAGTTCATTAATAGAAATTTAATATCAGAAATCGTAGGATATTGTGTCACAATAACGGAAAAATAAATATAAAATGATACATAATTATTATTTGCACAATTTTTACCATATTGATTTACACCCGTATTCACAAACAATATTTACTTAAGTAAATACTTAAGTGTTGATGCACTGTGCAAAGGGTAACAATTCTCAGTGCGTTCCGTTCATCGAGCCTTTGTATTCATAGACATAACTTAGCTATGCGTTCAGTTTAACAAACGCATTGTGCGCTTCACTACTTAAGAGGATACCAAAATTCTTCGTGCATTCATTCTACGTACGAAGTTTTCATTGTTTCTTTAGATTGAATGGCTAGAGCTCTAATTTTTAAGTATATGTTTTTTCAATATATAATCTAGGATCGCATAAACTCAGAAACGCGATTGAAAAAAGTTTTCTCGATAGAAAATCTTAGCGAAACAACCTCTCTTATTTTTTATTTTTTTCATTTGTCGGTCCATTATCGCGTATTAACTAATGAAATAACTATCAAAACATAAGTTACTATTATATATAGCAACATGTAAATCAGAATTAAAATATATTTAGTAGATTTTGAGTAAACAAAAAAAATAGCCCTAATTCTTCATTTTCTATACCTACTAGCTGTGTTAATATGTACATGTCGACGATAATATTTATGTAGGCCCTTAAGTATTGTTTGTGAAATGATTTTGCTACCCCTGTGCGTCCTTGCCTGAGACCTCACAGTAACGTTTGTGAATACGGCTGATAATATATATGACTGGACTCGTCGTTTAGTGGTTAATGTAACGGACTGCTGTTCACGAGGTCGCGGGTTCGATTCCAGCCTCTCCTATTAGCCGTCATATATTCATGAACTCCTTTTTCTTTCAAATCATCTCTCACACAGTCCATCTATCTTTTCTTTGGTCTTCCTCTCCTTTTCCGGCCATCAAAATTCACATTCATATTTTTTTTGCTTAAATGCCCTTCATCCCTCCTCATTACCAGGACAGACGGTTTCCTTTCAACTTTTCTATTATTTTCTCCTCAATGTTATCCTAATTGGACTACGGTACCAAACCCGCTCTATTTTGCATAGAGCTTTCTATCAAGATGTGCTTCTAGGTAATAGTATTGTGATTAAAATATCCATGTGATACTCATAACATGCATCATAAAAGTGTCCTCCATCTCAATTCGTAATTCTATGCCTATTATTTTAAAATAATTGGCCCAAGAATAATATAAATTCACTAGATCTATTATTTAATACACAGTAGATAATAATAACTTTATCATAAAGATAATTTTAATAACTTTTTAAGTGATTTTATAAAAATAACATATAGCGGAAACCATTTTTTACCCTTTCGACGGGTCTTTTAGTCGAGTGGTTTATGTAACGGACTGGCGTTCACGAGGTCGCGGGTTCAATTCCCGCTCGGGACAATCATTTGTGTGATCTTTATAAATGTCATACAAATGTCTGTTCTGCTCCTGGGTGTTTCTATGTATTATAAGTGCGTATTTACAAAAGAAAAGTAGTATATGTATTATATCCGTATTCTGGCACCCATAACACAAGCATATAAGCCATGAATATTTATATAAGACGAATAAAGAAGAGCATAATATGTATATCGGAAAAACAATACTAGAAATAACCTTTTATTGCAGCCAGAGCAGTCATCTATATAATCTAAAGGCCATGTAATACTGGACAAACTAACTACGTTAACTACAAAATTCTATTAACTACGATGAGATCGATCCGTGGTTTACGACACGGCTAACTGGTTTGTAAGGATCTTTTTATGAATATTCAACGGGTCACCCTTCAATCTCATCAAATAAACGAATTACTCACCATTGACAGGCTTCGTGGTCTAGTGGTGCATGTAACGGACTGCCGTTCACGAGGTCGCGGGTTCGATTCCCACTCGAGACAATCATTTGCGTGATGTTTATAAATGTCATACAAACGTTTGTACTGCGTCTGGGTATGTTCTATGTATTATAAGTATGTATTTACAAAAGAAAAGTAATGTATGTATTATATCCGTATTCTGGTATCCATAACGCAAGCATAGAAATATATCTCACTTTGGGACCAGAGGACGTTGTGTGAAATGTCTAAATTAAATTAAAAATTGACACAATTTGACGACACACTTCATAATCTTGGAACCTAAGTTAAAACTAAAAATCCTTAAGTAAACTATTTTAATCAAGTCTCCTACGACCTGTCTAATATAATGACAGATCTGCTTATGCATCTGTCCATTATTGGCACAACCTATAGTCATTATAATGAGTATACCAGACCTGTCTAGGACATCATAACTCCTAAACAACTGTCATAATGAGTAATATTTAGAATTTTCACGACTTCATCATGAATTAAAATTCAATGTGGTAATGGAATATTGTAGATAAATAAATAATACTTTATTAACTCATTAAGTAATAACATTATTATAAAAATTTATTTATATATGCAAAAAATTTATGCCACCTTACAGGCAGTCTTAGTCTTAAAAAAATTGGTCAAGTGCGAGTCGGACTCGCGCACGAAGGGTTCCGTACCATTATCTATGCAACATAAGGCAACGTTATTAGTATCGAGCAAGAAACGGTAAAAAAATCATGTTTGTTGTATGGGAGCCCCCCTTAAATATTTATTTTATTTTATTTTTAGTATTTGTTGTTATAGCGGCAATAGAAATACATCATCTGTGAAAATTTCAACTGTCTAGCTATCACCGTTCTTGAGATACAGCCTGGTGACAGACGGACGGACGGACGGACGGACGGACAGCGAAGTTTCAGTAATAGGGTCCCGATTCAAATACCCTTTGGTACCCTTTGATACCCTTTGGGTACGGAACCCTAAAAAGAACTAAAATTTTAAAGTCTTTGGAAGTGTTTTAATTACTACTACTGGTTATAAAATTTTCCCCTTTTTGCAACATTTTTCACTACTGCTTCGCTTCTACTGGTCGTAGCGGGATGTTATAAAGCCTTCCTCGATACATTTATCGAGGCCGATTTGAAAAATTCTTCAAGTGTTAGATAGGGCACTCCCTATATAACACTTGAAGAATTTTTCAAATCGGCATAGTAGTTCCTGAGATTAGCGCGATCAAACAAACAAACAAACAAACTCTTCAGCTTTATATATTTGTTTAAATACAGATTTGTATTATAAATTATGTGAAAATTTAAGTTATCAGATATTTAATTATAGGTAATTATTTTAATCTCTACTTTAATAGATTCACTTAATCTCTTAAAAGCTATGAATATTTTAATGACTGAAGAAACGAAATTTAGCATTAACATTTTTCACTATGCTTCGCTTCTATTGAATCGCAGCCTGATGTTATGCAGCCTATAGCCTTCAAAATAACAAACAAAAATGTTTCTAATCGGAGTGCAGTGGTTCCTTAGATTACCGCGTTCAAACTAACTTCAGCGTTTTATTAGTAGTATCGAAGACTTCTCTCTCTCTCTCCAGTTCATTTACGTCCCACTGTTGGGCACGGGTCTCCTCCACTTTGGGAGGGATTATGGTCTACTGTGGCGCGCTGACCAGGCGTGTTGGCACAGGGTTTATTGTCGAGATTTCCGTCTCTCACAGAGGATGTTATCTGTGTGCAAGATCCCTTAGCTGACTTTTACAGCACGCTTGGTAGGAAATGGGGTGGTGACACTTGTATTCTTAATCCGTCACCACACGGAGGACCACACATCGAAGACTTACTAATGCAAAGTAGGTACAAAAAAGTTAATGTCTTTTAAAGCTTATGATCCACCATAAGGTGATATTAAAAAGCTCGTACAACTAAAGGCAGAACAACGTTTGCCAAATTCGCTAGTTTTCCCATCTCCACGCACTCTGTTATTTATATTGTACTAGCTGTTGCCCGCGACTTCGTACGCGTAGAATTTAGAAAATGTTCCCCGTTTTTGTAAAATTTTTTACTACTGCCTCTCTCCTATTAGTCGCAGCGTGATGTTATGTAGCCTATAGCCTTTTTCGCTAAATGGACTATCCAACACCGAAAGAATTTTTCAAATCGGTCCAGAAGTTCTTGAGATTAGTGCGTTTAAACAAGCAAACAAACTCTTCCGCTTTATAATATTATTTTTGGATTGAAACAGTGAAATAATATAACAGTTTAAAAACTTGGCATTGCAGCCAACCTTCTTGTTATTTACCCACCACAATGCGGAAGAATTATTATTCCTGTCTATTTTTATTTATTGGCGCACAATTTGACTATAATTATTATTTTATTTACATGATCATCATCATAACATCACGCGTTTTTTCCCATGGGGGTAGGCAGAGACTATAGAGCGCCATCTGCTACGATCCAAACATACTTCCTTGGCTTCATCCACACTCTGAAATCAAAAACTAATTTAAATTAAACAAGGTGATTTCATTGCAAATATGTATTATGTTATATATTATTATTCATTATACCTAAAGACAGGATATTTTGCGTTCAAAATAACGCCTACTTAGAATACCTAATCAAGTCGGCGTTGCTTTGTAAAATTTTTATTTGTTCTTTACTTTATCGCCAAAGATTGTTAACCACATTTTAATGGCTCTACATTCAAATTGTTTAAGTATAACTACTTCAAAATACTTAAAGAATTAATGAATTCTAATGAATTTTAAAAAACACAAAAGTAAGCAAGACAACTATACTAATATTATTATTATAAAGCTGAAGACTTTGTATGTTTGTTTGAATGCGCCGATCTCAAGAACTACTGGTCCGATTTAAAAAAGAAAAACTGATTATTTGTGTACAATATTCTTCTGTATCCTGTGTCAGAGACGGAAATACACCCTGTGCCAACACGACTGGTCAGCGCAGCACAGGAGACCATAGACCCTCCTAAAGTAGAAGAGGCCTGTGCCCAAAAGAGAAAGGCATGCCGTGTTTGCAGAAAAAAATATCCTAGTCTTAGAGCTATCGGTATTACTTTAAGAACATTCCCGAAACTCTTACAATTAAAAAATTTAATCGCACGAATGATAGTTTGCTTAAATTGCAGTGATGACCAAAAAGTATTATTTGGTATCTGTTTACGTATGTATAGAACTCCGAACAAAGGTCAAAAAATGCTTAAGAATGCAAATTCCTTCGCAGTTGATCCTGTTACTTTGGTACAAACTGGTTATAAAATCAGAAACTATTATAGAATATTTAAAACTAGGCACCAATTCGCGTTAAGTCATGTCTCACTAAATCAGAAATAACAAACACAAAAGCTTTTATCCAATCAAAATCAATCCCAAGAAAGACTAGTAAATAGATTTAGCAATCTTATTACGAATTGTTGTTTACCTCTATGAACAAAATCCGATAAACTGATAACCATTCTTAATGAGATTATGACTAATTCCGTAAAACTGTGGAGAATTCGCCTGAGACAGCTGCAAATTGATCCCAATATATATTTACAGTTCGTAAACCTATTGTGAAGCTTTTAACATCATCGGATTAAGATGCAAAATGCTTTGACAGTTAATATTGATATAAAACGGGTTATTTTTGTAATCCTATTGCTCCATGGCAGTCTGTTGAGATCTGTCAACCCGTTGCTTTGTGATGATGCGACCACGCGGCAGGGAGTCGCGCAGATAATGTAAAGATTAGATGGAAATCGGAAAGGTACCACATTGTTTAACAAACTCAGGTAGAAGTTTGCTGCCTCGAGTGTGTTAAACAATACATAAACAACATTATTTTCAAATAATACGATTATGAAGACGCCCACAAAAAATGTACTGTTCTATTTGATTGACAGTTTCACTCGTTTTCTGATAGGAGTGATGAGCAGATTACTAAGATCATGAACTTATATGATAGTAAATGTTTTTTGTGGTAGATCGATTCAAATGTAGATAGGAAGTTAATACATGTAATACATATGTACGCTTCTATCTCACTCCATCACAAAATACTGCCCGTGTTTCAGATATTGCGAATCGATGTGTTCAAAAGTTGCGTGTAGGAATGAGCAGTGCATGGAATAAATTAATGTCCTCTGGGAATAAATTCTATTATTGTACTTATATGTCCCGCTCACCAGATTTCTGGCATATGCTGCAGATTTGGTTTTTAGTTTTTTGTCTCTACATAACATACTATTTTGTTAACTGATGCAGAACAGTCATGAATGTCATGATAGACAACATAATATATAATGTGCGAGGATTCCTGTTAGTAATACTAGTATGTATTGTATGTAATGTTGCCATGGTGCCAGTATGCTAACTTTAGAAAAAAGAGGACTGTAATGTTAGCAATAAAAGGCCAGCCACATCGCCCGGTCTACGCTAGAACAGGTTTTACCATTCATAAAACAATTTTAATAAATTATCGATGCTAAACCTTGGTCATAAAAGAGATTGGGCCAGCCTAACAAATAAACTAAAATTAAATATACACGAATACAATCGAAATTTTTGTCTCAGGCGTATAAAAGTGTCCTATAAATTTACCCACAGTTTAATTTAATGTCCAAAAGTACCTGCTTCACATTTTTTTTAATAATAAATAAATGTTCGTCGCCGGGTATAAGACTGCACCAGTATATGTTATTATTATGAGAAATGGTTTTGAATTTGTCTCGGAACATTATGATACCTTCAGATTTGCTTCTTTTTTAATTCGACTCTGTAAATTGGAAATGTTAAAATAAATATTGTGGAAGGTTTATTTTAATTGCAATTATTTTCTTTGACAGGAAACAACATTGCCAAGGTACAACCAAAATGGAAGTAACTCTGTGACTTTACGAAGAAGTTTTAGTCGAGAATAGTACAGAAAGCGTCGGTAGCGACGCAATTTGCCGTGTCGTCATCAGCGGGGAAGACCCGCCGCGTGGATGGTGGCGGGCGAATGGGGCTATGCGCCGGCGTCGGCGACCCCCGCCATGAATGCGTTTCTGGAGACCAACCATGCGCACCTCGCCTCCTATGGGCTGAAGATGTCACCGCAACCGGCGTGCGGCGTTGGAAGTCAACATCGAGCATCCGCGCCGCATCCGCCACCACATCATCCTCCTCATTACCAACCTTATCCTTTACATTCCTACCAGCCAGGATACCTCAGAGAATACGGTGGTTGTGGAGAACTTTTTCCCCAGCAGCCCTTAGAACAAAGTTGGGAATGGAGAGGGGACGTTCATTATCAAGGGACTGCACCTCCTTTAGTCCCGCATACACACCCTCACGCACCGCATGCCTTCCTCCGGTATGTGCGTGCGCCTCCACGACGAGATATGCGTTGTCAATGGCTTGACCCGGAACAAGCACCTCCTAGAAAACTGTGTAACAAACTTTTCTCAAGTATGCACGAGATAGTAACGCATCTAACTGTTGAACACGTGGGTGGGCCGGAGTGCACGACGCATGCTTGCTACTGGCAAGGCTGCTCTAGAAATGGAAGACCGTTCAAAGCGAAATACAAATTAGTAAACCATATACGAGTGCATACTGGAGAGAAACCTTTTCCCTGTCCTTTTCCTGGATGCGGCAAAGTATTCGCCAGATCAGAAAATCTCAAAATTCACAAAAGGACACATACCGGTAAGTTGTTTATTATTTTTAGTTTAAAAAATAACGCTTTATGTAAAAAATAGTGAAAAGCAAGCGGTTTATTTGTGCTTTACGGATATACAGTTAACTACTAATTTAGTTTTAATTTAATCTACGTTTTATTGCTCAGAATCTTTATTCGTATACTTTTAATATGTCGGTCTTTAGTATTTCACTGCAAAAAGCCACAAAACACTTATTTACTTAATAGAGTATTTCTTCTAAGAGATAAGACAAATACTGAGTTACACTACTAAGTCAAAACGTTTATTTAAAGTCATTAATTAATATATTTCACATCCATTTATATACAACCTATTTAACTAATTGCTTCTGTCACAATAGAGAATTCACATAGTTAATTAAGTGGAACACGCGAGAGATTCTATTCTCAGTGGTCGAAATTAATTCGTCACATATTGAAATTATGTTTCTCACGTCCGGTGTTTTCAATAGTAAGATGTCAAAGCCATTGAAGCGGACTAGCGTTGATCTGGCGAAACATTTCGATTTTCATTAATTCATAATGAATCGCCCCCCGCAGATGCCTGCATCTGACTCTAGCCACAGTTGCGATATAACTGAACACGCCTCTATTATAACCAAAACACAATGACTACAGACAACAACAAACTATCAAAGAATATCCTTGTAACACGATATTGAACACAAACAACGGAGTCCGCCATCCTATAAATGTCTACGTCGACTTGTGAAGTCTATTTCTCAGTAGGTAAATACAAAAAGACGTTTAAGTCAACCATTTTTCATTTCATTACAAAAGTCGAAAGATTCATCTGAAATGCGTATGTTAGATAAAAAAATGCATCGTAAATTAAAATGTCCAGTTGGTCGCTGGGTTTATATTTTGTCTCTGTCACACACTGGACTATTGTTACTTGGTAAAGTATTGATACTTAACTTTAAATATCGATTTTTGAGGAAACTACAGACAACGTCCTGGAATTTGTATGGCGGGCGTCGTGGAACGAAACCAGCTGGTTTTGTTTTTTTTTTCTGCTGTTTAGTATTGCATCCAGACTTTTGTCCTGTGCCCCTGTCCGGTATTATCTCATATGGGCTATTGAATAGACAAGGCCTTTTTGTGGGGAACTTTGAAGAATTGTTTTATGGTTGACTATAAATTATATTGAAGGTTGTGGAGAACCGTGAACTGTCAGTTGTTGTTCATTATGAAGATAATTAACATAGTGCAAATTTTAGAAATAAATTTGAGTTTTGAGACCATAAAATAGGTAGATAATATATTTATGACTGAGAAAATCATAATACTAATAACTGTTTAGCAGTGATTTGAATTAGTGACGTACGGCTACGTAAACTTCATCAGCGAAATCTATGAACTAACTAGCCCTCTATGTTTCACTTGCGTTTTATATTTCGGACGAGGGCTGCTCTTAACATAGGGGTGTAAAGCTGGTATATGCTATATATCTCGTGGCTGGATTTTACAGTAACCTTGGGAAAAAGTGGTTAAGAACTTTTATATTTTTAATCCCACCACATAGACGCACGGAACACATATTGTAACATACGGAATCCGTAAGTTCGTAGTACGGATATAGTCTCTAATCATAATATCAAAACCAATATCATATTCATGAATAGGGAAACATACACCAACAGTTTTTTTTTATATAACACACATTTACATAACATTTTCCCCGCTTTTGAAACATTTTTGCCTGATGCTTCGCTCCTATTGGTTGCAGCGTGATGATATATGGTTTGTATAGATATATCTAAATGGACTATCCAACACAAAAAAAAATTCAATTCTAACCAGTAAGTTCGTGACATTAGCGCGTTCAAACAAACAAATGCATCAACTCCCTTATCTACTTATTACGAAACAAAGTCGTTATTTTGCCCTATCTTCAAAACTATGCAACGGATTTGGATGCGGTATTTTTTAATAGATAGCGTTCCAGAGGATGGCTTTTTTGTGTAATTTGTTAAAGTTTGGTGTATATTGGGGGAGGAGGGGCTCAATAACTATTAACGCGGGTGAAACTGCGGGTATTATCTAGTTGTAAAATAAAATAAATAATAATGTATTCAAGGCATAATGTTTACGATCAATGGAAACAATATATGCTGTAACTCGATAGCTTAAAAGCGAACACAGGTAGTTAAAATCTATGTCATAGAATTGTCGTATCATAATATATACGTATATATTTTATAGCAATATTATGATATACAAACTGATGTGACTCTTTTAATATTTATACACTTGAATTATATTTTATATCCACCTTTTTATTAGACGTAAATTTAAATTTCTAATGTTGATATTGTTCCTTTTCGGCCTATAACTGTTTTATTATTGGGCACGGGCTCGTGTAATACCTACGTGAAAGTAAATTATTTACCGATTTTGTCAGAATGTGTGCGACGTAATGAAATCACATAAGTATGTTTGTGTTATCTCAACATCATACAGACATTTGCAGTATATTTGACTAAAACAATAAGGTTTTTTAATCCTGTTAGTTTAATACTCAAAGTTTATTAATTTGTAAAGTCTCTAAAGTCGCAAAATGCCATGTAAAGTCTCTACTAGAAACAACATTAGAGAGAGATTGATTACTCTTATTTATTAACTTTATTGTGCACCATATTAATTAGACTTAACATTGTAAAGTTGGCGGTCTTATCGCACAAGGCGATCTTTTAAATGCATTGCAATGATAAAGTAAACCCATACATAGGCCGCTATACTCAATTTTTAAACACACCCATACAGTGTAGAGTAACCTTCCCACACTGGAGTAGGCATATACCTAGTATATAAGTATGTACTTAAATATTATTATTATTGTTGACTATAACAGTGTATTGCTCACTAATTGGCATTGTTCATATTTTTTTAAACTCTTAATTCGAAAACCATTTCGGAGAATAGAGTTCCTGATCATGATCCATTAGTTTTTTTCGGAAAATTTGCTATATTAACGATTATTTTTCCAAAAAAGCAAATGCTCTCTATTTGCCCTTGAATGGACTTAAAATATTAAGGCATTCTTAAGGATATACTACTCAATGGTGAGTCAAAATTGGTCTATTCAATCAACTCGGCAACTTTGAAAAGATGTATTGCAATCTGTCTTAAGTCTATCAGGAAAAGGCAATACACATATTGGGTACAACGATGACATCACAACATTTAAAAGAAGATTTTTAAGTATTTTTTAAAAATTCTTTATGGTGAATATTTAAAAAATATTGAAATTAGTTGCTTGAAATAGTATATATTTTCTAAAAAAAAATATAAAAACAGAAGGTCAAAAATTATGAACAATCCCAATTGTTTATATCGTACTAAAAATCCATACCTGGCTTCCCACGCATAACATTTTTGATTAAAATTACTGTTATTTTTAAGTAAATTACTACATTGGGGTACATTTTACCTATTTAGACAATGACTTCTATTCTTTTTTGTAAACATAATATAGCTTATGTTTACTGGGAATAATGCAGCTACACGAAGGTGAAAAAGAAATTGATGCAGCAGTTTAAAAGCTTATTTAATTCACACAATCTAAGAAACTAATATTGCCTCGTTATATTATTCGTATAGAAAATCATATTACATTGCAATTGATGTATACATATTTGATTAGTAAATTTATTCTTGCTGAAACTTCCCTGAAATAATGCCTGGAAACGTAAAGGTCTCGCATGCGACCCCTATAACATGGCTTGTGTTATAGGGGTTGTTGTTATATCAAGATAAACAATAGCAGCTGATACGGCAGTGATTCAGTGTAAAAATAATAAACGTTAGAATCCTAATCGACTGTTCTAATAGATTGTCTTAGTACAAGTCCTAACTCAAGGCCCATATAACATCATGCTGCACCAATAGAAGGGAAGTAAAAAATGCTGCAAAGATGGGAAGAATTTTTTAAATTCCACGCGTACAAACACTACAGCTAGTTAACTATAAAATAGGAAGAGCTAAAGGTAATTAATAAGTTAAGCTAAGTAATAGATATATTGGCAAAATTACTTTTCTTATTTATTTCAATCGATTAATTAACAAATAGCGATGATCATGTTGATGATGATGTGACATGAAGTGACATGATGATATTTGATATTCAAAATGTGATCTGATGATCACATTTGCTTTTAAATATCAAGCAAGAAAAAAGAATTAGGAATTTAATTAAATATAATTATTATTTGTAGTTAATAATGCCTTTATTTGTAACTAATAATGAACTCGCAATAATAATATAGTTTAGAATGCAGTCCTACTAAATTTACGAATAAAACAAAAAATAAAACGGTCAAGTTCGAGTGGGATTTGCACGCGAAGGATTCCGCGCCGTTAACGTCATATTATTTATCATACCGACCCCAAATAACACCAAATAACGGGATAAGGGCAGGAGGGTGATGATAATAAGTATATGTTGTTATAGCACCAACTGATATACCCTGGTCGGGTCATGGTAATACCTGAGTGACTACCATGGCCCGGCTAAGGACGAGGGGAAACACCGTGCGGTTTAGTGGGCAGTCCGGCAGTAATAGGCCGAGAGTCACACACGAAGTCCAAAGTTTGCCCCCGCAATCGGAAAGGCGAAGTGTGTAAATGCATTTCCCACGTAAAAAAACTAACTGATATACCTACACAAACTGTGAAATTTTCAGCTCTCTAGCTATAACCGTTCCACAGACATACAGTTTACAGACGGACAGCGACATCTTAGTAATTGGGTCTGTTACCTTTTGGTACAGAACTCTAAAAACTGCCTTTAATCATGTCTATAAGTATTTATACTTTATGTTTCAAGCTTATTATGGGCACTGTTCATCATGTATTCGAATATATCACCCATATTTGGGTGTGAAATATCGCTTTTTATGAGATAAAAGCTCTCAAGCCGTTCTTAAATGTACCTCGAGGGGTCTTAGCACGCGTCGCGTTAACGCCCTAGCGGGCAATCGCCCACGTCTCTTTTATTTCTACTAAATTTAAACACCTGCGAAATATCTCATTTACAAGCACAATGAATAAAACTGTATTTAGCTATATAGTCTATGATAGTTAGTTTTATTTATGATCTAATTCATTCTTGACATAATCTTTTTGTCACAAAAAAACCACGCGGTTTAAGCGAGCATTTTAACATGTTTTGTACTACTTATTATTTTTAATTTTGTGCAACAATTAAAAAAGGACTTACTATTTTAAAGTAAAGTCTTTATTTTATGTATGTTTTTATTTTTTAATTAAATAAACATTCAACAAAGAACGTCCTCTGGTCCTAAGCTAAGCTTGTGTTATGGGTACCAGAATACGGATATACTACATATTATACTACTTTTCTTTTGTAAATACATACTTATAATACATAGTAAACAGCCAGATGCAGTACAAACATTTGTGTGACAATCATAAATATCACAAAAATTATTGTCCTGTCCGGGAATCGAACCGGCGACCTCTTGAATGGCAGTCTGTTACATGAACGACTAGACCACCAAGCCCATGTTTGTCTGGATTATTTTAATATTATGTAGAGTAGTTCTAGACGAATGTTTCTGTGTTTAATTTGTTAAGGTTTCTAAATTCCACACGTTAGAAGTTACAGGCAAAAGCTATTTCGAAATGAAATGTAAAACATAGTACGGCACTTAATTTTTGTCTAGTTATTTGAGATCTGTTTATTTTTTTGTAATACTAATAACAAAGTGAATATATTTAATTATATTTCGGTTTTATGGAAGTTAGCACACGACTATAGGTGGCAAATGTACGTTCCGATATGGCTACAAATTAATTTCATTTTTTTTTTAAATTACTATATCTGCCATATTTCAAGACCTTTATCATAAAAATCCTTCATGTTATGATGCTTATCTCAGAATTGTACTAATTTATAAAATAGCATTCTTTAAATAAAATATTATGCAGCACATTGAGATTCAATACTCTGTATAATAGCACTTCAACACCGTCATTGAACCCAGCACCAGTTACCCGTTGTGGTTACAGAGGGGTTGCTACAATACTTTAATGATGATATGATTCCGCTTGTGAAGACGTCCCCTGACTATCAAACGCAGGGATGGCTAATATACCGTATAAAATGACGCTTTCATAATATTTTGCAAACAATACGAAGCCCTTAGAGGCACCCCTGCGCCCGCGTCATTGTGTGTGATCAAAGCTGTCGAGTACAGCACTTTACTTGGGTTTATTGTTAGGCGCATACATACTTGTTGATGTTAAATATATCATGTCCTTATTAGTTTCGCTTTATGAACATATTTTAATTCTTAACCTAATTCAAAAATGAGGACATTTTCAAGCTAATGCTTTTTGTTTTAAACCTTAGTTAAGTTTCTTTGTTCAGTTTTAGAAGGAATTTATGATAGTACAAATGACGCGGATCCTTTTCCTTTCCAGAATACTGTAAGTCAGCTAGCTAGCCAGATTTCTTATCACGCTAAAGTTGTCGTCTTATTAGTAGGTACGTCGTCTTGGTCCAGCTTGTTCGGAATTTAGAAATTTAACATTTATTTTATAAATTCAATGGTTTTTAAATTTCTCTAGTTAACAGTAGACCGTTACACGAATCACTATCAACGAGGCCTGTCAATAACTAAAGATTAGTTATTTATAATGACATAATGACTTATCGGAGGTTTAAACAATAAAATAATCGGAGACACAATAAACATTTTAGCGTAAAAAGATTATTATGAATAAAATTTTTTGACAATATTATCGAACCGATTTTACCGAACTTCACGAACCTCCGATAAGTCATTATGAATAAGACCATAATTGAATTACCATTAGTACTATATGCACTTAGCAATTTATTTTAAATGTCTTGTCTAAAGACCTTTATGCCATTGAAGAAGCCTGATAAAGTTGGATTTTAGTTCTATTTCCCAATATTTGTAATTAAAATATTCCATTTGAATATAAAATTAATTTTTAGGGTTCCGTACCCAAAGGGTAAAAACGGGACCCTATTACTGAGACTTCGCTGTCCGTCCGTCCGTCCGTCCGTCCGTCCGTCCGTCCGTCCGTCCGTCCGTCTGTCACCAGGCTGTATCTCCAGAACGGTGATAGCTAGAGAGTTGAAATTTTCACAGATGATGTATTTCTATTGCCGCTATAACAACAAATACTAAAAATAAAATAAAATAAATATTTAAGGGGGGATCCCATACAACAAACATGATGTTTTTACCGTTTCTTGCTCGATACTAATAACGTTGCCTTAAGTTGCATAGATAATGGTACGGAACCCTTCGTGCGCGAGTCCGACTCGCACTTGACCAATTTTTGATACATACTTAAGTTCAACAAACTATACAATTGTAAGGGGAGGTCATAGTTCCGCTCACATAGTACACATTTATTTAATTAACTAACGTACATTAACACCTGTCTTATTATTTAATTGTTGACAATGACATATAAATAAACTACAATAATTTGTATATTAGGTAATTTAAAATTTATCAACCGACTAGACGTATCCCGTGACTTCGTAATCCTTACTAACTTATAAGTGCGAAATCCGGATGATAACACAATATTAATTTTGACGAGCTTAAGTGTTTATGTTTGGACCGAAACGATAGCGCGATTTAAAAAACGTACAACGCAATCTATTGAGCAGAAGAGTAAACTTCTGTTTGTTAAGGATTGATTTCTAAATTTCACGCGTACGAAGTCGCGGGCAACAGCTAGTGGATAAATATAATTAGCATAATAATGTATCACTTTCGTAGACTGTAGCGTCTTGTTGGTGAAAAATAATTAGATACGGACTATTACTGTCAGAGATTATCACCTACATACATACTTAAAAACAATAAGTTGACGGGCCTCGTGGTTGAGTGGTTCACACAACGGACTGCCGTTCACAAGGTCGCGGGTTCGATTCTCGCTCGGGACAATCATCTGTGTGATATTTATATTTGTCATACAAATGTTTGTACTCCGTCTGGGTGTTTCTATGTATTATAAGTATGTATTCACAAAATAAAAAGTAGTATATGTATTCTATCTGTATTCTGGTACCCATAACACAGACATATAACCTTTAGTTGTAAGCACTGCTATGTCAGAAGATGAAAGAAGGTGTCTGTTCCATAATCTAGGCTAATATTATAAAGCTGAAGAGTTTGCTTTTATGAACGTGCTAATCTCAGGAACTACTGGTTCGAATTAGAAAATTCTTTTTGTATTCGATAGTCTATTTATTGAGGAAGGCAGGCTATATAACATTACGCTGCGACAAATAGGAGCGAAGCATTAGTGAAAAATGTTGCAAAAGCACAAAAGAAAATTGAGAAGAACTAGTAAAAAAGCCAAACAATGTTTTGTTTATATATTTTAAACATAGAATTTGCATTTTACATACGTCTTAAAGTTCGGCCATTTTCTCTACATATGATAATATTGTAACCCTATAATGGCTGGATGCTTTTGAAAGGTGTTTATATGATCCGGCGGCCATCTGCCCCGGATTGATAAATTGTGTAAAAAATGTTACGAACAATACATATTATGTATGTGTGCGTAACGCATCGTCACATCATGAGGGGATTTAATGTGGCACCAATTTTATATTGAGTTTTTGTCAACAGAGTGACGTCTACGCACGACGTAAAATATTATGTTAAACAGAGTGACGATTAAATATAAAACGTTACTACGAAATCTAACGCTTATTTTGAGCAAAAACAATTAATAATTTGCTTAGTACAAAAACTAAAAAAGACGCTTGAAAATCCTGAATATTGTTTATATTGTCATTGGTCTAAATATGTGTGCAAAACTTCATATCAATCCGACTATTGCAAGTGGGTGAAATTACTTTTAAAGATTCCGTTATATGTCCAATTCATTTAAGATCAATGTAGAGCTTTCATCATCATCATAACATCACGCTTTTGTCCAATGGAGGTAGGCAGTGAGTATATAACTATATTATTTTTAATATCCTTTATTTTCTTACACTACAAATTCTGCTATAAATAATAATCACGAAACAGTGCTGGCCAGCATATATTTCAAATCTATCACCACATTCACCATAAATAAATAGTCTTTTTCTTCAAAAATGGACCCTGTTAATTAAATACCATAAAAATAGATTGTGTTAAAACAAACGTTAATTTGATGGGCGTGGCTGCCCCTTGTCGGTAGCAACACTGCAACCCTCCACTCACACAAACAATACACGATGCACACTGATGCAATCTACACACACATTCACATAAATCTCTATCTTGTTTCATACACACCGACGCAATCTACACACACAATCACACATATTGTCATGACTATCCACACTTGCTACCCTAACATATTGTACGACCGTAAACAATAGAACGATAAGCGGTTTATTTTTTTATTTCTTTTTCACGTACTCCCTTACATTGACACGTCGATGATATTACTACATGAACTATATTTTACATATGGCAACAAAAAACTAGTTACAATGAAATAGTAAAATTGTCTCGAAATAAGAATATAAAGCCTTGGTTGTTATGTATTCCAAGGCCTAGGGTAATATTTGGGTTACCAATCAAATGTTTTTGACTAGGGATTCTCAAACTGGGTTTCATGGAACCTATAGCTTCCGTAGAGTTTTCTATGGGGATTAGTTAATATTATGTATTATGGATATTAAATAATGTCACAGTTACATTTGTGATATAGGTTTTCCTAATAGGGTTCCGTAAAATGAAAGATATTTGACGGACGTTCCGATATCTACGAAACTTAGGAACCCCTTCTTTAGACTGCTAAGTTTCATGATGATCGATACAACGGATACAGTCTGAAAGCGAGCTTGTCATAATTATAGTAATGCCATGACGTCACGCGTCAACTTAATGAACAAAATATTTTTTAAGCTGCCTAAGAAGCAAAGGCGAGATTTTAACAGTTAAGCATTCCAGCTAAGGCATGTTTTTATCAGTTTAAGAATTTTGTTGGTCTTTTAATGTGAACAGGGCAGTGGATCGCGCATAAAAACATTTATGCAGCGGTAATTGATTCAGACTAAACACAATATACAAGTAGGCATGCAGTCTTTGAAGCAGAAAAACATGAATCTTTAATAAATTGCTATGTTAGGAATTACAGAAATAGCTTTTTTTTCATAAATCTTGCAAAAGGCCATAACACTTTTCCAGTACTTATAAATACTGTAAATAACTATTGCACATTTGAATATCGAATTATATAGTTAATTAATGTTGTTCTACTCCTTAACGGGTTTGTTTATGCTTAAACTTTAAAATTAGACGTTTAAAATTAGAGATTCAATGGTGATCATTTAATAAATCTGTTTATAAAAGTCACAATATGCCTACTCCATACATCATGCTATCTATAAAGCGTTAATGAATAGTAAGTACTTTGAAAGAGCTTCTCTGTAACAAAAAGAAGTAAGTATTATCAAAATAGATATACTGAAATAATAATTAAAGGGCACCACATATAACACATATTAATATATAATATAGCGAGATATATCTATACTTATGACGTCACCGACAGACGTCTCACCTCGTCTTTTTTCTATATACATCTGTCTCTTTCTCGCTATATTAATATACCTATATTAATATGCCGTTTGTGACGCCTTTAAAACTGAAGATATGTATAAAATAATAAATAGTGTCAAGTTGAAAACGAGCAAAGGAAAAACTCATCTAATCTTTCAAACTACGTATTTCAAAGGAAGTTGTAATTATTTTAACCCAACTTTAAATCAAGATCAATTTTAATCTAATTCTTAAACAATTCTGTAATGAAATTATATCATTAAATTCGATCAAGAGCTTGTTCAAACAAGGTACAATCGTGGATAGACGATCAATCAAATAGATTGGCCGGTTTCACGAGCTGATCTCGTTCTAATATGGCTTATGTGGAACATATCGGAACTATTAGTTATATCCGCTTGACACGCCCAACACAAATCATTTAGTCATGGTATCTTCGTTTATTGACATTGTAATTATTTTAAATGATTTTATTTACACGTTACATTATATTCAACTAATGTTAAATTAAAACATGTTTCCTTTTAATTATAGTATGTAATTTCATAATTTTTATTAAATTAGGTATTAGAAAATATAGTTAAAAGTGATTCTACTAAGTAAATATCGGATTTTTACCAAATTCACTTCATTGGATTATAATTATAGACAGCAGTAGCCACATAAAAATGTGGCTACTGCTGTCTATAATCAAATAAAATATATATATTATCTTATAATCCAATAAAATAAAAAAGACAAAAGCTCTGCAAAAATGCAGAGCTTTTGTCTTTTTTAGGAAACATGTTTATTCTGAGCGTGTAAAAGAATATTTCCTGTATAAGCAATTCTGCCTATAGGATTCAGTTCGAAATTGGGCTTTAAACTTTCCTTCCACCAAGTATTATCTTTTGTGATTATTGTAGCAGATGCTATTAGATAGAATAAATTTAGTCACAATCCAAAATCCTACATTTAAGTGTGTTTTCAACATTTTTATTACCTTAGAAAATATTTTTACGTTAAGTTTCTCTGCAAATACGATCACTGTAAAATATTCGTATTAGAGAAATCTATTTGGAAGAAATCATAGTAAATACCTAAAAAGTGTAATATCATGAATTATAAAATATTTATTTCAACAGTTAACGAGTAGTTTATGTCATGAGCCCCCATGATGACCTATGTTTAAATGACAGTGCCACTACTAAAAGATCATTTAAAACGCCTAATCTGAGTAGTCTAAAAGCAAATAATAAATCAAAACAAAATAGATCTGTTACATTTATTGCGTTGCTTTTCTCTTCTTAATATTTTCAGCAATCAAGAGGACTATAATTTTAATGCCAATTGTCACTATATGGAGTAAAATTTGTTGCTAAAATAGTACCATTTTTGTTCTGTAACCAGTTTTAATTTATAGCGATTCATCCCTCTATTTTATAGCCTATTTATGTATGTGTGTAACAAGTTGAAGTACCAGGCTAACATAAATTGTGCACAGTTGCAACATAACAATAGGTTGGAAGCCACGGGATGTAGTGTGGTGTTGGGCGAGGTCTCGAGTCTCGACCACGCTCAGCCTACGTATATATTCGTTCCTTGCTCTCACTATCATTTTATTACAATCGTTGCTCTTGACACATTACTCTCTATGCGCACATTTTCTACACGCAACCGATGTACTTTATTTGCCATAAGTTATACTAACTAAAATGAAATTTGTAATTTTTAAATGATATTTTATATACGCATTTTGAAAATAATTTATTATGTCCCTTGATAAGATCCCTTTATTTGTTTTTTACAGATAAAAGCTGCAGTTTAATACTTGCTTATCATACGTGATAGGAATATTGTCTATCATCTAAAAATATTTAATCTTTTTTATACCACTAAGATTGCGAACAAGCATATACATTGTTGGTAAATTCATAATATATCGAGACCGCATGCAATTTTTCTTACTACTTATTTAGTAATCATGAAACTTTTCTGTCATTTACTTTTTACAAACGAAATGCAAATTACCCTTCTTTACTTCATACGGCATTCAAGGATGTGCCACATTGGAAACCCCTTCTCCAGACAAAAACTAATATAAAGTGCAAATAATGTCCCTTTCTTGTATTGATTACCATCATCATCGCATAAGATACAGAGTCTAATAGATATTCTAGAATACCGCTTATTCAATCGTGATGGAAAGGAAGCTCATTAAATTAAATGAGCTATCAGCCGTTTTCAATGCTTCAAGAAAAACAATTTGCGCTTTGAGGTACCAAAGTGTGCGAAATTCTTTCGTCTTGTAGGGCGACCGCGGTGGGTCTCACTGCATCTTTCATAGGTTTTTTATTGACACCTCACTCGTATCAATATGTATGCCAGTGTGTGATATCGCCGACAACATGGGATCAACACAAATCTATTTTTTCAGACAAGATTTCTTGATAAAATTGTAAATACTAATCTTCTATCTAAGCAACACTGCTATGCCTAGAATGCTTACCAAGCCAATTTATGGAATTCTTCTGAAATAGTAATAATCATTATTAAAATACAGAATACAATACATATTTCTTTTTGAATATGATACAAATCATATTTAATTATATTGCGTAACATTACCTTGTTTTTCCAGAAGTAATAATTTAATATTAAAAAGCAATAAAAAGTACTTACTTTTTTATATAAAATTAATTTAAATACGTATAGTGCTGTAGTACACCTTCATAATATCACATTTAAAAACAATTCTCCAGCCCATTCACGTCCCACTGCTGGGCACGGGCCTCCTCCACATTGGGAGGGATTATGGTCTACTAGGCCGCGCTGACCAGGCGTGTTGGCACAGGGTTTATTTTCGAGTTTTCCGTCTCTCACAGAGGATGTTATCTGTGTACAATATCCCTTAGCTGACTTTTACAGCACCCTTGGGAGGAGATGGGGTGGTGACACTTGTATTCTTAATCCGTCACCACACGGAGAGTTAAAAACACTAAACATAAACACATACATTAATTTATAAATTTTTGCATTGACTTGCTATGCTTTTACTTAATAAATCATATGAAAAAAATGATCATTGTAATCATGATCATGATGATTCATGGTGATCATTTTTTATTTAATTTATTAAATAAACTATCATATTAACATTTCGTCATTTTGTCCATTAATCTAGTGTACCAATATCCTGTTGATTACCAAACGGGAAGAAGTCTGGAAAAAGACTGGAGTTTAATGTCAAAATGAATTAATTCTTTGGAATAATTTAAAAAATTTGACATAAAATTTTTACAAAGAAAATATTCAAAATACAGTACACATTTTACTTCCAAAGTATTTGAAATACCTTTACATTTAACACCACCTGCGAAAAAATATTAACAGAGCGTCGAATCAGACAACAATCGAAATGTTAACACAACAACAAAAACTTGTATTTGGTGTCTGAATCATGTGTGTTTTGTAAAATCCTTATCTTACACGTAAATAAACAAAACAAAGACATACATGGACATACAATGACATTTTCGCATAGAACGTACAGAATACTAAATGAAAATGTAAGTTTATAATAAATATTGGACATTTCACACAACGTCCTCTGATCCCAAGCTAAGCTTATGTTATGGGTACCAGAATACGGATATACTTAATACAAAAACTACTTTTCTTTTGTAAGTACATACTTATAATACATAGTAAACACCCAGACGCAGTACAAACATTTGTATGACAATTATAACACACACAAATTATTGTCCTGACCGGGAATCGAACCCGAGACCTCGTGATCGGCAGTCCGTTATATGAACCACTACACCACTAGGCCCGTCGTTTAATAATGTTCAAGTCTTTTGAACACTTACATAATTATTATGTACTAATTGCTGCCCGCGACTTCGTACGCGTCGAATTTAGAAAATTTTCCCATTTTTGCAACACTTTTCATTGCTGCTTCGCTCTTATTGGTCGTAGCGTGATTTTATATAGCCTTCCTCTTTACTATCCAAAGCTGAAAGAATTTTTCAAATCGGACCAGAGTGGTTCCTGAGATTAGCGCGTTCAAACAAACATTCTTCAGCTTTACGATATTAGTAGATATGTCTCTGCAAGCGTATATAATCTTCATTTTGTATTTAAGCTGAATTTTTATGAATTTTAATTATATGTTGACTCCTTTGAGTTATAAAACTAATGTTTGATATCATTGGTATCAATTCTACTTGGACAACTAAACTTAACTTAAACTAGAAAATGAAAATTGATAGCGTCAATTACACAATTCGGCAATGATAACTGAATCTTCTCATTTAATAAATTAATGCGGTAATCACTTTTTCCACCATAATATAATTTATTAAGTAAAAGCATAGCATGTCAATTGCAAAATTAATAAATTACTTTAGTAATGAAAGTCGCGTCATTATTTTCAGCCCAATTGTATTCTGTAAAGAATACTAGGTGGCTGGTCGAGATTGTTGCAAAACATTCTTGATAGATGGCGTTGTACGTAAAAATACGATATAAACTCAATCGAGTGACGATTGTGGTGGCCTAATTTGATTACTGAAAGCACGACCGCAATAAGCTCAGTTGGCAGAGCTACGGAACGGTATTCTGAGGTCGTGGGTTCAAGTCCCGCTTGCAGTAATCACTTTTTTCACCATAATTTAATTTATTAAGTAAAATCATAGCATGTCAATTGCAAAATTAATAAATTACTGAATCTTCTCATTACAATAACTGTGTAATATTGAGTAACGATTCTAAGTTATGCAAGAAAGTTAAGTTAACATTGCAAAATTTTAGTATTGACGCTATAAATTTTCATTTTTTTAGTTTAGTTTAGTTGTGCATGTAGAATAGTAATGTACCAATATCATCCGCAAATGGTTTTAGACTACATTCTTCGTTAAAAAATACAGTGTCACCATCCTTAAATAACCTTAAATGGCAGTGAAATAGTGAACTGTAATTCCAAATATGTAACTCACCTAAAACTGTTAGTTCATATACATATTGACTCCTACCACCACTTGGTTTAGCAGTTTAGCGAATGCCCCTACTATAAAGTAGTGGCATTCGCTAAACTGCTAAACCAATATTATTTAATAAGAAAGTTTAGGTTAAATGAAATACTCTAATAACATCATATTCATCATAATCACATCATCACGCCTTTTACTCATGGGGGTAGATAGAGACTATAGAGTGCTATGTACAGCCTAAACATACTTCCTTGTCTTCATTTACACCCATGCATTAAACATGAATCAGAACATCAGTACTATTTAAAACACGTTAAGAATGTGGGTGCGTCTCGTACTAAAAATTAAACACTTTACAAACAAAAAGAAAAAAATCAGACTATTAATATTCGTTAGAAATATTGGTTTGTCCCAAAAATGTGCCCGGGGGCTGAAACATGATCGGGCGTGGGTGTTGAGTGGACACGCCGAGCCGAACAAATACATAACCTTACTAATATTTTGGAGCGGTGTAAATTATAAAATTTATGATTTGTGAGCCATTATATTTATGTCATTTGCAAATATAGTTATTTTAAATAAATTTTATTAGTGGGCTTTATTTATAATTTTATTTTGATTAATTTTTATTTTTACAAGAATTGCCACAAGGTTATGTTAGAATAAACTAAGAACAACTTGAAAAGTATGTAAATTATATTAATTCATGGAAATATTACACCAGCACGTGAACAAATATCTGGACATAACACAAATAAGGTCCGGTGTAGAAATGTGTTTGTGTGTCCTGAATAGAACCTACAAACTCTGCTAACCCCCACAAACGCTATCGGCTAACCGAAAAGGCCATCAAAATTAAATGCAATAGGTAACCTAATGTCTATCAATATTTAAAAAAGAAAAGTAGTTTCTGTATTAATACCCGTATTCTGGTACCCATAGCACAAGCATAATAAGCTTAGCTTGGGACCAGACAACGTTGTGTGAAATGTCTATGAAAATTTATATATTTTATTTATTTAATACGGACGGACCTCGTGGTCGAGTGGTTTATGTAATGGACTGCCGTTCACGAGGTCGCGGGTTCGATTCCCGCTCGGGACAATCATTTGTGTGATCTTTATTAATGTCATACAAATGTCTATTATGCGTCTGGGTGTTTCTATGTATTATATTATAAGTATGTATTTACAAAAGAAAAGTAGTATATCCGTATTCTGGTACCCATAACACAAGCATATAAGCTTAGCTTGGGACCAGAGGACGTTGTGTGAAATTAAAAACTACAATAAAATAATTTTTAATCGACTTCATTTTGGAGGTTATAGATAGACAGACAGATTTAGAGAAACAGAAATTAAGCTTAAGACTAGGTACAAATGGGGGCTCTATCACATAAAGTGCTCAGGCCGCCATTTGTATTTTATTATTACGTTATTGCTATTAAGATTATTTTTAGGTATTGTTTTAAACCAAAAACTGTTTTCATGTTTGTTCTGTTCATGTTTTCATTCAGAGACATGTCCATACTTTTGTTACGTTGCACATTACGATAAGTTTCGTCTGTAGATGAGGCCCAAATACTAAGAAATAAGATACGGACATGCTCAATTAATAAAACGATTTACTGATGTAATGTCTACCTTTGCATATCTTCATTTTCTAAATAATATTTACATAACATGTTTAATGTAATATGTAATGTTTGATATTGGGGTTTGAATCTCGATCGAACCATATGGTTAGAAAATACCCATAGACACTTGTTGGTGTTATATATAACTATCTGTTGCCCGTGACATCGTTCAAGTGGAATTTTGAAAATATACCCCGTTCTCGCTACATTTTTCAGTGATGTTTCGCTCCTATTGGTTGCAGCGTGCTCTTATAAAGCCTATAGCTTTCCTCGATAAATGTACTATCCAACAATGAAGGAATTTTTCAAATCGGCCCGGTGGTTTCTGAGATTAGCGCGTTCAAACAAACAAACAAACTCTTCAGCTTTATAATATTATTAGTATAGATTAATTTCGGGCCCCGTGGTCTAGAGGTTGATGTAACGGACTGCTGTTCACGAGGTCGCGGGCTCGATTCCCGCTCGGGACAATCATTTGTGTGATATTTATAATTGTCATTCAAATGATTGTTCAAATGATTGTATTTACAAAAGAAAAGTAGTTTATGTATTATATTCGTATTCTGGTACCCATAAATAAATAAATAAATAAAGCCTTTATTAACAATCTATTACATTCAAATTCGGTTATAGGTATAAATTTTGAATAATATAAAAAAAGAAAAAAAAATTTTGGTTGCGTTAGACACCGGTTTCTCGATTGTCTTGCTTTCCAGCATAGTCCTCCCCAAGAGTTCTCCATAACAATCTATCGTTTGCTTTTCTTGTCCATGTTAATCCTGCTATTTTTTGATATTATCTTCCCATCTGCAATACTGTCTTCCTTTACCTCTCCGTTTATATCTGGGACACCACTCAGTCACTTCTTTGGCCCACTTTTCAATTTTATTTCTAATTAGATGTCCAGACCATTTCCATTTTAATTCTTTGATTTTATATTTTATATCTATAAGCTTAGTACCCATAACACAAGCTTATATAGCTTAGCTTGGGACCAGAGGACGTTGTGTAAAAAATCCGTGAATATTTATTTTTGTTTTACGCTTTAGCTTTACAAAAATTCCAACGAATTTAATAAACTTAATAACCACTTTAATAAAAACAATAACAGCGTTATTTTTTTTGTAAATAACGGTAATTTAAATATAAAACTAACAATGATATTAAATCAAAACCAATGACTCATTAAAACCAAAAGGATATGCTTAAAAATTACGATCATGTCTTTCAATTTGATGAATGCAACTCGCTAATATGTTAGCAATTTCCTTGAACAACTTTTAAAAATATATTGAAGGACTTGTGTATTTGTTACGTATTTCATAATTAGTATGTTTAGTATCTATATGTAGGATATCAAAGCATAATTTAAAAACATTTCGCGATTTCACTTCCGTTTACATTTATTGAGAAACCCCTCCCCCAATAAATACCAAACCTTTACAATTTATGCAAAAAAAATACCATCATTTATTAAAAAAAATTGGTCAAGTGCGAGTCGGACTCGCGCACGAAGGGTTCCGTACCATTATCTATGCAACATAAGGCAACGTTATTAGTATCGAGCAAGAAACGGTAAAAAAATCATGTTTGTTGTATGGGAGCCCCCCTTAAATATTTATTTTATTTTATTTTTAGTATTTGTTGTTATAGCGGCAATAGAAATACATCATCTTTGAAAATTTCAACTGTCTAGCTATCACGGTTCTTGAGATACAGCCTGGTGACAGACGGACGGACGGACGGACGGACGGACAGCGAAGTCTCAGTAATAGGGTCCCGTTTTTACCCTTTGGGTACGGAACCCTAAAACGACAGTAAATCCATTGTGTAGTTTTAAAGATTATAAGATTACTAGCTGCTGCCCGCGACTCCGTACGCGTGGAATTTAGAAAAAAATTCCTGTTATGCGACATTTTTTACTACTGCTTCGCTCTTATCGGTCGTAGCGTGATGGTATATAGCTTAAAGCCTTCCTCGATAATAGCCCTATCTAACGCTGAAAGAATCTTTCAAATCGGCCTGGTAGTTCCTGAGATTAGCGCGTTCAAACAAACAAACAAACTCTTCAGCTTTATAATATTAGTATAGACTAGCTGTTGCCCGCGACTTCGTACGCGTGAAATTTAAAAATTAAACCTTAACAAACGGAAGCTTACCATATCACTCGATAGATGGCGTTGTACAGTTCTTTTAAATCGCACTATGGTTTGGTTACACACATTAACACTTAAGCTCGTCAAGAATTTTTAACAATAATTCCGATTTTCGCATTTATAAATTAGTAAAGATAAAGATAAGAAAATACATATAAAAATAAACACTTTGTTTTATAATAAGTAAAGAAGGCGCAGAAGTGCAGAACCTTTGATTAGTCGATCTCAATTTCATATTTTCTTTAAAAATTATGAAATATGAATATTGAATAGTTTAAAAAATTGTTTCATTTGGTGAACGCTCGCGTGCCTGTCCATCTCTTACTAGATTTTAACGCATAGATAAATGTTATCGTAATATCTTACTACACGACACGACGTCCGTCGACGGCGCCTACCTTAAATCCTGTAGATTATGGCACATACATTTCTTTTACCGGGATAAAGTAATCTTCAAAGATTTTATGAGTTTACGCGCGACATTTATTATTGTAATGTGGTCATGGTATTTAATTAAAATCGTGATACCACTTTTATATTTCTACCTTTTTAGTAGTATTTTTAGATGTATGGAAATACTTATGTGAATATTATAAACTTTTTAAAATTATACTAAAGTAGAACTTCAGATGTTGGTTAGATGAATGAGGTGATCTAGGTAGCAGTTTAGAGTGTAGATATCTTATGTTGATTGTCTACATTATGTATTACCGCCGTTCGTCACTTTTGTTAAGTTATTATGTTAAGAGGATACCAAAATAGCTTCGTGCATTTTTCTACGTACGAAGTTTTCATTATTTCTTTAGATTGAATGGCTAGAGCTCTAATTTTTAAGTACATGTTTTTTCAATATATGATCTGGGATCGCATAAACTCAGAAACGCGATTGAAAAAAGTTTTCTCGATAGAAAATCTTAGCGAAACAACCTCTCAAATTTTTTATTTTTTTCATTTGTCGGTCTATTATCGCGTATTAACTAATAAAATAACTTTAAAAACATAAGTAACTATTATATATAGAAACACGTAAATCAGAATTAAAATATATTTAGTAGATTTTGAGTAAATAGGAAAAGTATCCCTAATTCTTCATTTTCTGTGCCTACTAGCTGTGTTAATATGTACGTGTCGGCGATGATATTGAATAATATTGATGTAGGCCCTTAATAACTAGATGTTGCTCGCGACGTCGTACGCGTGTAATTTAGAATATGTATTTTCCCCTTTTTTCAACATTTTTCACTGATGATTCGCTCCTATTAGTCGCAGCGTGATGGTATATAGCCCATAACTGGTACTGGTACCCATAACACAAGTTAAATCTTACTATGGGTACCAAAGCCAAATTAGTATAGTTGCTGTATAACTCATGTAAACTATTTAACAATATGTTCTTGCTTTATACTATTTGCATGTAATAATATTAAATTATTAAAAATTACCTTCCTAGATAAACTTACCATCCAATACCGAAATATTTTTCTGTGGCTTCTGAGATTAGCGCGTTCAAACAAACAAACTTTTTATAATATTAGCATAGGTAAATTTTAAAGGAACTAAAATTTCAGGAATTTAATCTTCTCTTGCCAAATTTTTTATTCAGTACCTAAGAGATTTACCACTATGATGACTCTGCGGTTAAAAGGGCGGTCAATAATCAAATATTCCAGCTCATTAACGTCCCAGTGTTGTACACGAGCCCTGCTCTGTACAAAAGTTTTGGTCTACCATGCCGTGTTTACCAGTTCGTCGGGCAAATGGTTTAGTTTCGAGTTTTCTCTCTGTCACAAAAGTTATTATCTACTCTTGATGTTTCTTACAAAACCTGGAAGTAAATGGGGTGTTAGCTTTATTATTAGTAATTCTATATAGTACTTGCACTTTATATTTGTATTTTTAAGGGTACAGAGTAATGAATGAATACAATGCTCTCTGATGGAAGCCATCATAAATGTTGATTGTAGAATAATAACGCTTATTTAATATTTTCTAACACTTGCGCGACTCATCTGTTTAAATAAAACTACTTTTTACGGATCCGAAACGTCGGGCCAAAATTTAAAACAAATATACGCGTCTAAATCCGTAAAAAGTAGTTTTATTTAAACGCTTATTTATTTCAAAATTTTAGCGATATTAATCTTTGAGTCCATATTTCAACACACTTTGTAACCAAAGCGGCAAATTTGTATCAGTTTTTTACAGTACCTAATTTTTTAATAAGTCAAGTTTTGTATATTATTTTATTTATTTTTTATTCGGTGGAGCGATGATGCCGGTTAGGGCTGTCAAAACGCTTGACGTAAGGATTGACGAACGTACCTTCCAATGTAGTTTTGTACGTTTTTCTTGTTCAAACTTGTACAATATTGTTTATCTACAATATCGTCTGGGAACAATGTTATTTAAATAATAAATAATAAATAAATATTCACGGACATTTCACACAACGTCCTCTGGTCCCAAGCTAAGCTTATTATGCTTGTGTTATGGGTACCAGAATACGGATATAATACATAAACTACTTTTCTTTTGTAAATACATACTTATAATAGATATAAACACCCAGACGGAGGACAAACATTTGTATGACATTTATAAACATCACACAAACGATTGTCCGAGGCGGGAATCGAACCCGCGACCTCGTGATTGGCAGTCCGCAATATAAACCACTCCACCACGAAGCCCGTCATAAATGGTGATGAGCTATTAAAAATATGTGGCATACCGTTTGATTACAAGAAAAATATAGCATAAAGCAATTTTAAACCTGGATAAAATACCACAGGATACAAATTAGTTAATATACCTGACATCATTCAATATTATTTGTCCATTTCGGCGAGGTACTCGGGGATAGGGATAGCAATAATAATAATATTTTTCAGTGAAGCAAAACATATAGGTATGTAGGTAATTGATTTGGAAAGTATTAAACATTGAATTGGCATATTGCGACATAATATCAAAAGCATGGTCTTTTTGTATTTATAGACTGTATGAAATTTTAAAATCGTTTAATTTGTCATTACTGACTTATAACAATTAACCATTTCTTTTTACGACCACAACTTGTTAATTAAATTATTTACAATGTATTTTTTTTAATTAAAATAGGCAAAACTATATACAAAGCTAAAATAAAAAAAAAACAAAATAACAGAGAATATAAAATAAAACCGAGGCGTCCACTAGCCGCTTCGACAACTCTGTGTAAAAATAGCGAGTCGTCGGACTCCACGGTCTGAGCGTTTCGACCCTAAACGGCTCAAATACGTAATCTCAAAGATTACTATTTTAAAATAATCCTAATTAAAATTTCAACAGTGACATCCTACTAAAAACGTTTCAAAAACACGAAACAGCAATGCTAATAATGCGCAAAATAATGGTACAGGACTGAGAAGACAATATAAAAGAACACAAACTACATAAATATCTAGTGGTGCTGTCCAATAAGATAAAAGGAGAAAAACGTCATCTCAAACATCTCGATTCATTCTTCCAAGACCCGTCTCTTGACCAGAGTGACCAGCGCGTGCTCATATGAATGTTATATCAATTTTAATTTGTTTTCGTTCACGGACATTCAGTGTCTCTTTCCCTCCCATGCTGTACGTTTTCATTTACATTTATCAGCGAGATATGACTGTGCAGTTTGTGGCCCTTGTTGTTGCTACATTTACTATTATATTTTTATTGGGATGCTTTTGTATGAGTTGGCAGATATTTATCGGGTATCGGAACATTATTCGGTCTGCTCATAATCGTCCGCATAAAGCACCTTGTCACACGGTCGTTGGGCGCCGAATACGCCGGTCCGTCCCCGAGTACGTATTCTTTTTGTATTCCGAGGGTCCGTATTCTCTGAGAAGTGGAAAAAATGAAGATATTAATATATCTTTCTAATTCGAAATACGTTTTGGATAAAAGGTAGATCATAAATCATTATGCACGGTGTACGAAACTGCTTTTAAATATAGCAAAGAAACAGTATTCTGAGAAGTGTCTCCGATGTCGTCAATCAGACTTTATTGTGTCATATTGAAGAGGATTGTTGCATTATTATTGAATATCATTTATAAACTGTTTTAATTGAACGTGGTTGATGTATGCTAGATAATGTGATTATTATTGTGGGTCAGACAGAACACGGGCCGCGGTTGTGTTGAGGCGGCTAGCGGCTGTGTCAGCAAACAGCCAGTCATCCAGCGCTTATTAGCTGTTTCTCAATCGGGGATTGAATTAACCTCGATGGGACCCTCGATATGCAACGTTTAATAAAGTTTGAAACAATCCATGTTGACGATAAGACCAAAAGAATGATTTAACATATATTTATTGGTATTTTATTAGGCCTGAGCAATTAAGTATTTACGTATTATAACAAGCATATAATTATAATATAAGGTCGAATTGAGAAACCTCCTCCTTATTTTGTTGGTTAAAAACTAAAACGTATTCATATTTACTTTTGACTAGTTTATAGAATAGTTATAGAATTTAAAAAAGTTTCCCCGTTTTTGCAACATTTTTCGGTCCTGTTGGTCGCAGCGTGATGTTATATAGCCCATAGCCTAACCGATAAATGGACTATCCAACACAAAAAGAACTTTTCAATTCAAACCAGTAGTTTCCGAGATTAGAGCGTTCAAACAAACCAACAAACGCTTCAGCTTTATAATATTAGCATATTATAAATATATAATCTCTTCCAGACAAATCTATCCGACTCGAAGTTATTCAGTATAGAATGTTTTGTAAAATTTTGATTGCGTTTCACTTAATGGCATTCTATTGATACAGTAACCTCAATTAAGCCAGAGAATTCACACTGAATTTAAAACTCAAACTCAACTCAGTTATAAATATTTATTTCAAAACGGTCTAGAGACTTCACTGTATCTGATATTTGAGAGAATTCACACTGAATTTAAAACTCAAACTCAACTCAGTTATAAAAATTCATTTCAAAACGGTCTAGAGACTTCACTGTATCTGTTATTTGTGATAAGTCTGTGTTGTGATAAAGTTAAAAAGAAAATACTTGTATGATATAAAACATCCGTAGAAGAAATTCCAATGGCTATTCTGCCGTATGCTGTTAGGTTTAGCTAAAGGATACACTAAACTATATTTTATGACTAGAAAAGTAACACTGGAAATAAATCTAATATTAACTGCTCAGTCTCTTGAATTTGATTGAAAATGGTCTTTTAATTTATTAACAACAGTAAAAAAAAAACAAAAGCAAAGTAATCTTCAAGTCTTTTAACATTTACGACAGTCAAACTATGTAGTCAACATTGAACTCAATCAGTTTTATTTACAAATCTCGCGTAAGCACATTGATTCCATCAAATACCTTAAATAAAAGAAGATAAAGTTTCACATCGATAATAACGTTACAAAAAAGTGTCTCCTATGGGTGATACACCGTTTAAGATAAACATCTGACCCTAGCCGGTGTCCCGACGTGGCACGCAACGAATTCACGATGTGCATTCCCAACTGTTGTTCCATTTGCTTTTGTTTTGACACTAAATGTTTAAAAGAAACAATTTATATAAGGTTTTAGTTTGTAAGGCTATTAATAATTTTCAGTTTTATTGCAACATCTACAAACAAGTAATAACTGTCAGGCTAAGCCGTCAAGCACAATCTTTGTCTAATTAACCTTTTCATATAGGTATTTAATTTGCTTACTATAAAAACTAAAACACACATTTGAAAGTCCTTGATATTTTTTAAGGTTATTGCAATTTCTTCGATCCTTATGTACCTATGCAAAGTTTCCGATTAATCTAACTGTTGCAATTAGGTGAAAATGAATCACTTTCAATATCTATATAATCAAAATTGATATATATAATAAAATTAATATCTACATTTTAGCTAATAACAAATTGTAAATATCGACTTATGATATTTTTTAAAAATTTAAGAGGATACCAAAATTCTTCGTGCATTTTTCTACGTACGAAGTTTTCATTGATTCTTTAGATTGAATGGCTAGAGCTCTAATTTTTAAGTATATGTTTTTTCAATATATAATCTAGGATCGCATAAACTCAGAAACGCGATTGAAAAAAGTTTTCTCGATAGAAAATCTTAGCGAAACAACCTCTCTCATTTTTTATTTTTTTCATTTGTCGGTCTATTATCGCGTATTAACTAATGAAATAACTTCAAAAACATAAGTAACTATTATATATAGAAACACGTAAATCAGAATTAAAATATATTTAGTAGATTTTGAGTAAACAAAAAAAATAAATAAATAAATATAAAAAAAATTCTTTGCCAAATGTGCGACTATCGCGTGCTATAAGCATTCCCATCTAATTGTAATAGAATTAGTCAACGATCCATTTTTTGTGTAGTCAGCCATCGAACGTTGGAGATGAGACGCCCGATTAGTAATTAGACGTGGCGACACATGTTTTGGGATTTTTTACCTTTTGTCCTCATTAGTGTTTGATGTTTGGATAAATTTTTATTGTCACGAAACACGACTTTTATTTCTCTGTTTCTTTTTTATATTTAACTAAAACAGCTCTGATTTTGATCTATACTAGTTTACTGTATTGGTTGCAGTGTGGATAGAACGGTAGTCAAGATTGGCGTGTGATTGTTAACCTTTTTTTAAAAACCATGTTAATTATTTAAAAGTAGATAACAAAAATATACTGTAGTGCTAAGGTATTTATATCTTAGGACACAGATATACCAAATGGTAGGTTGACGTTTAAAATTAAGGACAAGTAACATTAGTCTGCCTTAATCGTACTTCATAGAATAATGATGTTTCATAATGACCTATAGCCTGTATCGTAGACATACATAGATATATTTTCACGCACACATAGATATGTAAGTGGCTTCAAGGTGACTGAGTGATGTAGCCATAGACACTACATCTGGTACATATGTGTTTTAGGAATATATCTACCTAGATGAATTAAGGAACTAAAAACTGTATCAGTTATTTGTACGGTCCGGAGTCCGTTGGATTGAATTATAATCATAAGTAGAGTATACGCATGACAAAAACCACAATACACCAATATATTGTAATACTGATGTAAAGGAAGTGTTATTGAATACGTGATCCGTCCATTGAGGTTCATATAAAATCGTGGTGAAGGCACATCTAAAATCTTCTATTATTGTAGCGTTAACAGACACTTGAGATTAGCATCTGTACCTTCAAGAGATCTTCATGTTACAAACTCTTGAGTACAATACACAGGATTATAACCGATGAGGTTTATTTGTAAACACGACAATAATGCTACATTGTATCCGCGGCTATACCGACCGCCGAACTTGTAATTTTATTGAATATCATCTCACACGATTCGGTGAACTTGTTAGGAATCAATACAGAGTAGTAGCCGAAAAAGTTGAGCAAAAAATAATGAATAAAGCTCACACGTGGAATTTGTTTCGGATCTTTACATTCACAAAATATTTTCGGTAACACCTCCTCAATACTAGGTGTAAGCCTCATAAGCTTCGTAATGGACATACATTATTTGCCGATAGAAACTATTTCTTAATACTAATTGTGAAAACTTTTTAATTTAACAAATTTGGTTAAAATAGAGTTCTATTTTAACGTAATGACATCTTTAGATTTCAATACAATAAAAGAAACAAACAAATGAGTTAACGAACATTCAAAGTCAAAATAATATCATAGTAAAATTAGAAAACTTGGCTTTTTTAAGTTCTGTTCAAATAAGAACCACCGAGGATCATTTGCATTAAATTTAAAAGACAAAAATCCTTACTACAGAACTTGGTGATACCTATGATTCAATATACAGATACAAAACGATTCTCATGTGATAATACCAGTCAAGATTATCACTATTGTTCACCTTCATCATCAACTTATCACCAGTTAAAACGGATGTCAAGCACATTTTGACAAATATATCCAATCAGAAAAGAGTTATCTGTATTTAAGTTAAGGTTAAATTTCCTTTGTTGGTTTATGTTAAGGCTTTTGTCACGGGAATGTGACAATGTCGTCTTATAAATATGATTTATGACCGTGTTAAGTATCCCGCGCAATTGTTGTGAATATTTATTTACGCTCGGAACTATAAACAAGGGCAAATCTTGTTATTTATTGCTTGATTGGACATTCGCGTACTGGATACGCGCCTCTGTGTTTTTGTTACTGGATTTATACAGTACATACCAGTTTTCACCGGTTTTAAAAACATTTATCAATATTGTTCCACAACTATAAAGTCTACTTGGCGATTGTGTAGATGTAGATTATGACTATAAAGTAATAAATTGTAATACAAATAACAGTTAGATAGATATACACCTGGCTGTAAAAAGGTTTTTAATGTCCTTATTACCGAAAAGTGTACCTATGTAAATAATAGTACCGATTCTACGAGCGAAACTAAACTTAACTTAACTAAAAAATGAAAATTGATTATTCCAATAACAAAATTCGGCAATGTCAACAAAACTTTTATATCAGATAATCTGTATATTATAGACTAACGATTTTAATTAACAAAAATCTGCACAACTAAATAGCCAATTAATCAAAATACGCTATAGTTGTTTCTATTTTTTAGTTAAGTTTAGTTTAGTTGTGCAAGTAGAATTGGTTCCATTGTTTATTTTAAGCATGTTGACCAAAAAGCAATAAATTCAGGGACTATACGAGTTAGGTGAAATGCTAAATACTGCCTGCTATAGGCGGAAAGGAACAAAATTAGATTCTCTCTAGCTAAAGTGGTATAGTAACCACAATGGGTTACTTTTCTGCTAGAGTTAATTAAAGTTTCTCTATCTTTAACGTCCCACTGTTGGGCACGGGCCTCCTCCACTTTGGGAGCGATTATGGTCTACTGTGTCGCGCTGACTAGGCGTGCTAGTACAGGGTTTATTTTCGAGTTATTCATCTCTCACAGAGGGTGTTATCTGTATACAAGTATACAATATCCCCATAAGCTGTCTTTTATAGCACCCTGAGATAGATAAGGGATGATGACACTTGTTTCTTAATCTGTCGCCACAAGGGTTAAAGTTTACCCCTATAAAAATCAATCAATTTATTGAAATTATATTTCCTTTCTTCTTTCAACAGGTGAAAAGCCGTTCAAATGTGAGTATGCAGGCTGTGATCGAAGATTCGCGAACTCTTCAGATAGAAAGAAGCACTCACATGTCCATACGTCTGACAAACCATACAACTGTCGCGTTCATGGCTGCGATAAGTCGTACACTCATCCTTCATCATTACGTAAGCATATGAAGGTACATGGTGCTGCAGGAGACCAGTCGCCGAGGTATGACAGTGACGGAGATGACTCCTCATCAGCTGGAAGTGTTAGCGTTACAGCAGGAGCTGCTAGCCCAGCGGCAACAATACCTCCACCGCCACCACCAGCCCCACAACACCATCCCCATCATCACCCCTCTATCACAGATAAATTAGAAAGCCTTAATGAAAAATACCTCAACCCACAGGAGCAGAAGCCTTACGAAAGACCTCCAGCTCCACCACATCATAATCAACCTCCTCATCTTACTAATATAGGAGGTAACGGTGTTATGGATAATAAATTAGGTTTTGGAGGTCACTGGACGCAATTCCAACAACCTGCTCCTACTATGCCCCATGGTGTGCCTGAATGGTGGTGTCCAACACAAGAAACCTACCACCATCATCATTTGATGCACCATTCAGGAGCCGCCGCTGCGTACTGACCGCATCGCGCTTAGCGAACTCTTCATTCGACGAGACTTATAGCTGATATTAATTACGAGTACAAGATTTGTACTTGGATAGATTGTTTTGATAATTTCATCAGATTTATAGTTTCGATATTATCGTGGAATGAAAAGTTCACTATGCGCGCTGGATTTGTATTTAATGTTTTACGCTTATTATAAATCGTGGATCTATAAGTTTACGTCGTAACCTTATTATTCCATATAGTTTAAGAACTCGTTTCTGCCTAACATAGACTCAGTGTGTTTATGAATTTACGCTAATGCAAGTGACTTTATCAGAAAACTACTTTAATATGGCTTATTTCCTTACCCCTCGGCCCATCGCCATTCAGGTGATCATAATCTGTCGTCCGTTTATTAGAAGCGCGAAAACAGAAGGGCAGAATTAAATCTCTAACCCTTAACTTCTTAACTCGATAATTCCGAAAGGTGTTATGCTCGAACGGCAACAAATTAAATACATAATTATTATCATCCACTATAACACCTAATTTATTACACCACAAAGTATGTGTGGCAGTTGCGAGCTCTTAAACAATATTGTCGACCATTTCAAAATCACTTCAGCCGTCCGACAGATATTTAATATTGAGTCCGTACTGTTAAGCAGAGTTATTTAATTAATTCTTTAAGTAATGAACAATTTTCTGAGACAATACATCTACACAAAATATATCAAGAGTCACAAATCAATTTCTTAAACAATTGGATTGTAAACAATAACCGCTGCTTTTACAATTTATGTCGTTTATTAGGTACCTGCCTGTTCTACGAAAACTGTCTTTTATTTATAAAAAAATGTATTGAATTTATGTGACGTTTACAAAAAAAATTGTCGACTTACTGCAATTGTACTGTAATGTGTGCTGACAATGATTTATTACAAGTATTGTATAAGTTATAAATATGTACAAACAAACGTATAGTCCAACATGTTGGTTACAAGGAAATACTATTAGATATTCACACCTTTTCACTTATTTTCTTGAATAACTTGTATTGTAATATTTAATAAATAAAACAAAGTATTTTTGAGGTTACATTTTTCTTTGATGCGCGAGGAAAAGAGGAAAGAATTGGTGGTTTTTTCTAATAGAATAGGCTCTGAGATTTGTGGCATTACTACCAATATTTACTACAAATTTAAAAAATCTCGCACCGTCAGGTAGCCACACTATCACCGGAAAACATAGACTATATTTTCTATTAAAATGGAATAGAAATCATTGCCTAAATAGGAATAATGTAACCCAAAGTATTAATCTTTTGAAAAATATATATCAGAAATCTGAAGAAACAGCGATTTCTACTAAACAATCAAAATAATAACAAGTGAACTACATAAAACTTATAATTTTAACAGCATGGCCAAAGCACCGAAATATAGTTAAACATTTGATTTTATAGATTGTAAAATTTATGTAAATTAGAATAAAATGTAAAATATAACAATGTAAAAAAAGTATTTTTAAGAAAATGCCCAGTGATAGTAGTAATAAGAGATTGATTTTCATTGTACATTGCTCGTCAACTATCGTCGCTATTACGCAAAAAACTTGTAAACTATAAATATGTATAATAACATAGTGCTATTTTTTCACAAAGCTACAACTTAGATAGAGTAATAAAGAAATTTAAAGTGTACCTATTATTGTCTCTACCAATTCGACTGAACTAAGAAAATGTTATTTTAAGTTATTATAAGAGTGAAATTGTCTTTTCTACAGCCGTGTAAATAGCAAATTATAAAATAAACAAATAGTTCAAAGTCATACAACTTATTTCATACTAGCTATTGCCCGCGACTCCGTTCGCGTGGTATTTAGTTAATTTCTTTTTTTGCAATAAAAGTTAGCCTATGTCCTTTCTCAGGGTCTAAAGATTGTCTGTGCCAAATTTCATTAAAATCGGTTGAGAGGTTTAAGCGGGAAAGCGTAACAGACAGACAGACAGCGTTACTTTCGCATTTATAATATTAGTAGGGATACTTTGTATTTGAATTATTTATATGCAGAATGAAATTTCACTTTGAAAATCCATCGGTCCTTAATATGTGTGGAAAATTTCAGATGAATCCGCCTTCTGTAAGTGGGTGTAAATCGCTTTCAAAGATTCTGTTGGATACATCGATAAATACATTAATATATAGATTCATACCGGGCTACTAAAAGCGTGTTAATAATAAAAGCAATATTTCTTGCCAAGAACTAGTGTAACCAGGTTCAGAAAAACATCACTTTATATCATAACTAGCTGTTGCCCGCGACTCCGTACGTATTCCCCGTTTGTACAACATTTTTCACTACTGCTTCGCCCTTATCAGTCGCAGCGTGATGTTTTATAACCTATAGCCTTCCTTGATAAACGTACTATCCAACATTGAAAGAATTTTTGAAATCGGACCAGTGGTTCCTGAGATTAGTGCGTTTAAACAAACAAACAAACAAACTCTTCAGCTTTATAATATTAGTATTAGTACAGATGCAGTAGCCATTATTTTCCATTTCGCATAACAAAAATTACCACATATTTCGTTATGCCGAAGATGTCAGAGTGGTTTGGATCTGTTCGTCTTCTTTACATAATTGCTCTTTTCTTATTCTGAATAAAGAATAAGGTTATATTATAACCAAAAAAACATATGTATTACCATTTTCTAATTATCTAAAGTGAAGATAAAAGCATATCGTGGATTTCCCACAAGTTTAATTTCTATTAGAAACACAATTCCAAAGATTGATCACTGCTGTCACTAAATCTAAAATGGAAATGCAATTCTCGCGATCATTTCGATCGGATTCCGATCAAAAATCTAAGCCCGTGACGATACTAACAATAAAACATCACACAATAACAAAACAAGGAACAATCATATTCCAAAAGAGAATTGAATTTATCATTGAGAAGAAACGAGAGAAAGAAAAATGATAAATGATCTAAACGGTATTAAATCCATCGAGTGTGAGCGAAATAGAAACACTATTCGATACTACTTTACTGTCCAAAGGGATGATTTATCGTTTCTCAACTTCGATTGGCCGAACCAGTATTTAAAAGATTTATAGAACCTTATGGTACTTGCGCGGTAGGAGCGTTTTCTTATTATAAATCTCACTCCTGCGCAACTTGCGATTGCCTCTTTAGCTGTCCGATGGGGAAATTAAAAAATATGTTAACATATTGCAGTTGGAGAAGATAAAACCTGGTTCGGGCCTACGGAGTGCAGGTAACTGGCTGGTTAAGTTAGTGCGCAGACGAGTGGATTAACTGCTTTTGCGTACTTTGTTACTTACACTTATATCAACTAATAATTGATTGTGACATTAATACGTATTGGAAGGGGTATTTTACTTAGTATCTGGTTGAAGAGAGTTATCGTCAGCACTTCTTATAAAACAAAGTCATTATTTTTGTGCGTATATCTGTATTGTATATCCCTATGTGAGTTTAATTCTTCAAAATCACGCAACGGATTTTATTGTAGTTTTTTTAATAGATAGATGGATTCTAGAGGATGTTTTTTTTTTGTATAATTTGGTTTGGAGCTGTTTTTGTTTTCCTAAATCCATGCTCACAAAGTTGCGGGCGACTCCGGCGGACAACGTAATCATTATTATTATTATTGTGATTTTTTAGACATTTCTTTTACTTCATATCTAAATATGTTGCTTCATCAAATGTCGTTATTAAAAAGGGCTACTGATAAAAGGTTTGAAAAATTGTAATAATATGTGGAACGAGGGCATTCCCTCCAAAAGTAGTAGCTCATTCATAACTTTTTTTAATGATGAAAACTACAATCTCTGGCAGTGCTATAGGCTATATATTACGTCTATATGTAGGTGTTCGAAATTCCAGGCGAATGATGCCGTGAGCCACAACTAGTTAATAATAAATAGGGTGAGTATGATAGAGGTAGTAGCGTTGGTTCAAGGCGACGGTCGGTGCATCCCCATCCAAGATAAGATCAGCAGCCTGCGAGTGACACCTGGCCCCGCCCCTAGTTGAGCCGTATAGCCCCTTTTTTGTTTACAAAGGGAGAGCCATGTACGACATAGCTACGTGTAGATAATTATTACTCTACATCAATGTATACTGCACTTGATAGGAGTTAAATTAAAACTAATTTTATAGATATAATGGGCTTCGACGGGCTACGACGGGCTTCGTGGTTTAGTGGTTCACGTAACGGACTGCCGTTCACGAAGTTGGGGGTTCGATTCCTGCCCGGTACAATAATTTGTGTGATATTTATAAATGTCATTCAAATGTTTGTTGCGCGTCTGGGTGTTTCTATGTATTATAAGTACGCATTTACAAAAAAAAATAGTATATGTAGTATATCCGTATTCTGGTACCCATAACACAAGCATATGTATGCTTAGCTTGGGACCAGAAGACGTTGCGTAAAAGTAAAAAAAAAAGAAAAAATTCAAATAACGCTGATCCTTTGTTTTTTGTTGAGATTTGATAAGATTGACATCCTACAATACGTGACCTGTTGTTGTTTCAGCCCTAGCATAAGAAACATTTGTACGAATTCAACGCTATTTACCCTTCGAGGTTACAATTGCAATGAATTATGGAGTATGTACCTTCACAATATTATGGTATTCAGAATTTAACTCAAGCTTTTCTCTCTCTACAGCCCATTTACGTCCCACTGTTGGGCACGGGCCTCCTCCACTTTGGAGGGATTATGATCTACTGGGCCGCGCTAACCAGGCGTGTTGGGCACAGGGTTTATTTTCGAGTTTTCCGTCTCTCACAGAGGATGTTATCTGTGTGCAATATCCCTTAGCTGACTTTTACAGCACCCTTGTGCGGAGATGGGGTGGTGACACTTGTATTCTTAATCCGTCACCACACGGAGGGTTAAGCTTTTACAATACACTTATTTTTACACTTAAGTACACAAAAACAAGCTGTAATATTTCTCATTAGTTACCATTTAGATTGTCTGGTAGAGATCAATTACACTATAAATTACGATAAGTTCACCGTTTGTACTTACCTCAAGTATGCATCACTTTATGAGAATATGACTCTTAGGTACAAGGTCATATTATAGTCAGAGATACCAATAGAGATGTAGCAAACAATAAATAGATAAATAAATTAGATCTATCATAGAGAAAATAAAGAAATGAAAATAGTATAGCTAATAATAATAAATGAATTAAAAAAAATTGAGCTCTCGCTCTCCAACCCGTTAAGGTCCCACTGCTGGGCACGGACCTCCTCCATTTTGAAAGAGATTATGGTCTATGAGTCTTTGAGTTGCCGTCTCTTACAGAGGATGTTACAAGTGATGTCGAGTACAAACTCTCTTAGATGGTACAGGTTTCACAGTACCCTAGGAAGGAAAAGGGATGGTGACACTTGCATTAATAACCGTCACCACACGGACATAAAAAATTTTAGAGACGAAGCAATAATTATCAAAAAACTTCAGCTAATATAATTCTAATGAAAATACAAATGTATTCTGTTGTAGTGGAAAAAAGAATTTATGGTAAAATACAATAGAGTTAGAAATTCTAATACATGCAACCCGGGCGGTCGTTTTTAGACTTGTCTCGTGTATGGTCTAAAATCTTTATTTATTAGAGTCACTAAATTATATATGTCGAGTGTTTTATATCGAGAGCATTGTTATTGACATTAGGCAAAAACTGGTACCCAGGACCACAGATTATAATTGGACACTAAATTAAGCTATGAGGCGCATTCTTGAGCATTGACAGGATCCGTGGTCTAGTGGTTCGCGTAACGGACTGCCATTTACGAGGCCGCAGGTTTTTGTGTGATATTTATATTGTCATACAAATGTTTGCACTGCGTCTGTGTGTTTACTATATGTATTATAAGTATTTACAAAAGAAAAGTACCTAGTTTATGTATCTATCCGTATTCTGGTATCCATAAGACAAGCATATAAGCTTAACTTGGGACCAGAGCACGTTGTGCGAAAAGTGCGTGAATATTTATTTACTAGCTGTTGCTCGCGGCTTCACGCGTGGAATTTTGAAAATTTCCCCCTTTTTTCTAACATTTTTCACAACTGCTTCACCCCTATCGGTCATAGCGTCATGTTTTATGGCCTATAGCCTTTCTTAATAAATGTACTATCCAACACTGAAAGAATTTTTCAAGTCGAACCGGTAGTTCCTGAGATTAGCGCGTTCAAACAAACAAACTCTTCAAACAAGCTTTACAATATGTATTAGGAATAGATTATTTTTTAAGGGCCTACATCAATATTATCGTATATCATCGCCGACACGTACATATTAACACAGCCAGTAGGCACAGAAAATGAAGAATTAGGGATACTTTTCCTATTTACTCAAAATCTACTAAATATATTTTAATTCTGATTTACGTGTTTCTATATATAATAGTTACTTATGTTTTTAAAGTTATTTCATTAGTTAATACGCGATAATAGACCGACAAATGAAAAAAATAAGAAATGAGAGAGGTATTTTCGCTAAGATTTTCTATCGAGAAAACTTTTTTCAATCGCGTTTCTATGTTTATGCGATCCTAGTAAAATCCTAATTTTTAAGTATATGTTTTTTCAATATATGATATATTGAAAAAACATATACTTAAAAATTAGAGCTCTAGCCATTCAATCTAAAGAAACAATGAAAACTTCGTACGTAGAAAAATGCACGAAGCTATTTTGGTATCGTCTTAATGCTTACAAGCAAATTTATTAAAGAAGCTGATTTTCGCGACTTCGTTTGCGTGGATTTTTTTTTAAACTAACTTTTCACCCCCCTCTTAGCTCCTTGGGGTGTGTGTAATTTTTAAAAATCTCTTCTTAGTGCTCACCTACGTTATAAAGGGAATCTCTTAGGATTTATTAGGTTATTAACCTTTATAGTTTAACGGTTCTATTCATAATGATGTATCGGAGATTTAAACGGAGATTTTATCGGAGAGATAATAAACGTTTTAGCATAAAAAGACTATTTTGAATAACAAGTTTTGACAATTTTCGCGAACCTATTTTAGCGAGCTTGTAAACCTCCGATAAGCCATTATGAATAAGACCGTAAATCTTTAACATCCTTCCTAATTTACTTGTCAGTCAGTCAATCAATCAGTCAGTCAGTTTCTCCTTTTACCTATATACATAATATGCTTGTAGAAAAGATCGACGTAAACAGTTTACTTAAGTACCGCGTTACAATCAATCTGATTTATTCAAATTAAAAAATACATCAAGTCATTCTTTACTAATATAACGATTTATATTCTCGAGGTAAATTAATTTTTATACATTAGCGTCTAAATATTTTAAATCTCTTATGTATGAAATCGAACAAAATTAATTAGATACGTTTTCTAACCGTGAATTTATGTGACTTCTACTTCCTGTGTTTGCGATTATAACGTAAAATCTCTCTCTCTCTCTCTCTACAGCCCATTAGCATCATAATGTCGAGTACGATTATGCTCTACTATGCCGCGCTGACCAGGCGTGTTGCACAGGGTTTAAATCAAAATTTTTCGTCTCTAACAGAGGTTGTAATCTGTGCACATTAATAGTCTTATTCAAAATGACTTATCGGAGGTATAAAAGTTCGCTAAAGTAGGTTCGCGAAAATTGTGAAAACTTGTTATTCATAATAGTCTTTTTACGCTAAAACGTTTATTATATCTCCGATAAAATCTCCGTTTAAACCTCCGATAAATCATTATGAATAAGACCGTAAATATCCCTCAGCTGGCTTTTAAAGCACCCTCGGAAGGTAAAGGGGCGGTGACTCTTATATTCTTAATCCGTCACCACACAGAATACAACATTAAATAGTTAAGTATAATTCCAATATAATCATCCAAAATGGTTAACTATGATTTTGGGGACACAAAAATTTTGCCATATACGTACTCTCAAGCTATAGGTAGGCTCTTTTCACAGATACGTAGAATCAATGGAGTGGTGGCATTCGTATTCATAATCCATCAGCATTTAGAAAATGCTTTTTTTTTAAGAGAGTTAATTTGTATATCTTTCTACTTGCTTTTTCAAATATTTTAAAAGTAAAACATCTCAATTCGTGTTCTGAATTTAAATGAGTAGGTGCGGAAACGCTGCGGGCTACAGACGTCTCGGTGGGAACTGTATTGTTCCACTATCACAAGCGCAGGTTATACAAATAACTAAATTACTTACAAGAAAAATACATTTGTCAACAACTTGAATTTACATAATATAGATAAGCCGATACATAATTATTTGGGCACATGCACAACATAGCTTCGAATAAGTATGTCATGTAATACAATTCCAAATTACAAATTAAGAAAAATAATATTTGCCCACGCTTGGATTCCTCTACCTTCGCGTTACTTACATTGAATAGTACATGTTAAACAGTACATAGCCATTGCATTTAAATTTATATCTCTCTAACCAGCAACCCATTAATATCCCACTGTTGGGCACGGGCCTCTACTCCACTTCGTGAGGGCCACCTGGTACCGCGAAACTAGGGACAGCCAGAGTTCTATCTCTAATAACCAGAGGTCGGAATTAGGTAGAGTTATTTATGTACTTACACTGATTTCATACAGCAAAAAAATAAAGTGGATATGCCTCAAAACCCGAGATTAAATTTAATGAGCAGAAAAAAATCCCGTGATTTTTCAAATAAAAATTTTATAGCGACTGATTCAGTTAGAAAAGTATTCGCTCGTATTTATAAAAAAGGCAAAATATGCGTATGAGAATTTGCTTAAGATATGAATAATTTGTATTGTGAATTAATGTAAACTAATAAAAATTGTATGCTTATGCTTATCTTTGTTTTATTTGTCTATTTCTGAGGTTTTTATTATTATTTATTCGTAATATTGTTGGCCAGACGGGATTGTCTATTAGAAATCCCGGGAAGGTCCACATTAATATCAACATTTCGATGCAAGTACATAAATAACTCTACCTAATTCCGACCTATGCTAATAACAAATACCTGAGAGAATGAAACTCATGATTTCATGTGCAGTACCTGTAGTGCAAATAATTATAGACTACGCTACCACAAACACAAATGTTTAGACCTTGACAGGTCTAAACATTTGTGTTTGTGGTAAGGTAAGCACATAATTTTCTTAAAATTATGTCAACATGATTAAATGATTTTTCATTTCATTACAAGAGACCTGAAAACACCCGAAATTTTGCATATAAATGATTAAAGTTATACAGAATACTTAAACGCACAGGTGACGAAACGAAAAGAACCTACAAAGAAAACCTACTTTACACATTTAGAAATTTAACTCCGAAAGAAAGAACAGTTTTTATGTATTTCCCCTTTTACTTTCGGAGAGTATAATTCACCAAGATCTTTGTATTTTCTTTGTGCGTATGTGGGGGAGAGTGGCCGGCTCCCCGCGGTGACTTGATGATGAGTTAGTGCACAGCAGCGCCGGAATACGGAAGTCACCCCTCGCCTTCGCCTTGCGTCACGCCGCCCTCACTTCCGATACCAATCGGCGGCCCAGCTTTAGCTAACATTCTACCGTATTTCATAATTTATTGACAATTGTGAGAATTTACGCGATCCATGATATGTTGGCAGATCTGTGGAAAATAGAAAAAGTGCGTTGCAAACTTACTTACTTGTATGTATGCACCTTTTCTTCTCTTCCTTCGACTTATTCTACCACCGTAACTAACTTCAGATGGTGTGTGCCCGCATCTCCTACGTTTGTAACTAACTTCATGGTCTTGGTTTCTTTCTAGTAAAGGAATATCTACGAAAATAATTATTTTTTCCTGAAACGCTAAAAGCTGTAAAACTTCAAAAAGTTCTATAAAATATAAGGAGTATTTTGTTTTCGAGTTATAAGTCTCTTGCAGAAAATGTTATTAACGCAGACTCTATAGTCTGTTATAATAAAGTTAGTTAAAGGAAAGTCTAAGTACTCGTATATAGCTCTACTTAGATTTTCCTATAAATAACTCTTGCAACACCTATAGGTAGAAAATAATTTATTTCTATCCAAATGTAAATTTAATTAGTTTGTGAAAAGGCAGGAATCATGATCTAATTTAAATATAATTCCGTAAATTTTTTTTTAAGGCAATTCTCCTACAAGTTACAATCTATTTAGAGCTTGTGGCGTATTCAAATTATACGCATAAATCATTTTGATAGGATTAAACCTTATGATTAACATTTAAACCGTGGAGATTACGAAGTATTTCTATCATAACCGATGTAAACATCAATCACAGGGCTGGAGCCACGCGGCACAGATCCTTACGACGCGCAAAACAATATTCATAAATAACGGTAACAATATGGCGGGTGGTAGCCACGTGGCGACGCGTGTGCATCCAATGACGATGCCACATGTAATTATTTGCGCATACCCACATAAATGTTCTTTCAAGTGGGATATAGTTTTAATAACTGCCATGTTTTATAGAGCTGAAATAGTAAAGTCTCTTTTTCTTGTTTTCTTATTTATTCTATCTTTTCTTCTTCTTCGACTACTTCGACTAACGCATTTTTTAAAAACGGCAACACATACATACCATTCTGACACAATTCATAGATAAAAGAGACCGAAAATTCAATGCATAGATAAAAGAGACCGACAATTCTATTACCATTGAACGACCGTTATGAACTCATATAGCAGACCACGGACATTTGACTTCAATTGCAACGGTATTGCAGTTGCATCGTGCCGGTATGACAATTGTTCCAAAATAGTAGACTTGAGCACCAGTTAGTCAGTCACATTATACGCAAGTTGAAAATAAACATAATAAGAATTAATTATTTTTTGTTAATTATGCAAAAGAAGCCGCGGGGAAAAAGCTAGTTTATAATAAAATCCTAAGGAAGATAAGAATTTACAATGTATATTTATTTAAACGCCCACGACAAGCTAGAAGCTCCATTGGCCACGCCCAAGGTCAAATTTGATAAAAAATCGGTAAATGTTATTTAGTAACTAGGTGAACTTAAGTAAACATCTTAAATCTTTTTTAAAATGACCTAAACCATGAATATCAACAAAAATCTTAGGAACATTAAAGAAATTTTACAAAAATTGACATATTATGATGTAAATTTTTGTAACATTAAATTAATAATCAATTAAAATAACTTGATAAATAATATTCTAAAACTACAACAATGTCCAAAAAGATACGACGAGGATGGGATTCGAACCCACGCGTGCAGAGCACATTGGATTAGCAGTCCAACGCCTTAACCACTCGGCCACCTCGTCATGTCTAGCGCTGTCCAAATTATCGCTTCTATAGTATGAAGGCATCTGTTGGCATTATAAAAATGAGTGAAAAGCATGTTTGACTATAAAACGTGACGTCATTCAACATTATCGAACATTGACCTCTCATGTACAGTATACACTCATGTGTAACTTTCAATAACGTTAACATCACAATGATAATATCTCTATTTTGTGTATCAATGGCTCAAAATTACACATATGTCACCACTCCATTTCATATCACCCGCATATCACGAGCAAGAGAGACAAACTTGAAACTTAATTCCATGACAAAATAATTCAATAATGATAAAAAAATTAAATAAGTACATACATTAATAAAATTAAATTCTGTATCAACACGTTTAGTCGGCGTGTTATAGTTTTCTGACACACCCATCGTAGAAGCATAGAAATATAGCTTACTACCAGACCAGAAGATGTTGTGTAAGTTGACCATAAATAATCAAATTGTCTATAAATAGTCAGACTGTAGACCAACATTTACTTAATAAACATTTTAATTTATTAGTTTCAATTTTATAATTTCTTTAGTTAGTTATTTAAATGGCAACTGTAATAAAATCGTAAATATATATATCTATAGCGTGTCCTACACATAAATTATTATTCATTCTTTTATTATCAGAATTAAAAGTGATTAAATTAGATTGTATTTTTAAATACTTCTATTTAACATTCTCTAACACTATGCGACTAAATCCGTTAAAAGTGGTTTTATTAACTTTTATTTAATTTAGCATCATTCTCCGTGTGGTGGCGGATTAAGAATACAAGTGTCACCACCCCATCTCCTCCCAAGGGTGCTGTACCAAAAAGTCAGCTAAGGGATATTGCTCACAGATAACATCCTCTGTAAGAGACGGAAAACTGGAAAATAAACCCTGTGCCAACACGCCTGGTCAGCGCGGCACAGTAGACCATAATCCCTCCCAAAGTGGAGGAGGCCCGTGCCCAACAATGGGACGTAAATGAGCTGGAGAGAGAGAGTTTAGCATACGTGTGACAAATTATGTCAAGGTCATCTTATCAGTAGCCTACCTACCTCATTGTCCCACTGTTGGCCACGAGTCCCCTGCGCTTCGAAAGAGTATTAAGTCTACTTACGCCACGCTAACTAAGCGTATTTGTCATCATTAGTGCAATTTTTAACGAATTAAGACATTGGTGTCAATTCTGTTTCACATCTAAATTAAACTACTATGAAAAAATAAAATGAATATCGATGTTGTTGATAACACAATTCGTAAATTTCAGCTTAAATATAGTTACTACTGTAGAAATTATAAGTAAAACACAGAAAACATCAATATTCAAATTGTTCGACAGTTTTTGTGTTAATCGCTAACAGACCAACAGACACAGCGGACACACTTTATTTTATACAAGCGGCCCGTTCCGTCTTCTCACGGATGAAAGACATTGGTACCGATTCTACGGCCACAACTAAACTTAACTAAACAATTAAAGTTGATAATGTTAATAGCACAATTTTAAAATGTTAACTGATATTTCTTATTATAAAAACTGTGCATTATAGACTAACGATTTTAAATAATATGAATATGTACAACAAATAGCAAATAATAGAGGTAAGCCTTCTTACTTGGTGATGTTGAAGCATTCTAATAGTGAAAGAATTATCGAAATCCAATAGTTTTAGAATTTAATTGTTACAAACATACAAAAATAAATATTTCCGCTTTATATTATTATGGTCTTATTCATAATGACTTATCGGAGGTGTAAAAGTTAGAAAGGTGTAAAAGGTGTAAAAGTAAAGAAAATTGTCAAAACTTGTTATTTGCCAATTGTAAATGTTTTATTTTATTTTCGTTACATAAGTGACATGTAATATGTTTTGGTGTACAATAAAGTGTATTCTATTCTATTCTATAACTTGCAATAAAATAATATTGCGGCTATAAATTGAAATGTAAGCTATCCTATCTTTCAAGTTGGGTCGAATGGCACACGGTGTGCAAATCAAATTTAAAATTAGTTCAGTAGTTTAGGAGTCCATCGCGGACAAACAACGTGACACGTAATTTTTATATATGAAGATATATAGTATAGATGTTAACGAAAATATTTAATAGAATATTAGAATTTTCATTAAAGTTCCAACATATTAGATCTATTGTATTAGAACAATGTAGAGCCATAGTAACCAATAACTTAACGTGTTGCGTCCTCTCGACTCTCCTTATGACTAATGATGTTCAATAAGTTTTGTAATGATATTCAAGGCTCATTTATTTTACTATCCATAGGTCTCACTTTAGGATAGTTAAAGCATTATTGTACTGTAACTATCCTTGTAAACTATTTAAATATTAGAGAGTACCTACCTTAATATTTATGGACATTTCAAACAACGTTCTCTAGTCCCAAGCTAAGCTTATTTTCTTGTGCTATGCGTACCAGTATACAGATATAACTATGTACATTTCTGTGACAAATATAAATACCACACAAATAGTGTATGGGCATCAAACCAGTGACCTCGTGAACGGCAGTCCGACACATGAACCACTAGAGCACGAGGTTCGTCAATAGGTACTGTCAAAATAGTTAATGTACGCACATATCATAAACGGATTAAACATAAATATAACGGATTAAACAATAAAGTAACAAATACTACTAACAGGCTCCGCGATCAAGGGCAACGCAAGGGCCGATAAAGAAAACATGGGCACCTTCATAGAGCTTACAACATCTTTTGAATATATAATTCATGAAGAAATCAAAAAATATTCTTTCGAGTCAAAATATGCCCTAAGCAATAAATTCTAGCTTATAAACTAATGGGTTTAGTCCGGTACTAAACCCATTGATCTTATACTGCGGCCCAGTGGCATAGCTTGCCTTCAAGGGTCCTTGTATCCAAATATGTTAAAAGACCCAAATGAAAAGTAAACTTTTATTTATTTATTTATTTTAAAACTTCATGCACTTTAATAATACAATGGCGGACTTAATGCCGACAATGGCATTTTCTACCGGTCAACCAACGTTTCTACAAAAACCTTGCTTACATACATTCGACAAATCTTCGCCCATGCTCCAAACCACCCCGAACCGCATACGAACCTAGAAGGTACGCTTCGGAGCCATTGAAAGCACGCTATCGCCAGATGATCATAACTTCTAAATCTTAGTAAATCTTCTAAAGCTTAGTCATTTGTTAATCAATATTTTCTTTTTAACATAATTTTGTTTACATAAGATATTATGTAAAAAAGATATTAATTCCATAATGTTTCGCTATCTGATAGGTAATGTCGCTACAAATTGTGAGTCCGTCTGTCCCGCTGTCAATATTTTATGAACAAATAGTGTTTGGAGGCGCCATCGGCCGTGCCTGTGCCGTCCACTGAATATGACAAATAACATTAAAAATGAAACTACACGAATACCAACATAAAATAAAAATGTCAAAAATTTAAATTAAGGATTAAAATATTTAAATTTAGTGCGCGGAGCATCCCGGTCCGGGTTGGTCGGGCTGGCCCGTCGAGCGCTGTCCGTCCAAGCCTTGCTTACTGCAGGGCAAAGGGTCACCAAGTATGGAGATAGACTATATTGTTACGCATCCTCTTCCAAGAAGTAACTAGAGATTTAACAGTTTTCACTGTCAATTGCTCAAAGGCGTAAGTAAGTAAGTGAGTGCCTAATAATTTCGTAATCCTGTAAATATTCTTACTAATACATATGCGACACACAAAAGTCACTCTGTCCGTATATCTGCCGCACTTAAACTTCTAAACCGATTGAAGCAAAATTTTATACACAGTGTGTCCAGATCCTGAAAAGAAACCATGGCTAACTGCATAAAAGTGGAGTTTCTAAGACTCTAAATTATCATGAAACAGTCCTAATTAAATTCTTTAATACATAGTGTTGCGTGGGTTTTAGCACTACACTTATGTTACTGAGTATAATATCTCATGTTCAACATGAGATATACCAGTATACAACCTAGACGTTAGGTAAGAAAGTATGTAAATTCTATTCAAATATTTGTACGGCGCGGCGACTAATTGTTTTCTAACAATTTTAGGTATGCATTTACAAAAAAATGTTTATATATTACTTAAATCCGTTTTCCGATGCCCATAATACAAGCCAAATCCGTTGTGCAAAGTGCACATAAATAATTATTAATACACTCTATCTGCAAATTAAGCTTTGGTCGTAACTCCTTTGCTTTCAGGGGTCCTTATTTATATTCTATAATTAATAAACTTTATAATATTCTCCTTCTCTCTAAATATTTATGTAAAAAAGCAGTATTGAAATGGATATTGGATATGGACTATGCTAACACTGAAAAACTATTGTGTATCACTTAATGTACTAATTTTACTCACACAAACACACTCACTAACACACACAATCACTCACACATATATAGAACTTAATGATGTATTGATTCTTTCTCTTTATTTCTCCCCTTTCTTTACTTTTATAATTGAAATCTTGTAATGAAAGAGACTGAGCCCCACAACACAGGGTATCCTAGTGTGGGGTCTCAGTGCTATTGTAAATCTACTGTAATTTTTTTTTTTTTGGATCTCAATAAATAAATAAATAAATAAAAAAAAAAATATTATTTAAAAAGCTCTCTCCATATTTCTATACATGCCCGAATACTATAAATTAATGGAGTGTACTGTGCCAGAGAATTTTAAATATTTGAATGCACAGTTTAGAAAAAAATCAAAATCTCCACCAGACCATAATATATTACGTAAAATAAATAATACAATCATGAAGTAGTTATAAATGTAGTGTTTATAAAACGTAATCGTAGTTTTATGGACCATATATTTGAGACGAAGATGCCAAGGACAGACGCCTCTCGTAGAGTGGGCAACCATTTGTATTAATTAGATAGCCACTGCATGACGACTCTTAGCATAATTTGTTTACATAGACTAGAAAGTCATGTTGCGCAAAACTATTACTTAATGAACTTGAATATTAAAAATAGTTGATGGATACAACATGCAACATCCTCTGATCGCAAGCTCAGCATATTTGCTAGTGTTTGAGTACCAGAAAAATGTAGCGTAACAACCAGATTCTTTTGGTTGATATTCTGCTTTCTTTTGGTACCCATAACACATCATTTTACGCAACTATTCTGGCAGAATCTATACTTAATATTAAGAAGCTAAAAAGTTTGTTTGTTTATTTGTTTGAAAAATTCTCGTAGTTTTGGATAGAACTTTTATTGAGGATTGCATACATTATGCTATACAACATTACGCTGCGACCAATGCGACCGAAACATCAGTAAAAAATGTTGCAAAAATGGAGAAAATTTTCTAAATCTTCCGCGTACGAAGTCACGAGCAATAGTTAGTAACAATTAAACAAAATACACTAAAACGTATTCTTCTTCTACTTCTCCAGCCCATTTACGTCCCACTGTTGGGCACGGGCCTCCTCCACTTTGGGAGGTATTATGGTCTACTGTGCCGCGCTGACCAGGCGTATTGGCACAGGGTTTATTTTCGAGTTTTCTGTCTCTCACAGAGGATGTTATCTGTATACAATATCCCTTAGCTGACTTCTACAGCACCCTGCATAGGAGATGGGGTGGTGACACTTGTATTCTTATTCCGTCACCACACGGACAGATTAGTAACATTTAATCTATATTATAACCCATAGGCAACGTTTGTATGTTTGTCAATTTAAAATGTGAATCTTCAATCACATTCTATAAGCGCATACCAAATTTATTTTATCCATAATTATAGAATACAATCAAAGGAAACATCCGAGCATTCAAATTACTGCAGGTATAGGTGATTCTGTTTATGACAGCTCATAATTCGCACCCCTAGTTCGGGACACTCGAATGTGTCCGACAGCCGACCTTTGTGCACTAATATTAGGACTCTGTTGTAGCAACATGTCCATAACACTCCCCTACAAGGGAAACTCAATTTCTTTTTGACAGGAACATTAAAAATTTGATGAGTTAGAAGTTCAGGACTGTTGTTATTTGTTTCTTTTTATTAATTTTAGGGAGAATGTGACACTTAATTATTTTTATAAAGTACTTACTGTAAATGAACTTTGAATATAAACAATTTTAATTAAACTTATGTATTGAAATTTCAGAAAATGTGCGGAAAATGTAACATACCTATCGTATAAGATACAATGATAAAAAACATTGTCGAAATTGTTTGAAGTCGAATAGGACTCGCCTCGTCCAATCATAAAAATAAAGATACTACATATCTATGGATTATGTTTTTATCAATATTTTGATTTCTAAACAAATACAAAATAAAAGAATTATAAGAAAATCAGTAATGAATCTTAAATATCCTTTAATGCACTTGATCGTGGTTAGTTAAATGTTAATTTTTTTATTATTTATTATTTAAATTGCAAAAATATCTCAAAAACTGATCTATTTATTTATAGGTATCTACTTAAACTATTCATTCATATTGTGCACATCCACTCACAGATTCCCTTTTTACAACTCTTTTTTTTCGGAATGCATTCTATTTAAGATGATTTTAAGTTCACTATAATAATTACTAATACAGTATAATTATATAATTAAAGTTATAATATATAGTACCGATTACTCCAGTTATGCAACGGAAGATACTGAAAGGTCTCAAGGAAACCGACTGAGTCTACAATGAGTCAAGGTATTGATTGCCACGCCCTCCCACCGCGTGTTGCTTAGCAACGAGACGCGCCCGCCCTACCACTGCCGCCCGCCCGTCCAAACGTCTTGAACACATGAAACACCGTCGGTTTGTGAGATGTTTTAATAAGTACATATTTGTAAATATTCCTTAGAAACAGTGAAGCTAAATGTAAGTACTAACATAATTAATGTTGTCAATTTTGTTTGATTTAAGTTAATTTATTTATTTTTTCTTCATGTACCTATATGTGTTAACACTTTTAGCCATATTGTAGTGTTACAAAAGCGTAGAAAAATAAGTTTAACATTTATCTTCTGTCACTTTCTTTTTTTCAATACATAATAAGAATAACTAAAAGAAATATGACCATCTGAAAATCCCGTTTTTTTCGGTTTTCTTTAGGTAAAGTTGCAGCGTCTATCACACACATTTGGTAACGTTTTACCAAAAAAAACTGATACAAGCATAGATATACTCTTCGTCTATAATATAGCGTAAAAACAATTAAAATCGGTTAAGCTTTCGGGAAGAAAAAAGGGAAGTACGAAACGTCTTTTTTTCAAAGAATTTGTAGGTAAAATCCGTTTCAGCTATATTTGTCCCTTTCAGCACGGTGCTCGGGAATAGGGATAGCAATACCTATGGCAAATACCTAAATTAGGAGTACAGTACCCTCTTAAGCAATAGCTTGGGACCAGAGGACATCGTATGAAATATTTATTTTAAAGAAAAGTTTATAAATACATATTTTATGTAATAGGTACGTGTAACTAGTAATACGAGTGTTTTACGTTTACGTGACTAAATCTCATACAGTAAATATTTTACTAATATATTCAGTAATTAATGCACACTCCCTTTATTTCAAATAAAATATTTGATAAACATGCGATCACGGAAGTAATAAATGCCCCTGCCTTGTTCATTCTATTCTATCTTTTAGAATTAAATTAGATTTTGCCCGCGAATTCATATGCGTGGAGTTTAGAAAACTTTGCTACAATTTTCACTTATGCTTTGGTCTTATTGATTGCAGTGTGATGTTATATAGCTTAAAGACTTCCTCGATGAATATACTATGCAACACTAAAGGAATTTTGCAAATCGGTCCAGTGGTTCCTGAGATTAGAACGCTTAAACAAACAAACTCTTCAGCTTTATAATATTAGTTTAGATAGACTTTTAGTAATATACTCATTCAATGTATCGTGTATCGTGTGGTTCGATGGGCTTCGTGGTGGAGTCGTTTATGTAATGGACTGCCGATCACGAGGTCGCGGGTTCGATTCCCGCTTGGGACAATCATTTGTGTGCTATCCATAAATGTTATACAAATGTTTGTACTGCGTCTGGGTGTTTTCTATGTATTATAAGATGTATTATAAGTATGTATTTACAAAAGAAAAGTAGTATATGTAGTCTATTCGTATCTGGTACCCATAATACAAGCATAGAAATATAGCTTACTTTGGGACCAGAGGACGTTGTGTGAAATGTCTTGAATAAAAACAAAAAAAAACAAAAATATGCATCTATGCGCCAAATAGTGCGCTAAAACGATTTATTTATGTCAGTTTTTTCATTGTGTACAGATTTAAAATCACGAATTTTTTTATCATAACCTCACAAACACAAATGCTAAATGACTCTTCTATTATTTTACCGCCAAAAAAGATGGATACCGCATAGGGTGTAGTTTCACTAATAAATAGCACTAAATCTTGTTACACGTTTAAAATTAAATCAGTATACAAAAACAACTCATAAAATGTAAAGAGAACGTGGGGTGCGAAACTTAATTTGGAAACATACCCTTAATGAATTTTAAGGAAGATTTAATAAAGTTTCAGTTTGGGGAATCCACCCTCAGAACTTTGATGACTTTACCATACTGTTTTTAAGACGATACCAAAATAGCTTCGTGCATTTTTCTATGTACGAAGTTTTCATTGTTTCTTTAGATTGAATGGATAGAGCTCTAATTTTTAAGTATATGTTTTTTCAATATATGATCTAGGATCGCATGAACTCAGAAACGCGATTGAAAAAAATTTTCTCGATAGAAAATCTTGGCGAAACAACCTCTCAAATTTTTAATTTTTTTTCATTTGTCGATCTATTATCGCGTATTAACTAATGAAATAACTTTAAAAACATAAGTAACTATTATATATAGAAACACGTAAATCAGAATTAAAATATATTTATTAGATTTTGAGTAAATAGGAAAAGTATCCCTAATTCTTTATTTTCTGTGCCTACTGGCTGTGTTAATATGTACGTGTCGGCGATGATATACGATAATATTGATGAAGGCCCTTAACACTTTTCTACTGATATTTTCTAACTTGCGCGACTCATTTGTTCAAATAAAACTACTTTTTACGGATTTAGACGCGTATATTTGTTTATAAAAAACCCTGTAATAACTGAACGTAGAAGACACATTACAGCTCAGTCTCACCCGTGACCATGGTGACTGCAAAATCTCCGAAACGTTGGGCCAATATTTAAAACAAATATACGCATCTAAATCCGTAAAAAGTATTTTTATTTAAACTTTTCTACTGATTTTTAGGCAAAAAAAAAGATAAAACAGAACCCTGTTGTACTGAGACTTCGCTGTCCGTGGGTCTATGTGTCAGCAAGCTGTCGCTAGAACGGCGGTAGTTAAAGAGCTGAAAATAAAAAATTCGAAATATTTTTTTTTATTTTTTTATTTATTCATCGTTATATAATATGTATGCAATTTGAGTTCGATTCGACTACTGTAAGCGGGTAAAAATCACTTTCAAAGATTCCATTACATAGATTAATACATTGATATATACGTTCCGAACTAATTTAAGCGTGTTAAAAAGTGTACTGATATGGATTTGCTTTTTCAGTAGTGGTCCTTTATTAAGTAACATTAATCAGGTGGTTTTTCTAAAACGCCTACATTTATATTTTACAACCGCAAAGTTTCAAAGTTCAGCAAAGGATCAAATTATGGTATGAATACTTATTTACTACCTACTTATATTTATTTTATCGCATACTTATATAAGTTCAGGAATTCTGAATATTAATATTGTAAATTTAACCTTATAAATATTGATAAAGTTAACCCACGCACAGGTAAAATCAATACAGCATCAATTTATCATACCGTTTTGGAATGAAGAAAATAATTTTTAATACACATTCGTAGACAAATGACGGCAGCATTTAAGGGAATCATCCTAGAAGATCCACAAAAACAATATAAAACTATGGTGTTATTTATGGTTCTTTTATCTGTAAGGAGGATCTTTGTGACGATACTCTTTTGTCGTTGCCGCATTTCTTTTTTTTAAAGCTTCTGTGACAGCGCGCCAAAAAACATGTCGTTAAAAATGTATCGGCCAATTGCTATGGTCGTTTAAATTGTAATCTGTGCCGATTTCTTTGTAGATCTAATCTTTATAGCTTGTCTATAACTTGATACTTTATAAGATAAGCTTTTGTTTAAGGCCGAATAGGAAAACAATTACCGTTGAAATAAGAGTATCTCATTTGCTGTGTTATTAAAGTTAGAAGTTAAAAAAGTCACGCATCAATGCTACAATATTTTCAATTTCTACAATCGAATGTTGATTTAACTAGAATATTATATTATGAACAACTTAAAACACTCTTTAAACCTTCCAGATTCATCTTATGTGCCGATTCAGCTAAGGGAGAATATTACAAACTAGAAAATTAAAGGACAAGAGACAAATTCTAGGAAAACTAATAACTAAATTCTTTAAACGAATATTTTCCTTTTCTGCTTTCTTTATAATGTAGAGCTGTGCTTAGGAAATATAGAAATTGCAAAACAAGGAATTAATATATAAGAAATATTATATCGCACGATATTCCAATATAAACGTAATTATTATTCATTTTGAAGGAAAGCCAGGGGTAAAGGTAATTCTAATCTGCTTAACCATTTCCTGGATTTATTGTAGAGGCCACATAGAGCTATACTATAAATATATTACGATAAAAAACTAATATCTCACTCATTAAATGTTAGCGTAATTTATAGAAATAAAAAAGGGACGATTTAATATAAAACTGCTTAGAAACGAATAAAATAAATACTATTAAAAGATAAAAATCTCTTAAAAACATTCCTTCAAGAAATATATTACACACCTATCATATTAAAATTATAACCTATAATTTAATTTTCAAAATGGTGCTTATAAAAACTAACGTTTGGTGTTGTCAGGTGAAAAAAAAACCGGTCGCATATTCGTTTGTTTCTTTTTTTAGATGTTAACCCTCGTAACAGTTTGGTGGTACAGAATAGAAAAATGAGGTGCGTTCTTAGAACAACTATCATAATTCAAAGGTTGGCCAGTTTAATGTATCGAACTAATTATGATGAATATGTTTATCTGTTAAACTTTGAGAGAAAAACAAATAAACTGCTGATATTAATATACCTTTTATTTTGTTGGCTAGATATTACAATAACTCATTTATAAAAAAAGTTATGATAAATAAATGTGACCCAAAATTAAGGCTTATTATTTGTTTCAACATATTTGGACCAAAAGCAATTAAGCTGCTTTAATCTCCTAATCTGAAAAAAACCGAGCGACCTGCTGTTTTGATTGGAACATATTGTTTTGATGAAATCATAAATATAATTAACTACTCATATCCAACGAATATACAGACTGCACAGTTCTGAAAGAGATAGTAAGATTTTTTTTATAAATGAGTTGTAATCACTATTTCCAGATCACTATTTCACTATCTCCTTAAAATATTTGTGGTGGTGTGTCTGATAGTCCTGATACCATACTCATTTCGAGACTGGCTTTTTTTCGGGCACGCTTTGTTTTTATACGTTTTTTCTAATTCGATATTTAAACGCTAAACTTATGCGAGCTTTGAACTATAACAATCACAATTATGATAGTCAAACCCTATTAGAAAGCTTATAATTTCATCGATGGGCGTTTTCTTGGTGCGTCCATACGTAATATAGAATCTGAAATACGGAAATCCTTAGAATAGCCATACATGAGGCAGGCAGGTCACATCATAGAATTAGGATATATACCTGCTTATCCTTGGGTTACAACGCTAGACAAACTGACAACCGTTGAGAAAGGTTTCGTGGCTACTACCGCTATGTGGTTAGGTACTACTTATGTGAATATATAATATTATCATTTTGCTACTACTCATTATACGATGCAGTGCAGAATAGCTTTCTACTAGAGCAATACCAATAAATTTCTAATTCTACACCAAAAATGCATCATAATTAATATAACAGTGAACCAGTGGCGGATTTACCCTAAGGCCCGGTAGGCCCAGGCCTAGGGAGGCCAGATTTAGGGGCAGCCCCAATCTTAGATAAAAGTTGGCAATGAACTAATTTCAATAAGTAGTCTGTATGGTGGATGCTGAAAAGGGGCGGCTGATGGCTGCGGGCCTAGGGCGGCCGAGACGACAAGTCCGCCACTACAGTGAACTAATTTTTGCAAATCATAATCGAAATAAAACTCTAGATTTTCCAAGGTTATGACTAGTCGTAAGTTTAAATCTCACTTAACGTAATCAATATTTTGGTTTATCAAATTTGTAAAAGGAATGATTTTAAAAACATTATAAAATAAATTATACAGTTTTCGTGCCTCATAACTTTAAAATTAGTTGTATCTTGACATGAATATAAATATGCTAAAAATCAAACATATTTTATCACAAGTTTGTTACAGTATTCCCACGTGTAACAAAGGCTCGGCGCCTTACGCCTGAGCCCCATAACCCGCTGTCGACCGTGACTGATCGTTCTCAGACAGGACACATTATCCGTCATAATCATCTACCTCGATTGATTGTGTTTGCAGGTAACCACTTGTGAGTTATACTGCCAATATAACACAACGTAAAGCCTTATGACACGGTTATAACTAACTACAGCGTATTAGCATAACGTTGTTTAAAATCAACAATCATCAATGTCTTTTTTACTGATTATAAAATAAAGTCGTAATTTTGTGTGTACGTTTTTATATGAGGATAAAGCTTCAAAACTATGAAATGGATTTTGATGCGGTCAGTCGTTTTTAATAGATAGAGAGGTTTACGAGAACTGAAAATATATCGGTATAAGCGGGTATAAGCTACATAAAAATGCGAATTATGCTTTTGTTTGCTTATCTATTACTTCTCTGAGCAAAAATAGCACCGGTGCTTTGAATAATTATGTAGAAGTAAGTACAAGTTAACTTGATACAAAATTATGGGATATAGAAACTAAAATAATTTGCATAGTTCAAAGACTAAGAAACATGCTTGAAAATCCTGAATATCTTTTTAAATACGTACATTGTCATCGGTCCTTGATATATGTATGCAAAATTTCAAATCAATCCGACTGTTGCAAGTGGGTGAAAATCGCGTTGAAAGATTCCGTTACATAGACATTGATACCGAACTTATAAAAGCGTGCTAATTACCGAGCTGCCTAAATGTTCAAATGTAAACATTTCAAAACCATGTTTTCTAAATCACCGTGATCTAGGATGTATCTGAAATACCGACATAATTAAATATTGACAGCATGGTGGCGCTTGAAAATTGCGATCTCCCAGCGTTATGTCTCTTAAAGAAAAGAGAACTAAGGCATACGCCGAAAGACACCTTTAGACATCATATCTCTACACATTTTTATACCGACCCGCCCGGTGACTATGCTATGCTATGATATACCAAGTTCCATCTTTGGTGAGGATATAAAGCATTGGTGATCTTGATAGAACAGCAGTACCTGATCCTAAACCTACTGGAACATAATAGAAGAACAATGAATCGATCATCAAACAAGTTGTCGAAGTATTCTACAATTCATTATTAACTATAGAATAATATTAATGCGTTTTAAATTTAGTTCGATTCAAAGAAATCAGACCGTTATAGAGGCACAGGTGGCTTAATATAACTTTTTTGGAATTATGAAAACGCACAAAGGTCCATCAGCAACAATGGCCGCACTCGAATCGTACAAGCCGATACGACAGATGCAACAATACTACATCAAATGATTAATTGTACACATCTAACGTTTTATATGCACAAATAAAAAAACATATTATGAAAAAATAAAACATAACATTTTGCCTTTTGTTTATTGCGACGACGCCAACATGTCTGCACCAGACCGATTCGAATTTAGAAGGGCGATCATTAATTATATTTTGTCTTACTCACGCATTCTATTTTCAAAGTCGATATGATCTATAGATCCGATCTAAGAGTCTATCGATCACGCGCATTGGAATCAAAATTTATTCATTTAGTGGCATCTTTTTGCGGATGATTTTTGACATATGAGGTATGTGATAAATCGTTTGTGTTTAAGCTTAAATTACAGTTTCAATCGCCGTGTCTAATTTAAATTAGTTGTATGAATGTGAGGTTGCTCTGTCTATGTGATGTCATAATATTACTATCATTTTACTGGTACACAAAAAGATTAATTTATTTCAATAAATACATTCTTCAATTATTGTTTAACAACGGATTTAACTCACTCATTTATCTACTAGCTGTTGCCCGTAACTTCGTGCGCGTGGAATTTAAAAACCGAACTTTGCCAAATTGTAAAAAAATGACATTCTCTTGAGCCATTAGGTCTATTAAAAAAACAACAACAAAATCAGATGCATAAAAGACCTAAGCTTCCTTAGGGACATTTACACATGCATACAAAAATAACGACTTTGTTTTATAAAAAGTAAAGAAGATAACAATATAGTACTAACTGATAACTGTTGGGCACCTGCCTCCTTCACTTTGGGAGGTATTATGGTCTACTATGCCGTGCTGACCAATCGTGTTGGCACAGGGTTTAGTTTCGAATTCTTCGACTCTATAGAAGATGTTTATCTGTTTATAATGTTCCTTAACTGGTCTTTGCAGCACCCTGGGGGAGGAAACGGGATGGTTGTATTTGTATTCTTAATGCGTCACAACATGGATTGACTTTATTAACGGATGAAAAAGACATTATTAGAGGATAACTAATTAACTCCAAACAATATTTCACCGACGAAGATTGCATTAATAAAAAAACAAAAGGTCGACGAGCGCGCCAAAACCAAAACACGTAGAGTCCAAAACAAACTAAACAGAAACAAAAAATGTAGCCAGTTAATAAGCTGGATGACATTTAGGAATTCGAAAAATTCATTCGAAATATTATTAATGGCGTTCTTGAAGTGGGTCCCTCATATAATTATTGAAATGAGAAGACATCTATTACTTATCCCTTTAAAAAAATAGAAGATTAACATTAATGCTGTTGATATTTCAACTATAAACCTACAGCATTATAAGAGACTAGCTGTTGCCCGCGACTTCGTAAGCGTGGAATTTAGAAAGATTTTCTTCTTTTTGCGACATTTTTCACCGATACTTTGGTCTCATTGATCGCAGCGTGATGTTATATTGCCTATAGCCTTCGTCGATAAATGTACTATCCAACACTGACAGAATTTGTCAAATCGCACCAGTGGTTCCTGAGATACAAACTCTCCAGCTTTATAATATTAGTATAGAATATAGATGTCCTGACCTATATGAAATTCCAAAGACAGTGGCACCAATTCTAGGTACACAACTAAACTTAACTAAAAAATGAAAATTGGTAGTCTCAATATAGCTATTACTTGCTATTTCGTTGTACACATTAATATTAATTAAAATCGTTAGTCTATAATACACAGTTTTAATAATAAGAAACTTCAGTAAACATTGCCGAAATTTATTGCTAATGATATTGTCATTAATTCTAAAATAATTACTTAAATAAAAAGGTACAGTATTAAATAATATATATTTTGTACTCTGTCGGGTAATGTGCGGTTACCTTTAGGCATATTACGTATATGTATAGCCTTGGCACTTCTCATTACTTCACTGATAAAGAGAAGTAATAATGTGTTACGCTACATTATTCTCTTTAATAATATTGTCTTTGGCTTTATTACTTGTTTTATTTTACTTCTTGTTTGTTAAAAAAATATTCTTATACATCAATGTTGAGACACAATCTTTACCGTATAAATAAATACAAAATAAATAAACTTCAGAAACTAAAATTGCACATTACTTCCAGGCCTTTTTGCATATTTATTAGGTTATCTGATCTCAAAAAACTAACAACGTTTATTACATTACTAGTAGTTCCTGAGATTAGCGCGTTCAAGCAAACAAACAAACAAACTCTTCAGCTTTATAAAAAATAGAAAATATAATAGAACCAATACAAATCAAGATTCTAACCAATTGCAGTACAATAAATTAACATTCAGACTTCGAACTACTATGAGTTCATGTCAGCCCCGTAAATGGTATTAAATACCTAATTACAATTTTTTTTTAAACTATTGTATATAAACTTATAAACTAACTCACATTTAAGACGAGCCTCGTGGTTGAGTGGTTTATGTAACGGACTGCCAATCAAGAGGTCGCGGGTTCGATTCCCGCTCGGGACAATCATTTGTGTGCTTTTTCTAATTCTCATACAAATGTTTGTACTGCGTCTGGGTGTTTCTATGTATTATAAGTATGTATTTACAAAAGAAAAGTAGTATATGTATTCTATCCGTATTCTGGTACCCATAACACAAGCATGATAAGCTTAGCTTGGGACCAGAGGACGTTGTGTGAAATGTCCATGAATATTATGAATATTATTTAGCACTGGTAGCATCAGACAATACAGCTTGAAATACACCTACATCTATAGCATTCAATTTTAGATTGTTACATAGCTGTGTTCTCTCTAACTTATTACGACTGCAGTACATAAGTATATGTTGTACATCTTCAGAACTATGACAAACACTACAGTCAGGTGTTAATGACTTTTTCATGATATAAGCGAACTTATTTAAATGCATAATATGTCCCGATCGTAATCTCAAGGCTATTTTAACTAAATGCCTATTTAACTTAATATTACTAAACAATGGTATACGAGGAGGCTCACACTGTATAGTCTTATACCAGATACCTTTTTCTTTCGATCAGATATCAAAATGTTCCTTCCATTTCTGATAACATTCGTTTTTATAATGGGGTAAATGCTCACAAAAATTGGGTGTTACAAATGTTTCCGTACTGTGTATGCAGGCGTTTGTAGCTAAGGTCTCAGCCTCCTCGTTACCCTTTATGCCCACGTGAAAGGGGATCCACTGCAACCTCAGAGTCACATCGTCAGGAAGACAATCTATCTTATCTAATATAGCATAAGCTATCGCTGTGCCTCTATAACCAGAGACACAGCGAGCTATATGCTGTAAAGCAGACTTACTATCAGTAAAAATTGCTATTTGTTTAGAAGAACCTTCATTAACAGCATAGGATATGGCATTCAGATAGATATTAGAGTAAATTGGATTGAGGTACTCACGTACATTAAGAAACAAAAAGACACGCTACGAAATGAGTCATAAAAATTGGTCAAGTGCGAGTCGGACTCACGCACGAAGGGTTTCGTACCATTATCTATGCAACATAAGGCAACGTCAATAGTATCGAGCAAGAAACGGTAAAAAAATCATGTTTGTTGTATGGGAGCCCCCCTTAAATATTTATTTTATTTTATTTTTAGTATTTGTTGTTATAGCGGCAATAGAAATACATCATCTGTGAAAATTTCAACTCTCTAGCTATCACCGTTCTTGAGATACAGCCTGGTGACAGACGGACGGACGGACGGACGGACAGCGAAGTCTCAGTAATAGGGTCCCGTTTTTACCCTTTGGGTACGGAACCCTAAAAAGCATGGTTTTAAAAAAAATGCAATATAAACACATCATGTTTAAGTTAAACGCAAAAATATATGCTTTTGTTTTCTTATAAACGACTTTTTTCTTTTAAACTTCGAATGGCGTGTATAGCAAATAATATTATAAGAACTCTTAACAATATGTCAAAGTGTAACTTTTTATTTTTCAATAAATAATGCGTCATTTCTTTACATTGTTCAACCTCGTTCAAGCATGCGACGATATTTCTCAAATCGTTTCATGTAAAAAGTATCAAAATGTTTTTTTTTTCTGTGCATTCGAGTATGCATTTGTTATTATGAAAGAATGATAATATGATTATTGTTTTGTGCGCCTGCGCATGATTGATAGCCCATTGTCACGACTAATGAAGTGCTTTGGAATGCAATTTTATACTATTTTTTAATTTAATAGTTAAGCTTACTGAATTAATTTAGCTACATAGCGTTGTTTAGAGTTTTTCCCTGTAATATTAAGAATATCTATTAAAATTACCTAATAACTAACCAAATACATTCATAACAATAAAGTGAAATAATCCTTCGACACTAATATTGTAAATGCGAAAGTAAATCTATCTGTCTGTCGCTTTTATCCGTCAAAACTATTAAACCACTTAATAAATCAAATCAAATGCAAAAATTATTAACTATAAGTAAGCATAGCAAGTCAATTGCAGGGATTAATAAACTATTGAACCAATTTAAATGGAATTTGGTATACAGATAATCCAGAGCTCGAGAATGGATATAAATTACTTTATAATGCGAAAATTATACGGAATTTTGAAAAATGATGTATGCAAGTATTTTATGTACGTCATAAGTATCTAGACACGCGGCAGCGTCTCAAACCAAGTTCAAACAAAGGAACGGGTTATAGAAACACAACATTCTAAGTAGGTATAGATAAGATTACCTATTACCAATTGTGTCTTATTCTAACATTATTAAAAACCAAAGTCGTTATTTTTGTATGTATGTCCCTATGTGAGCTTACATCATCAAAACTACGCAACCGATTTTGATGCGGTTTTTTTAACAGATAGAATGGTTTAAGAGGATGGCTTTTTTGTGTAATTTGTTAAGGTTTTGTGTATTAAGGGAGGGGAGCACACTACCTATAAACGTGGGTGAAATCGCAGGCATAAGCTAGTTCTAACATAATATATAGCCATTCTATTTGATTATTTTAACCACATTATCAAAGAAGTATAAGTTTTGTCAGTCATTCTAAACAATTATATTCAATTACATTATAAAATCAGGCATTTAAACGGACGTGAAATCTCATTAGTTTTACATAACACAGTATTATGATAAAATCATTCCTTTATAAGCACACAATGCAGGTTGAAGTGTCGACAATGGCTCTTAAATTAATAATTCACGGTTTAACATTAGTAAATGTGATTTTAATTTAGTCTGTGTTCGATTCAATGGTGTTTTCGTTTTATGTTTATAGGATTTCGTCAATAGAATAATTATTGACTAGCCGTGTCCAACAGATACACCGGTATTATGGTACTATCTACTCTTATTCTATACTTATTATCATAAAACTGAAGTTTGTTTGTTAAACCTCAGGAATTACAGCTCCGATTTGAAAAATGTTGCAAAAACGTGAAAAAGTATCTAAATTCCACGCGTACGACGCCGCGAGCAACAGCTAGTACGTAATAAGGTCCTAATGCTAATGTAAAATAACATTTAGGATTTTCAACCGATTTTTTTAGTTTTTGAACTAAGCAAATTAATGATACTAATTCTACGTCACAACTAATATAAACTTAACTAAAAAATTGGTCAAGTGCGAGTCGGACTCACGCACAAAGGGTTCCGTACCATTATCTATGCAACATAAGGCAACGTTGTTAGTATCGAGCAAGAAACGTTAAAAAAATCATGTTTGTTGTATGGGAGCCCCCCTTAAATATTTATTTTATTTTATTTTTAGTATTTGTTGTTATAGCGGCAATAGAAATACATCATCTGTGAAAATTTCAACTGTCTAGCTATCACCGTTCTTGAGATACAGCCTGGTGACAGACGGACGGACGGACGGACGGACGGACAGCGAAGTCTCATTAATAGGGTCCCGTTTTTACCCTTTGGGTACGGAACCCTAAAAATGAAAATTGATAGAGTCAAAAACACAATTCGCCAATGTTGACTTAACCTTCTTGCTATACTGTGTACCTATTTAATTGTAGGCTAAAGATGATATAAATGTACACAACAAAATATCCAATTAAATAAACCATAGTGATTTTGATTGTTCGGTTAAGTCTAGTTGAGCACGTAGAATTGAGGCCATAATCGAAAAATGTTAACGAACTAACCAAGTGAAGTTCGATCTTAATTATCTTGACCTCTTCGAAGATTCGTTGCATAAGGTAAATTAAATCTCGAGAAGTCAAGATAATATTATTCAATAATGATTTGCTTAGTTCAAAAACGAAAAAAAGGTTGAAATAATTTATGCGTTTAGCGAGTGTACTAACTATTAATGTTATCTGTAAGTTTAACAAGGCCATGAACTCCGGCACCAATCACTTGATATTTAGCGAATTATATTGTGTTAGTGGTGTTGAAACATTAATAACAAAATGTATGTCGGTAATACTAGGTGTAGCACGCGACTTCGAAGAGGATTATGGTCTACTATTACACTCGGACCAGGCATGTTGAATTTAATGCAAACCTCATTATTATTCATAACTCACAGGATTTTCAAACCAAACTCAAACGGTAATCATATTCAAGATACATTTAATAACTTTTACATAAATAAATAATATAATAATAATATTCACAGACATTACACACAACGTCCTCTGGTCCCAAGCTAAGCTTATATGCTTGTGTTATGGGTACCAGAATACGGATAGAATACATATACTACTTTTCTTTTGTAAATACATACCTACTTAAAATACATAGAAACACCCAGACGCAGTACAAACATTTGTATGACAATTATAAAAATCACACAAATGATGGTCCCGAGCGGGAATCGAACCCGCGACCTCTTGATCGGCAGTCCGTTACATAAAGCACTCAACCACGAGGCTCGTCAAAATAATAATATTAAGAATAAAAATCCTTAAAAAGACCTTTAAAAAATGTTAATGTTTCTTCAAACAGATTAAAAAACACGAGCTACATTAGCCCTTTAAACAAAATAAAACAAACGGCAACAATCTATACTTATAATAAATCTGTAGAGAGGTCAATTCTGTAATATATTTTCAAAATAACTATCAGGGGGTGATTAGTGATCGATACTGATGCCAAAAATGCAATCAGTAAAATTTTTGTCTGTCTGTCCGTCTGTCTGTCTGTCTGTCTGTCCGTCTGTATGTTCCTTATAGAAACAAAAACTACTCGACGGATTTTAACGAAACTTGGTACAATTATTCTTCATACTCCTGGGCAGGTTGTAGTATACTTTTCATCACGCTACAATCAATAGGAGCAGAGTAGTGAAGGGAAATGTTGGGAAAACGGGAAAATGTGCTCCATTTTTTAAGCTTCCGTCGCGTGTGCAGCCTTAATGGTTAAAGTTACATAGAAATCATGTATGACGGAAATATTCTACATAAAATTGTCTAAAAAATATCCCGAAACAGCACATATCTATATTTTATGGTTGACTCATAATAACACGTGTAACTCCTGATAGCTTAGCAGTTCGTTCATTCTGATTATATTTGTTTACTATTACGTTTATAATACTCTCACTCAAGCAGTAGTTAAAAATGTTGCAAAAACGGGGAAAATTTCCTAAATTCTACGCGGACGGAGTCGAGGGCAACAGCTAGTATAACATAATTATAATAACAGCAGCACAAATTCCATTTTGATAAACAAATCTCGAACGTTTGTAACTGTTATCTCGATTAAGGATTTAGAGCTACGTCGTTATCTGAAATTCCACACGATCAAAGGCACCTTTAAATACTGATATTTAAGTAATAAATATTTAAAAATTATACTTATTTATGATTAACTAGCTGCTGCCCGCGACTCCGTACGCGCGGAGAAAATCTATCCCGTTTTGCGACATTTTTCCCTACTGCTTCGCTCTTATTGGTCGCAGCGTGATGTTATATAGCCTATAGCCTTCCTTGATAAATGTACTATCCAACACTGAAAGAATTTTTCAAATCGGACCAGTGGTTCCTGAGATTAGCGCGTTTAAACAAACAAAAAACAAACTCTTTCGCTTTATAATATTAGTATAGATAGATACTCGTAGATAGACATTTTTAACATTATTTACGATATACGTATAATATAACACAAATCATTTTCTACACAGCTGTCCCACATGCTTATAAAAATTCATAATGGTTTTACAATAAAAAGAGACAATAAATTATCATTTTACATTGACATTATTATATTAATAAGGCGCCAGAGAATCTACAATTATTGTTTTTTTTTTTTTTAAATTTAGAATGGGTTTTGTTCGTTGCTTATAAAATAAAAGGTTTTGTATGTTAGGGGCGGGTCAGCCCCGCCTAGCACCCGCAACCTGCTTATTATCCACTTAAGCCATCACTTCTGTGTAAAATAACTCATCTTGAGTTATGGAGATTTTTTTTTGGTTTCTTGGTTATTATTTGTATTATTATCATCATGTAGAGCAAATATCATAATAGGTGTATAATATGAAATCAATATCAATAAATAGAAAGTTAAAGGAACGCATAGCTCTTATTTCTCAAATGGCATAAAATATGACTGTGTATTGGGTGTGGTAATAATACAAATATCGAAGTAGAAAAACAATACTTTATACTTTTGATTTACCTTTTCTTTTACAAATTTAAGGGTTCCATACAAAAAAGGAAAACAGGACTCTAAAACTGAGACTCGCTGTCCGTCCATACATCTGTCACACGGCTGTATCTCTGGAACGGTGATAGTTAGAGAGCTGAATTTTTAGAGTTTATATAAATATCTGTTGTTGCTGTAACAACAAATACTCATCATCATCATCCTTCTCCGGCCCTTATTTCGTTACTTGGGACCCCAAGTGGAAGTCCAAAAGGAACAATAATGCCAACTTTTCTATTCCTAGCCTCTTGTTTTGCCCGTTCTAGTTGAGACAGGCAGAGCCGGGAATGCCGGGATTCAGATCTTAAGGTAACCAGCTCATAACTCAACCTTAACATCACCCCCTCACTTCAATTGAACGCGCGCTGTGAACGCTTGTGTAAAACATTTAATACTTTTTGGCTAACTGTTAGTTGTTTAGCAAAAATTTTAAAATCTTGTACTAGTAATTCATTCTCAGTCGTAGGAAATATCTTCTAAGTATTTTCTACCTTTAATCAAAACTTAAAACTGTAGAAACATTCTAAATAGCTAATGATCGTGACCTAATTATAAGTGTGCTTTGTACAGCGTATAATAACGTAATACGTGAGCTACAAAATGGAATGTAATACATGTGAAAACGGTGAGCGTTCAATCTTATTAGCTTTTTCTAAGTAAAAAATTCAGTCAGTGTGGTAACAGATTAAGAATACAAGTGTCACCACCCCATTTATTTACCAGGATGCTGTAAGAGCTAGCTGAGAAACATTTAAAGTCGGAAAACTCGAAACTAAACCCTGTGCCAACTCGCCTAATCCTTTCAGATCTTGTCAATTTAGACCATTAATCGATTACCTTGAAATATGTAATCCACTTCAGATCTAAAACTTGATTGAAGAATGAGCGGATGTCCTGGTATGGGCATGTCATGAGACGAGAGGAAATTAATGTCATTAGGAGAGTTCTGAGTATAAATGTGGATGGAAAAAAGTCTAGAGGAAGACCTAAGAAAAGATGGATGCACTGTGTGAAATGGACATGAAAGAAAGAGGGGTTGACACAGACATGACGGCTAATAGAAAACTATGGAAGAAAAAGACATGTTGCGCCGACACCAAATAATGGGATAAGGGCAGGAGGATGATGATTAGGCACCTACTGAAAAATTTTTACAGTAAACATTTTACCTAAAGCATATAATATATGCATATATATAAATTATGGCATCTGTATTAGAAAGACATACACAGTAGCACATTAAATACAATTTTATATTTTGCAATACATCTGTTTAATTATTACCTACCTTTGATACGAGTACGGTTTCGTAGAATAGTAATGAGGACACATAGATAAAACTTAACACATTAAATACTTAAATTACAGTCAAACACCTATATGAGAATGACTAGAACCACACACACTCAATTTTTTCAAACAGAAGAATATGTACATAAAATATAATTATGCCTTCTCCCAAAGCAGTAGGCAGAATTTGTATAATAATATGGTTATTATTTTTATAATCTCACAATTTATTTGGCTATTACTAGGTACAAGCTATTACTATCAAAAAATATTTTTACGAAATCCTGTTAAAAATAGACTGGTAATTGTATTACAGAACATCCAAAAGGGTAGTTATATTGAATTGTGTTTGATAGTGTACTCGTAAGTGTGGCTATAACAATTACATTCCTATCATAGTAATTGTCTTGAGGGATAGAACTATCTAACTTTAGGGTGAAAATACTCTTGGGAGTTTCACCATGGGAAAACAAGAGTTTTGTGGTGAATTCATTAACAACTTATTTTTAAGAGTAAATCTTTCTCTCTCTCTCTCTCTCTCTCTGCAGCCCATTAACGTCCCACGGGCACGGGGAGGCCTACTTTGGGAAGGATTATTGTCTACTGTATCGCGCTTACCTGGTGTGTTGGCATAGGGTATATATTCGTTTGGTTTTCGGTTTTCGTCTGTCACAGAGGATGTTACCTGTGTACAATATTCTTTAGCTGCCTTTTATAGCACCCTAAAAGGGGGTGGTGTCACTTGTATTCTTAATCCGCCACCACAAGGTCATTCACTTCTTATTTAAACCTTATTTCCCCTCTAAAATATTATTTTTATCAATGCTATATTCACTTTTTCCGTCTGTGGCTCTTTCTGCCAAAATTACCGAACTGATTTAAATGAAATTTGGTACAGAAAAGCAAAGTACAGCAACTACCTTAGTTTCTTGTTTTTAAGTTAACCATCAGATTATTAATGTTTTCCCATTTTAACCAAACTTTCTTATTTCCAAACCTTTAAGCATTTTAATAAAAAAGGAATAATATGTATAGTTGAATGTGTTAAATCTTGGTGCGTAATAAAATAGACTTATTCACCCTTAACGTAATCAATGTCTAATAAAGTATTCACAGCTTACAATAATGATTAACGACAAACGTTATTAATTCGATCAGCTTGGATTAGAGGCTGCATACTGTGGCGGAGGGTACGGGGGAAAAAACAAACGAATTTCGCAAAGGGATACACCCGGAGATCAATTTAAACGTCACTCAGATAGGGTTGTCATATTTAAAAACTATAAAATAGCTGAGAAAAATTCACCAAAAGTTATGTTGTCTGGTAGATAATGCATGAGGCATCAAATCTGCCATTGTATATCTTATATGCATAAAGTTTTAATAAATAAATAATATATAGCTGAAAGTTCTGAAAAAGCTTTTAAAATTATGGCAAATACACAAAATATTTTTTCGCCTTCTTAGTTCGTAACGAATATTATGTAAAGTAATTTATTGACTTGAACCCACAACCTCGGAATACCGTCAAGTCCCGCTTGCAGCAGTCACTTTTTCCACCATAATTTGATTTATTAAGTAAAAAGCACAGCATGTCAATTGCAAAATTAATAAATTACTTTAGTAATGAACGTCGCGTCATTATTTTCAACCCATTCGTATTCTGTAAAGAATACTAAGTGGTTGGTCGAGATGTTGTAAGGCAATCTTGATAGATGGCGTTGTACGTAAAAATATATAAACTCAATCAAGTGACAAATGTGATGGTTAATTTGAATGTTTATTTATTTTATTTATTTATTTATTTCATGTACAACATTACAGTTTATAAAACTAATGCGTTATACACAAAGCAATCATACAAAATCAGACAAATAATAGTACTAAAAAGACAACATTAAAATTACAAATCAAAACAAAATACTAAAAATAAACAAAAAAGCAATAAAATGACAAATAACAATAAACAATTTAACACAAAGTATATATATGCACCATAAAAAGTAAAACACCTTAATTTAAACAAATACTAGTTAACTGTCATTCATCATCTCACAGAACTTAAGGCACGCACGACGCACATCCAACCAAGCACTTGCAAACAGATCACATTCAGGCATTGACGTCAACAGTGAGTTTAACATGGTGAGCGCACGAACCAGCGGAGAGTTGGCATGCGCGACACTGTGCGAGTATCTGGCACGGCTAATAAGTTGTGCTTGCGTGGCCTGAAATTATATTTCGGTATATCTGGAACGAACAAATTAACTACCTGTGATACTAGCTGAGGACAATTAGACTTACCCCGTAACGTCTGACAAATGGTAACTAATAAAAAGAAATTACGTCTTACTTCAAGAGAGTTTAATCCTAGCATACCAAGAAGGAATTTTGTTGGGAAGAGGTGAGGATAAGACCCATATCGTTTTTTGTAAAGGAAACGTAGAAAAACTTTTTGGACTTTTTCAAGAAGTAAGATATATGTTTTGTCATATGGATTCCAGGCCACTGAAGCAGATTGCAGGCACGACCGCAATAAGCTCATTTGGAAGAGCTTCGGAACGTTATTCCGAGGTTGTGGGTTCAAGTCCCGCTTGCGGCAGTCACTTTTTCCACCATAATTTGATTTATTAAATGAATATTATGTATTTTTTACAATCTCATCAAATAGATAAAAATAAAAACTGTCAAAATTTAAAACACAGAAAAGCACATACGCTAAAAGAAAGGTAAGTAATTTATAATGAAAGAAATATTGTAAGTTGTTTTTACTCTTGAATGTAGGGAAGCGCCTAGTATCTTACGACTGCAATATGTTTTTGAAACACCGAACATGGTTTGTTTGACTCATGTGCCTTGCACACTATACGCTTCTAAATCCGTAGATATTTTATCGTTCTTTTATACTTTTGTAAAAAACTTATACTGTATTATAGAGATTCTTTTAACAACAAACAGGAATGAAGCGAAATTAAGTGCATCTTAATTTCACATAGGTACCACCGGTTATTAAATTTAAGCTGCACGTTGTTAAATGGCTAATCTAGTCAGGTATTGAATTGATAGGTAAAAACAAAAGATAAGACTCCTAAAATTGTAAAATGCATTTTATAAAGATACTTACACGCTGTACTAGTTAACTAATTGTAGTCTTTATAGTGTTCTTATCATATTTTTAAATAAATAAATATTACAAGAAAATAACATCCGCTATAGATACAGAAATAGATATTAATTTATCTGACAGGTGGGATTAGTTATCATAACACGAAATTTTAAGTAAATGCTTAAATCTTTACTTACTTGCAGCTATTCTCATGGCTGCTATTAAATTTTCTCCTACTATCATTCTATTTAATGATTTGCAATGATCATTGTTTAAAATGGGTGACCTATCCTACCACTTTTAATTTTAAAATATAGGTCCTATTTACAGGAAAACATTATAATTATCTTTATTCACGTTGCTGTTTCGAAACTAAACTCGCTCATTTTTTTGCAATACCAAGTACTATAATTAACGCAATGAGTGTAGTATTAGTTACGGGCAACCCTATAGTTACAAAATCTCAGTGTCAACACGAGGGCTGGTGCGCGGTGAGCCCTAAGGGATGCGTTTGTTTTTAATAAAAGTTTTTATTTAGCAATAACGGGAACAACGATATCCTTCTGTAAACATACAAGTTATAAGGTCATTTAGCGCACTTGCAGTACACACTATATTTGTCTATATTTTTTTCTACGTCTGTCATTCTGTTTGATATAAACTTAAAAATTACTAACTAGATTTGTATGCGTTAGCCCATATGTAGAGTAACCTAGGAGGTGCAAAGAGTGCCTATAATTTATTATGATTTTGTGTAAATTAGTTAAAATATCTTCGTAAATATTGTTAAAAAATAGCTAAATTAAAACCTAACTGAAAACTTGGACACTACAATCCACGCACAATAATCGTGCGAAGTCAGGGTGGTTGATAGTAACTTAATAGACATTTCGCATTAAGATTGAGTTAATATATTGATTGAGGCAAAATCTTATATGTTATCGTTATTTAAATCTAAGTATATAATATGCAAGTCGTAGTCTTTACTTATTATAAAACAAAGTCGTTATTTTTGTATGTATGTCCCTATGTGAGCTTATATCTTTAAAACTACGCAACGGATTTTGATGCAGTTTTGTTTAATCAAAGAGTGGTTCAAGAGGATGGCTTTTTTGTATAATTTGTTAAGATTTGGTTTTTTAATTCTACGCGTACAAAGTTGTGCGCAACAGCTATTAAATCAATAAATAAAAGTTAAATAAAATCTTATCGTACATTATCTAGGAGCATTAATTTCTCACTTTGCAATCACATGTTGTTAAAATATTTTATTAGTTTGCCACTGTTAGCATTCGTATTGAAACACTAGACAAACGTGAGTAGATATTATTTTTATTACATGTTTTTAATTACCACTTAAAAACTCATTCCATACAGAAGGAACAAATGGTACAAAATACTACTGCTTCTATAGAAGAATATTCATGTACATTTCACACAGCGTCCTCAGGGGCCGTAGTCCGGTAAATGAATGATGTCACAATGGCACCACAATGACACATTATAACCTCAAAAAATTTACAACAGACTACCAAACTTGATAAAACAAATAACTAATTGTTTAGTGGCGAGTTTTATCAAATTTGGTAGGCTGTTGTAAATTTTTTGAGGTTATAATGTGTCATTGTGGTGCCATTGTGACACCATTCATTTACCAGACTTGGGGGCCTGGTCCCAAGCTAAGCTATCCTTGTGTTATGGGTACCAGAATACGGATAGAATACATATACTGTTTTTTTTTTGTAAATACATATTTATAATACATAGAAACACCCAAACGCAGTACAAACATTTGTATGACAATTAGAAAAATCACACAAATGATTGTCCCGAAAATCGAACCCGCGACCTCTTGATCGGCAGTCCGTTACATGAACCACTCAACCAAGAGGCTCATCGAATATTGATTTTCAAGTCCTACAAGACTTAAAATAACAAAATATCTTAAAACATGCCTTTATAGGCTATGGCACTGCCATCTCATGACTTGCCTTTCCGATAGTTAAGATTCATTGTCTTAGTAATACCAGGGCCCTGAGTCAGGTATTTCAACGGTGTCACAACTGTACCATTATTGTACCATTATGGTGCAATAGTAAAGTTTTTGGTAGTCTACTATTAATGTGTCGTCATAACGACTTCATCATTGTCTTACAATTGTCAAAGTGACATAAATTGCTAGTCTCGTACACAACTGCTTCACAATTGCAATTCAATGACTGAAATGTTTCGGTAGTCTGCTATTTTGAATTTGACAGTAATATTTTTAAATTGTCCTGTGTCGACAGATTGCCATAAATAAAAAATAGATAGATAGAAATATTAGAAATTGTTCTTTGTAATTTATTGCAATTTACTAATCTCCTAAACTTCACATTGCTTTTTATACTAATAAATAGTATGTAATATCTAAACGAAGTCTAGCATGATTAAATGTTTAAATTTATTAGTAGTTTTTCGAAAATCACTTCAACTAACGCATTTTTTAAAAACGGCAACACATACATACCATTCTAACACAATCCATAGATAAAAGAGACCGAAAATTCAATGCATAGATAAAAGAGATCGACAATTCTATTACCATTGAACGACCGTTATGACGGCATATAGCAGACTACGGATATTTGACTTCAATTGCAACGGTATCGTGCCGGTATTGTGCCGGTATGACAATTGTTCCAAAATAGTAGACTTGAGCACCAGATATTAAATATGCTAAAACAAAAATCAGAACATAACAATGTTGTGTCCATTATACATCACAATTGGTTCATAAAGTTCATCACTAAGGCCTACTTAAACTCCTTAACGAATAAGATAAATACAAATTTAGCTAAGTATATAATTATTGTTATTTTTCAGGTGATAGAAAAATGAAGGGGCGCGTAGGAATAGGCATATTAATAGCACTAATTGTCGCTGGCGGACTAAGTGCTGTTATTGCCATGGTCGTTATTAGAAACAACAGCAAATCAATTGATTACGACCACATCTTCTGTCAGCCAGTTGTGATAGCACATCGAGGAGCTAGTGGATATGTTCCTGAACACACACTCGGTGCATATGCACTTGCTGCCACTATGGGTGCAGATTACCTAGAACCTGATGTAGTGATGACAAAAGATGGTCATATCATTGCCAGGCATGATAATGAGCTTGGCTTAACAACAGATGTTGCACAACGACCAGAATTTGCTTCTCGCTATCGAACACAAAGCGTCGATGGTAGAGAAATCACTGGATGGTTTACCGAAGATTTTACTCTGGCAGAAATAAAAACTTTACGTGCCATTGAACGCATTCCTAATATAAGACCTGGTAATGTCAGAATGGATACAGCATTTGATGTTCCTACAATGCAAGAGATCATTGACTTAACAAAAGGTCTTGAGATCAGTTTACATCGCACTATTGGAATATATCCTGAAATAAAACACGGCACTCATTTTCAACGTTTAGGTCTTGCTATGGAGAAGCCTCTTGTTGATATACTACACGATAATGGTTACCGTGGACCAGAAGCACCAATTTACATTCAATCTTTTGAAGTGAGCAACTTGATAGAGCTGAAAAGTCTAACAGATCTCAAATTAATACAATTATTTGGACAACCTGCTGCTCAACCTTTTGACCAAAACCAGTTAGGTACTAGTGTCACTTACGCTCAAATGGCAACTGAGCAGGGACTAAGAGAAATTGCAACTTATGCTTATGCTGTTGGCCCTGAAAAAACCTTTATTATACCTCGTGATGAGAACAATAGACTTGGCGAACCAACCACCTTCGTTGAAGATGCTCATGCGGTGGGTCTGAAGGTGCATCCATATACTTTCCGGTCAGAGAACGTGTATTTGCCAGAAGAATACAAGTCAAGCGATAATTCGATCGACGCTATCGGTGATGGTGAAGGTGAAATTAGAACTTTTCTTGCCACAGGCATAGATGGTCTATTTACCGACCATCCAGATGACATGGTGCGTGTTAGAACTACTTGTAGTTAGCTATTAAGATAAGTAGTCAACTAATTAATAAACTATAAATAATGTATCATTAGCAGAAATTCTATTTATTGGTTCGTATAATGAAGTATCAAAAAACTACACTTTTTATTGTGTTTTGTTATTAATACACAAGATACCACCATATTTCCACCGAAGGGATTAGATGAGTTAGGTACTGGAAAAACTAAATCAATGACAAATTCTATGTGTGTCATAATAAAACCCGCTAGCACTACTGAGTCTTATCAACATTGTTAGTAGTCTAAATACCATCCCGTTGGAGAAAACGCCACAAACATTATGTTATGAAAGCTTATGTTTCGTACAACCTTAAGCAACAATAAAAAAAAATGAGTTATTACGTAATTTTTCCTTATTGTTTTAGAATATTGTTATTCTATATTTTAATCTAGTACCGACGGAACCTCCAAATTAGGAATCTACCTAACACTTAACAAAAATAAAGAAAAAAATCATATTATTATTATGATTTATCTAAGCTACACTATCGCATATATAATCGAAATAAAGTACTTTGATAAAATAAAGTAATTAAATCCGGCAATAAAACTATTATCAATTTATTTAGCTAATATCGACCGCATGGGTGCTGTATTTATATTTAATGTCTTGATAATGATACGTGGCTGATTGAATGACTGAGAGACTTCTTTGATGGTAAGGAGAAGAAAGTTTGTATAAAAGTCCTCCATTTTAACAAACATAATAATAAATATAGTGTTTAGGCGAAATAAATCACAATTCGCAAAGAAAATGTTAGTGCTTTGAATGGTACCTAAGGAGCTGAGGTAGTTGGAAGTAGTTTGGAGAACAGTTTACTTTCTATCGTAATGATCGGTTCAACCGTTGTTAAGCAAAACAGTGGCAAAACCAGTGGCAAAAAAAGGGTGAAGAGAGCTCGACAACAAGCCATTACTACATTACATTGCATATCTATGTTTTTTCTTTTTTTTTTTTCAAATAATGATTTCTATATGAATTGTGACCTTCCAAGAAGCGCAGAATCTATCATAACTAAACAGGATTTTTTCTCAAAAGAAAATAATAGAAGCATAAATATAGTCAACAACACTGCGTCAACATTTTTAAATTGGTCCTGTTATCACAAAGAAAACAGCTGAGTTCTGGAATTGATACAAGAACCTGATTACGCTCGTGTTATACGCACAGGTCGCACAGACCTAGGATTTTCGCTTCCCATATCTATATTTGTGTCTATAATAGTGCGTAATGTATACGTATGTATACATCACGCCATTTCTCACGTAATAAAATAATCCAATATAGGTTACTTAGTTATATAATGATAAATTTAATTTATACATATAGCACGTGCTCATAAAACCCAACTATTTATTTGTTCAAATGATAGTATGTGAAATGTATGACATCTCACGACCTATCGATAACTACGATAAACAAAATGTACTGAAGAATAAAGACACCATATCAAAAACTTAGTTGGGACACAATCTGTTATATTATTATATAAAATTGTTGTGTTATAGTGTTTATCGCCAGTCTCCTCCGAAGCGTCTAAACCGATTTCTGTGAATTTTGTTTCATATATTGGAGTTGTTCTGGCAAAAATACAAGCCACAAATATAATATTATTTATCTGTATTCCTTATGCTGATGAAAATTTTCGAGGGTTAAAACCAAACTTGATGCACATTTATTTTAGTTAGTGACACTACCAACTACGCTAATAGACCTATCAATATAATGCATCACTGTATCGTTACTTATTAAAAAACAAAATCGTTATTTTTATCTTTATATGTATGTCCATACGTGAGCTTTTAACTAGCAACGGATTTTAATGCAGTTTTTTTTAATAGATAGAATAGTTAAAGGGAATGGCTTAGTTGTATAATTTGCTATGGTTTATTCCCTAATGCCACGTGTATGATTGTACCAAGTTGCGGGCTCCGGCTAATAAGGTATTTTATTTAATTATATCTACTACTTTATTCGATGCATTGTGGTAGATAAAATAGAGTCCCGAATATTCCAAAATATTGGTCACCCTATAAGTATCTTATGAGATACGTATATGACTCTTATCTAAAATTGTAGTACAGTTGCGCAAAAACTATATTAAAAATATTATAATCTGTTTTTGTTTTTATGAATATTTGTAGGTAACGAAGGCGATGACCGAAATCAAAAGACACGTTTATTTTTAAGTGCCTACATATTAATGTGCAACTTTTGTAAAACTTTTACCAAGTGGCTTCAATGTCATTGATTTTACGTAAATTAATCATATAATGTGCATTTAATTTGTCCGTGTTGTGATGGACTAAGAATGCAAATACCACCATCCTGTTTCGTCCCCAGGATGCTATGAGATCCAGCTAAAAATTAAGTACCTAAATAACATCAACTGTGAGGGACGTAAAACTATAAATGAAACCTTTGGCTACATAAACATTACAACCGAGCCATCCAGCGAGACACACGAAATAACGTAGGTAACGCTAAAAAAGCATGAACTGTTATAATATATTTATAACAGCTAGTATCCAAGAAGGTTATAAATAGGGAGTAACAACTCCGGAATTCTCCTTATTCCAAGGCAGGGCCGCCCCGTTTATGGTTTAAAAGTAAAATAGTAAATAGTAGCCTTGCTTTCTCTTTTACTCCAGCTCAAAAAGAAAGAGTTAGAAAGGCTACTAAATCATTTATTTTTCTTAATGTGTTCAACTAAAAAAAGCAGCAGGCCGGATTCGTTGTACCGAGTGTTACGTCTAGATCTATATCCTAAGTCTATGCTAGTATCAGTATCAATTTTCTTTTGTTTTTTTTTTGTGTTTCTTTTATAATGTCATAAATAATTTATAAGCGCGTTAATAAAAAGATTGTATAGTTTAATAAGATTTTAGTTTAAGAGCGACACTATCGAATTAGGATATCCTATAATAAGATTTTATATATCCTGTAGTAAGATTTTAAATAAATAAATAAATAAATTTTCGAGTCACAGGATTGAACTAAAACGAGTTAAATATATAATATATTTAATGTGTATAATTTATAATGTATATATTAAATGTATATATATAAACTTTGTTGATGTTGCTTAATTTCCACTTTTATCGTAAAATATAAAAAGGAACTAATTAAATATTTTTTATGTACTATGTGTTTAATAAATAAACATAAAAGTGATCGATTAAAATCGATAACTAATTGTATTAATAATTAAGTTCACTATGGCAACTATTATTGCCTAATTTTAAGTGTGTCAACACTGACACTTTTTCCGTTTCCATTCAACATGTAACACAGCCAATTGTCAATGGCATTTTTTACAATGCAAAGTGTTGTATTTTATTTAAAATATAATCACATTTAAATTTACACAGCATGTTATTTCTATTTACCTAACATGCTGTTGTGGTCCTTCGATAAGTACTCAATAGTACGTGGTTGAATCAGTTATATTTAAATTCAGTGCTCGCGTGTGATCCGTTCTTAGCTTGCTATGCAAGCCACGGTCGACGTTAAGGCGTTTAGAAATTTGCCCTGGTGCTCTTCGTCCTATAATACGAGGTGCCCGGGCCTTGTGTCTCGGCGGTGCAGTTTACTACAAATTTCGGTCTATATACCGGGTTGCGCGGCGCTCGTTGTACAAGAGCGTCCTGCTGCCATTTTGTTGAGGGGAGTCGCGATTTCGCGGCAAACGGCTGTTCATCGTGTGGGTTTGGTGCAATTCGTCCTATGTACGAGTTTCCCAGCCTCTTTTCGACGAGATCAGATCATTAATCTAGTGGATTTGGTCGATTCTTCGAGCATCAATTTCGTCCATACGAAAAATATTTTAGAATCGCCATATTGAAATAAATAGTTCGTTGTGTTGGCAGCAATGACAACGCTGATTTCATCGTGTTAAGTTGGCAGCAATGACAGCGCTGTTTTCGTCGTGTTAAGTTGGCAGCACTGCGTATTGTCACTGTCAATGTCAACTGTCATCGTTTCGTCAGTCACATCGTAACGTAAACAATAACATAACCAAAGTGCGGGTTTTGGTTGTTTTTAGTGCGGTTTATTTGTGCAAGCAATTAAGTTTAGTGCGTAAGTGCGTCCCTCTATAGGCGACTCACGCTGGAATACGTGCGGTTTTTGTTTTTATCGGCTACAGAAAGCAAAATCATGGGTGAGGAACTAAAACGTTGGCGAACTAAGCGCGGCCAATTAAAAAGTACAGTGACACGTATCGAAACCTTTGTAAATGGTTCTGAGTTTTCCTCAGCCGGCGGTGAGGTGCTTCAGGCTAGACTGGACAAATTAGTGAGTACTTTTAAAGAATATGAGGACGTTAACCTAGAAATTTCAATGCTTGACAGCACAGATTCAGAGAATGTTACTGAAATTGAAAACAAGTATTTTGTAGTGTTAGCTAAACTGAAAGAATCCATAAAAGGTAAGAGTAATTTACATTGTTCAAACAGTTCAGTTTCAAAGCTCCCAAATATTGAGATTTCCTCATTTGATGGAAAAGATTTCACTAACTACCAACCTTTCATGGATTTGTTCAATGCTGTCATTGAGAGAAATAGTTCTTTGTCTAATGTACAAAAATTGTGTTATTTGAGAAAGTATTTGACAGGAGATGCTCTGGCTGTAATAATTAACTTGCCTATTGTTAATGAGTCCTATGCAGAGGCATTGTTGTTACTAAAAAACCGGTTTGATAATAAGGCAAGGCTTATATGTAATCATATTAATCAGTTGCTAGAGTTACCTCAAATGCAAAAAGGTACTGCATCTTCTATAAGGTCTTTTGTGTCATGTATTCGCCAACAACTATATGCTTTAAAAAATTTAGAACAACCCACAGACAAATGGGACATGTTGTTAATTTCTATTTTTTCAAGGAAACTAGACTGTTATACAAACAGAGCTTATCATTTGGATAGAAACTCTCCTGATGATTTACCCACAATGTCTGAATTTCTGTCATTTTTAGAAAAGCGAGCAATAGCTTTGGAGGACAGTCCTCCCCCTAAAAGTAATTTCCATGATGGTAATAATAATGTTAAACAAAAGGCTAATAGTTTTAATCATAAAGTTTCCAATGTTGTTTCAAAACAAAACCAAAAACAAATCACTTGCTTATTCTGTAAAAATAATCATCTCTTATTTGCCTGTCCAAAATTTAAAATGTCTCCAATTATAGACAGATTGAAGTTTGTGACAGATAATAACTTATGTACAACTTGCCTAAGGCACCACTTGGATGTCTGCAAATATACATTTAAATGTAGAATGTGCAAAGAGTCCCATAATACTCTCTTGCATCAAGATAAACAACCTGAAACACCAGTCAATACTGTGTTGCATTCTAACAATAATAATATCAATGTTTTGTTACCTACTATACGTATAAAACTGATTGATAAAAATGGTTGTAAAATTTTTGTTAAGGCCCTACTCGATAGTGGGAGCCAAGCATCTATAATAAAGCGATCTCTTGTTAATCAATTAAAATTAAAGACTGTACCTTTTCATGTAAATATTATTGGACTTGGTAATAATAATAATAAAGCCAATGAATGTGCCAACATAATGTTACCTTCCTCAATTTACAATGTTAAGTTTGAAGTGAAGTGCCATGTTGTAGATTCTATCACAACTGTTTTGCCTCAGAATCCTATTGATATTAGCAATATTAGGATTCCTGAAAATGTTTTTCTGGCTGATACAGAGTTTAATGTCCCATCAGAGATTGCCATTCTACTAGGTTCTGATTTCTATTTTAAAGTGCTTCTTGATGGACATTTAAAGTTAAATAATGGATTAGTTCTCCAGAACACATTGTATGGCTATGTTGTAGCTGGTGCAGCTTTTCGTAAAGCTAAAGCTCCAGATTCAAATGTTAACTTGACTTCTAATTTTATTACCAAGGAAAATAATTTGGAAGAAATTATGGCAAAATTTTGGTTGTCTGAAAAAATGCCTGAGCCTGAGAAGAAAAAGACTCAGTCTTTGGAATTTCAAAGAGCAGAGGACTGTTTTAATAATTCAGTAAAATATATTGATAATCAATTTTCAGTTGATATTCCTTTACACTGCCCTTTGAATGAATTAAATATTGGAGATTCGTTTTCAATTGCTTTACAAAGATTTTTGGTATTAGAGAAAAAATTTCAGTCTGATCCAGAATATTTTTCAAAATATAAAAAGTTTATAGATGAGTATGTCACGCTAGGGCATGCTAAGGTCGTTGATGTCAATGCCTACGACATTTGTAATGGTCCGGTATATTTTCTTTCACATCATGCTGTCTCGAATGAAAGCAGCAAAACCACTAAGTTACGCATAGTATTTTCTGGCAATATGAAATCTAAAAAAGGTGTATCAATTAATGATGTAATGCTAAACGGTCCCATTGTGCAACGTGAATTATTTGACATACTTATCTACTTTCGTACTTATCGTTACACACTCATGTGTGATATTGAAAAAATGTTTCGAATGTGTCTCATCAATGAAGACTACAGACCTTTACAGAATATATTGTGGCGAGATGACCCATGTCAGCCAATCAACTGCTTGCAATTGCAAACAGTTACATATGGCCTTAAAGCTTCTACTTTTTTGAGTACTAGATGTTTGTTAGAACTAGCTCATTTGTACCAAGATAAGTACCCTTTAGCTGCAGAGGCTATTAGACAACACACATATGTCGATGAAGTCATATGTGGCGCGGATTCGAAAAACCAGTTACATCTCCTGAAAGAGGAGTTACTGAACCTAATGAAGTTGGGGAATTTTAATTTACACAAATGGTGTTCAAACTCTATAGATGTTCTGCATAATATTCCTGAAAATAAAAAATATTTTGAACAGATTGACTTAAATAAAGACAATATAATTAAAACACTTGGTTTGAAGTACAATGTACTCACTGATTCCTTGTTGTTTCAATGTCCCATGATGGATGACGCTCAAAAAACTAAAAGAACAATATTAAGTTTTATTGGTAAAATATTTGACCCTCTTGGTCTCTTAGGTCCCATTGTAGTAGTGGCTAAACTGTTCATGCAGTCTCTATGGGCACTTAATATTAACTGGGATGCTGTTCTGCCCCAAGACTATATTAATACATGGGATAAATTTTTAAATGATTTAATTTCAATGGGCACTCTCTCTATTCCAAGGTGTGTTTTATCACATCCAGTAGATGCCATGGAACTTGTAGGCTACTGTGATGCCTCCATGAAAGCTCTTGGTTGTTGTCTCTTCTTAAGAATTTTTAATTCTAATGGGACAGTCTCTGTTGACTTGTTATGCTCCAAGTCACGAGTTGCTCCATTAAACAAATCGGTAACAATACCAAAGTTAGAGTTAAGCAGTGCATTATTGCTTGCTCAGCTAGCAAATAAAGTTCAGGATATTTTAAAACCAAGATTACCAAAACTTTCTATTCACTTGTATAGTGATTCTCAAATTACACTTGCTTGGATCAAGTCAGCAAATTTAAAATCAAATTCATATATTATAAATAGGGTCAATCAAATTAAAACACTGACAGAAGACAAAATGTGGTCTTATGTTAGCTCAAGTAAGAATCCTGCTGATTTACTTTCTAGAGGCTGTGATCCACACAAATTAAGATCAAATGAACTATGGTGGCATGGTCCCAAGGAACTGTCTCATATGGACTTTCAGCACTCTATGTGTGATGTAAAATTGCCCATTCCCTCATCTTTTGAGGACGAATTAGTGACCAATGTGACCTTACCCCAATTAGATTTTCTTAATAAATTTTCTGATGTTGGAAAGCTGCAGAGAGTAGTAGCATATATTTTACGATTTCGTAATAATTGTTTAAAGAAAGATAAAGAAAGTGGGTCATTGACACCACAAGAGCTCCATAATGCCTTGTTGGTAATAATTCGTGTCTCACAAAATAAATATTTTTCTAAAGAGATGGAGTGGCTAAATAGGTCCTTGCCGGTAAAGTCAGGTTTGTCAAAACTACACCCCTTCCTGGATAAGACTGGTATATTAAGGGTAGGTGGTCGGTTACAAAATGCCAATGATATTCCCTTTGATAAAAAGCATCCAGTCATATTACCCAAGTCTTGTCACTTGACAACTATTCTAATTCACAAAGAACATTTAAGATTATTACATGCTGGTGCCAAATTGGTACTTAGCTCTTTATCACAACGCTTTTGGCTTGTTAATGGCATAAGAGAAGTAAAGAAAGTAGTAAATAGGTGTGTTAAATGTTTTAGAATGAAAGCAGCAGCCGTAAACCAATTAATGGGCTCTCTGCCACCTGAAAGACTTTCTGTTGCCAGACCGTTCCAAGTGGTAGGTGTTGACTTCTGCGGACCATTCAGTGTGAAAGTTACACGCTTAAGAAGGCCTATAGTGACTAAAGGCTATGTAGCTATATTTGTTTGTTTTTCAATTAAGGCCATCCACATGGAACTTGTAAGCGACTTAACCACTGAAGCATTTTTGGCTTGCCTTAAGCGATTTATTGCTAGACGAGGAATGCCAAGTAAAATATTTTGTGATAATGCCAAAACCTTTAAAGGTGCAGCTAACGAATTAAAAGCTTTACATGATCTGTTTACTTCAAAAAAGCACATTGATGCAATTGATAATTATTGTATACCTAAATATATTCAGTTTAGATTTATACCAAGCTATTCACCAGAGTTTGGAGGCTTATGGGAAGCCGGGGTTAAAAGTTTTAAATTTCACCTGAAGAGAATTGTTGGCAACATTGCCTTAACCTTTGAAGCTTTGTATACAGTGGTTACAGAAATTGAAGCTGTGTTAAATTCACGACCCCTTCTTCCTATAAGTTCGGATGTTTCCAGTTATGAATATTTAACGGCTGGCCACTTCCTCATAGGAAATGCATTGTCAAGTTACCCTGAAACTGACCTTTCTGATAAAAATATCAATAGATTAAAATTTTGGAATATCTTAACCAAAATTAAACAGGACTTTTGGAATGTCTGGTCACGTGATTATCTCACACAGTTACAAAGTAGACCAAAGTGGCTACAAAGTCATCCTAACTTAAAAGAAGGGGACTTTGTCATTGTACGCAATGACAATACACCTCCATTAACATGGCCCATGGCTAGAGTTGTAAGGGTTATCCCTGGACCAGATGGTAGGGTCAGGGTGGCTGAAATAAAGATGCCAAATAATAAAACATATTTAAGGTCATTTAGAAAGTTAAGTTTATTACCACTTAATAATACTGTTTCTGATGAACAGTTGAGTAGTCCCTAGTGGTTAGCCGATCCCAAGACTTTGTCGTAGGGCTAGAGACTACTTAACTAAGCATTTTTCTGTTTTTGAATGTATTTATACTTGAAGATGGTTTTCTTGTATTAAGTATGTATGTTATAATAAGTTTGTTATTATGTTAATATATATATATGGTTTTGGCCCGGCCCAACTTATGTTTAATAAATAAACATAAAAGTGATCGATTAAAATCGATAACTAATTGTATTAATAATTAAGTTCACTATGGCAACTATTATTGCCTAATTTTAAGTGTGTCAACACTGACACTTTTTCCGTTTCCATTCAACATGTAACACAGCCAATTGTCAATGGCATTTTTTACAATGCAAAGTGTTGTATTTTATTTAAAATATAATCACATTTAAATTTACACAGCATGTTATTTCTATTTACCTAACACTATGTTTTTTATGTTTCGAATTACATACTTATTTACCATTTTTATAGGACAAAAATAATTATGTGACGCAGGTTTGTACAGATATGTATTTTTATTATTCTTAACTTATTATAAAACAAAGCCTAAATTACCACATATTGGATTTTGGTGCTGTTTTTAACATGATTTTATTAGTAAGGTACGTATCTATCAATGTATTAATATATGTAACGGAATCTTTGAAAGTGATTTTCACCCATTTGCAGTGTTCAGGTTGATCTGAAATTTTGCGCACTTAACAAGGACCAATGAGAATGCAAATAATTAATAAAATATTTAGGATTTTCAAGCGTGTTTTGTTAATTTTTAAACTAAGAAAATTTATTTTAATAGATGAGTGTAATTCAAGAGGATGGCTTTTTAGGGTTCCGTACCCAAAGGGTAAAAACGGGACCCTATTACTGAGACTTCGCTGTCCGTCCGTCCGTCCGTCCGTCCGTCCGTCCGTCTGTCACCAGGCTGTATCTCAAGAACGGTGATAGCTAGAGAGCTGAAATTTTCACAGATGATGTATTTCTATTGCCGCTATAACAACAAATACTAAAAATAAAATAAAATAAATATTTAAGGGGGGCTCCCATACAACAAACATGATTTTTTTACCGTTTCTTGCTCGATACTAATAACGTTGCCTTATGTTGCATAGATAATGGTACGGAACCCTTCGTGCGCGAGTCCGACTCGCACTTGACCAATTTTTTGTATTATTCCATATGTACGAAGTAACGGGCAACAGCTAATCCTTAAATATTTTGTACACGTATGTAAGAATTTACAGGAAGTTCAACATTGTTCTACGTGCTGGCTTGACAATTTTTCACACATGCTGCCTTGTATCTATAATTAAGGTCAGTCACGTTTATTTATTGTTTTGGTATCCCTGACCGCGAACTTACGGAACAAGTAAGGTTAAGAATACGACCCAAAAATATTAACTATCTATACGTATTAGCTGTGTCCTGCAAATTAACTTGCGTCGTTGGTTTTTATAGGAAAATAAAATTGTTGTATTTTATTTTTATTAGCTACCTACCTTACTATTAGTATTTTCCTCACAAATTTTCCTTATTTAACTTATTTTCTTACCATTTCAACAGTTTCATAAAAAAAAATTTTAATCATATCAGCCATTTTCGAAATAAACTATTACTTTCAGAAAATATTGTTAAATAAATTTGTCCATACAATAAATAGTTCAACTCAACAAATCTTAACAAAGTAAAGGCGATGAAAGGTAGAGTTTTATTACGATTAAAGTACAACATTTTTTGACAAATCGTGAGAGTAATGATCATGGTTCAATAACCACACCCCTTCCATCTTAAAAACCTAAATGATAATAACATATATTATAATATTACAGTAAAATTAGATTACATTTACTTTGTACTAACGTTGCCTAAAGGCCGACTACTAGAGAATGTCTCAAGCATCAGGCATAAGGCAATGTAGTGATTGTAATGCAATTTAGTGATAAAATTGAGATTGCATAAAGCAAAATAAATAAAACTAGCAAAACTATACGTAAATAAAAACTAAGATCTGTTTGTAATCACCAGTACATAAAGAACACTCATTATTATACTAATACAAAAGATATAAGATTTTTCCTTGTTGACGGAGTAAAATCTGCGAACGTACAATAATTAAATAACGCTTTAGTAATCGAATATACTTACATTGCATTTGTTATACACTACAGACAACGTTCCTATCTGTTTCTTCTTTTTTATTTTTTATTTTTTACGCTACGGATATAACATACATAAAGTAAGTACAAAATTTAATACTATTCATAAAATTACAAAAATAATAAACAATATGTAGGCGTTTCACTCTATTAAAAAAATACTTGAAGTACTTGAACTAACAATGAAAATGTTAACTTACGTATAAATTTGTATATTGTGATAGTAAATAATACAACTGGATATAGACGTTTGGAATCTGAGAATTATTAATGTAGGTACCTCTATTTATTGATCTAATGTGTTTCAGGAAAATGAAGAGATACATAAATATATGGCAATTTTTCTTTACTATTGTGACCTTCAGTTCATCATCAGCTGACTTAAGTACAGAGAAAATAAAATTGATTACAAAACATGAGCCTGATGAGGAGTTCTGTCAACCATTAGTAATAGCACATCGAGGTGCCAGTGGATACGTACCAGAACATACGCTAGCATCTTATTCTCTTGCAATCCTGATGGGTGCCGATTACGTAGAACCTGATCTAGTCATGACCAAAGACGGTCAACTAATTGCTCGACATGACAACGAACTAGGCTTAACAACAGATGTCAGCAGACACCCTGAATTCACAGCCCGCCTTAAAAATAAAACCGTAGATGGCCAAGAACATAATGGCTGGTTCTCTGAAGATTTCACTCTTGAAGAACTAAAAACCTTAAGAGCTGTTGAACGTATACCAGATATAAGGCCAGGAAATACACGACTTGATGGGATCTTTCAAATACCAACATTCCAAGAAATTATTGACCTGGTTAAAGGAATGCAAATCAGTCAAGGAAAGATTATTGGTATATATCCAGAAATTAAACACAGCACATATTTTAGCAATCTCGGATTACCGATGGAACAAGCAGTCGTTGATATGTTACACTCAAATGGATATAGTACATCTGATGCTCCGATCTATATACAATCATTCGAAGTTAATAATTTAAAACAGCTTAAAGAACTGACTAATCTTAGACTCTTACAATTATACGAAGGCGACAAAACAATGCAGCCATTTGATCAATTACAACAAGGCACTAACCTCACTTATGGTGACATGGCCACTGCGGAAGGCCTTCAAGAAGTGGCAAAATATGCTTATGCTGTAGGTCCAGACAAGAGTTATATTATACCACGTGATAAAGATAATCAACTAGGCGCAGCAACTAGCTTTGTCAATGATGCCCACGCAGTGGGTTTGAAAGTGCATCCATATACCTTTCGCGCTGAAAACTACTTTTTACCATTAGAGTGTATTACGGATGAAAAATCGGAAAGTATTGGTAATTTAACACTTGAATTACAAGCCTATATTGATGCAGGAATAGACGGTTTCTTTTGCGACCATCCCGACATAGCTGTACGTTTAAGAGATCAATATATAAGATAAACTTTAACCTAAGTTACAAGAATAAAAACAATTATATCTGTTGATATTTTTTCTGGCCTGGTTATGAATTTAGAACACCGTTTTTAATTATTATTGTGACTTGTGACCCGTATAATTACGTTCATGTGAAGTGTATTTCAAAATTGTTAAATGTTTTTAAACATCTATAGAAAATGAGACATATAATCACAGACCAATTTATCAGTTTGGTTCTGGTTGAAATGATTTTGAGAGGCAAGTTTTCTTTCGCTTCACGTAGCGCGAAAGTATTAGCATAGGTAAAGACGAGATTAGAATAGCAAGATAACTCTAAGAGTTTGTAATGCTAGTCGATATCATTGAAACTTGCTGCGATTAGCGAGATAATCTAGATAGTGAGTAATCAACAGCTTACTTTTCCTTTCTTTTTTCAAGATATCTTGAAAGCCTCAAATATCTTTAGACACATCTTATGACAGATGATACATACGAATTTGATACCTACTAGATCTACTCGTAAATACAAATAGGTAAGTATGTATACTACATTCTTTTCTAAATCTGTTTATTTTAATTATACTGTGGTGTCGATTCTGTGTCCAAGAACGTAACTAAACTTAACTAAAAATTGATTTATTCCTGTCAAATCTCACTTTCTTATTCTGAAAGTCACAACTTCACTTAAATTAAGTTTGACAGGACCAAAATTAGTCAATCTATACAATTTAGTGATAATGCTATTCTGGTGTACATCATAAATGTCAAAAAATCACTTAATTTAGTGAGTTCTCGACTTATTTAGTCGGGATATGAGTAGGTGCCGACTTAAATTCACTAAATTTTATCATGGCTTTTTGAACATTAAAAATTGATTTTCTGATTAAATATTGAATAATAAATGTTTGTTAGCAAATAAAAAATATTTATAAATTAAAATTATACTTGATAAATTAAATATTGGCGCCAAAATTGAGGTTAAACAAAGCGCGAAAAACAGACGAATCACAGTCAAGTGCGGAGATTCGTAGAACTAATTATTTAGGTATTTCTTTGTTTACTTAATTTTTGTCGAAATAGTTTTGTAATTTACATACGTAATATAATACGTATTTTTACTTAGCCATAGAATTCTAAGACATCATATATTATGTAAGTATACAAGTTATCGTAAAAATATTATAAACATATATAATTTAATACAAAGTGAACGATTTTGAGGTTAATGGCGTCTAATGATAAATATAACTTTTTTCCAGGTCATGCAGGGGAAAATAAATATCCAGTTGGTGGCCTAATGGAAAATTGTGGTCCAGTACCTATAAATGCAGTTGCTACCAATTATATTAAGTGAACTACAGGAAAAATCTAGAAATCTTTGGAACCATAGTTTGGAACATTGAAACTAGTGATAAAAAATGTGTATTTGTGTGTGTCTGCCTAAAGTTATGTAAATATCATTAAATAGTAGAAATAATAATTGTAGCCGGTCTTAAAACTATACCTACCAAATGGTGCTACTTGATCTGTGATACTTAATAAGGTTTCTAACAGTTTGTCTCTAGAACAGTGAGCTATATTTTTTATCAGTAGGTTTCTAAATTTATTATTAAAAATAACTAATGAAGAAATGAATAGAATCAGCCAAGCCAAGCCAGAGAGTTCAGTGGACCAACATTTATTTATATGTACTCGGAAAACATTCAGATTTATTTAGTAAAACATGTATTTAAACAAATATTGCATTTTTATTTGTATAATAAGTAAGTATTAAGCCTCTTACTATATCAAAAAGTAATGTGTTATGCATATATGTAATTTATTGGAATTCTTAACATTCTAATAATCCATATAGATTGTTTGTAAGAATTCATAGATACATAAATACTGTTTTTTAGCTTATAGCTAGATCAGAATACATAACACATAGGCTATATTATAGTAACCACTAGTAGGCTTAGCTAAGTTAGAAATAAAGTATATAATTTATTGGAATTCTTAACATTCTATTAATCTAAATATGTTTGTAAGAATTCATGGATATATGTTGCCCTTAAGAAAAGACTATGATGAATTAATTACTGTTGTGTAGCTTATAGATCAGAATACTTAACATATACAACTACATACTGAACTTAACACACTTTTATAAGTTATAAATAAAAGTAGAAATAAATTATTAGGTTCATTTAATATCTCTTGCATAATTATACACCACATGATATCACAAATTTTTATAAATACAGATTTTCATGTTTCCATAAATACACTTTTTGGCTTTTGTCATTGTTATCTTGATAATTATGAGTTTCCGTCATCAGTTTATGGTAGATGAGAAGTAAATATTTGCTTATAAGCATATTTTTCCTTAGTTGCTGTAATTATTTACACTAAACACCTATTAAAATAAATAATTAACGAATTTAATTGTTTGTTTTTTGTATAAAGTAATCAAGGAAAGTAATATAGGCATACCACAGAGTAAAAGTAGTGCTAATCACTCCACAGATAACCTAAAAGATTTGATGCTCACTATGCTCATATCTAAGATGAGAAATACACTGAAATAAGGCCGCCAACTAATTAAATTATTAATAAATGTTCATAACAATGATGCAGAAATAGTTGTAAATATTTATAAATACCTATATTGCTCAAATAACGTTTGAAAAGGAATTTTATATTAGTTATTTTTTTATTCATTCATTCATTCGTTCACTATAAAAGGCATTTTTGTCTGTTAGTGGGCAGCTTTAAATGATTATGTCAAAATCAAATAAGTGCTGTCAACTAAAATTTTAAGTTTAATTTCTGTTTGAAACAGAATAGGTTTATCACTAAAACCAAACTAAAAATAGTTTATTTATGGTTAAGTTTAGTCTAGTTGGACTTGCACTGGAATCGACACCTGTGTGTGTTAATATCGTTACTTTGCACATATAGTACAAGCAGTACGCATTGTTTTGGGACAAGACGGTAAGAAAAAAGTATCTTTGTAGTTATTATCATGGCATTAACAAATAAATTACAAAATAATGACGTATTTTATTATATTTAGTTGTCGCAACATACTATGACCTAGTGCCTTGTTAGAAACATGTGGTTGAATACAACTTTGTGAGTTAGTATTTAGAAAGGCGCCTGCTTGTTTTTGATAAATTGATAATATTATGTTTAACACTTTAACCGGTCAAATATATCTAATATATAAAATTCACGTGTCACAGTGTTAGTTACCGTACTCCTCCGAAACGGCTTGACCGATTCTTCTCAAATTTTACATACATATTCAGTAGGTCTGAGAATCGGCCAACATCTATTTTTCAAACCTTTTTTTTCTTTTTTTTTTAGTATGGCATAACAACGTTTGCCGGGTCAGCTAGTAATTTATAAAATTCTCGTGCCACAGCTTTAGTTACTATTCCCCCTTGAAACGGTTCGACGGGTATTTGCTCTATTTCTATTAATTTGTATCCTCCTTACCAGGGGCCAAGTCTGCTATTACAATATTTACAATGTTGTCACAATGATCAGTCACTGATTGCATAATGGTACCAATTCTCCGTACCTACATAACTAAACTTAATTTAACTAAAAAATGAAAACAACTATGGCATATTTTAATTAATTGGCTATTTCATTGCGCACATTTTTTATTAATTAAAATCGTTAGTCTATAATATACAGCTTTTCTAATAAAAAAGTTCTGTTATCATTGCCGAATTGTGTTATTGACACTATCAATTTCCATTTTTAGTTAAGTTTAGTTGTGATCGTAGAATCGGTACCAATGGCGAATTTTATCAAGTTTGGTAGTCTACTATTATTTTTTTGTCACAAATGACGCCATTATGGCGTAATTTGTGACAAAATATAACGTGGTATAAGTATAAGAAAACAACTATGGCATATTTTAATTAATTGGCTATTTCATTGCGCACATTTTTTATTAATTAAAATCGTTAGTCTATAATATACAGCTTTTCTAATAAAAAAGTTCTGTTAACATTGCCGAATTGTGTTATTGACACTATCAATTTCCATTTTATCAAGTTTGGTAGTCTACTATTATTTTTTTGTCACAAATGACGCCATAATGGCGTCAGTGACTGATAATTGTGACAACATTGTAGTTAATAACAGACTTGTGCCTTGTTACGGAGGACCTCACCAGGTGCTCAAGTCCACTATTTTGGAACAATTGTCATACCGGCACAATACCGGCACGATACCGTTGCAATTGAAGTCAAATATCCGTAGTCTGCTATATGCCGTCATAACGGTCTTTCAATGGTAATAGAATTGTCGATCTCTTTTATCTATGCATTGAATTTTCGGTCTCTTTTATCTATGGATTGTGTTAGAATGGTATGTATGTGTTGCCGTTTTTAAAAAATGCGTTAGTTGAAGTGATTTTCGAAAAACTACTAATAAATTTAAACATTTAATCATGCTAGACTTCGTTTAAATATATTTGTACATACTATTTATTAGTATAAAAAGCAATGTGAAGTTTAGGAGATTAGTAAATTGCAATTGTTGAGATTATAATAACACTCCCATAGATAAATTAATATCCCTAACTGGCAACACTTTTGTGTAACTGGTATTACTGTGTTGGTTAAGAAAAATGGTGTGTCACGTTTGTTAAAATGTTTTTGTATAATTGCTCTGCTAATAAAATATGGAGCCCAATGTAGTGTTTTACTTTAATGTTAATAACACTGCATGTTGAGACAAATAATCAATAGCAATAAATTACAAAGAACAATTTCTAATATTTCTATCTATCTATTTTTTATTTATGGCAATCTGTCGACACAGGACAATTTAAAAATATTACTGTCAAATTCAAAATAGCAGACTACCGAAACATTTCAGTCATTGAATTGCAATTGTGAAGCAGTTGTGTACGAGACTAGCAATTTATGTCACTTTGACAATTGTAAGACAATGATGAAGTCGTTATGACGACACATTAATAGTAGACTACCAAAAACTTTACTATTGCACCATAATGGTACAATAATGGTACAGTTGTGACACCGTTGAAATACCCGACTCAGGGCCCTGTAAGTACGCAAGTGCACAGCTCGTTAATAAAATGATAGATACTGGCGAGATAGGAACTCCAGACTAATGATGCAAAAGGGAGGAATGATACCTAAGCACCATGTATTTCTATTAGGTATAATGTAAATTATAGTGGAGAAACTGATTGTTTTTCAACCGGGCATTCCACCCAGGCAGTGAAGCAGGTACATCTTATGGTAGGTACATAAAATAGTTTATTAAAAAAGTTAAACTTAAGGATCTACACGCTTAATTACAAATAAATAATTAAAACGTATGTTATTGCAAAAGCTGCGGATATTTCGAACAATACGTTCGAAGTTTAACAGGAACATTTGGTTGATTACAAAATATTTCATCTACTCCAGATGAAAAGAACAGTTGTAAGGTACTCGTAAGTATGAAGCAAAGTTTCCGAATGTACTTGGCAAACCATCCCCACTTACATACTCTTCAGGTAAGAAGTGGTTTTCAGCACCGAAGGTGTAGGCGGATACTTTCAGACCCACATTGTGAGAAATTTCTGAACAAAGTCTGTGACCTTTCCTAATTTATTATTCTGATCGCATGGTATTATATAGTCCTTGTGTACGCCCACTACGTTTGCGTATTTTGCTACTTCACGTAGACCTTCAACAGCAGCCATATGACCATAAGTGATCTTAGTTCCTTTGTATAATTGATCAAATGGCTGAGAACTAGGTTGATCAAATAACTGACTTAATCGCATATCAGTAAGGCTTTTCAGAAGCTTCAAACAGTTGACTTCATACGATTGGATACATACTGGAGCTTGAATTCCGTCATAGCCATTTCTTTGAAATAGGTCTACTACGGCTTGTTCCATTGGTATCTCAAGCCTGCGGTAATATGTGGCGTGTTTGATTTCTGGATATAATCCAACAACCCTACGTTGGCTAATTTGCAAGCTTTTCGATAAATCAATTAATTCTTGCAAAGTAGGAATTTGAAATATGCCATCAAAACGTGCATTACCAGGCCTAATCTTAGGAATTCGCTCTAAAACACGTAAAGATTTCAACTCTGCCAGAGTAAAATCTTCGCAAAACCAGCCTTTCAGTTGTCTACCGTCTACAATTTTGATTTTGTAGCGTGATGTAAATTCCGAGTGTTCTGCAACATTTGTTCTTAATCTTGGTGCCATGCTTCGTACTTTTTAATGAAAGTATGTCGCGTGTTATTACATGAGATCCATTTCCTTTTCAATGCACACACATAAGTTTGGCAGAATTGTTTCAAGTCTCTCTTTTCATTTTCTGACAAATCAACATTATTCGCAAACACTTCAAACAACACATTGGGATCTGAGAAAGAAGTGTTGTTGGCCACAAACATGAAAATACCAAGATTGGTACCAAAACCTTCCATCGTGATAGAAAATTGGAAAGAACAGAAAAATTAAAGTTAACGCGCACAAGTGCTAAACGTTACTGACAAAATTCATGCCAAACATTTTATTTATGTAACTACCCTCATTAAGGGTCGGAGCAAATTAACAAGTAAAAAATCTGAACTATTAGTAAAGTAATTAGTAATTCCCGTAATTGATAACGATAACGAATAGTCTTCGTAAAAAAACGAATTTCTAAATTTAACTTATTTTTTGAGTTAAAGTAATTGAACATTAGGCGCGTATTTGCGTCATATTATAAATATATTATTCTAAATTCCGTAACTACCAACTTAATTTAAATGCGTCATATACTTAAAAAATTCAATAACGAAAATTCGAAATTTCAAAAAATTCCTACGTGGGAAGCGGCACCTAAAGGTACACGAGTGGTAATTATGTCAACCTAATCGCCCTAAGAGCGGCAATAGCTCGTATGAGTACCAGCCTTTCAGTTTCATTCAGTCGCAAAAAAATGTACTTTATGTAATTTCTCCCCACTCCCATACAAAAAAATAATAAATATTTTTTTCTCTGGCGCGGAGTAACTAAAATCATTCATACTACAATATGCATTAAAGTAATGTATACCTGACACGTTACATATTTTGGTTTTATGAAAATCCCACATTGACTTTCTATGAAAGGGGAGTTCGATTTTCAGACCACTGTGGCACGGGGGGAATTATTTTTACAAAATTACAATAGGAAAACATTAAATCTTACATACCCATAGTTTTTTTAGATAATCTACTATATAAAAATAAGTCGGGTTTTCCTTCCTGACGCCATAACTTCAGAACGCACGAACCGATTTCCACGGTTTTGCATTCGTTGGAAAGGTCTCGGGGTCCGTGAGGTTTATAGTTCTTTTTTTTTCTTTTTTTTTTTAACTTTTTTTTGGTATGTCAAAACAACGTTCGCCTGGCCAGCTAGTTATATATAAATAACCACTAATCCATTACTAAATGACCTCCGTCAATAACTATTCCTGGAATCACAGTTAAACCTGGAATGAAAAACGCAGAATAATGTGTTCAGTCAGAAAAAAGTACTCTCTTGTATGCCGTGCGTACTCCATGCTTCAGCCAGGCATAAACAATAACATTACAATAGACAATATGATATTGACAGTTGACAGTCAGCTGAAACTGACGCTGTCAAAAGTAATGTGACATTAGCTTTGTTGCCAATTTCTCGTCGTTTTCTTTTTGCTTAGCGACTTTCTAACACTTTTTTCTTCTCTCCCAATAACCTTTAATCCCAAGCCAAGCTTATTTGCTTGTGATGTACGTACCTGCTTATGAATATAATAAATAATAATTATACATTTTTTTTGTCAATTATTACATAAATCGTCATCATCATCATAACAGCACGGCTTTTCCACATGGGGTTAGGCAGAGAGAGTACCATCTACTACGATCCATGTATACTTCCTCGGCTTTACTTACACTCACACCTCTGTTCGTATGTAGGGGTACGTAGGTAACAATACACCATTATAGATAGCCTTCCGAGCCTTTTCAGTAATCACTTGGTTATCCTCAATAACGTACATGGCACCATTCAACTTATTTCCCACTAACATTTATCTTTCTATATCAGCATCAACCTTTCCAACTGCTGTAAACACATTCCCGAAATTTGCAAATTCTTCTACCTGTTCCACACTTGCACATGCGTTCTTCTCCTCCCTTTGCACGAAAGGTAGGAGAAGAGTGCATGTAATGTAATATTATAATAAATATGTAATGAAAGTGTGGAACAGGTAGAAGAATTTTCATATTTGGGGAATGTGTTTACAACAGATGGAAAGTTTAATGCTGATGAAAACCATAACTTTCGTCTTACTTACGTTTACTTTTATTGTTATGCTTTTCTCTTCGATATGCTTCCGTTAATCAAACTCCGTGGCAAAAAAAAATATGTTTTTCTCTGTTTATTAGTTTTATCTTGGCTTGAACGTTTAAGAGTAATGTGCACGACTTATAATAAGACTTGTAGTACGGATATTATAGTCTGTCAAGCGAGTCTAGTCCCATGAAAAAAGCGGGAAATTCAAAAATCTTTCAGGTGTCAACACTGATATAACACGCTAAAAACTTATTGATACTTGAATTTTCAATAAAAAAAAACATATTTGAAATAAATAAAAAAAAGGATTTCAATGTAAGTATTTATTTGTCACAATCAGAACTAAAATCAGAATCAAGAAATTCAATGCCTTCATATGAGAAATCACTGTCAGTATCATCATTACGCACAGAAATGATGAAAGGTTCCAACTCAGTTTCGGATATCCTGTCTCTTACTTTATATTTGTTTTCGACACTAATAGTGTGATCGCTGCATTTTTTCCAATCATTGACTATGACGCTATTAAAACATTCTTCATCCAAGGTGGCTGAAAAAAATGACAACAATCTTTATAGTAGTTTTCACTTAAAGATGCCCCAGTAAGTTTCAAGGTCATGAACACGACGTCTGGATCTAAACCAAAACGGAAATCGTGATCACATCACAGTAAAATAAAAAAAGTTTGACAATTGTGCTAAAAGTATCAACACGTTGTTGCCAACCTACCTGATGTTGAAACGATTTCATCCAAAAGTCGTCGTTTTTGCGATAACACGTCGTCAGATTCACTCTGTACACGATTATATTTATTAATCATTGTAAACAACAAGCTCCTGACACTACTTTTAATAGGTTTCGGCATTATAACATTAAAAAACTCAACAAAAACCGGATTATTACGAGGTTTCAACAGAATTTGTGACAATCTGTTTGACAGATCATAGTATTGCCATTATAAGAAATCAGTAAAAGGGTTGTGGACTCGACTCGCTTGACAGACTCTACTATATTAGCTATTTTTCATTGGGACCATAATACTTTCAACTATGCAGGACACGAGATCTTATTTGATTATCCTGTTCTCTAAATTCAATAAGCATATTTTATTTGTGTAGATTCTTTGTGTTAACAAGCACAGAGCAACCAGAGACGAAATGTCTTCAGCACACAGCTCAAAGAGTAAAATAATATACACAGCTACAGCGACATAGTCGACAGACGAAATTATAACGTCCAATCTAGCGACATTCTTCATAGATATGTTGGCAACACTGCATTAGACATTCGTTTTCGTTTTCATTCGCAGTTTCTTGGCAGTTTCGCAGATTGTCTGTGCAGATTGTATTCTTTAGTACACATACGACATTATTTGGAATTTAAAATTAGCAATGTGAACAGTAATAAATATTTTTAAATCAGGCACAGAAATGATAAGACAATATTTGAAATACAGAAAGACATTTACAGTCTTTGCTCTATTGTTTTTATGTAAGTAATCATTGAGGCTACCCGCTGCAGTTATTTATTTGATATTCAACAAATCCATACAGTTACATTTATTTACTAGCTTTAAGAGTAAGAAATAAAATCTAGTGTTGTGATTTATTATGCTATAAATTGTTACAATATTTATGTGTTTTCACAAATATTTTCGTATTGGTAGTGCATCGGTATGAATTTAATGTATCGCATTTATTACTACCATAAAAGTTATTTTGTTTTGACGATTTTGCAGTGCTCCTTTTATTCTTAATTTTTTCGAGAGATACCAGAGGATATGGAACACAACAGAAACTAGATGACGAACAGAAATTGAATTACAGGGGTTTTAATCAGCCGAAAAAAGAGAAATATTCAAGTATAATAGATATGGAAAAGCAAATAGAGTCCACTGGTAATGATGAGAATACAAAGCGGGAACTCTTGGAAGCAAAGACAAGGATAGAACAGTTAGAGAAAAAAATTGCCATACTAGAAGGTAGAGTGCCACAGAAATATCCCGATGTTAAGTTTTTGGGATATAAAGAAAGAAAAAGAATATTGGTAAGATAAACTAATCCCGTTTTTCTTATATATGCACCAATTTTAGGGCTAAATAGTTGATATAAAGGGTTAATTCTGAGTTAGTATGTTTTTGTAAGAGGATGGAAGATCTCATACTTTTTGAGTTGTATGGAAAAATCTAATACATGTAAATTAAATTTCTTTAGATTTTTTGGTAGGTATAAGATTTAATTACATTTTTTTGCTGCTGTAATAACATTGTCCATCGGGTTGCAGGTTTTAATCCCGCACATGACAATTTGTGCCATTAATAGATGATCATGCAGTTTCAATGTAACATGAGTGTTTCAGTATGTAATAAAATTTAATATTAACACTCTAGTACTAACAGTATCATAGAAATACCTGTAGGTTAATTTTGGACTAGAGAAAATTGTGTAAAGAAAAACAATGTAAATAACATAGCATGGAGCAATTAGTCTCCATACGAACCTATATTATTATGCATGATATGGCTATAATTAAAGTGGTTCTTTCACTTGGCTTGAAAGTAATTTTGTAATGTGAAAGTAGGTTATTTGTGTACAAAGGTTTTATTTAAGTTTAATGTAATTACGAAAGATCAGAAAGACCGGTTTTATTTACTTTAATAAGATGATAAATTAAAAAATAGCAATTGTATGTGGCATATATATTTGTAAATAGTTAGCTTACTAATTAACTAGAGAGAGTACACATTAACAAGAATTTAATCAAAATTTAACAATATTTGTGTACTTAGTCTCTTTAAACAAGAGAATAATGAATAAATTTGGTAGTCCATCCATCGGTATCTATTCAGCTCCAGCTGTTGCCAACCTTGTCGGAGTGCATCCTGCTGCCTTTCAAGATGAGGCAGTATTTTATCCAATAGATAAATGTGCTTCTTAGATTTAGAACAAAAAAGAAAAGAAAAAAAAAGAAAGAAATTTAGAATAAAATTCACGTGTCACAGTTACCGTACTCCTCAGAAACGGCTGGACAGATTTTTATGAAATTTTCATATTCAGTAGGTCTGAGAATCGGCCAACATCTATTTTTCAAACCTTTTTTTAGTATGGCAAAACAACATTAACCGGGACAGCTAATATTCAATTTCTATAAAATTGATCACAAACAAGCAGCTGATATGCTAATCTATCTTTACTTTCTAAACCTACTATTGAAACATTGTTTCCTATGTACAATGTACAAAACAATTCAAAAATTACTGGACAATCAATAATATTTTTTATGAATTTTAATTCTTTCACCAATCTAATGATATATCATTCCTAAGTTACATAGGCCATAATTTTCGAAAAAAAAAGCCATAAATTACTTTATCCCGTGTGAAACTTGGAGGGGCCACTAGTAATAATATACGATAGTATAATGACAGCTGTTGTCAATCAAATTCCTAGATAACTAATTCTGAATGACTGATGTTACTTGGTAGCGGTATATTTGTTTAATTCACTGCGTCATCCTGAATAGTAGTCTTATATCTACAATATACTTTTAAGAGTCCTCAGGCAATAAGACCTGTGATTGTCTTGAAAATATACAATACCACAGAATTACCAGATAGTATGTCTATAGCTATAGCTTATCCCAGAGTTCCAAATATTATCTGACGTTTATTTTGTTGCTAGGTAATTCCACTTTTAAAATAGTTATGTCCTCCAACCGTAATTGAACGAAAAATTATAGGTAAATCTCTAGCAGATTTATATAATTTTGTAAATTAATTAGAGTTAACTACTACCTGTATTACTGTAACCTTGAGTTCAGCATGGTGCTATACTCGCCAGAATCATAGAACAGTGCAACAATAATCAAATAATGAGTAACCGTAAAATGGCGAATTTTTAACATTTTTGTTTTTGAAGACATGTTTATTTTACTTTATGTTCTATTACACAAAGCAGTGATTCCCAATTCCACGCGTACGACTTCGCAGGCAATAGCTAGTACGACATTTCTGATCGGTTCGATAATAGCCGGGATAAAAAATTACGGTTGGCCAACACTATTGCCAAAAATGTGGCAGCATTATTTTCGAGTTTGACATTAGCAACTGTCCAATAACATTTCGAATTCTGGGACGGATTATAATATAGTATTATAATATAGTAATGAAGCACATCTCTAAGAAATATTTATGTTTTAAATTTAAATATTCATGGACATTTCACACAACGTCCTCTGGTCCCAAGCTAAGCTTATATGCTTGTGTTATGGGTACCAGAATACGGATAGAATACATATACTACTTTATTTTGTAAATACATACTTATAATACATAGAAACACCCAGACGCAGGACAAACATTTGTATGACAATTAGAAAAAGAACACAAATGATTGTCACGATCGGGAATCGAACCCGCGACCTCTTGATCGGCAGTCCGTTACCAGAACCACTACACCACGGGCCCGTCAAATACACGGATTATACATCGCTCACTCGACTTGAAGCCACATAAACAACTATGTATGCGTAAAATACGAATCTATGTGTGTCTCTCATAGAGTCTATACGTTATATGAAACTTTATTAGATAGTCTATGAAGTAAGATTTAGCCAGGCTAAAGTTATGTTTCTTCAAATTGAACGTGTACTTAATATCTCTTAAATCTGTGTATAATACAATGGAAAATACATAATTCTAAAATGTTTTAGGTAACAGGTGGCGCTGGATTTGTTGGTTCACATCTTGTTGATGTACTTATGACACAAGGCCATGAAGTAATTGTAGTTGATAATTTCTTCACAGGCCGTAAAAGAAATGTGGAACACTGGTTCGGACACCGTAACTTTGAAATGATTCATCACGATATTGTCAATCCACTTTATGTAGAGGTACTTATTGTTATTGTTGCTTTATTGTACCATAATCAGTGGTACCAATTCTAAATGCACAACCAAACTTCACTTAACTTAAAAATGATATTCGATAGTATTATTTTCTATTTCGTTGTACATACATTTATATGAATTAAAGTCGTTAGTATATAATAGACAGTTTCTATTAGAAAGTTCAGATAACATTGCCGAATTGTGTTATTAACGCTAATAATGTGGTAGTTAAGTTTAGTTAATTGAATCGTTGCCATTATCTATGTTTAAAAATGATAAATTTTGTTTATGTTGTAGGCAGATGAAATATATCACTTAGCTAGTCCTGCAAGTCCACCTCATTATATGCAAAATCCTGTTAAGACAATTAAGACTAACACTTTAGGAACTATTAATATGTTAGGTAAGTATTTATTTAGTTATTTTTAAACATATTTATTTAACTACTGTTTACGGATGTAAACGCGTGTATTTGTTTTAAATTTTAGCAAATACATGCGTCTAAATCCGTAAAAAGTAGTTTTATTTATACAAATGAGGTGCGCAAGTGCTAGAAAATAATATGTTTATAGATAAGTTAAGAAAGACTGGATTTATATAGAAACGTGGAGAGGCTGTGAGATATGAAAGAATATTGAATACCTATTCATGAGACGAGGAAAGATGGACTGAGCTCTCTGGCTATCAGTGTTCCAGAGATACAGACTTGTGGTGGACAGTCTGACTGCGAAGTCTCAGTAAAAGGATCCCGTTTTGCCTTTTGGTAGGGAGCAATAAAAAGAAGTACCTAAATACAAAAAACTTTTTCGACAAAAATATATTAAAAATCTCACCATTCGAGATTTGCGTCGAAATTAAACTCGCATTGCTATAAATGTCGAAAAGACTTTAAACCCGTCTTATTACATTCTACTTGCTGTTGCCCGCGACTTCGTACGTGTGGAATTTAGAAACAGAAGTAACCTATTTTCACATTTTTGTTTTTGTGACATTTTTCACGTAAATATAAATAGTCTATATTCTTCCTCTATAAATGTACTATCTAACACTGATAGAATTTTTCGGACCTGTGTTTCCTGATTTTAGCGCGTTCAAACAAACTACCAACTTTTAGTTTTATAATCTTTATTTAAATAAATCTTCTGTACGTGTGTTTGTAATTGAACTCCTCCTATACGGCTGGACCGATTTTGATGAAATTTGTTGTGTGTATTCAAGGGGGTTTGAGGATGGTTTAGATTCACAATTGGCTAGACCGATTTTGATGAAATTTTTTGTTATTGATTTTTACACAGAATTGTATGGCAAAACAACGTTTGCCAGGACAGCTAGTATTAGTATATATTCATTCTAAAGTTAAATTTTAGTTAGAATTTTATATTTCAGGTTTAGCAAGACGTGTGGGAGCAAAGATCTTAATAGCAAGTACGTCAGAAGTGTATGGTGATCCCATGGTTCATCCACAACCAGAGTCCTATTGGGGTCATGTTAATCCAATAGGTGAGTTATTTTTTTTTGTCATTAGGTATACCTTAGGATATACCTACATGTTTTTTCAGCTCTTATAGGCCTAAAAAACTGACGCGACTCGTTTATTAAAAATATTGAGATTTTTTATTGATTTAATATTCTGTGATTAATTTGCGTACATTTCGCTTTACGTTAGTCGTTAATAATCAAAGAGGATTTAGTCCTACCCGAGACCCTGACCTGGTGCAAATGGGACCACACGGTAACCACCAGCTTTCAAATAAAAAAAGAATTCAGCCCATATAAAAGTTTTGAGTTATCAAACATAAAAATTGGTCAAGTGCGAGTTGGACTCGCGCACGAAGGGTTCCGTACCGTTATCTATGCAAGATAAGGCAACTATATTATTATCGAGCAAGAAACGGTAAAAAATCATGTTTGTTGTATGGGAGCCCCCCTTAATTATTTATTTTATTTTATTTTTAGTATATGTTGTTATAGCGGAAATACATCATCTGTGAAAATTTCAACTCTCTAGCTATCACCGTTCTTGAGATACAGCCTGGTGACAGACGGACGGACGGACGGACAGCGAAGTCTCAGTAATAGGGTCCCGTTTTTACCCTTTGGGTACGGAACCCTAATAAAAAATCATACAGACGAATTAAGACCCTCCTCCTTTTTCCATAATCTTGCATATAAGTTTCTCAAAAATAAGGTTGATTCCCAACGACAAAAAAAAAATTAAATACCAACATAAATGAGATATAATTATTTTCTTTTGAAAGTATTTCTATTGTAATTTCATCTTTCGTAAAGTACACGTTATAGTTATTTGTGATCAACCTTCGGAGATGTTTCACTTCAATGATGCGTAAAGGTTGCAAAATGCAAACATCTATTAACAAACATTTGTATTAGCTGATCAATCAAAGATTTACCCTGAATGGGCGAACTGAACAACGCCATTGCAGTCAACAAGCCTACCAAAAATAGTATTTTAATTAGCAGGCTGCTGATACTATAGAGCCCAATGCACTCTATCTAAATATACTTTCTAGACTCCATATAAACTCATACATCTAGTCATATGTGCACAGCAGTTATAAGTCCTATGTTATGTTCTAAGTACTAAATTATTTATATAGAGACCTGACGCAATCACACAAAGTAACTCGTTCGCTTCTTTGACCTTTAGAGAACAAAAAATAACATGCAACTTGTTGGCATATTTGCATAGTAATACAATAAAATTAGTATCGCTTATAGAAAAATAACAATAAAACCTATTCTAGTTTGCTATTCGTTTTTAGGGTTCCGTACCCAAAGGGTAAAAACGGGACCCTATTACTGAGACTTCGCTGTCCGTCCGTCCGTCCGTATGTCACCAGGCTGTTTCTCAAGAACGGTGATAGCTAGACAGTTGAAATTTTCACTGATGATGTATTTCTATTGCCGCTATAACAACAAATACTAAAAATAAAATAAAATAAATATTTAAGGGGGGTTCCCATACAACAAACATAATTTTTTACCGTTTTTTGCTCGATTCTAATAACGTTGTCTTATGTTGCATAGATATAGAATTTAGAAAAATTGTTTCATTAAGTTATTAGATACCACATACCTATTGTCTTTTAAAATAGAAAACGCTGGGTTGGGACACCTGGAACACTGATATTCTGACCTTATCAGTGCTGTCTTTAATAAGAGTCGAATGCCTAGCATATACAAACATCGGGCTTGTGTAGTATAAGCCAAGAAAATAAATTTAGTTAGATCGTAGCAGATGGCGCTTTATTACCATCGGACTACTCTTGACTTCAAAATAGCATTTTCCAGTCTAGCCTCCCGCTCCCCTTTGAAATTTTCAGCTCTCTAACTATCACAGTACCAGAGATACAGACTGGTGACAGACGGTCAGATAGATAGAGAACTCTCAGTAATAGGGTCCCGTATTATCTTTCGAAACGGAACCCTAGAAACTAATTGATATTGTGTTTTCCTCGCCAGCTATAACTTTACTTAACTAGGTAGGAAATAGCAGTAAAGCGATAACATCGAATAATTTATAACATTAACAAGCATAAGTTTGCGGATATTATACTCGTAATATGTTATCAATATTGGGCTAAACATTATTAAAATAAATATTCCTGGACTAAACTTTATAAACTTTGGAAAATTATAATGCAGTCAAAAGTATCAGGCCACCCCACAAGCTGCCCTTAAAATCCTTGTTTATTTTTTTTTTATGTAATTTCTGTTATAATACAAAAATTAAAAGACGGGAGTTCAAAACTGTTTTGTATCGAGTAGGGAGTTCAAAACTGTTTCGTAAAATATAGTTACGTTAATCATACGAATGAGTTGAGAAAAATGAGACGAGCCTCGTGGTTGAGTGGTTTATGTAACGGACTGCCGATCAAGAGGTCGCGGGTTCGATTCCCGCTCGGGACAATCATTTGTGTGATTTTTCTAATTGTCATACAAATGTTTGTACTGCGTCTGGGTGTTCTATGTATTATAAGTATGTATTTACAAAAGAAAAGTAGTATATGTATTCTATCCGTATTCTGGTACCCATAACACAAGCATATAAGCTTAGCTTGGGACCAGAGGACGCTGTGTGAAATGTCCGTGAATATTTATATTTATTTATATTTTATACATTTGATGTATAAAACCTGTCTTCAATAACTTACACAGAGCCATACCGTTGATTAATAGCCATCATTATACGGGCAATTGCATAAAAACTATTATGAACACATTAAAGACGATAACAGAGTCAATACGCGTGAACGCAACGGCATTGACATTGTACCACGCTGCGGTGACCTTCTGCGCACGTGTTCTTAAATATTATAATATCGACTTTTATTGTAAGCCGGTAATAGCTAAGTAAGACGGAAACTTCAAAACCTTATGGCAACACACCTGGTTAGCGTTGCATGTAGGCCCAATACTCTCCCGATGTGGACGGGGCTTGTGCTTAATAGTGAGACGTTTATGGTTTAGAGGAGGAAATAGTCCAGATTCAGAAGGCAGTCCGTCAGTTTCTTCCCCATTAGGCTCCACCGCTCTATCCGACTGTTGCCAACCTCGGCACGCGTTCACATAAAATACCGACTTCAACTTTAAGATTGAGATATCAACTTCAATTTTATGACCTTCGTTTGAATAATAATTGTAGAAATATAAATTATATTTCACTAAACTAACAAGGTTTCGTCGTAAAAAAACCTGAACAAAAAGCGCAAAATGAATACTTCTCTCCAAGGTTATGGCACTTGTTTTGATGGCACTTGTTTTGATGGCACTTTAATAAAATCAATCGTGAGTTTTCAACTAAAATTGGCTACTTAATTAGAAGTTGTCTTTTATCTTGTTAGTTATTCTTGTGTTCATAACGCCAACTGTACTGCTTTCTTCTTGGCTTGTAGCGTCATAATTTTTGGCTGTGCAAATCTAAGGTAGGCAAGAGATTGTAAAGTTTCTTTTATATACATAGATATTGCGTAAAAGAGTAGCAAACATCAATAAAAACATACACGCAAAAATGAATGGATTTTGCTATTGAATTAATAGTTCTACTTTCGTACTAAAATGATATTTGTACTTTTAAAGGACCGCGGGCATGTTACGATGAAGGCAAGAGGGTCGCCGAAACATTAGCATATTCATACGCCAAACAAGAGAAAGTGTCTGTAAGAGTTGCGAGGATATTCAACACTTACGGACCAAGGATGCACGTCTCAGATGGACGAGTCGTATCCAACTTTATAATGCAAGCTTTACAAAACTTAACTATTACAGTAAGTTGCATTGATTTTTGAAGTTTTTTTTTCTTTTATATGCGTTTTCCATGTCGACTTTAACGGTTTAACCTGATTTGATAATAAGCATCCTGGGTAGTTAATGAGTTTGTGGCAATTACAAACCCTCGTTAATCCGACAGGACAGACATGAAGAACACTTCTTTAAATACCTATGGCAAAACTTAAGTATTGCTTGCAATTTCTCACCTCATATTTATTACTTGCAAAACTTTTCTCGAGTAGGTAGGTACATACAACGTAACTGCGTTCGTAGTAATAAAACAATCATATCTTAAAATGAAATAAAAATAACTTCTTTAATTTTATAGCTTCCAATTAAATTACAGGATAATAAAATCATAATAGGCGATTAAGGTCCCAATAATGACTTAATTACAAAGTATAGGACGTATAGGTATTGTGCGGAATTGCTAGTCTATTTTATTTAAAATAGCTACAGTTCTGGGAATATTACACCATATATTTGTAACACAGAAATTCTACATAAATAAAAATAGATCGCAAAATGTGTTTAACGCGAGAACGGGTAGACCCATTTACGTATTGTAAAAAATTCACATTAATTTGTGTAGTGACTCAATAAGAATCTTAAGTGTCATCACCCCATTTCTAGCTGTAATAAAGTCACATTTCACCCTTTGGGTAGGGAATCCTAAATATAGTCCGTAAAATAAACTTCAACATACAATCAAACAGCTAACCAAACAGTGCGTACAATGTGTTATTATGTTGTAACAGTTGTAACTTTTTATGTACCTACTTGATAACGCTAGTTGTTAACGCTTGATTTAACTCGCGATGATTGTTACTTTAACAAGTGAGTGAGTGAAACTCCGAAATGAGGTAATCCGCCAAAGAACCAAGGTGGTCGACATAGATCGCAGAGCAAGCTCGCTTAAGTGGCAATGGGCTGGCCATATTTGCCGCAGAACCGATGGCCGAAAGAAAAGACTAGTTCTAGAGTGGAGTCCGTGATGCGGCAAACGTAGAGGTAGAACGCCCCCTGCCACGGGGACCGACAACCTGAAGAAGGTTACGGAGAGGGTCTGGATGCGAAAGGAGGAGGACCTTATTTTGTAGCGTGAATTGGGAGAGACCTATGTCCACCTCCTCCAGCCCATTAACGTCCCACTGCTGGGCACAGGCCTCCTCCACTTTGGGAGGGACTTCTCTCACAGAGGATGTTATCTGTGTACAATATCCCTTAGCTGGATTTTACAGCACCCTGGGGAGGAGATGGGGTGGTGTCACATGTATTCTTAATCCGTCACCACACGGACTGATATGTCCACCAGTGGATTGCAATAGGTTGACATGATGATTGGTACTGCTCTGAAACAAGTCTATGCTTCGATTGATCTGAAATTTTGCATACATATTAAGTATCGATGACAATGCAATTATTTAAAAACTTATTCAGAATTTTCAAGCTTGTTTTTTAGTTTTTAAACTAAGCAGATTATTTTTAAGTTTAAAAATATTATCTATTAATTGCAGTTATATGGCAATGGAAAACAGACTCGTTCGTTCTGTTACGTGTCTGACCTAGTTGACGGGCTGTTAGCTCTGATGGCGTCCACATACACACTGCCAGTCAACATTGGCAACCCAGTGGAACATACAATAGAAGGTAAAATATTTTCATCTTTTAATTCTACGCAAGTCCAGAAAATAGTAAATAAATAAAATAAATAAATGAATTAAACGAATGTTCATGGACATATCACACGTCCTCTGGTCCCAAACTAACCTTATTGTGCTTGTGTTTATGGGTACCAGAATAGGATAGAATACACAAACTACTTTTCTTTTGTAAATACATACTTATAGTAGTAAACACCCAGACGCAGAACAAACATTTGTATGACATTTATAAATATCACACAAATGATTGTCTCGAGCAATTTGTGTGAAATGAGCTTAGCTTGGGACCGGACCTTTTAACCTGAAATATTTATGAACATTACACACAAGTTCACATAACATTCTATGGTCCATAGAATGTTGAATTGAATACCAAAAACGTGTGTCCTTACTTATTATAAAACAAATTCGTTATTTTTGTATGTCTGTCCCTATGTGAGCTTATATCTTCAAAACTACGAAACGGATTTTGATGCATTTTTTATAGGTAAAGTGGTTCAAGAGGATAGCTTTTTTGTATAAATTGTTAAGTTTTGGTTTTTTAAATTCCACGCGAACAAAGTTCCGGGCAACAGCTGATATACATTAAAGGATTTTTAAAATACATAGAAGCAGTGCAAATAGGTGTGTGTGACAAATAGAAATATTAGACAAATAAATTGTCCTCAGCGGGTATAGAAACCACGACCTCGTGAACGATAGTCCGTTACACAAACTACTGCATCATAAGCTCCGTCAATTCAAATTGTTTGTGAAATAAATAAATATTCACGGACATTTCACACAACATCCTCTGGTCCCAAGCTAAGCTTATATGCTTGTGTTATGGGTACCAGAATACGGATAGAATACATATACTACTAAATATTTATTTATTTTTTATTAAATGACTAGCTGTTGCCCGCGACTCCGTCCGCGCGAATTTAGAAAACTTCATCCCTTTTTGCGCAATAAAAGGTAGCCTATGTCCTTTCTCAGGGTCTAAAGATTGTCTGTGTCAAATTTCATCAAATACGGTTGAGAGGTTTAAGCGGGAAAGCGTAACAGACAAACAGAGTTACTTTCGCATTTATAATATTAGTAGGGATGTACCTTATAATTATAATGTTTTTTATTTCCAGAATTTGCCATGATAATAAAGAATCTAGTCCCCGGTTGTCGGAGTATGGTGGCGACAGGAGCCGCCGTGGAAGATGACCCACAACGACGACGGCCTGACATTACCGTCGCTGAAGATAACTTACATTGGAAACCTAAAGTGAGTTAAGAATTATTAAAAGAGAATTATTGAATTACCTAATAATTATTGAATAATTATTAATACCTACTGAATTATTAAAAGAGTATTCATTCGTTTGACGGCCAATTTTCTTTGTGTGTAGGTCCTTGGGTACCTTGTATTTAGTCAACATACACAAGTCAACATTTTAACACGCTTAATATAAGTTCGGTACGTATCTATCAATGTATTAATCTATGTAACGGAATCTTTAAAAGTGATTTTCACTCACTTGCAGTAGTCGGATTGATCTGAAATTTTGCGCATATATCAAGGACCGATGACAATGCAATAATTTAAAAAAATATTCAGAATTTTCAAGCGTGTTTTTTTAGTTTTTGAACTAAGTAGATTATTTTATATAAAGTTGGCATAATTAACACGCTCTTTTGAAACGTCAGAAGCTGCTTACAGTTCTTCCTTCTTCAAGTTCCAAACGCAAAACCTATAGAGAAAAACAGACAAGAAACTCCATCGATATTTTTCTTTTCATTATTTTTTTTAATATCATTTTACATTGTTGTGCGGTGTGAGAATGCTATCAGGACTAAGTAAAACAAAACAACCCTTAGGGCCTCTTTCACCATTCTCAAGTAAAGCGCCAAGTAGACTAATCGCTAGTTAAAGTCACCAGTAACTACACGTGCGACGTTCACGACGTTCGAGTAGCAGTAATCTTAAGATTAAAAAATTGAAATTGACAGAAGATACTCGTAACTATTACTTGACAATGAACGCTAATCGATAAGTAACTAATCAACGCTTTACTTGAAGATGGTGAACGAGGCCCTTAGTCTATAATACACAGTTTTTATAACAAATCTCAGTTAACATTGAAAAATTGTTAATCTCACTATCAATTTTCATTTAGTTGTGCGCTTAGGATTGGTACCAACGTCTACTGTTTATTTTTATCAAGAGCATTTTGCTATCTGAGGTTGCATCACCCTATTCAGTTTTGTAACATATCTTTTAATAAAAATTACAACAGTAGCTATACAATAACGATATCGTAATGCTTACTTGAGCCATTATCGACCACCACTAGAGATATCGATATTTATCTTGCTACTCGTATCAGCGTCTACCGGTGTAGATATATACGTTGTAAAATACCGGTAATATGATAAGCGGATTTTAACCTCTGACACAGAAAAAGTGATGTTATAAGTTTTATCTGTGTTGTGACCCCATTTTCTTTCCAGAATGCTGTAAGAGCCAGTTAAGAGGGCACGATACCAAATTATGCTCTATACAAAAATATGGGTACCGTTCTTCCCTTTTTTCTTCGCGAGTTAAACTGATTTCAATTGTTTCTACGCTATATTATAGATGAAGAGTATATCTATGCTTCTGTCACTTTCTGTTTTTCAATAAATAATAACTAAAAGAAATATGACCATCCGAAAATCTCGTTATTTTCGGTTTTCTTTAGGTAAAGTTGTAACGTCTATCACAAATATTTAGTAACTTTTTACCAAAATAAGAAAGTGATACAAGCATAGATATACTCTTCATATATAATATAGCGTAAAAACAATCAAAATAAGTTTAACTTTCGCCAAGAAAAAAGGGGACTACGAAACGTCTTTTTACACGCTTTATATTAGCTTCACTTGTATGTTTGTTTGTATGTTTGTAACCGACTCCTTTGGACGCTACTTTGACCCACTTTAAACGGTCAGATTCTATTCAAATTTTGCACAGCTGTCAAAGTTCGATTAAATAAAGCGTGTTTTTTAGTTTTTTTAAACTATTATTTTCAAAGAATTTGTAGGTAAAATCTGCTTCAGCTATATTTGTCCCTTTCAGCAATGTGCTCGAGAATAGAGATAGCAATACCTAAGGCAAACACCTAAATTAGGAGTACAGGACCCTCCTAAGGGGCCATAATCAAATAAACTAACGGATTCAAGAATACAAGCGTCACCATTCAACTTACTCCCAAGCGTGTTGTAAAAGTCAGCTAAGGGGTATTGTAGATGCCTAACATCTTCTGTGAGAGACGAAATCTCGAAAATAAACTATGCTAATACGCCTGGTCACCGCGGCATCTCTCTCCAGCCCACTAACGTCCCACTGTTGGGCACGGGCTGCCTTATCTTCGGGAGAAAGAAAAAAATATTTTATACCTACTTATCTATCGGCATCCATTATCATATAGTACGTGATGATTTTACAAAGCAGATGCTATAAATGTATATTTTAATAGCAAAATAAAAACCAAATAATTAATTCAATTATTTTATTACAAATAATGTACTGATAAAGACTAGTAATCTAAAAAAGAAGCGCCAATTCTGTTGCACCAAAAACTAAACTATTAATTATTCACATATGAATCAATAAAGAAGAATAGTTGTGCAATCAGAATTGACGTTAGAATGTAATATTTTAAAAGCTTGTCGATATTATTAAAATGTGTTTTTAACCAAATTATTTAATACTTTCAGGTTTCGTTACAAGACGGTTTACAGCGAACCATAGATTATTTTAAGGAGGAGTTATCAAGAACTACATTTTACAATAATCAAACGTATATGGATATGAAAAGTCACCACTGATCACTGATTTGTAATTGTTGAATCTGTTTGTATGTGATATATTATGCTGGGTCTCAACATAAAAAAGAGGCGTGGTTTTAACGATTGCCTCCCAGGCCACGCCTCTTTTTTATGTATATGTACAAATGTATTGTATAGTAAAAATGACGGACGAGACCTGGCTTGTCGATTGTATGAATAACAAAAATCTTTAAATCTAAATAATTGTTATTATCACAGTATTGTGGTTACCTTTTATTGAGAAAAGTGTTAAATATTCTAATTTATATTAATTTGTTTACAATAAAAATGTACACGACATCACAATATGTGTATGAAAATCTTGTTTCATTAATTTTATTACATAGAAAAATGCATATGACTAGAATTTGAAGAAGATAAACTAAACTAGAAATTACATTACTAAATCATAAGAAATTCGCTAAGGAAGATAAACATTAAATAAATACGTAATTATAAAGTTGCTAAGGATAAAAGCTAATTACAATTCCCAGATATTGTTCTTGTCTTAAGGGTCAGGTGATCCCTCCACTCGGGTCAAAGTTTACCTTGCCTATAGAAGACAAGTATATATTTACGTCGGTCCGAGTGACCCTGGAACGTGCGACGCTGTCGAGTGCAGTGCCGTCGCCACGCCCACTTTTTATACAACGCACGCAGCTTCGAGTATTAAATCCTAGGATCTGTTACCCACACTGTTTGCTTTGACAAAAATACTACCGCGTCGCCGGGGTGCTGAGATAACGCACACAAACACTAACATCATTTTATTGGTCGTTCGCACGTCCCGCCCAATATCGCTTCACGCGCTCTAAGAGGCGACAGTGTGCGTACACTATGATTATGATCATTGTTCTCGTACCTTTTACAGTGGGGTCGACTTCTGTTGGATTAATGCTCCAAGCAATCCAGTAAGAACCATGGTTGCCCATCACTAGGAATCCAATGGTATCGGGTAATGGGCATTGCTATGTACCTAACGGCCTAATCTAATGTCCTACAAGGGCAACAAATGACTTTGTCGTGAATGTGCTTTTTTCGAAATTATCAATTCTATTTATACACAACATAATTACATTCTTGTAATTCAATTGTTCTTACAGCAATTATTCAAACTTAAACTAAATTTTATACATAAAAAACAGACACAGAAGTGTTCTTATTTATACAGAACCCTAAAAACTGATCAAGTTTAATTAAACAATTTTCAAATTCATTTTAGGTGAATTTTGGGTTCTTTTGAGGTTTTATGAATCCAATTTTGAAATTAACTTAGGTAGTCTTTCAGGATGATTTTAGCAACACAAATTCTTTGGCGAAATTCATAAGAAAAGTTTCTAAAATAAAATTAAACACTACTCCCATCAAATAACTACTTTTTACACATTCTGATAAGTTTATTTTAGTTTAATAATATCTAGACGTATGGAGACTAAATACCATGGTTACGGATAGTACCTACTCCAAATCTTTGCAATATTAGGCTCAATATGAACTAAAATAAACATGTCTGTAAAAAGTAGTTTTATTTTACAATATAACTAAAGGTAAGTTATAAAAAATACTATTCTCGCCTCTTACAACATGTAGTCGGTAAAACATTCCACTCGTACCTATAAGACTTTCGTACAAGATTTTCAGTAATACAAAGTTTTTCACCACGTGAGTGTACTAGTGTTTTGTAAAGCTGAAACATATCACTCGGTGTTTGTTTATGACGTACCAACATCTGTGTAAGACAACCGCGTGATGTCCATTCAGTGTCGAATCTAACGTCATGTACTCTGTTCACTCCGTCCAATGCTGCAGTCCACACACCCATGGAGACATCTTCAGAGTTATAATGCCTACAATTATTAATAATCTATACTGATATTATAACGCTGAAGAGTTTGTTTGTTTGTTTGAACACGCTAATCTCAGGAACCACTGGGCCGATTAGAAAATATTCTTTCAGTGTTAGATAGGGCATTTATCGAGGAAGGCTTTAGGCTATATAACATCAAGCTACGACCAGTAGAAGCAAAAACGGCGAAGTTTCTAAATTCCACGCGGATGGAGTCGCGGGCAACAGCTAGTAAATAAATATTTCTGGACACTTCACACAACGCCTAAGGTCCCAATTTAAGCTGTATTTCTTTACTTGCGTTAGGAGTACCAGAATCTTACTAATATAATAAACTAGAACTTGGCCGCAACTATGTACATGTGGAATTTAGACAAAAAATCCTTAAGAAATTATACAAAAAAGTGTTTCTCTGACTTACCCTAACACATCAGCATTTCTTGCAATATAGTTAACTATGCTTTGAGAAATGACATAACCACCACCAAGTGCATATGGTAGATAGTTGTCACAGAGGAACCAGTCCTTCTCCTGCCATTTCCCATTTAAGTAAACACGAGCTCTGCCATCAAAGTAGCCCCAATACAGGCCTTTATATGAAGGAAGGTCTTTCTGAAAATACAACAAAGTCTAGGTATTTTCTTCTAATAAATATTTTTTCAACATGCTCTTTGTGGTGATGGATTAAGAAACAAGTGTCGCCACTCCTTTTCCTTTCCAGGGTTCTGTAAAAAGCAGCTAAGGGATATTGTACACAGATAACATCCTCTGAGAGATATGGAAAACTCGAAAATAGACACTGTGCCAACATGCCTCGTCAGCGTGACACAGTAGTTCCCTCCCGAAATGAAGGAGGCGCATGCCCAACAGTGGGCACATCCCCAACATTTCAAACACTTTCAGTCTACAGGTACCAAACATTTTTTTTGAGTTGTGGCTATCAGGCTCTATGCGCCTGGTATCACTGCGACCAGATTGATCTATTGTGATCACCACTTTATATAGTTCTTGTTCCAAGCCCGCTGCCATGAAGAACTCCAGGATTGTTTTGGCTCCAAGAAGTTTGATCTCTTCCGGGTGCATGACATGCTTTCCCAGAAGAGAGCAGCGTGTGCGCCTCACTGCAGGGCAGTCAGTGAGAATGTGAATAGGTGTTTCCTCCTACGTTTGGCAGAGTCTGCACATCCCATTGTCACCCAGCCCCACTGTCCGCGCATGCTTGTTTAAACAACAGTGTCCAGTAAGTATTGTTACTAGCATTCGCAGATTATTCCTGCTTAATGCCAGGGCTTCTGAAGCAGCCTTTAAGTTAAAGGGTCTTATGAGAGCCTTGGAGTGTCTCAATTCCGGAGTACTGTCTCCAGAGTTGAATAGTTGAGCAAAGGCAGTCTGCTTTAAGGGTTGTACCAGACATATTAAAACTAATAGCAAAAGGTACATACCTTGTATGTAACAAAGTTGCTTAGTTCAACAGAATTCATCTCCGGTGCATGTGCTTCTAGATCCTTAATTATTAAGTCAATTCTCACAAATGAATCATCATCACATTTTACTAAATATTTTAACTTTGTTAAGTTATCATTAAACCACTTCATGGCATGTAGTATTTTTACAGCCAAGTTTTTATAGTTGTCCTCAAAATTTTCTAGTAGTAACATATCATCACTTCTGTTATTTTCCGTTTGTAACCGTCGTAAATTGGTCTCACTAAGGCCTAGAGTTCCAATTACAAAATAAAACTTTAAGAACTCTCTTTTCACTTGTCGTTCGGACCAACTATGATTCCATAAATAAAGTTTCTCTCCATTTTCCACGAAAATATTATTAGCCAATTTCATCCAAGTAGCTCGAATTGCATCTCTCTTCTCTTCATTTCCAGGACTACTTAGAATAAGCACAACATACTCTACCCTATCATAAGGACTATGACTAACATTTGTTGGTGTAAGGGCATCAGCACATTCGAGACGAAGAAAACTTAAAGTAATACCACAACCAATATAGAAAAAGAAAATACTAGCTAAAATCATACTTCTGTACTTTCCTAAAAAAGATATAAACATTTTCAATTAGTTTCCAATTAGTTAATTAATCATTATGTATGGGTCTATTTCAAAAGATTTATGTTAATTGTTAATCTTTATCATATTTGATATTTATCTATATTCTATATTCATATTTGAAAATTTTTATATGGAATTTATTCTAAGGAAAGATTATAATTTCTTTCGATGCTTTGTTTTTATTTTTCTGCACCTCACAGTCACACTACAAATCTACTTCAACTTCAACTTCTTTTAGTTTATGGCTTTTGTATATACAATTTCGCCAACGTCGCGTAACAGGATAGGACACCAAATGATGGAGATTTAATAAAAAAAAAAAAGAACTGGAGGCCGGTAAAATCATAAAATAATTATAACTATAACTACATTCAACTGCTAATTGGTGTGATTAAACTGAAACAAACAAAATATTAACTAATTATTACAGATACAACTAGTGTTGAACAAACATTAAAACTAAGACTAAAAATTATATTATACATCTAAATTAATTAAATTCTAATCCTATTACTAGTTATATATTCACAAAGTATTCTAATGAATGGACTATATACATGAGACAGTAAAGATTTTAAAGAAAGAGGACGAGAGATTTCTGGTGGGACCAACTCATATAAAGACGGCTGATTATTTGAACAAGAAAAAAATATATGCTCCACAGTACCTTCTCCCATACCACACTCACAAATAGAGCTATCTCTTATCCTAAGTTTTGCTAGGAATACAGGTGAACAGCAGTGGTTTAATCTTAAGCGACAAATTGTAGAAGTAGTAGATTTATCTGCTTCTTTAAACTTTGAAAACCATGGTTTAGATGGAATTTCTGGTTGAATATCCCCATAATATTTACCTTTTATCTTTTTAGAAACTGACCATTTTGTGGACCAGTCTTCAAACAAAGTGGATCTTAATGTAGCACAAATATCATGGGAATATACCAGATAATGATCCATAGCGCCTGTTTGAGTGGCATTTTTGGCATGCAAGTCAGCAGATTCATTCCCAAGGATACCTGAATGACCAGGAATCCAGGCCAAAACAATATCAATACCATTTGTGGAACACTCATATAGCATTTCTCTTACTTTTAATACAACTGGAAATCTGTTTTTGGATCTAAAAGGATTTGAAATAATAGCTTGTAAACAACTTTTGGAGTCTGAAAATATGATGGCCCTTTTAATGTTGTGTGATTTAACAAAATTAATAGCCTCAAGAATGGCTATACACTCCCCAGTAAATACAGAAGTAACTGAGGGACATTTATAAGGCAATACTATTCTAGTTGCAGGGATCCATACCGCAGCACCTACTGTACAATTGGGAGATTTAGAGGCATCTGTATACAAAGCTACTCTATTATTATACTGTGTGTAAACTTTAAAATTTAGAATTTTGTTAGCCTCAACAGAGTTTTTACTAATCTGGAAGTCTAAAATAACTTGAGGTTGGAAAATTAATGAATTAAAACTTGTTTTAAATAAGGGCATCCTAGAAATTTGGAAAAAAGGATCAGGGAGACGAGAAAACATAAGGAAACTGCGGAGAAGGCATGGTAATTTTTCAAAAGGAAGATTGCTGCTATTGTATAAATCTAAAAGCTGATTTAACTTATTCAATAGAGGATGATCAGAATTCTCCACCAATTTGAAGAAAAACCTGTTGGACAGGTATTGTCTCCGTAATGCCAATGGAGGTTCCACACACTCCACCTGCATGGCATTGATTGGTGAAGATTTCATCGCACCCAGAATAATCCTTAAACATTTAGATTGTATTCTATCTAATCGCTGAAGGCCCGATTTATTACAGGTGTCTAACAGAAAAATGCCGTAGTCCAAATGACTACGTACTATAGCATTATATACTAATCTTTGTGTGAAAGGGTGTGAGCCCCACCACACACCAGAGAGAGAGCGTAAAACATTAATGTTTTTCTCGCATTTTTGTGCAACATACTCACAATGAGCAACACCAGACAACTTAGTATCTACTATTACTCCTAAAAATTTTACTTTATTCATTTGTGGAATAATCTCCTGATTGATATGTAAAGGTAATGGTGGGATAATTCTCTTTTTGGTAAAAATCACTGAACTACATTTAGCAGCTGATAAAGAAAGTCCATGTTGCATGAGCCATTCAGAGAGATATCTAAGAGCAGAATTTAAACGTGACTCAACTTCTTCTAACGATTTTGCTGACACATACAAAGCAATGTCATCAGCATATTGTAATATTTGACAAAAGGATAGAACCGAAGTCTCTAGATCCGCAGTGTATAGACTATATAATAATGGACTAAGCACGGATCCTTGCGGTAGTCCTTTCCATACTGTTCTGGGTGGCAGGAAATCATTATCTGGAGTTTTGATTGAAATAAACCTTTCCATTAACATATTACAAATAAAACGAACTAATTTAACAGGTAAATTTAAAAATAAAAGCTTTTTCTGAAGTAACGGAAGTAAAACGTTATCATAAGCCGATGACACATCGAGAAAAACCCCAACTAAATACTCTTTTTTGGAAAAGGCAATGCGAATATCTGTAGTTAGTACACTTAAGCTATCTGATGTGCTCATTCCTTTTCTAAAACCGAACTGAGACTTCGCTAGTATGTTCTTATTTTCCACCAACCACTCTAAACGATTTTTTAACATATGTTCTGTAATTTTGGCCAATACAGATGACATGGCAATTGGCCTATAACTGTTAGGATCCGTTGCTATTTTACCAGGTTTGCGTATAGGCACGACCGTTTGACATTTCCATGGATGAGGAATAAAACCGTAATCAAAAAATATATTGACCAAATGTAAATAAAACTTTTTACAAATTTCAGAAGAATTTTTCAAAAACGAATAAGGTATTCCGTCCGGACCAGGAGATGAATCAACAAGACCGTCTAAAGCTATTTTTAGTTCCGAGAAAGAAAAAGGGGCATCAAAGGCATCCTCAGATTGGAGAAAATTTATAGCGGAAGGGAAACAATCAATATTTGGAACAGTCGGAGGAGATAGCTTATCAGAAAAAGGTTCTAACCATGCTGAATTATTTACAGTGAGGTTACCGGAGTTAAATGATCCTCTATATTTCTTTAACTGGCCCCATACTAAGGAAGGAGGGGTTCTGGGAGACAGATTCTCACAATATTTAATCCAACCCTGCTTCTTTTTCCCTTTGAGTAGTCTTGTGGTCTCTGCTAGTTTTTTCTTAAGCAACAAAAAATTTTCCATAGACATGTTTAACTTATATCTTTTCTCTGCTTCTTTTCTATCTTTAACTGCGTTTGTACATTCAGAGTCCCACCAGGGAGTGGAAACTTTATAGTGATAAGGTTTTTTGCAAGGAAAATTTTCATCTGCACTGGAAATTATACAGTTTACAAACTGAGAATAAGTGATGGAAATTTGATGAATATCATGTAACAAAATATTTTTAATTTTATCCTCTAATGACGAAGCATAAACATCCCAATCTACATTGGAAAGTTTGTATTTAAGGGAAGGAGAAAAATTATGTACTGGTGCAGATTTGTTAGCCAAATGAATGATGATGGGAAAATGATCACTACCATAGGTATGATCTAGCACATCCCAGCATAGAACAGAAGCCAAAGATGCTGAACACAATGAAAGATCTACTGCACTTTTGGGATTCTGTGTTGGTAGTACCCTGCGCGTAGGACATCCACTGTTTAATACACACAAATTTGCATCATCAATTACTTCTAAAAGAGACAGAGCAAAAGAGTCATTATGACTGGAACCCCATGAAGTATGGTGAGCATTAAAATCTCCCATTAATACAATAGGAGATGAAACAGAGGCAATGATGAGTTGAATATCAGGTATCAAACTTGAATGAGGATGAGGAATATAGATAGATATGAAATTTATATCAAAAACATTGACTGCAACAATGTTAATATCAGGTGATATAGAAGGAAGGGAAATTTGATGAAAAGGAAGGGAGTGCCTCACTAGTAAAGCACTACCCCCATATCCATCAGCTCTGTCATCCCGGAGACACGAATAGCCTGGCACTCTAAAGCGAGATCCAGGAACTAACCAAGTCTCCGAGATGGCCATAACTGATGGATGGAATTTATTAATTAAATGGTAAAGTTCATGCTTCTTGTGAAGCAGACTTTTAATGTTCCATTGTATTACGGATACTTGATCCATTATTTAAAGTAGAAAAAGAGGAAAAGATTTCAGAAAGTTTTTCGGCAACGTGGGACGGTAAACTGGAATTAGATTTAGATAACAAATTTATTACAATAGACAGTAATGTGTCTAAAAGAAAATCATCTTGTGAATTTTTACTATTGTTATTAATGGATAAAGCATATCCATTAGGTAAAACAGATGGTTCATCTGCAACTAAGTGATTGTGTGAAATTTTATCATAAGATTTTCCTAAGGGAGCAGGTGAACGAGGTGAAGAGTACACAGTTTTCCTATATGAAGAAGAACGAGAAGGAGAATTAACAATATTTGATGAGAGTTGTGAAAGTTGAGTAGATTGTGTGAGATGAGAGGAGTTCTGAGCTACTTCTGCAAAAGGTTTTATTGATTTAGGACAACGTTTAGATGCTTCTTCATAAGACATAGTCTCCTGTGACATCAATTGTTTAATGGACCTTTGCCTGCCTTGTTCGGGGCAGCTGCTACTATTAGCATAGTGCTGACCAGCACAATGAACGCAAGAGGCCTCCGTTGTTGAAACCGAACAAGAATCACCTGAGTGAGGTTGTGTGCACTTGTAGCATCTTGGCTTAGATCTACATTGGGACTTAACATGTCCATATCTACAGCAGTGAAAACATTGGATAGTGGGGTACTGGTAATGATCGACTAATAATGAAGTATGAAATAAATATACCCTAGATGGTAGGAACTGCCCTTGTACCGTAATCACCACTGTTTGAGTAGGTACCCAAGTGGTTTCTCCATTCTTACTCTCCTTTCTATTTAGACGTCTTGCTTTAAGTAAAATTCCAGTACCAGTTGGAATAATTAACGCATCTGCGAACTCATCCATAGATAAGTCCACAGGTACGTGCCTTACTACACCCATTTTGGTGATATTATAGGAAGGTATAAAAGCATTGTATTTGTGTGTGTTTAACAATGGTAAATTTATAAAATTGTTTGCCTGAGCAGCAGTTTTAAACTGAACAGATACTTTATTTCTGCCAACCCGTTTAATGCCATCGGGCAGAATGTCTTGAATTTTGTTTTTGTTAAGAAATTGTCCGAATTTAATAGTTCTAATTTCCGACCCTAACAAGGCGTCGGGTTCCGAACGCGTGACGTGAACAATAAAAGGACCATCATCCTTTTCACTGTAGGTATTAATGCCTACGACTAACTGGGGGTGAACATATAAATTTTGAATCGAGGCAGCAGCTAATTCAGTGTTCACAATAGTTTTTTTTGTTCCACTATCATTACTTTCTAGTGGTAAACGTCGTTTTAAAGTTCCCCTAGGAGAAGAGAAAAGGGATGGGTCTGGAGGATCAGGAGGCTCAGGGGGCTCCGACCCCTGAGGGTCCGCCCAAACTTCCTTGTCCATATACAAAATAAAACAAAATTTAAAACAAAAGAAACAATAAAACAAATGTCACTTACCAAGAAAATATGAAATTTACACTATTTTACACTAAATTACTATTTTACATTACTCTCTACTTTATAATTAAATCATGAAGTTATTAGAAAAGAAAAAGAAGTAATTTGGATTATAATTTACAATAGAAAAAATAAAAATCTCGCTAAAACATGTGCCACCTATCACGGTCAAAATTCGAATCCTACAAATCTAAAAACAAACAATTCCAAAATACAAAATTACAAACAAATCACAGGGCCCTGAGTCGGGTATTTCAACGGTGTCACAACTGTACCATTATTGTACCATTCTGGTGCAATAGTAAAGTTTTTGGTAGTCTACTAATAATGTGTCGTCATAACGACTTCATCATTGTCTTACAATTGTCAAAGTGACATAAATTGCTAGTCTCGTACACAACTGCTTCACAATTGCAATTCAATGACTGAAATGTTTCGGTAGTCTGCTATTTTGAATTTGACAGTAATATTTTTAAATTGTTCTGTGTCGACAGATTGCCATAAATAAAAAATAGATAGATAGAAATATTAGAAATTGTTCTTTGTAATTTATTGCAATTTACTAATCTCCTAAACTTCACATTGCTTTTTATACTAATAAATAGTATGTACAAATATATTTAAACGAAGTCTAGCATGATTAAATGTTTAAATTTATTAGTAGTTTTTCGAAAATCACTTCAACTAACGCATTTTTTAAAAACGGCAACACATACATACCATTCTAACACAATCCATAGATAAAAGAGACCGAAAATTCAATGCATAGATAAAAGAGATCGACAATTCTATTACCATTGAAAGACCGTTATGACGGCATATAGCAGACTACGGATATTTGACTTCAATTGCAACGGTATCGTGCCGGTATTGTGCCGGTATGACAATTGTTCCAAAATAGTGGACTTGAGCACCAGACTACGGACATTTGACTTTTGCAATGGTATTGCAGTTGCGTCGTGTCGGTATGACAATTGTTCCAAAATAGTAGACTTGACCACCAATTTTTAGCAGCAGTGTTGATAGTGCATAAAATCCCTAAGTTAGACATCTTGAAATTGGTCATTTAATTGTCATGTAGGTAAATGTCAGATTTGACAGAAGTTCTGTTCTGTCAAAATCGGCTGTGTGTCATGCATGTCATTTTTCTCTCCAAATCTCCAATATTCATTGTTCACCAACCACCAATTAAAACCATTTATCTACAACGAATTTATCAGTTAAAATGTTGTCGTGAAAGTTTGTGGGTGACTGTTTCATAGTATGTTAAACGTAATGAATTCTTCGTGTATAAGTGAATTTATTGAATGTAAACGAAGTTCTTTTATGTGTTATTTTATAACCTCTTTAGTTTCATCTTATGTACTTACCTAGTTGTACTTAAATTCGACAAGTAGTGTTGCAGAAAAATCTCAGTGAGGGTATTAATAACAAATTATTTTGATCGCAAGTATCTTATGAATTAACGTGTATTCGTGTCCTTGCTCTCTGCGGGTGCAGAGGTCATGCTTTTGACGTTCAAAATTTAAACCATATCTTCGTCTGAAACTGTAAAAGTAAGTGTAATAATATTTACTCATCGTTTAAATATGTAATAAAGGTATAAAGCATCTTATTTGTGACAAATTCATTGCAAATCCGTGCAAGTTTGGATTAATCAATTCATTATTTGCAGGTACTTAAATAATGGAGTCGGGAAAAAAGAAAGGTCGCCCACCCCATCCACGAGCGAAAGCTAATCCGCTTTCGGCACTAACCTTTTCGTAAGTTTTGTAGTTAGTTCTTTTGAAAGTGATTAATTCATCAGTATTGCATAGGGTACTGCCTCGCATGGCGACAAGATGCGTCCTACCGGCTTTCTTCCCTTGTCGGCTGCAGTAAGCCTGAGCAGTGGTGTCCAATGTTAAAATCTTTAGGTTCTAAATAAAAATCTTCATCAGGCAGTTCTTTTCTTTGTAGTCTATTTTTCTACAGTCACCACATACATTTAACTAGTAACAAAAAAAAGATTTCTAAATTCCTAATTAAAATCCCAGAAATAAAAAAAAAGAGCTTGTCCAAAAAATACATTCTAAACATCTGCTTATGGCCTGAATGCCAAAATCATGATCTAAAACCAGAAAAAAAACATTGAAAAGGTTTTTGGTTGGTTGGTTAAATTTTAATTTAATTGAATTCCAATTACCGATCCCCTATAAACATTATTGTTTGAAATTATCTACAACCAACCATTTAATAACATTTTCGTAATATTCTGTATAATAATATGATCTTCAAGATTATGCCTTTTTATTTTGTTATAATTGTTTTAATATGCTGATGGTTATTGACTAACATAATTTAATATTTGATGTAACATATTCTATCATTTTTACAATTTTTTTTTAAGTATTATTTTATGTGCACATACATCTTATCAATTGAAATGTCTTTAGAAACAAATAATAATTGTTACAAAAAGATTTAAACTATTTTTACTTAACTATGCAATATAGGATTTTCATTGAGAGGGAATTTGATTTAATTATTACAGTAAATAATAAAGATATTTCACAAACTAGACATTTCATAAGATTGAAATAAGCTGTCATTTTCCAAGTTCACTATATCTACCTGTATCCAAATTATCTGCAGGACTGCTATAAAAGCCTGCTAAATAATCACTTAAACTGAACTGCTCCTAGTTAAACAAAAGCACTAAATTGATGTTTATTACTTATTTAGATGGCTACTGCCAATGTTCAGGAGTGGTTTAAAGAAAGAAATGGAAGAAAAGGATCTCTATGAAGCACTTCCAGAGCACTCATCAGGTACTATTATGCTTAGAACTAGTCATCTGTTCATATGTATCCATTATAAATAAAAATGTAACCACATGTTTTAGTAATAGAATCCCACTCTATTCTTAAGTACGGATTCCTAAAAAAAGATCGCAACCTTTTGTGGTAGCGAAAACGTCATTTTGTAGCGGCGAAAACATCTTTTTCTAGTGGCGATAAAGTTTTTTTGTAGCAATATATTATGTTTAAATAAGCTACTACAACACACGGTTCTGTACTACTTGCATCAAGCGTCTCCTTGCGATCTTAATGAATTTGTCGTCTCTCTAATTTATTGTGATCTAGCGCAGTATCGTCCAGTGCGTGGTTGCCGCTTTCTTTTCTACAAGTTTCCTTCCTCAATGATTGCCAGTTCGTTCAGCAAAGTGACCTGCGACGCATTGCCATTCCAGTCTGCTAAGCTTATAGGGCTATGTTGGATACACCTGTTCTCCTATGGCTCTCGGTATAGCGGCTTCTAGTAACCACCGAGCTTATTCCTTTCAAGATGTGCGACCTTCATTATCATCACGAGGCCGTCGTTCATAGTCCACGTTACTCTCCATTACGTCATTACTGGTAACACACATTGGTCATAGACCTTGGTTTTTACCTACTATATGTATAAATTAACATTATTTGGCAATTTATTTTTAACAGATTTTGTCTCATTTTATTAAATAAAATTTTATTTGTTTGCGTAAATAGGTAATGGCTAAAAAAATGGCTAAATTCTTGAATGAATCAAGAATTTATCCATTTTTTTTTAATTTTTATCGTGGATTTGAGCAAAAAATAAATTATGCACATACCCACATTACCTATTTACGCAAACAAATAAAATTTTATTGAATGACTATCTTATTTTTATATTAATAAATTTTTGCTAAAAGCAATCGATCATTGCTACTTCGCGTTCGTCATTAGACAAAAATATTTTTTTTTAAATTTTTTAATATAATGTACCTACTTTATGTAAATTAAATATGTATTTCAAATATCTTTATCATATTTTTTTTACTATAGGACCACTGGGTGACAAATTCGCGCGGCTGTGGGAGGAAGAGGTAGCGCGGGCTGGAAGCAAACGAAAACCCAGTTTGTTAAGGGTTATACTTAGGGCATATGCTGCAAGATGTATGTTATACGGGCTGGTCCTGCTTATCATGGAGTGTGGAATAAGGTCAGTAAATAAAAGGTTTCACCTTATATTATTAAGATTTTCAATAAACGAAAGGCGCCCTATATTTTGTTTAAACCGAAAAAAAGGCGTTGAAATGTTCTACGCAATCTACGCTATGAATATTTAAAATATATGGAGATGTTTTAAAAGCTAAGCTCTTTTTCGTGTGTATAGAATATGCTTATTTAATGAAATAATAGTCTTTACTCATTCTATTTCAACTTTTTAATTTAAATGCTATAAAAATTTATGGCTTTTTGTTAATAGAATTACTGGATTTAACCAGATTCAGAATTTAAATGTTATTTCCTAATGTCGCCGAAGATGTTTTGTGCCCAAAGCACAGATGACATTCTCGCATATTCAAAAAATCTTTAAACAACCAGCTCTTTAAAAAAAGTACATAAATATTCACGAACATTTCAAAATAGTATAATTTGCTATAATAAAAGTTTTGAACATCTTTTAATAATAAGCGTTTAATAATATATCTCTGAAACACAAAGTAATTTCGAATATTTACATCAAAAGCTACTTTGAATCGTTAATCAATAGGTCCTACTAAGTATCTCAAATACGGACTAATATCGAATGCATCATCTTCGTAAGGCGAGCTATGTTTGCAATCATTTACATTTAGTATTATGATTGGTACAATTAGTCCGTTCATGAAGGGACGGTCATGGTTCATTTAATAGTCTGACTACTATAGTCTTTCTTCAATACGGAGTAGTTAGTGAGATGAATGCTAATCAATTTCATGCCACGAATTTGTTCTTAGATATGTTTTACAAGAACTATATTCTTGCCAAGCTTTATCTTACTTCCTTCGTCTTCAATTCGCACAAGTATTCCCGCAAGGGAAGTAACCTGTAGGTTTTAATTCCATGGAAATAAAATACATCGCAAGTCAAAAACCTTTAAAAAAGTAGTCACATCTTCCGATTCATAAACTTAGAATGTTGATTGATTGTGATTCAGTAAGGGATTGCACATAATTATATTGTGGTATAATATTTAATTTGATAGAGACAGTTTGACAGACTGATGTACATACACTGAGATGATCTTTTTAGGATTTTCTTTTGTTTCACGAAACCCATGTTTGCGTATAATATTGATCTGGGTGGTACATTTGTCGATAGTATGCAAGTTTCCTTTCTGTTGCATAACTTTGTGAAACATCAGCTTTATACGTAATTACCTATGTAATAAATAGAGCTTTGAACTTGTGTATTCAAAACATATATGTATAAGCATATACTTTTGACCGTGATTGACCTATTGCCATCTTTTGCGCAGTTTTAATCGCCGGCGTCGCCGTCGAGGTAAATAAGGTCAAATATCTATATTGATATGAATTATTGGTGCATCATACTAACCGGCTTATCATTGCAAAAATAGCTAGAAAGCCGTGATAGCACTATCTGTATTCCGTAATAATTTTAAATAATTTAAAATAATAATTTAAATAATAAAAGCTTACAATAAATACCCATTTATTGAAATTATTCACTTTTGATTTTCTTTAAAAATAACTAATTTCGCACAGGACAATCAAATTACACCGGTCTTAACGCCGCTGAAAGGGTAGATGAATTATTTCGCTAATTTGTTATTCGTTATTGAACTTGATTTTTTTCACGTTTCAAGGCGAATGACTTACTATTGCCGTAGAGACATTCAAAATAGAGGTTCCTGTTATAAAAGTAAAACTATATAGTATGTAGTTTGAAAAATGCTTGATGATTTTGTGAATTGTAATTTATCAGAATAGACTATTGTAGGATGCTGTTCTTGCTTATTATTAGTACTGGTTACTTAGTAGGAAAACCCGTAACATATATAAAAAGTCTATATTGAAAAACCTATTTATGTTGAGTAAACATTTACGTAGGTGTATTTGCACGTTTTAAATGGTAAAGTATAAAAATAGCAGCGAAAATGCTTAGGGACCGAAATATTTATTCAGCGCTGTAGCTGCGCTGGCAAGCAGGTTTCCAGGACTTCAGAAATGGTCATTTCTTGAAACCAGTTTATGTCACTTTGGCAAAAAGATGGAATGGAACCACTTTTTTGTTCAATAGCTGCTAGCTCATCCTGGGACGTCAGTCCACGTGGGTTTCTTTTAAAGATGACTATTGTCTACTATTTTCTACTAACTACCTCCCAAGGCAAGTAGTTTTATTATAGGGATTCTCTATGGCTTGAAACAGAAAGGTGCGTATTAATCACTTGGTTTGGCTAGTTGATGTCTTATTTGAAAAAGTTATCAATTTGGCAACATTTTATTGAAAAAAAATTATATTAATTTATTTTATATTATTCAACTGTTTTCGCTCCATTATGTATGAGACATTCAAACTTTCTTATGCTATATACAGAATTGTGTTCAAAATAAGCATATTATGTACACAGAAGTACCAGAAGGTGGGTTGGCGTTTAAAATTGAGGACAAGTCAAGTTAGCCTGGGCTAACTTGAATTCATGGTCTAAAATTATATGGAACTATAATATAGTGACATACCGTGATGATGGCAGTAACTTTTGCCTAATTTTGCAATCTGCAAACGTCACTCTGAACACACTGATACAAGTATGGCTTTTAAAATCAAGACCTGTTTTAATACACCATATTTAATTGACACCATTGTCAGTTTGTAGTGTGAACGCCGCCACGAACAATAAAATAAAAATAACGAAATGCGCAGTCTTTGGGTGTTCGAGTGTATCAGAATAATTAAAAAATGCCACAACATAGGATTTCACAAGAAATTTTAACTCGAATAATTCATTTTCACATAAAAACACAATTTATTAATTTAATGACAATCATGTTTTGATGGACGTCAATAATGTTGCCCCTGGCAACCGGGCAACTTCACGTTGTACTTCACAGACACATAAATATTTTTTGACCTCAAGCCCAGTCATTGATTTAGCGGTAGACGCACTGTCTTGTAAGTCTATAATTATGTAGATATAATCGACAAATCAGGAAATATTTAACATCAAAATGATTACCGCGTGAATCTCTTAAATTGTATAGGTAGGTACGTAATTTTAGCCGTCTGAAGCGGAAATTCTCAAGGTAGTACATAATTTTCTCGTTACATAACATATTATTGTAAGAATCTAAGGTTACATAACCTTGACAATGACCATGGTCTTGGATTTTAAGGCAACTGCTTTACCGCGGTTTAAATTGAGGTATGTTAGGAGTTGTGTGTGTATATATGCTACATAGTATATTGGCCAGTGAAATCAAACATAGATATATATTTAGATTTAGATTTTAGCATAGATGCTCTGATCTTGATTTAGTTTCTTTGGTAAGATTATGAGTAACTAGAGTGCCCTAAAGTACCGCTATATTATAACTAACTAATAAATTGAGTGACTCAACCGTGACGGAACAGCTATGCCATCGGACAATTGTTTTCCCGATAGTGAAGTACTAAGAATCAAGGAGCTCGGATATATATATATAAATGCATATATTATACTATATATTATACAAATATTTAATTATCAATGTAAAATATTAATGGGAACCAGCTGATGTCGGTTTTGAGCCCCAGAAAGAGAAGTTTTCAATTCAATCTGTATGTGACATACGCCAATACGCTTTCTCTCTTCCTTGACTTGTATTTGGGAAGATTTTTGTCGTGATGGATAGTGGTATTAACGATTCCAGAACGACCCTTCAATTAAACTATTACTGCTTCATATGGATCTAATTGGCCATAATAGCTCTCGTACGCATCTTTGCTTATCAGTAACCACCATGAGATAGAAAGTTTGAAGAGAATAAATAAAAAGAATAATATCATTTTTGGGATGAAAGAACTTGAAAAATCTAATATAGAACTATTACAAGAAGTGAAGAAAGTTTTTAAAAGCGACTTAAGTGTAAATTGCAAAGAATATGAGATAAATAATATTTATACAACGTGAAACGAAATTACTATAGTATACTTTCAATGCTACATTATTTAAGTCATGTATATTTGTAAGATGACTATTAAATTTTAATAAATCAATTATAAAAAAAAATTAAAATTTCTTACAAAAAAAATATATTATTTTTCAATTTCTTTTGTTAGACAACCCTGACTTTATAAACACCGGACAATGTGGGGCGAGTCAATGGCGCCAAAATGGGGCGGAGTCAATGTTTGTAAACAAATCAAAAGAACTTACCATCGATCTTATTTATATCCTAGGCAGCTTTGTTATTTGCTATTTAATTAATCCAGTACCAGTTACATCACAATCACAACACAATCACAGGTTAAGGAACTATACCACTAAGTCGGCCCGTACTTGGTCACGGTACCATGCACAGAAGTTATAACCTACGGACCTACCAAACCTTCGGAAACAATCGTACGAGGGAAGTCTTCTGTTCATGTACCATCGCTGCCGCGCTGGTATAATTCACTAATACACAGTATTGTTATTTCTCACATTTGCCATTATTATTACGAAAAAATCACTGTACATAATATTCATTAGTTGCATAATTTGCCATAATTATTACAAAAAAATCACTGCACATAGTATTCATTAGTGGCATAATTTGCCATGTTTATTACGAAAAAATCACTGCAATCCAATACAACCGGCTGGTCAAAGCATAGACGGGGGACTAATTTATTTTATTAGAATAATTTTTGTCATTACCTAGGTACCTATAATACTGTTAAAGGGTTGTGCTCATGCACTTTAGCTATGCCCACATACATATCGATATTATGGTAATTCGATACAATAGAATACACTGAATATGTATTTATATCGGTAAAAACAATACTATGTGTTAATTATGTGCTATCAAATTCGTATATTAACCTACAATTTATTACGAAACTTCTCCTGAAATTGAATCTTAGCTACAACCATTTTGTGTTTGCAATTTGAGTGACTATGTTGACTGTGTTTATCGGATTTCAATGGAATGAAATAAGTTTATAAGAAAATGTTACAACGAATAATTATAAGCCAATATGAATAATATTTGTTGTGGACAGACTATGTTTTACAATACGATATTTATTAAATAAACACCAGCGATACGATACGACGATCACTTTATCGTGGGATCTAGTATTTTACCTCGTTCGCGTTGTATTGATTTGATACAATAAAATGTAATAAAATATCGATACATAATAGAGATGACCCATCTCTATGTACACGTGTCTTCATGTCGGTTATTCCCCGACTATCGAAGCGGCGCGGGCGGCACATTGACATCAAAGGAAGTCGGTTTCTTTTGACAAAGGTGCCGCTCTTTACAAAGGACTCAAGTAGCCAATCAAGTAATACAATTGGTTGACGTATTTATAATATTAACCAATCACGATTCGTCAAAAGTGATTAAATTATTTAGAGTGGACAGTCGCATATGTGACTTTTTTACCTAACATAATTTTATGAAAAATTATATCATCGTTAATATGTCAATATCTTCGCTCCCGTCGTCACATTTTGCTAGTAGTTGACACTTAACTTTTCCTCAATTCACGTTCGTCATCTTCGACATGCAATTATTCATTATTTTTTCCGTAAAATTACTCCTCAAAAAACTCGCTCATTTTTGTATTCTTCTCGCTTTTCTTTCATCAACATCCAACAAAATTTTCTTCACCATCATGGAAAAATTTTAAACAATTTTCCTCACAGAGGCAATGAGCAGTTAGGCATATTACGTTAATCTCTATTATGGGGCATGATCACTATTAGGTCAAATAGAGTTCATAAAAACAGCTGATTAGGGTTGTGCAACGTAAAAATTTTGCAAAAACTTACAACATCAAAAATCGTATTAAATTATAATGCAAGTTAATTTCTAACTTCACGTAGTCATTACTGATGACCTAAAGAATGCCTGGTTTCAAGCATAACATAGGAGTTTTGTTTCACGTTGTAGAATCGGTAAGGCAAAATCAAGCGATAAACCAAGGCCCATCTTGGTTTCCTTCATGAATGAATGGAAAAAAAAGAAGTGATGAAGTTAAAGAAAAATTTTAAGGACGTATATATTTCACAAGACTACAGCAAAGAAATTCTAGAAAAAAGGAAATTGTTACAGCCGCAACTGATAGAAGACAGAAATAAGGGAAATATCGCATACATAAAATTCGACAAAATTATAATCAAAGGAAAAAGTAATAAAAACAAAGACAAACGAAAAAGAGAAACCTCTATATCTCCTCCAATGAAAAAGCAAATCTAAAAAACAACAAACCGTATTGCCATCAAACACCAACAAACTAAATTTTTATGATCTAATGAGAATTAGAAGCAACTCTGTCACATCAAATACAATAGGTAATAAACAATAGCAATAGATTAAAAATACGAAAAAAAAAATATAAAAAAAAAATATTATGGAAACAAAAACAACAAACCAAAACACTCCCTCAAGCCGACTGGTCCTCGTGGGGGAAACTGACCACGACCCTCTAAAGGTTAAAAATGAAATAAATGACATCAATATACTATGTTGATCTGTCGATCGCTTAGAAACTCCGAAAATCACTAATAAATAGAAATAGAAACAAGAAATACGGATAATTTCAGAAGAAAAAACAAAAAAAGAAGAAAAAAACATCAGTTTTGGTGGGAAAGGCCAGCAGAGAATAAAGAATCTTTAGAGGAGGCCTTTGTCGAAAGACAAGTTGAAAAAACAAAAAAAAAACATTTGCCGAATTTAGAATAATACAACAGATTAGTTAGATAGGTTTAGTAACTTTTTTGTTTAAAAAATTATAGTTTTAGTTTAATACATGAATCTATTTGATAATTTACTGTGTTTGGTAGACAAAAAAATGAAACTTTTGTCAATCTTAACAAAAATTCAACATTAAAGGCTTTATTTATTTATTTACCCACCAGTAGAAATAAAATAAAGATGTAGTGTAGGTATGTGTATGAATTGTTGCCTATATAGCAAATTTCTGTTAACCTCTAGGTATTTTCGGCTATATAAACACAATGAAACTTTTTCCAATTAAAAACAGTTACTGTTCTAATCTAAATAATCATCAACATTATTATTATTTATTTAATTAATTTTATAAGTTGTGGAGTGAATTGTCCTTTTTTTTGAAGATATTGTCACTGTATAATGTAAAGAAACAAAAATATGAAAGAAAGAGTTAGAAAGGCTACTAAATAGGCTCTTTGTCATTTATTTTTCTTAATGTCTTCAACTAAAAAAAGAAACGGATTTGTGGTACCCAGTGTTGTGTCTAGTATTAATAAGTCTATGCTAAGAATGCGCTACGAAAGGGATGACAATATATATCGATTATTAAATTTGAATAACAATGTATAAGAAGAATCGATTTATAATATTTAAATATCTTTTTATTGAGTGTCAACCAATTCTGGTCAGACCTCGGGAAATTTAAGAACCACTTGCACAAATGTGAGCAATATTTTTTTACGAATGTGCGGTTGTAAAATCAATAAATAGAATTAATAATGAATTTTAATAGAAAAGCACGGAGCTCCACCTTAGCTGTAAAATCGAACATTTTATAAGATGTAGATTGGTAATCGCCTTGTTTTCTTTCTATCTTATTAATCAATAATTTGATACTGAGAATAATAAACTTTAATATATTAATATTTTGCGATTGACTCGCTATGCTTTTACTAAATAAACTAAATTATAATGGAAAAAACAAGTTGGTGCAAACCGCTCAATAGATGGCGTTGTACGAAAAAACATCGCACGATGTTAAAACTCGCATTGAGATGATTGTAGTGGAGAATTTGGTAAACATTTGCGTGGACCATAATAGCTCAGATGGGAGAGCGACGGAACGGCATTCCGAGGTCGCGGGTTCAAGTCCCGCTTATGGTTATCATTTTTTCCATTATAATTTAGTTTATTTAATAATAAACTTGTTACCAAGGCGGTGTGTAAGTGTATAAGTACCTAATACTTATAAACGCAACATTACGTGTTTAAATCATTTAACCTAATAACTTGTTTATACTTTTACAACAGAAATAACAAGACAAACAATTAAAGTTGCGATAAAATGTTGTATCGTATTTGGGACAGAAGAAAATATTGCGAATTATTTCCTTTAGAATTACCATAAATTTATAACGACGGAAGAACCAGCGAAGGATGAATGACGGCCATTAAACAGCATTAGTGACTATGAATAATGGAGTTACACACCTTATCTTCACAAAGTAAAATATTATTCAATATAGAAGCGTGAATACATTGATGCGTTTGATAAAATGGTTCCGTATATTCTAATTTCTATTTAAATAAAACTACTTTTTACGGATTTAGACGCGTATATTTGTTTTAAATATTGGCCCGACGTTTCGGAGACTTTGCAGTCACCATGGTCACGGGTGAGACTGTCTCACCCGTGACCCGTGGGTTTTATTTAAACAGATGAGTCGCGCAAGTGTTAGAAAATATTATTCTAATTTCTAACTAACATTATGAATGATATAGATTTAGAATAGAAAAACTGAAAAGGTTTGATGAAATTGGAAGCTCAGCAATTGCCTATTCGAAAAATATCCTGAATTGCCATAGGTTCCCGTCATCAGAACCTAACTTAATGAGTGTGAGATCTAAGAAAATACCTTTTCAAACTACAAAAGACTTCTTTAAATAGACCCAGGTGTTTTCTAAAAATTTTACATAACATACAGAAAAGACGAAGCCTGTTATTAGAGTAATTCTTTCCCTTTTCCGTGGTTCTTAAATAAATTTATCATTTCATCAGTCACGCATGACAGTTCTGTTCTTCGGTATCTGTTTACGCGGGTTCATCTTTGGTCGTTGTAACTTGACCTTCATTTAAGAATGTGCCATGCGAAGGACGATGTTATTGCGAATGATATTATATTACATGTTGTATTGTCAGTATTGTAAATCAGTTTTGGATAAAAAATATCTTTACCTATTGGACGATGTTAAATTTGTAATGTACGATATCTTGATTTGTTAGAATTTTGATACAACTGAAATCATTAGGTTAGGTATTTTTGAAATACCCACAAGTCCTTGGTATTGGTATGTATACAAAGTTTGAAATTATTCCGACTCTTGGAAGTGAGTTCAAAGTACTTTCAAATAATCCGTTATATGGATACATTGATTAATAGATAGAACAAACGAACGAATTTAAATAAAGTTTGGGATTTTCAGTATCATTACTTTTAAGCATAAACTTTTTGCACAAAATACATAGTACAATGGTTTTTAGTTTCTAATGAGATATTCATTATTACTATAGGCAATATTATATTAGGCTTATGCTTATTCTTATGTTTACCGTCTCTCATACTTGTTATCTGAATAATCTGAATAAAGATGAAAACACGTTTTGTGAATGAAGCACTTTAACTGGTCTTTTATTTTTTATCAAAAACTAACCGGTCCGTTTTTAGATAACTGGTTCTTTTTGATTTTTCTCTCTCCATTTCTGCACTTTTGCTAACCAATCCAATCTAGTAATAAATTATAATCATTACTTTACGTTTACGTATCTTCAACTTTAGGCCTCTACGTTTTCTTGGATAGATGGACGGATCATATTGCGGCAAAAAGTCTCTTATTGATGTGTATAACAAAATAAACAATAGGAAAAACCGTGTCTGCATCGGTCATACTAAACAGCATCATTTGACACTAGTTAGAAGTAATATTATTATAAGAAGAAGGGTTTTTAAATGGTTTCTTTTGTGTACGGAATTCCAAAACCATAATATGTCGTGGTCGTTATATAAAGTGGACTATTATGTGTGGTAATTGCGAAGACATTGTTATTGAATATATCTATAGCAGTTAAATATGAAGGTTAAACTTACAAACATTATGTAATCTTAACTATGTTAATAAGTGCTGTCCAATAGTATAAAGTTGCATAGATTTAATTGAAAATAGTCGATTATATGGTACATTCATCTATGCTAGAATAAAACATAAATTAATAAATTTAATTGTGTTGATAATTTGTTGTTTTATTTGTAAATGACAATGAATTTACGTAATTTTATAAAATCTCATACATACAAATATAGATACTACTAAAATTTATAAAATTTTTGATACCTCTGTCAAGGTAATTATAACCAAACGACTGAGCATATTATTTGTAAATTATTGCTAAGAGCCATGGATAATAAGCTTTAATAATAAAAATAAAACGGAATCGGCGTACCCTTGGGAAACTACAATGTCACATACCGACCCAAATATAGATACTTAAATATACTCTGCAAACAACCCATTGAGCCATAATTGATCAGATATCGAGAATCGTTCTTCTACCACTCCTCTCTGCAATGTATAACTTCACTCAGGGATGTCGCCTTCCATATTAAAATTGGTCAAGTGCGAGTCGGACTCGCGCACGAAGGGTTCCGTACCATTATCTATGCAACATAAGGCAACGTTATTAGTATCGAGCAAAAAACGGTAAAAAAATCATGTTTGTTGTATGGGAGCCCCCCTTAAATATTTATTTTATTTTATTTTTAGTATTTGTTGTTATAGCGGCAATAGAAATACATCATCTGTGAAAATTTCAACTCTCTAGCTATCACCGTTCTTGAGATACAGCCTGGTGACAGACGGACGGACGGACAGCGAAGTCTCAGTAATAGCGCCCCGTTTTTACCCTTTGGGTACAGAACCCTAAAAAACATGTGGCAGAATATATTTAGATATACTTCAAGAAATACATCGCTGAAAACTAGATTTACAGTGCTGCAAATGAAAAAAAAACATGAAATAAATATGAACCACATAGATAATTATTTATTTGTACATGTTAAATTACCACTTAGCATTAGGTCCCCACTGAGTTAAGCGCCACGTAATGGCGCCACTCCTTGCCGCGTCATGGTCAGGTTTAGGGCACATACTATGGTCCGGTTAGGGCCAAGGGAAAAAAATAACTTAGCAATAGGTACTTTTTTTATCGCTACTGGAATCAATTCAATCAAATCGATCAGAAAACCTTTAGATGAATAGGTGGTATCGAGATAGTTATCGATATCTAATGGGGATGAGTGTTGCTTCTTAAACCTACCTTTAGTAGTATCATATTTAGTAGTATCATACGTAGATTCGAACCTAGGTGTGGTATCACTGCCATTTTGATAAATATCACTTCTTCTATAATGTGTGTGACAACCCTAGCCTTTCCACCATACAGCAAACTCTACAGTACATTTTTATTGTCTTTGTTATTGAGCAATGAACGGGGTGTAATTAGAAGCGTTTTGTTGCTATTAAATTGTGGTTTTCCGCATATTGGTTGTTATTTCATGTCAAATTTATGTATCGCGATCTATTAAATCTACTAAATATTTCTTTGTATTTTGACGTCATCTTCCATACACTATATTAAGCCAATATTCTGTGCATTTAATCTAATATATAAAATTTCCATGTCACAATGTTACTTACCGTACTCCTCCGAAACGGCTTGACCGATTTTTATGAAATTTTACATGCATATTCAGTGGGTCTGAGAATCGGACAACTTCTATTTTTCAAACCCCTCTCCCCCACTGACATTTGTATGGCAAAACAACGTTTGCCGGGTCAGCTAGTATATTATATTACTAGCTGTTGCCCGCAACTTCGTACGCGTAGAAGTTAGAAACAAAACCTTAACAAATTATACAAAAAAGGCATCGTCTTGAACAACTCTATTTGTAAAAAAAGTAGCATCAAAATCTGTTGCGTAGTTTTGAAGATATAGGTAGGCTTACACAGGTACATACAGAAATAACGTCTTTGTTTTGTAATAAGTAAAGATTATCATGCATCTATTATAATATGATAAGTTGTTTTTACCCGTGAGGTGACAAACATATTAATGTCAATGCATTCCATTGATACAGAGGGTAAAAAAAAATTTTGTTGATATTCACAGTCTAGATAGACCAACACGCCTGTTCAACACCTTATAAACTACGTAATAATATATGATAATTATATGGTTTACAGCCATTTTATTCACTATATAAAAAAAAAAAATTCGTTAATCAAACAGATGTTAAAGATTTTACAATTGGTGGATTTTTATTCGTCTATAAATTATGATAACGATGAAATTTGTCACAGTGGTTTTTTTTTGAAATATTTGGCGTAAATTGTATTCATTCTGTTCTAGCATTCATCTAGTAATATTACAAGTCAAAATTAAAAATATTACAGTCCAGGAGCGAGACACGTCTGTAAAGACTTACCATTCTGGACCCACAACAAAAGTGAAATGCATTTAGTATGTAGTACATCCTCAATGGGGGATGCACTCTACATGATATATAGACGCTGTCCAAACATTTGTTTATAGTTTACAACTGATCGGAAGTAAACTCCGAATCAAAAAATTATCTTAAAAATAGTAGGTTTTCTTGCTTTTTTAATGTAACAGAGCGGTTTAATTGTTAATTACTGAATCAAAGTGAGATGTTTATTTGTTTTACTCATTACTGTAACAGAAAAGACCAAATACATTGTTGATATTTTTGCTATTGCTATTGCTTTTGATTTTAAATGCGTTAAAAGTCACTTGATTTCAGTATATTTACAATTTTACATTTAATAGAAGAGAAATCAAACATATTCAACCGATTATCAAAATTATTCATTGTGTCTTAAAATATTTCAACTAATCGGACTTAAGTTATTTAAAAACAATGCGAATTCATTAAAAATCAATAAACGAGTTCGTAGTTTACTCAACGGATACTTATTATATTGCTATGGATCAATTTAAAAAAACTGCAGCGGTAAATACTGGTACACTATAAAATTTAAGATTTCGGCCACACACCATCATAGGCGCGCTAATGAAACCGTACCATAAAGGATCCATAGATCCTTCCATTCTCCCTTCCAGAGTCCACTAATCATTATTTTCCCTTTAGAATACAACAACCACGTCTTATGGGCTCTTTCATCAGCTACTTCCTACAAGTGGACCACCAGTTAATGCACGAGCGGCTCTTGACTTTAAGGGCACGTGTGTCATCATATGTGAATGATACAAAGCAGTGAGCCTGATTACAAATTTTGTATACATATTATGTAGTTTCAATATGTACACAGATCACCTATAGATATCGCATTAGATTTTTGTTAACGGCTAAACGCACCAATGTTTGAAAAAGACGTGGGTTGCGCGCTATGGAGTAATGCATTTTCATTGGTTGTGGTCATACATGTGGTTGGGTGTTCATACATATGCTCGTAAGTGCTCAGGGTGCGTTGATCGCCATACGTGCATAATCTATCGGAGGTGATCTGTGTGTATGTAAATTTAGCGTTTCATGTCTAAAAGTATCTGGTAGCCATCTTTTTTCAAAAAGCATGGTTTGTTCTAGAACTCTGGTTATTTTAGAGAAAGAGTTTATCGTAAAGTAAATATTACGTAGAGTTGAATGTCATCATTATCATGTTGCATGGTGAAAAGAATAGTCGCAAAATGACTACATATGTTCATTTGCACGTCACAAAGACTTCTTTATCTCTTTACCTTATTCTAAATTCTTGCCGTTAATTTGAATGGTAAGTATCTAAAAGATGCACGATTTGAAATGTTTTTTTTATATTCTTACAAAATCATTTAATATAATTTGGGGCTGGTGCTCTTGTCGCTTCATCCTAAATAAAAATCGCAGTCGAGTACCTGACTCCTTAGGTATTAAATAGTATAAACACTAAACAGCATTCAATTTAAATTTGGTTCAAGAATAAAAATAATCACATTAGGTTTGAAATGTTGTCCAAAAATGGCTATTTGAACCGTTTTAGGACACAATGAAGGCATTTATTAGATATTTATTTTCATATTTGACTTCATAGTGTAGCTGTATATAGTAGACATCTATAAATCTAGTCAAATTAGCATTAATGTAATGATTATTAGCATTTTATAACATATTAATTAGTAATTTTATGTAGTTACATCCGGTATCTATCCGTATTAAGAATCTAGTGCATCTAGATATAAATTTAATTAAGCGGGTTATATATCTTAATTATTAGTTAAATTCGAGAGTTTTCAAATATAAATAATTTATAATATGCGAAAATAATACCTCTGATCGCTTTTAATGGCTCCTAATAATTATATTTTAAAATAAAACTACTTTTTACGGATTTAGACGCACAAATATACGCGTCTAAATCCGTAAAAAGTAGTTTTATTTGAACAGATGAGTCGCGCAAGTGTTAGAAAATATTATATTTTAAAATTTATGTCGCCAGCAGAACATTAATAGAAATTTTAGTAGTCATCATTTTGTGATTAAGACCTAGGTTGTCATGTTATCGCTGTTTGTACATTGAGGTCATTTCCAGAAACAGGCTATAACAGAATACTTTTTATTAGTTGTGTTATCGGAGAACTAAAAGATGTTTTAAATAAAACTACTTTTTAAAAGATGTTATCTAAAGAGAGCTTTTAAAATCTCGATTTTTTTCGTTTCTATTTTAATATTAAATAGTTAATCTGTTTGACATCGCTAATGTGCTAACACTTGGTTAACGCGGCAGTAAACTATAATTATAATCCCCCCCGAAGTGGAGGTGGCCCGTGCTCAACAGTGGGACATTAATGGGCTAGAGAGAGAGATAGTGTTAGTGTAAATTCTCTTTTGAATGATGGTAGTGCTTACGTTTGCGAAATCTTTAATTGACCACATTACTGTGTACTTAGTTGATTAAATGAAGGAAGATGTGAACGCTCCTGAAGCTGCTATAGCTGCAATATTACTTATATAAAAAAAACCCCTTTATATATTGCAATGAATATGTTATTTAAATTGTCGTAATTTAATAAAATGACAAGAAGTTTAAATGTGGCTTATGAGACGTACACTTTTACATATTTAAAAGTATTTTCCTAATATTAATCGACCTTTTACATTTAAATAGATTAGATGCCCATTATTATGATAATATCACTAATAATTTATCATTGATATTTTTAGTTATAGAATATAGAGTTGTTTCCGACAGCTATTGCTTATCGACTCGAGCGCAGGTTAGACAACTTCCAGCCTGTCAGCCGGTTTTCATATAGCTACCACATACATGTTACGTCTATTCATAAAGATGGTAGAGGCCGGGCCTATATTTGACGTTTGTAGACTATCATTTAATTCAATGGAGGTTTGAATGTTTCTGCAGACTTTCCAGCAGCTTGAAACTGACAGTGCTTGTACAAAATGCTAACAATATCAGTTTAGCTCCACAATACAAAGATGATTATTTTTCCTTTATAAAGACATGTAATTTCTTCGAAATTTTTCTTATCTAAATTCCAGAGTAATGAAAGTTTATTTGTAGTTTTAAATTCCCTTTCACAAGAAGCAAATATGTATTATATTTCCTCATTGAATTAGCTTAGGGAGCTTAATTCATTCTTTATTTAACTTAACTTACGATTCAACACCAGGCCCGTTACTGAGAAAAAAATATTTACGTACAATTAACTATGTGATGTCAAGAGGGTTATTTTTTCTACGAATCTCTAAAAGTATATTAGTATTGAATATTGAGAAACGAAGTGTGTGAATGTCAATTCATACAAATATCTATTAATTCATTCACTAACCAAATAATTATGACCTTTGGCAAACTTGTTGCTATTAAACATGGATAATTATGTGATGACGAATTGTAGTATCAGGTTATTGTCTAGCGGCTATTTTAAGCCACGATCATGGTTACCACTTAGGAAGCCAACGTCTCATACCGATGAGAAAACGGTTAATATTGGAATTGTTGTAATATCTTAATTTTAAGCATTATTCATTAGTTATAACTTCTTTGGTAGTCATAATGGACCAGCTTGGTGATTTAGCCATTTTAATAGAATCGTCGTGTATTCTTTTTCACTTTAGTCATTTCCCCCATTTTCTCCCATAGCTAGTGTCAAGAAATGCTGTCTTTTGAAAGAATATGCTAGTTCATATTTATTGCTGGGAAACTCAACCAAACCCTATGTTTGCGTGATCAGATGGCCAAGATAGTCGCCCAAGACTTTTCATGCTGTGGTCCATGCAAAAAACTTGATTGATGTTTATCGACTGAGTAACGGAATCTGACATACTTATTGCATCTGACATTTGAATTTAAACTAATGTACAGTTTTGATTAAAAATTACGATAATTTTTTTTTTTTTTACAACAGAATTGCGCAGCCAGTTTTTCTGGGGAAACTAGTAGAATTCTACAGACAAGGGCATTCAATGAAGCAAGAAGAGGCTTATATGTATGCAGCAGCCGTCGTTCTTTGTTCAGCCCTCAACATTTTCTTCGTGCATCCATACATGATGGCCATTCTACATATGGGAATGAAGTTCAGGGTCGCCTGCTGCTCGCTTATTTATAGAAAGGTCTGTGGAATAAATTCCCATATTTTTTTTATACATTCTAGACAAGCAATCTTGCAATACTAATAACCGATTTTTTGTATTTTTTAACGGGCGTAATCAAATTGCAAATAAAATAAATAGTATTTAGCGTGTAACCAAAGTTAATGCGGGTGTTTAACTGCGGCTTTCAGTTTAAATGGTAGGCGGTGTTTGCTTTATTTATACAATATGTAGTGGATTTTACTTTTCTTATCTAAACTTGATATTGTTTCGGTCTCTTTTTATGCTTACTGTAGTTGGGATCAAGATTTTCTTCTATGTGTATTTTATGAACATATTCTCTTAAATTCTGATTTTCAATTAGTTATTGTTCGCGAATTGCAGTAGAATTTGATTTCAACAGCTTTTCTCGTGGCATCAATATATTTCTTTAAATGTTAGTCTGTAGTTTTTAATTGTCTAGTAATACTTTATCCATTTATTGATGTAACGCTGACTGTCACTGTACAGGTAAAGTTAGAAGTTTATATATAGATTTAACACTCTTTTTATTATCACACAGCAACCTTGTACTATAATACTAAACGTTTGCGAAGATCATTAACCATATCGTACATCGTCCTACACGTGTTTGCTGTTATTACATTTCATCGGAAGTGTACTATCTTGTCTCTTTTTATATGCATACATATTTATAACCTTATCATATTCTATATGCTTTTTATTAAATAGATCACCATTTTTTATTTGCTTTTTCTGACTCATAAATTTGTTCGTAGAATTAGTTCGTCGCGCGTCGTTATTAATGAAACTAGTTAGGGTTCCGTACCCAAAGGGTAAAAACGGGACCCTATTAATGAGACTTCGCTGTCCGTCCGTCCGTCCGTCCGTCCGTCCGTCTGTCACCAGGCTGTATCTCAAGAACGGTGATAGCTAGACAGTTGAAATTTTCACAGATGATGTATTTCTATTGCCGCTATAACAACAAATACTAAAAATAAAATAATATAAATATTTAAGGGGGGCTCCCATACAACAAACATGATGTTTTTACCGTTTCTTGCTCGATACTAATAACGTTGCCTTATGTTGCATAGATAATGGTACGGAACCCTTCGTGCGCGAGTCCAACTCGCACTTGACCAATTTTATTTGTTATACAGGCGTATTTGTAATTTTTTTTTACACAAGGTTTTTTTTTAACACGTTTTCATTATATTTGTTCCTATCTATTAATTTATAATCTACTAGCTGTTGCCCGCGACCTAGTACCCGTGGAATTCCTACTTACTTGACACTTATCGTCACATTTTGGACAATTCACACAATATCTTTAAAAATAGCCTATGTGTTGTTCTGCTTTATAAGCTACATTAATGTAAAGTTTTATTTTGTTATTGTTTTTTTTTGTTTTCTTGTTTTATTAGTTGTAGTTTTATTTTATTGTATTTATATTATTTTGTTATGTTACATTATTGTAAATCCATTCAGTAGTTTTTGTGTGAAAGAGTAACAAACATCCTTACTCACAAACTTTCACATTTATGTTAGTAGGATGTAAGGCGGTCATTGATTGCGATTTTTGCTGCCTTGCAATAATCGGATTGATCTGAAATTTTGTACATATAACGCGGACCGACAACAATGCAATAATTAGAAATTTAATACCTATATAAATGGTGCCAGTGCCAAAAAAAGGAATTGTTCTAGAATAAAACAAATATGTGGACTTATTTTTTTTATTTTTTTTTTATTTAAAATAAATATTCAGGACATTTCACGCAACGTCCTCTGGTCCCAAAGTAAGCTATAATTTCTATGCTTGTATTATGGGTACCAGATACGGATAGACTACATAAACTACTTTTTTTTTGTAAATACATACTTATAATACATAGAAAACACCCAGACGCAGTACAAACATTTGTATGACATTTATGGATGTCACACAAATGATTGTCCCAAGCGGGAATCGAACCCGCGACCTCGTGATCGGCAGTCCATTACATATACCACTCCACCACGAAGCCCGTCAATTAATACATATAATCTGCTGTTTTATCTAACAAGTTGGTATTAATACTTGAGTGCAATTGACATCTTTTGACGAGGGCCAAGGGTCGAAGGTGATGGCTTGTAACAAGGACATCTTAGTTAATTAGTAATGAAAGTACCTACTTACATACAATAAATCTATACTTATAATATTATAAAGCTGAAGATTTTGTTTGTTTGTTTGAACGCGCTAATCTCTGGAACCACTTTGCCGATTAGAAAAATTCTTTCAGTGTTAGATAGGGCGCATTTATCGAGGAAGGCTTTAGGCTATATAACATCACGCTACGACTAGTAGAAGCGAAGCAGTAGTGAAAAATGTTGCAAAAAACGGGGATTTTTTTTTGAATTCCACGCGGTTGGAGTCGCGGGCAACAACTAGTATTCTTATAAGCACCAAGAGGATTTTTAGAAATTCTACTCTTAAGAGGGTGGTATGCTGTTTTCTTTGTGAAAAATAAACCGATTTTTATAATTTTAACGCCATAAGATGAAGAATAGGTAGATCTATGCTTCACTTGCCTTTGTTTTTAGAAAAATCTTACCAAATTTGTGTGATACGCGTTGCAAGTTCATATAAAGACAACCGTAAAAAGCGGGTTTTTTGTATATTTTTTAGTAAATCACATTTTTGAAAAAAAAAACAAAGAGAACGAATGTTTACGAAGAAAACAGCGGAGTACGAAGTCTATATTTTTGTATGGGGCATTTCTTGCTATTGTGTAAAATGTTATAATTATTGAGCATTAAGTTATGAAAATGAGTGGACAAACTCATGGACGTTAACTAAAGTTAAAAAAAAATAGTTTAAAAAAACTAAAAAACACGCTTTATTTAATCGAATTGCATTGTCATCGGTCTTTGACAGATGTGCAAAATTTGAATAGAATTTGACCGTTTAAAGTGGGTCAAAATAGCGTCCAAAGGAGTCGGTTACAAACATACAAACATACAAACAAACATACAAACAAATATACAAACAAACATACAAGTGAAGCTAATATAAAGCGTGTAAAAATAGCACGTCACTCTATTTAATAATTCGTCAATCGACATAAGTTGCAGCCTAAGGCCATTCAAAGTCTGTTTCACTGAATTAACACATTTTTATGCAAATTGTTGTTTTCAAGTTAATTCGTAACAGTAACCAAATTGATAAGACACGATGTGTTTTGTAGTGTCAACTTCCGATAGTTGATGCAAATACCTCAGGTAGGGTTGTCAACTATAGTTAATATCACAAGAACTAAACAACTTTTAGGTATGAAATGTTAGTAATAGTTAAGTTTTTACAAAAAAGAATAATAAAATAAGTTGATGGGTTACAAGAACCTTTCAGGAAAAAGAGTACATTTTCTCCACCCTTATATCTCGTCTTTTTAATTTCAATGCCCATACCAATATTGTGACGTTTATGCACTGAGAAACACATTTCTATGTCGATAAATTTGTAGACTTCTGATATCATTCTATATATATATAGCTTGCGCGGCCGTTAGACGCAACCGGAATAATTTGTTTGCTTTTTTATAAGTTAAACGGTACAGAAATCGGTGAAATTGTTAAAGCCCACGCATGATATTTTACTTTCCTTTGGTTGTGAATGTTGTGAAGTAGATCATGGCAGGAAAGTAGACTCTTGAGTTGAGGAATATGTAGAAGAATCACCATTTCTGCCGTTTAAAATAATAAATAACTATTTATTTTACGTATAGACATTTTTGTTCCTACTTACGATATTAGTATCATCTGTACTTCAAATTTACGATTACCTGGCAACCATAACTGTATGGCCCATTTAATATTCTACTGCAGCCTTGAATGACGCGAATGGCGAACCATACACGTAACTGTGCAAAGATTGTCATTACATGATGTAGTGATCGAAGTCCGTTGTTTGATGTACTTTGTTGTCATATTTTGTGTTTAATGATGATTTTGCATTTCATCCAACCAATGCTAATGTAAACTTAACAAATTTAAAAACATCTTGTCTTTTTCATATGATGCGTACGAATTAAAGTAACACTGTAAATTTTTCGAACCGATCGATTCCGCAAAAACTGAAAAAGCCGTTATATCACCTCTTTACAAACTGTTTACATACTCTATAGTTTGATAATCTTTGAATATTTAAAACCGGTTAAATTAAACATCTACTATTGATATTAGTTACGCATATTTGTTTTTAGATATAAAAAATTATATAATTTCTTTTTGATAGTACTTTGCAAATGTTGTGGCAGATTAATTTAAAATATAGGTAACCTAAAAACTCAGAAATTCATATTCTTTTCTAATATCTAATGTACCTTTAATGAGGAAACAAAATTGTGGAGTCTATTAAGCTCTCTAAATGTTAGTCATCAGAATATTTATTGTGCACTAGCTGATGAGCATATATTTTGGCACCGTTTAAACCTGTAGACTTTTACGAATATTTCAAGGCAAAAATCACAAAAATTGGCCCAGAGGTCCTCGAGTTTTAGCGAGGCTAACGAACAGCAATCGATTTTTATATATAAGAAGATAGATTCTGCCAAATTGGGTGCTAGTTGTTTGGCTATCAAACTTGTTGAGAGTTTCAAGAATAGTCTTCTATAAAGGTGTGTTTGTTCTGGAATTTTGTCGCTTGACATGAGTCCTATGAGGTAGGAAAGGTGAAAGTACCAGGGTCGTATTTTACCTACTAAAGGCCCTAGACACATTAATTAGGATGTACGCATTACGCCCCGTTATAACCTATCAGATACAAGTAGAAAATATAATGAAGTAGGAACTAATGATGTCTAATATCGGGTTCGATTCCCGGTCAGGACAATCATTTGTGTGATGTTTTTAATTGTCATACAAATGTTTGTACTGCGTCTGGGTGTTTACTATGTATTATAAGTATGTATTTACAAAAGAAAAGTAGTTTATGTATTATATCCCATAACACAACCACAATAAGCTTAGCTTGGGACCAGAGGTCGTTGTGTGAAATATCCATGAATATTTATATATTTATATTTAATGATACCTATAAGAGACCCTGGGCATGAGTCAAGGGAAGAAGACAAGTCTGGAAAGAGGTAGGCGTATGTTTAATACTAAATAATTTTGTTCCAGTCGTTAAGACTCTCAAAGACTGCTCTTGGCGAAACGACGGTTGGTCAAGTGGTGAATCTCTTGTCGAACGATGTGAATCGTTTTGATGTGGCAATCATATTTCTGCATTATCTATGGATCGGTCCGCTCGTCACTGTTATCATCACGTACTTCATGTGGCTTGAAATCAGCTGGGCGGCCGTCGTTGGTGTTGGATTTATGTTGGCATTTATACCCCTACAAGGTATGTCATATTATTATTATTTTCAAGTTCTATCTTTTCAGACCATAAACTGAGCACATACCTGTATTGGTACCATACAGACCGGTTGGTAAGGAGCTTAGTTTTGAGTTTTCCTCCTCTCACGGAACAGCTTCTATAGCGTTGGTTTTCTCTTAGCTGACGCTTGCAGCCCAGAAAATTGGAGGAACGAATTTTTTATGTTAAGTAGGGCCATATTTCTGTTCCTGATAAAATAGAACGATTGTGATAACCATAGGTTAATAATAATGGACGGTTATTTATTTTCGGATCAATTTTTGTTGTTCGGCGCATCTACAAAATAATCGGCAACTTACTAAATTATGTAAACGCGTTACGTTATTTCTAAATACATAGTATGTTCTTCAAATAGGTAGATACGCCACTATATTACCCAATTAGGACATTTATCATAGTTAAGTTCAGTACATAAATATGATAGTGGTAATGTAGTTATTGCTTATTAGACATTCTAATAAATACTTGTAAAAGAACAATAACTACTTATGTTCTGCGTGCATTAAGTTAAACCTTGCTTTTTGCATACAGGTATGGGAATAGTCATTGTATTATTAACACGATTTTATTAGCTCAGTTTGTTGTAGTTAGAACACCTATCAAGGAGAATGGTATTAATTAAACATGTCAAGATTGTTCAACAAATTTCTCTCTCTCTCTTGCTCTCTCTCTTCAGCTCATTAACTTCTTCCCCCTGTTGGGCACGGGCTTCCTCTACTCTGGGAGTGTAATTGAGCCCGGTCAATTACCCTCCCAAAGTAGAGGAAGATTGACACGGGGCTTAGTTTCGAATTTTCTGTCTATCGCAGAGTGTTATATGCTTATGATATCCCTTACTTGGCTTTTAAAATAATGAGGGATCAAGAATAGCGCATAAATGCGTCACGACGCCATTTGAACTGGCAATCAAATAAATAAATCTAAGAAATAAATGTTGTGCTCAATGTAGTTTAGTTTGGATATGGAGAAAAATCTAGAAAGATACGATTTATTGTCTTATTACCTGAAAGAATAGTTTTTTTTAACGCAAACTAATTATGCAATTAAAATATTATAAAATATTAGGTAGTAAAAGTTCATTTTAAAGCAGGTAGATATGTTTTTCGGTCTAGTATTGGTACGAAACTCTTGAGTACTCGAGTCTATCTTACAGTAGGAGTAGACTATGTTTTTTTTTGTATAAATAAACGAAACGTGTAATTTATTACACAACGTTACTAATCAACACAATTAAACCCACATAGTTGAGTTAATAAACTACACTCTAATTGGCTGTGCAACATGACTATGAACAAATCAATTTAAAGCAATGAGTAGATAAATTTTAAAAACGTTGTTCTAACAAACTAGAAACTAAACTGTTACTAGAATTTACTAGTCGTTATGTCACATGATATGCGAACTCCATTGTGGCCAGTTTCGACTGCATTCTTACAATTTTATGAGTCGCTGTTAAATGAAAAGTTGAGGAATTCACGTGGTGACGGATTAATAATACAAGAGTCACCACCCAATTTCTTCCCCAGGGTGCTGTAAGAGTCAGATAATAGATATTATAAGCAGTTACCATCTTCTGTGAGAGATTAACTCTAAGCCAACAAAACACGTCTAATCAACCCGGCATAGTAGACTATAAACCCTCCCGAAGCGGAGGCCCGCCCCCAACTGTGGCACGTTAATGGGCTGGACAGCGCAAGGGAGAGAGAGATATTAGTCCAAATAATATTTATTTATTTATCGTACTTTTTATTGCACATCAAACACCAAGATATAGGTACGTATTAAAATTCACTTAGTAATTTTTTTTTACAATAAGCTTCTTCGATTCTACAATTTCTTACAGACAACATTTAAATGGATTTATAAAATTGGAGCTTGAAATGAAATGAAAATCATTTAATCAGGTCTGTTTCTGTCAAAAATTGTGCCTACGCCACAGTAACAGTAGGTCAAAAATAATGAACAATCCCCAATGGGGATTGTTCATTATTTTTGACCTACTGTTTTTGTTTGTACTGTTACTGTTTTTGTATTCTTTTCAGAAAATATAGACTATTTTAAGCAACTAATTTCAATATTATTGAAATATTCACTATACAGAATTTTTAAAAAATTCTTGAGGATATTACTTTAAATGTTGTGACGTCATCGTTTTACGCAATCTGTGTATAGACTTTTCTTGATAGACTTAATACAGATTGCACTTTATCTTTTTAAAGTTGACAAGTTGATATAATAGACCAATTTCAACTCCACTTCAGAGTAGTATATCCCTAAAAACGTCTTAATATTTTAAGTCCTTCATTTCAAGGGCAAATAGAGATCATTTGCTTTATTGGAAAAATAATCGTTAAGAGGATACCAAAATAGCTTCGTGCATTTTTCTACGTACGAAGTTTTCATTGTTTCTTTAGATTGAATGGCTAGAGCTATAATTTTTAAGTATATGTTTTTTCAATATATGATCTAGGATCGCATAAACTCAGAAACGCGATTGAAAAAAGTTTTCTCGATAGAAAATCTTAGCGAAACAACCTCTCTAATTTTTTATTTTTTTCATTTGTCGGTCTATTATCTAATGAATAACTAATGAAATAACTTTAAAAACATAAGTAACTATTATATATAGAAACACGTAAATCAGAATTAAAATATATTTTGTAGATTTTGAGTAAATAGGAAAAGTATCCCTAATTCTTCATTTTCTGTGCCTACTGGCTGTGTTAATATGTACGTGTCGGCGATGATATACGATAATATTGATGTAGGCCCTTAAAATAGCAAAATTTCCGAAAAAAACTAATGGATCATGATCAGAAACTCTATTCCCCGAAATGGTTTTCGAATTAAGAGTTTTAAAAAAATATGAACAATGCCCATTGTATTTGGCAAAAAAAAATGAGCTCTTATTCCAATTATTTTTTTTAAATATTTTTGTAATATTTTAATGATATTGTGATACTATTTCTTAAAGATATTAAAGGTCGAAAACATCTCTCTCAAATAGATTGTAATCTACCAATAATCATGTAACAGATTTGTTAATTAACTATTAATAAAGAATGATTTTATCAAGTAGCTATCGAATAACGATGAAAAACATGTTATATCTTGATTTTTTTTCTAAGATTTTTCTCACACATTGTTTTAATTTGTATTATAAACCCGTTCAGAATCATTTAGATAAAAATCTCTTTGATAAATGTGAGATTATGTGCTTGAATTTTACAATACTTCCTAATTACTAATCACCATACATATTATGTTTTTAGTAACAACCAAACCAAATAATAGCTTAAACTGTTTTAAAGAAAAACTGATAATGTATTTACAATACGTCCCAAATCATCAGTGAGTTTGTGAGTTTCAGAGATTTTTTATTTTGAAATAAGATGAAGAAGATATGTGCGTTTCTTAACACGCTTAGCAGAATTAAAAAAAATTACTAGTAAACTATTAACAAATTTGGATCGTAATGCGTTACCTAACGATGAGGTTTATCCTCACTATCCGAAGTTATCACAAAGACAGAAATTTTTTGTTTACGTTTGACATCTTTCATAGCCTTTCTATGGAGAAAAATATGTTATTTGTCTTTGCCTACCCCCATGGGAGAAAAGCGTGATCTTTGTTATGATTATGATTTGTATTTCAATAACAAGTCAGGAAATGCCAAATTTTTCTACTAACCTCGTATTAGTCACGACTATGTGCAAATGCATCTACGTAGGTATATGATATGCTAATCAATACAAGTTTATGGCGATGATGTTTGGTCACGTGCGTACACACCAACCGCACAGAAATAGGTCAAAATAAACAAGCTTCACTTTATCCTCGTAGTGAACGCGTCTGATCTTTAGCTAAATGATATTTAAGTAGTTTCGCAATACCAGTATTAGTTGTTTATTTTTAGGTAAAACTGCCAGTTTATTTACTAATGCAATGTAACTATTATTGTTTGACGGGCCTCATGGTCAAGTGGTTTATGTAACGGACTGCTGTTCACGAGGTCGTGGGCTCGATTCCCGCTCGGGACAATCAATTGTGTGATCTTTATAAATGTCATACAAATAAATGTTGATCTAAACTCGAACCTCACAGAAAATTTCATAAAACTTGTTTGACCAAACACGTCTGATTATATATGTTCAGCTTTGCAACACATTCAGATATTCCTATCTATATTATCTATAGACTAGCTGTTGCCCGCGACTCCGTACGCGTGGAATTTAGGAAAGTTTCATGAAAATCCAGTAGTCTTTACGTGAAAGAACAACAAACAAAACAACAAATATCCTTACATTCATACAATTCAACATTAACCAAAGGAGCGAGGAAACGTTCGCGTTGCTCGGCCAACAGTTTAAGTATTTTATTTTGTCGCGCGTAATTCTTTTTTTGTCATATCTCTTAAGATATTCATTAAAATTGCATGCTGTAAAAAGCAGTTATAATTTATATTAAACCTGTAAGCTAACTAAGGTACTTAATTTGATAAAAAAGATTACTGTATACACATAAATAGCTTTTGAAAACACCCTTTTGAATTTGATAATTTTTGCGACATTATTATGGGTACAGCGGGTTTCCCTTAAAAGATAGACATATGCCCTCGCGAACTTTTTTGAAGAACTATAGGTAACAAGCCATTCCTCCATACATTATTTTGTTGTACCTCAGATAGATAAGGCAGCGTTTCCATTTACAGCTCGCACGCGTACGAGTTTCTCGGTAACTTTAATCATATCTCCTCCAATATACAGCAAAGCCCAACAAATTATGCAATAAAAGCCATCCTCTTGAACCATTCCATCTATTACAAAAAACCGCATCAAGATCCGTTGCGTATTTTTGAAGATATAAGCTCACATAGGGACATACATACAAAAATTACGACTTTGTTTTATAAGAAGTAAAGATAAAGATTAATTAATATTTGTTTTTTACAGCATACTTAGGCAAACGTACATCAGTGCTCCGACTGAAGACTGCTTTAAGAACGGACGAGCGTGTACGTCTCATGAATGAAATTCTATCTGGCATACAGGTTATTAAGATGTATACGTGGGAGAAACCGTTTGCAGATCTTGTAGTAAAGGCTAGAAAGTAAGTTTTATTAGTCAGACTATTGCGTTTCCTTCCTTTTTCTTCCCTACCTACTCAATTTTACGAGAGTATGTATATAGCCTACTATGCCTCGCTGATCAGGCGTGTTGGCATTCAGTTTATTTTCCAGTTTTCCGTCTTTTACGAAAGATGTTATCTGCTTATATTGTATTTTGGCTAGCTCTGACAGCACCCATTGGGGAATTGGGGTGGTGACTACAGATCACTTCTAATAGATAGAACATTACGTAATTTTTGTTATCGACTTGACGACCAACGTTGGTAGACGGCTTGGGATGCGGGGTATTTAATAATACTAATACAGCATTTTCATTGTTCGCACCAAAATCACGCACAGAGTTCTTATACATTACATATGCGAATATAACGCATACATACTATTAGGAGTGATTTGTGGGTGATGACGCTTGTGTTTCTAATCTGTCATCACACTGAACTGTTACTAAATTTGTTTATAATTCCCCGAAAAGTACTGCATAAAGTATGCTAATAAGTAATTTCGTAATGTGGTTGTTAAGTCTCTCCCCTGCTATAAACAGTCACATAACTAATCAATCTTAATGAAGGCCGCGGTTTATACACACAAAATTAAATTTTCCTTAATTTGCACCTACTATTAAGATCATTAATGTTATACTATAATTAAGCTTTGAAAAAAAAAATAAAAAAGATAATTTCATTCCGCCAAGGGTCTTGTCTGTTCTTCTTGTCCTTCTCAATGGGATTTTTAACAAGCACGTAACTTTTAATGTAATTTAAACCCGTTATTTGCGCTGTAATTATTCATTCATCCATTCCCCGGGACGGAAATCTCCAAGCTATTCATACAACATAACAATATCCCGGTGAGCGTAATATAGTAAACCTACGTTACCTATGGACTGAAAAAAAATCTAGATTTTTCGTAATATATGTTAGTTCATCAATAGCTTAGTTGGTAAAATATGTCCGATTTTCGAATTCCTGATTTTAGCTCTCACTTGTGACAATACTCTCTATCACTTGTGCGACTCATTTATTCAAATAAAACTATTTTTTACGGATTCTCCGAAACCGGTACAAATTTTAAACTATTATGCGCCTCTAAATCTGTAAAAAGTAGTTTTATTTTTACTTCTAATATGGGTCAATGTTTGATTGAATTCTATTATTAATTTACAGACATGAAATAAAACAAATACGTGCGACATCTTACATCCGAGGCGTGTTAACATCGTTTATAATGTTCACGACCCGTATCTGTCTATTCTGCTCAATATTGGCCTATGTGTTAGTTAATAATGTCATTAGTGCCAAACAAGTTTTTGTGGTGACCAGCTTTTACAACATTTTGAGGCAAACAATGACTGTATTTTTCCCTCAAGGTAAGTAACTATAAATTACTATATAATATGTATAAGTTATTTTATTGCACTTATCTGCCTTAAAGTTTGGCTGGAAAAAACTTGTAGTCAAAAAAGCCTCGACGTCCGTAAATATGCATACCTAATGAAAAAGGGTCATAAAAAAACTTGAGAGGTGTCAAGAGACACCCGGATCGAAGGAAGTTCCTTTGTTAAATACAGGTTTTTTTGTACATAATAAATATTTTTTTATTATTTATTATGTACAAAAAAAAATCTGTATACACTCCACAAAAATAATCTTCGCAATATCACACTGTTCAATCCGTAATAGAAAGACGAAACGAAAATAACTGCCTTGGTTTCTATGGGAGAAAGAGAGAGAGCGAGAGATACAGACAGGGAAACATGCGCACGCCGCACTGCTTACAACTACATATAGCAAAAAGTGTCGTTACAACTTTTAGTCTCAATTTTTTCCTTCTAGCCCCCTTCCGCAAAACGCGATAAGGAACTTTGTTCCAAAAATTTTGTCTCTGAATTGTGATTGTATTGCCGTTAATTCATGGGAAAAATTTTTACACATTATATGGCGCAACTTTTTCGGAAATATTCAGCTGTGGTAATGTAAATCTTATTCCTTGTTATGAGTACAAATTCCGCCTCTTTCGTAGCGTCTCTGTCTGTCTTCTTTCAATCTAGATTTGTTCTTTATATCCCTACCCTTTTCGCACTCCTTCGTGGATAACGCCAACAAGTTCAGGCGCGAAATAATTGGTTCGAGATATTTCCGAAATGGGGAAATAAATCAACTCTCTACATAATAATAATGTTGCCATCTAATATATTTTGTAATGTATAGGTATTGCTCAAGTAGCAGAAGCAACGATATCAATCAAACGTTTACAAAACTTCATGTTATATGAAGACACGACTAAACCTGTACCAGGTTTAGCTGAAATACAAACGTCTACCAAACCGAAAGAAACTAAAAAAGTTCTGGTTGAAAAAGAGCAGAAAACTGTTAAAGAACCGCATAAATTTGCCGATGCCGGTAACAATGAGAATACAGACAATGAAAAAGAGGATGAACCAATGATAAAAGGAAACGGTAAGTGGCAAAATGAGACGGAAAACTCGAAAAGAAACCCTGTGCCAACACGCCTGGTCAGTGCGGCACAGTAGACTATAATCCCTCCCAAAGTGTAGGAGGCCCGTGCCCAACAGTGGGACGTAAATGGGCTGGAGAGAGAGAGAGAGGCAGCCTAGGCGGCAGCACTGAGACTTAATGTTTAACAGTCTAACAAGTATCAGAGTATTTGCTTTAGTTTCTACATAAATTTCCACAGAAATTTCAGACAATGCTCATTAACTTCATTGAATACATTTTTTTTTGTTAATTCTTGGCTTTTATTTCATTACATCTTGCGCTTTATTTAGAGACCCAAGCATTGATTAATTAGAAAATTTTGTACTATTTACAGGCAATACTACAGCGACTCTCGCTCCGATTGAAGATAGTGAAGATGATGACCAGGAGTTAGCTGTGAAAGTTGAAGATGACGCTAGAGGTGTTAAACTTAAACATGCCACAGCTAAATGGATAGAATCACACCATGAAAATACTCTTACTGATCTATCACTCACTATCAAGCCCGGCAAGTAAGTTGATATTTTATCTGGTCCCAAATCTATAATTATTTTATATATCTGAAGAGTTTTTTTTTTGAACGCTCTAATCTAAAGAACCGCTGATGCCGATGTGAAAAATTTTTTGGGCATAGTACATTTTACGAGGATAGCTTTAACATCACGCTGTGACCAAAAGAAGCGAAGCATCAGTGAAAAATTTTTGAAAAACGGGGAAAATTTCTTAAATTCCAACCGTACGATGTCGAGGGCAACAGCTAGTATGAATAAAAAAATGAATACCACAAATCCTGCATCCGATTGTTTGAGTCAAGTCAGTAGAAAAAACTCTCTAATGGGAGGACTGTGGTACCTGTAATACAGTTGGCACAGATACCAAGGAACTCATAATGATTGTAAACCCATATAGGTGTAATAAATATTAATTCATGAGAAATTTTTGTGTTTATTCTTTTGTGTTAAAATTTCAGATTAATAGCAGTAATAGGTCCAGTGGGTGCTGGTAAATCATCGTTATTACATGTATTGTTACGAGAATTACCACTCTTGTCTGGTTCGGTACACATCGGCGGTACTGTGTCTTATGCTAGCCAAGAACCTTGGTTGTTTGCAGGTAAAATAAATACAAACTTAGATATTTATAGGTGTAATGTGAAATTCTTTTTAAAACTGTCTAACTCTCATCGTCATACCCTCACAACTTTTTTGGGATAGGCAGAGACTATAAATTGTCTAACCTCAGAGCATTAATCCAACAGGAATTGATAATATAAGGCGACCCCCGCTGAAAAAGTGTTCGAGAGCAGTGCTCATATTCATCGTAATGGGGCCACCCTTGCCGGTTCATGGTCAGGCTCAGGGCACACAGCATGGCCCGGTTAGGGGGAGGAGAACAGAGAAAAAAATGTGCTCATACTCATTGTGTACAGACAATGTCATCTCTTAGTGTGCGCGAGGTGATTTTGATCGAGGTGTGCGCAGCGACCGATAAAATTACATTACAGTGTTTGTGTGCGTTACCTCGGCACTGCGTTAACCTGACAGTATATTTGACAAAGAAAACAATGTGTGTAACTACTTTTGTTGGTTTAATGCTCTTAAATGTCTAAACATGTATGTGATTACTATGATGTGTGTAATCGTGTGTATTCATATTTTAATTTTCTTTTCGTTTTTGTGTCGTTTAGGTACGGTTAGACAAAATATATTGTTTGGTCAAGATATGGATCGTCCTCGATACAACGCTGTGGTGCGACGTTGTGCATTGGATAGAGATTTTACGTTGTTCCCTCAAGGAGACGAGACTATCGTTGGAGAGAGGGGCGTTAGTCTTAGTGGAGGTAAACCTAATTCGTTTATAATTTTTTTTCTACAAAGGTGGCGAGCAAGATGCGGTCACCAATAATAAAGTTTTTATAAAATCATTAGATTTTATGCTATTGGTTATTAAAGTATTTTCGGTAATACTAACAGAACATGGGCACAACTCTTATTATTTAATAATTTTACCTAAATGTCATTACGCTATAAACGTGGAACGTGTTGCAAAACATTCTCGATAGATAGCGTTGCACATCAAAAATGCGATGTAGACTCAATCGAGGAACATTGTGGTGGTCAGATTGGTTACTGTTAGCACGACCGCAATAAGCTGAATTGGTAGAGCTACGGAACGGTATTCCGAGGTCGTTGTTTCAAGTCCCGCTTGCGGTGATCACTTTTTCTACTACAATTTAATATATTAAGTAAAAGCATAGCAAGTCAAATTGCAAAATTAATAAATTGCTTTAGTGTAAGCCACAGTTAACTATAAATATGAAAAGTGAATGCCAAACGTGCCTCGTGGAGTACTACTGTGACCGATTGATGTTCAAGAGTTTGATTCCGGCACTGGTAAAATTATTTGTAATAAATATTAAAAAAAATGTATTTCCGCAGGTCAGCGTGCCCGTATATCACTAGCTCGCGCTGTGTACAAACGTGCAGACATCTATCTATTAGACGATCCATTATCTGCAGTAGACGCTCATGTCGGCCGGCATCTGTTTGAGTCCTGTCTTGTTGGATATCTGCGTAATACTACCAGGATTCTTGTCACTCATCAACTACAGTTTCTCAAAGATGTCGAACAGGTAAATAACACATAACTATCATTAAATGTTTTTTTTTCTGTTTTCCTTTGCAGTCAATTTCCGCATGGAATTTTGAACTCTAAATAGCTTGGTTCTATTTACTTCACACTAGTTCTAATAAATGGGGGTGGAAGGAATGATACTAGCTAGCGGATTCACATATTTTTAATGTTGATTTTCTTTCTGTCTAATATCATAACGTTATTCTACATATTTTCCACAGATCATAATCTTGAAAAACGGTACTATAGCAGCGGCGGGTAACTTCGACACATTGAGCGCCTCTGGGTTGGACTTTGCCAAGTTGTTAGCACGCGAAGAGGAAGAAGAAAAACCTGCTGTCGACCCTAATCTATCGATGGATGCTGATACAGATTCTATATTGCAAGGCAGCTTCAGAAAAAGGCAACTGAGCATACACTCGGTAAAAATGATATTTCTCTTTTATAATTTTTTCAGAGCTGTCGTTGCCTGATTATTTTTGAGGAAAATATGATCTTGAAATTGTCTGTGGCCAGTTTAAACGTAATTAATTGTTTAACTTTCCGCCCGGTGACGGATTAAAAAAACAAGTCACCACCCCTTTTTACAATATTATTAGCAGATAAAATCTTCTGTAAGAGACGGATAAGTAGAAGCAGAACCATGTGCCATTACGTCTGGTCCTCCTCTCAGCCCATTTACGTCCCACTGTTGGGCACGGGCCTCCTCCACTTTGGAGGGATTATGGTCTACTGTACCGCGCTGACCAGGCGTGTTGGCACAGGGTTTATTTTCGAGTTTTCCGTCTCTCACAGAGGATGTTATCTGCTTGCAATATCCCTTAGCTGACTTTTACAACACCCTTGCGAGGAGATGGAGTGGTGACACTTGTATTCTTAATCCGTCGCCACACGGAGTACACACACGTCTCCTCAGCATGGTATAAGTAGAATGCCAAATTATCCATTAATGGGTTGGAAGAAAAAGAAAACCTTTTCTATAAGCTGTTATTTAAATAAATCTATGGTTATCATTGAATTTGTTGATTAAATCAGGTGAGTTCAGTAGACAACATAACAGCGACCGCTCCTCCAGAGAGTGACCGTGTGGAGGCGGAGACTCGTAGTGCGGGCGCAGTGGGCGGGCGCGTATACGGCGCGTACCTGCGTGCGGCCGGACATCCGCTATTAGTACTGTTCATGTTCTTGGTGGCGACGCTTGCGCAACTATTGGGATCTGCTTCAGATTATTGGACCGCATTCTGGTTTGTATATAGATTATAACACATACGTATCGATAATAATATTATAAAGCTGAAGAGTTTCTTTGTTTGTTTGTTTGAACGCGCTAATCTCAGGAACCACTGGTCCGATTAGAAAAATTCTTTCAGTGTTGGATAGTAAATTTATCGAGGAAGCTATATAACATCACGCTGTTACTAATAGGAGCGAAGCAGTAGTGAAAAATGTTGCAAAAACGGGGAAATTTTCTAATTTCTACACGTACGGAGTCGCGGGCAACAGCTAGTTCCTCTATATTAAGTAACTATTTAGAAATATTTTTAGGGTTTAATTCTACATTTACGTCCACATACTATTAGTACGCTATTCTTTGAAAACGCTCTATATCACCTTACAATTATACCTTTAAATTTTATTTACAACTAGCTGGCCCGGCAAACGTTGTTTTGCCATACCAAAAAAAAGTTAAAAAATAAAATTAAAAAAAAAAAGAACTATAAACCTCACGGAGCCCGAGACCTTTCCAACGAATGCAAAACCGTGGAAATCGGTTCGTGCGTTCTGGAGTTATAGCGTCAGGAAGGAAAACCCGACTTATTTTTATATAGTAGATTGGCATTGTTCATAATTTCTGACCAGCTGTTTTTATATTTTTTATAGAAAATATAGACCATTCTAAGAAACTAATTTCAATATTATGGAAATTTTCATTAAAATTAAATTTTTAAAAAATACTTTATGAAAATATTTTCTTCAAATGTTGTGACGTCATCGTATGCAGACTGTGTATTGCCTTTGTATAATAAACTTATGATAGAACACATTAATCTATATCTTGTCAAGTTGATTTATTAGTCTATGCGGAAGTCAGTCACGTAAACTTTTAATATGTTTTATTTTATCTAAAGTTTTTTGTCTATTTTTTTAGTATCCTTAACATAATAAATCTCCTGATTGTTTATTACTTTTACGTTGTACTTTTTTATAAATTATTGTCTTATATTGTTTAATTGTTTTTATTTTTGTTTGACAGCGCTGACAGAAGTCGTAACCATAGACTAGTTGTAACTTTATCTTTCAAAAATGTCATTAACAACAATAAAGGTGTGTCCAAACATTGAGCGGCAAGAGCGCGGCAGCAACACGCGGCGTTTGCAGGACACATTTCTGCCGCGCTCTAGTTAAGACGAAACTGACTAAGCCTAAGCGTATGCTGTGACGCAGACGACGCAGGTCCACGCAGGGCAGGGCGGCGCAGATTTTGTAATACTTGAGCGTACCAGTTGCATGTGTTACAATATTAGTGTAAATTAAATAAGTATTATTTAATTTAGGGATATAATTTTGTAAAATAATCGTACTATTGATGACAAATCATAAAAACAAACTAAAATAGGAACATCAACGTAATTTTCTAATATGTGGGGGTAGTCTTGCTTTGCAACTCAAGCGGGGATTACATTATAAAAACAAGCCGCTAACGTTGAAGACAGGCAGTCTGCAGTCTGTCGTGCTGTCCGATAGGTCACACGTTACTCTCTCTACAAAGTATTTATATTAGTACTATTGTTAGTAAGTGGTGTTAATTATAGTTAATCATGGAGTGTTTTATGATTGTGTCAATATTACATTATTGTTGGATAATTCCGGTAAGTACATGACGTGTAAGACTTTATATTATTTTAAGTGACTCTACAGTAATATTACAATACTAGTGACACTGTGTACTTGCTGGGACATTATGGCGATTATAATAATGATATTGTATCGTATCGTATTTATATAAAATAGTAAGGCAATTGGGTTTCTTGTTGGTTCTTCCCAATTGATGAACATTTCCGAACCAACGGTAGTATAAAAGATTACACAATGGTAAATGAATCTATGATGTGTTTTATTTGTATAACCAAGAGTTACATTACATATTACAACCTCTGACGTGGATATACCTAGACAACAGTACATTTAATAGCCTATAACTAGCGATATTCATCCTGACTGATATAGAATACGACATAATATAACCCTAATAACTATAGTCTCATAACATCAGAAGTGTGGGATATGAACCTGATCTGAACGTAACGCCTTGTTAACACAATTTTTTGCAAGTTTTCAGTGACATTAATATAAAGAAGATTACACAACTACAATGTGATAATCACTAGAAACAGGAAAACTATAAAGGTACCATTAAGTAACTACAGCCTAGTGGATTTTAAACTTAACTACATCAGGATAACAAAGCAGCAAAAGGAGGTCAAGGTATGAGAAGCTCTGTAATATCATGCGGCAAGATATGAGAAACAAATTAGTATAAACAGGATGACCAAACGGCTAAAAGGATAGATTTTGGTATGTGATAATTCTTATAGTTATAATTGATTCTGTAATTTCAATGTGCCTAAATTGAATTTCAAATACAAGTGTGGAACCACAAGACTATGTTAAGTATTTAAAAACAATCTAATAGTTACAATATTACCACAAAATTTAAAAAAAGTCAGACTATTACATATCTGTGTAGTAGTTTAAAATGAATCTTTAGTTATTCAACGATAAGGAACATAGTAGATAATATTATTAATTGTACTATTCCATAGTGAGAGGATTACAAAATTTAAGATTTTTAAAACTACTTGATACAATAAATATCTTTGGGACTTGAGTTTCTAAAATGTAAAAATGTTTAAAGTATTTTTAAGAAGAAATCAATTTGATTAAAATGATGTAACTGTATTTCACAGTATCTTGTAATGTTGGTAAAAAACGATAAGTAACTATTATGTAGAAAACTCTCCTCCATAAACTGTCATTATGGACTTCAGGAGATATCTTTGTCACATTCGCTTTTATAGTGTATTATGATGTGAGTCATGAGTGGACAAACGTAGTATATCCAAGTAACTTAATCAATGGGTCTTAATACATATAAAAACAGAACTATAACAGTTTAAAAAAAAGCAAACGGCTGGAACGTTTAGTAATACACTGGTATTTATTTTAAAAGGATTATCATCTACGACAATCGGATTTTTAGAAGTTTACATTTTATAGTTGTTCCAATTTGAAACATAGATAGACCTAGGAATACTAGACAACCCACACGAGGTGTGGTAGGGCACCAAGATTTTAGTGGCACTGTGTGAATTTGTTATAGGAATGTTTTATTTCTATTCGTTTTAGATCCTGGTAGACGGTACGAGACAGCGTTGTTCCATTAATTTGAACAGTTTATCTATATATTTATATTTATATATATTTTATAACCCATCCCAACCCATTTTACATCCTAATACAATAGTGTCGCTACTACATATATTTATTTACTTTTGTTTTGTGCAGTACAACTAGTAATAAAAAAAATAATAGGTGATAAATATTCGTGGTCATTTCACACAACGTCCTCTGGTCCCAAGGTAGGCTTATAGTGCTTGTGTTATGGGTACCAGAATAGGGATGGAATACATATGATGCTTTTCTTTTGTAAATATAGCACAAATGATAGTCCCGTAGTAGAGCACTAGTATAAGTGTGATATTAGGATATTGGTTTGATATTTCTGTATAGACGTTAGTCAGAACCACCGATTATTAAAAATAGGTTCCGTAAAGATACTATATTACTGATGGTAGTCGGGTGTCACTGATGATTTATGAATTAAATTGTGATCAACTAATGTTGCTTTGTCCGGTCATTCAAGTTATTGTTCTACAGACATAAACTTATATGATTTATTTTGATAAGTCTAGGTATATACTGCTGCAGACACTAGTAAATAATACTTTTCCAATAAAGTTCACGATAAAAACAGTTCAAGGAAGGAGTTGTACGTGTACTGTATTTTTGGGCTTAATATTTATGAACATTCATTTATTATTCTTGTAGTAGTAGTTTTTGCTAGGTTTACAGAGGTGTAACAATGTCATGAACATGAATGGGATTAAATCAACAGTTTAGGCTCAGGCCTTCTTCTTTTTCAGTTCATATATTTTTTATTATCTAATCAGTGTAGTTATCGGATTATCATACTATAAAAATACAATAGGTGGAGATCTAAGTACTAAAGAAAGCTGCCTTTTTGTCTGCTACATGGTTGAAGTAAAAAAAAAAACAAAAAAAAAATCCTTTGGGATATTACTTTGGTCTTTTTGCTATGATAGTCATAAAAGAAATAAAATACAATACGTTACGATAATATGTTTGTTGCAAACATTACTAAATATTCTTAGGCGTATATAAAAATTATAACAATTGTGTACGTTTTGGTGTACTGTACTGTGGTTATTCATCATCGTCATACTTTATCAGTGGATAAAGGCTGTTACAGGATACTATAATAATTTAATGTTATTCATAACATGAATTGTGGACCTTAATGGTTATTGGTGGCATCATCATGATTATCTGAAACATGGGTACCTATAGACATATTACATTCACTGTAAGAAGCGTTTTAACAAAGTTAATATAGCGTTATAACAGTTTTTAAATTATAACTACTGACAGACTTTATTACTATTGAAGCTATTTTGATCACTAGTACTTTTTAATACCGATATATAACAACATCATGACTGTTTTGATATGACTGTTAGGAATATTATGACGGCCGTGGATATCATGATGATGATTAAGGCTTTGTCTTTACTGTGTCCGGCTGACACTGACGCGGGTGTTTGAGCAACTCTGACAGCGGGTGTCTAGCCGCATACAGTGAGACTTTACTATTGTGTATTTTGTGATGGTGATGATTATTACGATGATGATGATTATATAATGATGATTTGTCTTTACTACTATAAGTATTATAATGATAATTATCTATATTTTTGTCTTTACTGTATCCGGCTGTCACTAATGCGAGTGTCAGAGTAACTCTGACAGCGGGTGTCTAGCCGCATACAGTGAGACTTTATTATAAGACTAATGTAAGATTTATGATTAGTATTATGATGAATACTATAATGATTACTATATTTGTGACTAAGATGATAACAAAAACATGTCCGTTGTTACAATTGGGATTGTTCATAATTCTTGTCATCCAGTTTTTATGTTTCTTTTTAAATGAAAATGAAGACTATTTTAAGTATCTCCAACGGTCGACACTTCTAAGTAAAGTTAAAAAGTTTCATATTATGATGAAGGTTAACATAACCCTCAATGGAAAATGCCTTCAAATTCTACAGTACTTTTAGGTAATGATAAGTAAAAAGTTTTTTGGGGACTGATGAACAATGCCAATTGAAAATTAAAAGGATGTATTATTTATCGATAAAAATTACTCGATTACGAAGTGTATTCATGACTATGATCTGTAATGAACTTAAAACATTACTGTTATGGTTAACTAATGATGACTTTGATATAGTTTGTAGGTATAACTATGATCATTTATTGGAAGTTAGTGAGAATTATTACAATTATTGTTATACTAAGTTAGTGTGACCTTTTCAATGGCTAAATAGGTCCAATATAACTTATAAATGTGCAAATTTATCCCTGTTTCAGGATTAATACTAAAAGTACATCACCTACAACCAAACATACATTCTAGAAAACGGTTTTGGCAATCAAGTCACTCTTTGTATTTATTAAACAGTTGTAAAAATTGTCTTGCTGCTATTAATAGTGAAGAATATTCATAATAATTCAAATTAAAAAAAATATATATTAATAATAACTATAGTGACTTATACTTTGGAACATAAGGTTATGTATGATATCTACAATGTCTTGATACATTTTATCTAAATTGTACTAATTTGAAAGACTATTCGACATTGTCTAGCATCGCTCAAAATTTAATGATTTTAAAGATCCAAAAAGAAAATGTTATTGAAATATGATATGAATTAATGTTTAAGGAATATAATAATTATGATGAATATTTTTATGCCATTGTAATGATGGATACTTCGGGGACGAAGTATTTGTCAGTATGGCCGTGTTACAATATTAGTGTAAATTAAATAAGTATTATTTAATTTAGGGATATAATTTTGTAAAATAATCGTACTATTGATGACAAATCATAAAAACAAACTAAAATAGGAACATCAACGTAATTTTCTAATATGTGGGGGTAGTCTTGCTTTGCAACTCAAGCGGGGATTACATTATAAAAACAAGCCGCTAACGTTGAAGACAGGCAGTCTGCAGTCTGTCGTGCTGTCCGATAGGTCACACGTTACTCTCTCTACAAAGTATTTATATTAGTACTATTGTTAGTAAGTGGTGTTAATTATAGTTAATCATGGAGTGTTTTATGATTGTGTCAATATTACATTATTGTTGGATAATTCCGGTAAGTACATGACGTGTAAGACTTTATATTATTTTAAGTGACTCTACAGTAATATTACAATACTAGTGACACTGTGTACTTGCTGGGACATTATGGCGATTATAATAATGATATTGTATCGTATCGTATTTATATAAAATAGTAAGGCAATTGGGTTTCTTGTTGGTTCTTCCCAATTGATGAACATTTCCGAACCAACGGTAGTATAAAAGATTACACAATGGTAAATGAATCTATGATGTGTTTTATTTGTATAACCAAGAGTTACATTACATATTACAACCTCTGACGTGGATATACCTAGACAACAGTACATTTAATAGCCTATAACTAGCGATATTCATCCTGACTGATATAGAATACGACATAATATAACCCTAATAACTATAGTCTCATAACACATGCGACGCAGACACGAGTCTGCTCTGCTCCGTGCCCCGTTGTATTGCCGGCACTTGGCCGCCACAGATTACAGCGAGACGCGTACGAGTTCAGACGTGTTTTTATAAAATATGTTTTTATCCACTTTGTTGCAATGAACTTCTAATTGAATTGTTTGATGTGAACTATGTTTATATGACACAATTCATCCAGACTATTAAAAAAAAGATCGTTTTTTCAGATAATCACTTTGCCAAATAGTTTTTTTACGTTTTAACAAACTGTAAAGTAACAATATACGCTATCTTTGTTACGGAATTAAAATTTCGAATTTTGTGCATTTAGTCTCCACGCTCAAGGCCCGCGATAGAAGCTATGCAATAGCTTAACACGTCTGAACTCGTACATGTCTCGCAGTAATCTGTGCCGGCCAAGTGCCGACACTACAACGGGGCACGGAGCAGACCAGACTCGTGTCTGCGTCGCAACACTCGCAACGTACGTAGCACACGGTATGCTCAAGCATTACAAAATCTGCGCCGCCCTGCCCTGCGTGGACCTGCGTCGCCTGCGTCTCAGCATACGTTTAGCCTTAGTCAGCTTCGTCCTAACTACAGCGCGGCAGAAATGTGTCCTGCAAACGCCGCGTGTTGCTGCCGCGCTCTTGCCGCTCAATGTTTGGACACACCTTAACAACTCTAATACAGAGTAGCGTGTCTCTAAGTACGCTTAAAAATTGTAAGTCCTTCATTTCGAGGGCAAACAAAGGACATTGGCTTTTTTTGAAAAATAATCTTAAGTCTAGCAAATTTACTAAAATAAACTTATAGATTATGATCAGAAACTCTATTCCCCGAAATGGTTTTCGAATTATGAGATTTAAAAAAAAAAAATGCCAGTTATACTAAAATTATTATTACAGGGTAAATTTAGAAGAAGGACACCCAAGTACTCGTATGGCTACTATGCCTCTAAGTGAAACATTGAACAACACAGATACAAGTCCGGTACGAGAGATGGTTGACAATTATACAACAAGTTTGACAGCTAACACCAAGTTCGAAGATGTCGGATTAACTAGATACGATTGTATTTATATTTATACTGGTAAGAATATTCCATTATCTCGTAGGCCTAAATTAAGCCAATCTTGTTCTCTTGCGAATACCCGTTATTCTCAGTAAAATGTCATATTGAGTAACAGAGTCACTATAAGATAAAATGTGTACGGCATAGCGCTTTTTCTTACGCCATAATTTCTATCAAATAATATCTAGCTGTGCCCTGCAGTTTCGCTTGCATACTTACTGGAAATTCTTAATTATTTAAGGGTATAAGAAATATATTTGGACCGATTCTCACCTACCCAAACATACCCAAACATGCACAAAAAATTTACGAAAGGAGGCGAAGCAGTTTCGAAGGACTATTAGATTTTCACAGAGAGTAGAAAAAGATATATTTGCACGCCATTTTTTAAGGATTTCAGTAATTTATATTATTTTAATTGATGCCATTTTTTCAGCCATGGTAGTAGCACTGGTAACGATAACTTTACTACGTTCGTTCATGTTCTTTTCAATGGCGATGCGAGCTTCTACCCGGTTACACAACAAAATGTTCTCGTCTATAACCCGAGCACCAATGAGGTTCTTCCATGTGAACCCATCTGGAAGGATCTTGAACAGATTCTCTAAGGATATGGGTGCTGTTGATGAAGTGCTGCCCTCTGCTTTACTTGATGTCTTACAGGTAACATATTTATTGTGCTATTTATTCGCTTTTCTCATTTATTGATTGACACACATATTTTTGATTTATATTTGTATATTTTTAGCAGGAGACGGAACTTGAAATTAAATAAAAATAGATTTTATTATATGATAGCTTTATTTTCGTATAAAATAATTCTGTAAAGCTAAACTGTAGAACTGACATAGATGGTAGATATTTTCTGTAATGTGTTCAGATGGAAAGTTAATGTATTGAATATGAATTTTTGTTTCGAAACAACGACCACTACGCGGCAGCACTGAGACGTAAGGTCCATTAACCTGTTTAGTTACCGTACTCCTCCGAAACGGCTCGACCGATTTTTATGAAATTTTACATGCATATTCAGTAGGTCTGAGAATAGGCCAACATCTATTTTTAATTTTTTTTGTATGGCAAAATAACGGTTGTCGGGTCAGCTAGTATTCTATAATAATGACAATTAATGCTTATATATTTAATTATATATATACTGAACGAGTGAGGGTTATCCCTTCCTGCAAAATTATTTATAACTATCAGTGTTCGCTAGTAAGATCTTTTCTTTGATGTGGTTTTTTATTTTACAGATCGGTCTCTCCCTTATCGGTATAGTAGTGGTGGTCGCTTCAGTAAACTACTTCCTCCTAATACCGACCGTGGCGATAGGCTTCGTGTTCTACGGTCTACGTATAGTGTACCTAGCATCATCACGGAGTATCAAAAGGCTCGAGGGTGTGAGTGAGTGACGTATTACCCTAGATAGGGATTTTATTTATATGTTTTTAACTAAATGATACCTTTCGACTTTTTACTTTGATTTCAAAACTGCCTATGTTTTTTCTCAGACTTTAAATTACCATAAAATTTTGTTTAATTATAAATAAATATTCAAGACATTTCACACAACGTCCTCTGGTCCCAAAGTAAACTATATTTCTATGCTTGTATTATGGGTACCAGATACGGATAGACTACTTAAACTACTTTTCTTTTGTAAATACTTACTTATAATACATAGAAAACAACCAGACGCAGTACAAACATTTGTATGATATTTATGGATATCACACAAATGATTGTCCCAAGCGGGAATCGAACCCGCGACCTCGTGATCGGCAGTCCATTACATAAACCACTCCACTATGAAGCCCGCCGTGTTCCAATAAAACCACTTTACGGATTTAGACGAGTGTATTTGTTTAAAATTTTAACCCGACAATTCGGAGACTTTCTAGTCACCATCAGTAAAAACTAGTTTTATTTGAACGAATGAGTTGCGCAAGTGTTAGGCCCATAGCACACGGCGTATTTGAAACGCGCAGATGACGCGCGTATACGTGGTTTAAACGAGATTTGATCGCAACCTTGTAACTTAAGCCCACGGGGCGATTGTAAAACGCGCCTCTACTGCGCGTATACGCGCAGGTACAGCTGTACAGACGCGCTGTAGTCGAGTTTCGATCAGAGACACAGAGGCGCGGGCGCAGTGGTGGCGTGAGCATCCCAGCCCCCATCTGCCCGTACCCCGCTCCTTTGTACGCGCGTTTGTATCGCTTCAAATGTGCGTATACGCGCTTCATGCTCGCGTTTCTATTATCAATGCAAACGCAACAATCAGCGTTTACGGCGCCGAAGAAGCGCGTTCCTGAAACGCGCGTCGTCTGCGCGTTTAAAATACGCCGTGTGCTATGGGCCTTAGAGAATATTATTTAAATCGGTTCAGTAGTTTACGTGTTAAAGGACTACAAAGTTATATTTGCATTTTATAATATTGGTAATGATTGAATGAATAAATTATTTGTCACATTTAGTGAAGTAGTACTTACTGTTTTTTTTTTCAATTCACAAGAGTAATCTGGTCACGATTTAAGCATAATACATGTGCTTTAGATTGATGGATACTCTCTCTCCAGCCCATTTACGTCTCACTGTTGGGCACGGGCCTCCTCCACTTTGGGAGGGATTATGGTCTACTGTGCCGCGCTAACCAGGCGTGTTGGCACAGGGTTTATTTTCAAGATTTCCGTCTCTCACAGAGGATGTTATCTGTCCAAAACTATCCCCTAGCTGACTTTTACAGCACCCTTGGAAAGAAATGGGGTGGTGACACTTGTATTCTTAATCCGTCGCCATACGGAGGATGGATGAATGGATGGATACAATTACTGATAATAGATTTGTTTGTTTGTATCAACAGCTCGTAGTCCAGTATTCTCTCACTTAAACGCATCGCTGCAGGGTATCACCACTATCAGGGCTTTTGGTGCTCAAGAGGCGCTCATCAGAGAGTTTGATAATCATCAAGACCTTCACAGCTCTGCTTGGTGAGATATTAGATGCTTATATAATATTACTAGCTTCTGCCCGCGGCTTCGCACGCATTAGTGGTCGAATCGAATTTGAATTCAAACCTAAAATAAAATCTATATTCTAAACTGAAATTAATAGATACTAACATCGATACTGAAATCCGTAGCACAATGTACATCAATCAACATTCGTTATAAAATGCTAGGTTTATCTAATAAAACCAATTTAATTAGGAAAGCAACTCAATTTAAAAAAAAAACGTTGAAACTTTACTAAGTTTCAACTTTTTTTTTTATAATAATCGCTCGGTAATAAAAACTCTTTTAGTTTAAACTCTTTAACTTTAAGTTTTTATTACCGAGTTACCGCGTAGTTCGCATGTCAGTCTGGGATTAAAACCTTGGCCAATAAAAAAAATACCTATAAGTCGACGGATTCTATGAGTTGTTATGACAACTATAAAAATAACAAAATGGCCGAACTATTATTTTATACCGTACTAGCTGGCCCGGCAAACGTTGTTTTGCCATACCAAAAAAAAGTAAAAAAAAAAAAAAATTACTATAAACCTCACGGAGCCCGAGACCTTTCCAACGAATGCAAAACCGTGGAAATCGGTTCGTGCGTTCTGGAGTTATAGCGTCAGGAAGGAAAACCCGACTTATTTTTATATAGTAGATTTCACAAACATTTGCGTTTATTATCTCGTACATAATTTTTTGCGAAATAATATATAGCCTATTTGACGTCCAGGACTATAAATTATCTCTATACCAATTTTCGTGTGATTCTATTTGGTAGATTTTGCGTGAAAACATCACAAACTAACAAACAAACTCACTTTCAATTTTATATATAAGTAGTAAAATAGAAAAGTGGGATAAAACGGAGACCCTATTATTGAGACCATCCTGATCTCTTGATGCTATAACAAGAAATACAAAAATTCTAGAATATAATTAATATTCAAGGGTGCTCCCATACAACAAATTTGAGGATACACTTAAACGACATGATTAAGACGCGGACGTTATATCAAAATATATACCGACAACCTTACAAATGTTTGTAAGAAAAGAAAAGTACCTAGCATATGTATTCTATCCGTATTCTGGTACCCATAACACAAGCGTATAAGCTTAGCTTGGGACCAGAGGACGTTGTGTGAAATGTCCATGAATATTTATTTATACTAAGATAATTATGGTACGGTACCCTTCGTGTGAGAGTCCTACTCGTACAAGTTTTTTTTTTAATTTATTGTAAACATACGGACGCAATGTTTATCTTTGTTTTGTAATACTTTTTCTTTTCTTTTTTAGGTTCTTGTTTATTGCAAGTTCAAGAGCTTTTGGATTCTGGCTGGATATAGTTTGTGTGATATATATTGGTATCGTTACAATGAGCTTCCTTGTCCTTGGACAAAGTAAGTTTTGCAAGTAAATAAGTACTGCACAGTTTTTTTACTTTTTTTATGTTAAGCCAGTTTTATTTTAAGAGTCACTCCCCACATATAAATATTCATACTATAAATCATTAAATTCAAATTTCTACCCTTATTTATTTTTCTAGACTCACTTGGTGGCGACGTAGGTCTAGCCATTACTCAAGCGATGGGTCTCACAGGAATGTTTCAGTGGGGCATGAGACAATCAACAGAGTTAGAAAATCAAATGACTAGCGTTGAAAGGTAATAAATAAAAGTTTACTTATTAAATTAACTATAGGAATACCTTTCCGTTTCGAGGTCGTGGGTTCAATTCTCGAAATAGTGATAATTTTTGCCACTATAATTTAGTTTAATAAGTAAAATGTATAGCAAGTGAATTGCAAAAAATAATATATTATCTAAAAGCTTTTTCGACCTATTTTTATAGAATGTACTGTCTAGATGGTTATAGCTCAAAAATAGAAAGGGTCTGATCCTAAAGGTATAAAATGGGAGAGAATTGGGTCCCAATTTCTTAGGTTTATTTGAAGCGATTATTATGTTTTCGATCAGTTCAGTGTAAAAAGATGGATAACTAAATAATTGCATCAGTGAAAGAACACAGGCCGCGGCACTTGACCTATTTGCGTGTTACCATTTTCACTCACTTGTTGTGTATTTGTGATATTGTAGCTATAAAATATTTATTTCACAGAATACAGGAGTATTCTAACATAGATCCGGAACCGCCACTTCAATCAGAGCCGGGCAAGAGACCGCCGCCATCTTGGCCGGAGGCGGGCCGCGTGGAGTTTAGTCACGTATACCTGTACTATACGCCCGCAGAACCGCCCGTACTTAACGATCTATCGTTCGTTGTCAAGCCGAAAGAGAAAATTGGTATTGTTGGCAGAACTGGTGCTGGGAAATCGTCACTTATTAACGCATTGTTCAGGTTAGTACATTTAAAAATATATTAAATGAAATATTAAACATTTTTCTTAAAATATAGAATACACCTGATTTGTCTTGTAGAATATAATAATTATGTAACCGTGCAAAATTTTACCGAAAAGAAGTTATTTCACTGAAATACGATAATGCACAAATGAATTATAGTAACAATTATAGTTTTAATCTTAACAATAGGTAGTGTAATCTACGTTATTTTATTATTTTCCAACCGTTTTACAATACTTTTATTCTTAACAAATCAAATAAAGCAAAATAAGTATCGTAAGTGCTTCGTATATTCGGTAGTTGACGTAATACACAATAATAAAAATCCTGTTATTTTTTTAAAGCTTTTATATACATTGTTATCAGGTTAGCAACAATCGAAGGCGATATCATAATAGATGGTCGTGAAACCTCTCAACTAGGGTTACACGAACTACGGAGCCAGATCTCGATCATACCACAAGAGCCTGTGTTATTCTCAGGAACTATGCGACATAATCTGGATCCCTTCGATGAATATCCCGATGTTATCTTGTGGAGGGCGTTGGAGGAGGTAAAGATAAATGCCATGACTGTATGTTTAAAGTGCAAATTGTAGGATTATTTATCCCTACTAAATATTATAAATGCGAAAGTAACTCTTGTCTGTCTGTCTGTTACGCTTTCCCGCTTAAACCTCTCAACCGTATTTGGTGAAATTTGGCACAGATAATCTTTAGACCCTGAGAAAGGACATAGGCTACCTATTATTGCGAATAAATTTCCAAATACCACGCGGACTGAGTCGCGGGCAACAGCTAGTAGGCTTATAAAAATTACTGTTTAGGGGTTTGATATTAAAAGTCACAAATATTAGAAATTTAAATAAGAGGATTCCAAAATAGCTTCGTGCATTTTTCTACGTACGAAGTTTTCATTGTTTCTTTAGATTAAATGGCTAGAGCTCTAATTTTTAAGTATATATGGTTTTTCAATATATGATCTAGGATCGCATAAACTCAGAAACACGATTGAAAAAAGTTTTCTCAATAGAAAATCTTAGCAAAGCAACCTCTCTAATTTTTTATTTTTTTCATTTGTTGGTCTATTATCGCGTATTAAGTAATGAAATAACTTTAAAAACATAAGTAACTATTATATATAGAAACACGTAAATCAGAATTAAAATATATTTATTATATTTTGAGTAAACAAAAACAATATCCCTAATTCTTCATTTTCTATACCTACTAGCTGTGTTAATATGTACATGTCGACGATAATATTGATGTAGGCCCTTAATAGTTGTACTGTAGTACTAGTACAAGTTTGTGTATACTTTAAAACTCTTAAACGGGTTAACTAATTTTTTATTCTTCTCTTAAGTTTTGAATTTATTTATTTATTTACATAGTAAAGTTTCGAGTATGTAGTTTTGCAGATTTTATTTTCTTTAGATCTTACCTTAGCTGACTCTTATAGAACTGATGACAAATAACCTATACTTAAGTAATTTATTAATTTTTCAATTGACTTGCTATGCTTTTACTTAATAATGTAAGACTCATTCGAGTAACATTGTAGTGGAGAAACATTGTACAGCGACAGAACGGTATTCCGAGGTCGTAGGTTCAAGTCCCGCTTGCGGTGATCACTTTTTCCACTATTATTTAATATATTAACGTATACTTAGTTATTACAGTTAATATTTCACAGTTTTATTATTTAATTTGACTTATATTTTCGAGAAATATGATGTTTAGGGTAAAACTTTATTATGATTGGCGCTGCAACTTTTTGATGCATTTGACTGGTATTTTTAAACAGGTGGAATTAAAAGAGGCTGTACAAGAACTTCCTGCGGGTCTCGCGTCTCATATGTCTGAAGGCGGCAGTAACTTCAGTGTGGGGCAGAGACAGCTGGTGTGTTTGGCTCGAGCAATTGTCAGGAGGAACAAGGTCCTGGTGCTTGATGAGGCCACCGCTAATGTAGACCCACAGTATGTAATATACTTATGTTCTTATTATCATAGGCGTTGCTGGGGTAAATTTCAGAGGTTCAAGTAACGCATGAGAACTCTGCGTATAATTTTGCTACGACTAATTAAAATGCATTATTCCATATTTCGCAACACGCGCCTTCCTCCAACGTTGGTGCGTTTAGTCGTTAACAAAAATCTCGTAATGCTCTATTTATGGAGGTGATCTGTGTCCAAACCAAACTCACTCCCCTCCGAAATTCCAATGCACAAGCATCTAGTAATATACAAATTAAAGTATGTGTTTTTCTGTTACAGAACTGATGCGTTAATACAAATGACTATAAGAAATAAGTTTGCGGAGTGTACCGTGCTTACAATTGCTCATCGGCTACATACTGTCATGGATTCTGATAAGGTAATAAATATTGGTTAATGTGCTAAGAGGCTGATAATCGTTAGGATACCTAGTTAGGATAGGTGCATGGAGTAAATCGCATGGCCTAACCGTTAAACCAACAAAAACTCAAGTAGCCATTATAGGAAGTAGCCGTCTGACAAGGAAAATTAATAACTTAAAACTGCCTCAAATCAAATTTGAAGGAACTACTATTCCTATCAGTGATAAGGTAAAGATTCTCGGCTTGCTCATTGATACCAACTTAACATGGGATCCACAACTTCAGGAAGTTAGTCGAAGAATGTTCGCATCCGAAGCATCGCTCAAAAGACTGCGTAATTTTCTTCCCACTGTCACCAAAATTGCACTGGCTAGCTCTGTTCTCTTGCCTATTCTTGATTACGCGGACGTCAGCTATCTAGATCTCACAGAATACTAACTAAATAAACTTGAGCGTCTCCAAAATTTCTGCATAAGGTTTATATTTGGCCTACGCAAATATGATCACGTCTCGCAATTCAGAAAACAACTCAAGTGGTTATCAATACGCCATCGCCGGAATGCTCATATACTCCATCTTCTTTATAACATTCTGTTTAATCCCTCATACCCTCCCTATCTTAGGTCACGCTTCGAGTACTTAGATGCTACCATAGACAGAAGTGTTAGGTCATCATACAGGCTGCGACTGAAGATGTCACAGCATTCCACATCGTTCTTCCACAAGTCGTTTACCATCACAGCTACGAAATTGTGGAATGCTTTGCCCTTAGCTATGCGCCAAGCTAAGACTTTAAAATCGTTTAAGTTGTTGCTAAAGGAACACTATTTAGAATTATCTATCTTAATATATATAAATCTCGTGTCACAATGTTTGTCCTCAATGGACTCCTAAACCACTTAACCGATTATAATAAAATTCGCACACCATGTGCAGTTCGATCCAACTTGAGAGATAGGATAGTTTAAATTTGGCTGGACCGATTTCGATGCAATTTTTTGTTGGTGATTTTTACACAGAATTGTATGGCAAAACAACGTTTGCCGGGGCAGCTAGTGTAATTATAAATACTTTTTATTATAGTACCTAGTAAATTTATCTATTACTAGCTGACCCGGCAAACGTTGTTTTACCATACAAATGTCAGTGTTGGTCAACCCTATAAGGGGTATGAAAAATAGATAGTAGCCGATTCTCAGACTTACTGAATATGCATATAAAACTTCATAAGAATCGGTCAAGTCGTTTCGGAGAAGTATGGGAACGAACATTGTGACACGAGAATTTTATATATTAGATGTAATTGTGTTTATGTGTATTTAAAAAGTATTTGTGTATGTCTATTATTAGTATATTTTAACGTGCACCTACAACTTCCACTTACTTCAGCTGTAAAATGTCCATGCTCAGGTTGCCTGGAAGAAATCGCTTTAAGCGATAAGGCCGCCCATTGTACTTAATTTTTTACCTTAAGCTAATTTTAAGATAGTATATGAATGGTGTACAATAAATAAATAAATATTCACGGACATTTCACACAACGTCCTCTGGTCCCAAGCTAAGCTTATATGCTTGTGTTATGGGTACCAGAATACGGATATAATACATAAACTACTTTTCTTTTGTAAATACATACTTATAATACATAGTAAACACCCAGACGCAGTACAAACCTTTGTATGACATTTATGGATATCACACAAATGATTGTCATGACCGGGAATCGAACCCGAGACAATAAAGAATAAATAAATAAATAATCGAGGCATACGGGTTTTATCTTCAGATCTTTAGAACAATTTATAATGACTCATTATTTAACCAGCCCTTTAAATCTCACTGTTGGACATCCATTTCGAAGGGTATCTGGTCTACTTATGCCGAACTGACCAGCCGTGTTGGCATAGGTTTGAGCTTTCCGTATGTCAAAGAAGAAATCATTTTCTAATACTTGCGCGACTCATTTGTTTAAATAAAACCACTTTTTACGGATTTCTACGCGTGTATTTGTTTTTCTCACCCTTGACCATGGTGACTGCAAAGTCTCCGAAACGTCGGGCTAAAATTTAAAACAAATACACGCTTTTAAATCCGTAAAAAGTTGTTTTATTTAAACAAATCGTTTCTTATTAGTTCATAACAACTACTAATATTTCGGTAGGTGTTAGTGATGGACGCCGGTCGCATGGTAGAGTACGATCATCCACACATCTTGCTGCAGAACAAAGAAGGAGTGCTGCGCGCCATGGTCGACAAAACTGGACGATCCATGGCCGAAACACTCGCTAGAGTCGCTCACACGGTAAATAATAATATGCTCTATTTTTGTACCTACTATTCGTCAATTCAATTCTTCGCTTCATTTTGGTGGGTTTTTGGAACGAAAAAATATCAAATCCGTCGGAAACAGTGACAAATCTTTTATTGGTTCAGTACCAAAATGTGTCTTCACTGTCCATCTGTCACTCTGGAACGGTGAGCTAAAACATTCACAGTTTATGTAATCAGTTGATGCTACAACAACACAAGCACACTTGACTGGGTTTTGTTACAAATTTCTGTATTTCGGTAGGGTTGTAAGAGTACACTTGTACTTACTCTTACTTTTATTCTTATAGATATTCAAACCTTTCATTTAAAAGTATTTTTTGTTTACTTCATTTAAAAGTATTTTTATTTCAGGCCTACGAAAAGCTACAGAACCCAGTACTTAAAAGCGACAAATGATCCAGTCGTATATAGTATTTAGGCTAATAAACAAATTGTTCCTACAGTTGGTATTTGTATGGAGAGTTTAAAGTAATTATAGCATGAAGTACGCATGAGATCTGGATATATATTGCCAAGTGTAATGAATTGTATCGAATTTGTAGAACTCAATTATATTTATTGTTTGTGAATGTTTAAAAAAAGATGGCGTTGTTTAAGATTCGCTACACGAAGTGGATAAAGGTCTAAGAGTTGCTGATGGATAATAATTAGAAGGCTATTTCGCCTTAAATGTTTACAATTTGAAACTATTTATAAATAGTTTTAATTACTTAACGCCTCGAAAATGTTTTTTTTTTTATTCTATTCTCATTATTACTCTTTGTTTTTTTATTATACTTTACAAAATAGCATTGTGGATTATAAATAATTTCCGTTACTCGATTTTTTCAAATGCATGGTATAAATTTTTCTTAATTAAGATGCCTTAAATATTTTTAAGAATTTCTATTCTATTGTACTTGACATTGAATTGGAAACGACAAGTGAGATTTTTATTTTAATTATTAAATAATTCGTAATTATGTTGAATGCCAAATAAAATCTTAAATATCAGTATATTTATGAACTAAATTATTTATTTGCAAAGCAAATGTATGGTCCAAAATAATGTTTGTGCTTTACAAAGTTACCAAGGTGCTAAGTACTCACTCGTGTACTTAATATTAAAATTAATTTGTATATTAAAAACAATCCGACTGCGGGTAGTTTTTCAGTATTTTAACATTTACCTACATTTTCACAAAATAAGTTTTTGATATTTCTTTTTTAATAAACATAAGAAACTACAAAATTGGGTAGATGATGCAATCAATAATTTCAGGATTTAAACAATGCTGTACATTAATAATAGGTAAAAAGTAGTAGTCTAATAATAATTATACTCAAGTCAATAACTGTTGTAGCATGAAGTCATGACTTTTACGTTATCTCTGAAGAGCAAAGAATAATAAATATGTCAATTAATTGGTAGTGTAAGAGAACACTGAATTGTGCGATTGTTATTGAATAAATATTCCAATCTTTCATATTTTAAGGGGAATAAAATTAACAATGTTGATCCTTTAGAATAACCAAATATTGCAATAAAATCCACAATCGAGTTGTTTTGTTAATATACAATATTTGCATGTTTTTCAATACGAGATATATAAACAAAATGTATATTTTTAATATAAAGAGGAGTAGTTCAGAGTATGAAGGGTGTAAAGTCTGTTAAAATGATGTACTTATAAACAAAGTGATTTTTTAGATACTTAAAGTACCAAAATTTTGCTGAATATCAATCGTATCTTAATTTTATGAATCATGTAGTTGTTTATTATAATTATACGATGTTTAAATGTTATTTATGAATTTAGTGAAATCGAATATGTACGTAGCTATAAAATGTTTATCAGTGAGAACTTCTTGTTGGTTTTACTACAACAATAAAACAGTTTTTACGTATCTTATATATTGGTTTTTATTTACAGAACTCTTACAAATAATAAAAAAAAACATTAAGTAGAAACGGTTTGTTTCAAAATAGGAGAAAAACTTATATGTACTAAAACATTTTTGACGGAATGTAATGAATAACCTATAATACTAGTTTTACATTATGAAAGAAACATAATGAAATACTTGCAGTTTTAATATATTTACATCAGTACTTACAAAATAACAAAGATCATTATAGTGTGGGTAGTTTACAAAACATGAATATAGTAAAATTATTTTGGTTTATGTACTAGGTCTAGATATAGTCTCTGACTACCCTCAATGGAAAAAAGACGTGACGGTATGTCAATAAGACGATTTTACCTTCTAAAGGAGAAATACATCGTCTTATGTATTGATCTGAAAGTGTCCTCGGAATATTTAAAAACAGTCGAAAGCAGATTTAGATTACACTTTATTGTACACCATAAATTACATGTCACTTAACTAATGTTACAATAAAACATGTACAATTGGCGGTCTTATCGCATATTGCGATCTCTTCCAGACAACCTTTAGATGGACTCAGTTTTACCAATTGATATAAGTCAGTTATCATGAAAACAATTTAGCTACCTACCGCATTATTTTAAAATAAAACTAATTATATTAACTTATCCCAAAATTAAAGTTTTATGGTTGACTAAAAACACAATTTTTAATTAAAGCTATAGAAAATACGCTATTGCGTTTTTAAAATGACACTGTACAGAGACTAGACCTTCTTACTTTTATTCTTCATGTTTCATATACTCCCAACTTCGAACAACACATGCTACGATTATCACAGAACCCTGAATCGTCACTCCAAAAAAACCCATTCCATTCACAAAATAAAAAAATAATACTTAAGAGATAAATTAATTTCATCTCATAAACTAAAACCTACTTTAATAAAAGATAAAGGCAACTAAGGCCATCCAACTAATACTTGAAAAATTCATAAATAATTTAAAAAAGATAAATAAAATAAATAGAGGAGTTCAAATCTCAAACTTAAATATGTCATGGTAATTTTCCCTTTGGCACAAGAGAAATAATGAAAAGATATCAGATGAAGGAAAGACACCGAGATCCTGGAAAACTGTATACAGATTTCAAATAAAATTATTATAGCTAGTATAATGTGATAAATGGTTATTACAAATAACTATAACTACTCACAGTCTTCATACGTATTGGCAGTACAGAGCGCTTAGTACGAGTTATGTATCTTGTGATTGCGTTGACTTTTACATAAAGGTGTAGAATGAGGGAATTTCTAGAATCAATTTAACAGAAACTAACCCTACAATATCATTTGCATGTATACGCTAAGCATAACGTATACGCTAAAGAGCAAGTATACGCTCAGGTGAACGTATACGCTAAGATGCACGTATACGTGCTCGCACTTATTCTACGCTGTCCTTTAACCGCGAAAGAGAAGGAAATGTCATTAAACACTGATGAACAAGGAATCACAATAAAATAGCATATATTATGTTATAAGCTCGTACTAAACACTCGCAGCATTCTAATTTTCCTTACACGTCATATTTAAAAAAAATACATTTTAATTTGTTACTTTAAAACTAAAACAGGTAGTTAACTATAAACCAGTGGACTGACATGCAAGGAAACGCCAATATTTTTCTACATAATATTTTGTTATTTAGAAAAGAAATAGAGCTGCTTCACAATATTAGTACTTCATAAATTCCAGCTTCATAATGAGATTATTACAACAGCCATATTATTTTTTAATATCGAAGATTCACATAATCCTCTTAACTCACGTAACTTTTTATTCACTTCATTGTCTTTATTTAAATCGATCACGAATCGATTAAGAAATCACGCATTCACTTTTATTCTACATTTCAATTTGATCCTCGTAAAATATTCCCAAAAAACACATATTTTTGTAAGATAAAATAATATCTAAGCTGCACATAGTTCAGTTCAAAAAGCACTTGTTTAAAAAAATAATCTTTTAACCTATGAAAGTACGAGCGCCTTAATTGTTTCACTTGGAAACAAATGTCTTATAACGCTAAGTCTCACACACATCACAAAATGTTTCTGTAACTTATTAATTTTGTTCTAATAGAACAAAAAAGCTTCTTAAATTATTTTGCTCCTTGAATAGAACAAAAAAGCTTTATAAATTACTTTGTTCTTTAGAGCGAACTTTTTAAATTATATTGTTCTTTCAACAGAACAAAAAAGCTTCATAAATCATTTTGTTCCTTACATAGAACAAAAATAGTATATTTTGGGTGTTCACTAGGCAATAGTTATTTCACTTATCACTGATTCAGTCCACACTGTTACTTGATAGCTGCCTGATAACCGCACTTTAACTTTACACAAGCGCCGTTAGACTAGTTGAACGAGAATATTTGTTCTCTTCATCACATGGAACTTTCTGGAAACAAATAGAAACATTATTATCATAAATTCTTTTTCACACTATACACCATTATACCACGCTTTTAAGTTAGAACATTTAGTGTTAACTTAGTCACTATGTTTATTGTTATCTGCATAAATTTTAGTTACATTAGTGACTTGGGTTAGTTATATTAGTTTATAATTTAGTTAGTTGTGAAATATAAGTAGTACATTAGGACTGATAAGTTATAGATTAATTCAACATATTTAAGTGACTGAAAACCATTTTTAAAGACTCTTTTACATAATTTAGTTTAAAAACATAGAGAGACGTTTAAGAATAACTTGATTCTGAAAGATCCTGCTTTTTTTAATTAATTCATCATCGTTATAACATCACGCCTTTTTCCCATGGGGGTAGACAGAGACTATAGAGCGTCGTTAAACAATTGCAATGCTTTTTTATTGGACTGTGAATCACATATATCAAAAATAGAATTTAATCCAATTAAGACGATGTGAATGAAAATAACTTAAAAGTAAAGAAAAATTAACTACATGAAGTAAAGTAATTTATTAATTTTGCAATTGACATGCTATGCTTTTACTTAATAAATTGAATTATGGTGGAAAAAGTGATTACCGCAAGCGGGACGCTTTAGTAATGAACGTCGCGTTATTATTATCAACCCATTTGTATTCTGTAAAGAATACTAGGTGGTTGGTCGAGATTGTTGCAAAGCAATATTGATAGATGGCGTTGTACGTAAAAATATATATAAACTCAATCGAGTGACGAATGTGGTGGCATAACTGATTACTGAAAAGCACGACCGCAACAAGCTCAGTTGGAAGAGCTTCGGAACGGTATACCGAGGTCGTGGGTCCCGCTTGCGGTAATCACTTTTTCCACCATAATTCAATTTATTAACTACATGAAGTAAATTTAGAATAATCTGAGATAAGAAGTTAGGGGACATGTTAAGTTATACGAATGAAGTAGTTAAAAGCGTGTAAATAACGTATGTACGTGTGCGTGATAATAATAAAGGATGCTCACTACATGTGTACACTAACATGTTGGTGCGTCGTGTTGTTGTTGTTGTGCGGCGGCGGCAGAGGCAGCACTAGTCTCAGTGATGTCCAGAACGCCCGCTCGTGCACGTGGCGCCACGCGACCAGCCTGGTGCCGCGCAGCGCGCTCACTAAACTCTCACCGCTCTCTTTAGCTTCCCTCTTTAATTTTGGCAGATCCTAAAAAGAAATAAAGTAATTTATAACTTTTTAATTAAATTAGTTTTATAATTCATAATAAATTACATTATAGTGGAAAAAGTTATCACCGCAAGCGGGACTTCAACCTGCGACCTTGGAATACCGTTCCGTCGCTCTACCGACTTAGCTATCTAGACTGTTTTGCACATTCTCGTATTCTTAACAGAATACAATTGGATTGAAATAATATTGAGACTTTTCGCGTTGTACATCAAATGCGATTTAGACTCAATCGAGTAACATTGTAATGGAGATATTGGTTACTGTTAGCACGGCCGCAATAGCTCAGTCGGTAGAGCGACGGAACGGTATCCCGAGGTCGCGGGTTCAAGTCCCGCTTGCGGTGTTTAATTTTTCCACTGTAATTTACTTTATTAAGTAAAAAGCATAGCAAGTCAATTGCAAAATTAATAAATAACTTTAGTTTTATAATTCACTAGCTGGCCCGGCAAACGTTGTTTCGCCATAACAAAAAAAAAAGTAAAAAAAAATGAAAAAATATGAACTATAAACCTCACGGAGCCCGAGACCTTTCCAACGAATGCAAAACCGTGGAAATCGGTTCATGCGTTCTGGAGTTATAGCGTCAGGAAGGAAAATCCGACTTATTTTTATATAGTAGATTTTCAAGTTTCCGTATTAAGTTAAAACGGGACCCTATTACTGAGTCTTCGTTATCCGTCCGTCTATCTGTCACCAGGCTGTGTCTCTGGAACAGTGAACGCTAGCCCGCTGAAAATTTCAGTTTGTGTACTTTAGTCGATGCTTTAACAACAAATACTCATCATCATTATTCTCCCGCCCTAATTCCGTTATTAGGCGTCGGTAAAATGACTGACGACGTCTTTTTTACTAGGGAGTAGGCAAAGTAAGTAGGCCATCTGCTATGATCTAAACTAAACACACTTTCATCATCATCTGGTCATCTTTAATTGGGATTGTTCATAATTTTTTACCTGCTGTTTTTATATTTTTTTTTAATATATAGACTATTTTAAGCAACTAATTTCAATATTATTGAAATATTTACTATATAGAATTTATAAAAAATACTTGAAGATACTATTTTAAATGTTGTGACGTCATCGTTGTACTCAATCTGTGTATTGCCTTTTCCTGATATACATAAGACAGATTGCAATACATCTTTTCAAAGTTGTCAAGTTGATATAATAGACCAATTTCAACTCCACCACAGAGTAGTATATCCATAAGAACGCCTTAATATTTCAAGTCCTTCATTTCAAGAGCAAATAGAGAACATTTTCTTTTTTGGAAAAATAATCGCTAATACAGTGGAGTCCCTTTAATTCGGACCCTGGCTTATCCGGCGCACCCTGTAATCCGACATGGTCTACTATTTATTTCTGAATATTAATTTTGTAACAATTTGTTTGTTGTTTAATTTACTAAATTTGACATACGTACGATGAAGTATGATTTGTACTTCAGAGTACATATACGCAGTGGCGTGCACAGGAATATGACACTGGGTATGCGTCGCAGTACTCAGTCACAAAAACTTTCTTTTATAGATTTTTAGCATAGCCACGCGACGGATCTCTAAGTCGGAAACCATGCCAACAGAACAAATTTAAATCTGAATATCCCGAATCAGTCGACACTGTACTAGAATTACTAAACAATAACTACGTACGTACATACATACGTACATGTACGTATGTACATACGTTTCATAACTTTTAACATGAAATTTTCGAGTTACATTACCTTTTTGCTGGCTTAGTTGTCGTAACTCGGGTACACAGAATCTTTTCACTGAATGACAATTGTGAGAACTTGTTATTTTTAATTTTTAAGAAACACACATTTTCAAGATACCCCTCAATTAAATAACATTTTAAAATCAACAAACGAAAATCCATACAATTATTAAATTATAGAAACTCAATATTACAGTTCAATGAATCACCTGAAAAAATAAAATGGCCTCTGTCGACCCAAATTATTTCTGCTATTTAAATAGATAAAACCTTACTAAACAAAAATGCATAGTGTGCATACGTGATTTATTAGACTTCCGACCATTATTTTTTATTCGGATTATAGGCAACGAACGAACGCCGAATACTCGCGGAAACATCCGATCGCCAAAGCAGGCGGCAGGAGATACGAGTACGAAGCGTCTTCAATATGCAAGCCTGTGTGCGTTTGTAAACTGTGCACGGACACCAAAATTTCTACACACATATGAACTCATGGGCGTCGGGCTTACTTTCGTCCGTGTGACCAATATTATTCCTTCACCAAACTCCTGGCAAAAAGCACCAATTTGCAAGCACATATTGGTGCTATTTATGAATTATTAGGCGTTTTTAAGTTATAATATTTTGTTTAATTAATAGTAAATAAATGAATAAAGTCATCTAAAACATACGAACGTTTTATTAAAATATCTGTGCATGGCAAGTAAAGCAATGCTTTTCTGCCTATAGGGAGCGCACGCCCCTGCATATATGTATGTTCATATGTACATAATATGTATAAAGAGTCTTATCATTGGATCTGTAATTTGTCAGATTAAAAGGTACTCTTTTGTAAAAAAAATCGGACTATAAGGGGTCTTAGGCAGTGCTATATAATCCGACAAATTCAATAGTTCGACACCGCCCTGCAAAGTGTTTGTCAGACTACCGGGACTCCAGTGTATAGCAAATTTTCCGAAAAAAACTAATGGATCATGATCAGAAACTGTATTCCCCGAAATTTTTTCGAATTAAGAGTTAAAAAAAAATGAACAATGATGCCAATTATTAAAAAACAAAGTCGTTAGTTTTATATGTATGTCCTTATTTAGCTTTAAACATTCAAGACTGCGCACGGATTTTGACGCGATTTCTTTATAGACAGAGTGGTTCTTCTATAATTCTTACCAAAAGCGGACGGCTTTTGGTAAGAATTATAAAAGAACCACTCTTTTTTGGAAATATTTTAAACATAAACCAAACTTTAAAAAAATATTTCATGTACGAAGAAGTACTACATGATAACTTTATATATTAAAAATCTATAACAATAATTACCTGTAGTAATACAACGACGGGTGGTAGAGGCAGTGCTCGTAGTTGTCTGAGAGCAGTCAACAGTTGTTGTGTTGAGTACTGAGACGGTGACAGTACTGCTACTATTGAACGACAACGTGATGATTCACCAACTAACTCACCATACCCTACAACATACATAAATACATTCATATACAAAGAATTTTTCCATGAGGGTAGGCAGAAACTAAAAAAAAAGGAGTGCCACAGGATCTACTCTAATGTAATAAATAGAGGTATATGTCACTGCACATGTACTTCGCATTTTATACAATTATTAACTAAAAAAATTATCCTCGAAAACATCGTTAAAAGTCTACCTAGATAAATTGCAATACAAAGAAAAATAAAAAAATAAAAAGAATAAATTAATTTTATTTCTACTAATTCAAATTAAATACTCTTTATTGTATACAAAAATAGGTTATATACTTGTTTATATTACATTAAAATAGGTACAAAAGTAATATTGTGAAACTGAAGAGTTTGTTTTTTTGTTTGTTTGAACACGCTAATCTCAGGAACCAATGGTCCGATTTAAAAAATTCTTTCAGTTTTGAATAGTACATTTATCGAGGAAGACTATAGGCTATAACATCACACGAATATTAACAAAGAAGTATCAGTGAAAAACATTGAAAAAACGTGGAAATTTTTTAAATTCCACGCGTATGAAGCCGCTGTCAGCAATATTATAAATATTAAAGTTTGTGAATATGGATGTTTGTTACTCTATCACGCAAAAACTACTAAATGTATTTTAATGAAATTTTACAATAATATAGTAGTAACAACAGAATAACACATAGGCTACTTTTTATCCCGAAAGAATGCAAGGTTCCAGTGGGATAAGTAGTAGTCTCCTAAAAGCAGTTTCTAATGCCTGATTTTTCATCCTTTTTATCGCGAGTAACACCGTAACACCTCCGTGTGGTGACGGATTAAGAATACAATTGTCACCACCCCATCTCCATCGAAAGGTGCTGTAAAAGTCAGCTAAGGGATATTGCAAGCAGATAACATCCTCTGTGAGAGATGGAAAACCCGAAAATAAACCCTGTGCCAACACGCCCGGCGCAAGCGGGGCACAGTAGACCATAATCCCTCCCAAAGTGGAGGAGGCCCGTGTTCAACAGTGGGACGTAAATGGGCTGGAGAAGAAACAAAGAGGGGCACAGCAAGTATAAAATAACTTACAAGTATCAGGTTGTGTAGACAGCTGTACCGCGTTAACTCTATACTTGTATTTGAGTGAGAGGGTAGGCAGTAGTGCACCACGAACTAATTCTCCGTCCACAGCCGTCCAACACACTAACACGTCGAACTCCTTCTCTAACACTGCAAACATATCACATATCTAGTCAAATAAAAATAACGTACATCTTTACTTATTATAAATCAAAGTCGTAATAATTGTATGTAAATGTGAGCTTATTAATAAATAAATAATAAATATTCACGGTCATTTCACACAACATCCTCTGGTCCCTAGCTAAGCTTATATGCTTGTGTTATGGGTATCAGAATACGGATATAGCTACTACATATACTACTTTACTTTTGTGAATACATACTTATACATAGAAACACCCAGACGCAGTCCTGTACGAGAATCGAACCCGCTTCAAAACTACACATCGGATTTTAATGCGGTTTTTTTTATATAGAAACTCTATATAGAGATAAAGTAATTCAAGACGATGGCTTTTTGTATAATTATGTTTAATTTCTAAATTCCAAGCTTACGAAGTCGCGGGCAACAGATAGTAATATTTAAAAAAAATCATGCCACTAAATCACACTTTGCTAGGATTTATAAAACAAGTCATACATTGTTTAAGTGCTACATTTACTACACATGATTTATTAGAGACTTACCCCTAGCTCTGGTGGCAGGTGGCTGTGCTCTAGCCCGAGCATGTCTCGCTGCCAGTAATAATCGCGGAGTACACCTCCGGTGTAGTACCACGGCAGATAGAAGCGCCAGCGCTCCGGCCGCTGCGCCTAACGCTAGTGCCCGCCAAGGAACTTCGCCCCCGGCACACCAACCAGAAGAATCACTACCATCTGCCCCTCCGTCTAATAACAACCAAGAAGAAATGTTTTTTTGTTAAATTCTTTATTACAAAATTTCTCCGTGTGGTGACGGATTAAGAATACAAGTGTCGCCACCCCATCTCCACCCAAGGGTGCTGTAAAAGTCAGCTAAGGGATATTACACACAGATAACATCCTCTGTGAGAGACGGAAAACTCGAAAATAAACCCTGTGCCAACACGCGTGGTCAGCGCGGCATAGTAGACCATAATCCCTCCAAAGTGGAGGAGGCCCGTGCCCAACAGTGGGACGTGAATGGGCTGGAAAGAGAGAGAGAGGTATAGACAGAGAATTTTAATTATTAAAAATGTGCACAGCAAAATAGGCAAATAAGCAAAATACGCCATAGTTGTTTTCATTTTTTAGTTAAGTATAGTTGTGCATGTAGTCTATACATATTTTTTTCAACTAAACATACTATGTATCATGGAGACGCTATGTATAGAGTAGACAAGGTAAAATAAAAGTAATGTCAAGAGAGAAACTTTTAATACGCTTAATCACAATGTGAAAATGTAACGTGTGTGTGTGTGTGTATAATAAAACAAGTCATGAGTAATATGAATGATATTTATATACAAGTATTGTACGCATTATTAGTACTTGTACTCATCTATATGTTATGTCTACGTGCGACCTAGCTTGGTGGGAATCGACTACGTATTTTCTACATCATATAAAATGTTAGTTACCTTTGCTTTACCATATTATTTTATTCAAATGGTTCCGAGAGAAATTGAAAGCCTTATGAATGAATGTATCATAATTTTTAGATATTATAAAAGAAAATCGTTATTTTTTAATGTATGTCCCTATGTGAGCTTAAATGTTCAAAACGAAGCGACAGGTTGTTGCAGAAATGTTGCAGACTTAAGACGGCACGATACCAAATTATGCTCCATACAAAAGTATGGGTATCGTACTTCCGTTTTCTCTTCGCGAAAGTTAAGCCGATTTTAATAGTTTTTGCGTTATATTATAGATAAAGAGTATATCTATGCTTCCATTACTTTCTTTTTTTCAAACCATAATAACTAAAAGAAATATGACGATCCGAAAAACTCACTTTTTTCGGTTTTCTTTAGATAAAGTTGCAGCGTCTATCATACAAATTTGGTAAAGTTTTACCAACAAAGAAAGTGATAGAAGCATAGATATACTCTTTATCTATAATATAACGCAAAAACTAATAAAATCGTTTTAAATTTCGCGAAAAAAATAACGGAAGTACGAAACGTCTTATTTCAAAGAATTTGTAGATAAAATCCGCTTCATCTATATTTGTCCCTTTTAGCGCGGCGCTCGGAAATAGGGATAGCAATACCTAAGGCCAATACCTAAATAAGGAGTACAGAACCCTCTTAATAAGAAGATGTGATGATATGAGGATTTTCAATTGTCTTTTAATTTTTGAACTAAGAGAATTATTTTATTTTAGTGATCAATAATATATATGTAATGTTTTTGATATTATGCTACTTGATTGCCCTCCATTATTGTATCTACGAATAAATCGATTATGAATCCGAGAACCGGTCCGTCTCACATATTTGGCACGATTTTCTCCATAATCAACGCGGTAACATTGGGAATTATCGACAGAAATAACTATTATTGATACCTATTGGAATTATATACCAAAACTGTTACTATATACCGGCACTGCTGGAGACATTATGTCAATACCCAAAGATAAACCAGACGGTGGGTTGACGTTTAAAATTGTGAACAAGTAATTTTAGCCTAGCTAAATCGTACTTCGTAAAATAATGACGTTTCGTATTAGCCTGTATCATAGACACACATAGACACATTTTCACGCCCACATAGATAATTATGTAAGTGGCTTCAAGCCGATTGAGTGATGCAGCCATAGGCGAATGCTACACGCTCGATATTTATCGTGATATTTGACGTGATATTTATCGAGTAATATTTTGGTATACGTATACTACACATACGATACGAATCGCGTCTACTGACGCGATTCGTATCGACGGTAAATTTTATTGAGTACACTTGTGCGTTCACACGATATTATTCGTTTCTTATTTGGTCCAAATATTATAAACTATGAGTGATAATAGAGCTTGCGTTGCTTTCATATTAGCGATAGCATTGAAAAACGTTCAAAGCGTAAAAAATTGGACGAAACATTGGTTTACACACAGAGAAAAATATACTCATTTGAATTTATTAAATCAGATTCGGGAATACCAAGAAATGGATGACTATGAAAATTATTTTACCATGCCCGATGCTCGGTTTGAACATCTGCTGGAGTTGATTACTCCATACTTGATTAAAAAAGATACAATAATGAGAAAGGCTATTACTGTGAAAGAAAAGCTAGCTCTGACTTTATATTATCTGTCAACAGGGAGATATTGTGCCCCGCCGCCTCAATATGCGCGTCCTTTTCCATCGCTGACAGAATGAGTACTGACGCGATAAATACCGACTCGAGACTAGACGCTCGATATCTATCGACGAAACTAGATACAGATCGTGGATTTCTGGATTTCTAGAAATCGCGATCCATATCACGATACGTGATACGCTTCACTACACACTCGATAAATATCGTGATCCTGGATTACGATCCAAATATCTCGATAAATATCGGGCGTGTAGCATTCGCCATAGACAATACATCTGATACATCCGTGTCAATACCTATTTCAATAAACCTAGCTTAATGCTTTCATAATAAAAATAGATAGAACAGGTCCGTGTGCGTGACAATTTCGCCAATATCTAACTAAAGTATATATGTAATATTGTCAGTCGATATTTCAATTCACTTGGAAGAAATACTTTGAAATAGTTTCGCAATTTCCGAAACTATTGCATAAGAACTCTAAGGCAGTAAGCAAACCACTTGACAAGGCTCACTAAATGTATGTACTGTAACTCTCTAAAGTTACACATGCAAATCTAATAACATGTTTTATTCTTAAAATTCAGACAATATTAGGTAATTTTAAATTTAACACTGTGTTAAAATAAATAAATTTCATTAAAATATCAAACACTAAATAAAATAAAAACCGACCGCACTTGAGTTTTGCGGTTACTCGGTTAGCAACAGATTAAACGTTACATTATTATTAGTTAAAATAAAGTGTACTTACATCTGTAATGTACGGTGACGTAATTCTTGGAGACGACGTCATTACTATGTACGAGGCACACGTATGTACCGTAGTCCTGTGCGGTCACGCGCTCTACCGTCAAGTACGAACCGATGATATCCTTCACATCCTCCCTGTACATACATTATTCAGTTACAGTTCGATACACATCCTTAGTAACACAGGAAAAGAACTATATACGGACATGGAATATAATATTCACATTAAGTGATAGGCGTATCATAAATTTTGCGTCTAAAATATTTATTTCATACAACACAAGCCATTTGCCCCCAGTTTTGTTCGCCTCAAAACTATCTAAACTCTAAACAAAAATCTTTCAAGCCAGAATCTATCACATTATTCGCCCTTTGAAGATTAAATTTAAAAAATGAAGCTAGCCTTTGATATAACAGCAACCAACATATTATGTACTAACTTTAACTAGATACATCGCAAATAATTCTGTGACTTTCATACTTAAATTCCACGTAATAGTTATTTTGCTTTTAAAATATAAGGAATGAATAAATTAGAGGAAGTCTGAAAGTGATGCCAGTGACTGAAGAATGAGCGGATGTCCTGGTATGAGAGGAAAGTAATGTCATTAGGAGAGTTCTAAGTATAAATGTGGAAGGCAAAAAGTCTAGAGGAAGACCTAAGAAAAGATAGATGGACTGTGTGAAAGAGGACATGAAAGAAAGAGGAGTTGATACAGACATGACGACTAATAGAAGACTACGGAAGAAAAAGACATGTTGCGCCGACCCCAAATAATCGGATAAGGGCAGGAGGATGAGTTATTTTGCTTTACATTAAATAAATTTATAGTTACTGCAGGGTTCAAATCATCTGATTGAACCCTGGACTTGACTTATTGACTGGCTAGAGTCAATATATTCAATTGACTCTAGCCAGTACAAAATTGAAACATGAAAACTAATACTATATCTATACTGATATTATAAAGCTGAAAAGTTTGTTTGTTTGTTTGAACGCGCTAATCTCAGGAACCACTGGTCCGATTTGAAAAATTTATTAAAGAAGGTTATAGGCTATATAACATCACGCTGCGACAAAAAGGAGCGTAGCAATAGTGAAAAATGTTCCAAAAACGGGGAAAAAATTCTAAATTCCACGCGTACGGAGTCGCGGGCAACAGCTAGTCAATCAATATAGAACTAGATGATAAAATAATAATATAAGCCCATTCACAAATATACAAATAAATTGGTATATAATCACATAATTCGGGAACACAGACAAAAGCAAATTGTTATCTCACCGGGTGGTCGTTATTTCAGTTTGCGTGGGTAACAAGTCTCCCTCGGTGTTGTTGGGCCAAAGTTTTCGCCATCGAAGGTCGCTGCGTGCGTCCGCCAAATATGATCGTCCTGAATATAAAAATATCATTGAGTGTCGACAAAATAATAACATAATACACAGGGGTCTTATGAAAAAATATTCAATAATACGTAATAAATATATTGTCCATACGGTGACGGCTTAAGAATACAAGTGTCACCACCCCATTATCTCCCCAGGTGCTGCAAAAGCAAGCAAAAGAATATCATACACAGATAACATTTTCTGTGAAAGACGGAAAACTCTAAAGTAAACCCTACGCCAATACGCCTGATCCAAAACATAATCCAAGGTCATAGTCCCTCCCAAAGTGAGGCTTGTGTCCAACAGTAAGACATTGTTGAGCTGGAGCGAGAGTTATGGCTATATTCAAATATGTAGAGATTATTGCCGAGGGCTATGGACAGGTTTGCAAAAATAAGAAAAAACTATTGAACAATAATCGAGGTATTTTTAAAGCTCTATTTCTTTGCCCCACCTCATGCTCTTCCTGGCGACGCCCATGACTATATTGTAATCATAACAAATTGCGTATTAAAATATCTCGTACGTATAATACACAGATTTAATGTTAATACCAAAATAATTATGTGTAAAAGATAAAGAAACACATCAGAGTATTCTTTTATCAGCGTGCCTACATAATGAGATTTAATGCAAACATAAAATAGCAGTTAACAAAAATACACCAAATATCATAATGTTTGAGAACCTCAATGTCATAGATAAGTCATTCTAGGCATTCGTATCGTATATATCTAAATGTTGCCTGTAAGATATTACCGTTAGGATAAGGCCGCCTTTTTACTGTAATATTAAGCATATTTGTATAATCACCATCATTATCATACCGTCACGCCTTTTTCTTATGGGGATAGGCAGACTATATATAGAACGCCTACGATACAAACCCATTTCCTTTGTTCATTTACATAATATTTCTAATCGAGTATAAAAGAAGATTATCCATACTAATATTATAAAGCTGAAGGGTTTGTTTGTTTGAACGCGCTAATCTCAGAAACTACTGGTTTGAATTGAAAAATTATTTTTCGTTAGATAGCCCTTTTGTCGGGGATGGCTTCAGGCTACATATAATCACGCTTCGACCAATAGGAGCGAAACGTCAGTAAAAAATGTTAAAAAAATAGGGAAGATTTTCTAAATTCCTCGCGTACGAAGACGCGGGCAACAGCTAGTATTATCATGTATGTTGTATTAATTTGAGATGTACAAATATAAAATTATCTAACTAAGTAACTGTTTACTTGATCCTTACCGATAAGTGCTTCGCAGTACAATCGAAGTTCGCCTCCCTCTTCCAACCACTGATCTTTTGAAATGAACATTGTTCTCGGCGTGTCGGTTTGTTTTTCTGCGAAACAATATTACTTGATACATTTTCCTCATCTTATACTCTCTAAATGAACCGTTATAATTCTTAGCAGTATATCGATCGATGTACAAATAATTATTTTCGCTGTTTTTGTAATAGCTTTTGTTGAATTAGAAAAGGTTTTCTTAGGATGGCATTTCTTTATATATATAAATCTCCTGTCACGATGTTTGTCCGCGATGGATTCCTAAACTACTTAACCGATTTTAAATTAAATTAGCACACTATGTGCAATTTGACCCAACTTGAAAGATAGGATAGCTTAAATTTCAATTTATAGTCGCAATATTATTTTATTGCAAATTATTTATCTACCCTGACATTTGTATGGCAAAACGTTTGCCGGGTCAGCTATTGTATTAAAAAAGTATGGTATAGGTTACGGATATTATACTTCCATTTTTATATTTTTTATTGATACATATATTTTACATACATAATCCCTATTTAAATAAATCTCTGTCCCAGTCGTACAAATATTTTCACTGAATGGGAATTGAAGCCTCGACTTTTAGAGGCTGCAAGCAACATAGGTTCTACGGACGGATAATATAATTACCTGTCACCATATAAACATAAAATAAACAGGAACAAAAAGTTTTGTGAAGAGAAGTTGGGAAGTTATAGATGTATTTAAAATACATTTATTGTCAAACTTGGTATTTACACGATTTGTAAATCCACTCTGGCACAGTCATATGACTTAATATACGACAGTTTCAGAAATAACTAATGTTTACGACTGTATTAGAAATATCAGACCTCACGCAGCGTTAAATGCGATTTCTTGTCGTAGAAATTACGTTTTGCAACGAAGTTTTGCTCTGTAGAGTACGAGTACCTCAAATTAGAAACAATTTGTATTTTGTTTAAGGAAAAAAATGTTATGATAAAACACTATTATAAATATATGAAATACTTATAACCTAGATGGCCTGAGGCTAGCGGTACAAAAATTTATATGTATAACCAGAATCAGATAGAGCTTTATGCTAAAATCACAGGCTAAAATAAAGGAGTTCGGCGATATTCGATAACCCCCAGTGTTAAACCATTATCATATAATAATAGTCCATTTAGATTAACATCATTGAATGATGCAGAAGTAATTTGTTCGTTCTCATAAAATAATAAATAATATCATTTCTCTATACGGTCCTTACCTAATATGTTAAGCAGTACAGTATGTGTCTCTGTGTGTGTTTCGTTGCTCAGTCGACAGGTATAATTTCCGGAGTCAGGCCTGGAGGCCCGCCGGCTGTATAATGTCTGGTTGGCTGCTTCAGGATACAATATAAACGTTGATACACCTGCAGACCAGGGGTAGGCAACACCATCTTTAAACCTACAAAAGAAAGTATAAGTCAATACCCTGAAAAATACGAATACACAAACGCCACCAACCCATATCTTCAATAGGTTGGTGTAGGATTGAGCTAAAGGATAATATGAGTACCAAAACAAAATGATTTATGAGATACGGATAACTCGAAACTAACCTTATACCACGCCAGTGCGGTATTGTATAAAATCGACACATTTATGTGCAGAGAATAAATGAAACGCAAGCTCTCAATACTATAAAGTGGTTTTGCTAATTCGCCTTCCCAAGAAATTCTAAGGTTCTTAGGTAGATCCCCGCTAACAAGGACTTGCTTGCTACAACTCATTCTTTGCGTTCGTTTGTATTATTAACGCGGGAATATCCCCATCTTATTTATAATTCCTTTTAAATTTAGAATTTTATTCATATTTATAATAATAACTAGCTGAGCCGGCAAACGTTGTTTTGCCATACTAAAAAAAAAAGTTTGAAAAATAGATGTTGGCCGATTCTCAGACCTACTGAATATGTATGCAAAATTTGAGAAGAATCGGTCAAGCCGTTTCGGAGGAGTACGGTAACTAACATTGTGACATGGAAATTTTATATATTAGATATTAATAATATATCAATTGTGTATTAGACATTATTTGTGGTAAAGCACAAAAAATAACTGCAGATAAAGAAGTTAATGCCTTAGATCTTTACTATAAACAACCCAGTTCTGCATTGTCCTATACATGTTTTCGTTTAGCAAAGTATTATTTTAGATGCGCCATGTTCAAAATTAGACATGAAAGGCCTGCTCTACATAGAGATGATTGTCGATAGATTTATAATAGCGCTGATCAGTTCCTATAGTTCAATAAGGAAAATATTTTAACCATAACGAACCACAAAGGGTAATGTCATTGCCTACCAAGTAAAACACAATAGATAGTTTGCTTTTCTATGAAACCAATTTTCTAGAAGCACCTATAAGGACTTATATATATTATACTTACAAGGACTTATGCACAGACAAGAGAGCTAGGTAGTTAATTTTAAACGGCTGAACGGATGTTTGTGCATTATGGTGAAGAAGCTATAACAAGTCAGTAGTCACCAACAAAAACAGACCTATGAAACCACAGATAAACACATAGATAAACGTACAATGTGAAAGGTTTTTACTTCTCAAGCAAAAATTAGACTAGTTGGTGAACCTAAAATTGCAAATCCAATATATGTCTTAATCGGTAGCAAATCGCAAAAGTTTTTTTTTTTGTTTGTTGTTTATTATACACATAAATAAAACTTTTTATTAGAACCTTCAACGTCCGTGACATGACATAATGCTACTGAAGTCACACACTATGCGGTATTGATATCACTGTCCGGAATCTTAGAAGAAACCATAGACAACTATTTTGTGACAGCGGACGTCAGAGGAAATTTGAGGAAACTTAGGTTTTGAAAGGCGTCATGTCTGTCCATGACATTAATTTTAGTGCTGCCATTGTTCAGCACAGACTAATATGTTCTAAACTTTCTGTGATAGGTTTTAAGAGCACAGATTTGATCCATGATTCAAATTTGTAAGTACATATGCGGCGGCCACAAACCGGGAGACGAGGATTGATAGTAGCCTTGGAACCACCTCTGGTTCATAGGGCTCCTCCAAACTAAATTCATTCATCAAATTAAATTCTCCAAAAAATCTAATTATAAAAGGGGTGACGATTTTTGTCTTTGTTTCATACATTGTGATGATTTATTTGGGGTCTTAGGATTGAAGGAGTGCAAACAGCGCAGGGTCTCGAAGTTCGGCGTTTTTTTAAGGAGCCCTATGTGATGTAGTGGAAGAATAAGAGCTTTTTAGAGAACTTTTGTTTCTTTATTCTTTCTGTGACTGTCGCCGTTTGTCAACTTGTCACCTGTGTCGTCACATGGTTGTCACCATTGTATAATTTGCCCTTATTTTAATTAGCAATTTTTTACATCTTATTTGTTTTAATTATAATTTTAGTTATAAGTTGAATGTATCAGGAGTATATTCTGCGAGCATATCTTCTCTCATCAAAACTGCAATATTCCGTATATGTTTTATCATGAAGACGACATGCTGTATTCCTAAATGCAAAAGCAAGTGAAAGAATGTGGCTCTGCACCAATTTCCGATTCGAGAAACAGTCACCAAGAAGTGTATGTAGAGTATTGACTCTGCTCTTTTGAAGGGCCTTTCGGAAGATCAAGTAAGATCGTCATATGTGTGTAACAAACACTTTGAACTACGATTTGTTACGACGCTGGCAATTCTCATATTCTACTATATTCTTAAAAGAGGAAATTGAGACTGACGCATTTGCTACTAGTTATGAATCTCAAGGCCCATCGGCTATTCAGGGTGTGAGTTAGTACCCGGGTTTTCTGCTTTAATTTAATTTATTAAGTCAGCTAGGTAATTTTAAAGTTAACAATTTACTGTTGTAAATTCTGTTTCTGTTTCTGTTGTCCGTATAGTGAAGAATGCAAGTGTCGCCACCCCTTTTTGTTCCTAGGGTGCTGTAAAAGTTAGCTAAGGAATATTGTACACATATAACATCCTCTGTCAGAGACGAAAATTTATTGTACGTTATAAAAAATAAAATTGTTATTTTAAATAATCGTCCGCCATTTGTTAACACGAGGCATAAGCACAATCTTGTAATGCATGTAACTCGACTATGTTAATGATAATAAAATAAATCTTTGGAGTAAGTAGTTCTGGGGCAATACATATTGTTTAGTTTTTAAAAGTATATTGGCTTGCTCTGACCTTGATAATAAGTGTACCTATATAATATTTATATTTATAAGTGTATTTTCGTAGATATGTTCATTCTGTTTTGTCATTTACAATAAAATAATTCGGTAACCACATAGTTGTAATTTTATTTTTGCATCTAAATAATTATCTATTGTGTAAAATATGTGGCTACATAGCTATAACATGTGGTCTAAGCATGTGGTTAATATCTAACATGGCTTAATTATTACGGCTGTACTCAGTTGACAGAAGGTTGACAGTTGAGCAGTCAAATGACAATCAAATGACAGTCAAATGACAGTTGTCAGAATGCAAAATACCCCTCCTCTATAATTTACCCGTTCTTCTAAGTTTCCCTTCTGATACGTAGTATCTTCTATCTATTCTGTGATTGATATCTATTGACTTACAATTAAAACTACTATCTGATGAATGCATCTAAATTGTGTATTGAATACAAAGATATAATACAATTCCATGAAATATAATCGTTTTGTGAGATACACTTTAACGTTGCAACAATTGTCATTAAGTGAGGAGAGATCACTCGACTGTTGCAGGTAATAATTCCTAGTATAGACTAATGGAGCACCATTCAGAGTTAGTTGATCAATGTGCAACTACCTATGACTGTGAAGTCGGAATTCTAGGAAATACTGCAATGCTTTAACTACATATATATTGCTCAAACCTATACAATGGTGTTTGTGAGATTTTGTAATAAAGGCTTTACTTTAACTGTGTACGGTTCAAGTTTCCAGAACATTTATACAGACATGGCGCAAACGATAGATACCATCTATTCGGATGTGATATGATATATATCTAGGTATATTTATCAAATAATATAGTTCATACTCCGAATTAAATTAGCTAAAACACAGTTATAACAAGTCAATCATATCTATTTGTTGGGTAAAATTTTGTTGATAACTGTAATAAATATTTCTAATATCGAGTAAATCTTAAAATTTAGAAACGTTACAATTCACGTTAAGGCGAAATCAAACAGCTGTTACTTATTCGTCGAATCGGGTTTACGCAAACAAAACGTCGCAATGAGCTACTGATTCCCGCGAACAGTAAAATTTTGCGGGAGCCGTTTTTGAATCGTTTGAAAGAAAAACAAACATATGAGCGATGTTTCATCGCCTTTAGAATTATTTCTTAGATACAGTAAGGTGTAATCTCATAAGGTACATATCTTGTATTGCGTTGATCGCCCCTCCTTTGCGTGGAGACTGTGGGGACCAAGAAATCTTTACTAGATCTTAGTGTAATACCAACGTGTGCGTAGGAAAGTTTTATCGGGACTTTTCTCTCAGAAAAATAGAATCGTCTGTGTTCATTGTACGGCTATAAGCCCCGCTTATACTATTTGAGAAACAGTTTGGTGTATTACTAACTACATATTTACATTATTGTGTAAATATTAATAAACTTCTGCGTACAACTTCAGGTATATATAGTTTGATAATATGCACGAACTGGTTTTGAACGATACGGAAGTGAAATACAGTTTCCAGCAACCTAAATATTTATTAGTTTAATCTGCTAGTATGATCAAAATGGTGTTTACTTTAGACTTTAGACGTGCTAAGCAAATACTAAACCAATATCACACAGATCTGCAATAAGTATAAAACTATTATTTGCACTAGAGCCGTGACAATTTCCAAGAAAACATCAATAGCGCATGTTTACAATATTCATTCCACTTTCCAGCGTCTCTGGGACAACGTTGCGAATATTTTTAAACTTTTTTTGAAGTATCTTAGTACTTATGAGTCACGCAACGTTTTCATCATTACACATACATTAAAATTAGTATTTTATAACCGAAAGCAAACCTATATTTGTGTAAAAGGATTTCATAATGAATCGGTATCGGGGTTACTGAAATATTGCTTTAAGGAAAACTTTTATCTAACTTTTCCTTGTTAGTTAAATTCTCAGTAGCAGCCCAAGGCCACTCATTACGTACAAGTTGAACGTAGGTGTATTAATAGGCTTTATGCTGCGTATGGTTATCACAAAAGGGCCGTGTAGTGACTAAGAATACGCTGATCACCATCCCATTTACACATTTAGATGCTGCCCTATGAGACTGCTAAAAAGAGTAGATAGGTAATACGTACTGTAGGGACATAAAAATCACAACGAAATCTGGAATAGTCTTGTCTAGTTAATTATTCGCATTCTAAAAACTTAAAAATGCACGTTGAAAATACCCAGGCAAGTATATTATTTCGAAAAAACTTGTTATCGCTGAACAAAAACCACACAAAGAACTTTATTTAAAGTAAAGCAAAGTTTAATATGGAGATGACAGTGAGATAATAGACTCTGAATAAGGTACACGAGATGCAATTAGTTATTATAACAACAACATCTGCGGAACAATCCTGTTCCTTTTATTTCAACATAAATGTATCGTCAGGGCAACTAATTACAACTTATTCGAAACAAAACAAAAATAAGACGTTCATTAAGACATTGCTGACAAATGTCTAAGTCATAATTATTTTCTTGTATTTAATTACCGAGATGAGCCGTGGGCAAAGACGTCGATTCTCTGTTTGTATCAGTACAAGGTGAAGCTACAATACAATGAACTATAAGGTATTTAAGGTCATCAGACATTTTGTATCTAAGTAAATATTATTATGTATTTATATCCTGGACAAGCGGAGCATTAATTATGTATGTAACTAACGTATAATTGTGATGTCACGTTGTTTAGAGAGGAAGGGATATTAAATGGTAAGATGGAAAGCATATACACCAGTTTCCAGTTATATTAAAGTAGCCACTACCTTTCCTCCAACCACTTTTATCGAACACAAAGCTAAGCTAAAAGAAGACGCTGTAATTTATGATAGTATCCGTTACAATTAATAAAGTCTGCCGTGTGGTAACAAAACGGCATGTGATGTTCGTAAGGGCCAGACAAAAAGAAATACTCGATGAGGTCATCCTCCGGAGCTCGTCTCGGCCCCTCCTGTAAAAAGCATCGAATATTTCCGAAATAATGCGAACCGGTCTTGGTCGGACTTAAAAGCGTTCACCACAATTCGCGTGCAACCTTTCTCAGCGACCACAGGATACGTAAAACTTAAATATTGGTTATGTTATGATGCATTTATCTTTAACTCCTCATTTACAAGGCGTTCAAGTGATTCATACTTTTAAGTATAATATAAAACAGCTGTACGGTACCTAAAATTATGTTAGAGCTTACTATTCATACTCTATACATCTATTCTCTTCAAGAAATAATCCTCGTAGATATATTTTTTATAAGTAAACTAAAACCATCAGGAATCGTGAGAGCAACCAATAATGTAAAACAATTAGATTTTTTAATTATGATTCCAATTAAAATAAAAAATTATTTTAAGAAATAGAGTTTATTTTATCACCTTATCTTTAATTACAAGTGATTTCTTGTGTAAAGAAGATAAATTAACATAATTAAGTAATATCTATTTTATTATGTTAACTGCAAACTTTTACATAAAAAATTTATTACAGCTCTTTCGTAGAATCACTTTAGTTTTATTTGGAAAATATCTAATTAAGTTCATTACTATACATGTCTAATAGTATTTTATTGGATTGTTGATCTTATACTTAGTACACCGCAAAAATTATTTAATCACCTTACTTGTCCAGGTATTATCGTTAAAACAACCTAAATCGGTCACTACAAAGATCAGTCCGTGTGAAGTAAATGGCTAATCCTTTAATGAAGTGTTCAATTTAATAACATCATTATTTACATAACTCATAGTTAAATTGTATGTATTACTGACTTCTGTTCTAGGCTACACAAAGTTCAGAAAAGTAATTTGAAAACTGTAAAGCAATTATTTTTTCAATTAATGTTAATGCAGTTAATGTCTTACATTAGATCGAAAATACCGTAACGTTCATACCGTTTAGAAATATACGAGTACATCAGAATCTAACCTCAACTATACGAGTCGCCTGTCCATAAGGTGTGTTAGAATGTTTTGCAATCAAATTCGTCCATGACTACCATTCGTACATATCTATTGATCAAAAATCAAGTTTACTTAGCACGTCGTCCGTGTGGTGACTGATTAAGAAAACAAATTTCACCACCCCATTTCCATTCCAGGGTGCTGTAAAAGCCGGCTAAGGAATATTGTACGCATTCTTCTGTGAGAGATCGAAAACTCGAAAATAAATCCTGTGGCATTTCGTCAGCCCGGCGCAGTAGACCATAATCCCTACCAAAGTGCCACGTGTCCCGGTGCTGGGGACCATGAAGGTATAGATAAAAAAAAGGAGGCCATACTTGGAACATCGGTTTGAGGCAAATACCTACGTATCTCTATCTCACTCTCTGTGGTCTGACCTCTCTTTTTAGTGTGGCCTTAGTACTGCTATCTCCTTATTAAAATCTCCTAGTAAATTCTTAAAAAGAGTCACCACACATATCAAATCACAAGTTAAACACTGTCATTTGATAGTGTTTAATCGTAACTATAAATAACTAGTTGAAATACGATGAATGAAATTAAAAATAATAAAATAGTAGATCACGGATGCTATTCATGGTTGACGAATCAGTGAATTATTTTCCCCATTTCCTAAGGATTTCGTAATTTGGCAACATTGGTCACCATATGTCAAGTTGTCGACAAAATTGTGCCAATATGTCGGTTGTTTACTTTACGGTTCACAGCTTCGTTTCAAATTTTCGACTCTAATTATTTTTATAATTAAAGAAATGGTGCAAACTTGTGTAGTGCGTGGTTGCGGTAGTACGTGGTGTCCAGGAGGTGATATACAATTTCACGCGTAAGTGTTTAGATCGTGATTTCTGGCATTGAATAACTGCAAACATATTTCTTTGTATTTTCAATTAAATACTTCATAAAATGATTAAACAATGTTTTCAGCATACTTCTAACTAACTATACTGATAACGATGTAAAGATCTAATAGTCTTACATTGAATTTCATGGACTTAGTGCAATTTTATTTTTCTTGTTTACAAGAAGTAATTTTGAAATAGTGTGACCATACTGAGGACATATCTAGGACTTTCTGTGGGACCTGAACTAAATTATACATGTTTGCTTAGTCATTTAATTTTTATTTCACATTATTTACAACATTAATATACTTACCTACAATATTATTTTTTTAGATTTCCTAAAAATAGTACCCAGAGGAAATTATGGTTATCCATTGTACCATTGAAAATGAAATTTTATGAAAGTGCAAGGATTTTTTAAAACAAACAGCAGTTCCTACTATAATTACAAATCAAGAAGCAGTATCACCTTGCAAGGTAAAATTTCAAGTATCTATTTACAAACTCCTTTAATTGTCTCACATGTTATACAATGTTAAATATTTGAATTTATAAGGAATATAAAAACTAGTATGAAAAAAAATACCCCACCAGTATCAGGAACATTTTCCAAACTACCGGCGCTCAAGGCTCCAGAGATAATTGCTGCTTTCTGAACCAGCCCCCCCCCGATCCGACTGCCTAATGAGAGCCTTACATTATTATTATGTTTCAGAAATGTAGTAGTTCGAATATATGGCAAAAGGCTATATTTTGTAAAATATATTATAATTTTCAGATAGACAGTTCATTACAGGAAGAGTCTATGGGGCAAGTAGCTACTCTGGGTGTACCAAATCCTAGCTCTGGCATTTATGAAAGTAATCCTTCCTGATGGGCCAACTCAGAGAAAACAATATAGAAAACAAATTAATTAATGTTGTATCACAACATTTTACTCCTCTGTTGCAAGAAATGTTTAAGCATCCCATCACGGCAGCGGCGTGCACTGCTATTTAACGTAGGGTAGGCAGTCACAAAAACTTTTTCTTTTATAGATTTTTAGCATAGCCACGCGACGGATCTCTAAGTCGGAAACCATGCCAACAGAACAAATTTAAATCTGAATATCCCGAATCAGTCCACACTGTACTAGAATTACTAAACAATAACTACGTACGTACATACATACGTACATGTACGTATTGTACGTATGTACATACGTTTCATAACTTTTAACATTTCATACATTTTAACATATAAATGTGTGCAAAAAAATAGCGAAACATTTAAGATACAGCAATAGCTGTTTTCATTTTTTAGTTAAGAGGATACCAAAATAGCTTCGTGCATTTTTCTATGTACGAAGTTTTCATTGTTTCTTTAGATTGAATGGCTAGAGCTCTAATTTTTAAGTAGGTATATGTTTTTTCAATATATGATCTAGGATCGCATAAACTCAGAAACGCGATTGAAAAAAGTTTTCTCGATAGAAAATCTTAGCGAAAATACCTCTCTCATTTCTTATTTTTTTCATTTGTCGGTCTATTATCGCGTATTAACTAATGAAATAACTTTAGAAACATAAGTAACTATTATATATAGAAACACGTAAATCAGAATTAAAATATATTTAGTAGATTTTGAGTAAATAGGAAAAGTATCCCTAATTCTTCATTTTCTGTGCCTACTGGCTGTGTTAATATGTACGTGTCGGCGATGATATACGATAATATTGATGTAGGCCCTTAAGATAACCATTCCCACGTCCCGACCTAAATACCTATTATACCGTTGTCCGTCCAGCTACGCGTGGCGCTGATTCGATCGGTACCGCGCTCGCATGTTGCAACAAAAAACCTTTATAGCTTCTTATCTATAATACCTAGAGTGAAGACAAATACTACGAAAAATTACTAGAAGACTACAGATGAAATCTATCTATTTTTTAAGATCTGAAAATTTATTTTAAAGTATTAAAAATGAGAACAGAAGAGGACAGAGGAGAAAACATAACAATTCAAAATATAACTCGATTTTACTCTTAAAACTGTGATATGTATGCTATATGTATACTTAATTATAAAGCACAAATCATCTAGTTTATCTTGATGTATAATAATATTAATAATCTATGAACTCATAAATAAAACTAAACTACTTACGACAATCCGCTGCAACTTCAAAACCACTTGTTTACTAAACACAAAGCGTAAAGTGGACTGAAGATAAAAACTGCCATCTAGTGATTATGGATTGTGAAGTAATTCATCAGCTATCTATTACACAACTTATAGACGCAAAAAATAACGCAATTTGTCCATAGATGTCGGTTTTATAAAATATGTCGCTATGGATATAAAAGTAACCTTGGACGTAAATTGCCCTTTTTTTTTGAATATCAAAGTATCCTTGAACGTGTGAATGGTTAAGTTTAGTTCTGCACATAGAATAGGCACCATTACCTACCTTTTTGCTGGCTTAGTTGTTGAACTTGTTATTTTTAATTTTTAACAAACACACACTATCAACACACATTTCACAATCAAATAACATTTTAAAATCAACAAACGAAAATCCATACAATTATTAAATTAAAGAAACTCAATATTAAACAGTTCAATGAATCACACGAAAAAGTAAAATGGCCTCCGTCGAACCAAAATATTTCTGCTATTTAAATAAATTAAACCTTACTAAACAAAAATGCATACGTGATTTATTAGACTTCCGACTAAGTAACGAACGAACATTGCCGAATACTCGCGATAACATCCGATCGCTAAAGCAGGCCGCAGGATTTTCAGTGTAAATTGTCTTGGATATGTAAGCCTGTGTGCGTTTGCAAACTGTGCACGGACACCAAAATTTCTACACACATATGAACTCATGGCAGGCGGGCGATGTCGAGCTTGCTAGCTACGCTAATATTATTCCTTCGCCAAACGCCTGGCAAAAAACAATTTGCAAGCACATATTGGTGCTATTTATGAATTATTAGGTAGGCGTTTTTAAGTTATAATATTTTGTTTAATTAATAGTAAATAAATGAATAAAGTCATCTAAAACATACGAACGTTTTATTAAAATATCTGTGAATGGCAAGTAAAGCAGAGCTTATGTGCTTGTATACAGTGCACGCCACTGCATCACGGACTCAATTTATTGCAATGATTTGCATGAAAGCGTATTAATTAAGAAAATTGCAAATTCATTTTTTAACACTTAAAGAGTCATACAGAAAATATACTTAGTGATTTACGTGGTAAGAGACAGAAATTACACAAAACAATAATATTTAGTCATGTATAAAAGAAAAGTTATTAAATGATTTTAATTTGGAAAGTGCTGTTGTTTCTTTTTTGCCCTTTTTTTGTAACTTTATTATCGTCCCTATTATAGCCCCCTATGATATACTCGTATGTCACAGTCAAAACTTATAACCACTCAATAGACTGTAAGCTCTCGACAGTAGTACTTTTGACTGAAATTATTCAAAACTAATTTTACCCAATATAGCTGTTTAAATGTAATTTTAACTGACTTGCCTAGCGCCAAGTAGTGGAACACAAGGCACAGGGAGCCAAGGGAAACCCGACAAGGGTGGGTTAGGTTTTTAGCTCCCGTCATGCCATTCATGATAGGTTCCTTTAAACGCTGTAGACAGAAATATACGTAAAAATTGATTTTGACTGATTCTCCGTTCTTCCGTCAGCCACTTTTAACCACATTCATATTGTCAGTTAAAATGACTATTAACTACAGATTTTCCGACAAACTAATTTTAATCAACGTAACGTATTTTTTTTTTCAGAAGTATTATTGACCGAATTTGCCCTTTAGCTGACATTAATAAATAGAAATACATTGGCTAACCCAGAAATCTAGGAAAAACTATTGTCCAGTATGTATTCATAATGTTTAATTAATCTGCAAAATTAATGAAACATATATCTTTTGCGATTTCATGGTTGGTCCCTTAATAACAGTACATGTTTAAAAATATGAGTACAATAACCCTTTTTCGTTTTTACGCTACCTACACAAAAAGTTATGTTTCCACTTAGGTATGCCAAATAGATTTTATTGTGTAACTTGTTTTGTTTACTAAGAAATTACTAACACCTTGTTATTTTTAACCGGCTTCAAAAAAGGAGGTTCTCAATTCGTTGGAATCATTTTTCTGTATCTTTGTAACCTGTATTTAGGTCTGAAATAAAGGTAAATTATTATTATTTTATCTCAAGCAGATCTCACAATCATTCATTAATTTCGTATTGCCGTAGGAACTACACCTTTGTTCTAGTAATTATCTATTTCCCACCAATATTCTATAGGTACATCGTACATACAAACTAGGAAATTTTACGTGTTTAAAAATGTAAAAAGAATAATAAATTTAACAACCGAACCTCCAGTTACTGTTAAAAAACTAGAATTATCCAAACTTTCACGCGATAACAAACAGTTTGTTTTTTGAGTATTTTTTTACGCACAGTACATAAAGTATCTCGAAATATAAAATCTATACGGACTAGGTCTTAGAAGTGAACATTTTGTTGACACTATATGGAACACACCTACTTGAAGTTTTGTCCTGGAAGAAATACAATAAAGGTTACCTACTTAGAAAGAAAGGGTTTGACCACAGTGAGCGAGATAGCCATACATCATTTTTGCTTCAAGTAGGTATTCAGAGTCTGCACTCCATTTTTATCTATACCTTCATGCTGGGGACAGAGACAGAGAGAGAGAGAGAGAGAGAGAGAGAGAGAGAGAGAGAGAGAGAATATGCTGACTTCTATTACCATTTTCAATTAACCGTTTTGCTATATTCTTTTTGAAAAGCAAGAAGAGTCATATAAAACTTAAGTAATATTTAAATGTTTTTGTACGTTTTAACAACGTCATTGCTTTATTATGAGAAACTTATTTATTTTCGCTAAAGATTTAATTTGAGTAGGTATGCGTAAAAAATACGTAATCATTTATTATATGTAATGTAATAATTAGTTGCAAAAAAAGATGTTAACTTATGTTACTTCATCTCCTTACTCAAAACAATAATAATAATCAATTTAAAAGTAACTAAATTGTCAAAGCAATTACAAAAATTACAAAATATGGGCGAATATAGGATTATTTTTGTATACACATGGAAATCAAACAGTTATTTTTATATAAAGATACATGTTAGATATAAAATATATATTTGAGTATAATAATATCAAGTAGGCTGTATGTATTATCGTAGTTTCCTTTCCAATATTCCTACATGATAATTACGGGAAATCCAAAGTAGACTGATACGAAGTCCGAATATAACGTAGTCAACGATTATAAAGATAAGCTAAAGTTATTTATAGCATATGACGTATCCGGGTTTTTGTGGGAATACGATCATGTCATTACAAGTGCTGAACAAAAAAGTGGTCTAGTTAGAATTGGACTCACACACGATGGGTACTGAACCATTCTAATAAAATTACTCTAATGAGACTTTTTCCGGGAGCCAATTAAAAAAAAATTGTTTAAAATAGGTTCAATAGATGTCGCTGTATACTGTTAATGTACACCAAAGAGCAAGTAAAATTTATGGTTTTATACATACACAACATAATACATACAGAAAACAAAATGTATACAACACTCATATTGAATATAAATAAAATTGCATTGTAAAGTTTATGTAACGTTCCGTTTCACGTATTATGAAGAACTCGCTTGTACAGGGGCAACATACAACTCCATCTGTTGTGCATTTTTTACACCATTTTTTTTTTGATTCAGCTGTCAGAAAAAGCCTCATTCCAAATAACGGGGTAAGGGTAGGAGAATGCTGATGATGATCATTTGTTGTTAGAGCATCAATTGCTATGCATAACTGTGAATTTTTCAACTATGTAACTATCACTGTTCCAGAGATGCAGCAACAGACGGATGAACGGACAGTTTAGTCTTAGCAATAGGGTTCCATTTAACCTTTTGGTACCAAATGCTTCAAAAACTGGGTATTAGTACAATATCGTTAGCTAATTGTTGATTTTAAGGTGAACGAACTTCTCGTTAAGTTTACAACCTCAGATTAACGAATCCCCTCACTTTTAATTTGAACTTACAAAAATTATATCATCTTCATTCGATTGAAAGAACATTCGGAGTCATTTTGTGTTATAAAATATAATTACGGACTTGGGATCGTTGCGTTGCTACAAAAAAAGTGGGAGCGGTTTTTTAGCTGGTTCTATCTATACCAATTAATAAATACCGAGTTTTATATGCTACTTCCTAATTTTCTAACATTTTAAGGTCTGCATTTAACAGGGATTACATCTAAGTGATAAACATTCATGATTCAAAGAGATAGAATCGATCGGAATTACGTGATCAACGCATTTTTCAAATGCCATTACATTGACACCAACGTAGTAGGAATAATAGTGAATGAATCCCACAAAGGAATGTTAATTCATGAATGATGCACACAGCCTTATATTACGTTCGTTAAAAGATGATGCGAGTGCAAACAACATTAAGAAGGTAAACAAAAAGATTTTAAAATATTATTGAATTTTAGTGCCGACGTAATTTTTTTTAAATATTTTGGACATAAAACTACTTTTTACGGATTTAGACGCGTATATTTGTTTTAAATTTTGGCCCGACGTTTCGGAGACTCTCACCCGTGACCATGGTGACTGCAAAGTCTTCGAAACGTCGGGCCAAAATTTAAAACAAATATACGCGTTTAAATCCGTAAAAAGTAGTTTTATTTAAACAGACGAGTCGCGCAAGTGTTAGAAAATATTATTTTGGACATTTCACACAACGTCCTCTGGTCCCAAAGTAAGCTATATTTCTATGCTTGTGTTATGGGTACCAGATACGGATATACTACATACATATAATACACAGAAAACACCCAGACGCAGAACAAACATTTGTATGACAAGTATAAAAATCACACAAATTATTGTCCTGACCGGGAATCGAACCCGAGACCTCGTGATCGGCAGTCCGTTATATAAACCACTAAATGTCTGATGGAACGTTGAAAACAATTTATTTATTTATTTAAGACCCTACCCTATAGAAGATACCTACACAAATCGGAGGCATCCTCTTCCAGTCAACCTTGGATGATGCAGAAAGACGAAGTAGTAATTTACAACGCATATCGATAAAATGCCTTGCGTGTGAACCAAATCCACTAACTACTTCATCTATAATAGCTAGCATCATTGCCTATAACATTAATATATTAGTATGTATCAAATAACATAAAGAACCAACTAAATCGGTTGTTTACACCAAAAGATAACGAAACTATCTATCACTATCAAAATTATATGCGAAATATTCGACTTTAACAAAGAATTGATTATTGTAATGAAATGCTATTATGTTTTAATGTATTTGCCTACTGTTGTCAATAAATGCTATAAAAGTAAAAAAGTTATGGTATCTCTATCTTTTGAAAATGTATTGAATAGGACATTTTTAAGCCTCCAATGCACTTATTCAGGTTTTGCGTTAGACGTCGACGAAGGGCCACGCCCTCGAAGATCATAAAATCCAGTATTTTGTTGTCAATATCGGAACAACCTGCGAACTTTGAAATAAAAACGTATGCAGTGGTGAAATCTCAAAAATAACCCAGCATTTTTTATTATTGCATAACAAAAGATATCGTCAACGTTGACAAAATATTATATTTTATAAACGTACTTACAGAGCTGTGATGCGACTAATGAGAGGAGCACGTTGCATCAATTCTTGGAAGTAATCAGGGTTAGCAGTGACAGATCACAATGACAAAATTACTAGAACTCCTGCAACAGTGCATAACTAACGTGTTAGTTATAAATTATTTATTCCCACTGGTACCTTGCTTTTACCAAATAATCTACATTATAGTTATATGTTCAAGCATTATTAAACGGTCATAAATTGTCAATGGAGACATTTTTACTTTATTAAATAAAGCAACACAAGGCTTTAGTTATCTATTCGAATAAAAACAACAACATATCTAGTTGCGACATAATTATGAAAATTAGTTAATATCCAATCGTATGTAGCAAAGCGTGCTTCACGTGTCTATGCAATTTCTAAAATTTTATCTTAAATAATGTGGGGTCTACCAAGATGCGCTAAATACTTTGCAAATTGGTAGTCACCAAACAGGGATTGCGAATTATCCTCTTAGAAAGTTTCCAGTGCTTATTCGTTTCTGTGAAACATGCGTAATTATGTCGGTGTTGTGGATGGTTGACATACAGACACGTAATGACGTTGTTCCTTACATTACAGAGTAATCATATACGTGTCCGTGCTCAGCCGCGTCACGCACCGATAACAACCATAACAATAATAGCTATAAGCTGTGGGAAATGGTATCTAACATCTCACCGCAGTTTCATTATAATATGCAATCATGTCGATAGAGGTACGTTAATAGAAATTAAATTGTAAATTTTGTATTTCGTGTACTTATTCTAAAAAGTGGGTACATTATAAACATATAAAAGTGATGTTTGAAATTAGAGGAAATCTATCAGACGTGGTAAAACCCAAATGAAGATTAACGTTTTTTTGTGGTTTTAACTTGAGCGACTTCTTGTCTGAAGTGTTCTTCTCTGAAGAGAGTTTAGTTTCATTATTGTTTTGTATTTCTCTTAATCAATTTCGTAATTTCTACTTTGAATTCCATGTAACAACATAATAAGATTTCTGGAATGTGGTAACTCTACCGCGAAGCACCCGCATTGCAACATACTCGATGTGCAAAACATTGCTAGTATATCTCAACACTCATATTCCCATAAATCTTCTGATTATATAACGATTTCCAATGAATTGAATGCGCTAATCCAAAGCCATGTATTATGTTATTGTTAACAATAAATCTGATTTCACCATCCATTTGCTATGACAGCAAACAGCTGTGGCAAACTATCATGAATAATACACACGTCCCGTACATTTTGTGGCCTTCAGAATTACACATGTCTCTCAGCTTCTACGTTATTAATCGATAGTGCGTTCTACGGTAACTCTGAACATCCCTAATATGAATGCTACGAGTGGTACAGCTGTTTATGCTGGGTTATAATATAGTATATAGTAAGTGTGGTTTAGGGATGTGCCTTACGATTAACTGAACATCGTCTTTAGAAGAACCACAACTACCGGGTGCGTGATAAAAAGTTGATCTTATAAAATATGAGCGGGAAATCACTCAGGCATCTCAGTGAACGGACAGTTCTTTCCAAGTAGCAACATTGTTCAGCCTCCGGCTACAACGACTGTTCTGTTAACAATGTAACGAGCACTCCACCATACACAAGTTATTATAACAGATTTTCTTCGACTATTGTGAGCAAGTGAAACATTTTCAGAAAATTCTCATTTACCGTATTTCCAAGATAACCCATAAATTACGCTAAGCAATATAACAAATCCTTGATTGATATTAAACAGCTAAAATATCTTATCGAAAATTTATGACAACACTATTACAAAGAGATTCACAGACGAAAAGACACTTTTTTTAATCTTTAATAACAATCTGTGCCGATTCTGATTATCGATAGCAAGAAGAAACATTGTCAATAGTGGACTTTTTTTTTACATCGGTGAAAAATTTAACACAAATCCTTGGCCTGTGCGACCAGTACGGTGTGTCAGAAAAAAACATAAACACGCAAATATGCCGTTCACAGCACCGCTCAATCCACGTGATGCAGTTTATTAGAAAATGATTCAGAGCGAACATCAAGGGTGCGTCATTGGCTGACCATAACCTAAATAATAGCACTGCGATTTTAACTGCTTCCTCAAAACTATTTATAATGCAGCTGCCGCCATGATTTTACTACTTTTAATGATAATTACATTTTATATACGTTATCTGGCTGACTTTCTAATACCACAGTCAGTCCCTAAAATTTTATATTTTTCGATGGTGACAACTTTGACAACTTTTTCGTTCTAGTGCTATTGGTTTTATTATCTTAAATTATTATCTTTACTTTCTTGAGTAATTTGAGAATAGTAAAACAATGAAGTAATACATTACGTAATTCATTGTGTAATAGACTTTTTTAATATGTATGTAAACTCTATGAGTATCACGAAATATCATGTAATAGTTATTTCTAGGGATTAAACGTTTAACATAGTCATTTGTATAAAATACAAAGTACTATAATGAAGTCATCGAATGGTTTACATAGTGTAATAAATTCGAAGACGAAAGTCTGAAGTCTATTTCTTATCACTAACGTTTATAATAAATGTATTAAAGAGAAGTGCATCGGTAAACATCCAACATTTTAGTGCAATTACTTAAAAAAAAGCGTAATCAGAGTTACAATTATGTAGAGAGAGCGTTGGTCATGCTTGTCATGTACAAAGTTGTAGTGAAAAAGTTTGGAGAGGAAGGCGGTAGTTTGTATTTGCTTTCGTGGTGTTCAGGGAATGTAGTCTCGAGGCGGGTAATGACACATCCCGGAACAGCCAGGTGGCTGGGCCGACTGCGTATGGGCAAGGAATGCCACTGCAGCTACAGTTCGCCTGGGAACATGTTCAACATCACCGTCGTCGCGTTGCGACAGAGCCGACAGCATCATAACTGCTTTTCCTAACATGTTAGTTACTGTGAAGTTATAAAAAGAAAACAGCTTTTCATTTCTAATTACTAGCAACGAAATGCATGGTATGAAAAAAAACTGTCTGTGTTTTGTGTAAATCTATCCTTAGTTACAGGATATGTGAGAAGAATCCGGCGTTTAAATGTATTACAAGAAAAATTAGGGACATTAAGGGATCAGGTAATTGTAGATATATTAGTAGGTAGATTATATTGAGCAAATAGACCACATAACAGTGGGTAGTACTTTATACTATAATTTTACCAAAAAATTTCACAGTGGCAACATTAACGTAGTAAAAGCTTCTAATTATGGAATTTTAAATGAATACCAGGGTTCAAAGCCATAATTCCACAGGTATACACAAGACAACAATAAGCTTTGCGAAAGAAGAACAATAAAGCATCCCAATATTAGCTTGACCAATAATAAAATTTACATTCGCTATGCAATGCATTTACAATACTCGTAGGACTTTAATAAACGCAAAAAGCAAGATGTTACATGAATTTCAATAGCGACAAGAAATACAAATGCTTATAGAATACATAATGTCGGTCGGTCACCCATCACTTTTTTGGAGTTGCACGCATGCTAGCTACCGGTATTGACCTTTTGTATTTAAATGAACTCATAGCATTATGGAGACGGAAACAGGAACCATATACAAATATGGCAGTCTATTAAATAAAGCAATGACGAACTCATGAAATTGTTGCCAAGCAAATTAATAAGGTAGTCAAAACTGCCTATGGGGAGTCTTATGCCAAACTAAACCGTACCTAACATGTCTTAAACATGTCATGTGTTAGTGCTACGTTCAAAAGTACTAACTACTGAGTTACAACAATATAGATAGATTTAAAGCAATACAAAGTTACAGCAATAGTTAAGAAGCCAACAGTTATCAGTGTTATCACTAAGCCACAAAATCATGCAAAAAAGTTCATCTTTTGTCGAGCCTATAAGTAGAAATTTACTCGGCGTATCCCATTACTTGACTGACTCAAATGATTTGCAAGAAAAATCTACATCCGTCAGCTTCCATTCATGTAGTGGGTTAAGTAATCAATAATACTAAAGATATGCAGGTACACTCTTTTCTACGGAGGATTTGGTTTACTGTTGATATCAAAACGAACATAAAAGCAATCTCAAATGAGAATAATTTGATACCGTGATAAAACAGAAGAATCGAAGGCAAATGCTATGCAAAATTAACTTACAATGACAGCATATTTTTTCATGCACATTTCGTATTAAAAATACCACCATTTATCATTTTCCTCGAAGTCGTCGATGGGTACATTGAACAATACCTATTTTAGCATTCGGTAGCTGATCGCGGTTTCTTGGCACTAAGTGAAAACTGCAAGTGCACAAGAATTTATTATTGCTATAAGTCACGCGACGAATACTAATAAGGGAGGTGGCGGTGTCGTCCGTGCGTGTCCAGACGTAGCCCACTCAATTGTGCGAAATATTAAATATTCAATTCCGCGAAACCGCCGGAAATGACTGTTTCATTATGCTCGTCGGGTGTGTAAAATGATCGATTTGGATTGGATGGTATCCGTCTCGAGCCAGCAACATAGCTCTCTTCTCAGATCACAATTTCTGATAAAGATCATTCTGAGAGCGGACGAAACTAATGTTTCAACTTCAACGTTTAAAACAAAGGTTTCTCGTAACACTTCAAAGTAACGACTGAATCATACTCTTCAGTAAATTTTGTTGCCAATAATTTATTTATAAGGTTATAACGACAATATTTTTTACAAAAGAAAAGTAGTTTATGTGGTATATCCGTATTCTGGTAGCCATAACACACGCATATTAACTTGGGACCAGAGGACGTTGTGTGAAATGTCTTTGTGTAAATATTTATTTATTTGCTAAGTCTTACGATTTGATTGTATTACATATTAAGCAGTTTATAAAGAAGTTAAGAAGCAAGTAATCATAAAACAAATGTGACATAATGTGCGTGCAGGTCGCAATATATTACGTTGGCCACCGCCAAAGACTCGCGCTCGCGACTGACAGACGCACGACATACGGTGACAGCATAACAAGAAGTACCCAACTGTGGGCTGAAGAGATGCCAAGATACACGTGCGATAATGTTTTTGGTATTTTCATTTACGATACAATTCTATTATTTAGAGAAGTATATAGCAAGTACCATAAACTTGCAAAGAAAGTAGCTTTTTATAAAAAGGGCTTCTGAATAAACATACGCCTCGTGGTGGAGTGGTTCATGTAACGGACTGCCGTTCACGAGGTCGCGGGTTCGATTCCCGCTCCGGACAATCATTTGTGTGATCTTTATACATGTCATACAAATGTTTGTTCTGCGTCTGGGTGTTTACTATGTATTATAAGTATGTATTTACAAAAGAAAAGTAGTAAGTATATGTAGTCTATCCGTATTCTGGTACCCATAACACAAGCACAGAAATATAGCTTACTTTGGGACTAGAGGACGTTTTGTGAAATGTCCATTAATATTTACTATTTTAATTGTTGATATTGACAAATAATAAAGCCCCACTTTGATTTAATTGATTTTGTAAAACTGTAAAGCACACATCTACTACACTGTATATCAATATTTTTAGGAAATTATCCCGTATTCAATTACTATATTTCATTACTTAGATAATTATAGTGTTTATATGCCGAATAGTTTTTGGAATTACTACTTTGGAAAATAGAACGTGTTTATGTGGTTAAAATTGTTTTGAAATTCTCAGGAAATTTCTATGTAGGTACAAACTAAACGGAATATGTAGTAATTTCAAATCAATTTGGAATTTAAACAAATTTACATTTTCACCACTATTTACATTTTAAGGTTTATTTAAGCACGTCTTTACTTTGTTGGCAATATTTTTGGAGTTTGTGTATGTGTATATGACTGCGTGAATAAGAAAATCTCCGCTCCTTACAGCTGAACAAATTTTTGTTAATCTTGTTTGTAAGTCGTGAACGGGTGTGCATTAACCGTAGATTTTCTTAATTTTAAACTGAGTTTATAGTATGCTTGTGTTTTATTAAGTGAAAAATATAACGTGGGTAGTTACGAAGCGAATATGCGTGATCGCGTGCGTCGGACGGCAATTCCGGCAACCGCAGGGCACGTCGGTGTATCTGAGGTGGCACGCGAACATCTTCTTGCTAATCGGCCTAAATACCTACATACATATTCACTGCAATTATTCGTTTAACTTCGAAATGTACTAATTCAACCAACTAATCTACTCCTTGGACAATCCTAGTGGTCCAACCGCGGTGTAACATATGATTTTCATGCATACATCTTCGTTTCCATCCCGCTCAGAACAACATTACAAATAAATTATATAATATTTGTGTGATAAAGACAGACGCAGTACAATTGGTACTACAATTGGTCTCAGCATTTACTAGGTGTAATAAAAAGGTGAGTGTTTACATAAAAGGTATTCCAAGATAGCACAAGTACAGTAAAATAGCATAATTAAATTTTTTTTAAATATTCGTGGACACAACGTCCTCTGGTCCCAAACTAAGCTTATATGCTTGTGTTATGGGTACCAGAATATGGATATGCTACATTTTCTTTTGTAAATACATACTTATAATAGATAGAAACACCCAGACGCAGAACAAACATTTGTATGACAATTAGACGTTGAGATAACAGGTTGTGGGAAATACCCTTAATAACTATATTACTATTATTTCTGTTTATCCTTTGGTCTTATATCAGCATGATGATAAGTGTAAACTATTATCAATCTTTTAATTTCTTATATTTAATAACAGATGTATGACAGGCAATAACTAAGATAAGAAAAACAAGCAATTGTCATGTAGCATTATCGACTAAAATATTATTGAATGTAATGATTATTAAGCAATTATTATTGAATAATTACTTCACCGAACAGTTATAAAAAAATAGAGTATTTGCACAATTTGTTATATTATAATGTTAGGTAAATTCCATTGAGATAAATAAATAAATCATTGACAAAATCTGTAAAGTTCGACTCAAAAACAATATACTCAACTTTTCCAAAATCAGTAATGGTAATATAAGTACACGTATAAACAAGGAACTATTCAGTAACTTATGAATCTCCTATGTTACTAATAAAGTGTGGCGTAAAATAAATATTTCATAGGTGTGCTTTGACGGGCCAAAGGATAGCTGGTATGAGAATATGATATAGCGCTTGCATGATGAGATAGAACTAAGGAAGTCTTATCATCATTACAGAAGAAAATTGAGAGGCAATGAGTTTATAACACCTAACATCCCTTTGAAGGGAAAAGGGCCTTACAGAACCTAGTGTAAATTATTTGGGCCGGATATGCAATAAGCGATTCTCTCGCCAGAAATGTTTTTTTTTGACATTTCTCACAACGTCCTCTGGTCCCAAGCTAAGCTTATACGCTAGTGTAACTACTTTTCTTTTGTAAATACATACTAATAATACATATAAAAAACCCAGACGTAGTACAAACATTGCTATGACATTTATAAATATTTCACAAATGATTGTCCCGAGCGGGAATCGAACCCGCGACCTCGTGAACGGCAATCCGTTACATGAACTACACCAAGAAGCCAGAAAAGTTAAATTGGTTTTTACTGAAAAACCATGATATCCCTACTAATATAAATGCGAAAGTAACTCTGTCTGTCTATTACGCTTTCCAGCGTTTCAGTCAAAATCAAATTTCTTCAAAATCGGTTAAGAGGTTTAATCTTAACCGATTTTGATGAAATTTGGCACCGACAATCTTTAGACCCTGAGAAAAGACATAGGGTAGGTACCTTTTATTGCGAAAAAAAGGGATGAAAAGTTTTCTAAATTTCACGCGGACGGAGTCGCGGGCAACAGCTAGTATCGATATAAATATACAGCTTTTTATGTATAGCTGTATAACTGCATGAATTGCATAAAGTTTTATCTAATTAACTTTGTAGGTTATAATAAAAATACATTGCAGTTATCTGTGACAATGTTTCTATTCTATTTTGAAACTGTATCCCCGACAAAAAACTTATGTAAATGGTGAGCATTATGTTATACGTTTTGTTGTTTACTATGATAAACTCGGTATGGAATAAGGAGTAGTCAGTAGTACCATTGCGAAAATCATGTTATGGAAAGCAAATCGGAGAATAGTTAGAGATTTCACATAAGTAGCTGATAGAAAAAAGGTAGATTCTTTAAAATTTTTGCTCATACAACTATCAAACAAAGAAAAAAGATATATAAAATAGCAATTTTTCAATGTTACGTGATATATAGATCATTGAATTCTAGAAACTTGCTCAATATTCAGAATAAGCATGACTGACTAATAAATAGAGTATTTACCTATTGATTCATACAACTTGGTACTGGCTATAATCAGTAAAAGCAAGAGATAACAGGAATAATGAATCTATGTCACTAATATTTAAGTTAAAAAAAAATTAACTTAAAAATATATTGCCTAATTATAATAAATTTGGTAAAACCCGTTTGATTATTTTATCACAAGACTCTTTTAATATAAGAAATCAAAATATAGAAAACCATTAATAAAATAATACTTAACTAATGTAATGATTGACACCATGACACTTACGAAATCTAAAGGGGTAAAAAAATTGTAATATATGAGGAATATCAAAAAATTATGGGCCGATTTAAACACAAAAAAATGGTCAAGTGCGAGTCGGACTCGCGCACGAAGGGTTCCGTACCATTATCTATGCAACATAAGGCAACGTTATTAGTATCAAGCAAGAAACGGTAAAAAATCATGTTTGTTGTATGGGAGCCCCCCTTAATTATTTATTTTATTATATTTTTAGTATTTGTTGTTATAGCGGCAATAGAAATACATCATCTGTGAAAATTTCAACTCTCTATATATCACCGTTCTTGAGATACAGCCTGGTGACAGACGGACGGACGGACGGACAGCGAAGTCTCGTAATAATCTCGTACTAATAGGGTCCCGTTTTTAATTATGTGTAAATTAAGTAATTAGGTCCGTGACAGGTTAACTAGACGCAGGTGTAACGGCGTGACGGACTTATTGACGTAATAATAAAGAAAAAAAACTTGTTCAGGTTCTTTAATAGAAAAGTTCGGACTTACCACAGGTAAATGACTCATACAATGACATTGAAACTTAGCCGTTAGAATTATAATTATACCTACTAAATGAAGCAGAGATAAGAATATTATATTAATTAATTTAATGAATGATCACTTAACGCCTAAATGTACATAACTTAGAAACGACAGGTCTAAATTAACCTATATAAGGCTTGTACGGAAGAAAAATAAATATTCAAGAAAAAAATGGCTGTACGAAGTTCGCCAAAAATCAGCTATTAAGTAATATAAATGTTTATGTCAGCAAACTTAATACAAAGCTCATCTTTTTAAAAATTGCTAAAAGATGTGTAGAGACAGTTACAATTATTATTTTCTTTTCAACAAAACTTTGTTTTATGTTGAATTGACAAAACAAAGTTTTTATATAAAAATCATTTATTTAATATCGAAACCCTACACTGAGAGGAAAAATCTTCACGCTAACATAAAACCGCACTTCATAATAAATTATGATATGGCAAACAAAGAAAGGTGGAAGAAATTATTAATGTGAAAATGAGAAATATGTAACTATAAATAACAAGCATACCTAATTTAGACCCTTTTCCTCTCCATGGGTGGGACACATCAGCTCACTATATTTTATTTATTTACTTAATATTTTTTTTTAGTTTTCATATTTATTTCATGTTTCATATTTTGGTTTTTTTTTGGTTTATTTAATTCTTTTTTTTTTACAATCGTTATATTTGTTGTTTTTATCTTATTTTAATATTGTTATTGTGTTTTTTTTTATGTATGAATGCTTTATGTCTCCATGGGGGTGAATAAATACTTTTCTTTCTTCTTCTCTTCTTTCTTCATAGACTGTCAGTGAGTACAAAGTTTAGCTCTTACTTGAGTAAGTAAGAGCTAAACTTTGTTAATAACTACAAAATTGAGTGACAGAATACGCACAATATTAATGACATGTGAACATTCTAGTATAAGCGTAGAAATTGTGAATAAACATACAAAAAAGTCATAACAGTTTGCTTAGAATTTTGTTGTAGACAATGTAGCCAGCATGAATGAATTCACATTAAAGAAGATTTTATGTATGTGTGCGTGAGTGTAGTGTGTACCAAGAAGGCGACACCTCAGTGGAGGTCTCGACACGGCGACGATTCAATATTTGCTCACGGAGGCGGCGACAGACTCACAGCAATACCAAGATGCTGCCCGAATGTTAATTTTCACGATGAAGCCATTTGTTGGATGTGCACAGACATCGTAACGACCTCGCGCTACATTCTCAAAACTCATACAATCCGACGATTAAACGCCGACTATTGATTGTTGTATGAATTATGTGGACAAGAATTACTCCTATAGATATTACCAGTACTTTGACACCAGCGATTGATCGATTCAAATATTCATTCCGCGTATCGAAGGAGCAAAAAATATTCACATTCCTGACATTTAATATGGACTATCACGTACCAGGTGCGAATATGTCATACTCATTTTTATTCAGCCAGAACATTTCTGATTGAAAATTTTGTATATAATTCAAAGTTTGCCCTCTTGGTTAAACATTTTACTGTTCGTAATTATTTCCCAACACCAAACGCATCTCTCGGTATCACGTTTTCTTACCTACTGTTTTGTATAAAGACATTCCTCGATAATCAGTCTATTAGTCATTTGTTTTTACAGAGAAGAGAATGTTTATAAAAATTGTAGAATGAAAGTTTATATTCAAGAAGTTAAGCCATGTGGTCAAACCATTATATTACACGGTTATTGAACACATGAATGGAAATAAAAAAACTGTAGAATGGGGGACGCAGTCAACTATCCATGTCATGTCAATATTGGCTATTCGACTAGAAATGTGTTTGTTAAGTAAAAACAGAATCGTGTGAACAGTTCGGGACGGAATTGATCGTAGTGGCCAAACGCAACTCGCAACCATCACCCGATCACAGCAAACTGACATATCCGTTTTGAATATACATATGTACCTACAAAGTTTTCAAAAGAATGAATCCGTTTATATTACGCATGTGAAAAGTAAAGCATTTATGTTTTACACATCGATGATGAGACCTACGACTATTTGTTCCGAGAAAATAGACGCAATAATGTTTCAAACATGGACATGATATTACAAATTGTAATTTAACGAATGTTATTATGTGGAAAGACAAAGTTACGAGTATAAAAACGAGCTCTCTGCTCGGGGTAAAAAGTGGTATCATGTCATCGATGTGACAGCGCTCTGTTGTCGTCAACGAAATACGCTTAATGATCGTGAGATACCTGTTAGGGCCACATACAAACAACTATAATTCGTGTGGTATTCGACGAATATCCCAAAATGTCAGCTAATGCCTTAAGGCAGTATTACAGCTATTAAGATCTTGTTAAGTAAGGTTCATTCAAAAATAACAGAGCAAATTAATTTCGTGATAATACACAAGTTCCAAGAAACATTATATTTAGGATTCGATATTAATCCTAAATGAAACACGTACGCTTCGTAGAAAGTTAAGGTTCGTAGGAATTTTGTTACTCACCTTAATTGAATTTTTATTTTCTTTTTAACGCTATATTTAATAGGGGTTAATCATCATCATTCTTAATTACGTCAGTATATGTGTATATTTATCTGTATGCCTGTCTGTGGCTTTATAGAACAAGTCTCAAACTCTAATTGATACAGTACGTATTATGATGAAATATTAAGTGTAAGTCTAAATAGTATAAGTAGTAAAAAGTAAGTAAAGTAGGTAAAATATCAAGTCAAACAAATAAGTCGCGCAAGTGTTAAAGAATATAAAATATTAAGTTGTTAACGGAAAATTAATATAAAGCCTTGACTTATACGAAGAGAATAAATAGGCGTGTAATGTTTCCCAAACACCCTTATCAAACTGTGTGTGGAAGAACCGACCCGTATATTCAATAAATTATAATTCACACAGAACAAAACACCTCCTTGTCCAACTATAGCAACTGAGGTGAAAAAAAATATTTACAAAGGAATTGTTACCTACATGGTAAGAAAAAATAAAAATAAGATGAGAGAGATCAATATTGTAGATAAATAAAACGGTCCATTGTGAAGGCTGTGCTGCCGCGCGACCGTGCCAAGCACCCTCAAATCCACGACCTCTTGCACCGTGCATTCGAAATAGGGTTGACAATATTGAAATTTTTAAATATAATAATTAAATATAATAATATTTGAAATCTGTACGTTACCTAACTGCTGGGAAAGGCTTCTGTCTAAAAGCACATATAGGACAGAAATATGATGTCACAAGGTAGTTCAAGTATTACGTAAGCAGATTTATTACAGTTATTACCTACCAGAGTGCCTAAACATATACATTATTTGCGGGAATCCCCGAAAATGCGTTTCGTTTTCAAGCAAAGACAATGTGAGGGTTCCCATTCGTGTAAAAAAGTAATTTTACTACCGATGACGTAATCATCATCTAGACTCCCCTACCCCCCATGTCATCCAAAATAAGCAATACATAGACCACCCCGCCCCCACATAGTGCTTACGTAATACTTGAACGGCCCCTAGGTAGGTTAAAATATGTTGTTGCAACATTTTTCATTTTTTCTGTACTAGTTAGGTATAATTAAGAAATGACGATCTATCGTGATACAGTAATGATTAAAAAGACAAATATTCTCGATATTACATAAGAGTTGCAACCCTATTATAAACATACTCACACGACGAACAAAAACATATGACCTGTCTGAATCATCAACACAGTCCATTTGAAACTATGTCTGGGAATTTCGAATTCACACACAGTTTTGGAAAAATAACTATGCATACTTTATGACAGAAATTTGTTGATATGATAGCATCGAACTGCCTTACTGACACCATTGAGGTGATTGTTTAGGAATAGATCCTAACTGCCGAAATGATGACAGTAAATGTGTTTTCAGTAGCAATCCGTGAAAAGAAAATTTCTTTAAGAGTCTATTCTCTCTTAAAAACTAACCAGATAAGGTGTCTATGGCTGCATCCCTTACCTGCCCTGAAGCCACACAAATATCAATGTGTCAAGCTATACGTCATATAAAACATTATTAGTCTCTAAAGTACGACCAAGATTCAAGATCGAACGCGCACCAACTATCTGGCAAATCTGTGCCTACTCTACATTTCGGCATATTACTATAGAAACTGATAACAAATCAGGTCGGACAACAGTTTCACCGTGGGAATTTGTTAATAATATTTGCTATGCAAAGCAGTGACACTAGAAAGCTTGGATTTTGTCTGCTATTTGTATAGGCATCCAATGGTTCTTCTCCAGCCCATTTACGTTCCACTGTTGGGCACGGGCCTCCTCCACTTTGGGAGGGATTACGGTCTACTGTGCCGCGCTGACCAGGCGTGTTGGCACAAGGTTTATTTTCGAGTTTTCCGTCTCTCACAGAAGATGTTATCTGTGTGCAATATCCCTTAGCTGACTTTTACAGCACCCTTGGGAGGAAATGGGGTGGTGACACTTGTATTCTTAATCCGTCGCCACACGGATAATCCAATGGTTCGTTAAAACTAATACCAATCAGAAAGTTGAAGGAAATCACTTTCATCTAAGTTTTATATCCGTTACTAGACATGCGAGAAGTAAGTTATATCGATAGGAACCTAATATTAAACAACATGTGAAGCCTAACCTACGTTACCCTTTTGAAGAAAAACACGAACGAAGATGTATCTATGTTTGGCACAGTTTGTAAGAGATGATAACAGTAAATAAACGTATTATTGTAAAGTTATTTGTGTAAAAGATAACACGACCACCGAATTTGTAAAACAAAGCGAGGAAGGATTTACCTGCAGGAGCGATATAGTGTCGAGCTTTAAAATAATCGGTTCAACAAATCGAGTCATTCGAACGTGTCAGAACATGTCGTTTCTTTTTATTTGGGCCCAGTGGGTTGTCAACGGTCGTTTTGTAAATTTTATGGCCACTTCATTAAGTATCCGAAACGTTTCATTTGGCGTATCACTATTGACTCGTCAACTAGAGATAAGCTTGAACAGCGTGGTATTTTTGCAGTATTATTTTCCCATAGAATTTTATCTGTAAATGATGTCAGCAGGTTTCCAACACATTATTAAAAGCGGTAAAAAATTAAAACATAGTTTTCCTCATTATAGATGATGAACTTCACACCTGTATGTCCCAAAGAGTTGAATAATGGCGCAATTAGTGTGTTGAGCGGTATGAAGTAGTTATGTGGATGTCGTATACTCTCCAGCATTAAATTGCAATTTCGCAAATGCCGTACCATTGTGCCGAGCATAGCTAGTTACCTACAGCTATCGAAATAAGTACATTCGAAACGGCTAACACAATACTTGATTATACTACCCTCGCAAAATAGCTCTTTAATAATGATTTAATGGATAACTTCTACTGCAATAAAATGTGACACCCCACCCCTGGAGCATCTGTAAAAATAGCTAAAATAAGAGATGATAACAATGAAAAACTGAGATTCATTTGACTTGATGAAACAGCGATACCATTGATAGTTAAATAGCTCATACACATTAGAATGTAATGCTTAATACCGATAAACAAAATTATATAAAGAGGAGAAAATGCATTCCCACAGCACCGAGCATCAATGCAGGCAGCAGCGGACGATCCACGGCGGGGGAAGGCGGCGACGGAACAAAGAGCCTTCCGGGAATCGGCACAATACAGGTTTGCGGCGACGTGCGATACCTTCGCAGATACCGGCCGCAACAGCTCAGGTACTCCACAAGACAATTCACGACCAACGACGAGCTTTTGTCAACTAAAGAGGAATAAGAAACCCAACGGGACATTCGGACCGTTTCGAACAATCAATAATGTTTTTACTTTTTAACTACTTGTAATAAACTTATCACCCTCTCGTTTGCCACGTGGTATATATATATATGGGGGGCAATCAATGCCCAAAACAAGCTTAATATAAACACTGTTCTGCCAACTCTATGAAATTTGAGACCTTATGTACGACCATCGATTAACTCTATCGGTGTGATTTAGAAATAGATGGCATCCAATTTGTGGTATAGCAAACCAGTTGTAACGTAAATAGAAAACATTTGTACACATCCTTTTGGGAAGTTATAAGCGTGATAATATAATAAAAAAACCACTCGTAATACATATTGAAAATCAAGATTGCTATTCTCGCTAATCATTATCTGTATTGATAGCAATCAAACGTGACAAAAAACCGCCAATATTGACTTACCAAGGCGCTGTACCTGGAATTTTTATGCGTATGGCACGAATATTGATAAGGCCCAACGTTAACAAGTCTAAACATGTAGATAATATATAATGTGAATATATTTGAATATATTTGTTTATGCATACATTTTTGAGGGATGATGTCTTTTAGAAGTTGTAAAGAAAAGTAAAAGTGAGGTATTATAAAATCTCAGAATATAACCCGTTCTGGCGTTTGTGAAGGATTTATTACATGAGTGACATGGTCACATCACTGTCGCTCCTACGCAATCGTCTCAACAAGTACTTACATACTTTGAAAGCCAAATTACGAGTACATATTATAAAAAAAACCCGACTGAGAACAAAATAATTAACTGAGAAGATAAAACCCAGGTATCTAGTTAAACAGTAGGATTTTGTTGAGTGAATGCTGTCGTCAATTCTACATACATAATTCTAGTTTTTTAGTTAGTTGCTTGTTCGCAGATTTCTATTGTGTCAATTTTACAATATCGGCTTTGTTTCATAGTTAAATAGTACTAACTAATAAAACCTATTGTTACTTTATTGTACAACGTAGTAGAATATAATATATGTATCTAAATCATCACATATTATTTGCAGTTATTGTTTTACAACTAAAATTATGAAACAAAACAATATATTCTTGAAATTTCGACGCTTTATTAAAATTGCTTAGAAATATATAATATAATACTACACTAGCAATTAGTAGAATTATAACCGTAACATAACTGTCTGTGTAGTAATGGATTAAGAATACAAGTGTCAACACCCCTTTATCTTTCAAGGGGGCTGTAAGAGCCAGCTAAGGGATAATGTTATCAAATAAAATTATTTTTAAGAGATGGAAATCTCGAAAATAAATCCTGTACTAACACGCCCGGTCAGCGCGGCAGAGTAGACCATAATCCCTACCAAAGTGGAGGATACCCGTGCCCAACAGTGGGACATTAGTGGGCTGGAGAGAGAGAGAGAACCGTAACTCATAAATATAAAATAGCTAAAGACCGAAGCAAAGAATAAGATGTTACAAACAGTTGATAATAAAATTGTTGACATCTCACAGCAAAGTAAAGTATTTATCTAAAAAAACACAGTTTAATGTTAACACGACAGTAATCTGCCATCTAAAAGTTTCTTAACTCGTAAACATGACTAATACAGTGCTATAAGTCAACAAGTAAATTATAATCTTGTCAATAGCATAGTTAGCAGTATCTTAAAGAGGGACGGTTGCATACTTGTAGTGTGTTATATTAATGTTCAGCTGTCACGCCACCCTGTCTGAGAGTTCTTTGAGAGTAGGAGAATTTATGAAACTAGATACATGTGTATATAATTTTATAAATACTGCAGCTCAGCAATTGAACAGTTGTAGCAAAGATAACAATGCTACAATGTAAATGAATGATTTGTTGACGTATTACACGGAATCAAAGCTAATACATACTTAAATTTGTTTATTTATCAAAACCAATATACAACAGTAAAAATTCTAGTAAGTTTATCACCATAAATAATATCCTTTTATCTCATAAACAAAATAAATGAATGATGCATTGATTAGAGATACTTATCAAAGTAATTAATTAATTAAGTGAAACGGTTGATTTATATTGTTGCAGTGGTTGTTCGATTTATGAATATGTTTGTGATAACTAAATAATTATTATCGAAATATTAATTAACCACACACGGCATTGATTACTTAAATCAAAACATAACAACATATGACAACATATATGTCAACATGCCTATAATCGATTGACCTTTAATACCAGCGATAGTTTAAACTTAACTAATACTAAATAAACTAAATTACAATGGAAAAAATGATAACCATAAGCGGGACTTGTAGTTCCATTATAATTTAGTTTATTTAGTAAAAAGCATAGCGAGTCGATCTCAAAATATTAATAAATTAACTAATACTATTTAAGGGCCTACATCAATATTATCGTATATCATCGCCGACACGTACATATTATCACAGCCAGTAGGCACAGAAAATGAAGAATTAGGGATACTTTTCCTATTTACTCAAAATCTACTAAATATATTGTAATTCTGATTTACGTGTTTCTATACATTATAGTTACCTATGTTTTTAAAGTTATTTCATTAGTTAATACGCGATAATAGACCGACAAATGAAAAAAATAAAAAATTTGAGAGGTTGTTTCGCCAAGATTTTCTATCGAGAAAACTTTTTTCAATCGCGTTTCTGAGTTTATGCGATCCTAGATCATATATTGAAAAAACATATACTTAAAAATTGGTCAAGTGCGAGTCGGACTCGCGCACGAAGGGTTCCGTACCATTATCTATGCAACATAAGGCAACGTTATTAGTATCGAGCAAGAAACGGTAAAAAAATCATGTTTGTTGTATGGGATATAATATATATATGGGATTAAATATTTATTTTATTTTATTTTTAGTATGTGTTGTTATAGCGGCAATAGAAATACATCATCTGTGAAAATTTCAACTGTCTAGCTATCACCGTTCTTGAGATACTGCGTACGGAACCCTAAAAATCATGTTTGTTGTATGGGAGCCCCCCTTAAATATTTATTTTATTTTATTTTTAGTATTTGTTGTTATAGCGGCAATAGAAATACATCATCTGTGAAAATTTCAACTCTCTAGCTATCACCGTTTTTGAGATACAGCCTGGTGACAGACGGACGGACGGACGGACGGACGGACGGACGGACGGACGGACGGACGGACGGACGGACGGACGGACGGACGGACGGACGGACAGCGAAGTCTCAGTAATAGGGTCCCGTTTTTACCCTTTGGGTACGGAACCCTAAAAATTAGAGCTCTAGCCATTCAATCTAAAGAAACAATGAAAACTTCGTACATAGAAAAATGCACGAAGCTATTTTGGTATCCTCTTAAGGTAAATACATCATATTTATTTTAAACTAGCTCTTTCCTGCGACTTCATACGCGTCGAATTTAGACAATTTTCGCTGTTTATGAAACATTTTTCACTGATGCTTCGCCCCTATTGGTCGCAACGTCATGTTATAGCCTTCCTCGATAAATATACTATCAAACACAAAATTAATTTTTCATTTCGAACAAGAAGTTCCTGAGATTAGGGCTTCCAAACAAACAAACAAGCAAACTCTTTAGCTTTATAATATAAGTATAGATAAAACAACCAATATATGATATTCTCTGTAAAAAGCACTAAGAAAATACATTTCCAAATATACCGCGAAAATTATTTTCCTATTGGCAACAAAATATTAACGCTAACATTTTTATATAACTAGAAAAATATTCGGTGAAAGCAATCCTAGGGCTTCTATACGAATTGAATAGTTATTTGAAGTTACAAGTTGGAAACAATACCTTTTAGTACCTACATTATGGTTAGTAAACTGTAGAGTTTCAATACAATTAACTGAAAGTTCTTGGAAAGTCCCCAGTAAACGAATACTCTCTATGGACGTGGTCCCCTTTCTACGTCGCAATTAATATGGCAAATTAGTAATCACGAGGCATAAATGAATATCTTTTAATTAATACAAGCTGTTTCACGCTACTACGAACACGTTAGAAAATTTTCCCTGTTTTTGCACTTTTTTTCACAAATGCTTCGTTTCCATTGGTCGTATAAAACTATTCAAAACAATAGAAGTTAATAGTTTTTGAGATTAGCGCGTTCAAACAAACAAACACACTTTTCAGCTTTATAATATTAATTAGAAAGAAAGAAAGAAGAAAGAAAAGAAATTCAAAAATCTTTCTTTCTTTCTTTCTTAATATTAATTATAGATTATTTTGCCATTTTATACGCGTGAATTTTTTTTTTTGTATCAATTAGTTATGTAACCATATCGTTTCTCGAGAACTAGACTATTTATGTCCCAATTTCATTTAAATCAGTTCAGTAGCTTTGACATGAAAGAGATACAGGAAAACAGTTACTTATAAATAAATCAATAAATAAATAAATAAATCATTGACATTTCACACATCGTCCTCTGGTCCCAAGCTAAGCTTATATGCTTGTGTTATGGATACCAGAATACGGATATAATACATATACTAGTTTTCTTTTGTAAATACATACTTATAATACATAGTAAACACCCAGGCGCAGTACAAACATTAAAAACATCACACAAATTATTGTCCTGACCGGGAATCGAACCCGAGACCTCGTGATCGGCAGTCCGTTATATGAACCACTCCACCACGAAGCCCGTCATATACATTTATAATGTTCGTAAGGAAGTAAGGATTAATGTCGTTGCTGACAAAGTCTTTACAGTTTATAGTCTATTTATCAAGGAAGGTATAAAACGTAGAACGACATATTGGGACGGTGCAGTATCCATAAATATTGTTTAATGGATGCAATACGCGCATAGCACGGTTACTATGTAGATGCAAATATAGCTTTTATACAGACGTAAAGATTGTATTAAAGATATATATGCATTCTTTAGATTTATCGCTGGATAAATAAATAACTTGAAGTAATAATTGTACAATAATACTTAATAAATCAAATTATGGTGAAAAAAGTGACTGCCGCAAGCGGGACTTGAACCCACGACCTCGGAATACCGTTCCGAAGCTTTTCCAACTGAGCTTATTGCGGTCGTGCCGGCAACATTCAAATTAACCACCACATTTGTCACTCGATTGAGTTTATATATTTTTACGTACAACGCCATCTATCAAGATTGTTTTACAACATCTCGACCAACCACTTAGTATTCTTTACAGAATACGAATGGTTTGAAATGACGCGACGTTCATTACTAAAGTAATTTATTAATTTTGAAATTGACATGCTATGCTTTTTACTTAATAAATCAAATTATGGTGGAAAAAGTGACTGCCGCGTCATTATTTCAACCCATTCGTATTCGGTAATGATGGTAATGATTGCTCCGTGCAGGGACTGAACCTGCGACTTCGTCAATGGCACACACACATGAACCTACCAAAAAGTAGAAAAAAATTAATCTAAGTTTTTACGAATTAATTAACTCGGAAAATCTTAAAATTGTTTGATGATTATGTAGGTAGCTTTACTATTGTAAGGCAGTATGGTAAAAAAGATACTTTTGGTTTTGGTTTATGGCGTGCCAATTGAAGTTTCCCCGTTATGTTGAGGTCGCCTTCAAAGCTCAGTCTAACCAGTCTATCATGTTTTGTAGATATGTATTTGTCATTGTGTAAATTCAAAGGTTTTATCTTGCCTTTGATAAGGCTTCAGAAAGTATAATAATAAAAGAATATTTATAGATATTTATTGAGGGAACGATACAGTTCTTTATAAATGGAGGTACAAAAGAGTAGGCAATATAAGACATATACATAGAGCTTTTCCTCCCGGAAAAGTTCTATGTATATGTATCAACGCGGGAGCGTTGTATTATATTTCTAAAGATATTTATCCATTTCTTTATCCATTTCTTTAAAGATATTTATCCATATCTTTATTTTGTATATCTTGCTCTTGAAAATCACAAATAAACCGTATGATAACACGTCTGGTCAGCGCGGTACGGTAGACCATAAACCCTTCTGGAGTGGAGGAGCCCCGTGCCCAACAGTAGGCCATTAATGGGCTGAATAGAGAGAAATAGAGAGAGAGAGAGAATGAGAGAGAATAGTGAAAAAATAACATTAGAGATATACATGAAATCAAAAGATACCTATAGGTTATAGATAAGTTTCCTGTAATAGTAATATCTTTATACGGTTTTCCCTAACTAAATCGGTTTATTAATTAGTCTCACAGGATATTTCAAAGTGTAAACATTAACAGTATGTTCGTAACATACGAGTGATTCATGGAATATAACAAAAATATCTCGACTACAAATCTTGGTCATGATGCCAACAAAGTTGCGACACGATATCACTGCGATGCAGTTTAGTTAACGTGTAAATCAGCTTACTATATTGACTAATAAGGACCACGGAATACTTATAATAAAACAAAGACGTTATTTGTGTTGGTTTCTAAAAGAGCTTGAATATTTAAAAATACGCCACGGATTTTAATACCATTTCTTAATTAATACAGTGGTTTAAGGTTTTAATGATATAATTGTCCGTGTGGACACGGACACACAAGTGTTACCACCCCATCTCCACCCCAGGGTGCTGTAAAAGCCAGCTAAGGGATATTTTACACAGATGACATCCTCTGTGAGAGACGGAAAACTCGAAACTAAGCCCTCTGCCAACACGCCTAGTCAGTGCGGCGCAGTAGACCATAAACCCTCCCAAAGGTTAGGAGGCCCGTGCCCAACAGTGGGACGTTAACGGGCTGGAGAGAGAGAGATATATATAATTTATTGTTTGGTTTCTAAATTCCACGCGTATGAAACCGCGGGCAACAAGTAGTAATAAATATGATAAAGATACTTCGAAGTGTAGAAAATTTGGTACATCTGAACAATTAAACGGTTCAAATTAAGTAGAGTTCGGGATAATAAACAAATATGTTCCTCGTTAAATAAAACACTGGCTTGCACCAGCCACAAACAAGGCTTCATACCCGGACCAAAGAAGTTATAGAATTACATTGTTATTGAAGCCATTTTTAAAAGTAAAAAAAAAGATATAAATACTTAAATCAGTCGGAATAACTATTTAATATTATATTAATTATTTAAATTTGATTTTTTATATAACAAGCTTTAAGAATGAATAACATCTTCCAATTTTCTTTCATCAATATATCGATTTTATAGTCTTTCTGCCAACGTCTATATTAATATTTATAAACTTCACGTATGGCATATTAAACGTACCTGCTATGAATAAAATTTAAAAGATTTTCTTTAGCATTTAACGATATGCAGAAAACAAAACGGGTATGTGCATTTTAATGTATAATCATAAAGAGAATAATGTAGTTTTTAAATGAAGGTACACAGTAACTTCCATAGTAACTTCTTTTGTTATAAGAGTCAGTATGTTATAGCAATTTACACAAGGATCGAACATTTAAGGGTACCACAAACGGCATATTACGATAAATTAAAATAGCGGGAAAAAGATAAAAAAGACGAGGCAAGAAAGAGACAGATATACTAATATACCGAGATGTATCTTTAATTATAACGTCATTTCTCGATATATTATCTGTAGAAAATATATACTAAAATGCCGTTTGTGACGCCCGCCCTTTATAAGTCACCATGTCTACGGGTTTTTTATTAAGGACATACTATATATTTTCCTTCATGTTTTACGGATTGCAGATGGATTTTTGTAAAATAAATGAAGATATGAACGGAAAACTATATTAACATCTACGCAAATTTTTATCATATCGCAAACTAATGGAATGTAAAAGATACAATTTTACGGAAAATATAATTAAGGCCAGTAATTTTTATTTCTTATGTGTCCACAAGAAAATATTAAATTATTAGCAGTTACTAAATACCAAAAAATTTTACTTTAGTTCAAATTTGCTTTTCAATATGCTATGTATTTAGATAGATACCAGCTGACCCGGCAAACGTTATTTTGCCATACAAATGTCAGGGGTGGACAATCCTTATCACTTAGGGGAATGCAAAATAGATAGTAGCCGATGCTCAGACCTACTGAATATGCATATAAAATTTCATAAAAATCGGTCTAGCCGTTTCGGAAGAGTATGGGAACGAACATTGTGACACGAGAATTTTATAGATTAGATTACGTATCTTACTGATCAACAGAGATAACAATCGATCCGTAATCGTAGATAGGTTATCGAAAACTGCCATATGTAATCTCAGCGAAGGCAGCTTTACAATAATGATGTAGCTAAAATTAAAAGTGAACACCATCCGCTAAAGTAAACACAATATTGTGTGTGCATACGTAAAATATATTATTTTCTCCCGCATATCAGTGTTGAAGAGCATACACACACACATACATCATTGATATATTATCCTGATGTTGGGTGCGCGGGGGATGTAGGTTTGCGGGAGACGTAATAGCGAGTGGCAATCACTGTTTCTCAGAATTATATACATTGTTTTTGTACCAGGTGCACTCAAATCATACAATATAATAATAAACAGCATAAAACACAATTTATTTCTGACAAAAGATATTACTAAAGCGAGTGTAGATTGACACATGTATATGGGGCAATCGTTTTTCGGAAAACGTATGGCTTGTTGTTATTGATACAGTATTAGCACAATACTTTCCGTAATAAAAATTTATGTTATTACGAGGTTACATAAAAATATGTGTGTACCTAACAGCTCTTAAGGGCCTACATCAATATTATCGTATATCATCGCCGACACGTACATATTAACACAGCCAGTAGGCACAGAAAATGAGGAATTAGGGACACTTTTCCTATTTACTCAAAATCTACTAAATATATTTTAATTCTGATTTACGTGTTTCTATATATAATAGTTACTTATGTTTTTAAAGTTATTTCATTAGTTAATACGCGATAATAGACCGACAAATGAAAAAAATAAAAATTTTGAGAGGTTGTTTCGCCAACATTTTCTATCGAGAAAACTTTTTCAATCGTGTTTCTGAGTTGATGCGATCCTAGATCATATATTGAAAAAACATATACTTAAAAATTAGAGCTCTAGCCATTCAATCTAAAGAAACAATGAAAACTTCGTACATAGAAAAATGCACGAAGCTATTTTGGTATCGTCTTAAGGTGGTATTAGGAAGACCCGCGACCAGCAACTGCGACTATCAAATTAGAATCAATTTTCGAGTTTCCAAATGAAGGCAAGAATACATTTATGATGGTCACACCACTCTCGCAATGTCAAATGTGGGTAGCGCAACTCGATGTGACCCAGTCGCGCTGTGACCGTTGCCAATTCTACAGTTTAGCGTATAGCCATGCCCACTTCTCATACAGACCTTTGACGACTTCGAATATAATAATCGAATGGCGTTTTCAATAAAAATCAGAGCTGGTTGTACTACCGAGTCGTAAGACTTCAGATTCCCACCTTTGTTTTCAGTAACAGGTGATCCGTGTCTAACCCCTAACTCTTATTCTATTAGTAGTTGACATAAAACGATAATATTGTGACATTACATTATGTTATCAATATTAACACCATACACTACTTGGGTCATAGTGCGTTTCTGTGTTTTTCTAAACCTTGATTCGCAGACCAATAGAACTAATGTACTATGCGCTAATTTCATAGTCTAGCACAGTTGGAAGCAAACTCTTTTTTTTTTTCAATAGTTATATTAATTAGTTATGGATTAAGGAAAAAAAATATTGTCTTTTTGCTTATAATTCCTGTATAGAGTTTTAACTATAGCAATGCAATATCCGGTTGTTTATGCTATCTTGTAAATTATGTCGGTATTTATTAATTACTGAATTAATATAAGTTATATCTGTTCGTTTCCTTAGTCGGTTTCTAAATTATAGAAATAAATCTGATATAAATTTAATCTATATGTATATAATTAACTGTATAGTGTATATATTTGTAGAATCAATTTACTTAAAAGGATTGAAAGATAAAAGCTAAAACAGGTATATTTCTGAAAATAGCCTAATCCACAATGATCGTAGAATCGTTGTCTACACCTCCGCTTGAACGAGAGTAAAGATAGGTATTCTATACTTACTATTTGCAGAAAAATCCTAAAGGAAAATTATATTATCTAGGTCTATATACATAAGCTGTACTGAAACTTAAATTATAGTATGTAGGTCATCGTTTTAAAACTAAAAATTAACAAAGCACAAAAGCTATAATTGAAACATTGGAAAAATAACCATCAATGTTAGTGATTGTTAGATAGTAACTTCATGCAATCAGCGAAAATAAATAAAAAACAATTCCTATAACATCATCAAACGCGTGGAGTACATCGAATTCATACCGGTGAATTAAGTGGAATAACAAATTGTTTATCATGGGCGTAATTGTTATAATCTTTACTGAGAACAGTCTATACAATGCTAAACTCGCAGGTGTACTGGTTTCTACACTTTATAGAATAATACAGACTGAATAATCGCTCACATACGGCTTAGACACGCATAAAATCATAGCACAATGGTGTCATGCGACGTAAATACCATGTAATAAGAATATCTGTAATCTTAGAGCCAGAAGTCACTTTCTTGACGCACTGACAAAGTAATTTGTATTGTTTCATATTACTCCAAACATATACGAAACCTCATAAGGCAAAAGCTAGAGACACTTAAAGATAATACTTGGAAGCAAATGCTAGCTAGACGAATGTGTTTGCGCAGAGCAGTAAAACAGTCACATGAATGGAAGAAAACCACCGCATGCAATATACGAGTAATGTAAGCTTCATAACTTACGAATCAATCGTCAAATTTAACGTCAGTATTACGGTTAAATATTTTAACACAAACAATATAAAATATAATGTCCGTTAAAACAATGGATGTCACCCTTAATACCGTTTCCACAGAAATATATTGACGTCATACCTGTTGTGAGTTATTCCTAGTATTTGTCTGTAAACGTATACTACATAATAATATACTGAATATAAGTTAATGCCGCAAATGTTCGACGATTTAATCTTTTCTCACGGACATGTCATTAATATTTTGTATACGAAGTATGGCCAACTCGATGGTGCGCATGCAGGGGGCAATGCCCATTGTCACACTAGACGATTATCAATTATTTTCGCGCTTACAATACACATTGTTTCCTAGAACGCTCTTATGGCCAACAGTAGCGTACACCTGTCATCTGAGATTAGAATCTTTTGTATATAATAACTTCATGATTAATATAATAGAAATAACTACATATATAAGTATAAAGGATCCTCATGTACATGTATTGTTGCTAAGCAACTAATTCAGACATTTAATATAGGGCTGCCTTCTAGAGGAAAAAATCATGGCTAAAGTAAGAGATTACTATGGCATGACTACAATTTATAATTGAAAGTAGTCTTCTTCGTAGGAGTTTCTTAAATTTTTATGATGTAAATTGTTTCGATTTCCAAAATTGCAAAGCCAAAGACGGCATATGAGATAGACAAAGGTTAGACTTTTAAATTGAACAGGGTTTAAAATTAAGACTAGAGCTGAGCCAAACATAGTCCAAAAACTAAAAACACAGAATTTCCGACTAAATATAAAACATAACACCGAATTCGAAAATTTGCCAAATACAAACGAACCGCTAGACTAGTTCAAACAACTTTGCATGACTATTAAGCTAACTGTAGCTGCAGGCATTTGGCCAAGCTTCCGGCGCATCTGAATTCTTCTATAATTAAGAAATTCATATACAGAGAGAATCATCCTTTTGTAAAATATTTAGTTTTTTTTTTGCAATTTTAAACATAGATTTCGACAGATATAAATTTCATGCCCCTTTTTAACGAAAAAATGGCACAGACAAAGTTCATAGGGCCGAATAACTATGTACCTACTTTTCTAATCCATATTGACTAATTACTTACAGTAATTTCTGATTATATAATTGTAAATTATATTTTAAAAGAATTGTAACGATATTGAGCAAACATTAGTCGCCATGCCTTCTGCACATGGCGACTAATGTTTGACAATAAAAAAAAATATGTAAACATTTTTGTTTCGTTCACGATAAAGGGCCTCTTAGGGACCAATTCAAAAAATAGGTTTAAGAAAAATAACTTACCATTCTATACTTCTATATCCTTTAACACAGCAGTGGATACTCTTGAACTTTTCTTCGAACCCATACTCTTTGGGTACTGGTTCTTTGGTGAATTGCATCCATGTTGTGTTTGTGGTGAAGGTGTTGACTGAACAGTAGCTGGCTCCTTGAGCCCGGATCGCGACTGCCACTGCTAGCAGCACAATAAACCCACTCCACAGACACATTTTGACTTATTGCTGCATCCTGAACAAAATAGAAAACTGCTATTAGTAACCAAAATGCTGCATAAACATGAAATTTAGCTACCTGTATGTAGTTAGTCAAATTCGAAATACCTATGCGTATAATTTTACGACAAAAGAATATTAGTTTTATTAAGGACTAGCGACAGTTTTGGCTATAACTATAAAGTTATCGCTTAGTTTATGAATTAATATAATGTACATGTAAGGTAACATGTAATTGATAGCGCGGTACCATATTTATTTGTATTTAATTTCTATAAATCCTAACTTAAGGTAATTAGTTACGGGAGATTTTTCTCGAGATCTTAAAGTAGTACTAATAACAACAAAAAGTTTGACGTATGCACTTATTAAACTATTTCATGCATATCTACTTACACAGTTTTTGTATTAACTATGTATTTAAGTATTTGCTCTAACTCTTCACTTGTTTTTCCTTCACGCTATATAATAAGAGCAACGTGCAGTTTTGGATTTTCCAAACTATTATCATCTATTATTGTTCTTTAAAACGTATTTTCAGTTTCATAAAAAAATTATATAGTTATTGACCTAACGCTATTAGTTACACTAAAATTCTTAAAAATACGGTGCTCATTAATTTAGTAAATTATCCGCATACCTGACAATGTCATTATATATATAGGTATACTAGCTGACCCGGCAAACGTTGTTTTGCCACACTAAAAAAAAAAAAGAAAAATGGTTTGAAAAATAGATGTTGGCCGATTCTCAGACCTACTGAATATGTATGTAAAATTTGAGAAGAATCGGTCAAGCCGTTTCGGAGGAGTACGGTAACTAACACTGTGACACGTGAATTTTATATATTAGATTATTTACTTATAATAGTTAGCTATCCGCTTTTATTGGTGAAGAGTTTATGTAAATAGGAAAATATATGTAATACAGGAATAGCTAAACGAATGAGCCAGTTGAAAGGCACGTAAAAACCTTCAATATAAATTCTCAGAAAAATAAAACAAACACCAGCAACTCATAACTCGCCCTAACTGTTTACTCAGCGTTTCTTGAAATATTGTTATACGTACAAATTATATCCAGTTAATATTTTTTTCATATAACTATGACGGTGATCGGGGTTCACAGGTCGTGGGATTGAGACTCACTGTTTTTTCCCGAGCAAAATTTGAATTAAACTAATTGTGAGACCAGATAGCAACTATGTGAGCCCTGGCAACTATATTGACGACACTTACACTTCAAGGAGAAGGAAATAAGTCTCACTAGCAGAAAACAAATAAAAAACTATCACATTTTCTTTAACAACACTTATGGGTTTTCCCTCCGTGTGGTGACGGATTAAGAATACAAGTGTCACCACTCCATCTCCTCCCTAGGGTGCTGTAAAAGTCAGCTAAGGGATATTGCACACATATATCATCCTCTGTGAGAGACGGAAAACTCGAAAATGAACCCTGTGCCAACAAGCCTGGTCAGCGCGGCACAGTAGACCATAATCCCTCCAAAGCAGAGGAGGCCCGTGCCCAACAGTGGGACGTAAATGGGCTGGAGTGAGAGAGAGATGGATTTCAAAAGTAGTCTCCTTTATATTATAAACCTATGTCAGTACGGTACTTATTAACGGTACTTTAATACAAAATATAATAATCGTTTAAATTTGTATTATTCGTTAATAATACAAATTTAAACGACTTTTAACTAGTTAATTATAACCACATTTGGTTGCAAAAAGGCTAATAAGGGCTGCGTATTCAGAATTTGCAACAAAAATAGGGATTTTATTTTTCTTTTAGGCAGCTCTATTGATACGTAACTACTTCTAAGATGGTATTTAGATATTTTTATTTATGCAGGTACAGAAAAGAAGTGTAGAAAATAATACTGGCTATAAAGTTGTCCTATTATTAAAGACAACCCGACATAAACCTTTATTATAACTAGTATTAGCGACTATAGAAAATAACAAAGACGATGAAGACAATACGACAGTAAACGGTATCTCGGCTTAGTCAAAAATCCAAAAGGCAGAGGTAGACAGTTAAGCTTAATAACTATAAACAAAAATAATGTTAGTCTCTATATACAATTAATTTTCGTGACTTAAGGCTGATTTCCAAACTAGGTAATAGTCTGTATTTTGGAAGGCAGTGAAAAAGAAAAATTTATTTAGTTATTAAATTTTGTGTTTTGTTTATCCATTTTATAGTTATAGGTAGGTAAATGAATTATTTACGAGTAAAACGCAGATAGAGAGGTAGTATATTCGGCTACTCCCACAGACTCCCACATAAATATATTTATGCACGTCATCAAAGATAGCAATGCGTGTTTAAAAATTGGTCAAGTGCGAGTCGGACTCGCGCACGAAGGGTTCCGTACCATTATCTATGCAACATAAGACAACGTTATTAGTATCGAGCAAGAAACGGTAAAAAAATCATGTTTGTTGTATGGGAGCCCCCCTTAAATATTTATTTTATTTTATTTTTAGTATTTGTTGTTATAGCGGCAATAGAAATACATCATCTGTGAAAATTTCAACTCTCTAGCTATCACCGTCCTTGAGATACAGCCTGGTGACAGACGGACGGACGGACGGACGGACGGACAGCGAAGTCTCAGTAATAGGGTCCCGTTTTTACCCTTTGGGTATGGAACCCTAAAAATGTATGTGCCTAACTAAATATTACGTAGTTATTATGCATTCTATCACACATTAATAACTCTTAAAAGGAATGCTAATATTAACTTACATAATATGAAATATCATTTGAATAATAATATTTCATATTGAATTGAATTGAATCCGTTAATAACAAATATAATAGATATAATTGATTAGAGTTGTATTAATTTTTTGCGCGAATGAGAAATTGAAACCACCTAGGTATGAATTCCTTATTCGCGCAGACCTGCTAACTACAAAATGTGCCTTATCTTCGACTGCTTGGTGGAGAAAAACAGTTTTCGTTTTTAGGGTTCGGTACCCAAAGGGTAAAAACGGGACCCTATTACTGAGACTTCGCTGTCCGTCCGTCCGTCTGTCACCAGGCTGTATCTCAAGAACGGTGATAGCTAGAGAGTTGAAATTTTCACAGATGATGTATTTCTATTGCCGCTATAACAACAAATACTAAAAATAAAATAAAATAAATATTTAAGGGGGGCTCCCATACAACAAACATGATATTTTTACCGTTTCTTGCTCGATACTAATAACGTTGCCTTATGTTGCATAGATAATGGTACGGAACCCTTCGTGCGCGAGTCCGACTCGCACTTGACCAATTTTTTTAAATACTTTCATAATGAATAAGCATAGCAAAATATCTGCCTCGTTGGACTAGTTAGACGGATTGTGTTAATATTTTTATCTAACCATTTTATATAGTAATTTTATCAAACAAACGTTACATTAAATTTCTTTTCTTTCTATTCTTTCTAAGGCTTTTGACACTGTCTCTGTCCACCTTTTGCTTGATAAATTACAAAGGATTGGGATCAGAGGTTTGGGACTTGATTTATTTAAAAGTTATCTGCAAGAACGCACGCAAAGAGTGAGGATTGGGCAGTATATTAGCAGAGATCAAACCCTTAACTATGGAGTGCCACAGGGTAGCGTCCTCGGACCTACCCTGTTCCTCATATATATTAATGAACTTTGCAATCTTTCATTGCCCAACTCAAAAATTTTGTCATATGCGGATGACACTGTCTTACTGATACGTGGCGATAATTGGTCAGAAACTCTTGCACAAGCGGAATCGTCCTTGAGATCTGTTATGGCTTGGCTTAGTGAAAATGTGCTGACGCTGAATATTGAAAAATCTAAATTTATTACTTTTTCCCCAAGGTTAACTTCGCAACCATCACAATCATGTAATTTGACTGCTCATAGGTGTACCACTGTCGGTGATTGTATGGGATGTACATTGATTGAGCGTACACAAAGTATAAGATACTTGGGCGTAATGATTGACAGCACTCTGACCTGGACTGATCAAATCATTCAACTTGTTGCCAGAGTCAGAAAACTAATTTTTATATTTAAAAATTTAAGAAATTCTGCTGGTTTTCAAACACTAAAAATAATATATTCAGCCCTAGCACATTCTATCTTAACGTACTGCATCACGGCTTGGGGCAGTGCTGGTAAATGCCAGATGCTCCGCCTGGAAAGAGCTCAGAGAGCAGTGCTGAAAGTAATGTCGCGCAAGCCAATTAGGTTCCCAACTACTGAACTCTACTCCCTCTGCAAAGTTCCAACCGTAAGGAAAACATTTATCCTTAACACCGTCCTTCGCAAGCATAGAGAATTGCCGTATGATCCGCAATTCATAGCTCAAAAGCGTAGATCGGATAGAGTTTGTCAAGTGAAGCCAGCAAAAATTGACGACGACACTTCCGATTCTTGAGCCCAATCCTGTATAATAAGATTAATAAAAAGCTTAAAATATACCCCTTATCAGTTAAAAAATGTCGAAAAGTAGTAGAAAAATGGTTCCAGGGATTTGGCTATGATGAAGTTGAGCTGCTTGTAAAAGTTTAATTATTAGGAAACACGCACACACACACTCACCCACACACAATTAGACTCACATATACACAGACACAATAAAGTAGTATAAAAATTGTATTGTTATTTGTTAAGATTAGCAATTTTATTAGTAATAAGATAATTGAAACACATAAATAAAACTTTTGTCGACGTTTCGAAGGCGGGCGTTAATGACTGCAGCACAGTTCTTAACTAAAGCAGTCATTACATTACCGTGCATGCAATTGTTAAAATGTACTCTTTGTGAAATTTCAATAAATAAATAAATCGTTATTAAAACTACTAACGGTCTTATTCATAATGACTTATCGGAGGTTTAAACGGAGATTTTATCAGAGACATAATAAACGTTTTAGCGTAAAAAGACTATTATGAACAACAGTTTTTGACAATTTTCGCGAACCTATTTTAGCGAACTTTTAAACCCCCGATAAGTCATTATGCATAACACCAAAAGACTTTACCTACATCTGAAATAATGCGCAAAACGTTTTTGTGAAAAATAAATATCTCAGTAATATTATAATAAACGTATTACTTAATAAAACGGCTAAGTAATTCCACGAATTTGTACTGCGCAAGTGACTGTCTGAGTTTTAGCCTAGCTGTTCTAAGAAAAGCAATATTTGCTATGCTGTCACAAGTTTTTTTGTGCCAATATAAATTACCTACCAATTTGATTATTAAAATCGTGTACCGATCGAATGTCCGCCACAGTTCATTTGTATTAGAATTGTTCATTACATCCGGAATCAGTACTAGGAGCTTAGACAATTAAACAGATTCGTAACCTCGCCATATCGAATGGCAACTTTCGAGATTGTCACAGGGCAAAAACAGCTCAGTGCTTATTGTTTAAGCTATGCGGCCTACTTGTCTCATAAATCTATCAAGTCGTGACTTAATTGAACGATATACTTATAAATAAGTACATAACGTTTTCAGGCTGATAATTATGTAGGCGATAAGACCGCAAAATATTTTTTGGGTTTTTGTCGGTAGCCATAGGATGCTCTTCATAATGTCACTTTTCCTGCTGGGACGTTGGGTTTCTTTTCCGCTTCAGACAGACGGGTGTGGATCAACGAGCAGTTCATGACTGTAACGCAGGCTGATCCATCTAGGACAACGTCAGTGTCTGTAGTTACATAACTATTACAGTTATTTCCCAATAATAGAAAGATTTTGTTTCTGACGAAAATATATTTGATTCTTTCCGTAGTGGGATTTCCGGTAAGAATAAGGAAAACAATTGATTAAATTGAGGCTCAGGTAAAATATTTCTTTTTATACCTATTTAAAGATTCGATTCGTTAGTGGTAAAATGTAATGGATATTTCCTCGTTCACTGATGAATGTGTCTTGTGATTTTATGTATATGTGGCATATATTATAACAAATGTGCATTTAAATAATGTTGCACACAAGTTGTACTTGTATTACAAGGACTGCAAGCTCGTTCTGTGCTGAGACGAGTGATTTTTGCAATTACCGACAGGCGGCATACATATCTGTGGGCAATTTGCCGCTCCGGCCGTAAGCTCCGATGATCGGTTTCTCGGAAACGCACTTGCATCAACTGTATGCCCGGTTACTGTGATTATCAAACTAATTACCGCGCGCCAAACTGCCTCCATTGTACAGCACCAAACATCATCGTCATATTTTTCGAGTCATAAAAAAAGGATTTCAATTCCTGTAGGGAGGATTAAACAAAGCCTTTGTTCAATTGCCAGTATTGCCACCCAACGTCTACCTGGTAAGGAGACATAACTGCGAATACTATTAGGTACTTCATAGTTGCCTTCTTATTATGATAAGTAAGTAAGCAATATAGCCAGCCCTTGAATTAACTTTCGAACATTGGCGACAGAGTTAAACTTAGTCGTCACATCGATGTATGAGAGCACCTAGTCATATTATTATTATGTCCATTTAAAAAAATGCAATGGTGTGAATATAGTTATCATGCGAAAGTGAATGCTTCGGATAGTTATGTGAAAAGTATGTCGGACGTAAGAGTGATTTAATGAAAATAATTCGAAAGTAGAAAAATATAACTAACTATACAGAGGAAGACTGAGAATAGTACACCCAGGTAAAAGCCGGAAGAAAAGAAACATCGATTTTTTTAAGTTAACTACTATAATTTAAGGACACTAGAACAGATTTGATTACGGAGAAATAGAATATAGTTACATGAATAGACAAATGGTCAAAAAAACTAAGAAATTTCTATAATATTATTAAAACTACTGCTGTCGAGAAACTTCCCTTCCGGTTTTTATTGGTCATCATGGTTTTCATCAGCCTGGTTTCTATATATTCCAGCAGAAGAATAATAAAAATCAGATAGTATAATAAAACGGGATTTGTTGTTTTTGGAGTTAATTTTAACAGTTTTTAATAGGGATCATAGTTAATTAGCTATAGAAAATTCCCAAAAAATATACTAAACAAGGAAAATCTAAAATACTATTTAATACCTACATATACATAATCTATAATCATTATTGTAATCTTAGTGATTCATACAGAATTACACAAGTATTACAATGATAATGATAAAATTTAAATGATCATTAATATGTATGACTTCACTATGGAAGCCATACATTATGTCACAGGCCCAGGTCTAGCAGTGGACGAATAAAAGCTGACAGATAGATGAATAGCTCGGCAAAAGATATAATAAAACTAACTATTTCTGCCTACAATCTACTCAATGGAATCTTTTTAAATAACTCTAAAGGTAAATAATTATGATATGATTTAAAATATTATAAATATTATATGATATTGTTTGTTTGTTTGAATGCTCTAATCTCAGGAACTACTGGTCCGATTTGAACAATTGTTTCATTGTTAGATAGTACATTTACCGAGGAAGGCTTTATCACATCACAATGCGATCAATAGGAGTGAAGCATCAGTTAAAATTGTGGCAAAAACGGGAAAGCTTTCCTAAATTCCTGGCGTACGAAGTCACGGGCAATAGCTAGTATTCCATAATTCACATCATTGCAGTCCACAGCTCCCCTAATTCGGCGCCTAAACACAATATCCTCTGTGGTCACAAACAGGACTCATAAATTTAATTTCCTGTAATTATACATTACCTAAAAATGAAAATAAACTAAATGTTGTTCAAATAAAACCACTTTTTATTTAGAATCTTATAGGTATTAAATAGCCCATTTTAGAGAGTTTTCAGTCACTGAGGTATAATTACTAAAATTTATAACAAATATATTATACTAGCTGACCCGGCAAACATTTTTTTGCCAAACAAATGTCAGGGGTGGAAAACTCTTATCACTTACGGGTATTAAAAATAGATAGTAGCCGATTCTCAGACCTACTAAATATGCATATAAAATTTCATAAGAATGGGCCAAGCCGTTGCGGAGGAGTATAATTACAAACACAGGGACATGAGAATTTTATATATTTATTTATTTTATTTATTTATTTTAAAACTTCATGCACTTTAATAATACAATGGCGGACTTAATGCCGACAGTGGCATTTTCTACCAGTCAACCAACGTCGGTGCAGAGACAATATATATTAGATTATGTCTGTATCCATTAAAAGTAATTTATTTTATTTTAATAAATGATTTGCACAAGTGTTAAAAAATAAATGTTAATTATTATGAAGAAAACCCACCAAGAATCTAGGGCGCTAATTACAAAATTATCTAAACATTAAATACTTTCACCATCTTTCCTCAATGAAATGATAATAAGTTGTGGTAAATTCAGATTTTAATCAAGGCAATATCTTCATCTTCATCTGTGTTTCCGAATGGCTCCTTAAGCTAACCTATACAGATACAGAGGATCTTTTGAAGATCTTAGACTAAACAATTACATTATCAAGGATATATTAAATTACAGATTTTTTTTACTAAACACAAAATTTCATACACACGCACACATAGATACAGTCATATACACATTCACACCAAATTAAATTTGCGGATCTTTTAAATATATAATATATCATCTACTTAGTTATTTGTTCTTGTAACCGGTTCGAGTGGAGACCTGGTGTTCTGTATCACAGGTAACACGTTACCTATTTCAGACACCAGCGATCCACGACCGAAATTTAAGTAGTACAAAGTTGTTTTGTTTTTTTACTATATGTTTTTTATGTAATTTTCGGTTGTGGTGAGAAAATAAAGATTTTTATTATTATTATTTATTATTATCTTACTCAGTGTGTATTGAACTCCTAGAAATACCACACTTTCTTACAAAACAAAAGTAAGAAACTAAGTTAAATTTGTAAAAGAAAACTTTATACAAAGGCATAATGAGAAGAATGGTATAGCGAATCTCTCTCTGTAAGTCGATCTCAGTCTCACTCTATACAGAATACAAGGATGATTCCTTAATGATGTTTATTACTATAGATTTACCTACTCTTAAAGTTTTTAACATCTAAGCTGACAATGGACATGATCAACAAACACCACATAACTAAGATAATTTTATTAACTACAAAGTGCAAGTTTTCAAGTCAAAATTACATGCGTAAAATTTCATTAAAAATGCAATATCTAATTTTCTATAAACTCTTAATAATATATAAAGCATATAGGTAAGATAGTTACCTACACACTATAACAGGTGAAAGTATGTTTCAAAGCTTTGCGAATAGAAAATCGCACATCTGCTGTAACTAATTAAACCATGAAACATAAAATACTTATTTGTTTTATCACACTCATGTAATTATTTGTTTTAGATTTAAGATCTTTTAATCTAAAGTAAAACAAATAAAAAATAAAGTGTTACTCACCGAATCTGCACAATGACCGTCCCAACTTTCCAAGAATTGGAAATACCGCAAACTAGAGGAACAGTTTTTAAACACAGTTCGACTGTTTTCACTGCACTATATGAACTGTTCAAACGGTTATTATACAATACATTATTTCAGTTTATAAGTAATATCCACGTCGGTAACTCATTTACTAAAATTAAAACCTTTAAACAATACCTGCTTCCGCGACCACCGCATGCAAACGACTGCGGCAAACAAAACTGCGTTTGACATAAATGACAATGACTGCGTGACAGCTGACACTAGTGGCTGCGTTCACTCCAATGCGTTCACTTTAGTCATCGGATGCAGTTTAATAAAAAAATTTCGTCATAAAAGGATTATAATATCCTAATTCTATACTTAGGTATCGTATTTAGGCATGGTTTACCACGTGTTAATTTAAATATAAAAAATGAGAATCTATAGGCTAATAAGATTGCTGAGGTATTTCTCAAAAATACAAAACACAGGGAGAGTTTTACTTATTTAATAAATAATCACAAAAAAATACATTGCGTATTATTGTAATCATTTTAATTCTACTTATTTCTTTTTACTTTTGGAGATTTGTTTCTTGCTTTGTCGTAGATATTTAAATTGACCCAATGCCCTCCGCACCATGACGCCTCGCCACCATGCTTGAAGACGGACGGCAGATTTACGATTGTGTTCTTCTCTGGCATAACGCGCTGCACGTTCTCGTTTGAAGTTTAACCAACCTCGCATCTCACCTGCATGTAAATTGTACTGAAAATAATGCTCAACATATAAGTAATTGCACCAGAGAATCTTTGCCAATTCTTATATAGAATAGATAGGAAAATGAGCCGATCCTAACCATTAGTACTTCCGCAATCAATTTAATGTAACAAGCTGCTGAGACTGGTAGAGCTGGTGGTGAATGGTATCAGTATGATAAATGTAAAATTTTTACCGGTTTGCTCAGATTGAATAAATAACAAATAATAAAATTGAATAAATTATAATCTTAAGGGCCTACATCAATATTATCGTATATCATCGCCGACACGTACATATTAACACAGCCAGTAGGCACAGAAAATGAAGAATTAGGGATACTTTTCCTATTTACTCAAAATCTACTAAATATATTTTAATTCTGATTTACGTGTTTCTATATATAATAGTTACTTATGTTTTTAAAGTTATTTCATTAGTTAATACGCGATAATGGACCGACAAATGAAGAAAATAAAAAATTAAAGTTTTCTCGATAGAAAATCTTAGCGAAACAACCGCTAAGATTTTCTATCGAGAAAACTTTTTTCAATCGTGTTTCTGAGTTTATGCGATCCTAGATCATATATTGAAAAAACATATACTTAAAAATTAGCTCTCTAGCCATTCAATCTAAAGAAACAATGAAAACTTCGTACATAGAAAAATGCACGAAGCTATTTTGGTATCGCGAAAGAGTTTGTTTGTTTGTTTGTTTAAACGCGGTAATTTCAGGATCCGCTGATCCGATTTGAAAAATTCTTTCAGTGTTGGATAGTACATTTATTGAGGAAGGCTATATAACATCACGCTGCAACGAATAGAAGCGAAGCATAAGTGTAAAATGTTGCAAGAAACGGGAAAAATAGTCACGCGCGCGAGCTTTAAATGAAAACGCTGCCTTATCCATGTGAGTTACAACAAAGTAATGTATGGAGAAATTGTTTGTTACCTATAGATCTTTAAAAAAATCCGCAAGGCCATACGTCTATCTTTTAAGGAAAACCTGCTGTACCCATAAGAACGTCAAAAAAATTATCAAACTCAATAGGGTGTTTTCAAAAGCTATTTATGTGTATTTGGTAACAAATTAAATAGCTTACGCATTTAATATAGATTATAACTGCTTTTTACAGCATACAATTTAAATGAATATCTTAGGAGATATGACGAAAAAAGAATTACGCGCGGCAAAATAAAATACTTAAACTGTTGGCTGAGCAACGCGAACGTTTCCTCGGTCTTCTATCCATACTCCAATGTTTTGTTTTGATGTTTGGTTAATGTTGGATGTATGAATGTAAGGATGTTCGTGGATCTTTCACGTAAAGACTGCTGGATGGATTTTCATGAGACTTTCCAATAATATAGCTTACAGGTCGTTACGCTGCTGAATCCCCGACGTATCAGTGTTGAGTTGATCTTTATAGGCGTCGGCGTCGGCGTCGTCGTCGGCGTATGGTCGTTACGCTGCTTAAATCCCTACGTATCGGTGCTGAGTTGGTTTTTATAGGCGTCGGCGTCAGCGTATGGTCGTTACTCTGCTCAAATCCCGACGTACGTATCGGTGCTGAGAGGGTGTTTATAGGCGTCGGCGTCGGCGTCGGCGTATGGTCGTTACACTGCTCAAATCCCGACGTATCGGTGTCAGTTGGTTTTATAGGCGCCGGCGTCGGCGTCGGCATATGGTCGTTACGCTGCTCAAATCCCGACGTATCGGTGCTGAGTTGGTTTTTATAGGCGTCTGCGTCGGCGTATGGTCGTTACGCTGCTTAAATTCCGACGTATCGACGCTGAGTTGGTTTTTATAGGCGTCGGCGTATTTTCGTTACGCTGCTCAAATCCCGACGTACGTATCGGTGCTGAGTGGGTGTTTATAGGCGTCGGCGTCGGCATCGGCATTGGCGTCAGCGTCGACGTATGGTCGTTACGCATTTCAAGTCCTGACGTATTGGTGCCGAGTTGGTTTTTATAGGCGTTGGCGTCGGCGTCGGCGTATCGTCGTTATGCTGCTCTAATCCCGACGTATCGGTGCTGAGTTGGTTTTTATACGCGTCGGCGTCGGCGTCGGCATCGGCATCGGCATCGGCGTCGACGTCGGCGTCGGCGTCGGCATCGGCATCGGCATCGTCATCGGCATCGGCATCGGCATCGGCGTCGGCGTATGGTCGTTACGCTGATCAAATCCCGACGTATCGGTGTTGAGTTGGTTTTCGTCGGCGTATGGTCGTTACGCTGCTCTAATCCCGACATATCGGTGCTGAGTTGGTTTTTATAGGCTTCGGCGTCGGCGTATAGTCGTTACGCTGCTCAAATTCCGACGTATCGGTGCTGAGTTGGTTTTTATAGGCGTCGACGTCGACTTCGGCGTCGGCTTCGGCGTCGCCATTGGCATCGGCGTCGGGGTCGGCGTTAGTTTTTAGCAAATCTTTTATGTGATGTGGTAATAAATTATAAGTTTTTTGGATTTTTATCAGCACTATGTAGGCTTGGTCATGCCAAATGTCAAGTCTTTGGGATAGTGGGAAGTAACCTGTAAATTTTGATTCCCTAGCGAAAGTTGAAAATACTCAAAAATGGCTGTAATACGGCTATATCGTCTGAATGATTGATTGTATCTTTTGCAGCAAGAGACCGCATAGATCTACATTTTGGTATAAGTTTCAAATTGATACCTTCAGCCGTTGGCGAGTAAAAAAAAGTTTAACGGGCGGATAGACAGACAGACGGACACCGTAGTGAGACTATAAGGGTTTGTACGAAGCCCTAAAATGGTAAAACTCTGAGATATCATTTACTAAAATAACATTGGGGCCATGTGTGTTACTTCTTTAGAATTGTGAAAAAAAAGAAAACCAAACGGACGATTTATTAATTAGCTGTAAAATGGCGTTATTGTTAGTTCATTTAATTTTTCGTTTCCAAATTCCACGCGTACGAAGTCGCGGGCACTGCTAGTTGTTAAATAAATAAATAAATAACTTACTAAGTTCTGTAATTCTTCTCTTCGGTTGGTTGCAACGCGTAACTGTTCGCATCTATCTTGTACTCTGACGCTTATTGATGCTATGTCTGTCTTATACCGTTCTTGCCAATACACCAGTGCTTCTCCTCGTTCCTGTAATACATATGTATTTCTAAGTCATACAGCGGCTTAGGCTTCAGTCCATTGTTAGGCACGGTCCTCCTTTACTGCAAAAGGGTATGGTATAAGTGGCCTCGCTAACCAAGGTATGTTGACATTGGTTTTAGTTTCGAGGTTTCTAGGATAAAAATGTTATTTACTTCTGTCATTCTTTAGCTGGCTCTTACAACCCCTTGGGCAGGAAATGAGGTGATAAGTCTAATAACATCACACAAACTAGACATACACACATTGCGAGACCAGTTAACTCTGCTATAACCTCGAAAAGATTTTAGATTTAGGTCGCACATAACAAAATAAGAAATGAATAATGAAGTTTATGAAAATACTTTGATTTGTAGCTCGTAAGCATGGAGCAATTCTTTGTGGACACGATCTTCTTGGTCGGTGCGAGGTTTTGGTGGACGAGGTACGTCATGTTGAAGGTCCAGTAATTCAAATCGGGCATACAACCATTTCTCCGAATACGATAAACGTGTGTTAGCGTTTAATAAGTCATCCTGCAAATAATAACGATGAGTAAATCTATCTATTGGATACATATTTAAAGGAAGACGCTAAGACCTGTCTAGTTAAATGATTAATGGGTGAATAACGCACATCAGATTATTAATACTAATCTAGAAACATAATGGAAAAACGTTTTACTTATTTTAATTATTGTTCGTAAAACAAAAAAAAAACCTATACCTATACGTATACCTAACGTATAGTTTTACGGTGTCCGATTGTTTGACCAAAAGTCATTTGGCAAAACTACACTTGACAAACAACGTTTGGCAAAGCAATGAATTCGCCTATTGATCATTTTACTACTGATCATTTTACAAATGTTTCATTTTGCCAAATGATCAACACTTAAATTTACATTTTACAAATGATTACTTTACAAAACTAACATTTGGCAACTGAGTTATCTGATAAATATACTATTGGTCTAAAATTTGGTATTCTTGTTAAATTGACCATCTTTTGGATATTCTTTTGCAAATCCGCAGCTCTGGATTTTCTTAAAAAGAAAATGCTAAAAGTATTAATTGATATATTTTATTACATATAGATAGATAGAATAAAAATAAATGATATTTTACTTTATTTGCAAAATAATTACTTACTGACCCGTTCGTCTTTGGAGATATATATCTATTTTATTAGATTGGGTTAGGTTAGGTTAGAACTTTAATACCAGAAGCGACTTTAGGGCATTTCTCCCAATAATAATGATTCATGATGATAATGATATATACATTTAAAACAACTTAATTTAAGAAACATATCATTTGGTGAAATGAAAAAAAGGTCAATTGACATTTGAATACTTAACACATTTGTCAAGTGTAGTGTTTGCTAATGGATCATTTGCTAATTTTTTTTAAGATGATACTCTTGTCAAATGTATTGTTTACCAAATGATCATTTGGTGAAACGTTGTTTGTCAAATGATCATTTGGTGAAACGTTGTTTGTCAAATGATCATTTGGTGAAACGTTGTTTGTCAAATGATCATTTGTCAATAATTTTTTGGTCAATCATTGGGGAACCCAATTTTACACTTCATTAAGGAGAGCCCCGAATAGATCTAGAGATCTATTCGGGGCTCTCCTTAATGAGGTGTAAGTGTAGTGTCGACAATCAACAGCAACTGTTGAAAATTGTTATCAACAGAAATAAAATCGTTTCGTAGTTTACATATTACATTAGTTAGCGCATCGCATTTTTAGTGAAAAAAGGAAAAAAAATGTTTTGTTTTACTATCTATATATAGATAGAAGGTATTAATAGATACAGATTCGATAGTATCAATACGCACACTTAGTATGCTCAGTATGAATCATAAGAGTGAGTAATGAATTGGAGATATTTTGTAATCACGTCCACGTTGATCATAAATCAAGAACTGATAAGCATAATCGAACATTCAACTTGCTTCATATAAAATCTCTTGCGAATTAAATTCGGAAAGTAATCTAACCCAACCTAATTTAATTAAAATGAAATTAACTAAGTATGTAGTATTTTAATGAATAGACTATTACTTTGCACACATTTATAATAATTAAAATCGTAAATACACAATTTTATTCCAAAGTTTAGAAAGTTTATTTAACATTGCCGAATTGAGTTATTCTCATTGATACTTTCAATTTTCAGGTTTCAGTTAAGATTAGTTGTGTACGAGAAATTGCTATCAACGGTTATATCAGGCATCATATGATACTGCAATAGGGTTAAAATGTTTGTGTCTTGTTGTTCCTTACAATATCCTACCTGCACATAGAGTAATATACCTGCCCTACTTCGCAAGTGTCATCATTAGTAGCAATAAACGCATGATAAACCGCTATAGCAGAGCAAGCAGAGTTAAAAAAAAGTGTTTAGATGAAAAAAAATAACTGGCAAAGACTAGTCCGTTTAAAAAATACAAATGAATTTATGCCAATAGAGATAGGAAAGTTTTTAAAACAGAATTTTAGAAAGAAACTCATCAATAGTTTATCAAGGAACAAATAAAGCCAAGAGAACACAATCTTTACTTAGTAATATTGCACAAGGAAAGCGTGGGACGTTTTGTGAGTAGGTTCTTTTGTTTCCAAGTACAGTAGGTACTTGGAAGAAGAAGGTACGCAGTTAGTAACACCTACACTGATTTTATCTCGAAGCATAGCTACTTGATGATCAGCGTCCTGCAACCCCGATGTCCATTGATTCCTCTTAATATCCAATTCAAGTAATATTTTAGATGCCGATCTGTAAAAAGGACGTTTTCTTAAGAGGGCACGATACCAAATTATGCTCCATACAAAAATATGGGTATCGTACTTCCCTTTTTTCTTTTCTTCGCGAAAGTTAAACCTATTTTAATTGTTATTACGCTATACTATAGATGAAGATTATACCTATGCTTCTGTCACTTTCTTTTTTTTCTATACATAATAACTAAAATAAATATGACCATCCGAAAATCCCGTTTTTTTTTTGGTTTTCTTTAGGTAAAGTTGCAGCGTCTGTCACACAAATTTGGTAACGTTTTACCAAAAATGAAAGTGATACAAACATAGATATACTCTTCATCTATAATATAGCCTAAAAACAATCAAAATCGGTTTAACTTTCGCGAAGAAAAAAGGGGATTATGAAACGTCTTTTTTTCAAAGAATTTGTAGGTAAAATCTGCTTCAGCTAAATTTGTCCCTTTCAGCACGGTGCTCGGGAATAGGGATAGCAATACCTAAGGCAAATACCTAAATTAGGAGTACTGTACCCTCTTAATGTCGACGTTAGAGAGCGTAGTGTAGGTACTTCTTAGTACTTTAAAGGACATGTTGTTTTAAAGTTCTGATTAGCTAGCACACAATGAAATTGTAAGCAATAAGTATTTACAAATGTGTGGACACCAAATAACCAGGCACAGAAATCTGAAATGTAAGAAATAAATTAAGAAGTAAATATTTATCTTGCAAGCTCTGAAATAACTATATAGCAATAGAAACTAAGTGTGTTTTTACAAAATGTTATATATCCAAGACGTCATGGGCGTAGTAAGGTTTGCAAAGATTACCGAAAACCAAAAAAAAAAAAATAGGGGCTCAAACTTCTACTTACTCTCGAAGTAGATCGTTGGTAGCCCTAAGCGTCTCTACATCGCAGTCTTTTTTCTTCAAAGCATTTATTATATTTTTGATAGAGTACCACTCTGCGTTTTGTACTATTTCTAATAGTGTATTCCTAAATACATCTTTGACCAAGTCCCTGCAAATTTAGATTAAGACTTGTTAAAAATCATACTGTCTAATAATTTAAACAAATGTGCAATGCACACAAGTAAATAGGTGAAGTCTTGTTTGTATGTTAATTTTGAAATTGGCGGCGTATCTCAAAATTGGCTGACAAAATATGCTTTAGCGCCATCTATTTTCTGATACTGTAGGTACTAACCGGTCTTGTACAAGTTTAACATGTTGAAGTTCCTCAATTCTGTTTGAAGGCCGCCACTCTCGAAGTCTAAGATCATTGCTACCTTCTGTAATATAGTGCGGTAACGTCAAGAGATGACGCTATCAAACGCATACATTTATATTTTTCGCGTAGAGGTCTTTAAATGGAAAAATTGTTGACTGTTTAAACTATATAATATGATCATAAGTCAAACAAAAATGTTAAAGGCGTTTTTTGGTCATAAAAAATATTACAAGTGCTCGCTAAGCATGTAAGCACTTACGAATATATTGGTAGATACGTACGATTCGGGATATACTTATTTAAGTACCTATACCTACTAAAAGTCTTAACACATCACAAAATGTTAAAACTCAAAAAGTTGGGACCGCTACATTGCTTGATTATAATCAAATAAATCTGACTGCTTAGACTAGCGGAATATTAAACCCGTCATGTTTTACATTTCATAATGATTGCCGTATTCGTACGTTTTTGGAAAATGAAAGTATTAAGCGTTAATTTTAATTACGACATAGTTTAGTAGAAAATAAATGCTCATTTGAAATTAGGATAGCAGATAACTAAATCCTAAACGTCCAAGGGCTACCTCTCCCATCTTAAATAAGAAGCTTTAATATAAAGTAATATTATAATGTATTCTTGAATCAGGTATAATAAAATATAATTAAAATATTCTGCACTCACCCAAAATCCTCATTTGCAGTAAAACCAGTTCGAATGACAACGCAATTAACAGAGCGTCCATTTTACTAATCCCGCTAGAAATGAACATTATTGAGTAAAAAAAAAAAAATATTACAAAGATATTGAAATATATTTTTAAACCTATTTATTTAAATTATTATCCGTAATCCGGATTAAGAACGCCACCTGTAAAATAGATACTAGCCGATTTTCATACCTACGGAATATGCATAAAAAATTTCATAAGAATCGGTCAAACCGTTTCGGAGGAGTATGGGAACGAACATTGTGACACGGGAATTTTATATATTAGAAGAAGGCTGTAGGGTATTGTAACATTACGCTGTGACCAATAGGAGCGAAGCATCAGTGAAAAATGATGCAAAATCGGGGAAAGCTTTTTAAATTCGACGCGTAATAAACAGCTTTTGCAGAATTCTAACCGAAATGTTCTATTAGTGCTAACCATTTATTTTTGTCTAAGTATACTCTGTACAACTTTTGGAACGAAAGAATTTATTTATTTAGCTTGTGTTAAATAAGGTATAATAGTAATTACGTTCACCTGCATCGACGATCAGTAATAAAATTGAGGCAAAGAAATTAATGATCAAATTAGTTTTATTATAGCCAACTTTTATAGGTAAGTATTCACCAATCCTATTTTATAGTAACGTACTTAAACGTAATAATCATAAAATTTTATATGTTATAGCTTCTCGTAACAAATAAATATTATGTAATCGTTATGAGATCAGTAATAAGTACAGGTAATCTTCTTTATAATTTTAGGATAGGTACTTGTATTGCACAGAATAAAGCTTCTGTGTTGTATTGTTGCATGATTGTCAAGGATTATTAGGACTTATTTATGGTTTATCTATCCTTACTTATTTAAAAAGGTGAAAGTGAGTTTGTTTGTTTGTTTGTTCGTTTGTGACGCTTTCACGCAAAATCTACCGAATGAAATTGCACGAAAATTGGTATACAGATAATTTATAGTCCTGGAAGTAAAATAGGTAATATATTTTTTCACTACAAACTCTTTACGAGATAATAAAAGCAAATATTTGTGAAATACGGTAATGAAATAATAGTTCAGCCATGTTGTTATTTTACAGTGTTGTCATAGCAACTCTTAGAAGCCGTCAACTTATAATTTTTTTATTATTTGGCCACGAAGTTTTTGATCCCAGACTGACACATGCGATTTACGCGGTTGTTCGGAATACAAACTCCTTGTTGGTACTTAGTTCCATTTTCTTTTTTTTATTGAAATGCTTTCCTATTTAATTAAAGAGGTTGGAATAGTTAAGTATGTACATATTTATATTCTAAACCTACTACGTTATTTTTTTTCAATATTGAATTAATAATTTCTTACACTTTTATTAACAATTATAAATTAAAAATTAAGTTCCGGTTATTTCGGTTAATTTCGGTTAAGTTCCGGTTATTTCGGTTAATTTCGGTTAAGTTCAGGTATTTTCGGTTGAGTTCCGGTTATTACGGTAAAGTTTGGTTAATTTCGGTTATTTCGGTTAAGCTCCGGTTATTTCGGTTAAGTTCGGTTAATTTTGGTTAAGTTCAGTTCGGTTAAGTTTCATTTCTGTTATTATTTTAGGTTCGATTTCATAAACGATTCGGCCACTAACGCGTGCAAAGCCGCGGGCAGAAGCTAGTACTGATATAAAGCTGAAGGGTTTGTTTGTATGAACGCGCTAATCTCAGGAACCGCTAGTCCAAGATGAAAAATTCTTTTTGTGTAAGATAGTACATTTATCGAGGAAGGCTTTAGGCTATATAACATCACGCTGCGACCAATAGGAGCGAAGCATCGGTGAAAAATGTTGCACAAACGGGGGAAATGTTTTAAACTCCACGCGTACGAAGTCTCGGGCAAATTCTTATAAAAAATAAATTTAAAAAAGAAGGAAAAAAATTAACAGAAGTTTAAATAAAACTTTTTATGGATTTAGACGCGTATATTTGTTTTAAATTTTGGCCCGACGTTTCGGAGACTTTGCAGTCACCATGGTCACGGGTGAGTCTCACCCGTGACCATGGTGACTGCAAAGTCTCTATTTAAACAGATGAGTCGCGCAAGTGTTAGAAAATATTATATTAACAGAAGTGTAAAGAATAAGGGCCTTATTCATAACTAGCTGTTGCCCGCGAACCCGCCGCGTGGAACTTAGAAAATTTTCCACGTTTTTGCAATATTTTTAACTACTGCTTCGCTTCTACTGGTCGTAGCGTGATGTTATACAGCTTAAAGCCTTCCTCGATAAATGCCCTATCTAACACTGAAACTAAAATATTGCAAAAACGTGGAAAATTTTCTAAATTCCACGCGGCGGGTTCGCGGGCAACAGCTAGTTATGACTTATTCATAACTAGCTGTTGCCCGCGAACCCGCCGCGTGGAACTTAGAAAATTCTCCACGTTTTTGCAATATTTTTAACTACTGCTTCGCTTCTACTGGTCGTAGCGTGATGTTATACAGCTTAAAGCCTTCCTCGATAAATGCCCTATCTAACACTGAAAGAATTTTTCAAATCGGTCCAGTGGTTCCTGAGATTATCGCGTTTAAACAAACAAACAAACTCTTCCGCTTTATAATATTAGTTATAGATTTCGCTTTATAATATTAGTATAGATGACTTATCGGAGGTTTAAAAGTTCACTAAAATAGGTTCGCGAAAATTGTCATAACTTATTCATAAGTTTATTCATTCTATTTACGCTATAATGTTTATTATCTCTCCGATAAAATCTCCGTTTAAACCTCCGATCAGTCATTATGAATAAGACCGTCAAACTCGATGGCACTACTAAAAACAAACAAATTAAATCCTAATAAATAATCAATTTTATAGTCTATATTATAATGGTCTTATTCATAATGACTTATCGGAGGTTTAGAAGTTCGCTAAAATTGTCCAAAATTGTTATTCATAATAGTAGTTATTCATAGTAGTCTTTTTACGATAAAATGTTTATTATTTCTCCGATAAAGTTATTGTTTAAACCTCCGATAAGTCATTATAAACAAGACCATAAGTATTTATTTTTAGAATAAACCAATGAATTAAAATTGACATAAAATTGAAAGCTTTCACGATTTATTAATTTGCATTGGTCGTATCACAATATCGTCTAGTAAAAGCAGGTAAGAGGAACGTTCATTACTTATATAAGTTATTAGGAATGTACCTTTCCAATATGAATGGTGAGTTTTAATGAAAAGGCAGACGTAATATCCGTTACAATATTGTTGTTCGGCCCTCAATCGTAACTCACAATAGAATATTCAGAAACTGCCACAGTAGGCTAATGAGCTACCAAGAAGCTGTCACGACGAAATGGATTCATTATTAAAAATCTCCAGTGCGTATACCAACAATATTTTTTTAAAGATTTAAGTAAATTAATGTGTGGTTTATTTGCTGATGAAGACAACGTTAAAATCCTTGTGTAAAAGTAGCATACTTAGTTACTTTCACGCAGAAGCAATTAGATAAATAAATTTTATTGAAACTTTTCAGCTGTTTAGCTTATATATCAGACTAGCTGTTATGCTTCTGTGATGCTTCGCTGCTATTAGTCACAGCGTGATGTTATATAGCGTATAGCCTTCCTCGATAAATGTACTACATAACTTAGGAGAAATTTTTAATTTGAACCAGTAGTTCCTGACATTAGTGCGTTCAAGCAAACAAACTCTTCAACTTAACTTTATAATTAGTATATACAGGGTGTGGCGTAAATGGTGGTCCAACGCTAAGGTGGTTATAGTTAAAGTATTCACCTATCAATATAAAAACCATTTTAAAAATTTTTTTTTTGTATTTTTTTTTTGGGCACTGGTCGTGTAGTACATTTTTTTTACACTACTCACATCTAAAATGCATGATTTGTTAAAAACGAGAAATTAATTTTCAGTTTTTTTTAATTGGTTTATTTTTTTTGTTTACATGAAAAAACGAAAATGCATGTGCTAGTGCTAGTACTCGCCCGTACAACACAAAAAACACACTCAAAAAATAATGTCATTTGTCGAAGTTACAAAATATTTTATAATTAATATTATATTATATAGTTATTTATAAGCTTAGCTTGGGACCAGAGGACGTTGTGTGAAATGTCCATGAATATTTATTTATTTATTTATCGATTTTTTACAAAAAAAAATAAAAAAAATCATATTTCCGAAACCAATGGCTAAAAATTGTTATTTTTTTTTTATATGATAGGTGAATACTTGAACTATAACCACCTTAGCGTTGGACCACCATTTACGCCACAGCCTGTATATAAATATAAAGCCTGGTGCTAGACGGATAGACCAGTGAAGTCTAAGTAATACAGGCCTATTTTACCTTTCCTACGAAACCTAACTCTATCGTCTTCATCTCATATATAAAATTCACGTGTTAGCTACCGTGCTCCTCCGAAACGACTAGACCGATTTTAATGAAATTTTACATGCACATTCAGTAGGTCTGAGAATCGGCCATCTATTTTTCAAACCTTTTTTTTTAGATGGCAAAACGACGTTTGCCGGGACTGCTAGTAGTATATATAAATAAAACCATTACCTAAAAATAGATCATAAAATATAATAAATGTACATAATACATGAAATAAATAAGTACCTTTCATTTTGTTCCATTTTGGTAATAAATTCGTACACAATATAGGTAGAGTATGCGTGTGCCGACAACAGAATGCTCCACTTAATTAATTACTAATACGGACTACAATACTTATTCTACGTCTCCTAGTGAACCATTGATCAATAACCTCGTATCTCATGGCAACCTTACGTCGTATATTGTATGATCAATCATATTTTATAAATAGTATGAAATATTGATTAATCTTTGGACCAAACTATGATTAGTATAGTCTATTTCTTTATAGATTTTGTTTCAAGCCATCCTATTCCCATTTAAGATTTAAAAATAAGTACATAATATATTCTGATTTCAATAATTTAGATATAAAATAGATTGCATAAACCTCGTGTCAATCTTTAAAATTCTTCTTACAATGATTTTCGTAATATTTATTTTTGTTAAATGCGGTGTATGTACTATTTCGTATGCAATATCTATAATATAGTAACTATGTAGTAACTACACATTGGGTAATTTCGATACAAAGATTTTTTTCCTATTAACTGTCTTCACTTCAGCTATTAACTTAATCCGATTCTATTTCGTAGAGACCGTGTTAATGTGTCTATGTAAATACTATTTTTTTACTCCTTTACTTCTGCGCATTTGCATCTTAGAAAGATAAAAATATTTAAGTCTTTATATATTTTCAAAGCTAGACATAAAAGTTGTTCAAAGAAGAATTAATAATAGTCTAGATAAAACTAAGTTACTAACAAGATTTTTATTAATTAATCGGCGATGAATTTCACTTGAAACTTTAGACAGTCTGTTATGCATCAGTTTCTTCTTAACGATGAGCTACTAAAATGTTCTTAGACTTAGCGATATTCATCCGTAAATACTTTCTTATTTAAAATTGTATTGCACCTGGTTTTGTTCTTGGGTAACCCAGAGGTTTGTTAGAATACGGTAGAGCCTATAATACAAATTAGATATGGGGCATATTATACTATCAAAAGAGGTAGTTTGTAAAATATACATGTAAAGAGTGATCTCCGAGCCTCGTGGTCGAGTGGTTTACGTAGTGGACTGCCGTTCAAGAGGTCACGGGTTCGATTTCCGCTCGGGACAATCAATTGTGTGATTTATCTAATTGTCATACAAATGTTTGTACTGCGTCTGGGTGTTACTATGTATTATAAGTATATATTTACAAAAGAAAAGTAGTATATGTAGTATATCCGTATTCCCGTACCCATAACACAAGCATATAAGCTTAGCTTGGGACCAAAGGACGTTGTGTATAATGTCAGTGAATATTTATTATTTTATTTATTGGTTATAGGAAGCTACAGTCTCCGAGAGTGTTAGACGCTGTATAAGTCTTTTCAAATGTCAGGCATACCAAGTCGCGAGCCATCCATCCATATATCAGCCTTTCTCTGCCCACTGCTGGACATAGGCCTACCCATAGAATGCTACAATGCGCGGTCCTGCGCTATACGCATCCAGCGGCTCCCAGAACATTTATTTTGACGATATCGTCAGTCCACCATGTTGTGGGCCGCCCACGCTGCGTCGACGTCGTCCAGTACGTGGTCGCCACTCGGGAACTTTCCGTCTCCAACGGTAGTCGGATCGTTGAGCGATGTGGGCCGCCCATTGCCAAAGACATACACTGGAAGTCGTGATCAACAGTTAGTATTTTATAAAAACATAACTGGCACTTGTAACTCCCATTATTAGAGTGAATATTCACAAATCCTTTGTGTAGGAACATAAATTTAATAATGTATACCTTCGACATCGGCATGCAGATACAATGTCAAAGACACTGTATGTCGACGTTTACAAAATACAACTATTTTAGATATTTCCACTTAATATTATAATATTAGATATATACCTACTATGTGACATGCAGATATAAAATATTATGGAAATAAATGTAGGAAGATTTTTTGGAGCAAGCTTTTATGTTAGTGACCGAGAAGACTAGCAAAATTAAAGTGTTTAGCTATCACTGTTCATGGGATACCGTCGGGTGAAAGACAGACGGTTTGATAGCAAAGTCTCAGTAATAAGATGCAATTACAAACAAACATACACAGGTGAAACAAAATCAAAATTGGTCAAAAATTTGTTCATAAAAGCATTTCGTATAATTTTAACGTAAATTCAATATTTATTGTTTTAACGGGCACTGTAGGTGTAAAAGATATTCAATAGACCCGTATCACAACTGACATTCCTTGTAATACGATACAATAGCCAATTGATTTTATAATAATGTGCTATTTAATGGTTCGAAAACATATTTAAATATTTATAAACCCTTTAAACTCGTATTAGAATTAAAAAAAAGAATGTGGTGTCGTGGGACACCAGGTAGGAACGAAGTTCCTTCGGCTAATGTATGTAGAATCGACACAATTTGCAAAAAAAGAAAGAATGAGAAAGGTATTAAACACTACTTGCTTATGTATACGACTGTCGCGCCTGCGCACGTCTTATTTAACGGTTTTATTCCACGGACTTTTTTCCACGGTATTTTTCTTACGGTTTTACTATCACATTTTTTTCAGTTCGGTCGCGCAGCAAAATCCCTATCTCCTCCAAGCCTGCCGTAAGGAACTTCGTTCCAAAAATACGGCCAAATAATAAGTTATACAAAAGGAAATGAAATGCTGTATTTAATTCCGTATTAAACTACTTTTGCTTGTGTGTTTTTGGCTAATGATTATTTATAATACGCTATTATTAGGTCGGTACGTGTCTATCAATGTATTAATCCTTGCAGTAGTCGGATTGACCTGACGTTTTGTACACATATTATGGACCGATGACAATGCAAAAACGTAAATATACAGGACTTTCAAGCGTGTTCTTTACTTTTTAAAATAACTCAATTCTTTTTAGTATGTAATGCTGATTAGCTGACTGTTTATACTGCTTCTACATTTGGTTTACACCCCACCTTACATCAGGTGGAGTGTAGTAATTTGCCTACCCTAGCTACAAAATAATCTACTTAGTTCAGAAACTATAAAACACGCTTGAAATACCGTAATATTTTTTTTTATTATTGCATTGTCATCGGTCCTTGATATATGTATTTGCAAAATTTAAGATCAATCCAACTACTGCAATTTGGTTAAAATCACTTTCAAAGATTCCGTTACATAGATGAATACATTGATAGATACATACTGAACTTATATAAGCGTGTTAAAAACTGTGTTTGCTGTCATCTCTAAGGGAAACAAATACGTTCTCTTTTGAGAGTAAAAAATAGTAAAAAGTAATCATACAAGAGATCTCATTTGGCAAATGAATTATGAAATATTCTGATGGCATTGTGAAAATGCTTCTTGTATTCTATAACTTTCTTAAAGACGCACCCTTTTATAACTGTAGTCGGTAGCTAGAATATGCCCTTTTTAAAATGTACATAATCCTTTCTCAATTTTGGCTGATAATGATTCATTTAGATTTCATCGACTCGTGAGATGAGGAAATAATTCAATAAAGATAATAGCCGTTTCATTATATTATATTGCAGATTCGTTCTCTCAATTTCATTTACATTAATTCTGCTCAATTTCTCGAAGACTTTTATAGCTTGTTTGGTAAATACATATATAATTACTAAAGCTAGAATTCTTCTGTTCTTGACTGCTGAATTCTTTATTTGAAAATTTCTGAAATCTTTATTTGACTAAACTGTTATGCCGTGTTGAATGATTTTAATTTTATTATTATTACTATTTTTTTTTATTAGTCATTAATGTTGCCATAAGAATATGCTCTAGTTATTAATCTAAGGTTGCAATACATTTAAACGCATATAAAACATGCCTGCCTAGTCATCAAATCGCAAAGATGCCATCATCATTACGTTTCAATAAAAAAAAAATACTAATACTAATAAAATTAAAATCATTCTACACAACTTATTAACTTATTTCAATCATTAACTTATTGCGACTTCACAGATAGCTCTCGGCAAAGCATATTGTGACGCCAATTTGAGTAGGTTACTGCCTTACTGAGTAGAAACGGACTTCTACACGGCATAACATTTTAATCAAATAAAGAGCCGTTAATTTTAATATTATTAAAATTTGAATATAGAACACATTTATTTTAAAATATAAAATAGTAATTTGCACGTTGCCGTTTCGCGTTGGTGTGATTACCGAAGGGGTTGCTATTAAATTATTTCCCCATCAAAAGAGTCCAGTACTTCAAAGCGATTCATTACCTGCCAATATGGTAAAAAAATTTAAGGTAATATTGGTTGGCAATTAAATTACATTTATAACACCCACTGATTCATTGGCTGACACCATTACCTAATTTCTCTATTATTGTATCAAATAAATCGTGCAATCGGTAAAATCGAACGAAGTTTAAAATTGAGAAGTTCTTCACCGTAATTTTTAACAACGAACCGGAATAGGGCTTTAAGGCATCATTAGCGTAACTGCTATGCGTTCACTAGGGGTCGTAGGTTTGATTTCAGCACAACTAAACATGGATATTCTGGGTGTAGTGTTATCTTTACTTGAAGATAGCAATACACACATTACACTGTTTTATTTATATGTAACACAGTCGTTAATGTCGTATGCCCCTATGTGAGTTATGTGATCTTTAAAACTACGCAAACCGATTTTGATGCAGTTTTTATATGGTTCAAGAGGATAGGTATCTATACTAATAACATAAAGCTGAAGAGTTTGTTTGTTTGTTTAAACGCGTTAACCTTAGGAACCTCTGGTCCGCTTTGAAAAATTCTTTCAGTGTTGGATAGTCCATTTAGCGAGGAAGGCTATAGACTATACAATAACATCACGCTGCAACTAATAGGAGAAAAGCAGTAGTGACAAAAACGGGGAACATATTCTAAATTCTACGGGTACGAAGTCGCAGGCAACAGCTAGTTTTATATAATTTGTTAGTTGGTTTTCTAGATTCTATGTATTCAATCAAAGGTTATGGCGATAATGTATTTCTGCAAAACTAGGTATAAAATATTGAAGTATATTTTACTCTTAAGGAATTTATTAGGAATTTTCATACAAATAAAATATTCAATTTTTGATATATTAAAGTGCTCATCAGATAACTAACCATCGATTTGATCATTCAAAGGACGTGACTGAAATTTAGAAAACTATTTAGGCATAGTTAGGGCTGCAATCACTTAACCGACGCTGTAAAAATATGCCAACGTTCTAGGATCTATAGGCAAAGTATCGTTTCCTAAATAGAAAAAAAAAAATTACTTTAGGTTAGGATGGCTCCCGGTTTCTTCTTTCCCCTTCCAACTAGGAATAATCTCAGAAAAATGGCAGCCCTAGCTATGGTTGATATCTAAATTTCAGTCACGAAAAAAGTAGAATTTATACTTAACTGTAAACAGTTTATTTTGAAAGTAACGTAGAACCAATCTTATAACGATAAGCACCTACGTAGTTACACATCGGAGATATAAAATGGTTTTTCCATAAAATTTACAAAGAATATATTCAATGTTGTATTATAATTGTTATAAGGAAGCAAAGATTTGAATATACTCGAGCCCATGCTTAAGATCTGACATGACATTAATCTTTTAACCACATGTTACGTCTCACGCTATTTATAAGAAATAGGTACTATCTGTAGCCTGTGACTGCATACTGTACACCATGGAACTTTGAACATTTTCCCCGTTCTTGCAACATTTTTCACTGATGCTTCGCTCCTATTGGTCGCAGGGTGATGTTATATAGCCTTCCTTGATAATTGTACTGTCTAACACTGAAAGAATTTTTCGAATCAGACCTATGGGTCATGAGATTAGCGCGGTCAAACCAACAAGCAAACTCTTCAGCTTTATAAGGAGAAAGAAATATTACAATTTTATGAAATGAAAATATACCTCAAATAAACATCTAACAGGAAATATAAACTCATAATATCAATACAAATTGTACTTAAAGATTTATGAATTGGTGAATTAAAAAATATTTTTCCCGTATTTGGATATCTTTGATTTGAATATCCTGTATTGTGCAATATATTATTTTGTTATATTTTTCTTTTCAAGAAAAAGGTTTGACGATATATCTTTTTACAAATATAACCCACTTTTCAAACTGCTTTAAGGTTCCTTACTAAAAGGTAAAATAGGTCCCTATCACTGGGACTTCTATGTCCGTCCGTTTGTCACCAGTCTATATCTCTGGAACTGTGATAGCTAGAGAAGTAAAATTCCACAGTTTAAGTTTATCAGTTGATACTGCAACAACAAATATTCATGGACATTTCACACAACGTCCTCTGGTCCCAAGCTAAGCTTATACGCTTATGTTATGGGTACCAGAATACGGATAGAATACATATCCAACTTTTCTTTTATAAATACATAGAAACACCCAGACGCAGTACAAACATTTGTATGACAATTAGAAAAATCACACAAATGATTGTTGATTTTCCCGAGCGGGAATCGAACCCGCGACCGCGGCAGTCCGTTACATAAACCACTCAACCACGAGGCTCGTCATATTCATTATTAAGAAGAATATTACATAGATTAGGAAATCTTATCCTGTTTTTATAAAAAGTTGTTTGTTACTAGTTAAAAGAGCAATAAAAATGTACTGAATATTTTGAAAACAATACTGGCATGTATCGCTATCAGAGCGTAGTTTGAGGGCTATTGTGTGCAAGTTGAACTGAATGCTTCTTAGAAAGATTGCTCTTCATATTACTCACACATACATACCTACTTATATGTATCTGTTTTAGCTGTTGCCCATGGGTTTTAATACGAAAATGATTTAAATAAAAAAGACGTGTGGCACTCGGGGACTGCCGCGGTAAAGCTATTGCATAGTATTTTTTATCAACCTATGCAATTATAATTATTTATTTATTTTATTTATGCAAGAATCTAAATAACATGAACTAAAATAAGATTAATAATCCTTATTTACTGATGCTTACATCTGTCCATTGTTTATGGTAAATATGATAAAATAGCGATTGTCAATCAAATGTCAATAAAATAAAAACTAACGCCAAAACTGACATGAGTCACCAGCGCGAACAGCGAAATGGCGTTAGTAGCGCCGTGTGTAGTATTTTTTAGTTACGCTATCTTTGTTATGGAATTAAAATTTCGAATTTTGTGCATTTAGTCTCCACGCTCAAGGCCCGCGATAGAATCTATGCAATAGCTTAATAAATAATAAATTTGTCCACAGGGTGGTTTTATATAGCCTATGGCCTTCCTCCCAAAAATGTACTATTTAATACTGAAAGAAATTTTCAAATCGGACCAGAGTGGTTCCTGATATTAGCGCCTTTAAACAAACAAACAAACTCTTCAGCTTTGTAATATTAGTACTGATAGTATAGATTAGTAAAGTTAGGTGCTGAAATAAACGCCTTTCCTTAAACTTGTTGCCAATTCCTAATATAATTAATATTACTTATGGAACAGCGTATCTTCTGTCACTTCCTGGAGAAAATAGTTAATTAATTCACAGTTGGTCTATGGTAAAAATTGTTTCTACAACGTGTTGCAGAAAGGTGTAGTCATATTTTAAGCTTGCATTGGATAGGCCTTAAATATTATAAATATAACAGTTACACATAGAAAAATACAGTTGGTAAGTTTTTTGTTGTTTATAGCCTACTATTAAATAACTACCAGGAGCGCATCAATTATGATATGTTTACGGTTTATTGAATGCGAGTGAACCTTACGATAAAAGATGACCTTATAGTAGTGTTCTAATTAAACAAGATCGATTAATTTAATATATTAATTAAACTTTTATGAGCACATAAAACTCATAATATAACTAGTATTTGTAATTTCATCCATGCCTAGTGCCTAGTCACCGGCCACGTGTAACGATGGTCAAATATGACTACACCTTTATGCAACACGTTGTATACGTTATGTTAAAAGAAAAATATTTAATTGACTTTTTGAATGTGTTTTATAACGTAAGTACTAGCTATTGCTTGCAATTGGCATTGTTCATATTTTTACAAAACTCTTAATTCGAAAACCATTTCGAGGAATACAGTTTCTGATTAGGATCAATTAGGTTTTTTCGGAAAATTTGCTATTATAACGATTATTTTTCCAAAAAAGCAAATGATCTCTATTTGCCCTTGAAATGAAGGACTTTAAATATTAAGGCGTTCTTACTACTCTGTGGTCGAGTTGAAATTGGTCTATTATATGAACTTGGCAACTTTGAAAAGATGTATTGCAATCTGTCTTAAGTCTATCAGGAAAAGGCAATACACAGATTGCGTACAACGATGACGTCACAACATTAAAAATAATATAATTCTTTAAGTATTTTAAAAAAATCTGTTTAGTGACTATTTCAATAATATTGAAATTAGTTGCTTAAAATAGTCTATATTTTCAAAAAAAAATATAAAAACAGCAGGTCAAAAATTATGAACAATCCCAATTCGTACTCGTGAAATTAAAAAGATAACTAAAGTTTAACTACTTCGTACTACTAATTATACAAAAAGCCATCCTCATGAACCACTCTATCTATTAAGAAAATCCGTTGCGTCGTTTTGAAGATATAACCTCACAAGGGACATACAAACATAAATAACTTCTTTGTTTTATAATAAGTAAAGATTTTGGCGATTAAAACTACGCTGTTATGAGTAGTGCAATGATTCAATAATCATTTTAATTTATCAAGCACATTTAAACCGCAATTTGGATTTATATATATTTTTTGTTTTTATGTAATTTACTGCCCATTACAGATAAAATAGAACTCACTAGGGTAAAACTTGATGATGTTTTTTAATAAGTTCGTTTACATAATTACGTTTTTTAATCTCAATAAATTATTTAATCTCACGGGATTCTACAAACAAACCGTTTTCTAATTTTCCTTGTTTATTGTTACGGGGTATTTTATTATTTGCATAGAAATTCTAAACTCATAATGTCTCAAATTCTGTAAAATCAAATAAAACAGAATAAAATTATCTTATTATTACATTTCATAGTCTCACCCGTGACCATGGTGACTGCAAAGTCTCCGAAACGTCGGGCCAAAATTTAAAACAAATATACGCGTCTAAATCCGTAAAAAGTAGTTTTATTTAAACAGATGAGTCGCGCAAGTGTTAGAAAATATTATTATTACATTTGTTTACATAAACACTATATTTTAATCCACATATAAATAGTTAATATTTATAATAGTTAATAAATAGTTAATAGTTCACGGTGTGGTGACGGATTAAGAATACAAGTGTCACCACCCCATCTCTTCCCAAGGTGCTGTAAAAGTAAGCTAAGGGATATTGCACACAGATAACATCCTCTGTGAGAGACGGAAAACTTGAAAATAAACCCTGTGCCATCACGCCTGGTGAGCGCGGCACAGTAGACCATAATCCTTTCAAACTGGAGGAGGCCCGTGCCCAACAGTGGGACATAAATGGGCTGGAGAGAGAGAGAGTTCAGTTTTAATAAATGCCATAAACTTATTAGTGACATCAGTCACTTTAGGTGACGGCGCCCTAATATAATTTTTACAAGTTATTCTAAAATCTAACGAAATCGATAAATAATTAAATAAATAAAATAAATATTCATGGACATTTCACACAACAACCTTCGGTCCAAAGCTAAGCTTATATGCTTGCGCTATGGGTACCAGAACACGTATAGAATACATAGGTTATATTAGTTTTATTTTGTAAATACATGCTTATAATACAAAGGCTACCCAGACGCAGTACAAACATTTGTATGACAATTTCTTTGGGGGGAGAATATTCAAACCCTACTAAATGTAAACCCACAAAAAGATTACAGCTGGACAGTTTGACAAATCACTCAAATATTGCTTATGTAGTTGTCTGTTCTGAGCTCAAGATGTATAAAATAATTACTAATCTGTTTACTAAAACAGTAACAGTAACAAGTAACAATCAACCCTTATCATACATTAACCACTACTTGTTTATGTCTCCCTTATAGTACATATATAGGGTTGCTACATATTACTTGGACAGCGGGAGGCTTACACTTAAACAACAGTGCCCACATACTTACCTATTTGTTTAGCTATCTCAGAGTACTCAGTAATTACTGTCACCTTAATTACTGCCTTGTTGGTACTGTTCCAATTCTAATGGCCGACTTATATTTAAAAGTACACCAAAATACCTACCACTATGGGATCTGTAACGAATATAATAATTATATTAAAACATACAGGAATATAGCAATTAGTAGGATTGTAATTTATATTAACAATTTCTACCCATATAAAACTCACCACACATTAAAGCAAGGGGACTGCAGACACATCCAAACCTATTGGTCCACTGTAATTAGTGGAATTAACCTTTATAATATTAATGTTTACTTACAGGCCTACAGTACAGTTGAAGTGTACAATAATCTTGTACAAACCACCTTGACCATTATATAATAATATAATAAAATACTCTCATTTATTGATGCCTTCTTGTTTACCTGTACACATGGCAGTCATGAATTAATATATGGATATAGTATGCAGTGTTACTTGACATTCAAAACTAGTTGGACAAACTTATATATTAATGCTCCTTTATACAATTACATACACTTTAAGAATTGCTTTAATTTTATGTTACAACAAGATAGAATGGACACCGATATTATATCTGAACAATATATTTTTGTTACTTCATTTGTTGGAGGAGCTCCCTTTGCACTTGCTTATGGTCCGTGCTGCATTCACACCAAACTTACCTATAATACCTCTCAATCTTATACTGACATATGGCCAGCGTTTTTAATGAGTTATATGTTGTCATGGCCAGGTGGTCTCTCTGGGGCCTTGCTGGGTATACATAAAATAGTCACAATAGTTGTTAGTATAGTTATAATACTATAAAATTCGATAACTCGCAACAAAATATGTTAAATATTGACTTAATATCTGTATCTGACTCTTCAGTCTGTGACTTGGAGGAATGTGTGCCGCTTGGCCTCACTCCCACTCACTGTCTTAAAATTCTAAACCAAAATATTAGAAGCATTACCAAAAATATGACAGGTCTACACACCATACTGGCCAGGACCCCTGTTGAGTGGGACATTATCGTTTTGACAGAGTGCTGGCTTCCCAACACTCACTATGTGCCAACACTAGAGGGCTATAATTCCTTTCAAACTAATAATAACTTTACACAAAATGAGGGCGTGGTTGTATATGTGCTACAGGACCTCATGGTGTCGGTGGAGGAGGTCATAATTGCGGAAGCAAACTGTCTCCAGGTTAAAATTGACCGAAATACCATTCTCCTGGCCTTATACCGTCCTCCTGGATATAAGAATGTTAATAACTTCCTAACTTCACTTGAGACGACTCTTACCAATATATCCACGTTTAAGAATATTATCATCACAGGTGACATTAATATTAATATTCATCAACAATGTCAGGACACAGTAAAAAATACTTATCTGAATTTACTGGCCTCACTCGGCATCCTTCCTGCGCATGAACTTCCAACACGATTTCAGGCTTGTCTTGACCACGTTTGCTTGAAAACAGACTTACCGGCGTATACGACGGTGGCGCATTCTTCAATCACCGACCATAACACTGTCTTGTTATTCTTATGTAAAAAAGCACCTCAAATATTCAAAAACAGAACAGTCGTTAAAATTAACCATGAGCAGCTTGCATCCGATCTGCAATCAACTGATTTCGGCCAGGTTTATTCAACTCAGGATCCCCATCTTGCAGCTGACCTGATGATCAACCTCATCACTAAAGCAACTGACATAAACACTAAAACAAACAAAGTCCCTAACCGCAAAAAGATCTTAAGGCCTTGGATCACCCCAGGTCTCTTGCGTTGTATGCGACATCGCGATAACTTATGTAAGAAATTTAAAAGTAATCCAAATAATTTAAGTTTACAAACGTGCTTTAAACGCTACAGAAACTACTGTGCTAAATTGTTGAAACAAGCCAAAGTAGACTATGATAAAAAGAATATAAATGATGCCGGTACAAACCCTAAAAAGCTATGGTCTCTTATAAATGCAATAACGAGCAGAAAGAAAAAGAAAAATAACGCACACGAACTACTTTCAATGGCAAAAACACCTCTAGAGTCTCTCAATCTCGTGAACAATTACTTTGTGGACATAGGTAGAAATCTCGCACAGAAGGTATCTAGTAGTGTAGGGGAGCCCTCTGATAGTAAAACTAACAATTTCCTTCAATCTATGGCTCTTCTGCCAACAAATGAAGCCGAAGTCGAGCAACTAATAAATTCCCTTCGCACTGATTGTGCTGTCGGATGGGATCGAATTCCAACCAATCTTCTTAAAAGGCACACAGCTCTATTGGTTCCACCGTTAACCTACATTTATAATCTTGCTCTTAGTAGTGGCCAATTTCCTAAGGCCTTTAAAAAATCTATTATCCATCCGGTATATAAGGGGGGGGACAGGAGTCGTATGGACAACTACAGACCTATAGCTGTACTATCTGCTTTGTCTAAAGTACTGGAGCGTATCATGAATAATAGGCTTGTTGATTACTTGACTAGGAATGACATTCTTTCCCCAACACAGTATGGTTTTAGGGCCGGTAGAAGTACGGAGGATGCGGTACATGACTTAACTGACTATATTGTCACCAACCTGGATCGAAAACAAAAGGTTCTTGGAATATTCCTCGACCTCTCGAAGGCCTTCGATACGGTGTCTGTGCCTATCCTTATTAGTAAAATGGAAAGCCTAGGCGTTAGAGGTAACCAACTTAAACTTTTTGAAGACTACCTCAGTGATCGATTCCAGTACGTTAAAATAGATGAACACATCAGCGACGAACGCCCAATCACCTATGGAGTACCGCAGGGCAGTGTTATTGGTCCGACTCTCTTTCTTATTTATATGAATGACCTCACCCTACTTGAACTCAAAAAGGGCAGAATAATAGCGTTTGCAGATGACACTGCTCTTCTATTTAGTGCGGACACGTGGAGTGAAGTCTATAAAAATGCGCAATTAGGTTTTAATACAGTCTCAAAATGGCTTCAATGCAACGTTCTAACACTAAACACTAAGAAATCCCATTACTTAACGTTTACCATTACAAACAGAGCAGCATCCCAGCCCCCAACTACACATTCTATAGTGGCACACACATGTACATACCCCCAACATAATACTTGTTCTTGCCGTAAGCTCCACAAAGCGGTATCTGTTAAATATCTTGGAGTGATAATAGATAGCAGTCTCAGATTCAACGAACACATCAACAATCTTAGCAATAGAATGCGTAAGTTGATATATGTCTTTAAGATCCTAAGACTGACAGCTAGTGAAAAACTAATCAAAAACGTATACTTTGCTCTAGCTCAATCATTGTTGACTTACTGCATTACGTCCTGGGCGGGGGCCTCGCAAACCACCATTCTTGAACTGGAAAGGGCCCAAAGAATACTGCTGAAAGTGTCCTTGTCCTTGCCGATTAGACAACCCACTTCGCTCTTATACGAAAAAGCGAAAGTTCTTACAGTACGGCAGCTGTTTATACAGCGAATCATATTAAAGCAGCATTGCCTTTTGAAATATGATCCTTCTTTGTCCCATGGCAAAAGGCGATTTGATCCGGTAGTGTGTGGCAACCTAAAGTTTTCAACTATGTACTATAAAAGATTTTTCTGCCACCTTGGCCCATACCTATACAACAAAATAAACAGAATCTTATCCATATACGAGCTCAGAAAAATAAAATGTAAAATGAAAGTTACTGGGTGGCTGCAACAATTGAGTTACCGTGAAACTGAGCAAATCCTTTTTATTCGTTTATGAGTGCTTTGTCTATTTTTCTGTTTATCTCCTTGTGATGGCGACATAATAGTACTGTATGTAAGGTATATATTTACTCACATCTACACTCTCAAACAAACACTTACTCACATTTACACTCTCAAACAAACACATACTCACATTAACACACGCAAACACAAACGTACATACCACAACAACATAATAGAATTTTTAATCACACCGTAATATTGTAGAAATGTCTTTAATGGTAAAATATGCGATAACCAATATTATGTTATTTATACCTAGGAGGGAAACCTGGTGACCTGAAACACAGGCCTCAAGCCTAAATTAGGCACCAGTCTCCCACAATGTTCTTACTGGTTCAATTATTTGTAATCATTATCACGTTTATAACTACATGTAACCTGTTTTGTATATTGTGGAGAAAATAAATTCATTATTATTATTATTAATTATAAATATCACACAAATGATTGTCCCGAGCGAGAATCGAACCCGCGACCTCGTGGCAGTCCATTACATGAACCACTCGACTATGAGGCCCGTCGTGTAATTAATTTTTTTTATTTATTCTAATAAATTATAACTAGTATATCAGTATTACATGTCTGCCAAGCATATAATATGCGCTTATAATCTCTGTTTTGACTCAACCGTTATCGCAGAGACTCCTCACGTCGCGTTATATGCATTTTTGCAAATTGTTGTCATTAATATTCAACAATTTCGTATTATTCTCGCCACGTCTCGAGACAATGTAACCGCTTTATTTTTAACCGAAGATCAGAGTGCATCTCTAATATCATCGTTGGTGTTTAACTTAAGTATTATTTCATCATCATCATCATACCGTTACGCCCTTTTTCCATGCAAGTAGGCAGATACTCTAGAGCACCATCTGCTACGATTCAGACACACTTCCCTGTTTTCATCCACACTCGTACATCAGGTCAGACATGCCTGAAGATTGTAAGCACATGCCCCTTTTCTTTTCGATAATTCGCGATAGATACCTAAGTTATCTTCAGTTTGTTTCTTCGCTTATAATGTTATGTATTTAATTTATTCAAAAACTAAAAAGATCATGCTTGAAAATGCACTCTTGTATCATGGTCGTTCCTTAATATAAAATTTCAGATCTAATGGACTATTTCAAATGGGTAACAATCACTGTCACAGATTTCATAATTCCGGATAGATAGAACGAAGGAAGCTAATAAAAGCAATTATTGTCTTCTTCTAAATATTTATTGTTTTGCTATTAAATACTAAGCGTGATAAGCCACAGCGTGCTATGGAGAGTGCTATGCTCGGTGTTTCCTTAAGTGAGATCCGTAGAAGGATCGGTGTGTACGACATAGCCCGAAGAGTTACCACGCTGGAGTGGTAAGGCAGGCCACATCGCTCGATAATCTGATGACCGTTGGGGACGAAAGGTCCTCGAGTGGCGACCACGCACCGTACCGCGCAGCGTGGGGGGACTGACGATATCTTCAAATATGCCGGGGGCAGCTGGATGCAGGACCGCGCGTTGTGGCGTTCTATGGGAAAGGCATAATAATATGTCAGCAGTGGACGGAGAAAGGTTGATGGATGGATTAGATACTAAGAATTTGATTTATTTATGTTGAAAAGCTTACCTAACTACAAAACAAACTTGCAAGTTGACAATAAGCTTTTAGAACATAATATGTAACGTTAATATAATTAAGTGACGACAACTATACGATTATCTTTTATACTCCATTTACAAAATAAATTTAATCTCTTATAAACCCTTCTAGTTGTAATCTTCTGTAAGCCTCTTTGCAAAATTTTACCTGTAATGTCACGTAAAAAATATTTCAAGTATTTTCATTGAGCATTTTCATTGAGCATTGAGTATTTGTATTGAACCTACGCACAAAAACTGATCGGATTGATATTTGAAGGTCACTTGGAAAATCTTATTAAATATGTAGGTGTGAAATCATCAGAGCAACAAAACTAATGTTCTTCTTCGCAGTTCATAATACGTTGGGCTTGGGAAGAGTATTTGGTCCATACTTCTATAGCGGGCCTTAGGATTTGGGCTTAGCACTTGCGATTAGGGCCTTAGGGCGGGATTTTCGTTAGCGGTAGATTTTCGTTAGTCTTAGATTTTGGGATATTTTTAGTACTACTTAATTTAATTTAAACAGTCACTATAACCGTCAAATACATCCATTAAGATTGTCTGTTATTCATGTTAACTACTACCAAAATGCTTGTAATTTTTTCATAAAACAACCAGACAACGGCCTGTTTCGTGACTTCCGTGACTGTACAACAGTACGTGTCAAGAACTGTAACAGTACCTATCATCGTCATTATACCATCACGCCTTTTTGCCACGGAGGTAGGCAAAGACTATAGAGCCCAATCTGCTACGATGTAACCTCACTTCCTTTGCTTCATTTACAGTCATATGTACATCTGATTATACATATATTATGTGACGCGACGGTTGTAAGTGCACTTGTCCCTGTCCTGACCACGTGAAATTTAGAAAACTTTTCATCCCTTTTTTTCGCTTTAAAAGGTAGCCTATGTCCTTTCTCAGGGTCTAAAGATTGTCTGTGCCAAATTTCATCAAAATCGGTTAAGAGGTTTAAGCGGGAAAGCGTAACAGACAGACAGACAGACAGACAGAGTTACTTTCGCATTTATAATATTAGTAGGGATGACAAAAAATATCTACGTCTCGTCTAATATATAAAATTCATGTGTCACAGTGTTAGTTACCGTACTCCTCCGAAACGTCTTGACCGATTTTTATGAAATTTAACATACATATTCAGTAGGTCTGAGAATCGGCCAACATCTATTTTTCAAACCTCTTTTTTTTAGTACCTATGGCAAAACAACGTTTGCCGGGACAGCTTGTATTGATATAAAAATAGAAATAAAAAATCCAGATAGGGAAGACGAGAAATACTTTACTTGTGAAATTAACTTTAACTATCTATTTTCGTAAGCCGAAGTGAAATGGTGTATACCTACAGATCAACTCGTCAAAAGGTTTATTTATTAACGTAAATTTGTGACGTGAATTGATGTTCTAACTTGTCATCGAGTCTGTTAAGTTATATCTATAGTGTTAATAAAGAGGTAAAGTTTGTAATATATATGAAGGAGGATATCATTGAAATCACATTCATCATACCGTCACGCCCTCCTCCCATTGGTGAAGGTAGAGACTGTAGAGCGCCATCTACTACCACCCATCAAATGGCTCGGGGCGCAAATTTTCAAAATACGCCTCTGCTGTAGTAGAAAACTACAGCCTCTGAGTGTGCTATAGGCATAAATATGTATGTAGTCATTTTACATATAAGGTGCGCAAAATCGCAGGCAACAGCTAGTATAAGTGTAAAGAGAAGTGTTATTTGCGTAGGATCTGTATCAACAATTCGACAAACTGCGGTGTTTGTTTTTAGACCACCTGTCTAAGCGATAAACACTTTGAACATTAGTGTACACATTCTAATGTAATAAATAAGTACGAAGTTTAAAGTTATTGACGGTACCTAGTATTTTTAGGCATATGTACCGATTCTACGTGCATAATTACTAAACTTAACTTAACTAAAAAATACAAACAAGTATGACGTCTTTTGATTAATCGGCTATTTCGTTGTGCACATTTATGTTAATTAAAGTCGTTAGTCTATAATATACAGATTTTCTAATAAAAAAGTTCAGTTAACAATGCTGAATTTTGTTATTGACACTATCAATTCTCATTTTTTAGTTAAGTTTAGTTGTACACATAGAATCGATACCATAGTCTACTGTTGCGCAGCTATCCATCTATGAGGCTGTGGATTCAGTAGTTTTATACTTAGTAGACGTTTATATTGTGTGTATTAACCTATTATACAAAAACTGTCAGTCTGAGAACGGTAAAACTCGTTTATAATGATAAACAAAATATGATAGTCTTGAAATATGATAATCTAAGCGAAGAAAAACTATAACGTACCAACGTAAAAACGCAGACGTAAAAACAAAAGCTCAAGGCCATGAAGTCGGGAAAATATTAAGCGTTTTTGCAGTCTTAATTTTTTTCTATCTAAACCAGCTTATTGGCATATTAACATAATTTTTTACTAACTCATTTCTTCGTCTATTCTGTAAGCGTCATCTGTTCTAATGAACGTAATGAAAAACACGAATCTAAACCCTAAACAATCGCCTGGTAAGCAGGGTATCTATACTCTATACTAATATCATTAAAACTGATGAATTTGTTTGTTTGAAAGCGCTAATCTCAGGAACTACTGGTCCGATTTTAAAAATTATTTCAGTGTTGGATATTACATTTATCAATGAAGACTATAGGCTATATAACATCACGCTGCGACTAATAGGAGCGAGGCATTAATGAAAAATGTAGCAAAAACGGGGAAAGTTTTCTAAGTTCTACGCGTACGGAGTCCCGGGAAACAGCTAGTATTAAACTCTAATCTCTTTCTAATTGAAGGTGCACTCCGTTCAATATTAATTTGTTTTCTACTTTGAGGGAATTCTTTTTGCATGTTTAGTTAACATAACTATCAGTTTGTGTAGATCGGTAAATTCGTTATTTTATTTTTATTTTTGTTATCACACAACGTCCTCTGGTCCCAAGCTAAGCTTATATGCTAGTGTTATGTGTACCAGAATACGGATAGAATACATATACTTCTTTTCTTTTTAAAATACATACTTATAATACATAGAAACACCCAGACGCAGTACAAACATTTGTATGTACCTACTACTGTACTACTTTTTTATACCTATATTTGCAAATAAATCAATTATAAATTATGCCATTTATAAACATCACACAAGTGATTGTCCCGTGTGGGAATCGAACCCACGACCTCGTGATCGGCAGTCCGTTACATGACCACGAAGCCCGTCGTTAGAACTGACTCGTCGTAATTTCTACTAGTGTTTAAAGTCCATAACCATACTGTATCTACTATAGCAAAAATATCATAATATTTTTTCTATCAAACTTGTTGGATTTTGTTACTTGGATAATCCCCAAATCATTAATCCCTTTTTAGTGTCCACCTGGATTAAAAGAAAATCTTGTTGAGCATACCGGCGGCGGTATTAAGTTACTACACATAAAACTCGTACGTTCTATTATTTTACTATATAGTTACCTATATGTGTCCCTGACCTAAGCGCTAGACATTATAAGACAAAAATGCAAACCTATGACGCTATGACACTTCTTTATCTTTACTTATTATAAAACAAAGTCGTTATTTTTGCATGTATGTCCCTATGTGAGAATAAATCTGCAAAATTACTTAACGGATTATGATGCGGTTTTTTAACTAATAGAATGATTCAAAAATATAGATTTTTTGTATGATTTAATAAATAAATAAATAAGTCTTTAAATTCCAGGCATATAAAGTTGGGGGCTAAAATAAGTAATAATATAGAAAGTATATTGGATATTATTATAATCTTTTTATGGCAGTTGAATCCTCCTAGCATATACATATTTGTCCTTCTAAAACATACATGAACACTTCGTGGGACTTTTTGCCGTAATCTTTTTACATGTAAAAAAAATTCTTAAAATAATATGTGATATGTTTGTGCAAAATATAAACCAAAACATGTCATAAATAATGCATAAACAAACCTGTTGGGAAAACATAGAAACGTAATTCAATAATCGTATGTCAAGAATTTTGTGGAATACGTTAGGAGTGAAAATCTTAGTACGAACTTTTGGTATGAATTTAATATAATTATTATGAATCTAGATACAGAAGTACATTGGTAACAGAATTTTTAAAGTATTAAACTAATACTATAAATATTAAAAATAGTAAATAACTTAACATAAAATAAAAACATATTTGTATGAAAACTAACCGAATCAGAAAAAATTGGTCAAGTGCGAGTCGGACTCGCGCACGAAGCGTTCCGTACTATCCGTATCTATGCAACATAAGGCAACGTTATTAGTATCGAGCAAGAAACGGTAAAAAAATCATGTTTGTTGTATGGGAGCCCCCCTTAAATATTTATTTTATTTTATTTTTAGTATTTGTTGTTATAGCGGCAATAGAAATACATCATCTGTGAAAATTTCAACTCTCTAGCTATCACCGTTCTTGAGATACAGCCTGGTGACAGACGGACGGACGGACAGACGGACGGACGGACGGACGGACGGACGAACGGACGGACGGACAGCGAAGTCTTAGTAATAGGGTCCCGTTTTTACCCTTTGCGTACGGAACCCTAAAAAGGTTATTCTGCAAATTTTTTAATAAATAAGTAGGTATTGCAACCTTTTTTGGAAGATAGATGCATTTCTCAGAGCAGATTTTTCGTAGACTTACAGATAGAACCCTACTTTTTTATTTATATTTCGTTATACATATTTTCAACGGCACTTGAGGGAGCATTTTTGTTGACAATATTAAAATTTTGCGTAGGTAATAGTTTTTACATCACCATAAAGACGTCAACTGCTGTACTAAAGCTTCTTCCAAAGATCTCAGATTTGATCCATTGCATCGTTGCGCTAGCCACTTACAAAAATTTTTCGCGGCTTAAAGCAGATCATCGTTACCTCATTGGGCATTCCATCTTTTTTGGACTACTCAGTAGTCCACGCACAGTATCTTGATATGCGTGCTCGCTACCTCAAGCCGTACTAGATCCTTGCTAATTTATAAATGCGAAATCCAGATGATCACAAAATAAAACATTGAAGAGCTTAAGGCTTAAGTGTTAATGTGTGTAACGAAACTATAGCGCGATTTAAAAAACGGTACAACGCCATATATCAAGTGTAAACTTTTGTTTGTTAAGGTTCCATTTCTAAATTTCACGCGTACGAAGTCGCGGGCAACAGCTAGTACTAAATAAATGCGTTTCAAACTACCTAAACAACCATATGAACCTCGGTTAGAGACATATCAAACATTTTATTTTCTGTCTATTACGTAGTAATATCTAAGAGGATGTCTTATGTCAATTACGAAATACAATCTTTTTCATGTTTCTTTCGAATAAAAATCGTTGAACATATATTCATATGTTACTAACGAATATATACTTAACTAGCTGTTGGCCGCGACTTCGTATCCCCGGAATTCCTACTTACTTGACACTTATATTATATTTTTATAAATTGTAGCCTATGTGTTATTCTGATTTATAAGCTACATTATTGTAAAGTTTCAATAAAATCCATTCAGTAGTTTTTGCGTGAAAGAGTAACAAACATCTAAACAACCAATTTGAAAAATTGAATGAAAAAAAAAGACTGAGCTGTAATGAAATATAATAATATAATAATATTAAAAAAATAAAAAAACACCACATTATAAATCACACTTACCTCCCATGCTATCAAAAAATATGTTACGTCGACTAAAATCTGCTAACAAAACATTTTTACGTTGGGTGAGATACCATCAGATAGATTACTTATTACAGAAAAATGTCTGGCAAACTTAGCTCTGCCGCATATGCGGTGAAAACAATTAGACGACTTACGGATGTAGATACGGCTAGAATGGTTTACTTTAGTTATTTTCACAGTGTAATGTGCTATGGAATTCTTCTTTGGGGAAGCTGTGCGGACATTAATCGGATATTTGTGCTCCAGAAACGCGCTGTTAGAGCTATATATAACCTAGGTCCGCGGGATTCTCTAAGGGAGAAATTCAAAGACATAAATATTTTAACGGTCGCTTCGCAATATATATATGAAAATTTATTGTATGTTCATAAAAATATTCATAATTTTACAAAAAAAAGCGACCACCATAATGTTAATACAAGGCATAAACACAATCTTGTGATGCATGTAACCCGTCTCCACAAAATATGTAACTCTTTCATGGGTCATTGTATACGATTTTATAATAAACTCCCTATTGATGTAAGAGAATTAAATAATTCTAAATTTAAAAAATTCATTAAAACTAAATTATGTAAAAAGGCGTATTATAAAATTTCTGATTATATTAAAGATGATAAAGCTTGGGAGTAGGTTGCTCTGGAGCAATATATATTCTATATTGTAAAGTTATTAGCATTGTAAGTATAATTGACATTTAATTTAAAAATATTGATTTGATTAAAAGCTCTGCTGAGTTTCTTACGCCGGTTCTTCTCAGCAGATTGCGTCCTGAACCGGTGGTAGGGAAAAAAATTGGACATGTCATAAGCACATAATTTTTCTAAAAAATTGTGTCTACGTGATTAAATGATTTTTCATTCATTCATTCACTGACCACATTGTAGAAAAAAACAACCAAGAAAAGAGTCTGATACGACATTCGATTTTCATGTTCGGGAGACAAATTTACTTAAACATTATTAATGTTGTTTAGACCTACTCCTAGGCCTAAAAATAGCGTAAAAATGCCGGCCAACGAAAAAAAAAATGATAGGCGTGTTGGGGCGGTCCTTTCGAGTATTTTTTATAAGGGTAGTCAGCTTAATAATAATAAATATTTGTGAACATTTAACACAACGTTCTCTGGTCCCAAGCAAAGCTTATAAATGCTTACGTTATGCGTACCAGAATACGGATAAACTACATATACTACTTTTCTTTTGTAAATAAATACTTATAATACATAGAAACATACAGACGCAGCTCTAACATTTGTATGAGAATTAGAAAAATCACACAAATGATTGTCCCGAGCGGGAATCGACCCTGTGACCTTCTTGATCGGCAGTCCGTTACATGAACCACTCAACCACGAGGTTCGTCAATTGAAAATTCGTCGACGGAAAGGCAAAATTACTTAAGCACCAATTTGTCGAAAATGAGTTATATATACCATTCGATTTTTTTTCTGTCTCGATCTGTCTAGGTTCCAAAGCGATTGGAGAATTTTTTTGGCGCTTAAGGTGTCCGAAAAATGGGCCTAAATTTGTTGTCGCATTGCTTAAGCGACACAATTTGAGGTCTTTTTTTAGGTGTGTCGCATAAGCCATTTATTTTCAAATGCAATATTTATAAGTTATATTGGCTAATAGTTATTGCATTTTAATTCTGTGGGAATGAGCATATTTCAAACCTTGATCTTAATAAATAAATAAATAAATAAATAAATAAATATTTATGGACATTTCACACAACGTCCTCTGGTCCCAAGCTAAGCTTATATGCTTGTGTTATGGGTACCAGAATACGGATATAATACATATACTACTTTTCTTTTGTAAATACATACTTATAATACATAGAAAACACCCAGAAGTAGTACAAACATTTGTATGACATCTAAGAATATCACACAAATGATTGTCCCAAGCGGGAATCGAACCCGCAATAATAATATTATTAATAATAATATTGTAAGATTGTAGTACTACGCGATGTGGACGTACGAGTAGATGCCGACAAGAGGCCAAACGGAGCCTAGAGCCTCGGGCTCGTCTGTCAACGATAATTATCGTTTATTTAATTTGAAGCAGGCGTTTCGAGAGTCACATTATTTGATTACCCTTCAATACATTTTAGGTACCGTGACAAGGTGGCGTCTGTTTAGTTGAACGTCGTTATAAATTATAGTGACTTAAATACTTTTTAAAGCAAAACTATTACATAAAATTTCAGCACTCTAGTTAACACCGTTCCAGAGATAGAGCCTGGTGGCAGACGGATAGACGGAGAGACGAACAGCGAAGTTTCAGCAATAGGGACCCTATTCACATTTTGCCTTTTGGTTACCACGCTGAAACTGCAGGGAACTGCAGGATGTAGTTAGCGCAAATCGCGCGTTGTGGTGGGAGGCATATATCCAGCGGTTGACTGGGAAAGGCAGTTGTATAAAAGAATGGGAAGATTCTACATTTACCGGGCGTATAGGCATAGGGTTTAGCTTAAAGTTTTCTTTCTCTTACTGAGGATGTTCTATCCAGCACACTAGGGAGAAAATGGGATATTGACACTGGTATTCTTAACTTATCACTGTAAGAAAAATTATATTTAATCTCTCTTTCTCTTTCCATCCCATTTACGTCCCATTGTTGGGCACGTACCTCCTCCACTTTGGGAGGGATTATGGTCTACTGTGCCGCGCTGGCCAAGCGTATTAGCACAGTGTTTATCATCATCATCATAACATCACGCCTTTGTCCAATGGGGGTAGGCAGAGACTATAAAGCGCCATCTGCTACGATCCAAACATACTTCCTTGGCTTCATCCACACTCATACATCTGGTCATACATGCCCGACGGTTGTAAGTTTATTTTCGAGGTTTCCGTCTCTCACAGAGGATGTTATCTGTGTGCAATATCCCTTAGCTGACTTTTAGAGCACCCTTGGGAGGAGATGGGGTGGTGACACTTGTATTCTTAATCCGTCACCACACGGAAACCTCGAATATTTATCATACTAAATATGTTTCTTACTAAGTAGTAATTAATTAAGTAGCTCATTATATGCTGGTTCATTTTATTGTCGGTACAAAGATGCTATAGTTACATTGTGTACAAATTCATTATGAAGATGGAATAAAATACGAGACATTTTTCTGAATCTGTTTTTAATGTTATTAAATTTCATTCATAATTTAGCTAAATTGTGAGCTATTCATAATTTATTTATTTACTTAGATTTTTTAGGAAAACTAATTACCTTACTATGAGTAGGCTCACTTGAACGTTGAGATTGTTGAGTCATATCATTCATACATATAAGATTAAATATCATCATTATTCTCCAGCCCTTATGCCGTTTTTCGGGGTAACACGACTTGTTGTTCATATTCAGTGGGTTTTGGCTGATTTTTACGATCGCCTGTCTAACTATACTTAAACTGCCTGACTTAAAAGTCATTGGACTTAAGTCTAGTGAAATCTGCTCTTGGAAACTGATACAACACGCAATTCAAACACACACATCTACATATTATGTTTCAAAAAGCAAATTAAGGAATGAACGTTTTAATTGAAGCCAATATACAGTATCTTGATTAGAGGAGAAGCTTGTGTATTTATAATCAAAGCTCTACCGTACTATATAGCTACAATGCATACTGTCTCGTTGTAGTTATATACTTATATAAGATACGACTGTGCGCTAAAGATTCTCTTGCATACTTTTATATGCAATCTCATGATCTAGAAGTCTAATGGTCTTATTCATAATGACTTATCGGAGGTTTAAAAGTTCGCTAAAATCGGTCCGCTAAAATTGCCAAAAATTGTTATTCATATTAGTCTTTTTACGCTAAAATGTTTATTATCTCTCCGATTATTTTATTTTTTAAACCTCGGATAAGCCATTATAAATAAGACCATAAAAATAGTATACAATTGTCATCTGAACAACTGAATGTACGTACCTACACTATTTCATAAAAATCGGTCATGCCGTTGCGGAGTTTTGTGAATACCTAATTAAACAGTAAGAGATATATTATAAAATTGAAGGGTTTGTTTATTTGTTTGAACGCGCTAATCTCAGGAAACACTGGTCGGATTAGAAAAATTCTTTCAGTGTTGGATAGTACATTTACCGAGGAAGGCTAAATAACATCACGCTGCGACTAATAAGAGCGAAGCATCAGTGAAAAATAATTTAAAAATAGGGTATATTTTCTGTACGAAGTCGCGGGCAATAGCTAGTAAGAGATAAGATTGCTTTAGGTACCATTTAATAGTGTACAATTTACAATAAAAATGAGATATATTAATGTATGCGACAATATTATTGATGTTTGTTACTGCTTTTTAAAAACGATTAAAATGATTCGAAGTGAATTTAGAGCTAGTATTAGAAGATATAAGATATAAGAGCTAATTGTTATGGCGAAGTAACTATTAAAATTACTATATTATAAATAAACTAAATTATAATGGAAAAAATGATAACCATAAGCGGGACTTGAACCCGCGACCTCGGAATGCCGTTCCGTCGCTCTCCCAACTGAGCTATTATGGTCCACGCAAATGTTTACCAAATTTTCCACTACAATCATCGCAATGCGAGTTTTAACATCGCGCGATGTTTTTCGTACAGCGCCATCTATTGAGCGGTTTGCACCAACTCCATCAATCGATCAGTTAGCGTTCTTTACAGAACACAATTGGACCGAAGTAATGGCTGTACATGTATTTCTACATTATTATTATGCGTGGACCATAATAGCTCAGTTGGGAGAGCGACGGAACGGCATTCCGAGGTCGCGGGTTCAAGTCCCGCTTATGGTTATCATTTTTTCCATTATAATTTAGTTTATTTAGTAAAAGCATAGCGAGTCAATCGCAAAATATTAATAAATTACTATATTATAACTTCACGTAGGCAGCAGAATAACAATTTTTTAATAACTAAATTTTTTTTATACGACTTAGGTGACATACACGCATACGGCTCGCCTGATGGTAAGCGATTACCGTAGCCTATGGACGCTTGCAACACCAGAGGTACCACCCGCGCGTTGCCGACCCTGTAGGAAACTTTTGACGCCCTTTTTGAAGAGCCCCATGCTGTAGTCCTGTGGGAAAAACAAGGCAGGGAGTTCATTCCACAACCTGATCGTACGTGGGTAAAAGTTGCGCTCGAACCGTACAGTACGGGATGGTAACGGTTCTAGGGTGTGACAATGAACTCGCAACTCGAACTTAATGAAATGAAATGAAAAATCATTTAATCAAGTAGACAAAATTTTTCAGAAAAATTATGTTCTTACATAAACTAAATTATAATGGAAAAAATAGTAAAAGCATAGCGAGTCAATCGCAAAATATTAATAAATTAATATGTTCTTACATGTCCAATTTTTTTTCCCTACCACCGGTTCAGGACGCAATCTGCTGAGAAGAACCGGCGTAATAAACTCAGCAGAGCTTTTAATATTAATTATTATTGCTCAAATACTCAAAGTGAAATATAATTTATTTCGATTTTATCATTTGAGGCTACAATCTAATACGGTTTGATTGCTAACTATGTACAGTGGAAAATACCAAATGAAAATCTAGTTATCTTGTTCTTGTTCTTCTCTTTTCCACTGCTTCTTTAAATTTTGTTTAAGTTATTAATTAACTCAAACCTGTTTTACCGACATGGTCATAATATTTAGCATTTAAATGGGTAGGGTACCTCATTAAGGATAGCTTGTTTTTAAAATTAAGTTAGTAAACAAGAGCTTAGTGTGAAAAAACTAAGGTTTTCTGATAGCTCAGTCTTTTGACGGTTTCTACAGAGGCATTGACGGACCTCGTGGCCTAGTGGTTCATATAACGTACTGCCATTCACGAGGTCTCGGGTTCGATTCCCGGTCAGGACAATCATTTGTGTGATGTTTTTAATTGTCATACAAATGTTTGTACTGCGTCTGGGTGTTTACTATGTACTCGTATTATAAGTAAGTATTTACAAAAGAGAAGTAGTTTATGTATTCTATCCGTATTCTGGTACCCATAACACAAGCACATAAGCTTAGCTTGGGACATGAGGACGTTGTGTGAAATGTCCATGAATATTTATTTATTTAAAGCATAGAAATAAAAACTTTCTACTTATTGTAGTTTTATTATTTTTTGCAATTGACTTACTATGCTTTTAATATGCTATGCTATGCTTTCCATTTGTGTTAAAGAACACTAAGTAATCGATCGATCGAGTTGAACAAATTGCTCGATAGATGGTGGTGTACAAAAAAATCGATGTGATGTACCTATAACTCAAATGAGTAACATATTAGTAGAAAATGTGGCTAACATGTGCAAGAACCATAATAGCTTAGTTGGCAGAACAACGAAACGGTATTCCGAGGTCGTGGTTTAAGGTCCGCTCATGGTATTCCTTTTTTCTACTATAATCTCTCTCTAGCCCAATAACGTCCCACTGTTGGGCACCGGCCGCCTCCACTCTGGGAGAGATTATGGCCTACTGTGCCACCTTAACCAGGCGTGCTGGCGGAGAGTTTATTGTCAAGTTCTCCGTCACTCACAGAGGCTGTTAATTTTGTACAATATCCATTAGCTGGCTTTTACAGCACCCTGGAAAGACAAAAGGGATAGTGACAATTGTATTTTTAATCCATTACCATACAGATACTCTGTGTGGTAATGGATTAAGGCAGACAGATTATACCAAAATGACAACAAATATTTTAATGTCGGAGGTTAAATTAATGTAAATGAGGTGCGTTGTTATAATCTCTGGAACGTACTGTAATCTGTGAGTATATCCTAAATAAAGCTGATGTGTACATTAAAGTGTTGGACTACTTTCCGACCATAAACCTTATGCAAATATAAATGGGACAGAACTTTTACTTTTATTACGGTATTTTGAATATTTGTTATTACAAATATTCAAAATACCGTAATAAAAGTGTCTCTGTGTGCAACACCAATAGGTGTTGCACACAGATAGCATCCTCAGTGAGATATGGAAAACTTGAAACTAAACCCTGTGCCAACACGCCTGGTCAGCGCGGCACAGTAGACCATAATCCCTCCCAAAGTGGAGAAGGCCCGTGCCTAACAGTGGGACGTAAATGGGCTGGAAAGGGGTGTTAACTACGTGATGGTAATGTGTGGACGTTGAATTTCATAATTTTATTTTGTTCGCGCGACTTAATAACTCAGCACGACGACAGTACAATTGAACCCTTTGCTAAATGTTATCGACCACATCACTCAACACTTGAACACTAGACTCCGCTCACAGTACTCGCGCCCCTCGAACGAAAGACCATTCCATTCCATCATTGACTCCGCTCACACCTTTCGGGACTCACGTACGCAAAGGGTCTCTCGCGCAGAACAAGTTGCAACTTTTCGCGTTCGTACTAACAATACAGTGAATAAGTGCCCAAATCAGCTCACAGAAGACACGATAACCTGTTCGTCCGAGTTCAGCATCCTAACACATGAGTACCAACATTACCTATACCTACTCACCTCCGCCTTTCAGCCCCACACGTCGTGTATGCACCCCCAGCGCATTCATATTTTAAATGTTTATACTCGTAATAACTTCATAGTGACGGCTTTTTGTGACGTGTTTACGTACGTTTCTAAACTCTCATCCATTTTTCCCTAACAAAAAACAACTAAAACTTTAAATATATATAACCAATACTTACAGTTCACTATAATATAAAGCTTTAAAAAAGTGCAATATACTCGTAGTTTAAATGTGTCAATACTATTATCCTCGATAACGTCGATAAACAGGAACTCTCCAACGTAGACATTCGCCTCATTCACTTGACTAATGGCAATGCAATTTGATTCGATCAAAGTTTCTTCATATATACTTCGTTAGATAGCTATTCATATTGGAAAATCAATTAGGTACCTACTTCCTAAACAAGTATATTCTTTTATAGGTTAGAATGTTGTGTTTATATGAAACTAGCCTTGTCCCCGCGTCTTCATAGGCCTTAACTGTAACTTTTAGTAGTACGGGGCCTCCTTTTGGTGAAAATAGTTTTAGTATCGGAATACTACTTCACCCTTACTTGTCCTTAGCCACATGTTACAAAATTAACTTCAATAAAATATGTATGAATATAGACAACCATTCTTGTAAAGGACCCTTGTGCGGTAAGAAACAAAGTAAAAAGGAATTAAAATCCAACGCTGGTGTAGCCATTCAGAACTTAGATTGATGGATCGATTTAGAAGTTAAGAAGGCGTATGTATTTCGGCAATTCATTTTTATTTATATGTATAAAAGAAGATATGTGTAATAAATAATATAAATAGTGTAGGGTTTTCACAATATCTGAAAACCTCATAAACCGTCATAAAACAGTCGAGATAAAGTACACAGAACAGTTTAGGTCTGTTTCCCGACATAAAACATTCGTCCTTAACGCCTGTGTTTCATACGTGATGATTTATGGTATCTGTGTATTCATATGTCGCTTCCTATATTTGTATTTTACTTTTTATAAAGTTAGTTAAACTCAGAGCTTTTTTAGTTCTCTATTCATAAGTGTTCCACACGCAGCATAGCAGACCATAATCCTTCCCATAGTGAAAGAGGCCCGTGCTCACCATTGGGACGTCAAAGGGCCGGAGAGAATACTCCGGAGGGAATACTCTTCATCTATAATATAGCGTAGAAACAATTAAAATCGGTTTACCTTTCGCGTATATATTTTCTATATTTTCTAAAAAGAATATAAAAACAACAGGTCAAAAATTATAAACAATCCCAATTAGTTCTCTTTCCATCAGGGATCCAACAAGATTCTACAAATAAAACGCACACAAATAATTTAACGTTTTTATTGAACGTAATTTATAATGTATTTATCTATTAATCTTTTCCTACCATTTAATATGTTATAAGTCATCAATTTATGAACATAAAATACATTTACGTAAACTACACTGTACATAATTATATGTTACTTTGAACCTAATAGCAAAAGTCTAACACTCTTACGTGTAATAAATATGATGTAAAACTAATTAATTAAGGGTATAGAATAACTTTATTTATATATTTAATGGCTATTATAGAGATCAATAAGTTATGGACATTTTTGGCACAAATAAATAAGTACACATGAAAAAAATATCGATAATACACGACGATAGTCTAAATAACAATTAACAAGCATAGAAAAATACTATTATGGACATTTTGACATAGAGTAGAAGATAATATAAGCTTTGCTATAATTACTAGAAATAAGGTATTACGACTGTTAAATACATGTTGAGCTGGATAACACGTATTTAATCAATTATTTAACCATATTTAGACTAATATTAATTATTTATAATGAAGTAAATACTAAGTGACTACACTACAAAAATAATAATGGTATCACTTTTTTTACCAAGTACAATAATTTTCAATATGAATAGTTATGGTGTTAGTGAGTCAGATGAAAATTATGTGCCATTTTTTTTTCAATAACAAGGTAATAATTTTGTTACAAATCGCTTATTCAAATGTTATTCATTAGGAGTAATCCGATTTGGTTTCCGAAAAAATCAAACAAAAATCAAAACTAGATTTAAATTGTCAAAGAACTTAACAATTTGAATCCAATCTAGACTTCTGTTTATTTTTTCTCTATTTGATAAAAATACATATTACTAAGAAGTTCTGGTTAATACCTACATGAAGTATGATTAAAAACGTTATGTACTACATCGGACAATTCTATATAATGTATGTAGATATATAATATACCCATTTTCAAACATTTGGAATCACAGAAAATTAAGCATAAAATACATTGATTGATAACTTAAATTAGTTTGAAAATAAACAAATATAACTTCTTAGTCGTAATATCTTGATTCCAGTCACCAGCGACAGCTCACAGGAAACATAAAACAGTCAGTCCATGAGGTCTCTAGTTGTCGTAGCGGTCTGATACGTTGTTAGCCCAGATTCCTAAACAAAAATCAAAATTCAAGCGCATTTCTTAAAGTGACTACTAAAGACTAAACCACACATAGTCACGTTGTGAAACTCGAATGTAATAAGGTCTGACTAGTACTAATGTGCGGAATACTTGTAGCACATCTGTCGCTGTCTTTATTTCGACAGTAGAGTATTCTCTAAATTCTCGTGATATTTTTCTACAAAAGTGCCCTGTTTAAAATATTGACATTTTCCCACGTTTTCTGGTCCCAAATTAAGCACTATTCTATCTTTTATTATATTCTAGTATTGTAGCTACTTTTAAAATGTTACTTTATAACAAACTAGCTACTGCCAGCGATTTCACCCGCGTTTATAATTATTGAGTCTCTCCTCCCCCAATATACACCAAAACTTAACAAATTATACAAAAAAAAACCATCCACTTAAACTACTTTACAGTACTTTACTTTTACTACACATAGGGATATACATACAAAAATTGGTTAAGTGCGAGTCGGACTCGCGCACGAAGGGTTCCGTACCATTATCTATGCAACTTAAGGCAACGTTATTAGTATCGAGCAAGAAACGGTAAAAAAATCATGTTTGTTGTATGGGAGCCCCCCTTAAATATTTATTTTATTTTTAGTATTTGTTGTTATAGCGGCAATAGAAATACATCATCTGTGAAAATTTCAACTCTGTAGCTATCACCGTTCTTGAGATACAGCCTGGTGACAGACGGACGGACGGACGGACGGACAGCGAAGTCTCAGTAATAGGGTCCTGTTTTTACCCTTTGGGTACGGAACCCTAAAAAAGTCATTGTTTATACCTTCATCCATACTTATATTTATTTATTTTTTAACACAGCTTGAATTAACTTTGAATATTTCCAAAAAACTCCGACGAAAAGAAATCCTTAAATTTTTTTTTTAACAATAAATAATATTACTAACGATAATATATAAATAAAATTTCAATCAATGCCAATTTAAAGAAAAAATACTTGTTAATTTTCTGTCGCTGAAGTTGGTATGGATTGCACGCATAACTTTTGAGAGTGCTCGATTGTGCGATGCGATGCTGTAATTGGAACACTCAACGTTGAGCATTGTGCCGCATAATGCGCTATTGTGCTCTGATTGGAAAACGGGGATAGAAGCTAGGTACTTCAAAGTACTCTGTGCTTTATTCTACTCTGATTCGTGTTTTGACGTTTTTGTCTGACAGAACATGGAGACTAAAAGAAATAAAAAAATAATTGGTCAAGTGCGAGTCGGACTCGCGCACGAAGGGTTCCGTACCATTATCTATGCAACATAAGGCAACGTTATTAGTATCGAGCAAGAAACGGTAAAAAAATCATGTTTGTTGTATGGGAGCCCCCCTTAAATATTTATTTTATTTTTAGTATTTGTTGTTATAGCGGCAATAGAAATACATCATCTGTGAAAATTTCAACTGTCTAGCTATCACCGTTCTTGAGATACTGGGTACGGAACCCTAAAAATCATGTTTGTTGTATGGGAGCCCCCCTTAAATATTTATTTTATTTTATTTTTAGTATTTGTTGTTATAGCGGCAATAGAAATACATCATCTGTGAAAATTTCAACTGTCTAGCTATCACCGTTCTTGAGATACTGGGTACGGAACCCTAAAAATCATGTTTGTTGTATGGGAGCCCCCCTTAAATATTTATTTTATGTTATTTTTAGTATTTGTCGTTATAGCGGCAATAGAAATACATCATCTGTGAAAATTTCAACTCTCTAGCTATCACCGTTCTTGAGATACAGCCTGGTGACAGACGGACGGACGACGGACGGACGGACGGACGGACGGACGGACGGACAGCGAAGTCTCAGTAATAGGGTCCCGTTTTTACCCTTTGGGTACGGAACCCTAAAAATCATGTTTGTTGTATGGGAGCCCCCCTTAAATATTTATTTTATTTTATTTTTAGTATTTGTTGTTATAGCGGCAATAGAAATACATCATCTGTGAAAATTTCAACTCTCTAGCTATCACCGTTCTTGAGATACAGCCTGGTGACAGACGGACGGACGGACGGACAGCGAAGTCTCAGTAATAGGGTCCCGTTTTTACCCTTTGGGTACGGAACCCTAAAAATGACGTCTTTGTTTTATAATAGGTAGAAAGAAAGAAGAGATCCAAAGTGATAATAAGTTCCAATTAACTGACTAAAATTCTCAAGAAATGAGGTGGTGATACAGAAATAAACTGACAACGCTTACATAAATTTTATATTTATTTATTATTTTATCTATTAAAACTTTATGCACATAAGATGTACAATGGCGGACGTAATGCCTTAGGCATTATCTACCAGCTAACCAAAGTTAGTGCAGAGATAAACAGTGTGGATGATAAATGAAGAGAAGATAAACATTATGAGAATAGAACTAAGCAAACGTTTAAGGTACACTAACACAAACATATGCAGGTAACTATACATACATATCAATACTTATTCAGGGGTATATAAATACACAAATACATACACAAATACATACACAAATAAGTAGGTACATACACATAAACAGATAATAAATATATATATATACATATATAATCTACAATGTAGTGTGGAAATAAAACTAACGGGCTTACTCTGCAAACAATTTTAAATTATGCTTTTGCTACTTCCAACAAATATTTAAGTGTTATCGAACCGAATTAACTTTTCTGAACGGCTGTGTTTTGCTTAGATATTATGGTAATCAGTAAAAAGTTTCTGATGAAATAAAACTGAAAATTATATTATGTATAAACCATATAGGGGCTTAAACAAAAATAAATTAGATAGGCAACTGTAAAACGATATGAATACAGTGTTTGTTATTCTGTCGTTGTTTAGGACTGTTTAGGTAGATAGATTGTTGGTTGTAAGTGAGCTATTGGTAGATAATATATATTCATGTTATGTAAACTTAACACGTCTCTAGTTTTCTCAATATGTAGTGTTTTGTAGTAGAACCAAATAAATGTATTCACACAGTTTTACTACTAGGCACGCTTACTAATGTTACATTTACTAACTTCAACTTCTAATATTTATCTAAGCTTTCCGTTTGATAGAGTTTATAAATATTTTAAATTGTTGTTTTGTATAATATTTGTGGTTATTAAAATCTGTTATGGTCTTTTTTATAATGGCTTATCGGACCTTTAAACGGAGATTTTATTGGAGAGATAATAAACGTTTTAGCGTAAAAAGACTATTATGAATAACAATTTTTGACAATTTTCGTGAACCGATGTTAGCGAACTTTTAAACCTCCGATAAGTCATTATGAATAAGTCCACCAAGATCAAATGATGGGGACGGCTTGTGAAAGTCCATAAATGGTATCTGTTGAGTCAATGTTATGGTGCTATAGTATAGCATTTTGTGTCTATTCATTCATCCATCAGCTTTACGATGTCCAATTCTGAACATAGGCCTGCCCCATAGAACGCTATATCGTGCGCCACTTTATACCTGCATGTGGCGGCCTCTTGCGATCTTGTTGATATCTTTGCTCTTTCTTGTTGTTATGTATTTTCTCTAGATATATATTTGGTAATTAGGTAATGTAACAAAATTTATCAGAATTTATTTTTTTGTCTGTGGTGCTACATATTACTACATTAGCAACAAACAAAAATAATATAGATTAAAAGCGGTTTTAAATAAAAATATAAATTAAAAGAGCAGAAATTTTGCTCCCTTACCTCGTTTGCCAACATTTTGTAAGAAAAGCCGATTAGCGACTGCCTGCCGCTGGTTAGCTTCACGCATTTGTTTACGAGCCACTTCCAGCAGAAGCCGCTGCCTTAACACTTCCATGGGGTTATTGATGGACAGTGATGGCATCTTGCGTTTCGGTCGAGCGCGCCCTTCGTGCAGCTCCGACAGGCTCTGCATCATCAACGTAACGATCATGATTTATATTAGGTATAATACAGTGTATTAGTCAATAATGGCCTTAGGCGTCTCAGGTTTACTGAATACCTAAATCGTAGATCAGCTGATAGAATTAAGGCAATTATGTCACTCAAAAGTTTTAGCAAATTCGAGGCACCACCAAAACGTGATGAAAGTCAATCACACCACTTCCACGATGAATGCAAGCAAATTAAGGGTAAACCCTAGTGTTATTATGATTTTTCTGTTAGCAAGCTATAGCAGGTTTCAAAATGTGCTTGATACATTTAATATAGCAATAAGCACCGCCTTGTTATATAAGATGTTGCAAATACCTTTGCTTGATTAAGGTTTAGGAACAGAGTATCATTATACCTACTTTAGAATATCAACTAAAAGCTGGTAAGTAATTTATAATTGTATTCTAAATAATTTAGTTAAGAGGATACCAAAATAGCTTCGTGCATTTTTCTATGTACGAAGTTTTCATTGTTTCTTTAGATTGAATGGCTAGAGCTCTAATTTTTAAGTATATGTTTTTTCAATATATGATCTAGGATCGCATAAACTCAGAAACGCGATTGAAAAAAGTTTTCTCGATAGAAAATCTTAGCGAAACAACCTCTCTATTTTTTTATTTTTTTCATTTGTCGGTCTATTATCGCGTATTAACTAATGAAATAACTTTAAAAACATAGGTAACTATTAAGTATAGAAACACGTGGATCAGAATTAAAATATATTTAGTAGATTTTGAGTAAATAGGAAAAGTATCCCTAATTCTTCATTTTCTGTACCTACTGGCTGTGTTAATATGTACGTGTCGGCGAAGAACTAAAGTATCGTAAATTTTTAAGTCCAAAACATATTTAAGGATTGAGTCTGTTCTAATCGATTTAGAAAAATCTAGATAGACGTTTTGAAGCTTAAAACGGCGTAGAACTATTTTCAGGTTAATATAAGTATTAGCATAGTATATAATAAGTATTAGCAGTATTAGCAGCAAGCAGACACATGTAATAAGTTACATGTGTCTGCGCGGGCTTTGTCTTGCTGTATTTTTTAAAAATCTCCGTTAGTAATTTCATTTATGTCCTTGCTATAAAGAAAGCTATCATATTGTTTGTTTAATATTATCACTACTAAAATTCGAAAAATAATGTTATGCTATTTGTCTGTTAGTGAGACTACTGACAAAGACTTATCTTATATATAAAATTCACGTGTCACAGTGTTAGTTACCGTACTCCTCCAAAACGGCTTGACCGATTTTTATGAAATTTTATATGCACATTCTCTCATGGTCTGAGAATCGGCCAACATCTATTTTTCAAACCCCTCCCCCCTGCTGACATTTGTATGGCAAAACAACGTTTGCCGGGTCAGCTAGTAATAATATATACTGAACCTATTTGCGAAAACCCTAAATGCTACGTGCCTCTCTCGGTAGGTAAATACTTCCATAGGTAAAAACAATAATTGCTATTTAAAATTTCCTCACAAAATAGAAATAATGATGATAACACAAACTTATAAGCTTAGCTCGGGACTAGAGGACGTTGTGTGAAATGTTCATGAATATTAAAAAAAGAGAAAAAACAAATTGTTTTAATTACCTAAATGAGTTGCTACACATTTTTTTAAATTCTAAGTTACCTACATAATAAATTCTGCAGGATAAAAAAAAACTATCGGTATAAATGAAACACAGTTACATAATCTAAAGTCGTTTATTGTATATTTTATGAGGTTATAATAATACATTATTTATAGAACAGTAAGATTGTAGAAGTTCTAGAGTCTTATTTACATCTGAATATAAATATTATGAAATTAAATATGTCTTTATACATCATATTTATAAATTAATAACAATAATTTAACCGGGTCTGAAGTAAATAGTGAAACAATATATTTATATAGGTATTTATAGTTATTTCTGAACAACAAGAACAACAATATTAAAGTTATAAATAATAACACAATCCAATAAATTATGTATATCAAAATTAAATAATTTATTAAGTAGAGTCGCATCTTTTTAGAAATAACATTAATATATGTTTACAAAAGCCACTAAACAGCTACTTTCTATACTGGAATTAACCGGTCATTCCCGTTCGTCCACAACTTTTTTATTTCCATTTATCCATACTATTCCCGTTCGTCCACACTGTGGAGGACGGGGAGGGTCGAACAGGAATGACCCGAATTGAACAACATGAATAGATTTAATTAATAATTGATTCTACAGTTTAATATTAATCTACAAAATAATAACTTACATTTGTACTTTAGCTAACATTATCATGCAAAATTAATACTGATATTATGGGACCAATTCTGTTGCGTCAAAAAACTAAACTAAAACAAAATTCATATTAATGTGTAATCTTTATTACACATGTTTTCAAAGAAAATTAAGTTAACAATGTCGAATTATATTACCGATATTATTAATATCTATGTTTTAGGTTATGGTAGTTAGATAAGTAGAATTGGAACCATTATTCTAATTCTATAATATAATTATTTAATATTGTATCTAGGTATAGATGGCGTGCAGCGCTTAAACTTCAGTGATACGATTTCCGAAGACTATATTGTATTTATTTTGTGACTTAATAGTATGCAATTCGTTGTAGCGATGGTGTCCATTGAAGACCTGAAACGTAAAAAATACGTATTAAAACTACATACTTTATTTATTTTTAAAATAAAACTCATCATGCTATTTAAATGTAAAATTATGTAGAAGAAAAAATATCTAATTGTTTAGTTTAACATGCTTTTTAATGGTTACAATGAATCTGGAAACTTATAATATTCTAAACGCAATGTAATCGTGTTATAAAAACAATTATTAAAAAAAAAGAACTATAATTTAATAGTCTGTCTCAATAGTGCTATAACCTCCTGACCAAGTAAGAATGGGATTAAACTAAAATCAGAAGTCTAATCAAATCAACAAATAGTAATTTTATTATGATTATAGCTTGTAAATGGATAACAGAAGATAGAGAAAGGCTAATAAAGGGCGAATTGATCTCTAATAATCTTAATTTTCATTGAGAGATTCAAAAAGTAAAAATAATAAAATATTCTCGTGAAAACGTAGTTTCAATTTAAGACTTAATTTTAATTTCACCAAAGTACTTTTAATAAATATTTTTTACATTGAATAGTTCTCAGAAAAAGCAGAAAATCTCATAAATGTCTGTAAGTCTTAATTAAAATTCACAGGTAAGTCCAGCATCTGTCAATCGTTACTTTAACTTTAAGAATTTGTAGATCAAAACAAATTAAGTTTATTTTCTTTTTCAAATATTATTTCTAGCCATAATCATCATGATAAAATATATTCCTCAAATATTCAGCGCCATCATCTCCACAATAACATAAGTGCATAATGCTTAATAAAAAAAAAAACAATTAACAAAAAAAAATTTGTACGTGAAAAATTATCTCCCACTTGTTAAGTTCACTAATAAATCAGCTTAATAATATTGCGTTAATAAAGGTCAAATTAACAGCAAAATCAAAATAAATTAATTTAATCGCAATAGTAGGTAACTACACTATATCAAATCTATTGAAAAAAATAACGCAACTACAAGTTTAAAGAGATCGTGCCAAATTAAATATAGATTACGCACCACGTTTGCCGATGTCATTCAAGAAGTTCCTATTGGCTGCAGCGCGTAGTGCCTGTGCCTTCCTCTCCTTCTCAAGGCTGAGCTTCTGGCGCAGCACGGACATTGGCAGGTCGATGGAAAGAGATGGCATGCGTCGCTTCACTCGCCCGCTCGCATTCTTTCACCACACGTTACACTCATGTTAGAACGTCCACTAATACTTATCTATCTCATTTAAACACTAACTAGGAATCAGTTTTAGTTTCATCTACGACTTTAAGTCGTAAAAATTCAATTAAAAAGTAAGTGGAATTGAAGCTTTCCCGCTCAAATTATCAAGAATGGAATTCAAACGATGGACACTATGACTTACCTACTACATATTTTATTAGCAAGATATCAAATAATATTGGAGAAAATTATTTGTATTCATACCAGTTCGTATCTAATTGGAAATCTCAAATTTTCAAGGCCGTTTGATACAATTATTACAAAAACCTGTTCTGTATCTTACAAAGTCAGTATTATGCGAAGAAAGTATTGTAAAATGTATAATGTTTAAATGTTCACACTAATACAAGCGTTTTTATGCTGTATTTTTCCTCAAAGAGTAATTACTCCTTATATATTATTATATTATTAAGATACTTTGAAGGTTTTTCTTAATATCTATTCTGTCAACTTCTAAAACTTAGCATTAAGATAATTGAAAACGTTATAACTAAGTACTTGAAAATGAAACAAAAAGTAAAGATTATTAAAATGGTTCAATCTGAAATTAGATAATCACTAATGCAAAAATAAGAACAATTTAAAAAAATCTATTTTGCACTCTACTTTAATAATTAACTGTCAGTTCTATACCAAAATACTTTTCCTATAATTATAGAGCATATAAATCAAACTAATTTATTTAATTTATAAAATATAATCGTTTATTTTCCCCACAAAAGTGTTTAATATTTGTTAACAAGGTAAATTTTTCTAGAATCTACACTGGAAGCGCATATATAAAATTTGGTAACGATTAGATCACAGTGCGGTGTTAAGGCAGCTCTTTTCCAGCATTTCAGTTTTGACTACTCCATTGTCCTAAAAATATAAAAACAAACATATTAGTTCAGATATTTTAGTAATATTACTACAGTGATTACACGCTACAGTCTCCATTTTGTTATTGAGAACAAAATATTCATGCTCTTTTGTTAAATAAATCATTTTTTCTATTTTCCGACATAATAGACATGCATTTTAATGAAAACAACACTTAAGTGCTATCACTTATAACTAATGAACATGTAATATTGTTATTGTAGTTAAGAGGATAATCAATATTAATTAATAAGCAACTTAATGTCTTTAGGTATGTTTTCACTAAGATAAGGCCTTTACGATTTAGTAAATTTTTTTGTATGTGTTACAGTAGACAGAACTCATACAGTATTTGTTTAGCAAACTATGTACGTAAGCTGAAGTTTCAATACAAATTTACATAAAAAATTGTATTTGAGTTCTTTCTATAGGTAGTAAACTTACTATATTATAGTCAATATGAATAATAGTACTCAAATTATTGTACTGTTATCTACACTACATTACTATAATATTTATTTACTGTTTATATTTCATAAAAATCGTGCAGTATTATATTGTTTTAATGAAGTATGCTGACCTCTTTTGCCGACGCGATCTAAGAAATCCCGGTTCTTCTGCGCAATTTTCTCCATATAGTTATGGTAGGCACCCCGTTGTAGGAGTTCCACAGCAGGGTTCACGGAGAAGGAACGTCTTGTGCGCATATCCAGCTCGCTACTTGCCACCTTCGTGACACACTAAAACCTTTATACCTCCCAAATAAACTCCAACAATAATACAAACAATACCGACCAGCTTTGAATTAAAAAATCAAGCAATAAAGGACTTAAAGACATAGATTTCGACTATACTTAAAAATATCGTACTCTTCTTATTCTTAGAATAAAAAATAGCTAATAATAACTACCATATTTACGCAATAATACATGTATTTGCTAAGTTTTAAATACGGAGTGTCGGTTATAATTTCGTAAATCTTCCTGGACATTCGGAAAAGTGTGTATTCGAATTAATTCATTCACGTAAGAATTCTTAGAATTCTTCTTCATTTTTTTGTAAACGTCTGCACCAGGACCTGAATGTTGCAAGTGCTACAAGAATTTTTCAGGACGCAATTTGTGCAAATCTACAAAGTGTTGCTTAAAGGTGTAATCAAATTTTAAGGTTGCATTGGATAAGCCTTAAATATTATAAATATTACAGTTACACATAGAAAAATACAGTTTGTAAATTTTTTCTTGTTTATAGCCGACTATTAAATAAATACCAGGAGCGCATCAATTATGACATGTTTACGGTTTATTGAATGCGATTGAACCTTACAATAAAAGATGACCTCATAGTAGTGTTGTATTTAAAGAAGATCGATTAATTTAATAAATTAATTAAATTTGTATGAACACATAAAAGTCATAATATAACTAGTATTTGTAATTTCATCCATGCCTCACTAGGCATGGATGAAATTACAAACAACCATCGTTACACATGGCCGGTGACTAGGCACTCCTAGTCACCGGCCATGTGTAACGATGGTCAAATATGACTACACCTTTCTGAAACACGTTGTATAAATTTATTAACAGAAAAAAGAGTAAAGACCTGTAATTTGGACTATTAAGTACATTTAAAACCTTTTAAAGTAAGTCTTACAGCGATAACTGTAATCTGAATATTAATTAATATTACAATTTTGGTAAACAGAAATACACTCGTAGTATAATATACGAAAACAGAATGTTTATTAAAAAAATGTAGACAAACAGAAAAGTTTACAATTATCGCCTGTTCTTTTGTTAATTCATGTTTTTCTTTCACAACTTGTACATATATTAATATATAATCACCAGATCTATTTCGCGATAACTATAATTTATTTTAGGTACGTTAATAATTATAATTATTTTGCTAAGTTTTTTGTAATACATGAAACCTTAAAATCCATCAAAATAAGCACTGGTCTTTAATTAACATTGCGATTTGTTTTACTAATTAATAAGTAACGTTTTTGTCTGAAAATTCTCTTTGTAATTAAGTACGGTGAGATAAAACGCCATCGAATGTTTACACAGCATGGTTTAGCTTAATTCTTTTTAAACATTATTTTTATTACTTTTATTGCACCGTATTTTAATTTCTGTCCACCGGAATTTTCCAAACTTTTATCAGTTTAATATTCAATCTGATACAAAAGTTATTTCAGTTGTGGAATGAGGACAAAAACTGCATGACAAAAGTGCCATTGCCTTTGACAAAATACTCTATTTTGTAAAATGTTTGTTTTAATATTGCACAAAAGTGTAACGAAATATGGAATTGTTTAATTTTATACGCAGTTTTGTATCTAAATTTTATTATCGAATATCGTATATTTTTTTTTCTTTATCTCTCTCTGCCTTACCGGGCCATGGTGGTGCCTTGAGCCTTACCACGACCCGGCAAGGGTGGCCCCCTTTCTTCACGGGGGGCTCAACGCGACGGGGGGATCGCTAGGTCCCCCGTCACTCAAATGTGGCCCTCCTGCCACGACCGGTGCGGCGGGTCTCTGAACTGCGACCCGCTGTGCATGACCACCTCGTCGGGGAAAATGTATCGAATGTTAAATATTTCTTTCTGCAAAGCTGGCTTAATAGGTATAGTTTTAGTTTTAACTAATAAAACACTACCCGTTAAAATTTTACGAGCTATTTCAATATACATATTTATGACGTCAGCGTCGTATAAATCGTTAAATATTAGAATGTGATATCCTATCACATTTGCCGTGATATTAAATTATTAGGATATGTTATTAATTCTGTAAGAGACAAAGTTTACCTGTGAGTCGTGAGGCATTTCAGCGAAGAGGTAGAGCCAAGGTGAGGCAGCTGAGTAACGTCCGCCCATTGGAGAAACGTAGCCGAGGTTTTCCTGCGAAAATGTCATTTGTATTACATACTTTTAAAAAATGTATCTTCGCAAGTTTTATAAAAAAAATACGATGTCAAGAGAACAAATGAATTAAGAGGATACCAAAATAGCTTCGTGCATTTTTCTACGTACGAAGTTTTCATTGTTTCTTTAGATTGAATGGCTAGAGCTCTAATTTTAAAGTATATGTTTTTTCAATATATGGCTTAGGATCGCATAAACTCAGAAACGCGATTGAAAAAAGTTTTCTCGATAGAAAATCTTAGCGAAACAACCTCTCTCATTTTTTATTTTTTTCATTTGTCGGTCTATTATCGCGTATTAACTAATGAAATAACTTTAAAAACATAAGTAACTATTATATATAGAAACACGTAAATCAGAATTAAAATATATTTAGTAGATTTTGAGTAAACAAAAAAAATATCCCTAATTCTTCATTTTCTATACCTACTAGCTGTGTTAATATGTACATGTCGACGATAATATTGATGTAGGCCCTTAATAGGAACAATAAGCCTATCTAAATTTAAGTTCGAATTCCGTCATCACATACTCACTTGTTGACTATGGGACCAGCTTGGAAGTATAACCATTTCAAACAAAAGATTTTACTTGAACTAACTGAAACTTGAAGAAACTTTTACTATATAAAAAACAAATAGAAAAAAAATGGTATTGACGAGCCTCGTGGTTGAGTAGTTTATATAACGGACTGCTGATCAAGAGGTCGCGGATTCGATTCCGGCTCGGGACAATCATTTGTGTGATTTTTCTAATTGTCATACAAATGTTTGTACTGCGTCTGGGTGTTTCTATGTATTATAAGTATGTATTTACAAAAGAAAAGTAGTACCTATATGTATTCTATCCGTATTCTGGTACCCATAACACAAGCATCTAACCTCAGCTTAGGACCAGAGGACGTTGTGTTAAATGTCCATGAATATTTATTTATTTATTTATTATTATATGCCCTTTTAAAATAATAACAATCTAAAAATAACATTGGTAGACACGAACTACAGATTTTTTTCCAAGCAGTTATGATACAATGATGACGGGCTTCGTGGTGGAGTGGTTTATGTAATGGACTGCCGATCACGAGGTCTCGGGTTCGATTCCCGGTCAGGACAATCATTTGTGTGATATCCATAAATTTCATACAAATGTCTGTACTGCGTCTGGGTGTTTACTATGTATTATAAGTATGTATTTACAAAAGAAAAGTAGTATATGTATTATATCCGTATTCTGGTACCCATAACACAAGCATATAAGCTTAGCTTGGGACCAGAGGACGTAGTGTGAAATGTCCATGAATATTTAAATTTATTTAATTTAACAATAAGTTTATAGCGGTATTGATACATGTCATGTTGCCTAAGAACTAGTTTTATTCTTTTGTCTCATATTTTTATTCATTACTAATTATTTTATTCAGTATTAATTCGAATCTATCCATCCCTTATCGACATTATCTGTATGAAGATATGCGGTAATAGAACATTACATACATACATACAAGCTACGCATTAAAATATATCCTTTCTTGATAGTCGGACAAAAATAACATGGAATGTGCTATAAAACTCAAACCTATACATACCCAACTCTTTGGGGACACGTTACGTTTTCAGATAATTGGGCAATATTTGTGTAAATAAATAATTAATGTCAAAAGCCACGTGTTGATTACCTTTTTACTCTACAAAGTACCTAATCCAATAAACCAGGTGCTCAAGTCTACTATTTTGGAACAATTGTCATACCGGCACAATACCGGCACGATACCGTTGCAATTGAAGTCAAATATCCGTAGTCTTCTATATGCCGTCATAACGGTCGTTCAATGGTAATAGAATTGTCGATCTCTTTTATCTATGCATTGAATTTTCGGTCTCTTTTATCTATGAATTGTGTTAGAATGGTATGTATGTGTTGCCGTTTTTAAAAAATGCGTTAGTTGAAGTGATTTTAGAAAAACTACTAATAAATTTAAACATTTAATCATGCTAGACTTCGTTTAGATATATTTGTACATACTATTTATTAGTATAAAAAGCAATGTGAAGTTTAGGAGATTAGTAAATTGCAATAAATTACAAAGAACAATTTCTAATATTTCTATCTATCTATTTTTTATTTATGGCAATCTGTCGACACAGGACAATTTAAAAATATTACTGTAAAATTCAAAATAGCAGACTACCGAAACATTTCAGTCATTGAATTGCAATTGTGAAGCAGTTGTGTACGAGACTAGCAATTTATGTCACTTTGACAATTGTAAGTCAATGATGAAGTCGTTATGACGACACAATAATAGTAGACTACCAAAAACTTTACTATTGCACCATAATGGTACAATAATGGTACAGTTGTGACACCGTTAAAATACCCGACTCAGGGCCCAGAGCTGCGTAACATGGATCTCAACTCAAACAAGACTAAACGGGTTTTGTTGACACTACACCAGCGTCTGATGTATATTTCCTTTCTTTAGATCTTTAGACGTAGGAAACAAAGGAATATACATTTTTCACAGCATTAACACTACGTGGAAGAAAATAAAAGTATTTGAACAAGTTCTTGATACCTGCGTATTACCAAAATAACTCTGAATATTTTACATAATAATATATTTTTATATCAATGTAAATGGATCGTAAAATGTGAATATCTTGTCAATCGTAATCGCATTTATCAGCATATTTATGTGAAAAAATGATTCTATTGATTTTAATAATATCTGTGATAATATTGAATAATACGTGTAATACCAATGGTGAAACATTTCTCGTCCATGATGATATTTGGTCTTAGTTATAAATGATATTTACAGATTCTTCTTTAACACCCACTGCTAGCATGTGTGTAATTGGGTTTTGATGTGCCTACTTAAATTCAACACCGCAAAAGTAAAGATCCGTAAAGATTGTAACGGAACTCATTGTGGTGGGATGTAATCGACTGCCGGCCGTACCGTTCATACACAGGAAAATTCTATTTGTGTGAAAAACGTATATTTGGGCTCTATCTTTTTACATGATTTTACAAAAACATGGTCATTTATATGATAAACTAGCTGGCCCGGCAAACGTAGTTTTGCCATACCAAAAAAAAGTAAAAAAAAAAATTTTTTTAAATGAACTATAAACCTCACGGAGCCCGAGACCTTTCCAACGAATGCAAAACCGTGGAAATCGGTTCGTGCGTTCTGGAGTTATAGCGTCAGGAAGGAAAACCCGACTTATTTTTATATAGTAGATAGAAGAGGTTTGTTTGCTTGAAACAAATAGGTATAGAAATTAGACCGAATCAAAAAATTCTTTCGCTTCGAGAAGTTACAGTATCCCTTGCCATGCCGAGGGAAATTACTAGTATATTTTATCCGTAAACTATTAAGCTTACTAACATATTTCATGTTTATACTTACTTCATCTGGCGTGGCTGAGTCCATCTGTAACATGTCGAGTGGTGATAGGTTGGTGGATGCAGGCGCGGCTGCCACTCCGGCGCTACCGGCCATCACCACAGCACACCAGAGAGCCCACCACATCTACAACAAATACATAATATCTATATCACATTATGGAATGTACTTAAACTTCACAATATTAACAGACCTATTTGCTTTATTTTTCTTTCTCTTTACGGTTTCGTACAAACCCTTAGTCTCATTACGGTGTCCGTCTGTCGGTATGTCCGTCTGTCAAACATATTTTACTCAGCAACGGCTAAAGGTATCTACTTGAAACTCATACGAAATGTAGATCTATGCGATCCCTTGCTGCAAAAAATACAATCAATATTTCAGATCTACGCATTCAGAAGATTTACGACTTACTTAATATTTTTAACCCGCGACATCTCACATTATAAACTATAGCTTCATATTAGTGAAAACATTTTTAGGATAAAGCAATTAATTCACCACCCCTTACATATTAAACACAAATGGTCTTATTCATAATGACTTATTCCGATAAGTCATTATGAATAAGACCATTTGTGTTTACAAGTTCGCTAAAATCGGTTCGCGAAAATTGTGAAAACTTGTTATTCATAATAGTCTTTTTACTATAAAAAGTTTTTTATCTCTCCGATAAAATCTCCGATTAAACCTCCGATAAATCATTATGAATAAGACCAATAGTATGCAGGTAAACAATTATTGACTTCTTTGGTACACCTCAAACAGGTATATGACACGATGTATCTACATTTTTATAAAATGATCTCATATATATTCAACAACTTTGTTAACCCCTCACAAAACCTCGACACATTGTAAGCGTTATGTCTTTATACTGACATTACTGGTTTATCTTCTTATGTTTTTACTTTAATAAGTTATATTGTCTTTTGAGAAACAACAAAGACACGAGAGTTTATTAAAAATTGTGTTGATAACAGTAAGGTAATATTAATCTTAAGACTTAATGTAATAGATGACTATTACAATAATTTATTGAGGTGGATGTGGATGGATATTCGTTTGACTAAACTTTGTTTTGAGGTCTAGAAAAACCTTTCAGTACATTTGCAGATGGTTATCTTTACAAAACATTTAAGAAAAAACTGTTTAAAGTGAAAAATAATTAATTAATTATAAATTTTATTTTATTGATATGATATAGATATTTTTTACTCCGTGTAGTTTTGTTCTATGTATGGTGTTATAAATTTTATGTAATTAACCTTTAATTTCAAAAAAATATTTACAAATATAGTGATACCTTTGTGTACGTCTGTTGTCTTTAAAACGAGCTCCCCAAGAGAGGTTTGATTGCGGTATTCGTAAGAGCCTTGTGTGACTTGAATTTGATTAGATTATACAAACGAAGGGTTATGAAAATATTAAAAAAAATACCGCAGAAAACAGTCAAGATATTTTAAGGATCACATGCAGAAACAACAATTTTTTTATAAAAATTGTGTGTTTTTGTTTATATGTGCGCACCTATGACGTTTTAGCTATATATATATTTGTTGGACAAGACACAGACAGTGTTCATTTCTCTAAGGTGACAAAATCTTCTTTTTAAATTAAACAAATAATGAAAGTCACCACGTTCTTACAAAATTATGATACAAATATTATAAATTCCAATATTATAAATACTAATAGGTATTATAAACATGTAACAGGATGGCTGTACTTATGTGTGAGTTACGCAAAAACTACTGAATTGATTTTAATATAACTTAACGGCTACATATCTTACAAATCTGAATAACAGAGAAACTATACAACATCATGCTAAAGGGAGCGGGGCAGTTACTATGATCGCAAATAATATATTATTAGCTAGTTGCTTAAGAGGATACCAAAATAGCTTCGTGCATTTTTCTATGTACGAAGTTTTCATTGTTTCTTTAGATTGAATGTCTAGAGCTCTAATTTTTAAGTATATGTTTTTTCAATATATGATCTAGGATCGCATGAACTCAGAAACGCGATTGAAAAAAGTTTTCTCAATAGAAAATCTTGGCGAAACAACCTCTCTAATTTTTTATTTTTTTCATTTGTCGGTCTATTATAGCGTATTAACTAATGAAATAACTTTAAAAACATAGGTAACTATTATGTATAGAAACACGTGGATCAGAATTAAAATATATTTAGTAGATTTTGAGTAAATAGGAAAAGTATCCCTAATTCTTCATTTTCTGTGCCTACTGGCTGTGTTAATATGTACGTGTCGGCGATGATATACGATAATATTGATGTAGGCCCATAGTACTTGCATTATCCGTAACTCCGTACAATATACGGTGTTATTCATGCTATGGGGGTCGACGCTAAAATGTTATTCTGCGTTATGGTATGTCCATATGAACGTAGGCGTCCCGAAAATGTAGGTGGAGAAATTATATCATGCAATTCCTGTGCACATTCTTCACAATAAAGCCATGGTCATCCACCTACGCGGCAACTATGTGAATTACAAATTAGATGACATTCATAGACGTGTTCCACAAACCAATGTAATAAATTAATACCATTGAATAATAATACTATTCTTGGACATTTCACACAACGTCCACTGGTCCCAAGCTAAGCTTATATGTATTACTAGCTGACCCGGCAAACGTTGTTTAGCCATAAAAATGTCAGGGGTAATAAAAAATAGATAGTAGCCGATTCTCAGACCTACTGAATATGCATGTAAAATTTCATAAAAATCTGTCAAGCCGTTTCGGAGGAGTACGGTAACTAGCACTGTGACACGTGAATTTTATATATAAGAAGACGAGCTGACCCGGCAAACGTAGTTTTGCCATACAAACGTCAGGAGTATGAAAAATAGATAGTAGCCGATTCTCTGACCTACTGAATACGCATATAAATTTTGATAAAAATCGGTGAAGCCGTTTCGGAGGAGTACGGTAACTAACATTGTGACATGGAAATTTTATATATTAAAAATAATTAACATGCTTGTGCTGGAATACCAGATTATAGTTAAAATACTTAACTTAAAGTATATTACTTGTGAATAAATAACTATATATTAATACTAGCTGTTGTAGCTTCGTACGCGTACAAAACCTTAACAAATTGCACAAAAAACACCATCCTCTTGAACCACTAATAAAAAAAATCGCATCCGTTTCGTGGTTTGGAAGATAAGCTCACATCCCTATGTGAGCTTATCTTCAGATTTATTATCTTAAGAAGATCAGCTTATCTTAAGATTTGAACTAAGTCGTTATTTTTGTATGTATGTCCCTACATACATACAAAAATAACGACTTAGTTCAAATCTACAAAATGTTAATGTACAAAACTTAAATCGTACTATTTGGGAATCGAATCTACAGTTGTTATGAATACGGCAAAAGAAAAAAACATCTTGAAAGCTTGTCTACGGTAAACAATTAGTTAGTGCTGAAACTTCCTAAATTCAAAGGCAGTGCGTAACCAAAGGTAGTACGTGTTACTAACAACCGAGTGAGGCATACCACATATTAATTGCTTCTTGTATAAATACAAATAGACATTGTTAAGTTCAACCAACTTTAATCAACTTGAAACTTTCATGAACGGATGCTGATCAAAGATAATGAGATTCCTTGCAATAGAGAGAAAAGCTATGAAAAGCCTTTCAATAGCAAGATTGTTAAATTGGAAGCTTATTTCAAATTAGTAGTTATAGCAGATGTTATGAAACGCCTTTTCGAAATAACAGGTGCAGTTGTAATATAATACAAGAAAAGATAATAATCTATATAGCCGCTCTAATTTTTTTTTTTTAATCTATCTTTCTTTTTATCTCTAAGATAGATAATTATTTTGTAATCCTTTCATTACAAACCAGATTAATTAAATTAGTTTTCTGAGAACATTTAACAGTTTAAAAAAAATTGTAATATTTGTCTGCGCAGATGTTTAATGTACGTTAAGTGACAAAAATAAGAAAACCGTTCGGCCTGAATGAAACGTAAAAGGGATTTTTATTCCCGTGATAGAAAACGCGATGACGCGCCACGACTTATCGGCTTTGCGATGCCCGTCGGATATTTGTCGTCTATGAGATTGCCCTATTTGCCAGACTCTTATTAAAACTGTCATTTATTGCTCAGACACAGATTGTGACTAAAAAGCTCACGTATTTACGGTAAACAGCTTTGATACTTGTAGTACTTTGTACAAATAGAATACTTCCTGTAGGTACAACTGATTAAACAACCAAGCATGATTATACAATCAGTTAAATGTTACTACAATGTTACTACAATACTACTACTGTTACTACAATACAATACATAATTATGTAGATACCTACTTATAAAATTTATTGATCAACTAAATCGCTTTTGTTTTAATAGAACCGGCTAAGTATGAGTTGGACCCATGCACTGCGGGTTTTACACATAAAATACCACCATTTAATTTTTAAAAATAATATATTAAAATCATAAAATAAAATAGTTATTATAATGACGCCTAAGAGTAATAACTGGCTTTTGTATTTGTTGTAGTAGCATCAACAGCAATACACAATATGTGAAAATTGCAACTCTAGCTCTATTACCGTTCATGAAATATAACCTGGTGACATATGGACTGACGAGCAGCGAAGTATTACTGAGACTAAAAGGATAAATGTCCGAATTTTTTTTTTACAAATAACATTCTATATTTATCAAAGGCGTTTCTTTAAAAGCTACTATGACTTTTGAAAATTAACTAATGTTATTTGCAATTTTTATTACCCTGTTATATAAAAGCCATTTAAAATTTTGCAAAGTATGTTCTCGCGCACTTAATAGGATTAAAAATTCTTAAGCTAAAGTAAATTATAAAATGAAGACAAAAGTACAAAAACCGCACGACAGTTTGTGATTATGTGCAAATGACAGCAGCTTTTAAAGTAATACAGGAAAACAAAGAGTGTAAGCGAAATCTTCAGCTTTCATTTGAATTTTAATCTTGAAATGATCTTTAAGATTCTACTTAAGTACTTAAACTGTGAACGAGATTATAAAGAAAATTCAAGTCATTCCAAGAGGCTGTTTATTAGCTCTAAACGTGATGTGAATGAATACCATAGTTTGAACAAGTTTCGATGCTATAATTTGTCATTGAGACTTGAATTTAAACGATTTTCTAACTAGAGATAAGTGCTGTTTACGTAGGATATCTAGCAAACAAACCTAGACAAATCTGCCCTATGTTTACGATTGCTCTAAACTGTCTCTTGTTCGGAATTTTCGTGAAAAAAAAAACCAACTATTATTCAGTATAACTTTACAGTTATACCGAATAATAGTTGGTTTTTTTTTTACGAAAAGATTTAATTTCTGTCTAATTTAATTTCCTTTAGTTCTAGAGGCGTTACGATAAATATATGTATAGCTAGGTACTTGTTTTTTTTTTACATGGGGAATGCATTGACTCACTTCGCCTGTCCTGTGCGGGCGGGGGTAACCTTCGGGCTTCGTGCAGGACTCCTGGTGGCGGCCAGACTACCCACTAATCCCCATGGTGTTTCCCCGCGCCCAGAAACCGAGGCCGTGGTAGTCACTCAGGTATTACCACGACTCAGGCTAAAGCTAGGTACTTGTTGATCATAATTATGTAAATCATTGGAGTGTGTTCCGGATGTCTATAATCTACCCATGTTACCTAAATAAGTATTTAGATAAGTAAATGATAAAAGTACATAACATAAATTGGTTACATAGATTTTTAAAAGAAAGTGTTTTCGGTATTATTTTATTACTAGCACTAATAATAATACCTACTACCAGTTTGAAAACTGCTTTTTAAACGTTATTAACCAAATAAATAAGTATTTAATGAAACCAAGTCAAAGGCTCGCATAAAGTGGAAGTTTTGTTCTCACAAAGCGATGCATTTGAACAATCTTTAAATTATTTCTCTTTTATATTTAGACTTGTTGAACTCGTTGGAACGTTGCCAGCTTAAAATCATTAATTCCTTTTTAATATTGCTCTGGATTAAAGCAAAATTCGTATGATAAGTTATAGTAAGATTTGTTACTGATTGATTGTTACTCCGTGTTTTTTTCCGTTGGTGACGGATTAAGAATACAAGTGTCACCACCCCATATCCTCCCAAGGGTGCTGTAAAAGCCAGCTAAGGGATATTACACAGAGATAACATCTTTTGTGAGAGACGGAAAACTCGAAAATAAACCCTGTGCCAAAACGCCTGGTCAGCGCGGCACAGTAGACCATAATCCCAACAGTGGGACGTAAATGGGCTGGAGAAGAAGAAGAAGATTGTTACTCTATACAACTTTGTGTTACAGATGTTTATAAATAACACTTACCAATTGAATATGAATATATTATGTACTGACTATATGAATCCCATATTAAGCAAGTTAAATTATCTCAGGACATTGATCATTGATCAATATTTAATATTAAGACAAATCTATAACAAAATTTTACATTATTTTAGTTAGTATGTTGACTGTATTTAGGTACATTATAATAATGATAATTTCTCTGAAACTCTGAAACTGCAAAAATTCATCAGAAACTGCGATACTGATTTTGATAGAGCTGTCATTCGCAGAGTTGAATTTTTTTATGCTACTTGTTAGACTGGAGCTAGGATGATCGTGGCCGCAATCACGAGCATAAGGCTTATTTAAAATAATAAAGGCAATAATATAAAACCGTTTAATGTCCGCAATATTTATAAACTAAATATAAATGTTAATCATAAACAAAAACTTGGTTTCTAACATTTAAAGAATTTGTAGCTTATAGATTATTTCACGATAGAAACAACTTGTAAATTTGAAACTAAACTCAAAGTAGTAGTAGTTTTTGACCATCAAACCAGGATAAGAAGAACTAGAGAATTTGAGTAATTTATAAGATTATTTCTAATAAATTCATTCATTCATTCAGACTGTGACTTGGAATATGAGAAAAAATATTAATAGTTTCGGCAATATAATAACAAATTCAGAATAAATCTTGGCTGTAGCATTAAGTTATTCAATAGAATCAAATACTATTATAGAATTAGTCAACCAATTGAGCATTGTTAACAATATATGCATATTTAATTGAAGTAAACAACCATGGTTGCGTTGCTTAGTGTATTCTGTATTTTCCAGTATGTATGTATTAAGTTATGTACTTATATGGAACACTGAGTACTACAGGTATTTAGGGAAGGTTATTATAATAGATCAGGAAAGCTATTTGACGGGCCTCGTGGTGTAGTGGTTCTGGTAACAGACTGCCGATCAAGAGGTCGCGGGTTCGATTCCCGCTCGGGACAATCATTTGTGTGATCTTTATAAATGTCATACAAAGGTTTGTACTGCGTCTGGGTGTTTACTATGTATTATAAGTATGTATTTACAAAAGAAAAATAGTTTATGTATTATATCCGTATTCTGGTACCCATAACACAAGCTTAGCTTGGGACGTTGTGTGAAATGTCCATGAATATTTATTTATTTATTTATTGTTATACAATCTTTTCATAAGCAACAAAAGTGTAGTTAACAAAGGAAATCATGATTATATTTTCATTTCCTAATAAAAATATTTTAGATTTACGTTTTGTCTAACAATAACTAGAGATACTAGAGGAGAAATTGGAAGCCCCAATAATTACGAAGCCCTGGCATGTGGCCAGTTTGCCCAGTGGAAAAGAAGAGCCTGCATACCATGTGTAAAATAAAGGAGCTTTTATTTGAGCCAAGATAAAAAGAGATTTTCATTATATCGGTAGAGAACTTCATTTTACAGACAGTTTAAATTTAGACCGTGTTAGATTTAGAATATTTGTTAGAATGAATCATGTCATAGTGGTCATAGCAAGCTACCAATTCTGATTTTAATTTTAAAAAGCACTAGATCCTTGTTTTTGTGATATTGTAGACCTGACTCAAGCATTATTTTTAAATTGCTCTGTGTAAGTTGTCCAAGTTAAGAGTTCCTAGAAATCATCAATTTAATATAGGAATACTAGGTAATTCCTTACCGTTCTAACCTAAATGAAAGTATAAATAAAACTACTTTTTACGGATTTAGACGCGTATATTTAATTTTAGCCCGACGTTTCAGAGACTTTGCAGTCACCATGCAGTCACCAGTCACCATAAAACCCTGTAATAACTGATCGTAGAAGACACATTACAGCTCAATCTCCCCCGTGACCATGGTGACTGCAAAGTCTCCGAAACGTCGGGCTAAAATTAAAACAAATATACGCGTCTAAATCCGTAAAAAGTAGTTTTATTTATGCAAATGAGTCGCGCAAGTGTTAGAAAATACTAAATGAAAGTATTTAGTACCACCTATTCAATCTGTAAAAGACAAAATAGTAGATAGTATTTAAAGACCTTTGGTCATATTTTGGTTTGCTAAATACTTAGAAGTTTTAATTTTGATTGGTATTATCCTATCACTCTATTTATAAGAAAGTTTTAAAAACGTTTAAATCCTACTACAAGATTTTTATGTAACTTTTATACTGTCGCTAGGCAACGTTCTCAAAACTCGATAAAAAGAACTCAGAAATACATGCGATAAAATCCGTTAACAAAGTTTTTAATAATAAATATCTACAATTTATTCTTTACCTTAATTCCACACGAACATATTTTTAATATTTTGCAATTATTGACTTGATAAGTTTTTAGGGTCCAATACCAAAAGGTCAGTCCATCCGCCTGTCACCAGGCTGTAGCTCTGAAACGGTAATGGCTAGAGAGCTGAAATTTTCACAATTTATGTATATCACTTGATGCTATAACAACAAACACCCATCATCATCATTTTCTTCCCCTCATCGCGTTATTTGATGGTAATGGTACCAAACCCTTTGCTGGCGAGTCCAATTCGGACTCAACCGGTTATTTCTTTATTTCGAACAAATTAAATATTTGGAAATCCATTTCACAGTTCTAAAAAAAACGAGACAAGCAATGGTATAATGGCATAAGATATAGTAAAAATAAGACAGACTTACCATATTTGTTTGGGAGGTGTATGAACTAAACGTGAGATGAATCTGTAACAAGAAAAATAATGAAATAAATAAACAGAATATTAAGTAATCAAATATTAGGTATCAACGGTCTGTTCTTGGAAAAATGTGTATTTTTTTTCATATTAAACTAGCCGTTACCCGCGACTCCTTCCGCGTGGAATTTGGAAATTTTTTTTTCGCAATAAAGGGTAGTCTATGTCTTTTCTCAGGGTCTAAAGATTGTCTGTGCCAAATTTCATCAAAATCGGTTGAGAGGTTTAAGCGGGAAAGCGTAACAGACAGACAGACAGAGTTACTTTCGCATTTATAATATTAGTAGGGATTTGTTGATCTCTTGGTTTGGTACGACGAAAACGTAAAGTTTCTGAAGTGTTCATATTAGGAGTATGACATCAAATTTATTATTTATTATTAGAAAATTTTCCCCGTCCTTGCAACATTTTTTACTAATGCATCGCTTCTATTGGTCGCAAGCAGTTCCTGAAATTAGCGCGTTCAAACAAACAAACAAACTCTTCAGCTTTATAATATTACTATAGAAGTATAGATTATCACAAATTAAATGACTCGTTGTATTAATATTTGATCTGTACATTTAATCAAACTCATACCTAATCATATGAAGTCTGTAATGAATTAATTTGATCATTTTCAGGTGTGAATGCAATCAGCCATTTTGTAATTCAATATTCGATATTGCGCGGAACTAAATATGTAAAGTGACATGATAGACATGAACATTTTAAACGTTCACGAATTACGCCAAATAAAAAAGCGTTTTGTTTTCAAACGAATAAAGATAAGTGTAATGTTTTAGATTTCATTTATTTTAAGAATTTATCTAAAGCCGACTAATGTAATGATGCTCGTAAATTTATGTAATCGGTAGATATCAGCGCAATCAAACATTACTTTAAAAAAACATCAAATGGAATTCTAAAGCTGAAATCAACATTGATTAATACTATGGATTTTTGCTTATTCTATAATTATTATAAGACATAGTCACTATTTTTGTATGTATGTCCCTATTAAACTAAGCATCAGTTTAAGATACGGTTTTTTAATCGAGAGAGAACCTAGTTCAAAAGGATGTTTTTGAATTGTCTTTTTTTATTTCATTATTTGGGGCACGGGCAACAGCTAGGATTCTATAAACACTAACGGAAAAATCTCGAATAAAACGTAAGGATTATGATCATCGACTGAAAAGGATTTAACAAAATTGATTTTTTTTTAAATAGTATCACAGAAATCACATCTAATAAAAAAATCCTTTCGTATATCCATTCATAAAAATTAAAACAATAACAGAAATGTATAAATAAGTGACGTCAGAATCGGCAGTAGTTTCTCGTATAAATGCCAAGTTTTAATTAATTTGCTCGAAATTGTGAGAGAAATCTCGAAGCTGGTGCTGACAGTAACTGAGAGAAATCAATCGACAATATTGTTTTCAGTGCCTGCATTACATTAATTAATCGATAAAATAAAGGAGACGTAACGATTCTTAGTTAGATTAGTGATAATTAAAACCACTTTTTACAGATTAAGACGCCCATATTTGTTTTTAAATTTTAGCCCGATGTTTCGGAGCCTGCTTTTCACCATATTCACGGGTGAGACGGAAACGTTAACGTAAATTTTATTTAAATAAATGAGTCGCCCAAGTTTTAGAGAATGATAGTGATAAATAAGTTATGTATTTGGTGGGCTGCTGCTATACCTACTTAAGGATTACGTCTGGGTATTTTCTATGTATTATAAGTATGTATTTACAAAATAAAAGTAGTTTATGTATCCTATCCGTATTCTGGTACCCATAACACAAGCATAATAAGCTTAGCTTGGGACCAGAGGACGTTGTGTGAAATGTCCATGAATATTTATTTATTTATTTATTATGCTTGCATTGCTTGAAGTATTGAGATAGATTCTCTAAGGGATCAAATGGTTCGTAATATCACAAACGGTGCTACTCGCCAGTTATGTTACTTGAACTTAGCTTTACATGCCACCGCTTGTCTTTTTAGGACAGTTATATTGGTGTCAAGAAAATGTTGTGTTAGGGTGTTTATTTATGTAGGTATTATATGTATTTTTTTTTTTCAAAAATAAACTATATTGTATAGTCGTAATGATCTACTTATAACACAAGCATAACTATTTGAAAAATAGTGAAAAAAGGTATAGCAACAATAAAATTAACACACCAGAATATTTTCGCTGTTATACGACGTGAAGAATACGTAAAATTGAAATAAAATGTATACAAATTATTAATAAATCAAAGACGAAGGTATTTATTACGCAAAGACGGTGCTCAAAATGTTCTAAATTTACTCATCATTAAACATAATGATATGATTACAAAGTGTGTATACATATGAAGGAAATTTATGTTATGAAATTGTTCCTTAAATAATATCTGTATAAACAACATCGTTGGCAATTAACAGGTCCATATATGCTATCCGATCAATCTGGCGATTTATAAAACTGTTAGAAATAGTTTCCTGAATTTTATATAAAAAAATGTTTTGTAATCTTTGAAGCTTAGAATAAAAGTAACGGTTTTGGAAAAGTGTCTGGTATTAGTCTATACATTTTATGAGTATTTTTCTATGGTTCAAGTAAGATTCAACTCTTATAAAATAATAGAAGTTAATACAATAGTTGCCAGATTTCTATCAGATCCAATTTCTGACGTTTCAAAAGAGCTTGCAAAACATGCCAACTGGAAATAAAAATTTTTGATTTTGACCTTTAGGTTTTAAGCTTCTCGTATCTCAAAAATGGACTAAATAGCAGTAATATAGTGATAGTACGTATAAAGACTATTTTATTCTATTAGATACATAATATCGCTCTAAAAAAAAGTTATGTTTTCATGTCTTGGATCTCAGTCTAATAGTATATAGTCAGGGAATAACAACATTTTCAAAATTCGATATCTATAAAGAATTGAGATTCATATTGCTTATTACTATAAAACTGTCTAATAGAACCCAAAACATGGCGGATAAAATAATTCAGGATTCTAAAATACTACTTTTATTATAAATAAAGATAACATTCATTATTTACGTTTATATTCCGAGAATAAAATATGAAGGTTATAGTATCGGGACTTGTGGTGCGATTGCAATGTGATAGAGTGTGACAGTGTGTAAAAAGTCGCAGGTTCAATCACCGTACATATACTTAATTAACGAGTTTTTTTTTAAATAGAAAATGATTGAAACTTCAAAACGGTTGACAGAACTGAAAACATTAACGTGGTTTATCATCTTAGAAAAATTCAAACACGCATTTGTTGTTAAGTTTGTACGTGTATACACACCTTATAGTAGTTACATACTTATTTAAAGAATTGTCTCTAACAGTGAGTGTGTAGCGTTTTGTAACAATAATCTCTTTCTAAAATTTTTAATATCGCAATAGTTAACACTAAGCAACCCAAAAAGGTAAAAAAAAGAGAGTAGCAAGTTCCTCCAGTGATATTTCTGTTCAAATTTTTCAGTTCAAAATTTATGTAAAATTCTACTTTACTTAATATTTTCTAACACAGGCGCGACTCATTTGTTTAAATAAAACCACTTTTTACAGATTTAGACGCGTGTATTTGTTTTAAATTTTTACTTTAGTTGCTACTTTACTTTTAAATAAGGCTTAATAGTATTATTAAATAGCATATATATATATATATTGTTAAAATAAATGCGATTATATCAAGAAATATGGGCGTCTATTATGAGGTATTAAATGGAATAGGACGTTGGTAGCCAAGAGCAGACATGTCTATTGATCGTGATTGCAATAACAATGCTCTACTATCAGGTAATCAATCCACTCTCGCACTTCAATAGTAATTGACATACTAAATTACAGCTCTTCAAATACTCAATCAAATTATGAACCATGAAAATTAATACAAGTTTGGATGTTGGTTCACATGGTTTTACTGTAGAACTATGAATAACTTATTTTGATAAACATTGAAACAAAGACGACGAGAGGACGTTGTGGAAATGTCCAAGAATATTTATTTATTTATTTATGCTCTTTCTCTTTCTCTCTCTCCAGTCCATTAAGTCCCACTGTTGGGCACGGGCCTCCTTTGGGAGGGATTATCGGTTTAATTTTGAGTTTTCCGTCTCTCACAGAGGATGTTATTTGTGTGCAATATCCTTTTTACAGGGAAGAAAAAGGGTGATAAAAATAAATAAATCAAATAAATATTCATGGACATTTCACACAACGTCCTATTGTATTCTTAATACATCTACACAGGGACTTATGTTGATACGAAAATATGTAATTATGTATCCTTATGCGGTTTATCTTTATTCCCGCTATAATTTAATCTTTATTCTAATATTAAGAAGATACCAAAATAGCTTCGTGCATTTTTCTACGTACGAAGTTTTCATTGTTTCTTTAGATTGAATGGCTAGAGCTCTAATTTTTAAGTAGATGTGTCTAGGATCGCGTAAACTCAGAAACGCGATTGAAAAAAGTTTTCTCGATAGAAAATCTTAGCGAAACAACCTCTCTTATTTTTTATTTTTTTCATTTGTCGGTCTATTATCGCGTATTAACTAATGAAATAACTTTAAAAACATAAGTAACTATTATATATAGAAACACGTAAATCAGAATTAAAATATATTTAGTAGATTTTGAGTAAACAAAAAAAATATCCCTAATTCTTCATTTTCTATACCTACTAGCTGTGTTAATATGTACATGTCGACGATAATATTGATGTAGGCCCTTAAGCAGTAGATAACGAATATCCAGCGGCTCCTAGCACATTAGACGATGTCATCAGTCGTATGTAGAGTTGGGAGGCGCTGGATCTTAATAGCGTAGAGAAAGCGCGTTGTGACGTTCTATAGGGTAGGGTTATGTCCAGCAGTGGACGAAGAAAGGCTGAAAGATGTATGGATAGATGGGTACGAATATACGGATTTCTTGACTCTAGCGATACTTGAGGTATTTAGATTATGCAAGACCTTTACATATGCCTGAGAAAAAATTATAAATATATGATATATTAAGGTTAAACACTTTGGATGAGCAGCGTTCTTAATTATATGCGTACTATTAATAAGACCTCTTTCAAATTGACTAAAACCACGGCAGACTAAGATTCTTGTTGTAATAAATCTTAATTCAACTAAAGTCTTAGAAAAATATGCTTATTTGTACTATGTAAGACTATTTTATAGTTTTTATGAAATTAAGAAAGGAAAAAGAAAAAAGATAAATATTTATTTTCATGTGTGACATTAAATTACACTAAAATATTGCACAAATAAAAACCAAAATTGAAATAGACTTGATAATAGGAACCTAAACATTAATCAAATATACAGGGTGAGAGTATTGCCATTGATTATTAACCTTAAACATTAATAACACTATACAGGCTGTGGCGTAAATGGTGGTCCCACGCTAAGGTGGTTATAGTTCAAGTATTCACCTATCATATAAAAAAAATTAACCATTTTTAGCCATATTTTTTACACTACTCACATCTAAAATGCATGATTTGTTAAAAACGAGAAATTAATTTTCAGTTTTTTTTATTTATTGGTTTATTTTTGGGGTTTACATGAAAAAACGAAAATGCATGTGCACTTGCTAGTACTCGCCCGTACAACACAAAAAACACTCAAAAAATAATGTCATTTGTCAAAGTTACATTCTCATTTATAAAATATTTATCGATTTTTTACAAAAAAAAATAAAAAATCATATTTCCGAAACCAATGGCTAAAAATGGTTAATTTTTTTTTATATGATAGGTGAATACTTGAACTATAACCGCCTTAGCGTTGGACCACCATTTACGCCACACCCTGTATAGTGTTATTAATGTTTAAGGTTAATAATCAATGGCAATACTCTTATATTAGCAACTAACTGCTGCCCGCGACCCTGTACGCGTGGAGTTTAGAAAACTTTTCCCGTTTTTGCAACATTTTTCACTACTGATTCGCTTCTACTGGTCGTAGTGTGATGTTATATAGCCTAAAGCCTTCCTCAATAAATGCCCTATCTAACACTGAAAGAATTTTTCAAATCGGCCCAGTGGTTCCTGAGATTAGCGCGTTCAAACAAACAAACAAACAAACTCTTCATCTTTATATATAAGTATAGATTTATAACAGATAAGTTCCCTCTGTGTCTGTAATAGAATTTAATCAACAACATTTAAATATACAAAGTTACTTTATAATTAAAAGTAAAATAATTTATTACTAGAACAAAACAACAACATCGGATGTAGTACAAGGCATCTTTAAACATCGGATATTTAGAAGTTGTTAAATTATATTTATTACATTATAAGATTTGATAAAACTTTGTTTTAATCAAATCTATACTTTCTATACTTAGTATTATAAAGGGAAAGAGTTTGTTTGTTTAAACGCGCTAATCTCAGGAACTACTGGTCCGATTTGAAAATATCTTTTTTGTTGGTTAGGGCATTTATAGGGGAAGGCTTTGGGCTATATAACATCACGCTACAATCAATAGGAGCGAAGCATTAGTGAAATATGTTGCAAACGGGAAAATTTTCTAAATTCTACGTGTATGGAGTCGCGGGCAACAGCTAGTTAATCTATAAAATACCGTATCCTATTTTAATATAGAGTTACACAAACATAAAACTAGTAAAAGATAATATGTGTAACATGCAGCTTCGTGCAAGTAGAGACTTGAGCTATGGCACGGACGGACACGAATTATCACTACTAATATTATAAATGCGACAGTAACTCTGTCTGTCTGTCTGTTACGCTTTCCCGCTTAAAACTCTCAACCGATGTTGATAAAATTTGGCACTGACAATCTTTAGACCCTGAGAGAGGACATAGGCTACCTTTTATTGCGAAAAAAGGGATGAAAAGTTTTCTAAATTTAACGCGGACGGAGTCGCGGGCAACAGCTAGTATTTTATATAGCCACACTAGGTTAGCTTGTATAGAATAATTACTACTAGGTTTTTGACTAAGGAAATTGCACTAAATAAGACTATTATGAACTTGACAGAATTATAATATTGTTTTTCTAGTTGTAATCAAACAATTAACTCGCTAGCTGTCTATTTTTGTAAGCATATCTTGAATAGCCTTTAAAGGAACAGGAATCTATTAGACATGCAATTTTCCATTTGAATTGCCTTTTTGTATCAACATGTCAACTCCATACACATTTCTGAATCAATGCTTTTCAATAACGGCTTTACTGTCAAATAGCATATCTAAGTATAAAAGTATTTTTATTTATATATTTATTTATTATTTATATATATTTATATATTCATACCAAGACATATTGTCGTGTATTAGACTATAGAAGGTGGCACTTTATAGACTCTACCTATTCATTACATACATGCTACCACAACTCTATCCAGTTGTGGTAGCATGTATGTAAAATATGGATTAGAATATGTTTTATTAAGTAACTCCTAATACAATATTATTGAGATAATTGAAATAATTGAAATAATCTTATCTACGTAGACAAGCTCTGCTATTTTGGCTCTAAATATCTCTACGTGGACGAGGAGCTTAGGTAATAAATGTTTTTGGGTCAGAGAAATAAAAAAGTCTATATTTAATAATTTGTCGTATAAACTTCAACATTTGTTGTTAAACTAATACTAATATTTGCCATTCAACTTGGAAACGATATATATAAACGAAATATTATTATTAATAAACACAAGGGAAGCAGTCCGTCCTTTCTCAACTAAAACCAATTAACAGTCAATTCGAAGGCAGTTAAGAGGGACAAAACAGTGAAGCTAATAGAATTTCGGAGTGGTTAATAACGTAAAAATTATTGGAAGAGCAAACGTGATTCGCGCATGAAGGAGCCATGTGGAAGATTATTATACGTGATTGTTTAACTGAATTGACTCTAAGGAATAATAGAGAGCTATGACACACGTATCATTACTGGTTAGTTCCTGTTTTATTTCACAAGAAGCAGTAGAAGCACTAGAAGCAGTTGTAAATTAAATTAAATCGTTATTAATTTATAAGTGCGAATTCCGGGTGATAGCACAATAATAATTTTGACGAGCTTAAGTGTTATTGTGCGGAACGAAACGATAGCGAGATAAAAAAAAACGTATAGCGCCATCTATCGAGCGTAAGAGTAAACTTCTGTTTGTTAAGGATTGATCTCTAAATTTCACGCGTACGAAGTCGCAGGCAGAAACTAGTAAATAAATAAAGACATAGCAACTGCTAATCTTATTTTGCAAGAATTTTCTTTGTATTTTCTACAATTCAGCCTAAGGTTACAAACCTTAATATGCTAAATAAAGCGAAATGAACACTAAAAAGAAAATTTTAAGAAGGTATAACATAAAATAATCTGATAACGCGGAAGCGCTAGTATACACGTAATTATCATAGGTACAAGACTAAAAATATGTATGATTACATATTTTTAGTCTTGTACCTATGATATATTATGCAAAAATTAGCTTTAAAAACTTGTCTTACATTAAAAAAACGGTGTGATTCTGGCAAGGATTCTTTGTTTTTGAAGTTGATAAGGCGTACCTACTACCTAAGTCACATCTGCACTACAGATTTTTCTAATAATCGAGCAAATAACTAAAAGGATTTAGGAAAAATATAAAAGTAATAACAGCCAGTATTATGGGGTTTACAATGTACAATTTTCGTAACGCGATTCTAATCAATTTCATATTGTAATTTTAATTTAATTGAACAGTATCAATATTAAATTAATTTAAACCAAGAGCTTTTAGTTACTTTACTGTCTTTGGGGGTAATTTGATAATATTAGATACAATGAAAAACAACTTTTTGTAAGGTTACAATAATATTGTTACGAAACTCAGGACATTATACATCGCTACTACATAAATTAAAAATGAAAATATTTTCCTTCCTTTTACGATTTTCTCAAACGCTAGTACTAAAAAAGGATTTTTGGAAATTTAACGTTTTGGATAAGAAAAAGGAGGTGCTAGAAGTTTGTATAAAATCTTATTTCTCTCTCTCTCCAGCCCATTTACGTCCCACGGTTGGGCACAGGCCTCCTCCACTTTGGAGGGATTATGGTCTACTGTGCCGCGCGGACCGGGCGTGTTGGCACAGGGCTTATTTTCGAGTTTTCTGTCACTCACAGAGGATGTTATCTGTGTGCAATATCCCTTAGCTAACTTTAACAGCACCCTTAAGAGGCGATGGGGTGGTGACACTTGTATTCTTAATCCGTCACCACACGGAAATGTTATTTAAATTAAATTAAATATATTAAAATATATTTAAAGCATAAGTTTATTACACAAAAAATACCGGACTCATTCTCTTAAGAATTCGGCGTGCGACGAGGTTTATAAATGGAATGGACTATCTGTCATTTTATATACCAGTTTATGATTGGTGCCTAGGCTAACAAAATCATAGCTAAACGTTTAATATAAATAAAAAGAAACTCATAAAACCATGTTTGTCATAAAATGTTAGAAAGGATGCGCATTGTACTAGCACAGTAGTTACAAATGTTTTCTCTCATATTTTTATCATATCAGTATAAAATGCTATACTTTTTTACCTTTTGTTGGCCATCATATCCATGTGTATTCAGGCGTCAAGCGTCCGCCCGCACTACTGCACAGTATGAACGCAACTGTTATCATAACACTTATATTTATGTTTATTTAAATACAGTCCACAGCTGTTGTAATGAATTATTGATGCATTCGCTTATTTTTACGTAAATAAAAAGGTTCATATCGTCAGCGGAAAGGAAAAACTACTTAAGCGCCAAAACTGCATTGTTGGGAAATGAATTTTAAAGTTTAATTTATTTTTGAAATTCGAATAAAATTTTATAATCAACATAACATATTGAATAGAAAATTTTATAAGAATAAAAAATTAACAGTAACTATTGAAATTTATATTTTTTTTTATAACGTACTGAATATAGAACTTTAAAATTCATTTCCCAACAATGCAGTTTTGGCAGTTCAGTAATTTTGCCTTTCCGCTGACAATAATTGTAATAGTTTCGAACGGTTTTTGTACTAATGAGTATGAAAATAAGATTTACAATATAAACCACCTTATTAGGAATTTAATATAGTTTGTACAATAATCTAAACATAAAAGAGGCCTTATAAAACAGCCAATAATAAACACAAAACAAAAAAAATCGAAAACTGACTCAAGTATATAAAGATTATTTGTGTAGAAAGTGCTACGACATGTGCTACGATTTTACTACGAACTGCCTACGAACAGTTCTGTTATTTTATTTTGTATCAGAATGAATGTAATTTATGACATGAAATATGTATCTGTTATTTTTAGGATTCAGTATCAAAATATTAAACGGAACCTACTGAGATTTCTCCGTCAGTCCGTCTGTCACCAGCCTTTATATCTTGAACGGTGATAATTAGAGAGCTGAAATATTCACACTTTATCTATATCAGTTGATGCTATAACAACAACAAAAAAATCATCATCATGATAATTCTCCTGCCTTTACCTCGTTATTTGCGGTTGAGAATAAGAGAAATACATTATAATATTTTGTAACACTTGCGCGAGTCATTTGTTTAAATAAAACTACTTTTTACGGATTTAGACGCGTGTCTAAATCCGTAATAAGTAGTTTTATTTAATGAAATATAATAATATTTTGATAATAATGATACGGAGTATTTCGTGTTCGAGTACTTTAGGTACTTGTTTAAATATGGTAAGTATTTTGTGTATGAAGAGTTTCGCCATATGGGCTGGCAAAATTAAAATTTAGATATATTATCTCAATACTTCAAAGCCAGTAATAAATGTAAGATATATAATGTGAAACCACTTCTAAAATATACTTAATTTAATGTTTATTAAAACTTGAAATGAATAACTCGTGTAACATGTGAAGGTTTCTATGAAAAACACGCTCTTAGAAGTGATTTTAATAAAACTTCTAAAGATTACAATTTGTCACTAAAGGGCTTCGTAAGATTAAAATAAATTAAATTTAGTTATTATTTAGGTAAATTTAATTAAAATGACCCCTATTCAGGCTTATGAAGCGTTGATACGAAACGCGAATAATATTGCGTGGAAGGCGGCTAGTTTGCATCTCAATAAATTTTGAATGGTGAATTGGTGTTGGGAATTGGAAGTTTTGTTTTGTTTGGGAATAGTTGAATTGCCTACACAATGAGAAACCGTAACCACTGGACGTATTACGTAGTACAATATCTATATCAATGCATATATAACTATTTTGTCTATATGTAAACTAGTGTATGTTGTTTAATTGGACGCTATTTGTTTGCACGCAACTTCGTATGCGTGGAATTTAGAAAGTAATAACCTTAACAGATCGCACAAAAAAACCATCCTCTTTAACCTATTAGAATAAACCGCATGAAAATCTGCTACGTAGTTTTAAAGATATAAGGTCGTAACTACATACAAAAATCACGACTTTATTTTAACATATGGTACATTTGACGGGCTTCGTGGTGGAGTGGTTTATGTAATGGACTGTCGATCACGAGGTCGCGGGTTCGATTCCCGCTTGGACAATCATTTGTGTGATATCCATAAATGTCATACAAATGTTTGTTCTGCGTCTGGGTGTTTTCTATGTATTATAAGTATGTATTTACAAAAGAAAAGTAGTATATGTAGTCTATCCGTATCTGGTACCCATAATACAAGCATAAAAATATAGCTTACTTTGGGACCAGAGGACGTTGTGTGAATTGTCCTGAATATTTATATTTATTTATTTATATCATTGTAAGTAAAGATTGAAACAAAAACACACACATTTTTTCTAAATACAAACATCATTAAACGTATGATTTATATCCTAGATTAAAAACTCGAAAGTTAATAACAAATTACGAAGAAGTATTAAGTTAATATATCCTACTTATACGCGGTCGTTGCGCGGTTGCCTCAAAGTGAGATTAACTGCCAACTAAGTGATCCCACCGAAGTTAAAATTAACCTCTGCCGACTACCGATTGTGCCAAGTCATTGATCTCAAACTTACAAGAACTAATTAATCAAATTTCATACTAGATTAATTAATTCCATTGGTTGTCAGACACGCAATAGCTACCATACCACAGTACAGGTACAATAATTTTAGAAAATTTAATATCCATACATGTCAATGGAATTGCACGTTAAAAATATTAATACCAAGAAACTTAGCCAAATGCACACTATATATGCGTGGGGTTTAGAAAATTAAAAAAACCTCAACAAATTATTCAAAAAATACCATCCTGTTGAATCACTCTGTTTATTAAAAAAAACGTATCAAAAGCCTTTGCGTAAATTTCAAGAAATAAGTTCACCTATGGACATAGGTACATTCGACAAAAATAACGACGTTGTTATATAATAAGTAAAGATAGGTATATTTTAACAATTGCAACAAATAAAAGCAACAAAGAAACTATTTATTATCACGTTATTAATTTGAAGATAAATAATAGCTTCTGTTCGGTCATGTAATCCAGTGATGCCGTAATTAATACGCATCAACATTTAGAGATCACGTTTCGTTGCGATATGTCCTCACTTATAACATAATTTTTCTCATCACAGCAAATAAGCTATTATAAGAACAGCTACTAATAAATAAATAAACAAAACACATATATTTATTGTAACTATTCAGGTAAGTATATCTATTTCGATATTAAGCATATGTTGAAGGCAGGATCTTGTGCTAAAAAAAAACAAATACTAGATTTAAAAAAGTTTTTTGGTTCAATTCACGCTCGGGACAATCATTTGTGTGATGTTCATAAATGTCATAGGTACAAATGTTTGTTCTGCATTTGGGTGTTTACTAAGTGTTATAAGTATGTATTTACAAAAGAAAAGTGGTATATGTAGTCTATCCGTATTCTGGTACCCATAACACAAGCATAGAAATATAGCTTACTTTGGGACCAGAGGACGTTGTGTGAAATGTCCATTAATATTTATTTATTTATTTATCTAGACTCCGTTTCCAGTGCCAAGAAAAATCACATAACTGTTAAACTGGAAAAATGATGGCGGTGTCCTATTAAAAATCTTGCCTTCCCTGTTTAAAGTTTAAATTTTAATTTTCAAACTAAAACAAAATTTATTCGACAGAAACGTTTTTTTTAAATATTCTAAAATGATGTTATTATACAGAAAACAAATATTGGTGTATCGCATTACTTTACTTGTTAATTTTTCCGCAGAGTTGCGTAAAAGCTGGGCGACCAACCTTATACGAGAATATTCCCTGTAGATGTACTTAATATTCCCAAGGGCGAGTGGTTAACAATTGCAAACAAAATTAATGTGTCCCTAAATATAACGTAATGAGGCCTTAGTTTTAGCTTGTTTAAACACATATTCTGACAACATTTTACTATTTATGACAGCATTTCCATCAATATAATATTAGGTAAAGGTATGAGCAAGATCATGGGATTCAATATAAGTTAACTTTGTTTAAACTCTAATTTAATGACCTAACTTTTAATAGTCTTAGTATTCAGGTTCCTGAAAAGTAATTAAAATGCGGAATGATTGAGTGAATTCATTGTTCTTATATAACTCCAATCGCTTTTTAGTGTAGTCACAACACTAGTTTAGATTTATCTAATGAAATCTATTAGGTAATAGTGTCTCAGTGAACTAAAAAAATACTTTTGGATTTGCGGAAATCGGAACTTGTTAATAAAAGTTTTCAAATTAGTTTATACATTAGGAATGTACGCAATTAAAGCTTTTTCAAAACAAACAGTCAAACAAAAGTTAGATATAATCGTGGTTTAATGTAATTTTTGCCTAAAGTTAATTGATTATTTAGAGTGTCTTTATGCAAACAATTCGAAGCCTGGCTAAATGTTATGTCATAAAATAAATAATAAATAAATAAATATTCATGGATCAACAGCTAGTCTTAGAATATTTTTTGTGTGAAATACCAAAAATATTCTAATACTAGCTGTTGCCCGCGACTTCGTCCGCGTGGAATTTAGAAAAATTTCCCCGTTTTTTGCAACAGTTTTCACTATTACTTTGCTTGTACCGGGTGTAGCGTGACGTTATATAGCCTAAAGCCTTACTCGATAAATGCCCTATCTAACACTGAAAGAATTTGTCAAATCGGCCCAGTGGTTCCTGAGATTAGCGCGTTTAAACAAACAAACAAACTCTTCCGCTTTATAATAATTTGCCGATTGTGATGTTAAAAGGAGCGTGTTAACAATTTCCTCCAACGCAATAAGTAATGACTGTATCAGTCGAAACATGATTGTCCCTATTATTGACGAAATCTTACCCATTCTGTCCCATGTTCTTAACCATTCTATTTTTCAAACTGTATTCCCATCTACATGGAAAGAGGCTAATATTACTCCTCTTCCTGAAAAATCTCGTCCTATATCTTTTTCTGACTACCGCCCCATTTCCATTCTTCCATTTCTGTCTAAAGTACTAGAGCGTCTTGTTCACAGTCAATTAAACACTTATCTTAATGATAACAACCTTTTAAACCCCTATCAATCTGGCTTTAGTGCTTACATAATGTCTGGACATAGTACTGTTTCTGCGCTGGTACATATCACTGATCAAATCCGATTAGGCATGTATTGTGGCAAGCTTACCATCTTATGCTTACTTGATTTCAGCAACGAATTTAATACCGTAGATTTTAGTGTACTACTTGGAATACTACGCTCCCTTAACATATCTCCAACGGCTATTGATTGATTTCATAGTTACCAGTTGGGTCGTCGGCAACGTATACGTATTGATGATCAACATTCCTCTTGGAATAATATTACTTCCGGTGTACCGCAGGGTGGCGTGCTATCTCCTCTTCTTTTCGCAATTTTCATAAATTCAATTTCCCGAAAAATTACTTCTTACTACCACCTTTATGCAGACGATCTACAGATTTACGCACAGGCACCTCATCATTTATTATGGCAAGCTTTTACTGCTCTCAATACTGACTTGGAGCATATTTGCTAATGGAGTAATAATTGCGGTTTAAATGTTAATCCGTCAAAAACGCAGGTTGTTATTGTTGGCAGCTCCAGGATGATTGCCAAAATAGATTGGCCTACATTACCACAATTACGCTTCAATGGTAGTAGTTTAGATATAACCATTAAGGTCAAAAATCCAGGTATTTATATTGACAGCACCTTATCCTGGATTCCCCAGTTACAGGAGGTTAGTCGAAAACTGTTTGCCTCAGTTGGGTCTCTTCGACGCTTACAAAATCTTTTGCCAATTCCTACAAAAATTGCCCTGTCTCAATCTCTGCTTTTGCCAATCTTAGATTACGGTGATGTCAGTTATCCAAATCTCACGGAAACACAACTTGATAAACTTGAGCGACTTCAAAACGTCTGTATAAGGTTTATATTTGGTCTCCGCAAATATCATCATGTGTCCGAGTTTCATAAAAAACTCAAGTGACTTCCAATTCGCCTTCGTCGGAATACTCACATTCTTACAATGTTGTATAACATATTATTCAATACTAATACTCCCCAATATCTCAAAGACCGTTTCGTGTTCCGTCGTGAAACACACCCAAAGTGCCTAAGAACACCTGAAATTTGAGAATAAATGTTCCAAAGCATGAGACCATATTTTATACCAAATCCTTCACAGTTCAAGCTATATTGCTATGGAATAAACTACCAGTGCATATAAGACAAGCTAAGTCACTTGCAAGTTTTAAAATTAAACTATTACATTATTACTTATCATTACAGTAAAGAATTCTTGATGTGTATGTTTTTAGATTTAAGTATATATTGTATGTATTTATTTATTATGTATTGTATGTTTTAGTAGCTTATGTAGTTTACACTAGTACGTAGCACACACCACAAACTACCGCGTTATCTATCCTAGATACTTTATCCGTCCTAAGGTTGCCTGGGAGAAATCACACTAGTGACAAGGCCGCCCTTTGTACAATACCTTACTTTAAGAGGTTATTATGTAAGTAAAATGTATTATTGTGGTGTACAAATAAAGAGTTTTCTATCTATCTATCTAATATTAGTATAGATATCAAAAATAAGGGACTGGCTGTTAGTTATTACAAAATAAGTAACAAATACCAACTTTAGTGTAACATAAAAGACTAAGGGCCTCGTTCACCATCTTCAAGTAAAGCGTTGATTAGTTACTTATCGATTAGCGTTAATTGTCAAGTAATAGTTACGAGTATCATCTGTCAATTAAAATTTTTTAATCTTAAGATTACTGCTACTCGAACGTCGTGAACGTCGCACGTGTAGTTACTAGTGACTTTAACTAGCGATTAGTCTACTTGGCGCTTTACTTGAGAATGGTGAAAGAGGCCCTTACTGCCGCACTCAGAGACATTTAATGGTTACTTAAGGAGCTCTTTAGTATTGATTTAAAAAAGTAAAAGTTAAGTTAAAACTTTTTTAAATCAATACTAAAGAGCTCCTTAAGTAACCATTAAATGTCTCTGAGTGCGGCAGATTAAGGGACCCTAATAAACCGTTATCTGACTCTGAGAGTGAACTTTTTTAAATCAATACTAAAGAGCTCCTTAAGTAACCATTAAATGTCTCTGAGTGCGGCAGTTAGTCAGCTAGTTAAATTGAAATTATAAGTTATTGGTAACGTTGTTACATTATGTCATTTTTAGTAACAAACATTTTGTTTGACATGAAGTTAAAATTAACAATTTCATATAAAACAGAGGTGCTAAACGATATCGTAATTAATACTCAATTAATCACCCTGAAGCAATTTATTCAATAACTCTTAACGAGTTCGTCCGGTTCTTAATAAAGTGCCCTCAAAGGTGGGGCGACTTGGAACAACTATTGGCTTTATTAACGTAAGACTACACGGGCCATGCAAACTGTTCTATAATTAAGTGAGTAAATATTATAACATGGTCGTACTAAAGTGTATCAAATTTCGGAAGTAATTTATTATAAAAATAGACATTCTTTACTTTTTAATATGATTTAAGGCTATTTTTAGGTTTTGATAAATTGAAGTTAATTTCTCTAAGATCTTTCTTACCATTTGTAGTTTTGATATAAAATCATTAGAAATTAATCATCCTGAGTCACATACTTGATTATAATGAATTCCAAAACTATGAAATCAATCTTCATGGACATTTGTAAGTTAAGTATAAAAGTTCAATTTAATTTAGATCTATTAAAATCAGTATTGAATACGTGTTTTATTTAAGATATTTAGAAAGTTTTTACGAGGTTAATATTTTTCCGCATGCAATCGCAGGCAAAAAGCTTTTTCTCCGTTTATTATGGGTATTCTTTGTTCATTAACACTCGTTCAAATACAATAGACGCAATTCGTTGTTAAAAATAAATACTTATGTCTCAATGATCGATTACATTTCGTGTTATACAACGATAATAATTACATATGTGAAAAAGTACATTTTCGACATCTTAGATTGATGTGTATTAATTTGCTTTAGATGAGGCCACCATTTGTTATCCAAAAGACATGTTGGACAGCACAGAAAATGTTAAAAGAAATGAAATGTTAATCTTTAGGCACAAAAATCTTGCTGAGTCCTGAGATTGACTAATATTACCCTCTTGAGAAAATAAATCGCTTAATAATGATAAGTTATAAAATAGTTATAATAATAGTTATAATAATAGGTATAAAATAGACTTTATTGGCTCCTTTCGTATGTATATTATTGTACATCTCCTTATTATTATATCTACGTATTCATCTATGTCACGGAATTCAACTCTCTTAATTCATGGCCTACCAATAGTGCAACTAATCTGAAACTTTGCAGTACTTATTAAAAACCGATCTCTCTCTCTCTCTCTCCAGCCCGCTAACAGCCTACCGTTGGGCAAAGGCCTCCTCCACTTTGGGAGGGATTATGATCTACTAACGCGCTAACCAAGCGTATTAGCACAAGGTTTATTTTACGAGTTTCCTGTCTCTCATCATGTTATTTGTGTACAATATCCTTTAACTGGCTCTTACAGCGCCCTGGGAAGGAAAAGGGGCGGTGACACTTGTATCCATAATCCGTCACCACACCGACAGTTCGTTATAAGTTGTTCGTTCAGTTATGACCCGATGACAATGCAAAAAATAACCAGGAATTTTAAGAAACAATTAATTATGTAAACGTGTTCATAGTTTTTAAACAAAAGAGATGTTATTCTATTAGTAAAACTGCGTCGGTTATTTTGGATTCCATAACATTCAACAACTTTGTAATAACAATTATGTTGATTTTAAATTAGGCTACCATGTTTCTCAGGGTGCCTTACATTTATACTGTTTATGATGTATTCCTATTTAAATGTTTACTTATTATAAAACAAAGTCGTAGATATTTTTGTATGTACCTATGTGAGCTTAACACTTTAAAACTATGCAATGGATCTTTTAATAGACAGAGACATTCAAGAGACAGGATTTTCTGTACCGTTTGTCAAAGACTAGTTTTTTAAATTCCACGCGTACGAAGTTGGGGGCCACAGCTAGTGTTTATATATGACTCAGTACGATTTTCTTTCAAGTCTGTTATATTTTTATAAAACCTTCTCTTAAATGTTTCTCTTACATGATTCATTTGGCAACTTACGAATGTGGTTACATTATTCCACTCCATTAACATAAGTACGAGCAAAATCTGACGTTGTTGTACATCTCCTGGATATATAATTATATGCTCATTTAGAAATGTACATGGAAAATATATTGTTATATTCTCTAACTAGCTGTTGCCCGCGACTTACGAAGTCGCGGGTAACAGCTAGTTAGAGATGTGTGGTATCTGGAAAATTTTACCCGTATATGCAACTTTTTTCACGGATACTTCGCTCCTATTGGTCGCTGCGTGATGTTAAATAGCCTATAGCCTTCCTCGATAAATGTACTAACATCCGCTGAAAGAATTTTTCAAAACGGGCTGTAGTGGTTCCTAAGATTAGCGCGTTCAAACAAACAAACAAGCAAACAAACTCCTTTTAAACATACTGCTTTTTATTATTTACAACTTAGAAGAGGATATTAATTACATTTAATTTGTCATTTTTATACCCTATTAAAATAATGTGAGCAGTTTTTCGTGCATCCTTTAATGTTTTTCAATCATGTCATTTTAAAATTTTATTCAAATTAGCTCATGATAAACCTGTATAAAGACTGTAATAAAACTATTCACATACTTCGACTATGATTAAATTTTAGCCAATGACTAATACGCAATCACCGCAATGTACTAAAATAGAAAAGTAATGTTAACTTCTGGTGGAAAAAGTGATTACCGTAAGCGGGACTTGAACCCACGATCTCGGAATACCGTTCCGTAGCTCTGCCAACTGAGCGTATTGCGGTCGTGCTTTTCAGTAATCAAATTAGGCCACCGTAATCGTCACTTGATTGAGTTTATATCGTATTCGTTTTATTTTGTGTATTTATTAAGTAGAAGCATAGCATGTCAATTGCAAAATTAATAAATTACTTTAGTAATGTTAACTTCGTTCTTAAATTATAAGTCACCGGGTTAATAAGACTACATATTCTTATTACAAAATCCTTATTACCAATATAAAATGTAATAAAATATCTACTTTTCTTTTGCAATTTTCTCTAAATATAATCCATCAGTAGATCAAGGCCTGAGTATCCGTAATGAAAAGAACTGAATTAAATTTTTCGACTCGTTGCGTTATAAATCAGTTACCTGGACTGGATTGATTAGAGCTTGATGACGTAGCACTTAGAGATTAATGTGCGAACACTCCAAACAATACTGAGCATAGTGATTTGCAAGATATATATTTTTGTTCTCAATATAGCTTCTAATGATTCGCTTTTCCTATTCTATAAAATTTACGAGTCAAAATCTTTACAAAGCTGTTACATTTCCCTTCATAAAATAACGCATGAGATATCTTTATATATGACTTGCTTATGTGTTGTACTAAAAAATATATTTTATTTTTGACAAGCATTAAATTTTAAATGAGAAATGGTACACTAATTCACAAATCCGGAAACGTTTCGCGTTTCACGGCCTATGGCATAAGGATAACTTATAGGTCAGTAAATATTTTTTTTCAATTTTGTGTTAAGTAAATACCAACAGTACCTAGTTTAACGTCTAGAAATGTATCAACTGTTGACATAATACATAGTACATAAAAAAGACAGAAAACAAAGTAAGGTTATAATGATAATACTTACACTTTTAGAAGGATTAAAACATCTAAGAACTGCCAAAATGTTTTTTGAGATAAAAAAGAAAAAGTTTGAAATAAAATATACTAGACTTTTATTCCACAAGACGTTGCCATATCATTTTCTATATAATAAGAGAGAGAATTTTCTTTGTGAATACATTAGTGTAGTGTATCCATAAAGAGTCAACATTATGGGACACATGTCATCTACTACGTTATATAATTCAACGGGATATCTGACTCACATAAAATTTATGTATCAACATTAATGGCGTACGTGACTTATAAATATTTGAACTCTAGGGCAAACCTTAATTTGATTTCTTTGTTTTTTTTTTGTAATATAAAACATTTTTTTTATTTGACGGGCCTCGTGGTGTAGTGGTTCTGGTAACGGACTGCCGATCAAGAGGTCGCGGGTTCGATTCCCGCTCGGGACAATTATTTGTGTGATTTTTCTAATTGTCATACAAATGTTTGTACTGCGTCTGGGTGTTTCTACGTATTATAAGTATGATTTACAAAAAAAAAATAGTATATGTATTCTATCCGTATTCTGGTACCCATAACACAAGCATATAAGCTTAGCTTGGGACCAGAGGACGTTGTGTGAAATGTCCATGAATAATTAATATATCGTCACTTAAATTCTTAAAGACAAACATAATATTAGGTGTCATCATCGCTAAAAGTCAAAAGCGATTTGTCCTACTTGCTGGAATGTGGCATTGAATTTCCTGAACCGCCTTTAGTTGTTGACAACTCTTCAAGAGTACTTTAAAGTATTAATTAAAACCAAATACTTACTGCGGACAAATACATTTTTGATAGAAAAAGTAAGCACTAGTAGATTATTGTACAGAATTATAATTTACTTTAAATTATTGTTCTCTTATTTGGTAGTTGCAACTTTAAGCATACTGATTTCATATTCTGAAAAATGCTCAAAAATTTGCATTGCAATTTGCATTGCTCTTTAGTGAAATTAAACATCCCTGAGCTATCATGACCTGCATCTGATTATATTATTATCTGCCAATTAGTAGATAAAGATTCAATTATTAGAAAGATTAACCTGCGATAGTTCTGGTGCCGCTATTTCGAAAGAAATAGAGGCACCATAACTATCGCAGGATGATAGAAATATCATCCTAAAAATCCTTGCAACCTAACCTTAGCAGAGTGTGAGCGCATTGAACCAATAAGAATTTTCTTTATCACAAATAATATTATAACTATAAAGAAATATGCCATTATATTACTTCAAAAGATTGTAAAACCATTCACCCATAGTCTTGGCTCCATTACTACATGCTTATACATCTATTATGGTCGGTAAAACAAACATTTATATGTAAATTAAACTGTTATTCCAGCAAAAAGATAGGTAAAAGTACAAAATTATCGCTGGGTGGGACGCCGAACGATATCAAGTTATGTTTATTGAGGCCACAATGTACTCGTTTGTATAATTCCTGCGTTAAATGTAAGGCAGTGTAAACATTCAGGTCGGTAAACACTGACAATGGCACGGCTACTTGTTGCTCCCGTCTCTTGTGTACGAGAGTCGAGGTTTACGACGCATGCACACTACAATTTTATAGTTAACTGGGAATTCATAAACTTTTAAATTTTATAATATAACATCATATAAAATTGGTATCTATACTATCTATACTAATATTATAAAGCGAAAGAGTTTGTTTGTTTGTTTGTTTGTTTAAACGCGGTAATCTCAGGATCCGCTGGTCCGATCTGAAAAATTCATTCAGTGTTGGATAGTACATTTATCGAGGAAGGCTTTAGGCTATATAACATCACGCTGCAACGAATAGAAGCGAAGCATCACTGTAAAATGTTGCAAGAAACGGGGAAAATAGTCACGCGCGCGAGCTTTAAATGAAAACGCTGCCTTATCCATGTGAGTTACAACAAAGTTATAATTGTATGTATGTATGTATAATTGTATAGTTATAAGTATGGAGAAATTGTTTGTTACCTATAGATCTTTAAAAAAATCCGCGAGGCCATATGTCTATCTTTTAAGGAAAACCTGCTGTACCCATAAGAACGTCAAAAAAATTATCAAAATTATTGTTAGGTATCTCCGGAGGTGTATTTATCCTAGGGCCAAAGAGGCCATGGCCCGGGGAGAGCAACGGAACGGTATTCCGAGGTCGTGGGTTCAAGTCCGCTCATGGTTATCATTTTTTCCACTATAATTTAGTTTATTTAGTAAAAAGCATAGCAAGTCAATTGCAAAAATTCATAAATTAATGTAAAATGAGTGTAGTTACGTTTCTTCTTAATGCATTACCAAACATTACACAAACAAGTACAATAAAATACTGTTGTATCATACTTAGTAACAAAACTACAACTAAATTTAATAGTGAACTAAAGCAGTTCCAATATCTACGTACATTAAATCTTTTAGTGAAGTAATTTAACTAGATAAACTTGTTTTTCATGGATGAAAGTGTAAAAGGAAAACTTTTAAATTAATGGTATCTAACCTTCAATAGCACTAACATCACTCACTATACTATATGTTGTCTATAGGAATATATGCACAAGTGTATTTTATAAACTACCAGCTGTCCCGGCAAACGTTGTTTTGCCATATAAAAAAAAAGTTTGAAAAATAGATGTTGGCCGATTCTCAGACCTACTGAATATGCATGTAAAATTTCATAAAAATCGGTCAAGTCGTTTCGGAAGAGTAACACTGTGACACGTGAATTTTATATATAAGACTAGCTTACCCGGCAAACGTTGTTTTGCCACACAAATGTCAGTGGGGAGGGGAGAGGTTTCAAAATTCTTTTTAAAATTCAAAAATAGATGTTGACCGATTCTCAGACCTACTGAATATGCATGTAAAATTTCATAAAAATCGGTCAAGCCGTTTCGGAGGAGTACGGTAACTAACACTGTGACACGTGAATTTTATATATAAGAAGATAAACCATAGTACTAATACTATGACTTCTTTTTACTCGCTTTTATTATCTTACCCTATGTAACAATGAATTTAAACCACTTGCAATAAATGGAACGATGACTTTAAAAATAAAAAACATATATCTAGGCTTTTTATTTAAAAAAATAACTATACTAAATTGCACAACATATAAATAATTAGAAATAAATAAATTATGAATAACTATTTTCTTTTTATCGTAGTCGTTCATTAGTTATTGTGTATTATTTACTAGTGGTTGCCCGCGACTCCGTAGGCGTGGAATTTAGAAAAATTTTCGCGATTTTGTTACATTTTTTACCACTGCTTTGGTCCTATTGGTCGCAGCGTGATGTTATATAGCTTATAGCCTTTCTCGATAAATGTACTATCCAACACTGAAAGAATTTTTCAAATCGGACCAGTGGTTCCTGAGATTAACGCGTTCAAACAAACATACAAACAAACAAACAAACTCTTCAGCTTTATAATAGTAGTATAGATTTGCACGACTTAGAGATTCACTTCTAACGATACTTCCAGTTAATAAATCTTTTTATTCTATTGCTTTGTTAAGGTAACGCAACAATTATGAATAATTACACAAAATTTTGGTTCAAAAGTATAATGGAAGACATAAAAATGTTTTTCTTTTTATCTAGGTTAAGTGTATATTATAAAAGGAATTAAATGAAATCTTTAGAAAAAACTCGAAACTAAACTCTTATCCTAAACCCTAACTAACGAGAATGCCACGTTTAAGAATAGAAAAGAAAAACTTGAAAGAAAAACTCAGATATCCTGCAATATGTAAAATAGTAGTTATTTACGTAAAGCTTGAATTGAATTATATTAAATGTGATAAATAACACGAACTAACAGTTAATCTCTGTAAATAAATTAGTCAGTGAACGCCCGCATTATAAAGTTTCAAACTAAAACTCCGCTTCACTGATATTCCAATTGATGTATGTGAACACACGAGGGTTTAGTTGAAACAGAATTTAACTCGTACCCTAATAAAAACATTCGCAAAGTAACAACAATAATAAATCAAGACCTACGTACGAAGCTCTATTTTGTAAGTTACCTTTATTGTTAATTTTCCCACTTAATGTAATTCCAACCTTAATGTCAGATTTCGTTTAGTCGTTTCCTTTACAAGGTAACATTTAAGCGATTTATGAGCTCTCCTAAAATCCAACGTCGTCGCTACTCTTACGTCTATAAAATACGTATAAAATAAAGCTTCAAATAAAAGACTGCTTGATGAAAATCAAGATGAATAGCGACATACAAGAAGATTAAGACATTACAATCCTATTATAACATCATCTTAAAACAAATTTAGAATGTATTTTGTTTTAATGTTTCAAATTTCGAATGAATTGGATACGCCAATTTTGAAAATATTGCGTGTGTAATTTATGGGAAAAATAATTTCATTCTCGTATCCGTGTTACATATTTAAGGGTACATTTTAATGTTTGATATTAGAAAGTAAATATTAGAAATTGGGTACAATTAGCCCAGGACCGCGCGTTGTGGTGTTTTATGGAGGAGGCCTGTGTCCAGCAAATGGACAGAGAAAGGGTGACGGATGGATGAATTTTATAGAAGCAGAACAACGAAGACCATTTAATAAGAAGTTAGTAGAGAATACAATAAAATATGTGAATTTATTCCTTCTTTACTATTTCCAAATTGCAAACTCGTAAAAGTACATGTAATAATAATATACAGCCAAAAAGAAGATACTTTCTTAGTTAGAGAGAATTTTTAACTCATTTTTGAGAGCTTATTATCGGTAAACGCATTCACAAAAGATTTCAACAAAATGGTTGTAAGTATTTGTCGTCGATAAAGGCATTTATCAAACGATTCAAAGCACTTGATCCCATAAGTCTCAATAGAAGCTTTCAGAAGAATAATGTTTACGGCATGACTTCAGATGCTGTCCTCAGAGAATTTAATGAGGCGAGTAATGCCTCTCTGCTATTAAACTTTCAAATTGTCAAGAGGCTTTGATTAAATATCACCTGTAACACGGCTGATATATTTTCATTGCTTCATAAAACTTTCATTTCGCTGACGTCACAATACTAATACCTTTTTATAACAAAACGAAACAAAAGATCATTAAAACAGATTCTGTGACAAAATATCGGCCACTGAAAATGGAAGTACCTACAAACTTTACATGCTCTAAGAGTAAAAAGCCCAAAGCACCATGAAATGAAAGATAATGAGCTGCAAACTAATATAAACCTTTGTCCATCTATAATATTTCATGGGTTTAAGACATAAAACTATATCATTCACACTGGTATATTAAAATCCTGTCTATTTTATATTGGTTTATATATATATACTAGCTGACCCGGCAAACGTTGTTTTGTCATACTAAAAAAAAAAGTTTGAAAAAAAATAGATTTGGCCGATTCTCAGACCTACTGAATATGCATGTAAAATTTCATAAAAATCGGTCTAGCCGTTTCGGAGGAGTACGGTAACTAACACTGTGACACGTGAATTTTATATATAAGATATACCTACTACTTTAAAAATCTCAATTTTCTGAATCAAAAATGAAACTGATTCCATTCCAAGCCAATTATCAAGAGTCACGTTTTATTCAGTTCTCAACTTTACTTTTATTTAATTTTAATCTGTCAAACCTTCAAACTTATTTGAATAATTATAAAATAATAATTTTTAAACCAATTAATATAGCAATTATAAGTAATTGCTATATTAATTGGTTTAAAAATTATTATTTATAATTTTCATTAATGTTAATTAAGATTAATATTATTTTCTAACACTTGCGCGACTCATCTGTTTAAATAAAACTACTTTTTACGGATTTAGACGCGTATATTTGTTTTAATTTTTTTTTTTTTTTTTTTTTTAATTTTGGCCCGACGTTTCGGAGACTTTGCAGTCACCATGCAGTTCACCAAAAAATTTAAAACAAATATACGCGTCTAAATCCGTAAAAAGTAGTTATATTTAAGATTAATATTAATGAAAATATCTGTCACAATTTTTCCTAACGAATTATAAACAAGGTAAATCGTGTTTTTGTTGATTTAACTTTTTAACTTTTGCCTTTATACTATTTCTTCGTTAACTTACTGGTTATAGTAGGGTCTACATCGACTAGTTCACATAACACTAGTTAGTCAAAGATAAAGCCAGTAGTCACAGGTTATTAAACATTTATGTAGAAATTATTTAGGTGTATATTCATTTGCATCATTAAATAACATATCATATTTCCATGAGACCACATTGCAAAGACTAAAATGTTCAATGATCAACACAGCCGAAGCCGTAAGTAAGACGAGACAATTGTCACTATTTCTCAGTTGGGTGTCTAATAAATAGCTAAATCACATCACAAATTTGTTTCCGTCGTGAACTTAGCTCGATCCCTGCAAATGAGAAGATTTGAGAAACATCCGTTTTGGTATCCTAGTAGCGTCTGGAAGTATATCTGAAACAGATATATATTTTGGTTTATGAATAAACCTAAAACAAATAGCCCACAAACTATAGAATAAGTACTTAGTTTATTAGGGAAATTTTAGGTTCAAACTTTAATATAAGTTATGTTATACCTACATAATATTTACGAAACATTTCGTGAGCTAAATATAAAATAGCATATACAATTTCACTCCATCTTGTGCGTTTGGTCCCCAAATTTATTACGAACTTCCCAATACACACGAGTCTATTAGCCATGTCAATAATTGACACAGAATAAACAAAAGTATAATGGAAAGGCGCTCAAGTAAATAGTCTCAACACTAAGAAAAGCTTTTACTTATAAAAACTATAACGGAAAAGGGGAAAGGCTGTTAAACATTGTAACTTCACAAAGAGATATGAAACTTTTTAATTTGATAAAATATTCTCAGAATGACCTGTATTTCTCATCTGATGGATGCTGCGCTGCTTGTATAATATTATAACGCCGACAGCGCACACTTAATTTTTTACTATTACTTAATTTTTAGGGTTCCGTACCCAAAGGGTAAAAACGGGACCCTATTACTGAGACTTCGCTGTCCGTCCGTCCGTCCGTCCATCCGTCTGTCACCAGGCTGTATCTCAAGAACGGTGATAGCTAGACAGTTGAAGTTTTCACAGATGATGTATTTCTATTGCCGCTATAACAACAAATACTAAAAATAAAATAAAATAAATATTTAAGGGGGGCTCCCATACAACAAACATGATTTTTTTACCGTTTCTTGCTCAATACTAATAACGTTGCCCTATGTTGCATAGATAATGGTACGGAACCCTTCGTGCGCGAGTCCGACTCGCACTTGACCAATTTTTTATTTTTAATAATATTTTCACACATAGTGTAAGTGGCTTCAAGCCGACTGAGGGATGTAGTTATAGACACTACATTTAGTAAAGTGCTGATAATATTTTCTTGCATTCAAATAAAAACAAAACTGTAACAAACCCGAAGGGCTGATGCCAAATTGCAATAAAATCTCATTTGTATATATCAAGGTAATTTGTAACAGCGGTAAGTCGTTATTTTTCAGGAAGCCTACGGAATGTGCTGTAGCACACGTAAACAAAATGTTTTCCAAATATAGGAGAAACAATTACCTAGTCATAATGTGTACGTGTAATAATTTAAAGTGGCCATAAATAATAACATATTTATACGCCAAGTGCGACTGAAATACCTTATTTATTTTTTCATAAATCGTACCTATATTTATTTAGTGCTTAATTCGAAAATTACATTAATTCGAAACAAATCAACATTGCATATAGTTTCGTGTTGTTATTTATATTCTATGTATTACTACTACTATTATTATTATATAACAAAGTGGTTATTTTTATATGTTTGTCTTTTTCTGAGCTTACATTTTAAAAATAACGCAACAGATTTCGACGCTGCTTTTTTGATAGATAGAATAGTTCAAGAGAATGCCTTTTTTTGTGTAAACTGTTAGGGTTTGTTTACTAAATTCCACGCATACGAAGTTGCGAACAACAGCCATTTTTAAAATAAAGAAGGAATTTTTAAACAATGATAATCCTTACTAAAATATAGATGTGAAAATAACTAATACTGTCTGGCATTCGGTACCCGTACCTACTACATACCAATAGTCTACTATAAACGTGACTCCGAACGTGCTTCGAGCCATGGGTAGTAGCTAGTTTTAAAATAAGACATGTAAATTAATCAAATACCTATAGTTACAGATTTTTTTCGTCACAAAAGATGTTTATAAAACAAGAAAGTCTCTTTGTAAATAAAACGCCAATTATAAAACAATAGGCCGTTTTTGTAAGGTTTACAGACGTTAACCGCAACGCTGTTCTGTAATTAGGCGTTGCTATCGATTTGTTATGATTTGTGTATATGAAATAATATTATTTATTGAAACATTACTTATTAATACATATAGCATATCATTATAATGCTACCTTGGAATTAATATCAGACAAGGCTGAACGAATTGTAGGTTTAATCAGGGTGTCGGTAATTGTGCCAAAAAGGTTAGTCTCATTGTCTCTATTTCCTAAAAGTTTAAGCCTGAATAAACCCATAGAATTTATCCGTATGTTGACGAATCAAAAACACGAATGTCATCACCCCAAGCCCTTCCTTGGTGGCTGTAGATGCCAACTAAGGAATATTGTACATAGATGATATCAATGAAAGATTGTATTAGATATACAACTTAACTACTACGCTACTTATTAGTAACGTATAAACTATCTTTATTTTAACAGTACTTTTTAATCGTGTTTAAATAAAATATTATCATAAAAAAGTAAGGTCAAACGGACGATATTATAAATATATCAAAATGTGAGCTCGGTCGGAATGGAATACTTGCCTTTTGCAGATACACCCACTTGCCGGCTGACAGGACAATGTCACTTATTGTTTGGAACGAACCCACCTAGATTTGTTTACATAACGTTTTATTTTAGTTTTATACCGTACCCGCGTCTTACATTTTATTTTCAAAGCCTTTTTTTTATCTAAATACTTTTACAGGAATTTAAAACGTTTAGGAAAATCTTCCTTTAAATTTCTGTTTTTATCTTCCTAGTTGATTACGTGACCTTTATCATTAAAAGTTTATGTTTGCGGTTTTACATGCTTTTTTAGTTACTACTGCCTTTAATTTTAGCCCGATAATGATCATTTAAACCTATGTATTATTCTAGTGTCTAAACTATAAAGATTTTTAACACCCATTAGTTGCATTTACGTTAAAAAGGAACAAACATCCATCCATACATTCTTACAAACTTTCACGTTTAGTAAGATAGAAACAAATCATATTATGAAACTCAACTTTTTAGGGCACACTCCCACTAACTACAACCAAATTATCAAATAAATAAATGCGCCAAATTAAAACATCTTTTTTCTGTCGTAGGTTAAATAAATAAATATTAATGGACATTTCACACAACGTCCTCTGGTCCCAAGCTAAGCTTATTATGCTTGTGTTATGGGTACCAGAATACGGATATAATACATAAACTACTTTTCTTTTGTAAATACATACTTATAATACATACTAAACACCCAGACGCAGGACTAACATTTGTATGACAATTATAAATATCACACAAATTATTGTCCCGTGCGGGAATCGAGCCCGCGACCTCGTGTACGGCAATCCGTTACCTGAACCACTAGACCCGTAAAACCTTGTCAAACTCGAATAGTCGCATTTAGCAAGATATATTTTTAAACCTCGACAGACGATTATTAAAGACACGGTAAAGTATTCTTTGCTTTTTTACTTCATGTCTTTTAGCGTAACACACTTTTAGTTATTTTGTAACAAAAGTACCCGGACTTGCTTAAAACCTACATACACTGACATTAAATTATACTTAACCACTAGGTTGTTACTTGGTAGTTTTATTTGGTGGTGTAACTGGCTTACGATCACGGGTCATGGGTTCGATTTCTACACAGTTAACACAGGATATTTGTTTGTATAATGAACAACAAGTGTTTGTATTGCATCTTGTTGATTTCAATCATCATAATATACCCAAGCTTTGAGCTTAATTTAGGATCTTGTCTTACAGATGTACGATGTACGAAAAAACAAAAGACACGCAGATTTTGGGCTGAAAATACCAAACTACTATCAGTTATATCCACGTCACTACTTTTTATGTTTTAAAGACAAGTACGTTTGGAATTGAAACTTACTGTCAGATATTAATTTAATCGCTTTACCGATTTCGAATCCTTATCCTTACTCCTTACTAATTTATAAATGCGAAAATCGGAACGAGAAACTAAAAAATCTTAACGAGCTTAAGTGTTAATGTGTTTAACCAAACCATAGTGCGATTTAAAAGGACTATACAACGCCATCTATCGAGTGATATGGTAAACTTCTGTCTGTTAAGGTTTAATTTCTAAATTTCACGCGTACGAAATCGCGGGTAACAGCTAGTAAAGTAATAAAATTATTTTTTATTAGGCACATGACAAATTTAACTTCAACAGAAATATTTTTACTAAAGATGTTTACATATTTCTAATCTTAAGTTTTTTTTTATTTTTTACACCAAATAAAAGTAAATTTTGGCAAGAGCTTAAACCTATACTTGTTTGTGTACCGATCACTTAATTTGAATTCTTTAATACAGATTTGATCCCTGTCAAAAACTTGTTTGAAACTTTGTATTGGAAAACTAGAATAAATCATTGTAACTGATTTATTGTGTTGAGTAAACAACTATAAATCATAGACAGACGTAGTTGAATTGAACGCTCAATACGCATATGGTACTACACGTGACTTTTAAATTAACATGTGTGAAAATGAAATCTATATGACGGAAGAAGAATACAATGTTTCTACTATATTGATCTACAGATATTTTATAGTTAAGTCAAGAATAATTCTAACACCATATATCTTCGTTGAAATTTGAAAAAATCAAGTCATCAACTCTTCATTCAAAAACCATTTCGGGGAATAGAGTTTTTGATCATGATCCATTAGTTATTTTCGGAAAATTTGCTACATTAATGATTATTTTTCCAAAAAAGCAAATGATCTCTATTTGCCCTTGAAATGAAGGACTTAAAATTTTAAGGCTTTCTGAGGGATATACTACTCTGTGGTGGAGTTGAAATTGGTCTATTATATCAACTTGGCAAATTTGGAAAAATGTATTGCAATCTGTCTTAAGAGGATACCAAAATAGCTTCGTGCATTTTTCTACGTACGAAGTTTTCATTGTTTCTTTAGATTGAATGGCTAGAGCTATAATTTTTAAGTATATGTTTTTTCACTAAATGATCTAGGATCGCATAAACTCAGAAACGCGATTGAAAAAAGTTTTCTCGATAGAAAATCTTAGCGAAACAACCTCTCTAATTTTTTATTTTTTTCATTTGTCGGTCTATTATCGAGTTACTAATGAAATAACTTTAAAAACATAAGTAACTATTATATATAGAAACACGTAAATCAGAATTAAAATATATTTAGTAGATTTTGAGTAAACAAAAAAAATATCCCTAATTCTTCATTTTCTATACCTACTAGCTGTGTTAATATGTACATGTCGACGATAATATTGATGTAGGCCCTTAAGGCTATCAGAAAAACTCAATACACAGATTGCGTACAACGATGACGTCACAACATTTAAAATAATATCTTTATGTATTTTTTAAAAATTCTATTTAGTGAATATTTAAATAATATTGAAATTAGTTGCTTAAAATAGTCTATATTTTCTAAAAAAAAATATAAAAACAGCAGGTAAAAAAATATGAACAATCCCAATTAAATAAATAAATAAAAAAGCCTTTATTTGATCCTGCTACATTTTATCTTAATTTAGGTACTATCTATAACACTTAGTTACATTTATTAGCAAGGTCCCCAGGTTGGGTAAAGGCCTCCTCCAACGATGTCCACTTCTCTCTATCCTGAGCTGTTTATCCTATAACGTCGTATTTTTTTTTCTTGTATTGCTTCCTCTAGTTCTAGTAGGTGTTCGTATGACGATAAGGATTTAGTATTGTAAGTAGCTATGTGTAAATATTGTGGTTTTTCTTTGTTTCTGTTCTTAGCCTTTGTGGCGTCTATTTTTGGAGGGTTATGGTCGTATTCTTCCACGGTGACCGGCCGGATTGGAAGATTAATCCCATCCAATAAATCCCAATTATGCTGCGTCAAAAACTTAACCTATCTTAACTAAGAAGAAAAGAACCATGGCGAATTTTGATTAATTGACGGATCGGAGTACATGTTTATATCAATTAAAACCGTTACGTTATAATACATAGTTATTATAATAAGAAAGGTCAGCATTCATTTTTATTTAAGTTTAGTGTCAAATTAACGTTGAATCTGTCTGGTATAGAAGATTAAGTCTTTTGGTTAATACCATTTTGGTATACACATATCTATCATTTAATACAAATTACATTAAATACCTACTATATTACAAATACAAATACTATATACAAATTACTATATTTACGAGAACATATCGAAACTCGAGTCTCAAGAGAAACAACGAACTCATACAACATTAAACGTTATTTTCTCACTCTTATTGTATCATATCAATAACATATAACAAATTTGTAACAATATTAAAAGAAAATTATTATCTGTAATAGATGAGTAGATCTTATTATCAGAACTTTTAGTGGTAAACTCTCAATAAGATATCCAGTACATCTTATCTGTTTTGATATCTTAAATGTTATAGTTACTCGTATATGAAACGAATGAAAAGGATAAAAATCTGTTCGTTTTTTACTATCCCACGGGAACATTGCATATTTTCGGGATAAAAAGTTATTCTGATGTATAAGCTATATTATTGTAAGGTGTCATTAACATCCATTTAGTAGTTTTTGCGTAAAAGAGTTACAAACATCCATACTCGCAAACATTCACATTTATTAGGATTCCCGTGTTTCGATGCTAGTTAAGAAACTTCTCCAAAACAGCTCGATCGATTTTTATGAAAAAAGTCAACCTCTAGTTTTATACTCCTAGATTTTGGTTCACTAAATACCAGAGTCAGATTGCAAGGCACATCTAGTATTCTATAGCCAAAACTCTGTGTCAAAAAGTTAGACTAATAGGTACTTTTTTTCTAACACTTGCCCGCCTCATTTGTCTAAATCCGTAAAAAGTAGTTTTATTTAATAGGTACTTATTTCTTACATTAATATTAGTCTTCCACAGTCTAAAATGGAATATCGGTAAGGAAATCACAGCGACCTTTTGCCATCGTTAGAGTCTCCAGAATTGCAACCCATCTAAAACAAAGATAATACTTATGCAAATTCCTTTCCAATATTATTGATTATCTATTCGACAAATATCACGTTCTTTCTTTTCATTCCTTCCAATTTGAATTCGAAATTGTATTCAACTAGAATGTGTCTATTACACCAGCCATCAAACAAAGATTTTCCTTACTGTGAATCAATGTTAAAAGATTTTTATATATCATTATAACTTTTATACAAAATAACCTTTCTATAAACGGCATGCATATATTGCAGGGTTTTACTAATAAGTGAAACAACTGCCAATATGTCAACAGCTCCTCAAAGTAATAAACTAATAGATATTGATTGATTTTTTTTATTTGACGAGCCTCGTGGTCGCGAGTTCGATTCCCGCTCGGGACAATCATTTGTGTGATCTTTATTAATATCATATAAATGTCTGTTCTGTGTCTTGGTGTTTCTATGTATTATAAGTATGTATTTACAAAAAAAAAGTAGTACATGTATTCTATCCGTATTCTGGTACCCATAACACAAGCATATAAGCTTAGCTTGGGACCAGAGGACGTTGTGTGAAATGTCCATGAATATTTATTTATTTATTGATACACACGTGTGCGTTATGAAATCTTTATTTTATAATATACAACTAGCTGTTACCCGCTGATTCGAACACGTGGAACTCTTGAACTCCATCTATTAACAACACTGCATCAAAATCCGTTAAGATATTTTGACACAAATTGTTATTTTATAATAAGTAAAGGTAAGAAACATTATAGTACATTACGATATTAGTGCGTTAAGATGGTTATAACATGCGAGGCGGAATTTCAGCCCGAGCCGAAGGCGAGGGCGTTATTGAGCCGAGCATGTTATAACCAATACGCACGTATATCGTACGACGTTTTTTAACACATTTGAGAGGAAACAGAAAAAAAACATTAAATAAACTCAATCTGTGAATGCACACTGTTGCTTTCCCGCCATTTTAACAGCGCGCTAGCGCTGCCTACTGACTGGCGCCGCGCGGCGATTTGTTCGAAATTTGAATAGCAACAGCGCGCTGCTCGAGTCGTGCGGCGGCGATCAGTTCTATATTTGAAATGGCAAATAATACTGTTATGAAATTTCTATGGACTATAACTTAACTATTTGCTTTGGTAACACACGCGTCTTTTATGACCCGCTTTACATATTTAAAACCGGTGGAATTACATCAGCTTTACGAGTAAGGGTGTTAAAAAAGATGTTTATCACTCTCTGTTATATTATTTTCCAACTACTGTATAAACATAAATTGTAACAGCTTTCTCAGATTCTTTGGATATGATCATTACAAGCTACAAAGAACATCTCTATGTCTTAAAAGCGTTTTTCACGACTAACAAATTCCTTTGCCATACAGAATTGAAAAGATAATGCATATACAAATTCTCCATAATTTGTCTTAAATGTTTGTAAAAGAACAAAGATAACGATTTGTTTATTTAAATAAAAAATATTCAAGTAATTATACGAAATGTAAAAGTAGCGAACTTTGAAAATGAACACCGCATTCTTTGCTAATCATATTTTGTTTTATTATCCTGGCTTGCACAGAAAGGAAATTAAAAAGTTTTGTAAGTATTCCATTTGGTTCATATTTCGTAGATTTTGTTATTCGAATATAGACAGGATTGTAATTAAAACTTCTAAATCCCCTATCTTCAAACAAAAACTTTTTGTAACGATTTTACCCTTTATCGGCCCTCTACTTTTTTTTTTTAAAATTCATTTTTTCCACTATCATTTAATTTATTAAGTAAAAAGTATAGCAAGTCAATTGCAAAATTAATAAATTACTTTAGAAATAAAGGTCGCGTCATTATTTCAGTCCAATTGTATTCTGTAAAGAATAGTAAGTGGCTGGTCGAGAATGTGCTCATCAGTGTCGATAGGTGGCGTTGTACATCAAAATGTAATGTAGACTCATCCGAGTGACATTGTAGTGGATAAATTGGTTACTGTTGGCACGGCTGCAATAGCTCAGTCGGTAGACGGAACGGTGTTCTGAGGTCGTGGGCTCAAGTCCCGCTTGCGGTGATCACTTTTTGCACTATAATTTAATTTATTAAACAAAACTTTGTCCAATGCGAGCATGCATATGCCTAGCATGAATTTATAGTTTTTTATTAGACGTTTTTAGATATTAAAGAGCACTAGAATAGGCTCAAAAACATAGTCACAAACTAACGATCCATTTTTTACAGGACTTTTTTTCACACACTTGCAGTAGATAGTCGAATTAATCTGAAATTTTGCACACTCGATAAGGACCGATGACAATGCAAGAATTTAAAAAAATATTCAGGATTCAAGTGTGTTTTTTAGTTATTGAACTAAGCCAATAAATTTTAATGTCCATACGCTGTTAATGTACAATAAGTAAGCACAATATAGTAAATGGTCTTTTTTTGTGTTTTACTAAAGTTCACGACGAAATCATTATATAAATCAGACGGGCTTCGTGGTGGAGTGGTTTATGTAATCACGGAACAGAGATCAATGGAAGTGTGAAGTAGGCGTGGCACGCGTGTCACAATTAAGCACTGTTGCGCTTATTTGATCTCCAGTCGCACAAGTACTTACTTAGTCGTATTCAGACTGTTCTAACGTTAACTCGTTTTGTTAGTATCGCGACAAGCTCATTTCGCCGTAGATATGCCGTATTGTTCAGTTTTGGAGTGCAAGAATAATAGTAGGAGAAGAAATCTTAAAAATGGAGGTATTTCGTACCATCGGTAAGTACAATATCATTTGATTCTAATAAAATTTTAGTTAATTCCAATTTACTAATAATTTATTGCAACGTCTCGCTAAAATCAACCTTATGTCGTTTAATTAAAGTTTATTTTACATTGATTATATTCATTATTTCGTTCTTAAAAGTTCTTCGCTACTCAATTAGTTATGTACTTAGGTCAGATTTCAGTTTATCGATAAATGCCGATATTAGAAAATTTGTAATTTACTATTTATTTTACTAAGTAACTTTACAATATGAATGTAAGGCGGTCTGAACTGCATTGAAAGTGATAAAAAATATGATTTTAACGACGAGCCACAAACGCCATCTACAAGCGTATCACTCAACGAAGCAAAGAGCTTTAACAACTGTACGATCATTTATAGAGCAACGTAACAACATAAAAGATAATTTATTCTCGATTCGATATAATCGATTTAGAAACTGAGAAGCGTTTAAAACAAAAGGAAATCACAGACTTTTTTAAGTAGACTAAAACTGCAATGTGCAATGTGAATTATTAAATATTATGATTATTTTAATTTCTGTATTTTATTGAACCAATTCATCTGACGCATTCGATTAAAACTAGGAACAAGGGTATCTCTGACATAGACCCTTGATAACTTAAAACCTCAATCTTTAACTGAAAATATTTTGTGTTTCCCTTGGACTTTAACTTAACGAAGTTCTACTGTACATACATTGACTAGATAGAAAACACCCAGACTTAATACAGCTATCTGTGTTCATTACACCAATATTTGTCCTGTGTGGGAATCGAACCCGCGACCTCGTGATCGTAAGTCGGCTGCATAACCGCGCATAAATGTGTATATTTTTATCACATAAAACAACGACACTCTTTCTCCCTCTTGTACACCAATATTTCAGTAGTTAAAAAGCCTACGCTTTGAGGAAACTAGACATGATGTTATGTTCTTATAGAGAAACTAAAAACAAAAAAAAATAAGAAATGGGTAGGTATATATTGATATCGGTAATAATCGGTAAACCTAAGAAAAGATGGATGGACTGTGTGAAAGAGGAGATGAAAGAAAGAGGAGTTGACACAGACATGATGGCTAATAGAAGATTATGGAAGAAAAAGACATGTTGCGCCGACCCCAAATAATGGGATAAGGGCAGGAGGATGATGACATATATCGATATCGGTAATGTGATTCGGGTTGGTACGGCCTTGATGGAATAGCAGCAATGACACGTTAGTGCACACGATTGTCACCTTTACTCTTAACGAAATTGTGTTTCTATTTGCGACCACTGGTAAATGCGCCATCTATCGTCAAGTAGCGGAATTTACTCGTCAATCAATTTTAGTTTGACTTTAGATTACAAAAGGTGTTAAATACTTTTCCAACTACAGCGAATTGAACCCTATTCCAGAATAAGAAGGTTTATTTTCAGATGTAGGTTATATGGCTTATGCTAGTTTAGTATAAAATGTAAACGACCAATCAAACGATTTGTTTATATGTAGTACATTATAAGATTATCGGTATAATTGTGTGCGTTTGGCGACACTGGTTTCTATAGTAATTTTGTTACATTGCAGTTCCACTTAATTTCTGTTCCGTGTATGTAATGGACTGCCGATCACGAGGTCGCGGGTTCGATTCCCGCTTGGGACAATCATTTGTGTGATATCCATAAATTTCATACAAATGTTTGTACTGCGTCTGGGTGTTTTCTATGTATTATAAGTATGTATTTACAAAAGAAAAGTAGTATATGTCATGTAGTCTATCCGTATCTGGTACCCATAATACAAGCATAGAAATATAGCTTACTTTGGGACCAGAGGATGTTGTGTAAAATGTCCTGAATATTTAGATAGATAGATAGATAACTCTATATTCGTACACCTTTTTACATAATCATTGATTACATTAGGATTAAGTCATTACATGCTAGTACAAAATGGCGGCCTTATGGCTAGTGCAATTTCTTACAAGCAACCTTGCAAAATTTATTTATTTATAAATAACCTTAATAGTTAATTAAACACAAAATAATTATCGCGTGATTACTATAAACTAAAACACTCCTCTTTGTCGTCAGAGATTTAAATAAAGGACGTCACTATATTTGTATATAGTTAATATAGATATACTATGAAAGTAGTACTGACGTGTCGCTGATAGACATGAAGCAAACGTAAATATACTCCTAGATAACAAACTTGATTGGCCGATTAGATTATTATCACTCTGTAAACTTTGGATCACAAAATCGACAAACAATCTAGCATATCTTTGACAATATTAAGCCATTACTATATTTGAGAGAAGATTGTTTTTCGTGACATATGTTATTATGTAATTCTATATTTTTGTGTAATATTTTTATGTAAATAACTATGTTTTTATGTAATTCTATATTTATTAACGTCTATAGCAACATGTTTTGTTTGTCATTGTAAGTCTCAAGGCACTCCCATGGCCTGGTGGGACGGAGACAAATAAAAAAACTTATTTTGATTGAAACACGATAAAATACTTTGAAAAAGGAAGTAGATCAAGATTTATAGAAAAACTAGGAATCCGTCGCGGCTCTCCACAAGTCACTTTATTGACGAAAGCTATATCTGTTTCTCGCTCTTACTCTATCTCCAGCCCAGTAACGTCTCACTGTTGGACCTCCTTCATTGCGGTCTACTATCCCGCTACAGGCTTGTTGGCATAAAAGGTTTAATGTTGAGCTTTCCACCTCTCACAAAGGATGTTATCTGTGTAGAATATCCCTTAGCTGGATTTTACAGTTTTCTGGGCAGTGAAAGAGGTGGCGACAAGTGTATTCTTATTCCACCACACGGACGAAAGCTACATCGGAACTTAACAGTATTTAATTTAATTTGTACTTACTACATAGAGTTTGATCTGAACACGTTACAATGTTCTTAATGTAAGGTTAAGATTAAGATTAAAGAGAAGTGGTAACTATATTTTGTATGCACTGTTCATGAAATATCTACTCATAAAATTCAAAGTTTGACTACGATTTATAGCATTAAAATAGTGAGTCAGAATAGAACATTACAGTTGTCTTTTTAATATTTTTAACTCAAATATTTATATAGTAAACAAAACAAACGATATAGTTTAAAACATGTCATGAACAATTAAAGAGTCTTTAGATTTTATAGTTCACACAAAGATTAAGCTATAATCATCACACACAATGACTAATTGCAAATCGTTCCAAAAGAAAGTAGTTATTCAGTATTATGTCTGTATTCTCGTACGGATAACACAAGTGAAAAGCTTAGCTTGGGAACACAAGATTTTGTGTAAGAAAGCAAGCAAGATGTTGTCGCTCAGGTCATTCCTCGCTTCCTCCCTTTAATAAATTATAATGAGCAAATTACGAGGCTATCCCGCATTTAACCTCGTTGTGAAACGTCTCCAATTTGTGATTATTACAAATTAAAACTGTTCCCGAAGTTGAAATCTATAGATAATTATGGAAACTTTAAATGTATGGCGTTAGTGGAAATAAAAGCATTGATTCCATATCCAAATTAAACTTCTTCAAATAACACACTGACAATAGGAAACTTTTTTTTTTATAATACAAGGGTGACAAACAAGCTTACGGCTCACCTGATGGTAAGCGATTACCGTAGCCTATGGACCTTTGCAACACCAGAGGTGTCACTCGCGCGTTGCCGACCCTGTAGGAACCGTTTAACGCCCTTTTTGAAGAGCCCCATGCTATAGTCCTGTGGGAAAACCACGGCAGGAAGCTCATTCCACAACCTGAACCGTACAGTACGGGATGGTATCGGTTCTAAGGTGTGAGAATGAACTCGCTGCCGGTGGCGAGAGGTGCGATGATAAAAGGAGGCCGTGGGCACCATTTCAAATAATTCTTCAGAACACATGCCGTTATACAGACGATAGAATACGCACAGGGAGGCAAAGTCTCTCCTAAGACTTAAGGACTCGATATCGCCTGTGATCGTGGGATCGTCGATAATTCTCACAGCACGTCCTTGGAGCGAGTCAAAAGGCCCAAGCTGGTACTGTGGTGCACCCGCCCAAAGATGACAGCAGTACTCCATGTGGGGCCGGACCTGCGCCTTATATAAGGTGAGTCTTTGCCCCGAAGTGAAGTACCGCTTCGCTTTATTGAGTACACCGAGCTTTTTTGATGCCAACTTGGCCTTATCTTCCAAATGACATCGGAATTGGACGTCGCTGCAGATGTCGACTCCGAGGATCCCGATACGATCCGAGATGGAGAGGGGTGTGTTCTGAAGTTGAGGAGCTATAGCAAACGGGGCTTTCTTAGCTGTGAACGCGCAAACTTGTGTCTTGTTAGGGTTGAAGTGGACTAAATTGTTAGAACGAGTTTCTGACCTCGGAGCATTAATCCAGCAGAAGTTAATATTATCATAAGGCAACCCCTGCTGAAAAATGTACGAGAGCAATGCTCATACTCATTATGAAAGGACGCTGTAGTCACTTAGTGTGTTCGAGGTGATTTTGAACGGGTCGTACGCAGCGATCAATTAAATTACATTATCGTGTTTGTGTGCGTTATATCGGCACCCATCCGACATGGCATGCCAGTATATTTGACAAAGAGAACATCATGTATAACTAACTGCTCTTGGTGTTTTACTACCTACTCTAAGTTTGTGACAAATTTTTCAAAAATTAATGGAATAGCTCATGAATAAATATAAAAATAATTTGAAACGGTTTTGGATTAGAATCCTGGTAAATTAAAGCCGTAGGTAAATTCTTAGTAAGTATTTGAAGGTTTCATATTGTTAAGATACCAATAACTTTCCTTAGCGGATGACCCAAAATTGATTGATATTCTTTGACTGCACGATATGTAATATTATCAGATAGAAATATCTAATATATTTTACGACATCAAATACAATATTTGTGTACTTTTCCTGTATTCGTATGTTGCTACTTATTTGGCTTATTATTGCTAGGTTACTCTTAAATAACTTAAGTAACTAGTATACTATAAGAATTCTTGAAAACTATTAATATATTGTATTAATAATTTATATCAATAGTACAACAAGTAGAAATATAGCTGGCAAACGCGAGCTACTGCGATTAGTGAGAGAAGTACGATGTCAATAGAATATCAAGCAGATTGTTAATCCCACAGAAAGTCGGAAACAACTACTTGATGTCCTCGTAAGATTGTAAGAAAATATATAATTACAAAACTTTTATTTTCTTGGCTCTTATGTTAAAGAAAACATTAGCAAAGTATTAGCAAGATTTTCCGGTAGCTGATGCCATAAATTGTGTTTTGTTGTCAATAATTTTCATTTCGAACGCGAAATATCGAAAGCAGTACCCTAAATCTTCTAGTACAGTCAGTGGCGGATTTACCCTAATGCCCAGTAGGCCCAGCCCTAGGGCGGCCAGAATTTCATTATGTAGTTTATGTGGTGAAAATAGGGCGGCTGATGGCTTGCGGCCGAGACTGCAAATCCGCCACTGAGTACAGTAATAGTATCTATTTATCTAAATCTATTTATGTCTACGAGTATATTTATGTATTTATTTTGAAAAAACAAAATCCAATAGAAGGCTAAGTCCCAATATAAATAAAAAACGTGCTTTAACTAATAAAAAAGCATTAAGTCAATTTGAATTATAGCAGCGTCTGTATTGTCGGGTTTTTTATAGTTATAATCTTCATCATTGGGGATTTCACTCTAAACGGAAAATGAAACAAACTAATTGCTCATTCCACTCTATTAAGACAAAACTACTTTGCAAATCAATTGTGACTATTTGAAGATCTAGAAGTGCAACCGTACTTTAATTACACTTCAACACATAAAATACAAACAATTTACGATAACAGTTGTGAGATGATTTTGTATTTACGATTGCTTACCAACCCACTTTAAAAATACAAATACAATCAAGTGGGGTATATTATATTTCATGACTATAAATTATTATTGGTAGTTCCAGCCCCATTATATTTCATGACTATAAATTATTATTGGTAGTTCCAGGTATTACAGTCTCTAGAGAAATAGTATAGAATCACTGCTACAACAATGATTTTATAATGACAATGAGATGTGTAAACATTTTGTTTTGAACTTAAACCTTGCTAGAGATCGCTCATATCGTTACGTATTATAAAAGGAAGTCGTTATTTTTGTGTGTGTGTGAGCTTATATCTTCAAATCTACGCAACGGATTTTGATGCGATTTTTTTAATACATAGAATGGTTCAAGAGGATGGCTTTTTTGTATAATTTGTTAAGGTTTGTTTTCTGAATTCCACGCGGACGAAGTTGCAGGCAACGGCTAGTAAAATATATTTCAGAACAGTTTTTAACACCTGGTATTTTGGAAATTATAATTTGGCGAGATATTTAGTCTTTTGTCTCTATTTCTAATCAGGGATAAGTAACAAACTTAATAGGTAAAGGAAATGATTAGCAACTTGCACTAATTATTTATAGTTCTATTGTTCGCTCCATCTCGCTTTAATACAAATTGTTACAACGCATTTCAGTTGCAAACTTGGCTCTTTCCTTCTTGTCTTTGTTGTATGTTTCATTGTATTCCAAATAAACGTTCACAAACTATTATGTAAACAGACCCTAGTACCTACGCACAATCTAACAATAAGCTAAGTTTTATTTTAGCCTGGGTCTGTTAGCCTATCCTTTAGATATTTCCGTTAATTTGTGCTACCTATCTGAGCAAGAATTACTACTCTATCTTTACTTTTGTCAAAAGTCTCGTGGTAGGTTTTAGTCACCACTCTCCGTGTGGTGACGTATTAAGAATACAAGTGTAACCACCCCATCTCCTCCCAAGGGTGCTGTAAAAGCCAGCTAAGGGTTATTGCACACAGATAACATCCTCTGTCAGAGACGGAAAACTCTAAAATAGACCCTGTGCCAACACGCCTGGTCAGCACGGTACAGTAGACCATAATCCCTCCCAAAGTGGAGGAGGCCCGTGCCCACCAGTGGGGCGTAAATGGGCTGGAGAGAGAGAGAGAGAGAGCTTATAGTACAAATATTATGTGATATTTTCAAACTAGATTTTGCACCACAACGCACACGGACAATTGATTTCATTGATTGACAGGACAATAAAACCTCGTAAATTTTATGCTGCAATACTTTATCGTGTTTCGCCATATTTTAATTATTTTGCAGACGTGCCTGTTATAAGTTTGTGAGTACGTGAACCTCAAAGAACTGGTGTCATTGAACTTTAGAACAATGTCAATGATAATTAAAATTTCATCATCATTTTCGTTATTATATCAGACCCATTTACATTTCATACACTGCTAACTAACGACCGCGACTTCTCTTCCGCTAGAACCATAGTTTAAAAACATCGTATTTACAAATTTTTATATTAATAGAAGAATTGACGAGTTTTAATTTAATCGTTAATTATTTTTAAGTTACAAACCGATATAACTAACTTTAAGAAAAATATTTTCTAATTTTAGCGTGCAAAAACGCACAAATAAACATACATTTTCTTACATTTATTTCCTTTTTCCTCAAAACTTTGATAAAATCCAGACACACAGACAGCCATCTCTTATATTTTTATTTTATTAGATTATATAAATAAGTATGATTATATGTGTCCATAAATAGACTTCTAAATAAACTTTATTATCGTCATAAGAAGACATAATACCTACGAACCACATTTGTAGGTAGAAACACAATTTTAAAAATATATCGGGATTTACATCATTATTTATTTAATTAATGTCTTATCTTAAAGATACCTACTGTGTTTTTACCTACATCTTATTTAAATAATTGACTTTAGTTCAAACTAAAACACAGTTCAATAGTTTTTCATGTAGTTAATCTTGATCCTGCAAAATTTCAGACCAATCAGAGCAATAGAAGTGTATGAAAATCACTTTCGAAAAATGCGCTACATAGATACACAGGTGGAGAGATTAATAGTTAGGATACGAACAAAGGTAATAAAAACTAATTAACAATTGGATATGTTTCCCCAGGCTTTCAGACTGCGGTGACTTAGTTACGTATTAATTATTTTAATAACTAGAAATCCAAAAAATATACATGCTATGTTAACCCGTAAACATTTTTGCTACAACATTTAGCTAATGAGTTGGTATAATAATTTGTGCTGCGCTCATATTATATACGACAATATTATATACAATACTCATGATAGCTCTCTCTCTCTCTCTCTCGTTCTCCAGTCGGTAACGTCCCACTGTTGGACACGGGCTTCCATTTTGGGAAGGATTATGCCGCGCTGACTAGGCGCTTCAGCATAGGTTTTATTTTCAAGTTTTCCATCTCTTCAGAAGATGTTATCTGTTTAATATCCCTTAGCCGGCTTTAAAAGCACCCTGGGAAGGAAATGGCGAGGTGACACTTGTTTTCTTAATCCGTCACAACATGATACTCATGATAATGAACCTGCCATCATGCAATACAATAGTTTAAACGTTGTGTTTTTACAAATAGTCTGCATTTTCACTATTCCTTTGGCGAGTCCTTTAAAGCACTGAATACAATATAGATTGTAATAAATGATAACTACGACAAACGACTTGCCATGCTGTCCTAGACACAGTTAATTAATGTATTCCTTCAGTTCTACAGCGAAGATGTGAAACATGATTAAGAATTGTTTAACGTAATTGCCAACCTGTTTTGTACTAGTATAAACAACACATTACATTTGCTTATGGTATAAACTAGCTGGTACACTTAATTGTGTATTAAATGAAATATGTGTTATCAAACATATTTCTTATCATTATATATGTCTTCTCTACTTTTATAAGATTAAGGCAAAGAGCACCACAAGATCTATGGAAAACTAAACGGTTTAAATGGACACCTCGCTGGATGTTGATTCAAACACGTTACTTACGTAATACGAGATTTTTACCATCCAGCTGAAGGTTGGACCTCTTGATACGTAAGATACAAAAAAAATTGATATCTTAAGTCGTCTATGACAGCTAGTCAACCAAAATGTTAATAATATTCTCTTCTTAGCACATTAAAGTCCCACTGAATACATAAGGATTATTGGGCCAGACCTTCTCACTTCGGGAGGAGCTGCTGATGCCACATTAATCAAGCGCGTTCAAGCTTTGGATTTTGTGCTGATTTTTCCGTCTCTCATAGCTTTTATCTACTAACATCTCTTACTGATTCTTACAGTACTGTTCTTAACAATCCTTGTATTCTTAAACAGTAACGTTACGGAAATACTCTCTCTCTCTAGCCCATTAACTTTCCACAGTTGGGCACCGGCGTCCTCCTCTTTGGAAATCTACTATGCCGCACAGACCAGGCATTGGTTTTTCCGTCTCCTTCATTTGTTTACAGTACAATGGGAAGAAAATGTGGTAACAATACATGTATTCTTAATCCATAACGGACATATAATCAATAATATACTATGTGTGGTCATTTTTCTGGCTAGTACATACATATAATTGCTTACTACATTGTTGGTATTTAGTGCCAGTTAATTCAATTATTTTTGCCTTTCATAAATGGTCAAATTAATGTTAATTCCATACATTCAGGTAAGTTCAACATCATACGAGAAAAGAATCATGGTCATGGTTAAAATATGTAGTTGGTTGAAGTGTATCATTTATTATATTAAGTGAATTTGTGTAACGATTTTAAAGTACTTATGAGTTTTTCTGAACTGAAGTAAGAATTTAGTTTTTGTCTTATGCAAGTAAAACTAATTACTAAAGTATTTAGTTATGCGCAAAATAATACGTATCTATATACGTATGCAATCGTTTTTTTTTGCATTTGACTGAACTTAACCTTCCGCAAGCAAGGCTGAGCTGATTAGTCACATAAAAAAGTGTTCCAAGTTGTCCCATAACAAAAGTCTATGGCATGATATTAAAACTAGATAATTAGTTCAAGATGATCTCAACCAGACTTTCTATTTAAATGCTTGGCACTATACAAAACGATGAAAACTAAACTTCTTTATTTAGCTGTAAAATAGAACAGAAAGGTCTGGATTTTATAGCCAAATAAATGTGTAATTGGTACAACAAATAAATCATTCAAAAGTCTAATTTGGTATTCTCTAATAAATGTTATATGGGCTATTTTAAAACCAGAGTAATATTAAATTGATTAGTAAGTGTTTATACTCCGTAACACAAAACGTATATTTTTCACCGAATATTAATAATATTTAGTTTGCATCGCGTAATATACGATCACAATAATATCCCAATATAATATAACAGATAAAACATCCTCTGTGAGAGACGGAAAACTCGAAATAAACCCTGTGCCAACCAGAGGTCAGCGCAGCATAATAGACGATAATCCATCCCAAAGTGGAGGAGGCGTGTGGTCAACAGTGGGACATTAATGGGCTGATAAAAGATACAAAAATTATAAATTAAATTATTTTTGGTTTCAAAACTAATTCATCAATTTAAGAGGATACCAAAATAGCTTCGTGCATTTTTCTACGTACGAAGTTTTCATTGTTTCTTTAGATTGAATGGCTAGAGCTCTAATTTTTAAGTATATGTTTTTTCAATATATAATCTAGGATCGCATAAACTCAGAAACGCGATTGAAAAAAGTTTTCTCGATAGAAAATCTTAGCGAAAATACCTCTCTCATTTCTTATTTTTTTCATTTGTCGGTCTATTATAGCGTATTAACTAATGAAATAACTTTAAAAACATAAGTAACTATTATATATAGAAACACGTAAATCAGAATTAAAATATATTTAGTAGATTTTGAGTAAATAGGAAAAGTATCCCTAATTCTTCATTTTCTGTGCCTACTGGCTCTGTTAATATGTACGTGTCGGCGATGATATACGATAATATTGATGTAGGCCCTTAAGCTGGCTATTACTTTATAACGATTCCAAAACACGTAGATAGGTAAGTCGTTACCAAAATTATTATACCCAGAGGCTAAATTACTGAAGGTTTACCCTTATTTTTCTTAATATATAGTCGACAAATCAAGCCACTTGCTAATGGAAAATTGTACCCAATAGACGACCATGTAATCAGAATTGAGATGAACCTGACAGGGTACTTCTAATTACGCAATGTGTCGAAATCTTTCATACCCATCACTTAGCTTTATCAAATTATACTACGTTATTATATGATTACAACTGAAATTTCTCTTCCGCGTAGATAATACACTGATTGCAGATATGACGAGGTGATAATTGTGTAATGATCTTTATTACAATTAGTTGACATCATAATGTTATGACTCCTTCCTTTATTTACAGTGATTCAACACAATATTTTGCGTTTCACTTATTCATCTTAGCGTAATTGCATTAGGTTTAGAGTATTGTTATAGGAAAACGACTCTCTATTTCTTCATTTAGACTGATTAATTAAATAAATAAGGCAATGAATTTCTAGATCTATGTAATAAGTTTCTTAAAATTCATATCGCTAAATATGCTATGTAGTTAATTTTGTTAAGGGCCTACATCAATATTATCGTCGACATGTACCTATTAACACAGCTAGTAGGTATAGAAAATGAAGAATTAGGGATATTTCTTTTGTTTACTCAAAATCTACTAAAAATATTTTAATTCTGGTTTACGTGTTTCTATATACGTCGTACATAGAAAAATGCACGAAGCTATTTTGGTATCCTCTTAAGGGCCTACATCAATATTATCGTCGGCATGTACATATTAACACAGCTAGTAGGTATAGAAAATGAAGAAGGATATTTTTTAGGGATATTTTTTTTGTTTACTCAAAATCTACTAAATATATTTTAATTCTGATTTACGTGTTTCTATATAAGTATAATAGTTACTTATGTTTTTAAAGTTATTTTATTAGTTTATACGCGATAATAGACCAACAAATGAAAAAAATAAAAAATGAGAGAGGTTGTTTCGCTAAGATTTTCTATCGAGAAAACTTTTTTCAATCGCGTTTCGCGTTTATGCGATCCTAGATCATATATTGAAAAAACATATACTTAAAAATTAGAGCTCTAGCCATTCAATCTAAAGAAACAATGAAAACTTTGTACGTAGAAAAATGCACGAAGCTATTTTGGTATCCTCTTAACTGTAAAGTAACTAGGCATAAAATACAAAAATAAACTATCGAACTAATGCCGATAAATATGGTACGTTCTAATGTAGTAATTCTGATTCCGATCTTAATCTTCTTAATCTTAAATTATTATAAATTTAAAGTAGCAATTTAGTTTTTTTTAAACAACAAATAATGTCGTCGAGTGATGATGATACGATGACGTTCACATCTAAACTATTGTGTGCGGGTTTATATACCTATTCTTCAGGAAAAAAAACACTAACTCTAGTTAAACGCGACTACAGGATGTACTACAACTACTAATTTCAAGGTTCGTACAATTGTTTATTTTTATTTTATTTGCAGTCATGGTTCGACATCATAAAGGAATATTGACAGAAAAATAATGTACTGAAGTGTAATTCATAACTATTTCACATCAATTATTATCATTTCTAACCCACTCTGTCTACCCCTTCAATGTCTGTATACATAAAAATAAAACCAAGCTAAAACAAATCCGTGCCGACCCGTCGCTAATTTGTAAAACTGTTGCGCACAATTCCCCTTTTCCCTTTCCTACAATTTTTCAATTCGTCGGTTTATTTAGCCATTTAATTTTTTATCCCTCTCGGGTTTCACTCAAATTACGTTCTCATTTAAATATAATTTCTTAATTTATTGCGCCGAGGCACATAAAACAATTAAGTTTGCGGAACGACAGCCGAGGCATTTTTATATTCGATAAATTACACCAGTTTTATTCACCGGGATACCGAAGCATTGCATTTTACGATCAATCGATTGATCAGACGTTATTTGATTCAAACAAAAGAAAAAAAATCTGCATGTTTTCTGATTTTTTAATCTTCTTGTTAATATTGAAACTTCACTTTGACTCCACTACTCGCATTTCTCCAAAATTTAATACATCGAAATACAAACATTTTGCAATACAATTATCTTAATAAACTTTACTTTTTTGCTTTAGAGTTAAATAATTGCCGTATTAGTCTGAAAGTTTTAAGATATAACATTTTTAAACAAATAAAAATTTAAGTGTAGTAACTACTTACTCCGAGGCTCTAGCATAACTAGTTTAGTAGAATTATCAATTCCCTTCATAAAATGTTATTGTCTATTTTAGTTATCCCAATAATTAAAATATTGTACTGTTGTATTTAATGAAATAAAAAAATATTTATCGTATCTCCAAATGATTTTGTATATTATTGTCTATTTTAATTAAAACATTGTTTTATAATCTTTTGAGATAAATCATGATATTACCCCGTAAATCTATTTGAATTCATACCCGTCGGCTTTTGAACATAACAAGCAAACTTGTAACAATTCTCTACATCATACAAATTGTATGTTACATAATCTAATATATAAAATTCACGTGTCACAGTGTTAGTTACCGTACTCCTCCGAAACGGCTTCACTGATTTTTATGAAATTTTACATGCGTATTCAGTAGGTCTGAGAATCGGCCAACATCTATTTTTCAAGCCTTTTTTTTAGTATGGCAAAACAACGTTTGCCGGGTCAGCTAGTATTTTCATATATGTATTTAACTCTATCTTATCTTCTATAACTTTTACTATCAACGCGTAATTTTAACAGCTGCATAATTATATTGCAATAAAATATATTTTTCTATTGTTAATAGACAAATCTAAATTAACATTTTATGAAATTAGTGGATTTTCTGACTGGACTGAATACGGTCGTTATTTTCATTAGAAAGTAAGCTAAAGTTTGACCGCGTATCATAATATTTCAGGTATTTTTATATAATAGTAGCTGACCCAGCAAACGTTGTTTTGCAATACTAAATAAAAAGAAGTTTGAAAAATAGATGTTGGCCGATTCTCAGACCTACTGAATATGTATGTAAAATTTGAGAAGAATCGGTCAAGCCGTTTTGGAGGAGTACGGTAACTAACACTGTGACACGTGAATTTTATATATTAGATTAAGAGTTTCAATAAATGTGAAAATTTGTAATATTTGCCACGATACAATTATGGCTATTATTCATAATGACTTATCGGAGGTTTAAAAGTTCGCTAAAATCGGTTCGCGAAAATTGTCAAAACAAATTAATAATAGTCTTTTTACGCTAAAAAGTTTATTATCTCTCCCATAAAATCTGCGTCTAAACCTCCGATAAGTCATTATGAATAATACCATTAGTGTATAAGCCATCATTAAATTGTTAAAATGAGTATATCTGATACCATCGCAATGTTGCAAAACCACAAGTTCATTTCAATACTGAATTCGTAGATTTTAATTAAAATTAGTAAAAAATAATATTTTAAACAAAACGAGTCACCTATTTTTAATAAAACTTATTATAATTTTTTTAAGACAGTCATAAGCCTAGTTTACGCATTTTTATAAATTGCACCGTTTATTTTCCCTGTAATATAAACCTCAAACGCTAAAATTGAAATATTGTTATTTTTTGTATTTTTTTTTTGTTGGTATTTTTAACACTAAACTTGAAATATTGTTTTATTTTATTTATTTAATATAATTATATATATATATAGAGGTATTTTTATTAAATATCATAGCAAGAAGTGTTTTTAAAACGTAAATTTTTGTTTCTTTCATTTATTTGTGTTCATAGGTCTACATGATGGTATAAATTACAATTTAAGTTCTGGCTATGTCCTGCCACAATATGGCGTACAAATAATAAAATATTTACATAAAATACTAATCCTATCAATGTTCTAAAATCAAATTAAATTAATTATTACAATGTCAAAGTATATAGAAAAAAATTAATGTTATAAAATGTCAATCGATTATATCAGTCAAAAATTGTTCAATTGAATAATAACATTTATCTATAAAAAACTAGCTGGCCCGGCAAACGTTGTTTTGCCATACCAAAAAAAAAAATAAAAAATAAAAAAAAAATGAACTATAAACCTCACGGAGCCCGAGACCTTTCCAACGAATGCAAAACCGTGGAAATCGGTCCGTGCGTTCTGGAGTTATAGCGTCAGGAAGGAAAACCCGACTTATTTTTATATAGTAGATTTCTTAAGCTCGATTTTAAATTTACTTATATTTTCTACTAGTCTTATTGATTTGGGTAATTTATTGTAAACTTTTGGACCCATGGCAACTATGCTTTTATGAAGTAACGTGGTATTGCCTTTTGTAACATATAATTTGTCACATCTGCGGGCACTAATGACAGAGGGAAATTCTTGTAAAACTTTTTACAAATAAGGATACCTCGTAAATATACTTAAATTAGTTGTAAACTATTAAATTCTACCACTTACCTTGGAGATACGAAGTTGCTTAACAACTTTAAAACTGGCCAAAAGTTCGTTTATAAGTTCTGCAGTTTAATAAAATCACTTAAAAACTTAATCACAACTCACTGGTGAATATCGTTGTTTGGAAAATAAATGTGTAAGTTCTGTTTGTCCGTCGCTAAGTTCCCTGTTCAGTGATAGGGCGCGCCAAAGTTGTGTGGCGATGGCTTCGGGCTACCTGCTTATATCTCACTGTTGGCGGAGCCTGCGCGCCTGCGCGATTACCATTCATGTCACTCTCTCAATGACCGCCCCCATATACGTCATAGAACACAATTAATTAATATATTAATATATTCATGGTATTCATTGGTAATCTATCATTCTTATATTTAGAACTTATTTCGCTTTTTTTTCATAATTTTCTATTAATATCGTATAAAAAATTAAAATACATCAACATAATCATCATAATAACATCACGCCTTCTTCCCATGGGGCTAGGCAGAGACTATAGAGCGCCATCTACTACGATCCAAACATACTTCCTTGGCTTCATCCACACTGATACATCTGGTCATACATGCCCGACGGTTGTAAGTGCTACGCCCCTTTTGGAGCATAACACCCAATTAGTTTAAAAATCTAAAAAATAAAACTGCTTTTACGGACTTAGACCCGTATATTTGTTTTTAATTTTGGCCCGACGCTTCGGAGACTTTGCAGTCACCATGGTCACGGGTGAGACTGAGCTGTAATGGGTCTTCTACGGTTTTGTCATTTAAAACAAATATACGCGTCTAAATCTGTAAAAGTAGTTTTATTTAAACAAATGAGTCGCGCAAGTGTTAGAAAATTTTATGTTAAACTAAAAAATAGTTTAAATTATTACATGTTCATTTCTAAATGTACATTATTTAATACAAAATTTCATTAAAAAAGGTGTTAAATATACGGGCCTCGTGTTTGAGTGGTTCATGTAACGGACTGCAGCACGAGGTGGCGGATTCGATTCCCCCGTCTCGATCTCTACATTTTACTCGAAAGTCATTTCAGGCGGGTCTTTCAATGGCCTACACAATACATGTTCCGTTTAAATCTGTTTAAACGATAGTCTTTAGCCCGGCGTTAGAAATGCGACGCTGACGTCATAATTTCGCATTTTAATCAGACTTCTTCGCCTACTAAAAGTGACAGTGTTTTACCTGAATACTAGCTGTGCCCCACAGTGTTACTCGCGGAGAAAAGGTTAAAAAACGAAGCAGTAAAGGCACATTTTGAATTTCGATTATCCCACAGGATCCTTGCATTTTTCTGGGAATAAAAGTAGGTTATATGTTAATCTGGTACTTAAACTATCTTAGGTCATTACCAAATTTTATTCAAATCCGATGGGCCGTTTAAGCGTCAAGGAATAACAAACATACACACATACAAACATACACACACACACAAACACACACACATAGATACAAACATTCTTATTAGTAAGATTTAAAGTCTTCTCGTTAGGTAATTCTTTGTTAATCTATCTAATGAGTTATGGATAATTGTTCTAAAACGGAGAATACCAAAAATGATAATGAATAAATACATATTGACCAATGTATAACACAACGTTATATTTTTGGCAACAAAAAATTATGTAAAGTAACAGTCATATTTAAGCACTAGGTAACATTTTCTAGTTTTTAGGGTTCCGTACCCAAAGGGTAAAAACGGGACCCTATTATTGAGACTTCGCTGTCCGTCCGTCCGTCCGTCTGTCACCAGGCTGTATTTCAAGAACGGTGATAGCTAGAGAGTTGAAATTTTCACAGATGATGTATTTCTATTGCCGCTATAACAACAAATACTAAAAATAAAATAAAATAAATATTTAAGGGGGGCTCCCATACAACAAACATGATTTTTTTCCGTTTCTTGCTCTCATACAACAAACGTGATTAATTAAGTATTGTGTGTGTTGTTTGCTCATTTATTAATAACGTTGCCTTATGTTGCATAGATAATGGTACGGAACCCTACGTGCGCGAGTCCGACTCGCACTTGACCAATTTTTATATTAATATTCGTTCACGGACATTCCACACAACGTCCTCTGGTCCCAAGCTAAGCTTATATGCTTGCGTTATGGGTACCAGAATACGGATATACTACATTATACTACTTTTCTTTCGTTAATACATACTTATAATACATAGTAAACACCCAGACCCAGAACAAACATTTATTTTGTATTACATTATTTTTGTATGTTCTTACATATTCTTCAAAACTACGCAACAAAATGCGTTTTTATAGATATAATGATTTAAGAGGAATTTTTATAGTCGCGGGCAACATCTATACCACAATAAAGTTGCAACACTTGTTGACAAATAGTGCAGGATCAACTCCAGAGGGTCCCTAAGGAGATATGTTTCATGTTGTACAAATTATTGGTGGCTTGAGACATGCTACAAAGTTGTTTAGTGTTTGTTATTTCATGGCCGTTGCGTTTGTATTTTCTATACGATTGAGTAATTTCTGATTTTTTAAGGAAAATACAATTTACCGTGAAACAATTACTATTACTAACCAAAGTTTAAATGTTTCTCAAGCATTTTAAAGATACCATCCCATTTTCCATGCAAAATAAATACAAGAAAGTGTTTTCTTGTCAACCTACCCGCACTTATTTAATCCTGACCGACTTGAAAAATGAAGACATCATTACCTAATAAGTTGGCGAATATTTTACCTATCCATAGTTTTTAATTTATCCGTCCGGAATACAAATATCACGATCCCTACTTCTCCCCAGGGTGGTGTAAGAGCCAGCTAAGGAACATAATGCACACAGATAACATCCTCTGTGAGAAACGGAAAACTCGGAAATAAACCCTATGCCAACACACCTGGTCAGCGCACAGTAGACCATGATCCCTCTCAAAATTGGAGGAGGCCTGTGCTCAACAGTGGGACAGTTAGCGAGAGTTTCTACAAAGCTCACCCTATCATATAACTATTACTCCTCTTTCGTATAATCACGTAAATCGTTTGTTATAAATTAGTTTTAAATTGCAAGTAAGTATAAGGAAGCGAGATAATAAAACTGATTTATTCCTTTTAGTAACAACGACTAAAGTTGTAAGGTCAAGTAATATCGAATCTAGTGACTTAAAATACCATACAGATAGTTTAAACTATAAAAGTTTGTAACTATGCCTGGGTAGAGCGAAATTCACTGTTTTGAAATATTAAAGAACTAGCAGTTGCCCGCGACTTCGTACGCGTATAATTTAGAAAATGTTCCCCGTTTTCGTAACAATTTTCACTACTGCTTCTCTCCTATTAGTCACAGCATGATGTCATATAGCTTATAGCCTTCCTTGCTAAATGGACTATCCAACACTGAAATAATTTTTCAAATCGAACCAGAGGTTCCTGAGATTAGCGCGTTAATTATTACTAGCAGTGCCCGCGACTTCGTACGCGTGGAATATAAAAACGAAAAATGAAATGAACTAACAATAACGCCATTTTACAGCTAATTAATAAATCGTCCGTTTGGTTTTCTTTTTTTGCACAATTCTAGTCGCTCCACAGGTGATCTGCTAGTGTGCCTTACGCATCGTTGGGCAACCGCCATCGAGAGTCAAGGCGAGGCATTGGCAGTCAGCCTAGATATAGCGAAGGCGTTCGATCGGGTTTGGCACCGGAGTCTTCTCTCGAAGCTGCCATCATACGGACTCCCCGAGGGATTATGCAGTTGGGTGGCCAGCTTTCTGTTGAACAGAAGCATTAAAGCCGTAGTCGACGGGAGTTGCTCCGAACTTTTCAACATAAATGCTGGCGTCCCGCAAGGCTCCGTGCTGTCTCCAACTCTGTTTCTGCTGCATATCAATGATATGCTGTCAATTGACGGTGTACATTGCTATGCAGATGACAGTACCGGGGACACATTCTACACGGGCCGTGCTAATATCCCTCGTTCCGATGTCGAGGAAAGTCGGAGCAAACTTGTGTCTGAAATCGAGACTATTTTAGCCAAGATATCCGATTGGGGACGACTTAATCTAGTCCAATTTAACCCCACTAAGACTCAAGTTTGCGCGTTCACCACTAAAAAAGCTCCATTCGCTGTAGCTCCACAGTTCGTGAACACAGCCCTGACCATCTCTGATCACATCGGGATCCTAGGAGTTGACATCTCCAGTGACGTCCAATATCGTTGTCATCTAGAGGATAAGGCCAAGCTGGCATCGAAAAAGCTAGGTGTGCTCAACAAGGCAAGGCGGTATTTCACTTCGGGTCAAAGACTTGCCCTGTACAAGGCGCAAGTTCGGCCCCATATGGAGTACTGCTGCCATCTGTGGGCGGGCGCACCGCAATATCAGCTTGGGCCTTTTGACTCAATCCAACGACGCGCTGTGAGGATTGTCGACGATCCCGTGATTACAGGCGGTATCGAGCCCTTAAGTCTTAGGAGAGATTTTGCCTCCCTGTGTGTGTTCTACCGCCTGTATAATGGGCTGTGTTCTGACGAACTGTTCGAAATGGTGCCAACGGCCTCCTTTTATTATCGCACCTCTCGTCATCGGCAGAGAGTTCATTCTCACACTCTAGAACCAATGCCATCACGTACCGTACGATTCCTTCGGAATTTTATCCCCGTACAATAAAGATGTGGAATGAACTACCTGCCGAGATTTTCCCACTGGACTACAGCATGGAGTTCTTCAAAAAAGGTGTGAAGAGATTTCTGCAGGGTCGGCGACGCGCGAGTGATTCCCCTGGTGTTACAGACGTCTATAGGCTACGGTAACCGCTTTCCACCAGGCGGGCCGTACGCTTGTTCGCCACCTCAGTAGTATAAAAAAAAAAAAAAAAATTCTAAAGAAGTAACACACATGGCCCCAATGTCATTTTAGTAAATGGGTATCAAAATTCACAGGTTACTTCCCACTATCCCAGAGACTTGAAATTTGGCATGACCAAGCCTACATAGTGCTGATAAAAATCCAAAAAACTTGTAATTTATTACCATATCACATGAAAGATTTGCTAAAAACTAACGCCGAAGCCGACGTCAACGCCGATGCCAATGGCGACGCCGACGTCAACGCCGATGCAAATGGCGACGCCAACGCCGACGCCGACGCCTATAAACACGAACTCAGCACCGATACGTCAGGATTTGAGCAGCGTAGCGACCATACGCCGACGCCGACGCCGATGCCGACGCCGACGCTGATGAACACCCACTCAGCACCGATACGTACGTCGGGATTTGAGCAGCGTAACAACCATACACCGACGCCGACGTCAACGCCGACGCCTATAAAAACCAACTCAACACCGATACGTCGGGATTTGAGCAGCGTAACGACCATACGCCGACGTCGACGCCGACGCCTATAAAAACCAACTCAGCACCGATACGTCGGGATTTGAGCAGCGTAACGACCATACGCCGACGACGACGCCGACGCCTATAAAGACCAATTCAACACCGATACGTCGGGGATTGAGCAGCGTAACGACCTGTAAGCTATATTATTGGAAAGTTTCATGAAAATACCAAAATAGCTTCGTGCATTTTTCTACGTACGAAGTTTTCATTGTTTCTTTAGATTGAATGGCTAGAGCTCTAATTTTTAAGTATATGTTTTTTCAATATATGATCTGGGATCGCATAAACTCAGAAACGCGATTGAAAAAAGTTTTCTCGATAGAAAATCTTAGCGAAACGACCTCTCTAATTTTTTATTTTTTTCATTTGTCGGTCTATTATCGCGTATTAACTAATGAAATAACTTTAAAAACATAAGCAACTATTATATATACAAACACGTAAATCAGAATTAAAATATATTTAGTAGATTTTGAGTAAACAAAAAAAAATATCCCTAATTCTTCATTTTCTATACCTACTAGCTGTGTTAATATGTACATGTCGACGATAATATTGATATAGGCCCTTAACACTGTACATAAATAAAATTCTTCGTGAGAGGCGGAAATCGTAAAAAGAAATCCTCTGCCAACACGCCTGGTTAGCGGTACAGTAGAACATAATTCCTCTTAAAGTGAAGGAGGCCTGCGCCCAACAGTAGGATGTAAATGGGCTGGGGAGAGAGGCGTTATAGTGGACACAGAGAGACACTTCCCTTCCTTTTAAATCAGGGATTGTTATTTGATTGTTTTGTTTATGATTGCATAATCTTCATATAAGTGAAAGTTCTGTTTTGGTTTATGAATTATTGTTATGTTTACTTTTTGAGCGCATAGCACTAGCGGGTTGCAACTGAAAATCAGCGTTGGGTGTCATGTGTTGCCATCTAACTATATGCTGCGTTGCCTGCCCTTTGGCACTTGTTGTAAAAATTTCTATGTAGCTTAAATTCACATTTAAATTTGTATATAAGTAATTTACGTAGCATGTTGTAAATTATTAAATACTTATACTGTTATGTTGTAAACTTACACTGGTGTCAATAAAGTTCTTTCTTTCTGTAAAAAGCTGGCCATAAATAGCAAGCTGTTGATCATATTTATATGAAAACTGGAACTGGATGGTTTATACCCCCGACAGCGAGCAGAATCGAATTAGGCAAAAGGCGACTAAAACCCGTGAAAACCCATTAAAATAATTATCTCGCTTGCAAACATAAATAAAGAAAAAGTGTATCTAACATGGCTATAGTGTTTCCTAATAATGAGAGGGCATTATGATAAGGAATAAAATTTAAAGATCACAAAAAATACCAACCAAAACCATATTTAACAAAGAAAATTTAAAAGAATAAAATGTTTGAGTTATCTATCATTGACTATTCCTTAAAATATAACTGTTATAACTGACCTTTTGTACTTACTATTCAAAGACGTTATTCAGAGCGACAAATTAATTTGATATACTTAATTTAAGTAATCTTATAGACAGTAGAGCTGACAGATAGGTACAAATGAACAATACGTAAATATGTTATTTTATTTTTGAAACCAATTTTTTTGACTAACTATGAAAAGACGATAGTTTTTTTGTGAAAAGATAAATTGTTTGACCTCTGAGCTTTGCGCTAATTTAGTTATTATATAGGTATTAGCTGTTGCACGGACTTCTACGCGTGAAATTGAGAAAACTAACTACACAAGTTATACATATAAACCTTCCTTTTAAATTACACCATTTAAAAAACCACATCAAAATCCGTTGCGTAGTTTTAAAGATTTAAGCTCACATAGGGACATACAAACAGCAAATTTTTTGAGTCACTATCCAGCCACCCTAATTGTTTTAATTAAGAATAGGAAAGAAAATATCCAGGTGAATGGTTGATAGTTGCAATCTTCATAAAACTAAAACGGCTTTATAGTGGCAGAATAAATTGTTCTCCCTTTCTTACTTCAGCTATACGCTAACAGGAACATGGGATAGACTATTCCCAGTTCACTAATTTTATTATAAGCAAAGGTGTTACAATTAAGTACTTCGAAGACGTTACTCGTAGAATGAAAACGTTCATAATACTTACTTAATTATTAACATTGAAAATACGACACGACAGGTTCTGCACAGAAACAATGGTACTATAATGGAATTTTGGAAATATTATTCCAAAATTCCATTAAGGTACCCTGGTTTGTTGGTAATAATTTATATGATAGCTTATTTTTTAAACTAGTATATTGTGGTCTTCACTTAACGTTGGCAGCTTTTAACCAATTGATGCGAATCTCATAACCGGAAACTAGCAGCCAATCTCAAAGATTTTTAGTAAATATGAAATTGTAGCCGCTGCCTATTTTTAATAAATGGTCTAAAATTATAGTCTTGATAGCATTAATCGGCATCATCCTCACAACCCTCCAACAAAGTAAAATGATATTGAAAAAAAAATGTATGAAGAGAATAGAAAAAAACATCCATGGAGTTTCTTGTCTGTTCTTCTCCATAGGATTCGCGTTTGGAACAGACACCTAGTTTCTGACGTTTCAAAAGAGTTTGTAAAACATGCCAACTTGAAATGAAAAATTTTGACTTTGACTTTGAAAATAATATCTTAAGCTTATGAGTCTCTTGGTGAAAATATCTTCCTAAACTTCACGCCACATTTCATGTGTATATTTTCTCTATTACTTATAATAAAATATGTAATTGACCTAGTATTAAAATTAATGCAAATTGATTTCAAAATATTGTGAGCAAAGCTGCTTATCTATATTACACAAGAGCAAAATCATGATTGAATTTCAATTCGAAAAACAAATTTGTCATGAATAAATTTTCGTTTGTCGTCTGTGATTTTTTTGTCTGTTGACAATTATTTCTTAAAAAATTTAATTGTTAACACGTTCCCAGCGGCACTAATTTATCTGTACTTTCTATTACTGCGTTACGAGTCGCTTGAAACCTCGTCCTGAACCAGACGTTGGAGCGGTACGAGACATAGTAAACCCCACCGCCCACTGAAGGCAAAAATCCTTTTTTTGGCGCCAAATGAGGCAAATTGTACGGTTTTTGTCGCGATTATTATTATCAATGAGTTGATCAATCTAAATCTGCCGCCGCCTGTGGGCAGATTATTTAGTTTAGATTCTATACGTAAAATAAAGTTCTGGGTCGTATGTACCCCATACCGCACTGAAAAAGGGCAGTTTTTTCATTCTGTGTAGTGATCCCTAAAACATGTTATGTTGTTGTTGTTGATGTTATCTAGAGGCGTATTTTAAAAATTAGCCCCCCAGACCATTTGATTTGACGCCCCAGACAATAGAGACTAGACATAGAGGAAATTTTTTAACCTGTAAGCTTTCACCGCCCTTCTCAGGCTAGCCGCCACGGGCCATGACCCCCATGGCCTTAGGGTAAATACGCCTCTGATGTACAATATTGTATAGCTGGGTTAACAGCACCCTGGGAAGAAGAAGGAGTGGTGACACTTGTATTCTTAATCCGTCACCACATGGACAAGTTCTAGTTGCCATGAAATAATTATTATTTTTAAATTTTTTAGGGTTTCGTACAAACCCTTATTGGATCACTACGGTGTCTGCCGGTCCGTCTGTCAAACTTTTTTTACTCAGCAACGGCTGAAGGTATCGACTTGAAACTCATACTATAATATATGTAGATCTATGCGGTCCCTTGCTGCAAAAAATACAATCAACCTTTTACCTCTACGCATTTAAAAGATATAACTGAATTACGACAATTTTTACGAATTTTCGACTTATGCTAGGGAATCAAAATTCACAGGTTACTTCCCGTTGCTCTAGAGCCTTGAAATTTGGCAAAGACCAAGTCTATATAGTGCTGCTATAGGGAAAAATCCAAAAACTTATAATTTGTCATCACATCACAAGAAAAAAGTGTTTATACTAATACCAACTTATGAAGTAGCTGAAATGTAGGCGATTCCCTATATTTCAACTACAAAATTAAGTTGGTGAGTTGTTTTGAGTTTAATTAACTGATTATTTGAATGCAGTTACTTGTGTTTACATGTCTAGTAGGTACGAAACCCTAAGGGTGCGAGTTTGCCTCGCTCTTGACAGGTTTTTTTTTATAATAAAACATGTTGGTGCTAGCTAGATTCATCGACAAGCGGCAATAATATGTAGTTTACATTTTATCCACATTAATTTAGAAGTTACACATAGCATGTGTTCATTCAAAATGACTCATTAGCTTTATATCAGACTTAATTTAGTTAGTTCCAACAAGATACGTAGTAGAGTTATTACAAAATGAACAGTAAAAAAGTTTAATAAAACTTTAAAAATAACTGTATTAAAGTTGCAGCTGAATTTACATTTATGGAAATACCACAACAGAACTGTCATTGTTAATTATATGTATATCTCTGAGTCTGTACAAGTCTAGTCAAAAGTTTCACATCTACTATTTGACTGAAATTAACAATGTCGAGAACATTTTGTAATTATCTGGTTGAATTCAAGTTCTCACTTAGAAATACATGCTGTATAGTTCTACAGAGAATAACTATTCTAAGTACATACCTATTATATATTACATTTTCCTGCAATATGTATAAAATCATAAGTAATATATATTTGGAATGTGAATAGAATACAAAATACTTTCGTAAAGGAATAGTTAATTTCAACGACACAATGTTACTAAAAATAAATAACAACAAATGTAATAACATTTGTTATTTTATTATGTACTAGCTGTTTCCCGCAACTTTTTTGCGTGAAATTTAGAAACCAAACCTTGGCAAATTATACAAAAGAACCATCCTCTTGAACCACTCTACTAAAAGAAACTCCATCAAAATCCGTTGCGTAGTTTTGAAGATATATGCTCACATAGGGACATACATACAAAAATAACGACTTTGTTTTATAATAAGTAAAGATTTATTTTAGAAAAATTACAAATATAATAATCCCTTCATAACATTTTGTGAAGTTAACAATCAATGGTTGGAAGTAACTTTTATCGGTAGGGACCGCTGGCTTTAACAGCAGACTAACGGAAAAGGGGTGGTAACAACATTTCTAGTTGCTACAAAATAATTACTTTGTTTCTAATTTTAGTTTTTTCATTGTACCCTAATATGTTATAGTTTCAAGTTATTTGTAATTATTTGTAGAAGTCAATAAAGAACAATTAGGTATTCCTTTTTACTCTATTGTTTATCTCATAAACAAAGTTTCTATCGTTATGTAATACACTATAGCGTCTCTGTTAGCGTGCTATATGTAATGTAATAAACTCTGTATTCAGTCTAGGACAACAAACGCTTAGTATCACGTGGGGTAACGTTTATCATCTAATGTGTGTTTACGTAGTTTTTTTACTCGGCTAGGCAATATATCGATTGTGAGCATTGGCAATGACCGTTCAAGGTCTATTCGCAGTACAACATCCACATTACGGTAATGAGATCTATTAAATTCAGAGTTCGTTGCTCTAAAAAATTATCGACCTCTCCAGAAAAAAAACTGTGTTTTAAATATACCAAATATTTGAGTAAAAAACCCTGTTTCCCTAAAATAAACCCAAATTGGTCGATCCTTGTAACTTTCCTAAACGTACGACAAATAATTATGGATCTATAGATACACTGTAAGATGTCCAGTTGAATAAAATAATCTGTGTTTATTTTGTGTAAACTCAGGTTTAAATTAAACAAGTGGACAATTTTATAAGTACATCTCCTATTAGATATGAATTCCTGACATCAAGTTTATAAGAAAAGACAATCTGGTGTATGCTTTTCACGGACAATGTCATCCTCAAAGATAAACCTACAAAGTAGAAATTATGATGGAAATTTAAGAGTTTAAGCTTTGTGTTAGCTATACGAATTTGTCAGATGATTAAGAGTTAACTGACAAAAAAAATTCTGTGGTTTTGTTGCCAATCTTTGATAACACACGTTTGTAAAGTGTGATAATACCTTTTATATTATTTCGTCGCACCTTTTTGTGATCAGATTTATTCTCTTCAATTAAAATCACTATTTTATCTAAGACTGGTTAAGTATCATTGTAATAGAACGTGTCTACATTGAGTTAAAAGTTAGAATAGTTCTAAACTCCCAAGGTAATCCTTGCTGTTTATCTACTAGATCGCAACACCTGTTGGTATCGGTAAGTAACAGATGTATCTAAATAATTAGGTATACCTAGCTATCAATTATGATACCACAAGAGATGAAATATATTTAATCAATGGCTACGCATGACTTCGTTTAGATTATTATGTCTGGTATCTCTCTATATTATGAGTATAAGCTACGATGCGTCCTTGTCTGTGGTCCTTACCTATCAATCTCCCAAAATGACTAATTTCGCACAAGTCCTACTGCTCAAAGGTCACAATAAAACTAATACAGTTTTCAAGTAAAATCCCAGTATTAATGCCTATTAGTTTATCTTGGGGTCTGTAAATCCGAGAGTTGACCCATAATATTATTTAATTAATAATGAAAATTGGGTTTACAAAGGGCTGTAGACGCGTCCCATTTTCCTACTGTATTTTACCGTCGACGACCTCTCGACCAAAACCTTTGTGAAACTCATTTATAGGGATGTATTACTATATTTTATATTCCAATATTAATATTAGCAATTAATAATAGAGTTAAAACATAATCTTCTATACGCCCATTCAAAATGTTGACGGTGGGAGTTTAACTGTTTGGTTAAAAAATGAATACTTCTATAATTCGTACATGTAGAGTGAACACTTGCCGGACATAATTTCTAAGACCTAGACACATTTAGACAACGTTTTTTTATATAGAAAGATAAAAATAAATACCCTGAATTAAGTTATAAAAGTATAATATTTTTTAACACTTGCGTGACTGGATTTAGACTTAGTCGGATTAGATGGAGGATAGGATTTAGACGGAGTAATAAAAGTACCTATATGTATTATGAATACGTACTTGAATAAAAAGGGAATTCTGCTGATTCCATTATAAATCGGAACTCGATCCGTTTAAACGTATTCCTGAAAGGCCTGTGTCCAGCAGTGGACTACAATAGGCTGATTCGATTCGCTTAGCAGCTGTAATGATGAAATTATTTTGAATTCGGAACTACCCAATGCAATTGCTTTTAATAATTACCTAATAAAATACCGTAAGTTATATACTTTCTAGGTATGTGGAATTTATGAATTATTAGCTTCTGCCCGCGGCTTCGCACGCATTAGGTGCCGAATCGAATTTGAAATCGCACCTATAATTTATACTAAAAATCGATTCTGCAATCAATAACAAAATTAACGTCAGATCGACCTTAAAAACTATGTAATTGTAGCGCACATAATAGAAAAAAGATATGCTGTAACGTCTCCATAAAAAAAATTATGGTACTAAGTAACACACAAGGAGTTTCAATTCCGAGCTACCCCGTAAATTGCATGCATGTCTGCGATTAAAACCTTCATGGCCAAAGTAATTTATTAATTTTGCAATTGACATGCAAAAAAAAACTGAATTTGCAAAAATAATGAATTTGAGATGTTGCAGGCACGACCGCAATAAGCTCAGTTGGAAGAGCTTCGGAACGGTATTCCGAGGTCGTGGGTTCAAGTCCCGCTTGCGGCAATTCACTTTTTCCACCATAATTTGATTTATTAAGTAAAAAGCATAGCATGTCAATTGCAAAATTAATAAATTACTTTAGTAATGAACGTCGCGTCATTATTTCAGCCCATTCGTATTCTGTAAAGAATACTAAAGTGTTGGTCGAGATGTTGTAAAGCAATCTTGATAGATGGCGTTGTACGTAAAAATATATAAACTCATTTGAGTGACAAATGTGGTGGTTAATTTGAGATGTTGCAGGCACGACCGCAATAAGCTTAGTTGGAAGAGCTTCGGAACGGTATTCCGAGGTCGTGGGTTCAAGTCCCGCTTACGGCAATTTACTTTTTCCACCATAATTTGATTAATTAAGCATCATGGCCAATTGAAAAAAAAATTACCTTACATTTATAAGTCGACGGTACGTCGTAAGGTAATACAACTGTAAAATAACAAAAATGGCGGCTCTATTATTTTATACCATATTTCACAAAAGTTTTCAAGTTCTGTCTCGTACAGAGTTTTTAGCGAAATAATACATTATACCTGGCCTATGTTACTTCCAGGACTATAAACTATGTCTATACAAATTTTCGTGTAATTAGGTACATTCGGTAGATTTTGCGTGAAAACTTCACAAACGAACCAACAAACAAACTCACTTTCACTTTTATATATAAGTAAGTATCACCATTATAATGTAATCCTAAGAATAGAATGGTGTCAATTCTACGCACACAACTAAACTTAACTTAATTGAAAAAAAATGAAAACAACATTGCCAAGTTCTATTTATTTAGCTATTTTGTTGTGCACTTTTATTTTAAATCTTTGGCATTTGTATTTGGCATCCGTATATTGATTGCTGTGATCGATTGTTAATCTTTTTCCAGCAAATGAGAACTAATGTTTATCCTATAGGTAATTACTGCATGGAAACAAACCAATACTTTATTCCAGAATCTGTTCCTTTAATTTCCTCCGTCTTCGTTATATATAATTGTCTACTTACTTACATAAAAAGTAAATTACCAAGCGACGTCAGGATTTTAGCATAGGTATAAAAGTGATTTTATTTGAAAGCAATAAATGTTTCATGTCCCTTGCTCTGTTTATGAAACGAACAACATAGCAATTATTTTTTTATTAATAGCTTACACTCATCAATATGTAAATCGCTTTCAGATTGTTCTTTTTTTCGGTTTATTATTATCTTTTGAATATAATTAAGTTTCATGGAATATTCCCTTTTTTATTTGGTGCGTCATATTCTGTCACCACGCTGAGCTCATGCAATAGATAGATATAACATGTTTATGACGCACAATATCTCCAAGAAAACCAATCAAGTGCAAAGCAGACTAGCTCTCTACGGGTTCCGTGCCTACCTGACTAATAGTCTTATTCATAATTACTTAACGGAGGTTTAAACGGAGATTCTATCGGAGAGATAATAAATGTTTTAGTGTAAAAAGACTATTGTGAATAACAAGTTTTGACAATTATAGCGAACCGATTTTAGAGAACTTTTAAATCTCCGATAAGTCAATATGAATAAGACCAATAGTAGATACGAAACCCTCAGTGTGCGAGTCCAACTCGTACTTGACCAGTTTTTTAGTTAAGTTAAGTTTAGTTGTTGCACGTAGAATTGCCACCAATATCATAAATGTCTGGCAAACTTAGCTCTGCGGCATATGTGGTGAAAACAATTACACGACTTACGGATGTAGATATGGCTAGAATGGTTTACTTTAGTTATTTTCACAGTGTAATGGGCTATGGAATTTCAAATAAAAAAGAAAACAACTATCGCTGTATTTTGATTAATTTGCAATTTTGTTGCGCACTTTTATTTTAATTAAAACACATACGGTCTTATTCATAATGACTTATCGGAGGTTTATACCGAGATTTTATCGGAGAGATTTTTTATACGAAGCCTTAAAAATCATTTAGTTCAAATGATTAATTATTGTTTTCTAAAGTCTCTCTCTCTATCCAGCCCATTTACGTCCCACTGTTTGGCACGGGCCTCCTCCACTTTGGGAGGGATTATGGTCTACTGTGCCGCGCTGACCAGGCGTGTTGGCACAGGTTTATTTTCGAGATTTCCTTTTCTCACAGAGGTTGTTATCTGTGTGCAGTATCCCTTAGTTGACTTTTACAGCACCCTGGGGAGGAAATGGGATGGTGACACTAGTATTCTCGATCCGTCACCACACGGTGATTCAATTAAATTTCTAAAGTCAATATATAATATTTGATCAAGTTTAAATAAATATAAGTACAATATTTTTGACCATTGAGAACTATTTTGTATAATTATTCTCTTTGGCTCTATAGATTGCATCCATCAAAATCAAAAATTCAAATCAATCAAAATAGTTTCTTGATTTCTTGTACAATTAAATCCAATTAAATCACAGAATTCAATAATTCATAACAATTATATAGTTACTACTTAATATTTACAAAATTGAGAATAACTACCTAATTATATTAAAATTATGGCTTACGTTGAGGCTAAGTTATTATGCCGTGTTTAAAATGAATTAAAAGTGATGAACCACTGATGAACATCTAAAGATGGTCTAAGGGGTGTCCGAATGTAACCAGAACAATGATAAACTGCTACGTGAGGCATGCTATACTAGAGCCTATAGTATACTTAGGTATTACACTTCACTAGGTATTTATTATGAAACCACAGATTTCATAGTTCACTCCAGGAATAGACCTCTACCACAAATTTGCCTCTCTGAAAGACCGCTGAGGCACGTGGTCCGAGCACTTCCAGTGACATCGTTGTCTTCGCACTCTGAGGAATGCTACATGCTCTGAGGTCGCTTGAGTTTTTAGGGGGCTGCCCCACCCTGGGTATCACGGAACTAGCCACGCCATCTCACATCAGACACTTTTCCTATGAGAGTAGATAGAGATATTAGAGCGTCATCTGCTGCTACGGTCTAAGTATGCACGACGGTTGTGGATTGTGGACAGAAGAATATTTTTAAATCTTATTGGCTAGCAGAACAGAGCTCCTCAGTAACTACGGAATCTGTAGTTATTAAAATTTGAATCTACAGCGATTTAATATATTACCTATTCTATTCTAACTTTTCAGCGACTGTTACACTATGACTTTCTTCAATACTATAACAACTTAAAATTTCAAATTTCCTGGTTGATATCTTAAAAGTTTCTTAGATAAAACACTGGCCTTCTAAAGCCCTTAAGGAGATATGACTTTTAATGAAAATTAACTAACGTTATCACGAATATAATGAAATTGTTCTTGAGTAAGCGGCGGCTTCACTTTATTGCACTTTTGAAAAATGTCATTTATAGCGATGTAGTGGTCTGGTCTCTTGATTATGAAAATACCTTATTTTTTCTTAGCACGGGTCTTATAAAACTTTATACTTTAGAAATATTTATACAGATATTTTTATCCCAAGGTCTCCTACCATTTTATTTCCCTATAGGAACTCTGTTTATCTCGGTATTTAGTTAACCTAATTAAATATATGTACCGGTAGGTTTTGGTAATGTGGTGTTTAGAATATCCTTACTTGTAGTAGTAGAACTAAACGCTAACACATTTAGAATTTCTGTATGCTGCTTAATACTTTATTCCAAACGAGATACAATGTAAGATGACCATCTTACATTGTATCATCACTTACATGTACGAGTACATCACTTGTCGTATGTATGATGTATGTGTCGTATTTATGTACGTAGTATGATGATTATCTTATTGACAACCTTAGTTAATTTGATAATTACATTATTTAAAGCCTTTAAGTAAATTCTCAATTAAAATAATAAATTTTATTGTATAAAGTATTTAGATAAGTATTTTATTATGTTACTAGCTGTTACTCGCGAGCCAGTTCGCGTGGAATTTAGGAAACTTCCCCGTTTTTGCAACATTTATCACTACTGCTTCGCTTCTACTGGTCGTAGCGTGATGTTATATAGCCTAAATCCTTCCTCGATAAATCTATCTCTCGATATCTAACACGAAATAATTTTTTAATCGGCCCAGTGGTTCTTGAGATTAGTACGTTCAAACAAACAAACAAACTCTTCAGCTTTATATATTAGTATAGATTTATAAATCGTTCTTATTAAACCATTTTCAAATTGTATTTTTATAGAGAGAGAATAAATTTCGTTTTGGAATATTCTTTTACACTAAGTACCTCTATAGGTATACAGGTCTTATACTCTACAGGTATTGTAGGAGCATAAAAGCGGAAAATTACAAGTTACATTTACAAATATAGAGCTTTTAACAAACCATATAACCATAATAATTTTATTTCTAAGCATTGGAGAGCGCTGTCCCCTATATCAAACTTAGGTGAAATTCGATGCGACACAACATTACGTAATCATTAAAGTATGACGCGAAACACTGTTACAAATTACCATTTTAATTGTTGTCACTATATGCTACTTGTTATACTGCGACAGCCCTCTGGAAAATCACAGTTTGGTGAATGAGAACCAATCGTGCGTGTGACGTCCCCATAATGGGTTATTATAATTTCGACAATCGACTATTGGCTATCAGATAGGTTAAATTGAACTCGTGTAGATGTAAACAATACTGGCATATTTCATTTTACCCTTCATGTATATTGACAACACAATTTACAGTTCATTATTAGAAAAAAACGGGTTAACTTGGTAAACACAAAATATAAAGTTTTCATAAAGTTTTGTGTTAGTTTGTCTGTTGATATCTTTACTTATTTTAAAATAAAAGTCGTCTTTCTTGTATGTATTTTGACGTGTTTTTTTAATAGGTAGGGTGGTTCGATATGATGATTTTTTTGTATAAATTGTTATGGATTAGTTATTCCACCCGTACGAAGTTGTAGGCAACAGCTACACTCATACAATATACTTTAAGATATGCCATCTATAAGTAGTATGAAAAGTTTAAGAGGATACCAAAATAGCTTCGTGCATTTTTCTACGTACGAAGTTTTCATTTTTTCTTTAGATTGAATGGCTAGAGCTCTAATTTTCAAGTATATGTTTTTTCAATATATAATCTAGGATCGCATAAACTCAGAAACGCGATTGAAAAAAGTTTTCTCGATAGAAAATCTTAGCGAAACAACCTCTGTAATTTTTTATTTTTTTTTTATTTGTCGGTCTATTATCGCGTATTAACTAATGAAATAACTTTAAAAACATAAGTAACTATTATATATAGAAACACGTAAAGCGGAATTAAAATATATTTTGTAGATTTTGAGTAAACAAAAAAAATATCCCTAATTCTTCATTTTCTATACCTACTAGCTGTGTTAATAGGTACATGTCGACGATAATATTGATGTAGGCCCTTAACAAATGTATTTTTCTGGATGATACTGTAATAGACCAATCGTTAAATAATAAACCAACAATGGCGCAATATAAATTCGGCGATAAGGTGATAAGTCGATGCAGACGTGGCGTCGTATACTTAGATGATTCAAAATCTTGTTAATGATGTAACATCATGAGTCAAACATAGTCACACAAGTCATGACAAACTGCATTTTTTACACAAGGATTTGTATATACAATTTGTAGAGATAACAAAAAATACCAACGGAAATCAGACTTCAACTGAATCTTATAATTCCAAAGGCTTTACAACCAAACAAACATCTTTATTTTCAGGAAGTCGTTCCTTAATTACGCGAAACTCAAACTAAGGTCTACGAAGTAGATTGTAGAGATTTTCACTCAATGACAATCTTATCTAATGTATGGAAGCTGCATATCAATTTTTTATTAAAAAAAAACATACATTTGTAGCTGGCCAGTGTTCTATGACTTTTAATTTATTTTCGTTATAATTATTGTTTTATCTATCTCACACTTGACCGCATTCTTTTTTTAAAATTACAGCACATTACATAGGATTCGGCATCAAAAATGGTGCCAAAGTTTCTTACAAATTCAAAATCCAAATGTAACATAAGACTGGTGCTCGATACTAAATCCTTGTCGATGCAAAATGAAAATTTTAAGTTATTAGTATACACTGTGTTCATATTCTTCATAGTACTAATCGTTTATATCGCAAGTAAGGATTGGAAAGGTTATACATGTCCAGAAGAAATAGATCTTGGCTCTGTCAGAATACCAACACATAGATGTCGTAGAAGATACGGCCATAATACGCACAAACACTGAACGTAATAAAACAGCAATCATTAAATATTGGTTCTAATATAAAATTGCCTTTGATTTGATTACATTATGGAATGAATTCTGAATCTTAGCCTGTAGCCATTTTATTAAGGTAGTACATATTTATCTACATATCAAGTAACAAAATTTTGCTAATAATATTATTATGTATAATGTTTTCATAGGTAGATCCAGTGGCGGATTTACCCTAAGGCCCGGTAGGCCCGGGCCTAGGGCGGCTACATTTGGGGGCGGTGATTTACAAAAAAGATTCTTAATTACTAGAAAACAAAATTTTCTTGCCAAATAAAACTGAATTTTTTTTTCATTATGTAGTCTATATGGTGTTTGCTGAGATAGGGGCGGCTAATGGCCTGGGGCCTAGAGCGGCTGAGACTGCAAATCCGCCACTGGGTAGATCGGAACCGAATCTGGTATCATAGCTAAGGGAAGTTGATTAGTTAGCGTAGGGGCCAGGGATATCCTTAACTGATGTAAAATTTTTTGGTAGAAAATAAATGATTTTGAATTTTTTTTTGAATTTTTGATGGCTGTCAAAAATCTATGTGTAGAGTCACTTCTAAAAACTCAAAACGTCAAACTAGTCCTTTATACGTATACCATTATAAACTAGTCTTATTAAGAGACAATTTCCTGAATTCAATTGGGAGTTATATGTTTCCTATTTTACATAGTATCTTATGTTGATGACGACGTACATTATCATCTTATGTGCGATCTTTGATAGAGATGTTCGAAAATTCCGTTACATTAATACATTGATAGTTACCTATCGGGCTAACAAAAGCGTGTTAATTACAAACATTATTGATGCAATCCCATTTCAAGATATAGGTACCAATTCCACATGCACAACTAAACTTAACTAAAAAATTAAAACAACTATGTTGTATTTTGATTCATTGGCTATTTCGTTGTACACATTTTCATTAATTAAAGTCGTTAGTGTATAACAGGTGTGGCCAACTTTTGTGCTCATAAGATCTACTTTTTATTTTAAAATTGAGTCGCGATCAACCTATTTCTTATGTAATAAGGGGGACGTTTATGCAATGTGCACTCTTGAAAATAGTAGAAAACTACTAAAAGTGGTCACGCTGAACGTCTCCCTACTCGAAGCATGAGCTGCGTCATTACTGTATCAAGTACTAGAAACATTTGGCATTGAATACCTCATGGAACTTGCGAGTGATCGACCAAAATTGGTCTCGCGATCGACTCGTTGGCCAATCTAATAAAAAAATTCAGTTAACATTGCCGAATTGTAATAATGACACTATCAATTTTATTTTTTTAGTTAAGTTTAGTTGTGCACGTAAAATCGGCATCTAAGTTTCGAGTATAATATCGGAATCTAGTTCTTTAAGTTTACTTTTTACCGGATGTAGGTTTGCAAAAAATGCTAATTTATTTCTTTGATAAGCAGCCAATCCATACAATTTGTCGTTTTGTAACATTAAGTCACCTGCACGTACTGGACATCGTGATATATCCTTTACAATTGTGGTGTAATTGTTATAAGTACTCGATCGTCTTACACCTGGTTTTAAGAAATCTATATGAGCCAATTGTAGATGTTGTAGGGATAACACTCTACCATGTGCATAAGGTCGACCAATAACATGGACTTTTGAATTCCAATCCAAATTATGACCTATTTTTATAGGTTGCGCACATACAAGTATGTTCTCATAGGTAGATAATAGAACTAGTTTATTTGAAAACACTGCTGAATGGTTTATGGACTCAGAAGCGTCGACAGAGAAGGCTTTTCGGCAGCGGCGTCTGAAATCAGTGATAATGCAAATGTTAATTTTGATTCCAACAAAACTTCGCATGTAGTCTTAGAGCATTTTTAATACTATGCAGTAAAGTACAGTAAATACATACAACTTTATGATTAGTGGAATTTCCAGAGAGTATTACAGAAAAAAAATTATAATAAGTTAAGTTACTTATTTAGTTACTTATTTACTAAATTGCATTATGTTTTATTACAATGTTTATAACTAGAAGAAATAAAATAAAAATACTGCTATATTTTTGTGCGAATTACTTTTCAATATTATAATATTTGAATATTAATTAACATTGTTTTATATGAACATGTACACAACACATATTACTAAAAGCGTTTAAAAAGTATAGAAACATGGGAGTATTTTTCTCTTTGTTGATTACTTATAGATATATACTAAGTATTTTCTAAAATAATTATTTAATTCTTCTTTAAACTTTATGTACATTCATATATATATATTTAAAATAAGTTTTACTATTTATTTGTTAACTACATTAGTTGATTAGAATTGAATAAGTTTCTTTTATTATGTATACGTATCATTTGATAGTTATTAAGTGCAAAATTTTATGCCTAAATTAAATTAAGAATGCATTGCATTAACTTGGTTAGGTACATTGTTTGTGTTTAAATATTGCCTGGGCCCTGAGTCGGGTATTTTAACGGTGTCACAACTGTACCATTATTGTACCATTATGGTGCAATAGTAAAGTTTTTGGTAGTCTACTATTATTGTGTCGTCATAACGACTTCATCATTGACTTACAATTGTCAAAGTGACATAAATTGCTAGTCTCGTACACAACTGCTTCACAATTGCAATTCAATGACTGAAATGTTTCGGTAGTCTGCTATTTTGAATTTGAAAAATTGTCCTGTGTCGACAGATTGCCATAAATAAAAAATAGATAGATAGAAATATTGGAAATTGTTCTTTGTAATTTATTGCAATTTACTAATCTCCTAAACTTCACATTGCTTTTTATACTAATAAATAGTATGTACAAATATATTTAAACGAAGTCTAGCATGATTAAATGTTTAAATTTATTAGTTGTTTTTCGAAAATCACTTCAACTAACGCATTTTTTAAAAACGGCAACACATACATACCATTCTAACACAATCCATAGATAAAAGAGACCGAAAATTCAATGCATAGATAAAAGAGATCGACAATTCTATTACCATTGAAAGACCGTTATGACGGCATATAGCAGACTACGGATATTTGACTTCAATTGCAACGGTATCGTGCCGGTATTGTGCCGGTATGACAATTGTTCCAAAATAGTGGACTTGAGCACCTGTTTGCGTCCGTGACACCACTCCAGGGCCCTGAGTCGGGTATTTCAACGGTGTCACAACTGTACCATTATTGTACCATTATGGTGCAATAGTAAAGTTTTTGGTAGTCTACTAATAATGTGTCGTCATAACGACTTCATCATTGTCTTACAATTGTCAAAGTGACATAAATTGCTAGTCTCGTACACAACTGCTTCACAATTGCAATTCAATGACTGAAATGTTTCGGTAGTCTGCTATTTTGAATTTGACAGTAATATTTTTAAATTGTCCTGTGTCGACAGATTGCCATAAATAAAAAATAGATAGATAGAAATATTAGAAATTGTTCTTTGTAATTTATTGCAATTTACTAATCTCCTAAACTTCACATTGCTTTTTATACTAATAAATAGTATGTACAAATATATTTAAACGAAGTCTAGCATGATTAAATGTTTAAATTTATTAGTAGTTTTTCGAAAATCACTTCAACTAACGCATTTTTTAAAAACGGCAACACATACATACCATTCTAACACAATCCATAGATAAAAGAGACCGAAAATTCAATGCATAGATAAAAGAGATCGACAATTCTATTACCATTGAAAGACCGTTATGACGGCATATAGCAGACTACGGATATTTGACTTCAATTGCAACGGTATCGTGCCGGTATTGTGCCGGTATGACAATTGTTCCAAAATAGTGGACTTGAGCACCGGATATTTGACTTCAATTGCAACGGTATCGTGCCGGTATTGTGCCGGTATGACAATTGTTCCAAAATAGTGGACTTGAGCACCAGGTCCCATTCGAAAACCAGCGTCAAGTCTTTGTAAAGACTTATGTAAGGTACGATATACTTATGTACACAGTCTTATTTTGTTTAAGAACCTACCTAAGTATCTATTTTAGTTTTTTATGTATGTGTATTGTATGTAAGTGTATTGTATGTGTTGGTTTGACAGTAATAAAAATTTTTCTTTCTTTCTTTCTTTCTTTCTAATAATTATTAGGTAAATTACAATAACGCTTTGTACAACCCGGGATGAGATCCTATGATTGTTGGTGACACTACCAATACATCTTATGGAATATATGGATCTATCTCTTCTTCCGTCGATATCGGCAACCATCTAAACATTGACTGACCATAATCTCGTGACCTTGCACAATAATTTTCTTTCGTCAATCATTTTTAAAATACAATTAGGTACTTACTCTGTACTGCTACCAACAAACATTTGCATTGGTCCAGAACGAACGCACACGCCATTGGCAAGAACAGAATTAGGACTCACAACTGCACCTAGGCATAACAATTCATTCGAGACCGCCAAATAAAATCTCGCTACGTATGGCAGCTCATCTATTCGGACTCTATAACACTGTATTTCAGCATTTTTCAAGTTCTTACTCGGGTCATATCCTTTGTAATGCATGCAAAAGTTATTTATCACTAACGCCATAGTTGCTACGAATATTGATACTAATAAAAGTGTGACATAAGTCTTGCTTTTAGTAGAGCGGTCGTCCCATGGTATATTTATAAAATTATATTGAAATTGTATTAATTCTTGTTCGTAACTACTTTCCGGTAAAGTATTGATGTCGGTTTCATCTTCCATGATAAATATGATAATGCATACGTATTAAAATATAGCTAGTTAACTGTTATTACTATACACAGAACTAATAATTATGTATTGTATGCATACATAGTTTACGTAAATCTAGTTGGTTGTGTATAAGCTTAAGCCTTCTTACTTAACTATACATAATAATATTATTACGTACTTATTGACGATAGAACCTGAACAGAACAATACCTTAAGAGTTGGTGGTAAGTTGAATGCTGTTCTGGAGGCCATGATGTCAGGAATACCTAACTATTACAGGGCGCGGAAATTTTATTTAGTATTGATTACATCAGATTTGCATTCGAGTTTTAGACAAAAGAAGTTAGCATGGGGTCCCACCATTGCTGCATTGTTAGTCTGACTACCCGTAATGGAGTCCACCGCGTAGAGGTGACGTCCTGGTGTGCCCGGATGTCACCCGTGAGAGGATGCTCTCGGAGTAGTCGCTGGGTGGGCAACTGATGGTGGAACCACTGCAGTACCAGCACCCATTCCCCAGCTGAGAAAGGCGGGAGGGGGACCCACCACAAGGATCCATAGCGTGGAACAATTGGACCCTAATACAAACTAAGAGATAGCACTATGATGTCTATCTATGGGTATAAATACTATAAGCACAAGCATCGCTCTCGTGCCTTTTTCAGCGGGAGTTGCCGCTGCCTCATACTGCCTGTCAACTCCTGTTGTGTTATTGCTCTAATGTTGATTCTATCACAACAAATACAAAAACCAATCTTTGTGTGTAGTTATGTGTTCGTAAGTGGAATGCCCAGGTAAAGCATACAGACAAACTAATGTAACCTCGGCACCACACCGATGCTTACTCTTACACTACATTTTGAAGAAAGAGCGTGTGTAACTACTCCTGTTGGTTTAATACTCTAAGATTTTCGCCTTTTGCCTTTAGCTACCTTAGAGTGTTAAACCAACAAGAGCACCTACACACGATGTTTTCTATGATAATATAAATCTAGTGCCACGTCGTCGGCGGGGTGCTGAGGTAACAAACTCTATAATGTGATTTCATTGGGCGCTTGGGGCGCTGTGCCCCACCCAAAATCGCCTTACGCTCGTTAAGAAACGACAGCGTCCGTACACAATGAGTATGATCATTGTTCTCGTACCTTTTTATGCGGGGGTCGCCTTATAATGTCACCTTCTGTTGGATTAATGCTCTAAGTTAGCTTCAGAATGTGACAAAATACCAAAATACTCACCCTCCCTGTTTTCCAATCAGCGCACAATAGCGCATTATGCGGCACAATGCTCAACGTTGAGTGTTCCAATTACAGCATCGCATCGCACAATCGAGCACTCTCAAAAGTGATGCGTGCAATCCATACCAACTTCAGCGACAGAAAATTAACAAGAATTTTTTCTATAAATTGGCATTGATTGAAATTTTATTTATATATTATCGTTAGTAATATTATTTATTGTTAAAAAAAATTTTAAGGCTTGCTTTTCGTCGGAGTTTTCTGGAAATATTCTAAGTTAATTCAAGCTGTGTTAAAAAAAAATATATATATGTATTGATGAAGGTCATGGAGTATCTACCCTCCATAATGAAGGTATAAACAATGACGTTTTTTATATTCCATACATATAATGTGAATACAATGTTTATTTTAGAATTTTTTTTTCAGCACTGAACTTAGCGCACTCTGCAGGCGCATTATAAAACTAATTCACGTTCCAATTAAGCGTCAGCATTGTGCGGCACTGAGTAGCATTATGCTCTGCCATTGGAAAACGGGGCCTGTGTACCTTTAGTTTGTAGATTAGTCTATATAAGTTACACTAATCTGCGAAATATTTTGTTTACGTTTTGCATTGTGTGTGAGTTGTGATTTTGTAAATTTTATATGTTTGCATTTAGTTGCAGTGTCTTCCTATGTTAAAATTAAAATTTAAACTATCACTATGCCGACGGTAATATTATTAGATGTATCATTATCTATGTCACGTCCTGTGCCCTCATCCGACACGGTGGAAACTCACACCCGGCTTACAATAGCTGCAGCGGCTATAAACACATTTTTGGATTATTTATGTATCCATTCGAAGTTAGAGTATGTTGCGTTGGTGCCATTTTCGTCAGTGTATGAAGGTAATATTAATATATTATAACTTTAATAAAATAACCAATACATTCATAAACATATGTTTTTTAAGTTTCCATAACAGTTCTTGCGCTTCTAATAACTCTAGATTTCTCAACTAATAAATATAATTATTGCCGATATTTATTCATTAAGTCTAAAACTTTGCTGTTTGGTATTGAAACTTATATGTGTAAACGTCGAGAGGAGCAATGTAATTAAGCTCAAAAGAGGTTCAAAATTCTTTTTTATTGATTTGATACAGTACCTACTTTAGAATTAAGACTACTATTCATCCAGAACATTAGATTTGTCAAGTTTAAGGGTCAGGAACATATGAATTTTTAATAAGTATTATGTAGAGCAATATCTGTGTGGTGACGGATTCAGAATACAAGTGTCACCACCCCATCTCCTCCTAAGGGTGCTGTAAAAGTCAACTCAAGTCTAAGGCATATTGCACGCAGATAACATCCTCCTTGAGAGACGGAAAACTCGAAAATAACCCTGTGCCAACACGTCTGGTCAGAGTGGCACAGTAGACCATAATCCCTCCCAAAGTGGAGGATGCCCGGGCCCAATAGTGAGACGTAAATGGGCTGAAGAAGAAGAGGAGATGTAGAGCAAGACCAACTAAAAAAAATTATTATGTGTTTATTAATGTTACATGATTTTTTTTTATTGCAGTGTCTGTGCCGTTCACACGTGACTATGATTCAATACGTAGCAAGCTCTTAACTCTGGATGAAGGAGATAAAACATGTATAGACTCAGCCCTACTTGGTGTAAACCAATTAGTTCTTAGTGAATGGGGATGCCAGACTCCTGTTCAGATTATATTGGTAATTTCTTTCCGTAATTTTTTTCTATTTAAGGAAATGTTACGTTTATTAGTCGTTCTAAAATTACTTCTTGTAACATAATGGAGAGACTTCAGAGAACACAATTCTGTGAAAAGAGCTGATAAAAAATTTTCAACATCTTTTTTTCAACCTTAAAATTTAGTTTATAATATAAAAGCACATAATAAGAAAACTATTTAATAATATTATACAAATCACACAAGATTGTTTTGATTTTTCTAAAATCAGTTTATAAAAAAATTGAATACCTACTTCAGTCCAATAACGTATAAGTAAATAATAATAGTTTAAAAAAACTAAAAAACACGCTTTATTTAATCGAATTATTGCATTGTCATCGGTCTTTGACAGGTGTGCAAAATTTGAATAGAATCTGACCGTTTAAAGTGGGTCAAAATAGCGTCCAAAGGAGTCGGTTACAAACATACAAACAAACAAACATACAAGTGAAGCTAATATAAAGCGTGTAATTAAAACATAACTAAATTCAAACATTAAGATGTTTGAATTTAGACTATACATTCATTATACAGCAGTGGTCAAAAATGTAAATTATTACTAACTATAGCTTATGTTCACAGATAACAGATGGCAGTAGTGGTGTGGGCCCTATAGGCAGAAACCGTATTGTCCAAGCATTGCCTTTACCACCTTCATACCCAGCTAAAATACATGTGCTGCCTATAGTTTCACCGCATGACACATCTTTACAACATGGTAGGTAAAACTTATTTATGCAAAGTTTTAAATAAGACATAAAGCTAAAAAAAATTACAATCATAATCGACCTATGCAAAGAACAAGGTTACTTGTGAATAAGTTACCAAATCGTTTTTTTTGTAGTTTTAAAGCTAAGCTGAAAACTATGCTAAATAGTATTTCATATAGATAGGAAAAAAAACAATTTGCTAGAAGAATTACGAAAAATGTTATAGCTGATTGTGTGATTGGCAAATTTAAAATCGCTCTCCTGTAAAGTAACGATTATGCAGAAGTAACTTTATTCTACGGATAGGTCGAAGTTATATCAAGCCCCCGTCCGACAACACGTTTGTTTTTAAAGCTCGTACAATAAAAATTTTATACAGTTATAAACAAATGTATAACTGTAATTATTAGATATTTCGTGTAATTAAATGAATTAGTGAACAAGTGAACTAAAAGTTTTAACCTATTTTGCAAGAAATATTTAAATAAACACTTGAAAGTGAGAACAGTTCTAAGAATTTTTATGTACCCACAAGTAGCGTGTGAAGTAACTTTTTGATTTGTTATATTTTTACACTGCGGCTGTCACCTGATTGTTTACTTTACCTACTGGTTGTTTTGAATGGTACTACTACAAATTCAAGAGAATAGAAGTTTGCTTGGGTTTATTATTTATTGTAAAGGCACTATATTTGTTGAGAGATTCGATATAAATAGAAAGTGTTAACTACAAGCAAGTCACAGAATTACTTTATTATTATTGTGATCTGAACGAGTTTGAGTACTTGAGCCTTCTTTTGAGTCCTGTTTATAGTGATACTGTCTGATGTCCTGTGTATAAGGAAAAGGCGGTGAGCTGAGAGTGGGGCAATTCGGATTCGGGCAGAGAAACCAGAGGGGGCAGAAGTTGGCTGATTTTTTGGAGAAGGAAAATCTCTTCATGATGAATTCCTTCTTCAAAAAACCACAACAAAGGAAATGGACCTGGATAAGCCCTAATGGTTCGACACGGAATGAAATAGACTTCATCTTGTCGGACAAACGGCAAATATTCAATGATGTCTCTGTGATCAATAGGGTGAAAACCGGGAGCGATCACCGAATGGTACGAGGCACATTGAATATCCGTGTCAAAGCCGAGCGGTCCCGACTGATGAAGTCTACAGTACGTCCTACACCTGCCGAGTACGAAAACCCCGAAAGCTTTCAGCTCGAACTCCAAAATCGCTTCCAATGCCTAGACGAGTGCGAAACAGCGGACGATATGAACAACAAGTTTGTGGAAACTGTGCACACGATTGGGTCGAAATTTTTCAGGACCCGCCGTGCTCCTAGAACCAATAAACTCTCTGACCACACTCTTGATCTCATGGAACGGAGGAGGGAGATGACGGTGCAGTCTCCAGCCTCCTGGTCTATGCTGAGGCAGCTAAACAGACAGATCTCGAAATCTGTGCGACGCGATATTCGCCTCTACAATACCAAGCGTATCAAAGAGGCGATAGAGCGGAACCAAGGCTCCAAAGTGTTCGCAAAAGATCTGTCTGTTGGGCGAAGCCAGCTAACCAGACTGAAGACCGACAACGGCACTGTCGTTTCTTCCAAAGATGAGATCTTGAGTGAAGTTGAGCAGTTCTATGGACAGTTGTACAAGACATCCCAAACTCCTGTTGTCGGCTTGGTCCAAGATCCACGATCCAAGCTAACCCGGCACTATACCGAGGACATCCCGGACGTCAGCCTGTACGAGATCAGAATGGCTCTCAAGCAGCTTAAAAACAGTAAAGCACCGGGTGATGATGGAATCACTACGGAGCTCCTGAAGGCGGGCGGCAAGCCGGTCCTTGTGGCCCTTCAGAAGCTGTTCGATTCTGTCATCCTCGGGGGCATCGTTCCAGAGGCGTGGACCAGGAGCATGGTGGTGTTGTTTTTCAAGAAGGGCGATAAAACCCGCTTGAAAAACTATCGACCTATCTCGCTCTTGAGCCACGTCTATAAGTTGTTTTCGAGAGTCATTACAAATCGACTCTCGCGCAGGTTCGACGACTTCCAGCCTCCCGAACAAGCCGGTTTCCGAAAAGGCTTTAGTACCATAGACCACATACATACGCTGCGCCAGATTATACAGAAGGCTGAGGAGTATAATCGGCCTTTGTGTCTAGCGTATGTGGACTATGAGAAGGCCTTCGATTCAGTCGAGACTTGGGCGGTGCTGCAGTCCCTCCAGCGGTGCCAAATTGACTACCGGTACATCGAAGCGCTGAAGTGTTTGTATAGAAACGCCACTATGTCAGTCCGAATCCAGGATGGGAGCACAAGACCAATTCCACTGCAGAAGGGTGTCAGACAGGGGGATGTAATTTCCCCAAAACTGTTCACCGCTGCATTGGAAGACGTTTTCAAGCTCCTCAATTGGGCCGGACTCGGCATCAACATCAACGGCGAATACATCACTCACCTTCGATTTGCAGACGATATCGTGGTCATGGCAGAATCCCTGGAGGACCTTAGCACAATGCTCAATGACCTCAGCAGTGTTTCCCAACGGGTTGGTTTGAGGATGAACATGGATAAAACCAAGGTCATGTTCAATGTCCATGTCACTCCAGCACCAGTATCTGTTGGGAATGCGATTCTCGAAGTTGTCGATCATTATGTCTACCTAGGACAAACAGTCCAGTTGGGCAAATCCAACTTCGATAAAGAGGTCAACCGACGAATCCAACTCGGCTGGGCAGCGTTCGGGAAGCTTAGGCACATCTTCACGTCCAAAATACCTCAGTGCCTGAAAAGAAAGGTCTATGATCAGTGTGTGTTACCAGTGATGACTTACGGAACTGAGACGTGGTCCCTGAATGTCGGCCTCATAACAAAACTCAGAGTCGCGCAGCGTGCTATGGAGAGGGCTATGCTCGGTGTTTCCCTACGTGATAAGATCCGGAATGCGGAGATCCGTAGAAGGACTGGTGTGTACGACATAGCCCGAAGAGTTAGCACGCTGAAGTGGCAATGGGCAGGCCACATCGCTCGACGATCTGATGACCGTTGGGGACGGAAGGTCCTCGAGTGGCGACCACGAACCGGACGACGCAGCGTGGGGCGGCCCCCAACAAGGTGGACCGACGATATCGTCAAATACGCCGGGGGCCGCTGGATGCAGTTAGCGCAAGACCGCACGTTGTGGCGTTCTATGGGGGAGGCCTATGTCCAGCAGTGGACTGAGAAAGGTTGATGGATGGATGGATATAGTGATACGCCAAAAAGAAACTTCCAAACAGTTTTCTTCCAAAAAGAAAATGGCTATGATTTTTGTTGGACATCTAAAGGAATTATCTTCGATTGCATGAAAATTGTCCACAAATTATAATCGAAACTGAAGCGGATTTACAGAAATTGTTAAAGACTAAATGACTAACTAATACATTTTTTTGTTTGATATCGATATGGACTAGTTTTAATATGAATTGCATGCTGTTTTTTTACCTCACACTTTTATTTTATTATAATGTAGGCTTAATTGTTTTTCTATACATTTTTACACAATCATTTTACTCATTATATTTTGTATCTTATGAATGCTACACATCTTCTCTGTCGTCTCGCTCTTGTCAGAGCGGTCGTGGTCACGCTGAGGCATCCGTGTCATTGGTGGAAGTGGACACGATTTTTTGCACGATTTGCCGCCATCTCTCCCTATTGCTAGACTGTCTGGTGCACTCTGAAATTCCAGTTCCCACTGGACATTTCACTTGGTCAGTCCAGCGCATAGGTGACCTGCCCCGCGACCTAGTGCCCTCCACTTTGCCCTGCACAACCAATCGCTCTATGGAGTCATTACTCCGCCTTAAAACATGGCCAAAATATTGCAGTATACGTGACTGTACTACGGATGATAAACGCTGTGTGATACCTAATTCCTGGAGTATAGATACGTTGGTGCGGAATGCCGTCCATGAAATCCCAAGCATCTTCCTCCAGCACCACATCTCCAGAGCATTTATCCTCCCCTTTTCCAGTTCACGCACTGTCCATGTCTCTGCTGCGTAAAGGAATATGGGGAATACGAGGGTCCGCACGAGACGGATCTTAGTGGCTTTGGTAATATTACGATTCCTCCATATTTTCTTCAATTTCTCCATTGCGTTTCTGGTCATCGCAATGCGTCGTTTTACTTCATCCATCCACGCAGCCCCCATTATTTGAAATTAAAGACCCGAGGTATACGTAGGTTTGTACCATTTCGCAATGCTACACATATTACATGATAAATAGTCTCTGTGCTAATGCAAACCGTTGTCTTTTGACTGATTGGACTATAATAGTTGACATAAATTACACATTTTTAAAATTTTAATAATTTAAAAGATTTGCATAAGGATCTTGATTAATTTAAAGTATCCAGGAACTTTGAGTGTAATGTGGAAGATTGCTGTCATTTCGTCCCCATGACATCATCCGGTTTGACTATACTTACACAAAAAATCGACATAAGAAATCGGGACAGATTACATCGCAAACATAAAATGTGTCCAGACAACCAAGAACTCAAGACTACGTACACACGTTATAAAACTTCTGTAACTTATTAATTAGAAAGGTTAAAAAGGCTTTTGAAAAGGAGCAGTTAACTAATGCAGGAAAAGATAATAAAAGATTTGGGAGGCTGTTAAGACAATCAGTAATACTAATAAGACAAAGCAGTCCTCCAGAGATCTACTAAAAATTTCTATTACACCACAAGCATCAGTTGAATTAGTAAATCACCATTTTGCCAATGTTGTTAAAATGCTTGCACAGGATATTCTGAATATAATAACTGGCGCACAAAATACTACTGATGACTCCACACCTCATACATAAAACTCCTTTGTGCTAGTTGACACTGACCTGAACGAAGTAATAAACTTAATACTGACTCTCAAGAATGACTGTGCGGTTGGTTGGGACAGGATTTCAAACAGACTACTTAAACAATTTAAAGACTACCTTGCTCCCCCTTTGACATATATTTTCAACTGCTGTTTTGAAATGGGTGTTTCCCGATAGATTTAAAAAAATATTTTAATTACCAATAATTGTACCCGTATACAATCAGTATACAAAGGCAGTGACAACAACTGTTTCCAATTACAGACCTATTTCACTTCTGCCAGCCGTATCAAAAATTCTTGAAAAGCTAATTAATAATAGGCTTATTAGTTATTTGGAAAAAACACGAATTACTGTCCCAGAGTCAATTTGGATTTCGTCGTCATAAATAAATAAATATTCATGGACATTTCACACAACGTCCTCTGGTCCCAAGCTAAGCTTATATGCTTGTGTTATGGGTACCAGAATACGGATATAATACATAAACTACTTTTCTTTTGTAAATACATACTTATAATACATAGTAAACACCCAGACGCATTACAAACATTTGTATGACAATTAAAAACATCACACAAATGATTGTCCTGACCGGGAATCGAACCCGAGACCTCATGATCGGTAGTCCGTTATATGAACCACTACACCACGAGACCCGTCAAAATCCACTTCCGATGCGGTTTACGCGGTTAGGTACTGACTATATTGCGGCTGGTTTGGATGAACGAAAGAAATAATAATAATAATAAATATTCATGGACATTTCACACAACGTCCTCTGATCCCAAGCTAAGCTTATTATGCTTGTGTTATGGGTACCAGAATACGGATATAATACATAAACTACTTTTCTTTTTGTAAATACATACTTATAATACATAGAAACACCGAGACGTAGTACAAACATTTGTATGACATTTACGGATATCACACAAATGATTGTCCCAAGCGGGAATCGAACCACTACACCACGAAACCCGTCTAATATGAATGTCTGGCTATTTTTATTGATCTCGCAAAATCATTTGACACGGTCTGTATACCTAAGCTTTTACACAAGTTAGAGAAGATTGGCAAACAGTTAGATTTGCTTACAAGCTATCTTTCAGACCGTGTCCAAGCTACAGCTGTTGACAGTTTTCTAAGTTCAGATTTACCTGTTAACTTTGGTGTGCCGCAGGGAAGCGTTATCGAGACCACACTCTTTTTAATTTACATCAACGAACTATGCCAGCTTAAGTTTTTTAAATGGCAGAATTATCTCGTCCGCAGATGACACTGTAATTTTAATTTCGGCCAACTCATGGAAGGAAACTTTTGAAGCCGCTCAAAATACATTTAACGCGGCTATTAAATGGCTCATAAATAACGTTTTGACTGTTAATGTTAGTAAGACAAAATATGTGACGTTTTCAATAAGAAATCCAATTGACATCCCTGAAAATTTACATTTGGTCGCCCATACATGTCATAATTACAATAGTGGTTTGTGCTCATGTTCGAATCTGCAACATACTGATCACATTAAGTACCTTGGCATTATATTAGACAAAAACCTCAACTTTGGGGAAGCACATTGAATCTTTAAGTGGAAGGATTCGCAAACTAATAATAATATTTAAAAAGTGAGATACGTCGCGGACAGTGATCTTGTTATGCTTCGTTCACACGGCATTGTCCTGCACGTTTTTTTGCAGTATACGTCTAACGTATAAATAGTGACCATACAACGTACATAGATCCATTCACACGTCGAATGTACTGCAAAAAAACGTGTACCGCTTATTCGTTTAAACGCATACTCAACGGACTTGTCAAGCAAATCGAATGAACTTTGACGTATTCGGTTCGCAGTGGCATATTAACATAACACAAGCATATAAGCTTAGCTTGGGACCAGAGGACGTTGTGTGAAATGTCCATGAATATTTATTTATTTATATGGTATAGCTTTGTCTCCTTCACACGACACGATGTCATACGTTTTTTATCGAATAGCAACCGAAGAAGCGTTTAGTACCTGAGCGTCTTTTGGAGGGGTGGCACGTATTTTATGTTTGATTTGGTTTGTTTTTAAAAATGGTTGAGGAATCTTCTATAGATAACGAACTATTAATTTCTTTAGTGGCGAGACCATTGGCGCCTTCGATACCAATATAAAAGTACAACCAAGCGTGGATCCATCAGTGACGTCTACTCACTGTGACAACTGTGTGGAAACTGCGGCTATTCGTTTTTACACGAATGAAAATTTACCATATGAACACTCGGTTGACAATACGTTAAAAAAACGATTACAAAAAAACGTGCAGGACAATGCCGTATGAACGAAGCCAAGGCAAGTTTATTTCGCCCTTTGCCAATCCTTAATTTCCTACTGCATCACTGCATGGGGCGGAGCCCCAGCTACTACAATGAAGAGAGTGCAGATTGCTCAAAGAGCTATTCTTAAAATAAGCACCTTTCGCCCCTTTCTATTCCCTACTGACCAACTCTATAAAAATTGCGCAGTTCTAACAGTAAGACAATTATTTATAACGGGTATAATCTTGAAGCAACATGCTGAATTGTCTTTTGAGCCCCAAAATAATATAAGTCGACGTAGGGGTAGAATCTGTGACACTAGGAAACAGTTCCACACTTCGTTTATCCGAAGATTTTATTGTTCACTCGGACCTTACATTTACAACAAAATTAATAACATTATTCCTATTTACGCGCTAAATAAGACGGCATGTAAAAAAAACTTACTATCTGGCTCCAAACATTAAGTGAAACAGAAAACTTTTAACTGTACTATGCTAGGTAAAGTGTAACCCTGCCTCATGTTGTTTCTCACTCCTTTCGTGTTGGTCTACAATCTGCATGTTCTAGTAATAGCACAGAATAAGAAGTAATAGGCTTGAAAGTATTCATAAGAGTAGTAGTATTCTATATATTGACTTTGATACACCCTCTCTCACACATACATATGCATACACACCCACATACATTTATATACACACGAGAGGTTCACTCACATACTGTAGGTACCTACTGTCAAAAATTAATATAATCTGTTGTGTTGTCATTTAAAGAAATTTTTTATGGAAACAATTTTGGTGATTTAAATGAACTAATATGCTATAAATATAAGCTAGTTTTGTATACTACTGGTAACATAGGGGTGGCGCCGAGGGCTGAAACACAGGTTTTAACCTAGTTAGGCATCGGGAGCTATATTGTTTTGTGTATATTTTGTGTCATATTTCTTAGCTTAGCTTTAAGTAAAAACTGTATGAACTTTTTGGCAATAAATTATTTATTTATTTAAGCCTTTTTGCTTTATTAAAAATTTTTTTCGACTACTTTGCTATTTTGTTACCACAAGTAGTAATATTATAAAATTTTCTTAGTTTTTTTATTTTAATAATTTGTGCTACCCATGGTAGCTAAGTTGGTTACTATTTTAACTTACTTTTCTTTTCAGCAATGCCATTGTACCAGAAAATAGTGGATTTAGCTAATAACACAACAAGTAATTGTAATGGTAATATTTCACGGGGTTCAATATATTGTCCTGATCAACTTACAGTACCAGGTGTAAGTATTCTATAATACATAGATAAAAGGAGATTCTCACTTTAAATGTTAAACTTCGAAAAATACGATTTGCTTTTAAGTTTTGTTTCTAGCTCGTAGCTTTGAGGGTATGTTTTTTTCTTTTTCTTTTAGGGTACAGAATACCACAAGATAAATATAACGGGACCCTATTATTGACACTTCTGTGTTTGTCTGTCACCTGGCTTTATCTTAAACCATGATAGCTAGAGTAAAATTTCACAGTTTGTGACAAATACTCCTCATCATCATTCTGTTACCCTTGTATTTTATTTATTTATTTATTTAATTACATGCAAGCTTACAGTAAAACCAAAACACTAGCATTACAATTCAGCATATCACATGTAGAACATAATTCGTCAATTGTATTATTTATTGTATTAAGCATGTGAGAAGTGCAGGACATATCACCAGTCTTCTTCACATCCCATACACTCTGGGCGAATCGCTGCCTCGCTCTCTCCATACTCCTTCAAACATTCATTGAAAAAGTACAGTGCCTCTAACAAGCAATTATTAACATGAATTTAGGGAAAATTTACAACATATCAAGTGGCCTACATATTTACACGTTTTTAAACAGTGTATGATTTTTCTTAGGTAAGACGATACAAAGATCTCTTGTTTGTACGGTGACCACTTGATATGTTGTAGATTTTCCCTAAATTCATGTTAATAATTGTTTGTTAGAGGCACTGTACTTTTCCAATGAATGTTTGAAGGAGTGTGAAGAGAGCGAGGCAGCATGGAAGATATCAATATCAGGGTGCCGAGCCAGCATCGTATTTAACAGCCCAGCCTTATATCATTATTCGGGGTCCCATTATTTGATGTTATTTGGGGTCGGTATAACGAATATATTATGATAATGGTATCTCTGGTACTCTTCGTGTGCGCGTCAAACTCTTACTTAACCCGTTTTTTGTCACCACGGTTTAGTGAAAGTCACTTCCATGCATGCATGCACGTAGCCAAGCAAATTATGAAAGGGGAATCAAAGTAAAATATTTTTATTTTAAATGAGCAAGACAGACATGCTCTTTTAAAAATCCAGAAGCTAGGCATCTGTTCCAAAAGGGAATCCTATGGAGAAGAACAGACAAGAAACTCCATGGAATTTTTGTCATTGTTTTTTTTAATTTGATTTATATTTTACAACAAAACTTTAGAAGGTCATCAGGTCAGGATTTCTACGATCTTTGTAAGTCTCAAATGCGCTTAATATATAATTGTTTTTCATATATACAATCAAGATTAATATTAGATGTTATTATGTGAAATTTGTCGTTTAACGACGGAAAAGATAGCTCAGTTGGTAAAACGATAGAGCTATTATCCAAAATTGAAATCTTCCTTGGTAATCGCTTTCTCTGCTTTATTCGAAATATTAACCAAGCTTGATTTAGGACTCAAATATATATAAAACATGTATAAATATATTTTGTACTAGCAGTTGCCCGCGACTCTGTCCGCGTGGAATTTGGAAAATATTTTTTTCGGCAGCCTATGTCCTTTCTCAGGGTGTTAGACTTTGGCTGTGCCAAATTTCATCAAAATCGGTTGAGAGGCTTAAGCGGGAAAGCGTAACAGACAGACAGACAGTTATTTCGCATTTATAATATTAATAGGGATGTATTTTAGGTGATTACAGCAACTACACGCCTTTGTGAACAACATTATCAAGAGTTCTGGTGTACACTGAAGTGTGGACAGTTAGAAGCTCGTGTCCAACTGTTTCCTGGACCTCAAACTGTGTCACATGAAGGAATCGCAACCACATACTCACTGGCCAGTCAAATACACGTTGTTGGGTTCATATCACAACAAGATCTTGGTAAGATTTTTCTTATTACACGCTAGCTATATCCTACGACCACAGATTTTACCAGATAGAGTATCTATTGCTCAGCCAGCTTGAAGCCATATACATATCTATCTATGTTGTGCGTAAATATGTTCTATGTATTGTATGTCTATTATAATTGGTTGCTGTAGTAAAACGCTTATTTAGATACAAACAGACACTTAATTGTAGAAGTTTGTAATCCGAATTCGCTTATGATAAGTACTAGACTTATAAAAAGGCCGTGAGAATTGTCCACTCGTGATGTTTTTAAATTATTATTTTTTCCTTATACCAGGTACTCCAATAGCGATAAGTAAACACCTGGTTATACCGCAAGCTCAACCTGGTAACAATTCTGGGAGGGAAACCTATGGATCTAAAACACCAACAAAGGTACTTTTTATTTCGAAATTCCAATCTCTATTATATTATTCGGATTAAAATCGAATACAAGTGTCACCATCCATTTTCTTTCCCGCGGTGCTATAAAAACCAGTTAAGAAATATTGTACACAGACAACATCCCCGGTGAGAGACGAAATACTCGAAAATAAACCTTGTGTCAACACTCCTGGTCAGCGCCTCACAGTAGACCGTAATCAGTGGCGGATTTATCCTAAGGCCCGGTAGGCCCAGGCCTAGGGCGGCCAGATTTAGGGGCGGCAAAACTTATTGTAACGTATGGCGGCCGGACTGCACTGCATGATGCAATCTATACCGCATCCTCAAACACTCTTCTATGTTTTTAACACGCTTTTATTAGTTTCACCTATGTTTGTTTGCTTGCTTGCTTGTTTGTAACCAAGGTTATCATAACCAAGCATGCCAAGTAGACAGAGTATGTTAGAGCAAATAACTAGGTAGGTGTAACAACTTATGTACCATATTCTTGCGAAATAAAACTGATTTGTTCTTCTAAATTCCTAAATCTATTTAGATAAAAGTTTGTGGATGATGGCATGGGGCCTAGGGCGGCCGAGACTGCAAATCCGCCACTGACCGTAATCCCTCCCAAAGTGAAGGAAACCAGTGCCCAACAGTGGGACGTTTATGGACTGGAGAGAGAGAGTGTTAATATATTTATGTTTACACAGGAAGGGTCATCTAGTACGGATGGATCAGCAACAGAAGAGGATATGTCAGATCCAAGCAAAGTACCTAACTTTTGTGTACTATTACATGGAGCTTTAAAAGTAAGAACTCGTTCTGTTACTAGTCGTTCATCTTTACTTATTATAAAACAAAGTCGTAATTTTTGTGTGTATGTCCCTATGTGAGCTTATATCTTTCAAACTACCAAACAGATTTCGATGTGTTTTTTTTAAATGATAATTTTACAAAAAAGTTCCGTTCAAGATGATGACTTTTTTGTAAAATTTGTTAAGATAAAACTACTTTTTACGGATTTAGAGGCGTATATTTGTTTTAAATTCACCACGGTCACGGGTGAGACCTCTGTCCTTACCCGAGTCTCACCCGTGACCATGGTGACTGCAAAGTCTCCGAAACGACGGGCCAAACTTTAAAACAAATATACACGTCTAAATCCGTAAAAAGTAGTTTTATTTAAACAAACGAGTCGTGCAAGTGTTACAAAATATTAAATTTGTTAAGTTTTGGTTTCTTAATTCTATGCGTACGAAGTTAAGAGTTAACAGCCAGTATTTGTATAAAATGTTTTAAACTGCTCTGGAATACTTTATTGCAATAAATAAAAATATATTTCTTTATTTCTTGTGTGTTTTGAAACATAAATGCGTAATGCGACGCTTGACCTACCAATTTTTTTATATGCTTATGATAATTACAAAATATGTCGGCCCCATTCTTAGAGTACCTAATCATCTAACAGGATTTCATGTTATAAGGCTACCCCCGTTGAAAAAGGTACGAGAGCAATGCTCATACTCATTGTGTAGTGAGCAGATATTGTCGAGTCTTAGTGTGCGTGAGGCGATTGTGGGCGGGGTGTGCATAGCGACCAATGAAATTACGTTATAGTATTTGCTCCATATGGTGACGGATTAAGAATATAAGTGTCACTACCCCATCTCCTCCCAAGAGTGCTGTAAAAGTCAGCTAAGGGATATTACACACAGATAACAACCTCTGTGAGAGACGGAAAACTCGAAAATAAACCCTGTGCCAACACGCCTGGTCAGCGCGGCACAGTAGACTATAATCCCTCCCAAAGTGGAGGAGGCCCGTGCCCAACAGTGGGACGTAAATGGGCTGGAGAGGGGATTTGCTCAGGCAAGGCACATCTGAGCACCCTGCTTACGTGACAATATATTTGTCAAAGAATCCACTGTATAAAGCCCCTTTCCTAAATTATTTGGGGTCGGCGTAGCACAAATTTTCTAAAGCAATAACTATATTAAATAATTTAGAAATCCTTTATATAGGTGGAGAGTATGTCAGCAGTTGTATCGTTAGGGTCTGACTGGTGGGGTACTTTGTCAGCTTGGTGTGAAGCATCTCGCGCACGTCGCTCGTGTTTGTTACTGAGCGTATTAAGACCCGGTACTGCGGCCGCGCCCTGGTTAGGAGCCTTGGACCAGCTCGGACCTGCCGAGGAGGGGCAATCACCCGGTAATACATCTTTTAACTATAGGTATACATATCTAAGCTAGGATTCAAAATTATTTATTTCATAAATCACGGTTTCCGAACCATTGAAGTTTTCATAAACGCACAATTATTTTTTTTAAATTATCTATAATATCACATACAAAATAGTAGTAATATGGATAAGTTTATGTATCAAACAATTTTTCGATTCCTAACCTATGTTTGTTTACAATAAAATTCATATTGTATTTTTTTTTATTTAAACAAGTAACTTAAGCTTAAAATGTACGAGTATTTATCACTTGTGGGATTTGAACCCACAACCTGCGATGATCCGTTCTACTCTATTTTACCAACGAACCGCCATAACGTGGTGTTCCCTCGCAATAACCGTTTTTAATTGTCATTGGTACCATTTCTAGGTGCACAACTTACTAAACTTAACTGAAAAATTAAAACATCTATGGTGTAATAATAATATATTTTTTCTGTACTTCGATTATTTGGCTATTTCGTTGTGCACATTTTTATTTATTAAGATCGTTAGTCTATAAGATACAGATTTTCAAAAAAAAAAGTTCTGTTAATATTGCCGAATTGTATTATCTTCACCACCAGTACCCACCATTTGGTTAAGTTTAGTTGTGCATGTAGAATCGATACAATGGTATCTTGCTTACGACTTTTATGTAATGTGTACTCACGCCATCTATTGATTGTGTTGTACATGTTTCTTTTCAGAGAATATTTGTTTCGATTACTTGAAAGTTATTGTTATATCTCAGGTGAAACATTTCCAATACGTTCATGGCGCTCGTACAGTGCGGGCGGGTCTGCGTGCGCGTGGTCACGCCCACACGCGTTGCTCGCTGACGTTCAGAAAGTACTGCGACATGCGAGGAAGCTGCCTGATAAGACGCAACATTTATATAAGGTAGTAGCTGTTGTTTTTCGCGACTTCCCCATTTTTGCAACATTTTTCACTAACGCTTCGCTCCTACTGGACGCAAGCGTGATGCCTTAGTATATAGCCTTCTTCGATAAATGGACTATCCAACAAAAAAATATTTTTTAAATCGGACCATGGTTCTTGAGATTAGTGCGTTCAAACAAACAAACTCTTCAGCTTTATAATATTAATGTATTGTACCAATACTGTTTCTTACTTTAGGGAATAACCAGTAGTAATTTCTTACTCGTCACACCACCCCTTTTACCTACAGGAGTAGGCAGACACCATAGAGCGCCATCAGCTGCGATCTAAATATTCTTGTTCAAATAACTAGAAAAGCTGAAAATTACACCATAATAAACAATATTCGGTTTCGGAGACTTTGCAGTCACCATGGTCACGGGTGAGACTGAGCTGTAATGACCGTGACCATAGTGACTGCAAAGTCTCCGAAACGTCGGGCCAAAATTTGAAACAAATATACGCGTCTAAATCCGTAAAAAGTAGTTTTATTTAAACAAATGAGTCGCGCAAGTGTTAGAAAATATTATAATATTCAACACTGTTTCCAATACACATAAAAACATCTTGATTATATATTTTAGGAGCTGAACCGTCTTCGAAGGGCTGCCATATCACTTGGTTTCTCAGAACTCTTGAATGCGGTGGGAAGTGCTTTAGAACGTGAATGTGCTGCATTACCTCAGAACGCACCGCCTGAATGTGCTCTACAGTTAGCACACGCGGCCAGAGCATTACAAGATCCAAGAACAGCTCTAGATATTAAACATACACTACAACCTCTAGGTGCTAACTATAATGTTACACCCATGACACATTGACGAAAAATAATTATGTCGTCATTCAATGACACATAAATATGTAGCCATGGTCTAAAAAAATTGGTCAAGTGCGAGTCGGACTCGCGCACGAAGGGTTCCGTACCATTATCTATGCAACATAAGGCAACGTTATTAGTATCGAGCAAGAAACGGTAAAAAAATCATGTTTGTTGTATGGGAGCCCCCCTTAAATATTTATTTTATTTTATTTTTAGTATTTGTTGTTATAGCGGCAATAGAAATACATCATCATCATATTGACGGGCCTCGTGGTGTAGTGGTTCTGGTAACGGACTGCCGATCAAGAGGTCGCGGGTTCGATTCCCGCTCGGGACAATCATTTGTGTGATTTTTCTAATTGTCATACAAATGTTTGTACTGCGTCTGGGTGTTCCTATGTATTATAAGTATGTATTTACAAAAAAAAAAGTAGTATATGTATTCTATCCGTATTCTGGTACCCATAACACAAGCATATATAAGCTTAGCTTGGGACCAGAGGACGTTGTGTGAAATGTCCATGAATATTATTATTATTATTATTATCATCTGTGAAAATTTCAACTGTCTAGCTATCACCGTTCTTGAGATACTGGGTGCGGAACCCTAAAAATCATGTTTGTTGTATGGGAGCCCCCCTTAAATATTTATTTTATTTTATTTTTAGTATTTGTTGTTATAGCGGCAATAGAAATACATCATCTGTGAAAATTTCAACTCTCTAGCTATCACCGTTCTTGAGATACAGCCTGGTGACAGACGGACGGACGGACGGACGGACGGACGGACAGCGAAGTCTCAGTAATAGGGTCCCGTTTTTACCCTTTGGGTACGGAACCCTAAAAACAAGTCTTCTCTTACAACATATTTGTTTGTAAAACTACATCCATTAGACCATAATTGTAATAATGCATCGACCAATATCATAATCTGTAGACGATATATAAAAAAAAATACATTAAAATTGGTAAAAGATGTTAAGTAATAGATGTTTAAAATATAGGATAAATATAAAGTTGTATAAAATAGAAAAAATATAGAAAGAAAATAAAAAATAGTAATAAATACATACCTACCTGCTTTTATTTCTTAGTTAAACCCGTTGAGTATTAAAGTAACAGCACATGCGTGTAGTGAATTCATTATAATATATAAGTCTAGATGAGGCCTATATGTAAGTTCTGCGGCCGTATTATGAGCTTTTATTTACAGGCAGTTTACGCCGTGAATTGAACTGTCTGGCAAATTCGTATTATAAACAAAATTATTAGTAGTCAGTTCGCTAAATCAGCCATACATTAAAATGTTTAAGGAGAAGGTACAACTAAAAGTTTTATTTCTGCCATCATACCTAATTCAGCCATGCAGTTTACGGCCTGCCTGGAACTTGAATGACTTTAAAAAAGCTCATAATACGCCGGCTGATATCTGTAACTTCCGGCGACGCACGTTATAGTATGTACTAACTGTTATGCGTGACCATGAAGTCTACAATATAGCGTAGTTTTTCTAATCACTAGGTACATACATAAAACATTTAATAGTACTCTAGGTGACTAGCTTCCTATCAGTGAAAACAATTTTAAGATGATAATAATATTTTCTGAAACTACCCTCTACATACATACCTACTACAAACCACCTTTTTATTAATAGTGTAGTTAAGAAACATTCTTCTAATCTCTAATATATAAAATTCTCCTGTCACGGTGTTTGTAATTATACTCCTCCGAAATAGCTCGCCCGTTTTTGTGAAATTTTGTGTACATTAGGTTAGGTTAGGTCTGAGAATCGGACATGGCGCTGTATGGTGCACCGGTGTGGGCGGGATCTCTGACTGCAATGCAGAACAGAACCCTCTTGTGGAGACCACAAAGGGTCGTGGCGGTCAGAGCTATACGTGGATACCGCACGGTGTCCACCGAGGCAGCGTGCGCGTTGGCTGGGACTCTCCCATGGGACTTGGAGGCAGAGGTGCTCGCCGAAGTTTACCAGCGGCGGGTGGAGCATGCGAGGTTGGACGGCGGTCACCTTCCACTTGAGGCCACGTGGCGCGACGACGCTCGTTGTGTTGCCATGGCTCGGTGGAAAGCACGGCTGGAGGCGCCTCGGGCCGGTCTTCGGACCATAGAGGCACTCCAGCCAGTGCTAGAGGAGTGGGCGGGGCGGCAGCATGGGGTCCTTACCTTCCGGCTAGCGCAGGTATTGTCGGGGCATGGGTGCTTTGGCAAATACCTGCACAAGGTCGCAAGGAGGGAACTGACCCCAAGCTGTCACCACTGCGATTGCAGCGAGGATACGGCGCAGCACACGCTCGAGTCTTGCCCGGCCTGGGCGGTGGAGCGCCGTGATCTCGCTGCAATAATAGGAGGAGATCTCTCGCTGCCGACCATCGCTTCTGCCATGGTTGCCAGTGAGAGAAATTGGACGGCGGTCGCAACTTTCTGTGAGGTGGTAATCTCGCAGAAGGAGGCGGCGGAGCGACTCAGGGAGGAAAGTGCCCTGGCTGGGTCGCTCCGTCGCCGGCGAGCCGGGCGGCGGAGGCGCGTCTATGCGCGCCTCTTGCCGCCCTAGCCGGGGCCGCGGGTAGTCGGATCGGGGACGTCAGTCTGACTATCCGCAATAGAGCCCACCACGTAGAGGTGACGTCCCGGTGTGCCCAGACGTCACCCTTGAGAGGATGCTCTCGGAGCAACCGCTGGGTGGGCAACTGATGGCGGAATCACCGCAGTACCAGTGCCCAATCCTCAGCTGAGTTAGGCACACGGGGGGGGTTTTAGTGGGTGAGGGCCCCACACTACCCTTCTGTTATCCCCGAACAGTGGGGTGTGCGGTCAGGCATTTCCCCTTCCTCAACAAAAAAAAAAAAAAAAAAAAAGGTCTGAGAATCGGACATCTATTTTTCATCCCCCTAAGTGTTAAGGGTTTTCCACCCCCAACAATAATATGGTAAAACAACGTTTGCCGGGTCAGCTAGTATACAATATAAAAAGAAAACTAAAAACTTATTTAAGTTATTTATTATATTTTCTTAAATTATTGAGATTATTTCTGGCAGTCTTGAATGTTGGGTCTATTTCCAAAGCTTTTGCATACATTTCCTTTGCCAAACTGTATTTTTTCCATCGATGGTAAAGCACACCTGCAAAGAAAAGGAAAATATACTAAATAAAAAAAATATACCTGGGCCCTGAGTCGGGTATTTCAACGGTGTCACAACTGTACCATTATTGTACCATTATGGTGCAATAGTAAAGTTTTTGGTAGTCTACTATTAATGTGTCGTCATAACGACTTCATCATTGTCTTACAATTGTCAAAGTGACATAAATTGCTAGTCTCGTACACAACTGCTTCACAATTGCAATTCAATGACTGAAATGTTTCGGTAGTCTGCTATTTTGAATTTGACAGTAATATTTTTAAATTGTCCTGTGTCGACAGATTGCCATAAATAAAAAATAGATAGATAGAAATATTAGAAATTGTTCTTTGTAATTTATTGCAATTTACTAATCTCCTAAACTTCACATTGCTTTTTATACTAATAAATAGTATGTACAAATATATTTAAACGAAGTCTAGCATGATTAAATCTTTAAATTTATTAGTAGTTTTTCGAAAATCACTTCAACTAACGCATTTTTTAAAAACGGCAACACATACATACCATTCTAACACAATCCATAGATAAAAGAGACCGAAAATTCAATGCATAGATAAAAGAGATCGACAATTCTATTACCATTGAAAGACCGTTATGACGGCTATAGCAGACTACGGATATTTGACTTCAATTGCAACGGTATCGTGCCGGTATTGTGCCGGTATGACAATTGTTCCAAAATAGTGGACTTGAGCACCTGTAGTACATTTATGGCTTTCAAAAATAGATTTTTATGTAAAACTAGCTGGCCCGGCAAACGTTGTTTTGCCATACCAAAAAAAAGTTTAAAAAAAAAATTTAAAAAAATCAACTATAAACCTCACGGAGCCCGAGACCTTTCCAACGAATGCAAAACCGTGGAAATCGGTTCGTGCGTTCTGGAGTTACAGCGTCAGGAAGGAAAACCCGACTTATTTTTATTATGTAAAATAAGACCAATACCATAATTCCAAAAAATATCCACGATATTTAAGGGTGTTTTATTTAATTATAAACTAAACAAATTATTTTATTGACAATTAGACACACATTTCATACACTTCCATACATTTATACGACATTTGTACGTATACGCTTACGTGCACCTAGTACACGTGGCCAGTTATTCAACGCTGATTTTAACGACGAACCATATTAAAACCTTACCTCTCTCTCTATCTCTTTTCAGCCTATTAACGTCCCATTTTTGGGTACTATTGGGATTATGGTCTACTGGGCTGCGCTGACCAGGAGTGTTGGTACGGTTTATTTTCAAGGTTTCTGTCTCTTACAGAGGATGTTATATATGGACAATATTTCTTAGCTGGCTTTTACAGCACCCTGGGGAAGAAATGGTGTGGTGACACTTGTATTCTGAATCTGCCACCACACGGACATAACGGAACACAACAAACCTTACCTAGGTTAGCATAATGTATAGCTTGTACTTCTTTGTCTAACAATTTTATTACTTTCTTAAAATGTGATTCAGCTTCACTATAACGATTTAATTTACCATACATATTGGCTATGGCAAAATTAATTGATGGTGCGTCTGGCAGTTCTGTGAGAGCATTCGGTATTATTTTCAATGCTCTTTCTATTTGATCTGTAATATTAAAAGCAATTAAGGGCCTACATCAATATTATTCAATATCATCGCCGACACGTACATATTAACACAGCCAGTAGGCACAGAAAATGAAGAATTAGGGATACTTTTCCTATTTACTCAAAATCTACTAAATATATTTTAATTCTGATTTACGTGTTTCTATATATAATAGTTACTTATGTTTTTAAAGTTATTTTATTAGTTAATACGCGATAATAGACCGACAAATGAAAAAAATAAAAAATTAGAGAGGTTGTTTCGCTAAGATTTTCTATCGAGAAAACTTTTTTCAATCGCGTTTCTGAGTTTATGCGATCCTAGATCATATATTGAAAAAACATATACTTAAAAATTAGAGCTCTAGCCATTCAATCTAAAGAAACAATGAAAACTTCGTACGTAGAAAAATGCACGAAGCTATTTTGGTATCCTCTTAAACATGTTACTCCATTGTTTAGCTTTAGATAATGGATAGGTATTTAGAAAACTAGCTTTTTCCCGCAACTTCGTACGTGTGGAATTTAGAAATCCATCTTTACTTATTATAAAACAAAGTCGTTATTTTTGTTTGTATGTCCTTATGTGAGCTTATATCTTCAAAACTACGCAACAGATTTTGATACGGTTTTTTAATATATAGATTGGTTCAAGAGGATGACTTTTTTGTATAATTTGGTTTGATTTTTAAATGCCAAGCGTACAAAGTTGAGGGCAACAGCTAGTTAGGTATAAAAAAAGCCATGTAAATGCATACCTGTATTATCCATTAATGCTAATAAGTTTGTCCAAGCCAATACATGTTTTGGATTCAGATGAATAGCATGATACCAACTATTGATAGCATCTTCAGGTTTATTCAACTCCAAATACTGGAAAAAAAATTTGGCGTTGGAAATACTTTTTAAACGACTTCAAAAAAACAAGAAAGGTTCTCAATTCGTCTGTATGTGTTTTTTATGTTTGTTACCTCATAACTTTTAACTGGGTTTTAATAATCCTTTTTTTATTTGAAAGCTGGTGGTTCCCGTGCAGTCCCAATGGCACCAGGTCAGGATCTGATGGTTATCTCCTAAGAAATGGAGGAAAGCCCTCAAATTGCAAAGGCAAATAAAGTCGGTTAACGGTATTTTTTAAATACCCTATTTTTGATATCATTTCTACGTACACAATTAAACTTAACTAAACGTTAAAATTGACGGCGTCATTAACACAATTCGGCAATGATAACTGAACTTTCTTGTTATAAAAACTGTGCATATTTTTAATTTTAATTAGATTAACGATTAAAATAAATAAAATAAATATTCAGGACATTTCACAGAACGTCCTCTGATCCCAAAGTAAGCTATATTTCTATGCTTGTATTATGGGTACCAGATACGGATATAATACATATACTACTTTTCTTTTGTAAATACATACTTATAATACATAGAAAACACCTTAAGAGGATACCAAAATAGCTTCGTGCATTTTTCTACGTACGAAGTTTTCATTGTTTCTTTAGATTGAATGGCTAGAGCTCTAATTTTTAAGTATATGTTTTTTCAATAGATGATCTAGGATCGCATAAACTCAGAAACGCGATTGAAAAAGTTTTCTCGATAGAAAATCTTAGCGAAAATACCTCTCTCATTTCTTATTTTTTTCATTTGTCGGTCTATTATCGCGTATTAACTAATGAAATAACTTTAAACACATAAGTAACTATTATATATAGAAACACGTAAATCAGAATTAAAATATATTTAGTAGATTTTGAGTAAACAAAAAAAATATCCCTAATTCTTCATTTTCTATACCTACTAGCTGTGTTAATATGTACATGTCGACGATAATATTGATGTAGGCCCTTAACGATTTTAATTGATATAAATGTGTACAACAAAATAGCCAATTAATCAAAATAAGAGTTTTCATTTTTTACTCCGTGTGGTGACGTATTAAGAATACAAGTGTCACCACCCCATCTTCTCCCAAGAGTGCTGTAAAAGTTAGCTAAGGGATATTTCACACAGTTAACATCTTCTGTGAGAGAAGGAAAACTCGAAAAAAAAATCCTGTGCCAACACGCCTGGTCAGCGCGGCACAGTAGACCATAATCCCTCCCAAAGTGAAGGAGCTCCGTGCCCAGCAGTGGGACGTAAATGGGCTGGAGAAGAGGTACCGATGTTAGCAAAATATAACATAAAAAATCATTGTCTCACCAGATTTCCTAAGTTGTAATAGCAATCGGGATAATTTTTTCTATAACTTATAGCAGTTTTGTATGCTATCTGTGATTCATTAAAACGTCTAGTGTGAGCAAACACTATTCCCAAGTTCATCCAAGCAGCTGGGAAGTCCTTCCTGTCGAAATTGTAAAAAACAATAGAATACACTAGCTGGCCCTGCAAACGTTGTTTTGCCAATAAAAAAAAAGGAAAAAGGAGATGTCCGATTCTCAGACCTAACGGATATGTACACAAAATTTCACGAAAATCGGTCGAGCCATTTTATATATTAGATATTATACTGTAGTGACGGATTAAGAATACAAGAGTCACCGTCCGTCAAAGTACAAGAGTCTAAGTTCGTCAAAGTTAACATTGACAAATAGTGTTATTGACACTATCAAAATTCATTTTTCGCTTAGTTTAGTTATGCACATAGAATTGATACCAATCAATACTAATATTATAAAGCGGAAGAGTTTGTTTGTTTGTTTAAAGGCGCTAATCTCAGGAACTACTGGTCCGATTTTAAAAATTCTTTTTTTGTTGTTTAGTCCATTTATAGGGGAAGGCTATAGGCTATATAACATATACGTGACGCTGTGACCAATGGGAGCGAAGTAACAGTGAAAAATGTTGCAAAAACGGGAAAAAAAATCTAATTTCGACGCGGACGGAGTCTCGGGCAACAACTAGTAATAAATATAATGTTACTTGAGTGTGACAGCTGCTTGTAGATAATGTTCCGCTTCATTGTACTGTTTCTGATTCTTCAATATGTTCGCTAAATTGTTCATTGCTTGATAATATTCAGGATATAATCTGAAATAAATAAATAAATATTCATGGACATTTCACACAACGTCCTCTGGTCCCAAGCTAAGCTTATTTGCTTGTGTTATGGGTACCATAATACGGATATACTACATATACTACTTTTCTTTTGTAAATACATACTTGTAATACATAGAAAACACCCAGACGCAGTACAAACATTTACAAATAAACAACAAAAAAATAAATAAACAGTACAAATATACAAACTTTACTTGTTATAAAACAAACTCGTTATTTTTGTATGTATGTCCTTATGTGACCTTATATCTGCAAAACTACGAAACGGATTTTGATGCGGTGTATTTCAAATGATAGAGTTGTTCAAGAGAATGGCTTTTTTGTATAATTTCTTAAGTTTCTAAATTCCACACGAAGTGGCGGGCAACAGCTAGTATATACATATTTATGTCAATCTTGAAAAAAAACTATATTAAAATTTGACGTAAGCTTAAGGGCCTACATCAATATTATTCAATATCATCGCCGACACGTACATATTAACACAGCCAGTAGGCACAGAAAATGAAGAATTAGGGATACTTTTCCTATTTACTCAAAATCTACTAAATATATTTTAATTCTGATTTACGTGTTTCTATATATAATAGTTACTTATGTTTTTAAAGTTATTTCAATAGTTAATACGCGATAATAGACCGACAAATGAAAAAAATAAAAAATTAAAGAGGTTGTTTCGCCAAGATTTACTATCGAGAAAACTTTTTTCAATCGCGTTTCTGAGTTTATGCGATCCCAGATCATATATTGAAAAAACATATACTTAAAAATTAGAGCTCTAGCCATTCAATCTAAAGAAACAATGAAAACTTCGTACATAGAAAAATGCATGAGCTATTTTGGTATCCTCTTAAACTTAAAGTGACCTAACTCAAACACAAAACATTAGACCATAAAAATTTACTTTCACAAAATATAAAATATTGCTCTTTTTATCACACCAAAAATTATAATTTAAAAAACCAAAGATTATAAAAAAATCTATATGTACGTGTTGTACATATAGATTTTTTTAAGCATCAATTATCTAATATCTATGTCAGGGCTGTCCAAACTATACACCTTCGCGGGCTAATTAAATTTCATGCAAAAGCTGGAGGGCCAGAAAAATATTTTCAGTTGTCAAGTAAATAAAATACAGGGTAATTTTGTCTTTCTATGTTTATTGATTTTTCGTTAATTTATGTTTAACAATAGTATCGTAGTCTTTAAAATGCGTGTCGCGGGCCGCATGAAAACAAACCGCGGGCCGCATGCGGCCCGCGGGCCTTTGTTTGGACAGCCCTGATCTATATTATTACTAGCTGACCCGGCAAACGTTGTTTTGACATACAAATGTCAGGAAGGCGTGGGGAGGTGTTTAAAAAATAGATGTTGTCCGATTCTCAGACCTAACGGATATGTATATAAATTTTCATAATAATTGGTCAAGCCGTTTCGGAGGAGTATGGTAACTAAGACTGTGACACGTGAATTTTATATAAGACTAGCTGACCCGGCAAACGTTGTTTTGCCATACAAATGTCAGTGGGGGGAGGGGTTTGAAAAATAGATGTTGTCCGATTCTCAGACCTACTGAATATGCATGTAAAATTTTATAAAAATCGGTCAAGCTGTTTAGGAGGAGTACGGTAACTAACATTGTGACATGGAAATTTAATATATTAGAAGATTACCTTATAGCTTCTCGATATTCATCAATCGCCCAAGTTGTTTGATGTTTAGCATCAGCCACTTTAGCGACATTATAGTGGACTTTAGCGTTTAACGGACAAACAGGCAAAGCACTAACAAATAAGTTGTATTCATTTTGCCAATCCCTTGACCTTTGCCAACAACGTACAGAATATGTTAAAAGTAGCAATAGGAACAATAACACTCCAAGCTGGAAAGGAAAATCTATATTTAATATTATAAAGTTGAAGAGTTTGTTTGTTTATTTGAATGCGCTAATCTCAGGAACCACTGAACTGAGTTGAAAAATTATCATTAAAATTATTATTATTATTTTAAACACCCTTGCTCGTAAAGCTGATGTAATTCCACCGGTTTTAAATATGTAAAGCGGGTCATAAAAAACGCGTGTGTTACCAAAGCGAATAGTTAAGTTATAGTCCATACAAATTTCATAACAGTATTATTTGCCATTTCAAATATGGAACTGATCGCCGCCGCACGACTCGAGCAGCGCGCTGTTGCTATTCAAATTTCGAATTAATCGCCGCGCGGCGCCAGTCAGTAGGCAGCGCTAGCGCGCTGTTAAAATGGCGGGAAAGCAACAGTGTGCATTCACAGATTGAGTTTATTTAATGTTTTTTTTTCTGTTTCCTCGCAAATGTGTTAAAAAACGTCGTACGATATACGTGCGTATTGGTTATAACATGCTGAAATTCTGCCTCGCATGTTATACCTAACCATCTTAACGCACTAATATCGTAATGTACTAATAAAACATTATTATTATTATAAATTATTATCCGAGTGTTGGAAACATTTATCGATGCTAGCTATAGGCTATATAACATCACTATGCGACTAAAAGGAGCAGAGTATTAGTGGAAAGTGTTGCAAAAACTGTCAAAATTTTATACAGCTAGTAATATACAAAAAAGAAAAAAAATATTTATTAATAATATAGATCTTCTAGGTATTAATATGGACATATCTTTGCATCCCCCGATAACCCCTGCTTCATGACTAAGACCAGACAAGTTGATCATAATTGGCATTGTTCATAATTTTTGACCTGCTGTTTTTATATTTTTTTTTAGAAAATATAGACTATTTTAAGCAACTAATTTCATTCAATATTATTGAAATATTCACTATACACAATTTAAAAAGATACATAAAGAATATTATTTTAAATGTTGTGACGTCATCGTTGTACGCAATATGTGTATTGACTTTTCCTGATAGACTTAAAGCGGGGTTTACACGGGTACACAATTTTTGCCGCGCGGCGTAAATCGACCATCTAAACGGCAATTCGGCTAGGTCGCAAGTGACTAAAGCCGCAAGCCCCAAAGTCGGGTAGCATCCGACTTTGGCCGCGCGGCATCCAGCCGCATGCGACTGGTGACTAAAATCGACCGTGTAAACGATCAGTTGCAGGCGATCGCCCGCCGCATGCAGGTGTTTCTTCTTTCTTTTTGTTTTTCTTCTCTCTTTATTCTTTAAACAATTGTTGAATAATTGAATAATTAATTATTTCAATTCCGGCAGAAACAGCTATTCTACTCAACATTTTCGATGGAAATGACCGAGCCGCATGCGATTTTAGTAACCTGTGTAAATAGGGCTAGCGATGCGGCTTGGTGAGGCAATTTGTGAAACGACTCGCCGCACGGCGAAAATCGACCCGTGTAAACGCGCCTAAAGACAGATTGCAATACATCTTTTCAAAGTTGCCAAGTTGATTTAATAGACCAATTTCAACTCCACCACAGAGTAGTATATCCCTCAGAACAGCTTAATATTTTAAGTCCTTCATTTCAAGGGCAAATAGAGATTTGCTTATTTGGAAAAATAATCGTTAATTTAGCAAATTTTCCGATAAAAACTCTCTACTCCCCGAAATGGTTCTTGAATTAAGAGTTTTAAAAAAATATGAACAATGCCAATTATTTCTCATAGTTGTATTGTCTATCTACATAATTATTATAGAACACACCTTACATGTAATCAGAGATCTCTTATACAGTAGTCTGTTCAGTCCCATAACAATAAGTAAACAATATCCAGCAGAGGATATATACAATATTCGTTCAGCTATCACAAAACCGACGGGATAAAATATATTAGCGGCCGGTAAAAATGGTACCACTGCCAAAGAGACAGCTAATAGTATCACCCTGAAATAAAAAAAAAAATAAGTCAAGTGCGAGTCGGACTCGCGCACGAAGGGTTCCGTACCATTAATTATGCAACATAAGGCAACGTTATTAGTATCAAGCAAGAAACGAGCCCCCCTTAAATATTTATTTTATTTTATTTTTAGTATTTGTTGTTATAGCGGCAATAGAAATACATCATCTGTGAAAATTTCAACTGTCTAGCTATCACCGTTCTTGAAATACAGCCTTGTGACAGACGGACGGACGGACGGACGGACGGACGGACGGACAGCGAAGTCTCAGTAATAGGGTCCCGTTTTTACCCTTTGGGTACGGAACCCTAAAAAACTATCTACTATATAAAAATAAGTCGGGTTTTCCTTCCTGACGCTATAACTCCAGAACGCACGGACCGATTTCCACGGTTTTGCATTCGTTGGAAAGGTTTCTTGGGCTCCGTGAGGTTTATAGTTCATGTTTTTTAAAATTTTTTTTTTTTACTTTTTTTTTGGTATGGCAAAACAACGTTTGCCGGGCCAGCTAGTTATTATTATATCCTATGAAACCAACAAGACATAGAGCACCAATACATTCTATTGTCTTTGAGAAATATACTGCCGCATCGGCGCGGTGCCGAGGTAACGCACACAAACAGTATAAAGTAATTTTGGTCATAAAAAGGCTGCTTTGTAATGTCAACTCCTACTGTATTAATGCTCTAAGTATTCATTTTGCCTAAGAGTTCATCCGCTTTTGTACGCATTCTCCTCCTATACAACTTGATCCATACATACTTAAAAAATTTTGAGCGTATACTCAGTCATCTAAGAACGTGCTGTATATTTTTATGCCTATGAGTTAAGGTCCCCGCCGCAGATTAACTAAATAGTGAATACGTGTTCAATATTGAAAATACGTACCTTAAGCCTGGCTAAATCGTATTTTTGGATGTAATAAAATTCATATAACGTGTATTTTTCGCAAACTACAAACATGACTTTTAAGAGCAATAAAACAAGAAATTACATTGGGACGAGAAGACCTGTCTATGGTTCAAATTAACCTGCGTCGTGTATAATAGACTCACAATACTTATAACATAATTATTTACGCCCACATAGATATTTAAGTGGCTTCAAACCGGCTCTGATAAGTAGCCATAGACACTATGTGGGTTCTCTAAAGCAGGTGAAAAGCGGTGCAAAGTTATTATATAACATAGAATTACCTGTTACTTTTCTTATTTCTGCCTTTTATAATTGCCCATAGAAGTAATAATCCATAAGCGTACATTAACAGTACAAGAATAAGTCTAGTATCAGTGATTTTGTCTATCAACTGCACACATCCCATTGACCAATCATAACACAACCATTTGGGCCAAATAAGAAGAAGACCGTTTAAAAAATATATATAGTTATAGGTTGCAAACTGTAAAAAAATATTTAATTCAAATTATTTAGCCAAAAAATGCGTAAATATCATTAGTAGCAAAGTTGCATAATTTTTAACCGCACAGAACATTTAAAATGATAGTGACTTAACTCGAAAAACACAACTATTTTGGAGTATACAAGAGGGCTTTTGCGCAATCTAAAAGTTTGGTAAATGTCTTATGGTGAGTTATTATTTGCGTATTTAAGGGCCTGCATCAATATTATCGTCGACATGTACATATTAACCCAGATAATAGGTATAGAAAATGAAGAATTACGGATATTTTTTTTATTTACTCAAAATCTACTAAATATATTTTAATTCTGATTTACGTGTTTATATATACAATAGTTACTTATGTTTTTAAAGTTGTTTCATTAGTTAAATACGCGATAATAGTCCGACAACTGAAAAAAATAAAAAATTAGAGAGGTTGTTTCGCCAAGATTTTCTATCGAGAAAACTTTTTTCAATCGCGTTTCTGAGTTTATGCGATCCTAGATCATATATTGAAAAAACATATACTTAAAAATTAGAGCTCTAGCCATTCAATCTAAAGAAACAATGAAAACTTCGTACGTAGAAAAATGCACGAAGCTATTTTGGTATCCTCTTAATACGCCGCGCTGCTTGTATTAGATATTTTAAGTTGGGTCATTATCGTTTTAAGCGTAGAATTGTTATTAAGAGGATACCAAAATAGCTTCGTGCATTTTTCTACGTACGAAGTTTTCATTGTTTCTTTAGATTGAATGGCTAGAGCTCTAATTTTTAAGTATATGTTTTTTCAATATATGATCTAGGATCGCATAAACTCAGAAACGCGATTGAAAAAAGTTTTCTCGATAGAAAATCTTAGCGAAACAACCTCTCTAATTTTTTATTTTTTTCATTTGTCGGTCTATTATCGCGTATTAACTAATGAAATAACTTTAAAAACATAAGTAACTATTATGTATAGAAACACGTAAATCAGAATTAAAATATATTTAATAGATTTTGAGTAAATAGGAAAAGTATCCCTAATTCTTCATTTTCTGTGCCTACTGGCTGTGTTAATATGTACGTGTCGGCGATGATATACAATAATATTGATGTAGGCCCTTAAGAGTGTAAACTATACCTTTGTAAAAAGTGTTCTTGAGAACGCTGTTGGATTATCTGTTGGTTTAAACTCAGGTCTAGTTTTTCCCATTACAATCCATCTTCCATACAAAAGGCCGGCTGCTCCTAACATCAGGATAGCCATTCTTGCTCTAAAATCAACATCTCTAAATAATAGATTCTTATTATTAATTAATTTCTTCAAATTATTAGTGTCTTTTCGTTTTTGCCTTGATTTTGTTGTTATTTCGTAAATTAAACAGAAGCCCTATAATAGAAATGTATTTGTATTTAAACCAACATGGTTATTGCCAGTGTGCTATAAAGAGGGCTGTGTTCGGTTTTTCTCTACATGATGAGATGCAGAATATGGTGATCCATAGGACTAGTGTCTACGAAATAGCGCGAAAAGTTAGCTTGCTCGACGGTGCAACGACCGTTGTGCAAGGTCTTCAAGTGACGACCACGTACGACTACGAAATGTAAGGCGGTCCCCAAGAACCTGGGACTGATGATATTGTCAATATGCCGGGAGACGCTGAATGCAGATAGCACAGTACTGTGTATTGGGCGTTCTATGGAGGAGGCTACATCCAACAGTAAATGGAGAAAGGCAGATACCTCCACTCTGGTAGAGTATTTATTCTACTATGCCATGCTGAGCAAATATCTCACAGAGAAATATATATTTTTATAGTCTTACTAGCTGACCCGGCAAACGTTGTTTTGCCATACTAAAAAAAAAAGTTTGAAAAATAGATGTTGGCCGATTCTCAGACCTACTGAATATAAATAAATAAATATTCATGGACATTTCACACAACGTCCTCTGGTCCCAAGCTAAGCTTATATGCTTGTGTTATGGGTACCAGAATACGGATATACTACATATAATACTTTTCTTTTGTAAATACATACTTATAATACATAGAAAACACCCAGACGTAGTACAAATATTTGTATGACATTTATGGATATCACACAAATGATTGTCCCAAGCGGGAATCGAACCCGCGACCTCGTAAACGGCAGTCCATTACATAAACCACTCCACCACGAAGCCCGTCAAATATAAATATAATATGTATATGTAAATATAATGTGAATATGTATGCAAAATTTGAGAAGAATCGGTCAAGCCGTTTCGGAGGAGTACGGTAACTAACACTGTGACACGTAAATTTTATATATTAGATTTTATCTTTAAACTGGCTGTTACAGCACCCTGGAGAGGAAATAACGTGGTGGTATTTGTATTTTTATATAATTACTAGCCGACCCGGCAAACGTTGTTTTGCCATACAACTGTTAGGGGTGGACCACCCTTAACATTTAGGGGGATGAAAAATAGATAGTAGCAGATTCTCAGACCTACTGAATACGCATATAAAATTTGGTAATAATCGGTCGAGCCGTTTCGGAGGAGTACGGTAACTAACACTGTGACACGTGAATTTTATATATTAGAAGAGAAGACTAGCTGCTACCCGCGACTCCGTACGCGTGGAATTTACAAAACTTTCCCTGTTTTTGCAACATTTTTTACTTATGCTTTGCTCCTATTGGTCGCAGCGTGATTTTGTATAGCCTAAAGCCTTCCCCTATAAATGGACTATATAACAAAAAAAGAATTGTTCAAATCGGACCAGTAGTTACTGAGATTAGCGTGTTTAAATAAACAAACAAACTCTTCGGCTTTATAATAATATTGATATAGATATCTATTTTATTTTTTTCATTAAAAAATACTCACCAATACAGTGACACCGTTTTCCTTACATAGCATTGATATTGCTGCTAAAATCACAGCAGCAACTAAATTGACATACTTATATCTATGATTATTTACTGCTTCATAATAACATATGAATGATAGAAAAAATGTAATGGCTGCCAAGAGATCAGCTCTGCCAACAACACCAGACACTGCCTCTACATGTACTGGATGTATAGCAAATAATAAAGTTGATAAATATGGAATATCCATCCACCATTTTATTTGTCTCTGCTCAAATATTTTTTTATGATTGTCTTCATCCTGTATGCCTTTGCCTGAATTGTAAATTAAACATTCAAATACTTTCCATAGAAGTATACAGCTGATCGCATGGCATATTAAATTTGTTACTTTGAATTGGAATACTGACAGACTTTTGTTATTCAGCAAATAATTCAACCTTAAAAATAAATAGTTTTTATTAATACTTAAACTAATTCAATAAGTACCTAAACAAGGCAGGCCAATTAGTATGTGTTTTTAGAGTTTTATTAAGTTTCAAGTGATCTTTGAAAAATATGTAAAGGATAAGAACTCAAAAACACGCTTGAAAATATTATTTTACATTATTTATATTATTTTACATTATTACATTATCAGCTGTCCATAATATGTGTGTAACATTTCAGATAAATCTAACAGTAACTAATGTAAGTAGGTGAAAATCACTTTCAAAGATTCCGTTATATAGCTTAATAAATTGATAGATACATAATAAGCTTATAAAAGCATGTTAATATTTAACAATATAATAAGTAACATGAATAGCTAAAGATAAGCTAAGGAGTTGTATGCTAAAAACTAGCTGTTGCCAGCGACTTCATATGCATGGAATTTAGAAAATGTTTCCCCTTTTTATAACATTTTTCACTGATGCACTACTCCTATTGGACACAGTGTGATGTTGATTTATTATGTATGTAGGCACTTTCCAAAACTGAAAAAAATTATAAAATCGGACCAGTGGTTCCAAAGATTAGCGCATTCAAACAAACAAACTTATCAGCTTTTTAATATTAGCATATATATAAATAAATTTTAGTTTACTTAGTAGGCCTTTGATGTGTAAGCAAAGTTGGTGAAGCCAGCAAGCAATCTATTGACAATACCGTGCGTCAGTCATTGCTAGAGAAAGTCTTTTAACTTAATAAAAATGAAGTCTTAAAAAGTTCTTTCCTCGTGAATACAAAATTATTTAAAAATATTACCTGAACGATAATATTGTAAGAGGGCGATAAGATTTGTGACTTAAATTGGAGTAAATATTCGTGCCCCAGAAGTCATTTAGAAATAGATTCGACGACAATTCTGAAGTAACGTCCTTATTTTTAACTACAGCCTCCGAATCATCAAAAACAAATTCACCATTTAGAGTAAATAGAAATGGTACACAAGATAAACATATTAAAAATAATAGCTTTTTGACCATTTTATCACTCTACAATACGCTTGCTTATCTAATAGCAAACCACAGCAAACATAGTCCTTTCATGTGTAATTTAAAATTTAAATAAAGCAAAGCATAAAAATGATTTAACCCAAACCAATTTCCAATTCATCTTGAATTCATTCATATTCATATTTCATATACTATTGTCTATATTATTTTACTCTTTGACTATTGTATACTATACTATACTAGGTACATCATCAACACAGAATAGATCACAGAATAGATAGAAGATGATTGGATGATCCTCAATGATCACGAAGTATAGATACAAGGAGTCCGAACGTAATGTTGAACGAATGGTCTCAATTTATGGGACAGATTTTTACCGGTAGAGTGCGCCATTTTTCAAGAAGTACTCGTTTGAACTATTGACACTTGTGGAAAAAAATATTCTGAGAAACGTGGATATAAATATAAGTTTTAGGAAATTTTTCGAGTGCTTTAAACCCAACAATACAGAGAAGGTCAAGAGATATTCTGATATTCTATACTAGCATCGGTACGTCCTGAATACTTGCGCAGCCAGTGGCAGAAAATAGAACTATGATCTGGGTTGGTTATTGTGTACACGAAATATTATGGAAAAGCCTATACCGTTCGGACTCCTTGTATCTATACTTCGTGCTCAATGATCATCAACTTCAACAACAAACCCCGTTTTCCAATGGAATAGCATAATGCGACTAGTGCCGCACAATGCTGACGCTTAATTGGAACGTGAATTAGTTTTAAAATGCGCCAACTGAGTGCGTTAAGTACAGTGTTAAAAAAAAAATCTCAAATAAACATTATTTTTTCAACACTGAACTTAGCGCACTCTGCTGGTGCATTTTAAGTTTTAAAATGCACCAGCAGAGTGCGTTCCAAGATTCACGTTCCAATTAAGCGTCAGCATCACGAAGTATAGATACAAGGAGTCCGAACGGTATAGGCTTTTCCATAATATTTCGTGTACACAATAATAAACCCAGATCATAGTTCTATTTTCTGCCACTGGCTGCGCTAGTATTCAGGACGTACCGATGCTATTATGGAATTTATCAGAATATCTCTTGACCTTCTCTGTATTGTTGGGTTTAGAGCACTCGAAAAATTTCTAAAAATTTCCTGAAACTTATATTTAATTGCACGTTTCTCAGAATATTTTTTTCCACAGGTGTCAATAGTTCAAACGAGTACTTCTTGAAAAATGGCGCGCTCTACCGGCAAAAAATCTGTCCCTAAAATCGAGACCATTCGTTCAACATTACGTTCGGACTCCTTGTATCTATACTTCGTGGTCAGCATTGTGCGACATTGTGCGGCACTTAGTCGCATTATGCTCTGCCATTGGAAAACGGGGTGAGTGTTCAAGGCAACGCTTCGCACAATCGAGCACTCTCAAAAGTGATGCGTGCAATCGATACCAACTTCAGCGACAGAAAATTAACAAGTATTTTATCTTTAAATTGGCATTGATTGAAATTTTATTTATTTAATATCGTTAATAATATTATTTATTGTAAAAAAATTTTTAAGGCTTTTGTTTCGTCGGAGTTTAGTTGGAAATAATCAAAGTTAATTCAAGCTGTGTTTAAAAAAATATATATAAGTATGGATGAAGGTACAAACAATGACGTTTTTTAGGGTTCCGTACCCAAAGGGTAAAAACGGAACCCTATTACTGAGACTTTGCTGTCCGTCCGTCCGTCTGTCACCAGGCTGTATCTCAAGAACGGTGATAGCTAGACAGTTGAAATTTTCACAGATGATGTATTTCTATTGCCGCTATAACAACAAATACTAAAAATAAAATAAAATAAATATTTAAGGGGGACTCCCATACAAAAAACTGATTTTTTTTACCGTTTCTTGCTCGATACTAATAACGTTGCCTTATGTTGCATAGATAATGGTACGGAACCCTTCGTGCGCGAGTCCCACTCGCACTTGACCAATTTTTTATATTCCACACTTTTAATGTGAATTCAATTTTATTTTAGTATTTTTTTTTCAACATTGAACTTAGCGCACTCTGCTGGTGCATTGTGCGGCACTGAGTCGCATTATGCTCTGTAATTGGAAAACTAGCTCTGTGAGTAAAAATGGAGGAAAGCGATATAGATTTAACTACTCACTTTTGAAATAATACTCTGTGCACTCTAGGCACTAGGGTGGCCTAGGTTGTCTGTGCTTTTGTTTAATCTTCTATCTATTCTGTGTTAATCATGTTTGTTTATTTGGTTTGGAGGTTATCGAGTTTTTATCTTGTATCATTTTGAAATAAATTACCAAAATAAATTGCTAGAAAATTACTTTTTTTATTGACTTAGAACTTATAGAAAATGGAATTTACTCGAATCTTATCATCATTTCATGGCGCTCTTCTTTCTGCAGATAACGTTCACAGCTTTGCTACAATTTTTTCCAAAGGTACCGCCTTTAGCTTATATTTTTGTTTTACCTTAATCAATAGTCCAAATATTCAATTTATTTTAATACTTAATGTATTTACCTACTTACCTGTATCTTTTGGGGGATAGACTCACTTATAGGTTATGTTAATTCTGTTTCTTTGTTATCTAAAAAAAAAATTGGTCAAGTGCGAGTCGGACTCGCGCACGAAGGGTTCCGTACCATTATCTATGCAACATAAGGCAACGTTATTAGTATCGAGCAAGAAACGGTAAAAAAATCATGTTTGTTGTATGGGAGCCTCCCTTAAATATTTATTTTATTTTTAGTATTTGTTGTTATAGCGACAATACAAATACATCATCTGTGAAAATTTCAACTGTCTAGCTATCACCGTTCTTGAGATACAGCCTGGTGACAGACGGACAGACAGCGAAGTCTCAGTAATAGGGTCCCGTTTTTACCCTTTAGGTATGGAACCCTAAAAAGATATAAATGTTGTTTTTTTCAGGCTTTTGATCAGGTTATCCGTTCTTGCTAATAGCAGTTTAGTGCCCTGCAATTTATTACACTTTTCTTGTATTCCCTATGATGTCCTATCTTTCTTCCGCACTATAGCTATTAAACTTGCGGCATTAAGATTTCTGGTTCTTTTATTAAGTGGTATTTTCAAAAATACTTTTTTAGAAAAATTGGAATTTTTGTATACTTCAGATCTGCCTTTGAGTTCTTGTTAAATTATGATTCATTTACTAAAGATTTCAAAGATCTTTTAACATTTCTATTTAATTCAATGGGACCAAGTTTGAACTATAAACTTAAATTTTAACTTTATTTTACAAAGAATACAATTTTGATTTAAAACTACCCACATTATTCTGCACTTTTTATTTTACTTCTGTTTATTAATATACAACAGTGTAGGGACACAATATACTGATTTCATTGTTTGCAAGTAGACGTATGTCAACAGGCCTATGAATGCATAAAGACCATTGTGCTAGCCACCTAAGTTATTATATACAAATATATGAAATATATTTATTACAGTATGTATGGGCCTATTGTTTGCTCGCGGGCTAATTTATTATATACAAATATATTATGTATGGATTCATTGTATGCAACACTATGCTTGTCAGCAGTATTAGTAATATATAGAAACGATTGTTCTCCTTACCTATATAAGCTATTACTATATTAAATATATGGAGTCGCAAATAACGCCATTCAAGTCTGGACGTATTTCATTTTTATCCTCTAACCGACGCACTACGACATTTACACCTAAAAACAGTAACTCTGCACCACCCAAGGTTGACTGGGAGGGAATGCGTTGGGCATTAAGTCTGTCTCTATATATCTTTTGTGTATATAAATAAAAATCTTATCTTGTTAAAAAACAAAGTATTTTTGTATTGATAAGGCGGTTTTTAATAGATTTTTAATAGGTTCAAGAGAATGGCTTTTTGTATAATTTGTTAGTTTGGTTTCTAAGTTCCACCTGTACGATGTTGTAGGCAACAGGCTAGTATGCATATATAAAAAATATTATTTAGACTAAAACTTATAATTAATGTTAAGTGGAAGTTTGTTTGTAAGTAGTAGTCTCTGAAAGCAATGAAAGAGTATTTTTTTCATGAATAGCTATATTTTCTTTGAATATTATGAAAATCAGAGTTAAGCATAAAATCCTAAAGTAGGTACCGATATAAGGAAAAAATAAATTACCCTCCCATTTGGGTCTTGACAAAATAAATAATAATAATAATAAAATATAATTTATTTCATAACCAAGTAACACTTATCCTTATGCTATGTACAAACAAAAAAATTCCAAATAAGTTAATTGTCAATGCGTTGGCGACTGTACTAGTGTAAAACTGTGTCACAGTCGCCAATAATATAATGTAATACCATTAACTTGTTTTTATTGTGATAATTTTTGTTTTAGGCGATTCAAATAAGGTCAGCTACATAGTATGCCATTTAAGGAAGTTCCTAATAGAAGAAAAATACATGGACATGTACAAGTTATTAGATGATCAGAAACTACATACTCGTAAATTTTTTTTGTTTATAATATTAAATGGAGAATTCCCTATACTAGAAGCGATGCTCGCACTTGTTCCTTTAGAGCCTTTAATCTGGTGTATACCTACTTTAGGAGAATATCTAATGTGTGAAATAATATGGGGGTTAGAAATGGGAGAATTCATTTATGAATTAATACCCAGCGGTTGGCCACAATTAGGCATTGAAGTTGCTGAAGCATTTTTAGGACACTTTAAACATTTCGAGCCAACTAATTGTCTAGATAAATTACAAAGATTATGTGTAGCATGTTATACACTCCTTTGTAGATTAACTGCATACGACTACGGAAATGAAATTGAAAATATGATAAAATCGATTTCTGAAATAATACAAAATTTTCTGAAGTATTACACTGATCTACCGAATGCACATAAATTAGATGCACTAGGTACAAATGATTTGTATAAATTTAAAGCAAATCGTTTTAAGAATATTCTCAACTTAGTACTTGAATGTTTCAATATGTTTACATCAAAGATCAGTTTTCTTGATGACCATCCTTTATATAATTTAACATTTATGAATAGTAATTTCAAAACACCCACGTGTAATGTCTGTGATAGCTCAAAAACAGAAGTATTACAATCTTTGAAGAATGTTAATGCATTCTTATTAGAAATATTTCAATTCATTGTAATGGATATCAGTGTTGATACATTTTGCGCCTGGAGTGAGTTTGAAGAGGACGGTAAAAATGTACAACAAACTATAGGCGAGCTGTGTAATAAAGTACATGTAAAGTTACAAAACATAAGCACTGTGGCAGAGCATACGGTCCTAGTAATGCTGCCTTTGATGGCTCGTAAACCTACAGATATAAAGGAATTAGTTTGCACTGTTGATACCAACACAATATTAGAGAAAATTAACAGTAATAGTGAAGAATCAGTATTATGGATACGTGCATTAGCCAATAAAGATGATTTGATCCAATTTAATGAGTTGCTTGATGTTGTATATGCAAAGATAAATGTATTTGATGAGAAAGAATCTCTGGCCTTATTCTATAAAATAAAAAATTCAGCACGGTTTAATAGAGAAAGACAAGACTTTTTGATAGCTTTGACAATCAAATTATTTGCAAAGTGCAACATAGATGAAAAACATAAGATACTGAAGGACCGCTTTAAAGATAAAGAGTTTTTTGATGCAGAAAAACCAAATGAGAATGATTTTGAGATAATGTCAAATTCAATATTCAACAAAATTATTGCAGATGTTAATTCTGATTTCTCAGATGTACTAACTGTGTTTTATCAAAGACCTCGTAGTGTATACGTTAAAATATTTAGTTTAGCATCGCAAGCTCAACTGATAAATCCGATGTTAAAAGTGATGGAATTATTGAAGGACTATGCCGATTACTATTATACGCAGGATACATTGCCTTGTGTGGTCGGATTTGTACCTTATATCGTTAAGTGCACTATGACGAATAATGACTATCGTAATATTATAAAATTTATTAGTGAAATGATAAAAAACAAGATAATATGTGAAACACAAGTGTTGATATTAGTTATAATGCCCGGTATACATGAAGCTCTTGTTCACAAACATATTCCACTATTGTATGCACTTACTCGGTTGTTAATAGCTGCATACCCTGTAAGAAAGCTAGCATCATATAAAGCACCGATGATTGTGAACATTGCACAAATTCTGAGGGTTGTACGTATGGCAGATGTCAGCATAAAAGATTTTCAACTAGAAGGATTGTATGTAGTTGAGATTGTGTTGAAATTTCTGGATAATATTATAAGCACATATAAAAATCAATTTTCTGGTAAGTAAAGATGGAAATACCATTATTTTATAAGTTTTATATTTGTTATGTTAATATTAGTATTTGTGTCAAACTCGGTAAATATTAGAGCTTAAAAACCATGGGTTTTTTAAATTACCTATAAAAAATCTAACCCAGAAAATCCATAATTAGGTAATTAAATATAATTTAGGTACATATAGTGCCTATTTCATTTCTTTTGTGCCATAAATATTGACTATGAAAATATGTACTAAACTTGTGAATAACTATTTTTATTAAAATTCAATTGGCACAAATATTAAAGTACTTAATATTTTTCGCGTTAATTTTTTTTTATGATAAAATGTTTTTGATAAATAATGTTTACCCTCAGATGCAGAAACTAATTGGTTAGTACACAAATTGTCCAATATGAACTTGTCTCCAATAAACTTCCATTATTTTAATTTCTTTTGGAAGCAAACTCACGTGAGATTGTTCGAGTCTGCGACTGGTATGCCTGTTCGGATTGATTGCAGTCCGGATTTGCTTGCTTCTAAATTGAGACAGGTTGGTACCTAGTTGAACAAACTCTTCGTCACTTGAATATTATGTAAAAAAGCTAGGGCTGCTGTACATGACATTTGTCCTAGTTTGAATATGAATATGCTCAGAAAATTTGTAAAAAGAAGGAAAACCCAAAGACTTGTTGCCAGTTAAGTTAAATAATTGGTCAAGTGCGAGTCGGACTCGCGCACGAAGGGTTCCGTACCATTATCTATGCAACATAAGGCAACGTTATTAGTATCGAGCAAGAAACGGTAAAAAAATCATGTTTGTTGTATGGGAGCCCCCCTTAAATATTTATTTTATTTTATTTTTAGTATTTGTTGTTATAGAGGCAATAGAAATACATCATCTGTGAAAATTTCAACTGTCTATCTATCACCGTTCTTGACATACTGGGTACGGAACCCTAAAAATCATGTTTGTTGTATGGGAGCCCCCCTTAAATATTTATTTTATTTTATTTTTAGTATTTGTTGTTATAGCGGCAATAGAAATACATCATCTGTGAAAATTTCAACTCTCTAGCTATCACCGTTCTTGAGATACAGCCTGGTGACAGACGGACGGACGGACGGACGGACGGACAGCGAAGTCTCAGTAATAGGGTCCCGTTTTTACCCTTTGGGTACGGAACCCTAAAAAATAACTTACTAAATTCTCTTAAATTTGCGCGACGCATTTGTTTAAATAAAACTAAGTACTTTTTACGGATTTGCATCTAAATCCGTAAAAAGTAGTTTTAAAGTTACAAAACTTTTCGTCCAAATGTTTGGGAGTTTTACCATGCTTTCATTTTCACGTAAAATCGGTACCATTGTTGCTATTTTTAACTATAATAAAAGTTACCAGAATAAAAAGCAATATTTGTGAAAACGAATATCTAAATCTGGAATACACATGTATCAATTAGACTTAATTTTTTTTCATTATCTGCTGTATTTTCTAAACTGGTTGTTCTATAGCTCATTATGTAATTTTCAGATGCTTCCTTGGTGTACATTGGACGAATGGTGTGAATTTTGGGACAATTTTATAGCAGAATCAATAAAAAGTACTGATGCTTTACGTGCTTTCAACACGGCTATGTACTCAATTGTATCAGTTATTAATATGTTTCACACTGATAAAACTCGGATTGCACTCTTCAACTGTTATAAGAATTTTATTCATATTATTAGGGTAAGTAATATTAAAAACCGCTCAAATAGGAGTTGCACACAAAAGGTCCCCTACCATTATTACAATAATATATTTGACATATTCTTGATTCTAAATAAAGGCCTATTAAAACCTGAGCGATATTCGCTGCTGCTGTGGGTAGAGGTACATACCGCGCGGGTTAATGAAATGACTAACTGGCCAAAATTTCTTACCTCTCTGAGCGAAACTCGACTACCGCGCGTTATTCTACCCACAAGGATTGCGAATACCGCTTAGGTCTTAACAGTAATATTACCGCATACCCACTGGGTTTTCTCTGCCGCAGACGGTAGCAAACACCGCTTAGGTCTGAACAGGCCTTAACGGGATAAGGGTAGGAGAATAATAATTATGAGTATTTGATGTTATAGCGTCAACTGATACTTCTCCTCTACTCCAGCCCAGTTACGTCCCACTGTTTGGCACGGGTCCTGACTAACTGATATACACTAACTGTAAATGTTGTGGCTCTCTACTTATCACCTTTCCAGAGATACAGTATGGTGATAGACGGACAGTCAGTAGTGGGGTCCCGTTATACCTTTTGGTACGGAATCCTAAAGACTCTGTAGAATATCCTTTAGTTGACTTACGTATCTTAGTGGTGACGGATTAACAATACCAATGTGTCACCATCCCAACTCCTCCCCACGGTGCTGCAAAAGCCAGCTAAGAGATGTTTTTAGCAAAGAACATCCTCTGTGAGAGATCTCTTGAAATAGAAACCTGTGACAGCACACCAGGAGCTCAAGTCTGCTGTTACATACAATGTAGTAACAATGATCAGTCACAGTCATTTATGACAAAAAATTCGTAGTAGACTGCCAAACTTGATAAAATTCGCCATTATGCAATCAGTTATCAGATCATTGTGAAAACATCGTAATTACAGACTTGGCCCCTTGGTCAACATGGCACAGTACACCAGTAACCGGGCTGCTAATTTATTAAGATTAATAGTAAGTCTCTTTCTGTATCTCATAGTGTGATATTTAATTTCTTTTTAACACCCTTGCTCGTAAAGCTGATGTAATTCCACCGGTTTTAAATATGTAAAGCGGGTCATAACAAACGCGTGTGTTACCAAAGCAAATAGTGAAGTTATAGTCCATACAAATTTCATAACAGTATTATTTGCCATTTCAAATATGGAACTGATCGCCGCCGCACGACTCGAGCAGCGCAAATGTGTTAAAAAACGTCGTACGATATACGTGCGTATTGGTTATAACATGCTCGGCTCAATTACGCCCTCGCCTTCGGCTCGGGCTGAAATTCCGCCTCGCATGTTATAACCATCTTAACGCACTAATATCGTAATGTACTATTACGCACAGTTTTAACAAATAAATTATTGTTTATTTCGGAATAAGTAACAAACCAGGGGACATTTTATATTGTACTGAAAATAATGTTGCGAATTCTGTGTAATTTAAAATGTGGGTAGTTTAAAAATTATTTTTTGTTTCAGTATAAATACTTTGAGGAACCTTTGCGCAGTTCAAGAGTGAAATTATGCATGTCTCTGCTTGCACATAATTTGGATATAACTAAAGACCGTGATGTTATCGAAATAGAAACTCGTGTGTTACCATTATTCTCATACTTATCTGAACAGAAAATCAATTATAAAAGGGATGTTCTTAGTTATTTTATGAATAACAGATACATAACCGCGGTGCTTGAATATGAAGCAACTGAAGGAAGACAGTAATTATGATCTCATTTTTAATAAATATTCGCATGTAAAAATTTTTGTTTTGTCATTTTGTTATCCCATAATTTGCAAGTATGACCAGATGTATGAGTGTAGGTAAATGAAGCCAAGAATTTCTTGGCTTTATTTACCTATACTTTAAGTATGTTTGAATCGTAGCAGAAGGCGCTCTATAGTCTCTGCCTACTCCCATAGAAAAAGGCGTGATGTTGTAATGATGAAAGTCGTCACAGATGCAATAGATTATTAGAATGCCTTGTTTTTTATGTGTTGGTGATAATCTTTGAATCTTCATCTTTATTTAAAAATCAAAGTCGTTATTTTTGTATAAATGTCCCTATATGTGAGCTTATATCTTTAAAACTACGCAACGGATTTTAATGCGGTTCTTTTAATAGATAGAGTGGTTCAAAAAGATGGTTATTTGTATAATGTGTTAGAGTTTGGTTTTTTAACTCCACGCGTACATGGGCAACAGTTAGTCTTTTAAAAGTCAAGATTCAAGTTACAAAAAAAAATAAAAAATTTCATCAAAATCGGTCCAGCCAATTGTGAATCTAAACCATCCTCAAATCCCCTTGAATACACACAACAAATTTCATCAAAATCGGTCCAGCCGTTTAGGAGTTCAATTACAAACACACGTACAGAAGATTTATATATACATATAAAGACTAGCTGACCCGGCAAACGTTGTTTTGCCATACTAAAAAAAAAGAAAACAAAGGTTTGAAAAATAGATGTTGGCCGATTCTCAGACCTACTGAATACGCATGTAAAATTTCATAAAAATCGTTCAAGCCGTTTCGGAGGAGTACGGTAACTAACACTGTGACACGGGAATTTTATATATTAGATAATACATAGAAACACCCAGAATGTATGACAATTAGAAAAATCACACACATGATTGTCCCGAGCGGGAATCGAACCCGCGACCTCTTGATCGGCAGTCCGTTACCAGAACGACTCGACCACGAGGCTCGTCATATTTATACTAATATTATAAAGCTGAAGAGTTTGTTTGTTTGAACGCGCTAATCTCAGGAACCACTGGTTCAATTTGAAAAATTCCTCAGTGTTAGTACACTTATCGAGGAAGGCTATAGGTTATATAACATCTCGCTGCGACCAATAGGGTCGAAGCATCAGTGAAAAACGTTGCAAAAACGGGGAAGTTTTTTCTAAATTCCAGGCGTACTAAGCCACGGGCAAAAGCTAGTTGATTGAATAAAAGTGAAACCCATTATTTTATAATAGTTATTTCATTTAATATATTATGCATATTTCATTACATTATCAAGTTGTCATATAATAAATACGAAGTAGACGCCGTAATTGATTTTGTACCACCTACAGACAACCGATTAGAATATTTTATTATTTTTTAAGTAAAAGTCACAAAAATTCATAAAATTAAAAAATACAAGAGTCGTTTTACATCTTATAGCTTAGGAGCTTAGTAAATTTTAACAAAGTCGCTACATAACTAAAAATTTGTCTTACATAAAATAAGACTTATAATATGACGCACTCGTTATTGTCATTACGGGTTGGATGTGGGCTATTAACGCCACTGTAACCACAGTACCGACCCAATTCTTGACACTTCCCACACAATTCCTGGGGGTGACCTGGCTCGTTCGCTTCACGTTGCCGATCATCTGGCAGTACTGCTCTCTGTAAAACATGAAAAATGTGAGACGCGTGGGAGTATTATTCGTGAGGTGGTAAGAATACAAATGTACCCCACCTCCCCCACATTTTCTTGTCACTACCCCATTTTCTTAAGGTGCTATGAAAATCGGCAAAGGGACACAGAAAATATCCTCCGTGACAGGCGGAAAACTCGAAAATAAAACCTGTGCCAACACGGCTGGTTAGCGCGGCGCTTTAGACCATAATCCTTTCCATAGTGGAGATTCGCGTCCAACAGTGGGACGTTAATGGGCTGGAGACAGAGAGAGATAGGTGTATTATATGATCGAGCGTTTTGGTATTGGTACCAGACTACGGTTAAATAAGTAATGGCGCCAATTCTGTTCCGTAACAATAAATTAAAATGTAACCAGCTACTATGTATTTGGCGGTTTTGTTTGGGATAGCGGCTTATTGAGAGAGCCGGACTACCTACTAAACCCCATGGTGGTCCTCCTCGCCACTACCTGGCCTTGGTATTGGGCCTTTAGCTTGGCTGATCATGACCGGGCAAGGTGTGGTCCTGTTACGTTACCCTGGGCCTGAATTGATAAATTAGGTACCGAATACTGCATTTATGTCTGCTTGTTCTTGTGGATGCAAAATAATTATATTAAAACTAACTGACCCCGCAAACGTTGTTTTGCCATACAAATGTTAAGGATGGACAACCCTTATCATTTATGGGTATGAAAAATAGATAGTAGCCAATTCTCAGACCTACTGAATATGCATATAAAATTTCACAAGAATCGGTCAAGCCGTTTCGGAGGAGTATGGGAACGAATATTGTAACACGAGAATTTATACATTTAGAATTATTTACCTGATTTTTTGGATAAATCATAGATTTACAACGTTTGCACTTCTGGTAGTTGTCTGGCCAGGATAAGATGCTCGTCCACTTACGGCCACAGCGAGCACAATAATATTCGCCGTACCACGGTCCTCCCTGCAACATAATTGCCGCCGAATGTCAGTCTTTTTTAAGGGTTCCGTACCAAAAGGTAAAATGTGACTGTAGGGACAGTATGTATGATTTCATTGTTTGCAATTCTCAGACATACTGAATATGTATGCAAAATTTGAGAAGAATCGGTCAAGCCGTTTCGGAGGAGTACGGTAACTAACACTGTGACACGTGAATTTTATATACAGGGTGTGGCGTAATTAATGGATAAGCCTGTGCCTGTGGATAAGCCTCCTACTGCGCTATACGAATATGTATATTTTTAATTAATCCTATGTATGGTCTTGAAAAAAATGGCATAAGTCATGTTTTTCATAAAATGACTACTTTCACTAACCAATTATGCTACTGTTGCCACAATTTTCAAAAATTTTGCATTCTGTTTTTTTTATAAAACAGCTTAAGAGGTGAGCTATTGAAAGCAATAAAGAATTCCCTATTCGTAATACAAATTTTGGGAAAAAATACATGAGATATCAAAAAAGTGTTATTGATTATTCAATTTGTTGACTTTGTACATCGTCTAGCTTAAAAAATCTTTATGGGAGTTGATTTGCCCAATATCTTAAAAACATGCTTGTTTTATGCAGTTTCCGAAATGGTATAATACTTATTACATTTCACGAGGTTTTAAAAAAAAACGACAGTTGTAAAAAAATACCCTAATTTTCTTTAACAGAATTATTAATTTATCTTAAACATGTCTTTGTAAACAGTTTGAATGGACCCTTTTTTGTGTGCTCCGGAGCAGGTAGTCATTCACAATGGACCCTTTTTTGGGTGCTCGGGAGCAGGTAGTCATCCACCATGAATAGGGTAAGCAGATAACGACTCTAAGTCAACTACTTGTGGTTGTTTATCGCACGGCAAATCCAGACGGTTAGTCTTATCATAAGACAGAGACAAAGCATTTTGATGTCAGGTAAATAACAGTTGTGCGACAGAGATAGATTTTTATTATTCTCACAAACAACAAAACAGCTTTTGAACTTGTTTAACAAAGTTAGTGCTCTTTTGACTATCGTCTCTTGCGCACATATCGTTTGCTCTATCGTGTTTGTTATTGTGACGTGAAATTGGCTTATGTACTACGGACTCTGTTTTTGCTATACGAATTGGACAATTGTGATATTATCGACGACTTCTACATATCCCTGGACTACTGATCATGCCGCGTCATACGTACACTCCTCAAGAGTATGCAAATATGCATCTTATTTACGGCCTGTGTAACTGCAATGCAAATGAAGCTGCACGCGAATATCGTCGAAGATACCCCGATTTGCGACACCCAGACTACCGGGTGTTTACACGTGTGCACATCGCTTTTAGCGAAGGGCGAATGCCTGGTACCGGTGTTGGTGGTGCTTCGGAAGGCAGACCTCGACGACATCGTGATGACGAAGTTCTAGAAGCTGTGCGTGCTAATCCAGAGTTATCAATTCGTGAGTTAAGTAGAGGAACCGGTGTAGATACGCGTACTGTGGGCAGAATTCTGCACAGGCATGAGCTTCACCCGTATCACTATCAAAGGGTGCAAACACTAATGACACGAGACTATGAGCCTAGAGTCCAATTTTGTCGCGTCATGTTGCGAAAAATACGCGAAGATTCGGCGTTTTTTGACAAAATACTGTGGAGCGATGAGTCATCATGTAAAAGAAATGGCTACGTCAACATGCACAATCTTCATAGTTGGCAGGCAACCAATCCGAGAAACATAAGGCAAGACCGAGCTCAAGTCCAGTTTAAAGTGAACCTTTGGACAGGAATTTTAAATGGACAAATAGTTGGGCCCGTCGAACTATCCGAGACACTAACAGGTCCCAATTATTTAAATTTTCTGCAAAATACGTTGCCGGAACTATTACAAAGTTTAAATGTGCCAGAAAACTACTGGTTACAAAATGATGGTTGTCCCGCTCACTACGCACGAATTGTACGGAACTACCTCAATGATGAGTACAATGAGAGGTGGATAGGTCGTTTGGGTCCCATTTTGTAGCCACCAAGGTCCCCTGATTTGAACCCTCTAGACTTTTTTTACTGGGGGTGTTTAAAAGAAAAAGTGTATAAAAAAGAAATAGCATCCCTGGAACAACTAAAGGCCCTGATTTTTGAAGCCGCTGATGAAATCAAGAGGTCCGGCTTCATCCGACGCCTAAAGCGGTCATTTATCCGTCGATGCAGGGCCTGCATAGCCGCAGGTGGCCGCCATTTCGAACATTTTTTGTAAAATAAAATTTATGTAGTGTTTGCATCTTTAGAATAAAAAAAATAAAATAAGTTGTTATTTTTTTTCAACGACTAACATTCCCACTGGTAAACTCAGACAGATAAGTTAAAATACCACTGACAGTTTGTTTAAGTTAACAGTATTAATTTGATTAATTAAATCACAATAAGAACATTTTTTTACGAGTGTCATTTGGTTCTTTAATATCACATCAAACTTAATAAGTATTATAATAAGTATTATACCATTTCGGAAACTGCATAAAACAAGCATGTTTTTAAGATATTGGGCAAATCAACTCCCATAAAGATTTTTTAAGCTAGACGATGTACAAAGTCAACAAATTGAATAATCAATAACCCTTTTTTGATATTTCATGCATAATTTTCAAAAAATTTGTATTACGAATAGGGAATTCTTTATTGCTTGCAATAATTCAACTCTTAAGCTGTATTATAAAAAAAACAGAAAGCAAAACTTTTGAAAATTGTGGCAACAGTAGCAGAATTGGTTAGTGAAAGTAGTCATTTTATGAAAAACATGACTTATGCCATTTTTTTCAAGACCATACATAGGATTAATTAAAAATATACATATTCGTATAGCGCAGTAGGAGGCTTATCCACAGGCACAGGCTTATCCATTAATTACGCCACACCCTGTATAAGATATTATGTATGGATTCATTGCATGCAAGATGACGTGTATCAGCAAATTTAGGAATGTATAGAGGCGATTGTTCTCGCCACCTATATATATACAGTCAAAACCGTTTATAACGACATTGGAGGGACCGTATAGTTGCCGACGATATATCTGATAGTCGTTTTGCAATGCCATATACACAAGTACAGTACATATGTATGTACATAGTTATATTATCACAGTTTCACTATTCGACTCGCCATTTTCTAATCTCCATATGGCATGAGATTTTTCTTCAATAGAAAACACTTTTCTCTTTTTTTGCGACATGATAACACATAAATGCACAATTGCACAGTCTAAACAACACCAACACTTTTAAATCAAACTGTTACTCACGCAGTCAATTAGCGAACTAAACATGTGTAAAGTATGCAAGGTCAAATGGCGGGGAAGAGTTCGGATGAGATGGGAGAAAGTGCGTAGGTAATAATAATATGCCTAAATATTCATTTAATGCTTATGAATAAGTTTAAAATCGTTTGTATTGTTTTGTTTTGCTGAGACAAGAAGCGGTTGGTCGTTATAGCCGATGATTAACGATAAAATTTCGTCCTTGTAAGCGATATGTCGCTGTATCCGATGTTGTAACAAGCGGTTTGTTTACTGAATAGTTTACTAGGGATTCGGACGGGACCATACAATCTGGTTGTAATAACCCATAGGTCGTTCTAAACGATGTCGTTATAACGTTTTGACTGTAAGTTACTATTATAATCAAATATATTGAGTCGCAAATAAACGCCTTACAAGTCCGGACGTATTTCATTTTATCCTCTAACCAACCGACACGACATATAGTGACATATACCTATCACTAAAGACTATTACTGAGACTTTGCCGTCCGTCACCAGGCTGTATCTTAGACACGGTAATAGCCAGAGAGTTGAAATTTGACGATGATATTGACCGTACACTGTAGGTAAAAGCATTGATCTCGTATCATTTTCAGCGGGAGTCGCCTGATAATGCCAACTCCTATTAGATTAATGATCATGCTAAGAGTTTTATGTAAATTAGTGACTGACTATACTTATAGGCACAGGTACTTTTAAAACATTCTCAAATTCTATACCTATTCCTACAAAGTTGTAGGTTTATATTTTGTCTGTGTGGTGATGGATTAAGAAAACAAATGTCACCACCCATTTCCTTTCTGAGGTGCTATAAAAGACAGTTAAGGGATACTTATTGTACCTACACATAGTACACATATAATATAACATCCTCTTTGAGAGACGGAAAACTCGAAACTAAACCCTGTGCTCCGGTATTCCTCCACTGTAAGAGGGATATTTTTTTTTACGTGGGGAATGTATTTACGCACTTTGTGTGGGACTCCCGGGTCAGAAACGGACCCGAACTACCCACTAAACCCCACGGTGTTCGTCCTCGCCTCTTGGCCGGGCCATGGTAGTCACTCAGGTATTACCATATGACCCGACCAGGGTAAGAGGGATAATGGTCTACTGTGTCGCGCTAATCAGGAGTGTACCTATGTTTATTTTCGAGTTTTCCGTTTCTCACAGGTGTTATCTGTGTACAATATTCCTTAGCTGGCTTTTGCAGCACCCTGGGAAGAAAAAGGGGTGGTGATGCATGTATTTTTAATCCCACGGTCATCACACGGATATACAAATAGGTTACTGTACTGTAAAATAATTGCGATCATCTTTGGTAATAGGCTTGAGTTAAGATCTTACATTACTTATGCGAAGCCACGTGGAGTTCATTTTTAGGGTTCCGTACCCAAAAGGTAAAAACGGGACCCTATTACTGAGACTTTGCTGTCCGTCCGTCCGTCCGTCTGTCACCAGGCTGTATCTCAAGAACGGTGATAGCTAGAGAGTTGAAATTTTCACAGATGATGTATTTCTATTGCCGCTATAACAACAAATACTAAAAATAAAATAAAATAAATATTTAAGGGGGGCTCCCATACAACAAACACGATTTTTTTACAGTTTCTTGCTCGATACTAATAACGTTGCCTTATGTTGCATAGATAATGGTACGGAACCCTTCGTGCGCGAGTCCGACTCGCACTTGACCAATTTTTGTTCATAGTATGGCATGAAGAGAATACAACCATTTTAATTTTGTATTTTGCTGTATGTATGATGACGCAATGATGACGTGTTCTTTCTAATCCTAAATTTAACTGATTTTTGATTACCAATAACCACTATAACCAGACACGGATATATTGTAATCTCTAAAAACAACTAATATTATAGAGAAAACTAATCACAATTATGAATAATAAATTTAACACACCTGTGTAACTGTGGTCGCCCCCGAATCATCGGTATGCGAAACGTTAGATCCCATATTTCTTATAACAATCAACTTATTCCACTATACGATGAGAACGTCTTTGTCTTGCCGCTGTGAAGTTAATTCTGTCCTATCCAACGGTAAGTATGGATGGGTCTGCAAACAGTTGATAATATTTATCTAGTTTATTATCAATGAAAGTGCAACGATGTAGCACTAACCTCGTGTTAGGTTTAGTCACGTATAGGTACCTGGTGACGGGGTTACCAAGCACAAAATCTTTCCATCGTACATAACCTTAAAGTTTTTAGCTTTTAAAAAGTAACAGGCCATAGGTACTTTATGTGTTTAAATACTTTCCATACTCATACAGTGACCTTGTACTGTACAGCACGCACATAAATCTCGAAGGTGTACGGGGATTCTAGTCTCGTACCAACGAGCGCATGTTAGCAACACCAACAAGGGGAGATCCCCCGTTTGTGTTGTTTTGCTATTAACTGATAATGTTGTTAACGTAACAGCTAGTGTTGCCGTTCGCAATATGTAGGCGCCTAGTCGCTCAATACATGCAACTGGGTACTCCGAATTAGTCGGCAATATAATTAAAATAACGAAAGTTTAAGAATGGTGCTAATACTACTTGCATTACTAAACCAAATAATCTTATATATAAAATTCACGTGTCACAGTGTTAGTTACCGTACTCCTCCGAAACGGCTTGACCGATTTTTATGAAATTTTACATGCGTATTCAGTAGGTCTGAGAATCGGCCAACATCTATTTTTCAAACCTTTTTTTTTTTTAGTGTGGCTATACAACGTTTGCCGGGTCAGCTAGTATGTATATATATTCTCTAACACGACGACTCACTTATTCGAATAAAACCACTTTTTACAGTTTTTACCACGGGTTTTTACGGATTGCCGTAATAAAAACACGTATATTTTTGATTTTAGCGCGATGTTTCGGAGACTTCGTGATCTTGACGTGGCGTGACCTTGGTGGGACTAAGCTGTAAATGGTTTCATTTGAAAATATGTTTATCTAACCAAAATATAAATACTTAGAAGGCAGCCGTTTGTTGGAGTGGTGACATGAAATAAAACACCAAACTCTATCATATCAAAATTTAATATTTTAATTTTATCCATTGTTTTCATGACAATACAAAATTTTTATGCAATTACATATAACTACTAACACATTTTTATGTATAATAAAAAAGTTCATTTCTTTGCAAAACAAAAAAATAATCTAGGTTATTATACTATAGTAGTTCTCATAGTTTTCTGTTATTTTAGATTATTTAATGCAATACCAATCATTTATTATTAGGTATCTTATTTAATATATAAATAAACATACCAAGTACACGAGCTAAAAATACAAACATAAGTTTAGAAACATTTTTAAAGACATGACTTATAATTATACACATTATAAAATGGTACCAATTCTACGTGCTGAACTAAACTTAACTAAAAAATGAAAACAACTATGGCGTATTTTGATTAATTGGCTATTTCGTTGTCCACATTTGAATTAATTAAAATCGTTTGTCTATATTAAACAGATTTTCTAATGAAAAAGTTCTATTAACATTGCCGAATTGTGTTATAGACACTATCAATTTTCATGTTTTAGTTAAGGGCCTACATCAATATTATCGTCGACATGTACATATTAACACAGCTAGTAGGTATAGAAAATGAAGAATGAAGCATATTTTTTTGTTTACTCAAAATCTACTAAATATATTTTAATTCTGGTTTACGTGTTTCTATATATAATAGTTACTTATGTTTTTAAAGTTATTTCATTAGTTAATACGCGATAATAGACCGACAAATGAAAAAAATAAAAAATTAGAGAGGTTGTTTCGCTAAGATTTTCTATCGAGAAAACTTTTTTCAATCGCGTTTCTGAGTTTATGCGATCCTAGATCATATATTGAAAAAACATATACTTAAAAATTAGAGCTCTAGCCATTCAATCTAAAGAAACAATGAAAACTTCGTACGTAGAAAAATGCACGAAGCTATTTTGGTATCCTCTTAAATTTAGTTGTACTAGTAGTTATCCATAACATACACACAAATAATCGTAATATTCTTATAATTAGCAATCAGATTCAGTAACATTAGATAATGTACCTAATTGAACATAAAGTAATAAATGGTATTACAAAATTTTTTATTTCGCTATTATTTTTCACGGTGCAAACGATTGTCGCACATGGCTTGTGCTTAGATATCAAGACGCCATTTGTATGCGTAAATATTAAAGAATTATAACGTTGACGAGAAGAATCAACAACAACAAACCAGGAAGACATCATTACAGCAGTTATTATCAGCGGATTCATTATTCAGCTCCATATCGCCACGGTCGGGATCCACGCCACCGGCTGTTCTACAAGTAGTTGGCACTGGATTTCTACCCGTCGTCATCGCCGTCACCTGTATGTCGAATTGTTGAAGAAGTATAAGGTCGGCCTCCAGCGGTCCCAGTTTGCTATCGCTACTGGCAACAATATATCTAAAAGATTCACCTGATCGGTGAATTCCTTAGGCATACTGTCTGCGATATTTCTCGTCTCCAACCGAGAGTACATTCTTTAGAAACGAATTAGAGCAAAGTGCAAATTCTCAAAACCAGTTATGAAATATTTCAGACTCAATATTATTACACTTAGATGGTTTTCCAATTACAGCACAAGAGCGCATTATGCGGCACAATGCTCAACGTTGAGTGTTCCAACTATGTACCAGCAACGCTTCGCACAATCGAGCACTCTCAAAAGTGATGCGTGCAATCAATACCAACTTCAGCGACAGAAAATTAACAAGTATTTTTTCTTTAAATTGGCATTGATTGAAATTTTATTTATATTATATAATCGTAAGTAATGTTATTTATTGTAAAAAAAATTTTTAAGGCTTTCGTTTCGTCGGAGTTTTCTGGAAATAATCAAAGATAATTCAAGCTGTGTTAAAAAAAAATATAAGTATGGATGAAGGTACATACAAACAATGACTTTATTTATATTCCACACTTATAATGTGAATACAATTTTATTTTAGTATTTTTTTTTCAACACCGGACTTAGCGCACTCTGCTGGTGCAGTTGAAAACTAATTCACGTTCTAATTAAGCGTTGAAGCATAGTTCAGCATTGTGCGGCATTGAGTCGCATTAAATGCTCTGTAATTGGAAAACTAGGTAATGTAAGCATAAAGACTAAAGCACTTGTAGTGTGCAGTTATTTAGTATTTACAATAAACCTGGCTTATGTTCCGGCTCCTGCCTTGACCTCTGGTGACTTTGTTGTAATTTGCGCAGTAGTATCCAACCTCTTGACATTTTTGGCACAATTCTTTGGAATGTTCTGGGGCTTTTCCATCTCGATGTTTATAGTCAGATGGGCGTACTTCTCTCTAGAAACAAGTCTTAGGTCAATAAATCTTACTTGTGAAATTTATTCTTACTTTCGTCATGGGGTACGAATTAGAACATTTTGTAATTGATTTATATGCCGATCAATAGGTGGCATTACGATGCACGTTTGTAAATTATAGCAATTATAGTAAAAAACTGAAAGTTTCGTTGTTTATGTATAAAGTATAAACATCTGGTTAACAGATCGTAGCTTGGGATGGATTTTTGAGAAATCATTCATATTAAGTAATTGAATTCTTTTGATACGGGACCCCTAAAAACCAAAAATAAAAGTAAAAACATTTATAAAAAAGATTAAAATCCAAAATTTTGTCAAAAAGTGTAATCGGTAAGACTCAGGATCGATCCCAAGTCTTCGGTACCATTACCCCGCGTCTTAACCACTTGGTCACGGTAATCTGACAGATAGTGACGAAATTAGATATCTTATTGTATGTAATGAAAAGATAGTAATTTTTCAATGCTCAAAAACCTAGCTAGATCGTGTTATCGCCCCCAAAACTCTATGTGAAATGACTGTGAATATTTATTTATTTTATCTAATACAGGTTAACTGCTGGATCCATGTTTCTAAAATTGAGGCGTCATAGGCCGTCAAATCTGCAGGAACCGATGGACCTACATCTGGTTACTTCGTAGTTTCGTCATGTTTACCGTCGAAACCGTAACTCAGATTTTTGCCAACACTCGATCGAACTCGCACACGAAGGGTTTCGTACATGTCATAAATAAAAATCAACTTAAACCAATTCTACATGCACAACTAAATTTAACTTAAAATGAAAATTGATACCTAGTGGTAGTGTCAGTAACACAATTCGGAAACGTTAACTGCACTTTGTTATTTATGCAAACAATTATAAAGACTAACGATTTTATTTAATATAAATGTGTAAAACGAAATAGACAATCCAAATACACCTTGTTTTCATTTTAGTTAGGTGAAGTTTTTGCCGCAACAGAATTAGCCTCACTATAAGCCACGCAAATTGGTAATGCGCTGGAAACTTGTCAAATAACAAAATGTAATATTCTCATCTATACGTCACTATAACGTCACCAACATGGCCGCCTTCGCATTACCAATTTGTGTGGCTTATACCTTCCCGTACCACATAGCTTTTAATAGCGTACGAAACTTTAAATGCACTGGTCAGCGACCGGGAGTAGATAAACAACGTAGCGCCATCTACCAAGCGGGCATGGCAAGTAGTCTAGCTGCTGCTTTATGCAATCTGTTGAAAATAGCAGGAATGACAAATAGCTCGATGAATAGCCCGACTTAGGGTGATACCATATTAATGTTCTAATTCGTGTATCTGTCTTTATTATATTATCTGTGCTTTCGTTGATCAATTCGATCGATTATGAATACACACAGATCCATGTTTACCCTATAAGAGTCTCCCGGCACTTTATGATGGTAAGGGCACCATGAGTAGACTTCCAATTTTTATTTTGTAATGAGGAAGGGACTGTGACTGCGAGCGAGCATATCTAGAAAAGATGGAAAATGTAGTACCAAACAGCGTTTGCGTTTGCTTTCAAATTTACGACACAAAATATATATTACTACTTTATACACGCATAAATATACGTGTAACACATAAAATAAATACACTCCCGTTGTGGAGGAAGGAGACCCTTGCCCGTTTAGGGAAAAACACACATACAACATGTCTTCAAGAAAAATGTCTCCGGTTGTCCCTTAAACTACTGTAAACTTATAGAAACAAAGTAATACCTGGTTGTGTGGGTACACGTCGGTGTTACAGCGTCTGCACACAAGGTAGCTGTTCCGCCATGACAATGTGCTAGACCAAAACCTTCCGCAACGAGAACATCTGTATTCGCCGTAACACGATCTTTGGACCTAAAAGTATCAAGAGAATAATGATTCACTAAGACATGCGAGTTTCTTTAGTTAAAAGTTTCCTGGCATGGCTGGCATCATATCCATCAAACTGTAAAAAAATTGTTTTATTTTTGTTTTTGTTTTATACTTGGTACTGTGATAGATCTGAAAATACTTGGGCCATAGCAAGTTTAAAACACAGCTAGGGTCGCCCTCTACGCAATTTCTTTTCAAGTTTCTTCAAAACTTTGATTGCTCCAATCTTTTTATTGACTTTATTTCCTTATGTATACCTATATTTTTATGACTTTGAATATGTTTGTTTACTTACACCTGGTAATTCTTGTACCTCTTGTTCAATTGCTGTGTTAGGAACATTCATACGACTTCCATCGTAATCGTGTCTGGGGCGCCGCTCCACGTAATCAGAATCAGAATCCTAGAAACGAAGAAAAACGTCAAATTTTCAATGTGTTTCACTCGGTATTAAGGGCAACTAGAGTAATGCTATCAGCTCCTAGGCTGTCCCAAAATCACACAATATTACAGACAATGCCATGATCCATGATGATCATAACAAAATCGCTGAAAAATCATACAGAATTCTTCCCTTCAGAATCTTTCCCAACAGTATAGCTCTCAAAATGCGTCAAATGCATGGCAAAACCTGGCAAAACATCAAAGTAATCGTCTCTATGTCCTAGGATCTAGGAGCGACGAATCTAAATCGGCAGGTAGCGATTGGGAAGTGATGAAGAATAATTTGATGATCAACTTCGAAATGCCAAAATTGTACTTTATGCAAGATTGATTAAAATGAAACTTGGTTAAGAAGGTACCTACCTACCAGCATAATTGGCAAACTCATAGAGGTTTCCCACATATTCGGGTTCCACTCCACCAAATTTCGCTGTATTGGATTTAACGCATTCAATGCTGAATAATTTGCGAATTTATAGCCAATGCTAATAAAAGAGTCATTCGCCCAGTGCAGAAAACGCGTGTGTCAAAAAAAATTTCGCGTACTGCTAAGAACGCTTATGTGCGTTCATAGAAAACTCGCGTAGTGCGGCTGGACGATATAGCGCGTTGTCTATTACCTTCCCGCAGTGCGGCCGACGCTTATGTGCGTTCGGTAACTTTCGAGTTTTATGACTGTCATATAACAATTACGGGTCATATAAAGGTGTTGGATGGATAAAGGTGTTTCTACACTAGTTGTTTATTTGTAAGAGATTTTGTGAAGTTTACGCCATAATATATCTTTGTTCAGTTATTGTTAAAATAGTAAGTTATACTCACGTTATACCATAATAAAACAGTAATAGTACAGGTACCTTCTCCCGAAAGCCCTTTTATTCATAATTTTTTTAATTTACGACTGTTCGCCCGCTTTATAATAGACACCATTTATAAATAAACTAAAACTACCTATTACTTTAGTTAAAAGAGCGAGTCATGATGAAATTATTTCAATAATCTATTGTACTAAATTAGGTTATTGTTGTCGCCGCCGCCGCCGTCCCCGTCCCCCCCTCTGCAAGATTCGTAGCAGAAACCTGACTAGTGTGTACCTAGTCTCCTTTACAAATCCACATTTTACGACCGCTTCGAAACAATAGACACCCAGAATACAGGCTATAAACGCACACGTGTGGCGCACCGCGCTTGAGAAACGATTGTTCTCCTTACCTATATAAGCTAATATTATATCAAATATATTGAGTGACAAATAAACACCATGCAAGTCCGGACGTATTTCATTTTATCCTCTTACCAACCACACGTCATTTGAACACCTAAATCTACAGATTTTTTTTGTATGGACGCACATACGCCTTGGTCCGCACTTGGTGAAGATCAGAAAAACGCGCATAAGCGTTAGCCGCACTCAACGTATTCCTACTGTTTTATTAACCACTAGCAGCTGTTGCCTTAGAAAAGATTTCCCGTTTTTGCAACATTTTTCATTAATGCTTCGCTCCTATCGGTCGCAGCGTGATGTTTTATAGCCTTCTTCGATAAATGGACTATTAATAATGATACGGAACTCTTCGTGTTCGAGTCCGACTCGCACTTGACCGATATTTAATTTTTACGGTTATGTTTTGGTTAAGGTTGCCAAAGGGTAATTAGAGATAACATTGTACTCATGATATATTAAATAACCTGTGTACATAACTATGTAACAAGACTACAAATAAACAACGTCGTCGGTAAATATTTTAGGCAATTATGAATTACATAGGTACATATTTTTAAGCACAGGCCTCAGATAAAGTAAAAATAGTTTTACTTTTTATGAAGCACAGGCACAATCCTACTTAAAAAAAATACTATAGTAGAAGATTATATTAAACATGTAGTTATTTATGTATAAAAATTGGAAATGTTACTAACCTGAGCAGAACAACAAGCTCCCATTCTAATATTATATTCAGCGCACTGTGATTAGGATCCGTTAAATAATTTTGTCGAAAAATAACGACAAAGAAAAAATACAATTTGAATGACTGATGACCTGATGACGACGACCGACAGACTAATAGTCTAATATTTGCTAATATTGTTATTGTAAATTTGTAACGTCGAATGTATTGTTCAAATAAGTTGTCTACAGATTACTTATAGATAGAGAACGTTGTCTAAGCTGCCAACATAATAAAATAACAAAAAATGCAATAAAAACGAAAGGCGATACATATTTACACTTTACTTTACACAACTAATAACCAAAACAAGAGATTAGGTAGGTACCTGGGTAATTTTAATGCAGCTGTGTAGGTAAATGTGTTTTGTTACATATGTTTATGATTTTAACAATGGTTTTTCTTTTTAAAACAAGCGAGTCTAAAAATATTGTGGTCGTAATTCCCGTAGTGTGCGCGATGACAATGTTGCCATGTTTGCATTTTTGTTTTATACTAAAAAAAATATATTCATAAGCATCTTATGATTAATTGATCAACTATATTGTAGGCGCAAGGAGAATATATTTAATAATTATATCTACATAATGAAGGACAAATTTACACACTCGGGCCAAGTCGGGAGGCGAAAATAACTTTGCGACAGGCAGGTTTAAATAGGTACATAAATGACTGTGCAAAAACAATGCCAATACAAATTTCATTAAAAATTTAATGTTACGTACAATATGTAGTAGTTTGTATACTTACCAATTTCAGAAGTAAGTATATTCAAGTGCATTTTTTGTGTTTGATTGGTCTCTGTAACCTTTTTTTCTAACACTTGCGTGACTCTTTTATGATTTACTCCAATGAAACTACATTTTAACCAGTATTTTTAACAAAAACGAAGGGCTAAAATTTAAAACAAATATGCGCGTCTAAATCAGTAGTTTTTTTTTCAGCAAATTATTGTTGTGTGTGTTGCCTACTGTTGACCAGTGCGGATTGAAAATTGCAAATAAAATGCGCCCTGTCTCTCCCGTGGACATGGTGACTGAAAAGTATCCGTAATGTCGGGCTAAAATTTAAAATGAATATTCACGTCTAAATCACGCAAAAAATGGTTACAATTTTAATTAATTTATACGCAAAGGCGGACTTAATGCCTAAGGCATTTTCTACCAGTCAACCATAGGGTGGTGCAGAAAAAGGGAAGGTAGAAGTGTAACAAATAAAGCTAGATTATCAAAGATTATAGTTGTTAAAGACTTATTGACATAGATAAATCCTATAAAGAGTACATTACATACACATACATAGGGATACACGTAAATCAATACAATTAAACAGATACATACATGTCATACATACATACACAGATATATACGCACATTACACATACCATAAATACATATAATACAGGTACTTAAATACAGATAGATAGTAGTATAGTAGCTTCATAGACTCGGATGTGGATGCAGCTAAACGTGAGGTTGTGTCGTTATACGGAGATAGTGCTCACGTATCTTACGCTTAAACGCTTTACGGGAGGTGCACATCCTGATTTCCGGCGGAAGAGTATTCCAGAGAATAAATATTTATTTGAATAAATAAATATTTTACAATATAATACATTTAAATAAACCAATGATTTATTAAAACACATAAAAACTGTGTGAGTTTGCTTTTTTAACCGACTTCCAAAAAAAGGAGGAGGTTCTCAATTCGTCTGTATGTTTTTTTTACTTTCCTTCAGACAGATGACATGCTCAGTGAGACATTGAAAACTCGAAAATAAACCCTGTGCTAACACGCCTGGTAAGCGCGACACATACAGAAGGCCATAATCCCTCCAAAAGTGGAGGAGGATCGTGGCCCAGTGGGACGTTAATGGGCTGGAAATTGTTGCGTCGGTGTACTTACTACATTGTCCTAGCGGATTGGTCTCCTCTCATGGATGGATCTCATTGGATTTCCTTTACTATATAGTTATCAAGTATTTTATTGCTTCTATATTAGGTTGTAAAACAAAGGATACCGATGCATCTTTCAGCATCGGCATCATTATATCAAGTGGCGAGTTTTGTGTAAAACCCGTCACCACGCGCGCCATTAACAATTTCTTTGGTACATATGTCACCTTTTTTAAAATATTCCTGACGTTAACATCGTCTGTAAAAAATGTAAATAAAAGATGTTTAAAAGTTTATCAATGGTATAAAATTTTATTGTCAGTAAAATTACGGTTGATATTTTTTACTTTAAAAAATGCTTTTATATGCGATTTCATTCTGTGGTTGTGATGATCCGGTTAAATCAACACACGTCGATGAAGATGGTTTCCCAAGCCGTGATCAGATTTGGGGAATGTTAGGAACTATTGTAGCCACAGTCTCATGCTGGATCGTGTACGCTAAGGTTATTTTTATTGAGATCTTCTATTACTTACTCTTCTCCTCCAAGCTTCCTTAATTACCCATGGGCATAGCCAGGGGTAGAGACAAATTTGTGCCCAAAAAACAGAGATTAGACACAATATTAGTCCTTTTTAACAGACTTCAAAAAAAGAAAGAGGTTCTCAATTCGTCTGTTTTTTTGTGTGCTATCTCACAACATTTAACTGGTCAAAGCGATATTAATGATTCTTTTTTATATGAAAGCTGGTGGTTCCCGTGTGGTCCCATTGGCACCAGGTCAGGATCTAATGGTTATTTCCCGAGAAATCGAGGAAAATCCACAAATTTAAAAGGCACATGAAGGCGGTTGAACTTTTTTTAAAATTAATCATTTGTCTCAACAACGACAACTATAGAGGCAAGTACACTGACATATTTTGATGTTATACTAACTATATTTTTCTAGGTAAAAATTAACAGAAAAAGATATGAGGACTTACAGCACGTGCAGAAATTATCACTACCCAACCCACCACTCACTATAAAGAAATAAGTAAAAATAATATACATATTTATTGGAATGATATATCTTTATTTATAAAAATAATATGGCTTTATGCTTATAATATAAAATTTATAGAAAAATAAAATGTCAATTTAGCTACCCATTCACCTTTGTAAGATTAAGGCCTATTATAGACACGGACAGCTGGAGGAAGACCTCTACATAAACAAGGGGCGTGGACTAAGCGTTTTTAACACAGGCCACGCCCTTTTTTATGTAACGTAAAATTTTGTAAGGTACAGGAGACCGGGCTTAATAGCTATAATATCTCACTACTACACCAGAAGCACTGTCTATATGCCGTCAATTAGAGCCCTCGTAAAATATATATGAGGATATCGACGAAAGTAAAAATTATGTATGTATTTGATACTCACATACTATATTACTTTGTTTCCTACTTAGTAACTATCCCTGCCTCTTGTCCTCTGACTAAAAATGCATAAGAACATGAAAACATTACAATATTGTCATCACTAAACATATTAATTAAAAACGATACAAATAATAGTTTTAATTCGAAATATAAAGTCCGTCGCATATAATAAAATCAAATTCTAGGTCTAATAAAATTATTAAAAAAAATATAGATCATAACTCACAGATCACCTCCAAAAGATTCCGCACGTAAGAATATCAACGCACACCGAACATAATATGCGCTAACCAGAGTATGTATGAAGTGGCTGGGGTTCAGCGCGCAATAGCCGGCAAATCCCCGAGAATAGGAGATGAAACTAATCACGCGCGGCAGGTCGTCTTTCAGGCAGAAGGCCACATTACGACAACGGTGAGACCTAATGCTCCCCCGTCGAGTCAGGTCACCCTTGCCGGGCCACGGTAAGGCTCAAGGCAGGCGCCTTGAGCCCGGCAAGGCAGCAGGCGGAAGAAAAAAAAGAGAAGCGTATTTATGAAAACTGGATACATGAGAAATTTGTACCAATTCTACGTGCACAATTAAACTTAACTAAAATGCATAATAGTAAACATTGACATGTTTAACATTTTGCTACGACCAAAGCAAAAACATATTTCATCAGCGCAACACGCGCCATCCTTCAACGTTTAGTCATTAACATAAATTTCGTAACTACTACTCGGTACTGGTATCTATTGGAGGCGATCCATGTAAACAATTAAACTAATAGGTATTATTAAGCAAGTACATAGTATCCATATTATATTTCTTGCAGTCTTGTAACAAATATTTGTATTCGTCTTCAACTTGGCCCCTTTTCAGTAAATACACTAATATGTATTGATATGGGAAGACGGGAACGTTATGGCGGGCGAAAAATCTAAGTTTTATTCTTTCTATAATCTTCATGTCGACGAAACAGTAGTCCGCTGTACAACAGCTACCAGGAGTCCTGTAAAATATAATTAATTAACTAGAAATCCGGCCCGGCTTCGCACGGCATTAAAACATGGCCTATATTCACCAGGGATAGTGTAGCTATCTGACCATAAAAGAATTTATTAAATCGGTCTATGAAGTACTGAACCTATTCAAAAAATTTTTTGAATAATTATAAGAGTTTTTCTAAAAAATACTTACCTAGGATCATAAGTGACTGGTTTAGCTTTTAATGCTTTGAATATCATATGATAATATTGTCTGTACTTCTTCTTCATAATAAGTACTATTTGTTTGCCTTCAAAGGGATACTTAGCGCTGAGTGCATCCAGTTCCAGGTGCCAATACACCGCAGCTTTAGCTACTTCTACACTGGTCTTATCAATTTCTAATATCTTTGGGTGTTTTAACCATTCATAGAGATATTCCTGAAATTAAAAATTTAATAAGCTCTCATAAAATATAGATCGCATATCCATGAAGGTCGATGTTAGCCCGGCTGTTAACTTTAGTGTTACTTTAGTGTTTATTAATCATTAAGTTTCTCCTCTTCAGCCCATGTACGTCCCACTGTTGGGCACGGGCCTCCTCCACGTGGGAGGAATTATGGTCTACTTTGCCCCGCTGACCAGGCGTGTTGGCACAGGGTTTAGTTTCAAGTTTTCCGTCTCTCACAGAGGATGTTATCTGTGTGCAATATCCCTTAGCTGACTTTTACAGCACCCTTGGGAGGAGATGGGGTGGTGACACTTGTATTCTTAATCCGTCACCAAACGGAGCATATTAAGTAAACTTAAGTTAACTACGTTAAGTTTCAAAGCAGTATAAATGGCCGATTATAAAGAATTTTTAAAATAGGCGGAATAGTATAAAAACACAGACAAATTCACAGTCTTATTGTGAAGTCGATTGAAAACAACATACCTGAAGGAACTTCTTGCATCTAAAGCTGTCGTAAATAAAGTTGACATGTAACAACCACTTGCCGGTAGCTAGCGCACAAACCATCATCCCAGTGAACGTATCATTCGGTAATATTGCTATAAAATGTGTAGCTAACATCTCCATTTTTGTATTTTCAGCGACAACACCGCCTAACTCGTTAATCATTGCTACAATTCTATCCCGATTCTATAACAAAAGGAAAATTTTTTTTTTTTTTTTCTTCTTAAGCCATCTGCAATCGGCTATATAGCCATAATCAGATTTTTTCCAGGAAATTCAAGATGCTGACAACATTACATTAAATGCCATCAATTACGTTAATTTTAAATTCTCTGGTCTATATCCAAAATGTGCCATCTTTTCAGACGTCTTAAGTCTCCAGTTGTGTCTAGTAGGCTTCTAGCCAGTTCATTTGAGTGTTCATTAAGTCTCGCTTTGTAACTCTTGCTGTTCCTATTGACTTCTTCCCTGACAGATGGAATTTCCAAATATTCATGAATCTCAGTATTTCGAATAAACCAGTGTGCATTGCAAATAATTCTTAGTGCTATGTTCTGAAATCTCTGTAGGATTTCGATATTAGAGTTACTAGCGGAACCCCACAGTTCTATTCCATAAGTCCAGATAGGTTTTATAATAGTTTTGTAGACCAGGAGCTTGTTGCTCAGTGATAATGGGGATCGGCGCCCCAGTAGCCAGTTCAGAGAGAGTAACTGCAGGTTCGCTTCTTTCTTTTTTCCTTTCATGTGATTCGCCCAGGTTAATCTTCTATCGAGGTGAAGTCCCAAATACTTGACGGTGTCAGCTCTTGGTAGAGTGTTCCCTTCCATGTAAACAGCGGCACAGTTGCCTTTTCGAAGAGTGAAGGTTACCTGTGTAGACTTAGTTACACTAGGTTTTAGTCGCCATCTCTGCAGCCAGGCATCTACTTTATCAAGCTGTACTTGTAGTTTTAATGATGCATAATATGGATCTGTGTCACTTGCTAGGCAAGCTGTGTCATCAGCATAGGTTGCGGTAACAACACCTTGTGATTGAGGTAGGTCTGAGGTATAGATAGAGAACAGGACTGGACCAAGAACTGATCCCTGGGGAACGGAAGCATTGATGTCATACAGCTTCGAACAGTCTTCTCCGTGCTTGACTTGAAATTTTCTGTTACTTAAATAAGATCTCAGGATCATGAAAAATGGGTTTGGTAAGAGAGTTTTCAATTTGTAAAGGAGGCCCTTATGCCACACCTTATCAAAGGCCTGCTTTATATCAATGAATGCTGCAGAGCAGTATTCCCTCTTTTCTAAGGACTGTCGAATCTTATGAACCACTCTGTGCACTTGTTCGACCGTAGAGTGTTTAGCCCGAAATCCAAATTGATGATCCGGTATTATCTTCTCCTGGTCAAGAACCGGTTGCAATCTTTTCAGCAATACTGTTTCAAATACCTTAGATAAAACAGGCAGAAGACTTATGGGCCTATATGAGCTCGGATCTGAAGGAGGCTTTCCAGGTTTTAAAACCATGCAGACTTGTGCGATTTGCCAAAGTTTTGGATAATAATGTATTCTGAGGATAGCGTTGAATAGCATTGTTAAGAATACTATTACTTTTTTAGGCAATTTCTTGAGTACTTCGCCAGTTATAAGGTCAAAGCCAGGGGCTTTTTTATTTTTAAGCGTCTGTATACATTGTGCTATCTCTCTGGGTGTTACAGGTTTAAGAGGCATGGTTAGTTGCTGGTCACTGGTAATTGTGATATCGACTTCTTTTTCAAAGTCCTCCATTAGTGACTGGTTAGGGGTGAATGTGTCATATAGGTACTCTGCAAACAATTCAGCCTTTTCGGTTGAACTCTTAGCCCAAGCGTCTGTTGCAGATTTCCTCATGGGTGGAATGTGATTTTTTGGCCTTTTGAAGTTTTTAGTGACCTTCCATAGGGAATAATTATCTTTCTTACAAGCTGAAAGGCCTGATACTTTATGATGAAATATTTGATTTATGGATTCATTTATTAATTCTTTTAGTTCTCTGGAGGTTTTATTGAATTCTTTTCTGTCCGTAGTGGATCTAGTCATATGGAGTTGTCTTCTTAGCTTTCTCTTCTCTTGGAGCTTTTGTCTTATTTCTAAAGGTATATTATTTTTGTCAATATAGCTACTTAAGGTTGGAGTGGAATGCCAAGCGGCAGTTTGGATGAGGTTAGTGATATAAAATGTTGCATCATCTATATCATCCTCCGTTTTAAGTTTAATTCTCAGGTTAATTTCATCCTCTAAGTAGTCACCGAATGAGCTCCAGTCTGTTTTATGATTATATAAGACTTCTTTTCGTTCTTTTTGAATAGGCGAGATACTGAATGTTGCTATAACAGGAGTATGATCGGAGACGGAATCAAGAGATGACTCTACATCGAAATAAACAGATGATAGACCCTTTATTATGAAAAAGTCCACTAGGTCTGGTAGCCTGTTTGGGTCAGTTGGCCAGTATGTGGGTTCACCTGTTCCGAGAATTGTTAGGTTGTAATCATCAACACTCTTTTTCAGTTCACGCCCTTTTGTGGTTGTCAACCGTGACCCCCAGTATTTATTTTTGCAGTTCCAATCGCCTCCACTTATAAATTTGTTACCCAAGCTTTTAAAGTACCTGTTGAACATATCTTGCTTTGGATTGTGTTTGGGAGGACAATAGATTGCACTGATGTTAATGGGTCCAAACTTCTCGTTTATAGTTATGGTAGTGGCTTGGAGCCATTCCTCTCTAAATACACTATGCAGATGGTGCTTTATGTTTGTTTTAATAATAACGGCTGATCCTCCGTGTGAAGTCCCATCAGGATGATTTGTGTTATATATTATGTAGTTGTCTATCAAAATTTTTTTGTGGTCATTAAGATGGGTTTCTGATATCAGTGCGATATCTATTTTATTAATTCTGAGCAAAATTTCTAGCTCCGGTTTGTTTGGTGCCAACCCATTGACATTCCAAGTAGCAATGCGTAGGGAGAGCATTATGGATTGTTACTCATGAGTGTAATGATGAGATTCATCATTGTATTTAACTGTGTTACAAGTTGGTCAATTCTTTCAGATTGTCTTGTTATGAGATCTTCTAGCGTCAATATTTGTTCTTGTGTATTATTAATATCTATTTTTCTAAACTGTGTTCTCCGCGATTTCTCGTCATCGCTGTATTTTATAATTGGTTTCTGTGTTTGGTGGTTATTAATTCTATCCTTTTTAGATGTTTCTGTATAGCTATCTGTATAGCTATCTGTATACCGCATTGTTTGGTGACAGTGTATATTGTCTTTAAGATTCCTTGGACTGTACGGGACTATCGACTCTCTGACAGATATATTTCCAGGATTGTTTTTAACAACCTCGCTATATTGTTTTGGATTATCTTCAGCTATAGCATTCCTTTTGGTACCTATTACTTTTCGATTGTTGTCATTTTCTGTTTGGGTATTAGTTTTAGAAGTATTTGTTGGTGAATTATACACGGCTGGATATTTTCTAATATGATTGTTGGTTTTGTGTGTGGTATAGGGTTTGTTAGCCATTTTTTTCCTTGCAAGCATTTCTTTATACACCATGCATCCTTTATAACTGGCAGGATGACTTCCTGAGCAGAGTGTGCACACAGCTGGGGTGTTTTTGTCTACAGTGCATGAGGTTGTTTTGTGTGGGCCAGCACACTTTACGCACCTATATGGGCGCATACAGTAATTTTTACTGTGTCCATATTGCTGGCATCTTGTACATTGAACTATGGTTGTCTTTCTCTTCGGGTCTTCTATCTTTACTCTTTGGTGGTAAATGAACTTTATATCCTTGACATTTTTATTGTTTTCGTGAGATGCTATGTTGACGAAAAATGTGTTTAATGGTTCTTTAGTGCCCGGCTTTCGTGCGGTTACTATTTCTCCTACCACTTTGTTACCAGTATTTTCTATTGCTTCAATGATGACATCTTTTGGCGTGCTGAAGTGTAGATGTTTAATAACTATTCGCATGTTTTTTTGATCTTTTCGTGTGAATGTATGGCCTATTAATCCTTTGGCCCTGATATGTTCTATTAGGACTTTATATTTCTCAACCGTGGCAGAAGATATGATGAGCTGGTCTTTGGATACTACTTTAAAAGTGTAATCGTTATTTTCCAATACTTGTTCTACTAAGTCTGTTAATTTGGCAAGGTCTTCGATACCGTATAGTATAATGGGTGGTGGCTTAGGAACCTTTTTTTGTAGAGAAGAGTCATCAACTTCCACATCTAATATTGAATAACGGTTGCTTGTTTCTATTTCAGGACTTGGTTTATCTATTGTTTCAGTGGCGTCTTTATTTTGAGTATTCAGTTGATTTCTTTTAGGTAGTCTTTTGGCTTTATTAGATATTTGAAGAGAACCTTCTTCAGGAGAACGGTTTCTTTTTTGAATTGGCATTCTTTGCCACGAAATATTTGGATTGTGTGTATCAGTAACACTGATTCCCTGTTCATTGACATTTTCTTTTTGTTGGTCTGTAGGTATCTTATTTAGTTCATTGGCGTCGCTTAACGAAGCCGATCGTTGACGATTAAAAAGACCCGGGTGAAATAGCTGTTGGGTCAAAGTCTTAGATGGTTTTTCCATAGACAGCACTACTTTGCCCCCCCCAGAATACGTGGGGCGGCCTGAGCTATGCTCAGGGACGGATTCTCCGGCATCGCCGGTACCTTCCTGGGGTACTCTCTCTTTAAGTCTTGCTTCCATGTGGTTGATTTTTTTTTTTTTAAGGTTTAACTTCCCCTAGCCAACTGATTCGGTTATAGCGCCGAAGACTCGCTATCGCACTTCATATTTAGCTACTATGTTCCCGAGGTAAATGAGATTGACGGAACTCGTTAAGGAGCATAGCATTTCCGGAGGGGACGGCCCACAAAGGTGTAGATATGTGGGCCCATCACAGATGCAATGTGATGGCGAGGACGTATATGAAGCACTTGCCGGTGCGCGCCTTATAGCCTAATTCCGTAATTAGGCGTACGCTGCTAGCAGATTAGCATTTTTTAGGTACGAGTTCGCTGGCAGAACTCATCCCACTAATGCTTAACACCGACCCACCCCCCAAAAGGAAAAATAGATATACAATTTTCTCCCGCTCTATGTCATTTGTCGGCATTTTTTTTGGTCGGTGCAACATGTCTTTTTCTTCCATTCTCTTCTGTCGGAAGTCAGATTCCCCTCAGTTTCTCTTAAGCACTTACTGGAGAGTTCCTATTTATTAATCAAATATCCTAACGCTATTAAAAAGGCTTATGCTATAGGTTAAGGGCAGGTAAAAACAGGTACCTATACACACAGATATGGTATTTTTAGTAAATCTTATAATTCATTTACGTATAACAGACTGAAAATGAGTATATTCAGTAAGATAACGAATAAGATGTTAAATTCTTACGTCAGAAGAGGGCCATGTAAGGCCCATGTAGCCCAATAAAAACAGTTTATAATAATATTAAAAACTTACATTAATATTTTCCGATATCATGAACACCTTCTTATCACAAGCACATATTAAATTCTGCTTCAATTTCCATGACTCTTCAGATGTGCCACTTGGAGAGTGATAATCGCTGTCTGAGGATACAAAACAAATCTATATTATTTAGTGCAGCCAATGGTAAATAAGTTATTTGCAGGTGCTTTTCCAAAATTGCAAATTATAAACATTATACAAAAAAAAACCTTGAGAGGTTTCCCATGGACACCCGGATGGAATGCAGTTTCTTTCGATTTATTAGTGAAGGAATTGTAATAATTTTTTTAAATTATATTACTTATTTTCCCCGTTTTCCAATCAGCGCATTATGCGGCACAATGCTCAACGTTGAGTGTTCCAATTACAGCATCGCATCGCACAATCGAGCACTCTCAAAAGTGATGCGTGCAATCCATACCAACTTCAGCGACAGAAAATTAACAAGTATTTTTTCTTTAAATTGGCATTGATTGAAATTTTATTTAAGTATATATTATCGTTAGTAATATTTTATTTATTTATTATTTATTTATAAAAAAAAATTTAAGGCTTTCTTTTCGTCGGAGTTTTCTGGAAATATTCAAAGTTAATTCAAGATGTGTTAAGAAATAAATAAATATAAGTATGGATGAAGGTATAAACAATGACTTTTTTTTATATTCCACACATATAATGTGAATACAATGTTTATTTTAGAATTTTTTTTTCAACACTGAACTTAGCGCACTCTGCTGGCGCATTTTAAAACTAATTCACGTTCCAATTAAACGTCAGCATTGTGCGGCACTGAGTCGCATTATGCTCGGCCATTAGAAAACGGGGTTTATTTACCACACTGTTCAATGCTAAATAGAAAGGCGAAACGAAAATAACTGACTTGTTGTCTATGAGAGAACACTTTCTCTCATAGACAACGAGTGAGAGAGATGTCTCTCTCTCTATCTCTCTTTCTCCCTCAGCGCACGGCTTATAACTATAACAAAAAGTGTCGTTATAACTTTTGGTCTTAAGGGCCTACATCAATATTATCGTATATCATCGCCGACACGTACATATTAACACAGCCAGTAGGCACAGAAAATGAAGAATTAGGGATACTTTTCCTATTTACTCAAAATCTACTAAATATATTTTAATTCTGATTTACGTGTTTCTATATATAATAGTTACTTATGTTTTTAAAGTTATTTCATTAGTTAATACGCGATAATAGACCGACAAATGAAAAAAATAAAAAATTAGAGAGGTTGTTTCGCTAAGATTTTCTATCGAGAAAACTTTTTTCAATCGTGTTTCTGAGTTTATGCGATCCTAGATCATATATTGAAAAAACATATACTTAAAAATTAGAGCTCTAGCCATTCAATCTAAAGAAACAACGAAAACTTCGTACGTAGAAAAATGCACGAAGCTATTTTGGTATCGTCTTACTTTTTTCCGTCTAGCCCCATTTCGTAACACGCGATAAGGAATTCTACGTTCCAATTATTTACGGTGGGAATCGAACTTGCGACCCAAGAACGGCGCTATATAAAATAGTTTGTCTTTTCTTGGGCATATGATGACTATCTCTGTGTTTTTCAGACAATTACTTTAGTATTTATAATTGTTAAAATATTAGTAAGGATCGAAATCTTATTTGTTATGGATGCAACAAAAATATCGATATGTGGCAAAACGCAAACAACCGGCTTTTCAATCAACGTAAAAATTATTTAAAATTATCGGTTTAGATAACTTGTTTGCTTATTCATTTTTTTAATAATCAAATTATTTAAATTCCAAATTACGTGGAAAGCAGTGAAGTTCATGGCCATAAATAAGGTCAGCGAACGTTAGCTGAGCGAAAATCAAAGATAATATATTGGTCAATGGTGTCTCAATCTATGTACTAGATATATTACCAAATAAACTATGACCCAAATATTTACTATATTCCCATTGCTTTGCTTTCTTCAAAGCAAAGTCCGGCTGAAATTTGCTCCAACTTAGGGCTGCCATCACCTTAAATCTCCGACGCGACGGGAAGCAAAAATATTGGACATTTGGAATTCGAACGAAAAATGGATATTTCCCTAAACACTTCGACATTTTTACCCAGACATTTCAGAGTTTTTTTTTGAGGCCTCGTAATATTTTTTATTTGTAGTTATGTCCTGACTAAAATGTCCGACTTTTCGCCTTAACTCAATTTACACTCCCTTACCAGAGATCCTCAAGACGCCCCCTTCAAACTGGGCTCAATCTGGGGGATCCCAGACGGAAAGAAAGCAGTCCTACTTTAACTCGATAATTGTATACTGATACTAACTGTTGCCTATGACTCTATGCGTGGAATTTAGAAAATATTCCCCGTTTTTGCAACATTCTTCGCTAATGCTTCGCTCCTATTGGCGGTAGCGTGATGTTATGTAGCCTATTAATGGCTTACTCGATAAATGGGACTATCCAACACGAAAATAATTTTTAAATTCGAACCAGGGGTTCCCGAGATAGCCACGTTCAAACAAAAAAGAACTCTTCAGCTTTATAATATTAGTAAGGTTTAAGCTTTCAGCTTTTTCTCGACTTTTTGTTTTGTCGGTTTTTCATAGATACCCCGTCCCGTTTCCTACGGGAAAAGAGATATCTATGTCCCCTCATGTACTACCTCATTCATACTCTCTATTCCCCTTAATATAATATTAGTATATTATCTTATATATAAAATTCACGTGTCACAGTGTTAGTTACCGTACTCCTCCGAAACGGCTTGACAGATTTTTATGAAATTTTGCATGCATATTCAGTAGGCCTGAGAATCGGCCAAAATCTATTATATTTATATTATAGTATGGCAAAACAAAGTTTGCCGGGTCAGCTAGTAATAGTATAGATTTTTTTATATTACCTGATGTCATTTCAGGTAAGGTAGCCTTTAGTTGTGTTGAAACCTGTAATTTATTTGTTATTGGACTGTAAGCTGTTGCATTTTTCTTGAGCTTAAAGTTTTGTATATACTTCTGAATTGGCAAATAGTTTGAAGTCTTCTCTTTCCCACTTTCTATGAGCTTGCGGAAGCTAACCTTCTTAGGAGTACTCTGTCTGCTAAAAGTTCTGTGAACACAGTTACACCTGCACTGACTTTTAAAGAATTTATCTGGACAAAATTTTTACTATTTAATTACAAAAGCATCTAATAGTAATAACAGATCTGAAAATCAAATATAATGGTACCAATTCTATGTGCACAACTAAACTTAACAAAAAAATGAAAACTAAGGTGTATTTTGATTAATTGGCTATTTCATTGTACTTCTCTCCTTCTCCAGCCCATTTACGTCCCACTGTTGGGCACAAGCCTTCTCCACTTTGGGAGGGTTACGGTCTACTGTGCCGCGCTGACCAGGCGTGTTGGCACAGGATATTTTCGAGGTTTCTGTCTCTCACAGAAGATGTTATGCGTGTGCAATATCCCTTAGCTGACTTTTACAGCACCCTGGGGAGGAGATGGAGTGGTGACACTTGTATTCTTAATCTGTCACCACACATTCAAATCGTTAGAGCTTATTTAATTTGAAATCGTTAAAATGAGTAAGATTAACGTAAAAATATGTAGGTTATTTGTTTTATTGAATGTTTGAAGTTTCTTGAACTTTCATTGTACACATTCACAATATTTATTATAATAATTAAAATCGTTATTCTTTTATACTACAAAATGTATAATATAAAAGTATGTAAGTTCAGTTAACATTGCCAAATTGTGTTATTGAGACAATCAATTTTCATTTTTTAGTATAGTTTAGTTGTGCATGTTAAATTGGTACCAACATCATTGCACATTTGAAGTAATTAAGCTTATATTACTGATAACTATTTATAGATAAATAATATGATAACCTACTTATTAAAAAGGCTATTAAATGTGACTGACCTATACACATACCTATAACAATAGATTGTGTGCTTATGTAGTTTTAGTATTTATACATTAAAACTTATTTGTGGTTTAATATATTTTTTTGTAAGCCACCACAGAAGCACACTATTCTTAGATGGCACATTTAGACAAAGCAATGCAATGTGTTATTTTTTTTAATATTTTTGAATTTGGAATTCATAGTCAAATCAAGAGGTACTGGTTACAAATAAGTATATCAGATATTTAGGTATTGTTAAAAAATATTCCTGGTCCTGGAGAAATTTTTTATAGATTATTTGAACTTTAAAAAGGATCTTATAGTATTTTAAAGAAAAATTAAAATTGTTAAAAGAACAGACTGAAGCTTTAAAAAGTATTGTTAAGGAATTGTGTAATAAATAATATTTTTTTTAATTTATATATAGCAACTAGCTATGGAGATAGGTGATTTGGTGTGACTTCACTAGTGAGAAGGCCTTCTATATGCCTTTTCTTACATCCTACCTTCATTATTTCTAAATTATTATGATAAACAAAATATAACATTTGTGTAAATAGCCAATGCACTAGAACATTTTTATAAAATTTGCTGTAATATTATAAACAGATTAGCAAAGATATTAAGAGCATTATTAAGATATTATTGAGCAATAAAGCATTTATTTACCCGTTAGTTGAAGCAAGAAGTAATAATGTTAATAACCAACATGTTCACTTGACACATATGTAGAGACCCCAACATGCCGATATTTAAATTGTAACTCACTCATTCCCTAATTTTGAAAAGAATTTTTTTAAAGGACTCGAGTAGGGTGTTTGTTTTTCTTCATTTTTTTTACTGCACTCAATCTCTTGGTATATATCCTCAACAGACCAACCTATTTGTCTTCTTACAGCCTTAGGCTTTCTAGACTTCTCTAATGATGGCACAAAGTCTACACAGTCCTCACCAGGATCAACCCACCCAGCAGTATAATGCACCACTCGCTCTTTAACCTTAAAATGTTGTACTTTAACATGTTCTAAATAAGCTAACTTTTCAGTGAACATGTCATGACATACTGGGCACACATAGTGGTGTAATTTCACATTAGTTATACATCTATTGAGATGTACAACATACTGATCATATTGGTCATATTTCTCATCACAGAGTAAACAAGTTACATAGTCATTTTCAGGAATATCTGGCAATGGCTGATTAACTCTTGAAGGCAGTGTGTATGTGTCTCTTGTAGGCTGCATCATAGACATTATATCAGAGGCAACAAGAGTTTCATTACTACTTGATCTTTGCATATAATTCTGCTCAATGGTACATGTTGTTTTACAAGTATGTGTGCCCAGTTTACTATACGACTCGTTACAGCCCCCACACTTGATAGATTCAACATCACTGTCAGTTTCATCACTGGTTTCTTGAATGCTATTACCATCCATGTTGTCTTTAAAGAAATTCTCATTGTTGTCACCCTCAGCCGAGACATATTCTTCCAAAGTACTATCATTAGCATCATGCATATGAAACTCCTTGTTAAAAAGATCATTATAGTCACTAACTGAAGATTCATCCAAGCTGTCGTCTGGTTAAAGAAAGAAACTATTAGTAAAAGTGATACAAATACGACATTTAAAAAAATTTGGAAATCTTACCTGGACATTTTCTTAATAAAGCGTCTATTCTTTCACATTGCTGTTTAAACAAATATGCTGTACTTAGATTCTCAATACACGATGTGCATACACGGTCAGACAGGCCATCACCTTCGTAAATCTAAAAACGATAAAGTGCATTTAACAGCTCGTGCCATTATTTTAAAAAGGCCAAAAAATATACTTACGCGAATGCTCGTAAAGGACATAACCATCTCCGATAACTTAATAGAGTCATCTTGCTCAAATATTGAACAAAATTCCCCAAGTTTTAGACATAGCCTACACTTTTGGATACGTGATCCCATCTTCATATAAACTTCATGGGTGAGAAATAAAACTTGTTTACAACAAGTGTTCTGTTAGGTATTGACATTAAATTAACACATTTAGCTAGTATTTCAGGGGCACGACAACACAGGTAATTAAAAGTACATAAAGCCCTTTAAAGATACAGGTCATTGCTTGATTTCAAAACATCCCCACTCCATAAAAAATTAAAATCAAAGAATATACTACTCTCTAACGAGAGAAGAAGTACATCTCTATAGTAAAAAAATGCAACCACAGCCAATACACGTACGAGACGCTAGCGCCATTGCGGAATAGCAATAAATCAACACGCGCGGGAACTTTCAAACGTTGTAATATTTGCTCTTGGCTGTACTATATATTATGATCGTGAACCATTTTAAATATATATTGTTCCTTAATATATTATTAAGGATCGTGCTTCATATTCTTGCCTACAGGAAGTAATTAAAACAATCATATTATTATTTTATTTATTCTTTAATATTTTCATTTTGCGTTCAAAACTTTTCTTTTTCTCTTCGTCTTCCATAGCTCTATTAATTAAAACACAATATCTTTTAATTACAATAAAAAATGAGCTTATTTTTAAATGATTTTCATTTAATTGTAAATGATTTATACATTTATTTAAAAAAACAAAATTCACACATTCTAGATTTTTAACAACATTAATTTTAAGTTGTTGCCTAAAGGCATTTGTTTTCATGAAATCATTAATTATAGTTGACATCGTTTCTACACACGTCACCATATCTTTGTTAACATAATTTTATGACTCATGACTTGAGTCATATTCCTTGAAACTTGTAAACATGTGTATGGTTTCTATATTTTGGGACAAAAATGCCTTTCGGCAATCTAGGCAGTCATTGTATTTTATTCTTTTAAATATGAAAGCACACACATATCCACAAGCCTGACTTTCGGATGTCCCTTGTTCAACTGCTTCAACTGCATCAGATAGTAAATTTGCCATCTCTTTATTTTCGTCAAATTTGAAGGAAGACGAGTTTGGTTCACACGACGAAGGGATGGTTCCCGTTAAAAAAGTTAATAAATTATTTGCAATTAATGCTGAGTCATTTTCACAGTTCCTTTTTTGTCCAGCATGTTTTAAATTGGATATTATAGCAGTTTTGATTCCCGCTATAAATTGATTAATTGTTGGATTATTATTGGATCCACAACTATATCTGATGCAGCCAAAACAGTTTTCCAAGGGATCTTGATTTAAGCGACGTGTGGAAAGACTCTTAATGCCTATAGCCCGCAAATTATTCCACAATCTTTCTATTGCATTTAATGAATGAATCCACCCTTCTTGGGACGGAGGATTCGATTTACTCCCTATGTATTTCATATTAGCTATAAAAAATTTCATTTCTTTAAATAAACCTAAATGGGGAGTCCACTTTCTTAAATTTGTAGAGTATTTTCTGCGTTGACAGCATCAAAAAGCTCGTCAAATTTTTGCACGAAAGTGGCTGTTGCATGGGCTTCAGCTGGAAGTTCATCTGAAATCACAAAAACAATGTTAATTTTTTTTTCGCCCAGATGTTAAGAGTCAGTCTCAGGATGTAACTAATACTTACTAACTTTGAAATATTTACCCTTATGCTTGTTTACAATCTATGCGGAATAAAAAAACGTCTTGCAGCAATCATTTGGGCTCATATTAGGGAATGGGCTTAATTAATATAGATTTTGTGTGTAAAAGAAGTAAATAAGATAAGAAATGATGATTTTTATCATCCTCTTATATTTTACATCAGTAGATCAAATCTGTATTTTATAATTATTCTTGTGTATCTTTGTAATTATGGGAAGCAATAAAGCTTTTATTTATCTATTAATATTGATACCAGGCAACAAAAGTTGACATTATTTTAATATACTCACTTTGAGCAATTTTCATCAACATGCCACTTGTAACTGAGTGGCTAAAAACTTGTGCTGCTAGCTTCACCCACATTCGTTGCTGGCAATTTGGATGCAAATGATGATCTGTTAGCTGAGGAGCATATACAAAATACGGATTGTTCTTGTCCAAGTTATAAAATGCTTCTATATGACTCCATTTAACAGTGCCTAAAAAGTAAATTTCATTTAGAGATACTGTATAGGCTAATAATTATAACAAGTAAGGATTATTTATTCAGATGTGATGTGACATAAACAACTTTAATTCGGAATTTGAAAGTACGTCCTCATACACGCGCGCAGACACATCCTCCTACCATTAGTATGTAGCGGACACACACACATACACATTCCGCTTATCTTATGATGTCTCTAGCATATTATCTGCAACAAGGAGAAATAGGTATCCCATAGCACAGGTTTTTAACCTAGTAAGGATGCCTATCTACCTTTAATGCTTTAATGACTCAAGTTTATTTATGTTTTTACTTGTACATTTGTGTGAAATGTGTGAAATAAATTATTATTATAAATGCTAGTTGTGCAAGCCTACTACAATGCCTACTATTATGTAGAACTGTATATCTAACAACACAACACTAAAGTTATGTTTATTTAACCTTTTATAGGGTTTTCGTTGCATTGAACATCTGTACTTTCTCTGCAAGTCCGCTATTATCAAACTAATAATAAAGTATAAATAAAAATCTAAAATTAATTACCTGCGTAGGGCTAATGGATTCAGTTGTTCTTATGAAATCTGCAAAAGTGTGTTGTTTTGATGACCCTGTACTGGTACTAGGTTCCATCACAACATTTTCTATTTGCGACATAGGTATTGTTAACTTTGGCTGTGCAGCAATTACATCGGACTGATTGACATTCTGAAATTAATTATTAATTTTAAACTTTTGCAAGTGCTATCATAGTAGTGTAAAGTTTTAGAATCTTGATCCATTGTGCTAACTTTGGACGCATAACTATTATTGTATCTATAACAATAATAGTAACAATATTGACTAGATTTATAAAGTAAAACATGTTGGTCACTTCTAGGCTGGTTCTACCGACTTCCCTATATGCTTCACCACTGCTATTTAGAACAATCCTTCATCTGATCTCTTTCCAGCAGTGTTCGATTGTCATCCCATCAGATTATGAGAGTGAGCGAATAGTGTACGAGGGTGTGCGCAAACATAGGTGTAATCTCACACCTATGTTTGCGCACACCCTCATACACTGTAATATGTCATGCATAGTTGGCTGAACCCAACTGAGATTGGTTGCTTTTGTAGGAATTTGTTCGGGAGACTATTACTAGAACAATCTATATGAATACAATACCTGGTTGAAAATATTTTCTCTTTCATTTAGTATTTCTTCCACTATAGTTGACTCAGGAACGGCAAACTTACTCAATTTTTGCCTTTTATCATCCATAAATTGAATTGAGTTGAAATGTCTTCCACACAACACCTTATTCCGACTATAGAGTGAATGTAATGATTCAATGGAAGTCCAATCTTCATTTGGCCAACAGTATTTAGCCCAAACACGAGCCCTGTAAAATGTCCATATAAAATACTGGTATTCAGTTGAATCAGGTAATACTGGAAGCCCACTCCAACATAGTTTTGGAAGAAAAGGTAGAAGGATGATGAGTACAGTAGGTGATAGTATATGATGATGTAAATATAGATTAAAATAGTATTTTGTTTAATAAACGCATGAGGTCTTAAATATACCGGGTTGTATTTTGTACTTACCTAGTAACATTGGTTATTCCTGGATTTGGAAACCTGTGATAGGTCACCGTCATGTCTTCGGCACGTGTTCTGCCGCACTTAGCACACTTTCTATGGTTATTCACGGACATAATTAAATAACCAAACTTAAACAAAAATAAGAAAAAGTAACCTAACAATAAACGTCCTTTCGTAAATAATGTTCTCTACGCACAACACATAGAATTCACTCCAAGAACGTAGAATATTCAGTCAAAATTACTATAATAACTACTAGAGAGTATATTTTAATAATATTTTGATTCTTTGGATAAAATATTAAAAACCACAATCATAACATAATAAATATTAAGATAATGGCGGCCTCATTGAAGCGACAGTGTGACCAGATCAAAAATTTTTAAATTTTTTCCTATGCAATACTGCTACAATAGCAACGCACACATACATATTTGAGCATGTGTGCAAGAGCAAAATCTCGTCATACAACATAATAGACCCTGATTAAAATACAACTTCGACATCAGCCGATCCGTTATCAATCCACATTTTAAAATTGACAGATCCCACAGATTAATACATGCCATGCATAGCATTGCATGGACACTAGCCCCGTTTTCCAATCAGCGCGTAATAGCGCATTATGCGGCACAACGCTCAACGTTGAGTGTTCCAATTATAGCATCGCATCGAACAATCGAGCTCTCTCAAAAGTGATGCGGGCAATCCATACCAACTTCAGCGACAGAAAATTAACAAGTATTTTTTCTTTTTTTTTTGGCATTGATTGAAATTTTATTTATTTATTATCGTTAGTAATATTATTTATTGTTAAAAAAAAACTTTTCGTCGGAGTTTTCTGGAAATATTCAAAGTTAATTCAAGCTGTGTTAAAAAATAAATAAATATAAGTATGGATGAAGGTATAAACAATGACTTTTTTATATTCCACAAATGTAATGTGAATACAATGTTTATTTTAGAATTTTTTTTTTCAACACTGAACTTAGCGCACTCTGCTGGCGCATTTTAAAACTAATTCACGTTCCAATTAAGCGTCAGTATTGTGCGGCATTGTGCGGCACTGAGTCGCATTATGCTCTGCCATTGGAAAACGGGGTAGGAGAATTAATAAATAGATAAATAGGCACTAATTCTTGACATACTAGTATTTTCCAAAATTAAATAGACATGGCTCTGTAAAATTTTTGAAAACACCAAAGCAAAAATGCAGTCATTTTTCGTACAATACGAAACCAAATAATACTTCAACATTATGTATTAACTGCAAAATTATAATTTTTAATATACCTATTCTATTTTGTATATAGTTTCTATTGACTTTTTATTGGCAACTCTTCATTATAAAATTCCTATTGGCTATTTGATTCGATTGATTGAGTGTTGGTAGTACAAAACTACCAGCACTTCATTACAATAATGTTCAAAATGGCATCACGCTGTCTGTTATGTGTAACGGCACTTGCTAAGGTAGTTGTAATTGGCAAAGGCTTAAGTTTTGAGTTTTCCATTTCTCACAGGGTTTTCAAACTGTGTACGATACCCTTTAGCTGGCTTTTACACCACCTTGGGGAGGAAATGGGATGGTTACACTGGTATTCTACATTCATCAACACACGGACAGATTGATGAATTATGCTAATTGTATTAATTTTATTTTTCCGGAGTTCGTGATTCTACATGTACAATATATACATGTCATGTTTGTGAGGTGCTTTTCGTCATAACACAATATACAGATGGCGGTGTTAGGACCAACTTTTTGATCACAGGTATTTTATCTATACCCTATTTATAATTTTATCTATGATTTGTCATTGACAAATGACAATTGTGTCATTGTCAAATCACATTGATTTGCTATTAGTCTGTGTTGTTTATTTGTTTAATATCTTATTTAGTTTTCGACACGCTTATAGTATGTAATTTAGCATTTAAGTTAATTTTCGAACTTATTTTATTATTTACCCTTTTAATTGAGACAGAAACTGGCAAAGAAAAGTATAATGAATCAACCTGAACTCCATGTAGATCCCAAGATTTACGCGCGGACATTTCCTCGTTTCGACCGTCCAAAAGTTATAGGTTATATTGGTATTGAAAATTTAAAGTTTGCCCGGCGAATACACAATGAAAGAGTGCATTACGATTTAAATTTGCATATAGATAAAGCAATTCATAAACCTGCAAACCTAGACGTGAAAATAACGGAACTATTAAAGTTCTTATTAGAACATGAAAGACGATTAAACTTTCCCTTGGAGACCAGTTTAGACCGAGCAAAATTCTTTTGTTACCGTGGTCTTTTGACTTGTATAGCTTGCACACCATATGAAAACAGGGATCCTTGGAAAATTGTAGCAATATTATACAAAGGGAATATTTATTTGTGCGCAAGAGATACAGAAGAGAAAATTAATAAAAAGCTGAATATGTCTGAGAGAGAGAAACAATTTACATCATGGGGTTACAAATTTGAGCAATATATTTTGACAGGTAATCTTTCTATTTGTTACAATTTTATTAATACAACTTAAACAGAAAATTTTACTGTTTTAGTACTTTTTCGATTAGTCTTTAAGTTGTCTTTTATTTAGAAGAAAATGACCTTACACTGATGCTCTGTTTATAATTTCAGATGATCCAGAATCCGAACCAAATCCAGAAGTGCCAGTAGATGAAACTGAGGAATTTTCATTAGTATTTACAACACATTTGAATCGTCACACAATTGTCTATGGTGCTGAGATGGATGGCATAAGATGTGATAAAGCAAATGTTACAAAACCTCCAGACACTGATAACCCAGCAACACTTATTGATTATTTCTCAACAAAAGAGTTCATAGAGTTAAAAACAAATAGACATATAGACCATCCTAGACAGGAAACTAGTTTTAGGTTTGCTTTTTGTTATTGATTATTTGGGAAATGTAATCCCTTTCAAGTCTATTAACATCCCAGTGTAGAGCACTGGTTTCCTCCACTAAAGGGTTGGTCTGCTACACCATGCTGACCAGGTATGTTGGCATAGGGTTTAGCTTTGAGTCTTCTGTCTCTCAAAGTTTGAGTTAAATGCTTTAAATATTTCATAGCTGGCTCATACAGGACTTTGATGGAGGAAATGGGGTAAAGATAGTGTGATTATTTATTAAATGAAGGTTCACAACTTGACCAATTAACTTTAAGAATATTTTTCAGACGTTTCAAATCCAAAAAATGGTGGTGTCAGTCATTCCTAGTTGGTATAGACACAATTCTATGTGGCTATAGAAATGATGATGGAATTGTTGAGGAATTGAGGCTATGTGATGTAAAAGATTTTGCCAAAAAAGCACAGGTAATATACAGCTTCACTTATATTTGAATTTGACTCTGAGTAGGATTAGATGGGGTTACTGACACATGTAGCCCTTTTGGCCCTTAATTTAAAAAAATTGTTTTGGAACATATTCTATGTAATAAAAGTTTAAGCATATACATATATTTGACCAGCCTACAGTAGTTATAAAAGTCACAATTTTATTACCAGTTGTTGACTGAGTAAAGATAATAATTATAATAATTTTGCAAGTGAATGAAATACTGAAACTAAATCCTATATTTACACATCTGCTTTATAGTATTTTGTATTAAATCAAACAAAGTCATGCTTAAAAGTGATACTCATAGGTTCTGAAGAATAATATAGGCTGGTGTTAAATAAATGTTTATGGACATTTCACACAGCATCCTCTGGTCTCAAAGTAAGCTATATTTCTATGCTTGTATTATATGTACCAGAAAAAATAAATAAAGGCTTAAGGTCAGGTAAGGATTCAGTTCAATAACTAGGGATTATGAATCCTGTAATGGTTAAAGTTGAATTTAATTTATATTTTTTCTTTTGTTTTAGCGATTTTGGAATCCTAACGTCTGCTTCAACTTTTTAGATACTTTTTTAATATATGTAAAGAGATGCATAGCGAGAAAGGTAAATCAAAAGTTTGGGGGTACAGCTATACATAATTTACAGACTTTGCCATTAGTGAGTGTGTTATTCGAATGGACTCCAGGCATGCCTGTTCGTGTGTCTGAGGATTATTCACATGATGATGATCCAATATTATTGCCTTGGTTCTTAGATGGCTATGGTAAAGTAGAAAGGTCATAGAATAAGTGATAAAGATATTTATTTATATTTTTGTATGTTAAGAATACTGTTACAGCATAGTGTATATAATTATAAGAAAGCCTAGAAAAGTTGCGTTTTAGCAATAAGGTCACTTTTTCTTATAAAGTAGGTTTTAAGGTGATTTGATTTCTGTCATCATCATAACATCATCATCATCATAACATCACGCCTTTATCCCATGGGGGTAGGCAGAGACTATAGAGCGCCATCTGCTACGATCGAAGCATACTTCCTTGGCTTCATCCACACTCATACATCTGGTCATACATGCCCGATGGTTGTAAGTGCCCCTTTTGGAGTATCCCGGCGATGACATCGGAGTATATTTTTCTCGGGCGTCCTCTCCCAGCATTTCCACTTACTTTCGCCGTGTATATGCCTTTCGTTAAGCGTCTCTCATCCATCCTCTCCACATGACCAAACCACCTAAGCATACTTTTCTCCACCTTAGTCACTTCATCCTCTTTCAGACCACAACGTTCTCTTATAACTTCATTTCTTAATCTCTCTTACAAAGTCACACCACACATACTTCTCAAAGAGCGCATCTCTACAGCATTTATTCTACTTTTGTGCTTCTCCTGCCACACCCAACATTCGCTTCCATACATAAGCGTAGGTAACAACACGCCATTGTGGATCGCCATTCGAGCCTTTTCAGTAATCGCTTGGTTAGCCACAATAGCATGCAAGGCACCATTCAGCTTATTTCCCGCTAACACCCTTCTTTCCACATCAGCATCAACCTTACCATCTCTTGTAAAACACTTCCCAAATAAACAAATTCTTGTACCTGTTCCACACTTTCATCATCTATTTTAATATTACACGCAGACATACACTCCTCTTTTTCATACACCATAACTTTCGTCTTGTTTACGTTTACTTTCATTCCTTTTAGTCTAAATGCTTCATTCGTTCTAGTTACCATATCTTGCAATTCTTCCGCAGATGGTGCAAGTAGAACTTGATCATCCGCGTAAAGAAGACACTTGATAGGCAGCTCACCCATAACCAATCCATCCATGATTTCTGTAGTATGTGTATTGATTTCGGTTACGATTTTTTGTCGCAAAGGGGTATGCAGATTTGATTCAAACATACCTACTTCCTTGAAGTTACTTATAGTATATAATTCATTCATGCTTATACTATACAGATACTACATTCACAACAGTTGTACATGCTTGTTATGTAGTGAACAAAATTCATTAACTTATCCCCTTAGCCATCGCCAGCTGTGCGGTGTGTAAGACTCTGTACCCTCCATAACATAGGTTTATCTATCTTTACTTATTATAAAACGAAGTCGTTAATTTTGTATGTATATATTATGAGCTTATATCTTTAAAACTATGCAACGGATTTTGATACGGTTTCTTTTAATAGTGGTTCAAGAGAGACGATGGCTCTTTTGTGTTATTTGTTAAGGTTACAGCACGTTAACATCTACTATATAAAAATAAATTAATAGTTTAAAAAAACTAAAAAACACGCTTTATTTAATCGAATTATTGCATTGTCATCGGTCTTTGACAGGTGTGCAAAATTTGAATAGAATCTGACCGTTTAAAGTGGGTCAAAATAGCGTCCAAAGGAGTCGGTTACAAACATACAAACAAACAAACATACAAACAAACATACAAGTGAAGCTAATATAAAGCGTGTAATAAGTCGGGTTTTCCTTCCTGACGCTAGATTTCCACGGTTTTGCATTCGTTGGAAAGGTCTCGGGCTCTGTGAGGTTTATATAGTTCTTTTTTTTTTTAATTTTTGTTTAACTTTTTTTTGGTATGGCAAAACAACGTTTGCCGGGCCAGCTAGTCTAGTATAAAATAAAACAATAAATTTCTATTATACCATTTATTATCACTGCATATCAAATGGTGTAAATCAACATCCATAAACGACTAATCAACAACATGGATATCTTCACTTATAACTATATAAGTTTATAATTAATGTATTTATAGTACATTGATAAAAATATATAGAAAATAAAAACAATAATCAACAGAACAACGTAATAATAAAAATAATAATGGTGTCATGTATTAACGTGTCTACACATTAATGTATTTACAGAAAAAATTAAAACTGTATATTTTCGTAATTTTATCAACGTAAATCTCATTATGTGACTGATTACTTAGTAAATCTGTTTGCTAGCTTCGTATACACCAGAGAAATTTGAGCTATTATGTTTGATGTGATTTATAAGCTAAACATTCTAATAAGGCTTAGTTTTATTTAGTTATATTCTTCTGCCTGCGGAAAATTTTGTGTAAAATTGCCCATAACATTTTGTGTTTACTGTTACCAGTGAGGTATTAGGTTTTGTAAATAAACTCGCTTATGTTATACAGTTATTCCAGTAGGAATTTATTGTTCATTTACGTCCAATTGGGTTTATTTTTTGTTTTCTATGTATATTTTAATGATAATACTAGATGTTAAGAAGCTTGTGTAATATTTATAAAGAAAAAACATTCCTACTATGTAAAATCTGTAAATTAAAAATTGTAATTTTGAATAATATATTTAATATTTAGAATGTTATTCCTACATTTTGATTTGTTAGTGTGACCAGCAACAATAACTATTTATTACCATTTTCTGGATTGTATACGAAGCTTTAACATCCAAAAATTACTAATTTAAAATTATATTTTAAGAAATTCATTCATTATTACATTCAATATTTAATAAAATAAATTGCATCAATATAAAATAATAATAAAAACAAAGTTTTATATTTTTCATTTCAATTTCGCCCTGTCATGACATTTGAGTACAGTTCCAAACACAAAACAATATTTTAATGATAATAATTACATATTAAAATCTTGTTAAAATAATGATACAAGTAAAATATTTAAAGATAACGATACGATACCTTTAAAGATACGATTTAAAGCAAATTTGAAATACTTTAGACAGATACAATAAAGAACGTAAATAATATGGCAATTTTATTATTTTTATATGAACCATGTTATAGCTTATTCATCAAATGCCAGACAGATAACAAATCATACTAATAAAACAGGGTAATCACACTAAGGATACAGGCTGAGTCGCGACTTATGGCCTTATTCATAATGACTTATCGGAGGTGTAAAAGGAGATTTTTTCGGAGAGATAATAATAAATAAAAAAATATTCATGGACATTTCACACAACGTCCTCTGGTCACAAGCTAAGCTTATATATGCTTGTGTTATGGGTACCAGAATACGGATATAATACATAATATACTACTTTAATAAACGTTTTAGCGTAAAAAGACTTATGAATAACAGTTTTTGACAATTTTCGCAAACCTATTTTAGCGAACTTTTAAACCTCCGATAAGTCATTATGAATAAGGCCATTAAACATTACATATAAGTCGCTTCTAAAGATGCCAATAAACAAGAATAGAAAACAGAATAATAAGGCAGCGTAAAATGATTGCGTACATGTGTATGTGGACGTTATGTTATCATGTACAGAAGTGTATGTATGAGATGCGTTCATATTTTTAATTCCATACATGATGCCCTGCGTTGACATTTAATAGAATGGGTATAAAACTATATTACAATATGTTGTTGATTTTTTATAACATACATTATAAACATCAAGTGAATTGTTTCGTTTTATCGTTATCCTTATAATTATGACATTAAATTATATTATATGTCGGTGTTATAAAACATGTTATTCTCATCGACGTTATACGTGATATATTTTTATTTGCATTATTGCAATAACGACGGATTAATTTTAATATTTAAAATACATAACTTACAAATCAGACTAAATGAATGGATATGAAAGTTACACGCTTAAAGAAGAGGCGAATTATATCACAACACATACATACAAGCGTATCGTTTTGTTGTAACACGGACGAAAAAAAATTGGTCAAGTACGAGTCGGACTCGCGCACGAAGGGTTCCGTACCATTATCTATGCAACATAAGGCAACGTTATTAGTATCGAGCAAGAAACGGTAAAAAAATCATGTTTGTTGTATGGGAGCCCCCCTTAAATATTTATTTTATTTTATTTTTAGTATTTGTTGTTATAGCGGCAATAGAAATACATCATCTGTGAAAATTTCAATTGTCTAGCTATCACCGTTCTTGAGATACAGTCTGGTGACAGACGGACAGACGGACGGACGGACAGCGAAGTCTCAGTAATAGGATCCCGTTTTTACCCTTTGGGTACGGAACCCTAAAAAACGAGTACATAAAAATTATTTCACGAAACTTGTAATGTGTACGTGTATTATTGGAACGGCTCACAGATCACCCCGAATCAATAGAGCAATACACGATTTTTGTTAAAGAAAAATTCACTGACGTTGGGAGAAGGCGCACGTTGTTGGATATGGAATAATGTATTTTCGTAGGTCCTAGTAAAATCATACGCCGAGTTCTCATTCAGTATCAATGCGATAATGTGCATGGGTACGTTCAGTGGGTGTGATTTGGGGTGATCTGTGGAACAGCTGTACCAAATTTGGAACAGTTCTGAATTTTTTTTCTTTTGTTGTCTCCTGTCTGGGCAAGGTTTATTATATATATGAAATGCTATAATATTAAGGACTAAAAGCATGTAACACGAAGTTTACGTCGAAAAAAAAATATTTCAATCATATTTACTGAGTAAAAACAAATAAATAAAAATTATGAAAGAAAAACTATGATACGAGATTGTTCTCTAAATTTCGTAGTGAGAAGTGATTTGTCCAGACAATAATTGAACTTTTAGACTGACGTAACTATCGCAACACTTGCTTTTAGTCTACAGAATATTATAACGCGCAAGTTAAAATACTTAAAAAAAAACTATTAAATTTAAAACAAAAGTTACTAGATAGATTGACGAAAATTAATGTCATTATATTATGTAACAGAAATGAATAATGAGGAATGGTTTTAGACATCGAAAATATTTACAAAATACCTAAAAGTGTTACATGTAGGTGACGAGCCTTAACAAAATGTACAACTTAATAGTAATTAGGTACTAGTCGATTTTGGTATTATCCTACCAAATTGGAATAACACTGATCTGATCAATAAGGTTATTCATTTTGTACATCTGAAGGTAGCTAACAATGTAGCTTTCCAAATCGAATACGATAATAAACGTTCAACTCTAACAAAAGAGGTGTAGATCTTTTAAAAGATCAATATCTATACTTTACCTGAATCTCGCAAATAACTTCAAAAATTTTCATAATATTTAGTGCGCCTGCGCAGTTTCAAGAGTAATTAATCGATTTAGGTTTTAAATAAAATACGCTTTACAAAAAAAGAATACCAAGCAAAGTACAGAATATTTATTTACCCTATTCGATTTTCGATTGCTACTTTTGTTATGTTTTTCCCTCAAGTTGTAATAACATTTGTGTAATTTAATTGTGTTGAATATATGCTACATTGTTTAAACAGTCTTCGGTTACAATTAAATACATATACCTAGGTATATCCCTGTCGAATCAGTGTTTTGTACTAGCATCATAACAAACCAACTACTAAGCTTTTAAAAGGTCTTACAGAGGCACAGGATATTTATATATTAATTATTGTTAATACATTCGTTTCTGATAAAACTACAGATAATGGTACATCTCAAACATAGTGTATTCGATTTTTAAATAATTTGACGGGCTTCGTGGTGGAGTGGTTTATGTAATGGACTGCCGATCACGAGGTCGCGGGTTCGATTCCCGCTTGGGACAATCATTTGTGTGATATCCATAAATGTCATACAAATGTTTGTACTGCGTCTGGGTGTTTTCTATGTATTTTATGTATGTATTTACAAAAGTATTTACCCATAATACAAGCATAGAAATATAGCTTACTTTGGGACCAGAGGACGTTGTGTGAAATGTCCTGAATATTTATTATTATTATTATTTCGGTCCAGCCAACATATTTCGCGAAGATTCTAATTTTAAATGAAATTAAATAAAACCTCTGTGACTATTATTTTTATTTTTCTGAATTTACTTTTTAATTAATATGTATTGTTTTTAATGTTTGAAGCCAGTTAGTGCATGAAATAAAAATAGCTTTACAAAATCCAGCTCAGAGCTATTTCCACAAATCTTTAAATACGAATACACTAAATTGAAATGAAACAATGTTCTTACTAGGCCTTATTATTGGTACTTTTTTTACAAACATCAACATTTAGAAGCCGGTCTTTGACATTAGTTTAATATCAATTTGATTATATTATTTAATATTCGCGTGAATAACATTTACAAGCACTAAACTGCTATTAAGAAGTAAAAAATTATAATGAAATTATAGGCGGATGATTTAATAAAAACCTAACTAAAATATTAGTTAAATGTAATGTTACATAATGTTTTAAATATATATGCAAATGTCTTTCGGTAGACCCATATCTATATTGCGATTGGAGGCGTTTGATAATTACCTAAAGATTGTAACAAAAAATACTTTAAATATCTATTCGAGCTCACCGCACTGAGGAGAAGGTGGTTTTATTTTTATTTAACACATATTTCATGATAACAAATATAAAAATCCACAAGTAACGATTATATTTACAGGCTTTATTGACAGGTGAGTGCTTTAGCCACAAACACTCTATCTGGTAATAAATCTGTGGTACAAAAGCACTTCATTATCTCGCCACTATTGGCAACAGAGAAGGATCTACCAGTTTCAACATGTTACACTTCAGTGCAAAAATGTTAACACTATTTTAATATAGACCGGCTTCCAATTCAATATATAACACAACGAATAATTAATTTAGTAACGCCTTAAAAGCTCAGGCAGCCACAATGGCAGGTCCAACTCTTCAATCTGCATTTAATGCAGTCAATGTAAATTTAGTATATCAGTAAAATTCCTATGTGATAATAAAATATATTAAATCTTTGTGCTAACTTACAATAAATTCATTTTTCTCATAAACTATATACTATTTTATTATTTTTCTTATGAAAAACCAATTCTAATTTACTAAGCGTGCTTTGCACGCGGCATTGGTCTGTTTTCATACCTACTAAATCTATATATATTTATAATGTTGTTGATGGTACTGGTTAGCTAAGTGTTATATTGTAAGTCTCACTAATATACATAGTACATTATATAAAATAACTATCAAAAGTTCGATGTTTCTTTGTGATTTATACAACGTGTAGCAGAAAGGTGTAGTCATAATTTAAAGTTGCATTAGATAGGCCTTAAATATTATAAATATTACAGTTACACATAGAAAAATACAGTTGCTAATTTTTTTTTGTTTCTGGCCTACTATTAAATAACTACCAGGAGCGCATCAATTATGAGATGTTTACGGTTTATTGAATACGATTGAACCTTACAATAAAAGATGACCTTATAGTGTATATATAGTGTTGTATTTAAAGATCGATTCATTTAATAAAATAATTAAATTTGTATAAACACATAAAAGTCATAATATAACATCATAATATTATATATTTGTAATTACATCCATGCCTAGTGCCAAGTCACCGGCCATACGTAACGATGGTCAAATATGACTATACCTTTCTGCAACACGTTGTATAGAGCTTAAATATTGTCAAGAGGTGCTTCACAGCGTTCTTAGTACAAATACGTGCAAAACTAACACGAAAAACAGATATTTCGTTACTCTCAAACGACTAAAAACACCATTCTTCTCACAAGATTTTCTCCGAAGTTTTGTGATACTCAACGACAAAGAGAGTTAGTTAACTATTTCATTTTCACCGTTCGTGTTAATTGTGAGTCGATTTTTTGCACGCAAGTGTAATTTTTTATATACATGGGCGAGTAGATTATTTTGCATTAACCACACACAGTTATGATTCTGATGAAATGTTCTTTAAAATTTACTAGTGTTATGATATTGTACAAAATTGTAACTCTTATTCAGTTCAATGTTACATTGTCACACAGAGATGAACTACAATATTCACAATATTTTCATTATCGATTCGTATAAAAATTAACTGAATTAAAATTAAAGAAATATATCGGATATATCTATAAAATGTACCAATTTCTAGAACAAATATAACAACAAAATATAAAACTTTTACTTACAAGTATAACTCATAATGGTATTATCACCATAAAATTGATTACCTAAAAATATCATCCAATTTATTAGACAATCTATGTTGCCTTTATTTCACATATAGCCAATCTATCTGTAAGCCGTCAAAACATAACATTTAAATAGAGTTTTGTGTCGGCTTACTCTAATAATTGATGTCAAGTAATTACCAAGTATCACAATAATAAAAGTTCATTGCTTATTGACTCGAAGTTTGGGAGTGTGCGATCCAAAGTAACTAGGTATGCACATATTAGCACTTGCCTTCACTGAAGGCATACATATATACATTGTACTCATTCGATATCCAATTTATCGGTGTATGTACAAACGAAACAAATTAAATATTATATTACATATGTACAAATGTATAAAAACGGCTGACTAGAGATCGACATAAGGAGCCGCGTCCATCTTGTCGAGGTCGGCCAGTAACGCAGGAGTCAACGGGTCCAGTATATCCTCTCGCAATATGTCATGAAGTGGGGACGTCAGACCTTGATCACTTTCTACCACGGCGTCGTGCATTTGAGACGAACCACACACTGAATTACCGTTTATTAGAAAATCTCTATTACTGTAACTAAACACGCTTCTGTCTTCAGTAAATTGTGGAGTAGATGGCACAGATTTCGACGATATGCCGTTTGGAACATTCGGGTAATTTTCTGCAGCAAATAATTCTCTTGAACGACGTGAATCTATTTCTAAATTATGTGCCGTACGTTTAAATGGCAGCGGCGTACTTGGAACTGATCGCGAACTGTAGTTATTGATATATTTACTCTTGTCAGCAGTGAACTCCGACAAATCAAATTCCATACTATTAGCTCGTTTGAGAAAATCTTCTACATTATCGGCTGTAGCAGCATCGTTCGTGAATGTTTGGTTGAACTGGGCACTTCTTTCAAGCAAATCAGCGCTCGTTGGTATAATGGACGTCAATTGATCATCGGCAAGTATTTGATGTTCACGTAGCGGATCGCAACCATTGCTAAGAGTGTCGTTAGAATTTAATAAACTTTGTGTCGCACTAGTAGTAAGCACGTCATTACTACTATCGATTGCATCGTAAATTTTATCGAGTGTTTCTCGATTAAGTCCCGCTTTAGATATGTCACAAGTGTCGGCTAAAGATCCAAAATCGCAGAATTCAGAGGGTACTGGCGTAGGAGGCACGGAACCGACCGGGGTGTTATTATAACTTAACATGCCCATGTTGCCAATGCCCTGCTTCAGTGGGACCGATTGCGATCTAAACGTGTCCGGCACTGATCTGTAGACGAGTGATTCTTGGAAAAACTGACTCACTTCACTTGACAAAGGGTCAGCAGACAATGGATGTTCACCGTTAACATGATCCCGAAATGGTGCGTTATGTAAGAAATTCAAAGAAAGGTTATTAGATCCATTAGTTAGTCGAGAAGTACAAGGATACCTATGATTCTTGTACTGAGTAAGTATATTTGGCGAGGGCGGAGCTGAGATTGGTTGACAGTTATACTTGCCAACGCTACATAATTGCACTTTAGACATAAACTTTTGCTCATTAGGTATAGCAAACTTAGAGTTGGGGTCCACACCGAGGGCTAAGTGATTTCGTCTTTTCCTTACGTTTGAAATTTCTTTAGGTACAGGCCGAGGGTACAGTCGAGAGCGTGGTACTGGCGTATTCCTGGGACTAACGAATGGACTTGCGGCAGTACTGTGTGATACTGGCGAAGTTTGCAATGATCCGCCAATAACAACTTGTTTGCTCGTTTTTGTTGGACTTTGACTTCTTTGTCCAAAACTTAGTGGTGATTTTGAATTAAAGTTTCCAGGCGAATGGCAGCCTTCAGAAATAGGTACAAAATCATATTGTTGTGTTCTTGTTGTAGGGCTTTGCGGCTCATTGTGGCAATGGCCATTATAAAGATGAAGTGCCCCTACGTTTGGAACTGATTGAACTGACGTTTCAGGGGTATATGACACTGATGTGCCATTTTCATGAGGAACGGTAGCGTTTTGCTTCTCAATGTTGATATCATTTTGATTTGTTACCGCCTGTCCATTCATTTCTGGTTCCGGTATACTGGTTAGTGATTTAAAAATATTTGCTGATATATGCGTCTTCGACAGCAATTGATCGTGTGGTTTTTGCTGCAGTGGCTGTGACTCCTGACTCACTTGCAAGGTTTGAGATTCGGACCCACTTTGATTCTTAAGGTTTTTTGCCAATAATTCTCTCAATTGAGAAATCTTTTCGTTTTTTCCTTGACTATGGTCGTCGTGTGGATCCTGGCCTGCTTCTAAAAAAGCAACAGTGTCAGTTGAAGTAGTAGTGTCTTCTGGCGGATGTGTCTGATGTGTACGCTGATGATGAAAGTACTGCATTAGCTCCTCCTCGTGCTCCTGACTGTTCCCCTCGTTTAAATAATCGTCTAGATCGTGCTTGTCTATGTTGCATATACTGATGACGCGCTCTCTGTTCAGTATCTCTGAGTGTTTCTCCTCGCAAATCATTCCAGTACGAATGTTGATACCGTCGAGGCCGCAACAGTCGGCTGAGTCGGGTGTGGCCGGTCGGTCGGGCGAGGTGGCGCGCTCCGGCGACGCTCCGCCGGCTCGGCCGCTGTGTTTTCTTAATTTAGTTCGTTCGGACTTAGACGTCGGAGCCTTCACCGACCGTGTGGGACTCGCCGCCTCCTGTTCCTCCCGGACCAGCGCCGCGGCGGTGCTTTTGGACCGGTTCGTTAAGTTTTTTGAATCCTCTAAAAAAGCAACCTGAGGTCGAACGGGGGCGTCTGGCGCGACGGGAGTTACGATCGTAGAGGTCGTTTCGGGTTGTGTATGCCGGCTGGGGTGTTTTCCTCCCATGATTTCCGCGGCTCGCATCTTCTTGGGAAGGTATTCCGTGCGCGGGAATTCTTCGGGTGGAGGTTGTGGTCTCGGCTCCGTGAGCGCCGAGCGCTCGCTCTGGTATGTTTCGAGGATGAGTTTCTTGCCGGGGAGCGCCCGGGGCTCGGGCGGTCGTCGTCGTTGCCACTCCCCTCGCTCAGTGGACAGGTCTAGGGTGGAGGCGTCACTGCTGAGGTTGATGGGAAGGTTGTGCGCGGTGTCTGCGGGCCGGGTGAGGTCCCTGGGCGCGTATGGTGACTCGAAGGCGTACGGGTCGGGGCGGAACTCGTGCATGGGCATGGCGGGGTGCGGGGGCGGGTGCGCGCGGGGAGGAGCCCCGTACGGCGGGTAGGCGGGGCGCGCCTCATATACGGGCACGTAGGGCGGCTGGTACCCGTAACTGGGCTCCGGTATACTTTCACTTTCGTGTTTCATCTGTGTATGATGTGTCGCGTATGAGGTGGATGGTGGAGACTCTGATAATGCCTCTTGACTCTTGTTCTTTTTTCGTCCCGGAGATGCTTGTGTCTAGAAATAATAGAAGAGAATAATAGACTTAATTTGACTGTATATATTAATGGTTTTATTAATCACTAGCTACTGTCCGTGGCTTCGCACGCATTAGTAGTCGAATCGAATTTGAAATCAAACCTAAATTAAAAACTAAAATTAATAGATACTAAAATCGATACTGAAATCAATAGCAAAATTTACATCAATCAACAATTGATACAAAATACTACGTACCTATAGCTACTAAAATCAAAGATACAAGCGTTTCTTATTTCGTACAGTACAGTACAGTTTTTAACGAAATAATGAACTAGCCTATTTTAATTCCAGGATTATAAAATTATAGCTATACCAATTTTCGTGCAATTCCATTCGGTAGATTTTACGTGAAAACGTCACAAACAAACAAACTAACTTTCACTTTTATATATACTTATGTATGTATATATAAGTAAGGATTATAGCAAGTAAATTTAAATACAGTAACAGTTTCTAATTAGCAATCTAATGATGTAGTTGTATCTAGTTAGTTGTGTGTACAACTTACCTGCATTTTTCGTTTGAGTCGCTTCATTATCTGTAAACTTGCAGCTTCATCTGTTGGAGCTGTAACAGTAACAAAAGTCATTAAAACTTGTACTATTTCCTCATCTGCTATTCTTTTATCAAATGTCTACACAAAATTTTTATTAAATGTGTGGTTAGAATAATTTCATATATGTATCGTGCCCTCTTAAGAGGATACCAAAATAGCTTCGTTCATTTTTCTATGTACGAAGTTTTCATTGTTTCTTTAGATTGAATGGCTAGAGCTCTAATTTTTAAGTATATGGTTTTTCAATATATGATCTAGGATCGCATGAACTCAGAAACGCGATTGAAAAAAGTTTTCTCGATAGAAAATCTTGGCGAAACAACCTCTCAATTTTTTTATTTTTTTCATTTGTCGGTCTATTATCGCGTATTAACCAATGAAATAACTTTAAAAACATAGGTAACTATTATGTATAGAAACACGCGGATCAGAATTAAAATATATTTAGATTTTGAGTAAATAGGAAAAGTATCCCTAATTCTTCATTTTCTGTGCCTACTGGCTGTGTTAATATGTACGTGTCGGCGATGATATACGATAATATTGATGTAGGCCCTTAAGCCTCACATCTCACATAATAATAAAAATATAAACTTCGCTCCGTAATTTAGCCGACACTAATCAACCGTGTTCGCATAGTGTAATTTAGTGATTCATATATTGAAATGAAATGAAATGAAATGAAATATTTATTCACAAATCGAGTTACATCAGAACTTTAGAAAAACCTCTGACCTTCAAACTAGGTAAACCTGTGTGATGAAAGTCAGCGCCTTTTCCCACTAATACATGTTTCTTAGTTATCTTAAAAATATAGTACATGCCATTTATTACAAAGAAAATGTGTATCTAATTGAAATGTGTGTGTGTGTGAGTGTGTATGTGTGTGTGTGAGTGTGTATGTGTGTGTGGGTACCATCTTCTGCAGTCATTTAATAATTAATCAAATTTCAATTCACAATTACAATTCAAGTACATGGAAATAAATCTGGGTAACTATAATTTCAAATTAACAGATTCAATTAAATTCAGTTCATTATCTTTTCTGTTTCGTCGTAATCTAATGTTAATAGCCAATTCTTTAACTTATTTTGACATTTGTGCAAAGTTAGAGGATAAATATTTAGGATTTTGTTAATGTTGTTGTAAAGATGCCGAGAGATAAAATTGTATTGACGCCTAGCAGATGCTGTTCGGCATTTAAGGTATTCAATGACATTTGTGATAGTACGTTTGTTGCAGAGCAATTTTGGATTGTAAGTAGTGGATAAATGTCTCTTAGTAATAGCCTGATATATAAATAGTTGCCTAACTGTCATAACACTACACTTCTCATATAACATTTTTGTAGGGAATCTAAACGGTTTAAATATCATAGTTTTAAGAAGCGAGCGCTGAGCTCGTTCCAGCCGAACAATGTATGTCTTGCATGCACCTCCCCATACTCCTATGCAATAGCTAATGATGGATTGAGCCAGTGCGTTATAAATAGTCCGAAGGAGGGAAAGATCAACTACGTATCTTAGTTTTTTAAACACAAATATAAGTTTCCTGACTCGAGATGAAACAGTATCAATATGTGCCTGCCATGTCAATTTGTTGTCTAAAATGACTCCAAGATATCTGACTTTGTCTACTTTATTCACGTTTGTACATGAGCATTGGTGAGTTCGAGGAAAGTCACACTTATGGATACGAATGCAAACGTTTGGTTGGTTCCTAATGTGCCTATTTACAAATTGCATAAATGAAGTTTTGCTGATATTCAGGGTCAGCAAATTCTGCTTAAGCCAAAGGTTTACTTTATGTAGTCCTAACTCGGCGATACGTTCTACCTTGTCCCATGTTTCAGCCCGAAAAATCAACGCTGTGTCATCGGCGTAGCTGAAGATTTTGCCGTTTTCTATTGACATTTGACACAGGTCGTTTATATAAATCAGGAACAAAGTAGGGCCGAGTATACTACCTTGTGGGACGCCGTAGGTCACTGGAACGTCAGAACTTATATTGTTACCTATTTTAACCTTTTGTACACGGTTGTTCAGAAAGTCTTCATAGATTTTCAGCACAATTCCCCTAACACCGCACCTCTCTAATTTGTCCACAAGAATAGGAATCGAGACGGTGTCAAATGCCTTGGCGAGGTCGATAAATAGTCCAACACATTTCTGTCTGTTATCCAAACTAGTACTCAAATAATCGACCAAGGCACTGACAGCCCCATCAGTACTTCTCCCTGTCCTAAATCCAAACTGTGCGTCGGATAATATTCTATTTTGTTCTAGGAATAATTTAAGTCGACAATTCAAGACATTCTCCAGCACCTTTGATAGGGCTGGTAAAACAGATATCGGTCTGTAGTTTGATATGTTGTCCCGAGTCCCACCCTTGTGAACCGGAGTGATAAGCGCTCTTTTAAAAACAGCAGGAAAAACACCCTGCTCAAAGCACTTGCCAACAATAGTGGTAAAATGTGGGACGACAATGTGTTTTGCCATTTTAAGAAAATTATTTGAAATGCAGTCCCATCCAGTCGCCGAGTCATTTTTAAGGTTTAAAATCAAGGTTTCAATTTCATGTTCATTGGGTGGAAGTAGCACCATTGAAGTAGGGTAATAAGGGGGTTGCAATTTGTCTGAACTATTCTTAGTGTTCTCATTATTAATATTGTCAGCAAGAAGTTTACCAGCGTCGGCAAAAAAGTTGTTTACGCTTTCTACTGATTCTTGAGGGCTTTTATTAATATCAAGCAAGTGGTTACAGTGGCTTTTATTTTTACTAGTGCCTGTGATGGATTTAATAGCCGTCCAGGTCTCTTTATTATTTCTGGCATTTTGTATAAGAGATTTTTCATAGCTATTTTTAATTTTACGAAGAAGCAAATTGCAGAAATTTCTGTAGCGTCTGTATGTGACTTGTAAATCCAAATCATCACTTTTGCTTTGACATTCTTTGTGCAATCTGTCACGCTGCCTAATACACCTAAGCAATCCAGGTGTAATCCAGGGCTTAGTTGTTTTGTGGCGAGACGGAACATTAAGAGAGACTGTATGAGATTTAATGGCATTAGAGAAAATAGCAGTAAAAGAATTAGCAGCCTCTTCAGCACAAATTGTTTGACTTAGAAACGAGAAGTCTGTAGATTCTAACTGTTTAAGTGTTGCAACAAAATTCGTTTTAGTGACGCTACTCAATCTGTTAGGTTTTTTGTAGGTCAGACTTAAAAGAATGGCATTATGATCCGAAACAGTAGATTCAATTACTATGACTACAGCCGCTTTATTTGTTTTAATCATAACATGATCCAAACAGTTGCTTAATCTGGTAGGAAGCACATGTCCCGGAAGAAGACCAAGCTCTGCCGTGAGATCTAAGTAAGGTGAGCTATTCCTGTCGAGATTACTAGGTTTTATGTCAATGTTTACGTCGCCGATGATCATAATATTATGAAATTTATTAGCCCGAAGGAGTTTTTCTATAGAATCTAAGAAGTTGTCTATATGATAAAAGGAAGGGGATCTGTAAGTTGCTAGAATAGTGGTATCTTCATTAATAGTAATCACTAAGTATTGCGCTCCTATTGGCTCTGGTTCCTTCACCACACATTTAATATCTTTGATAACATATACAACTATGCCGCCGTTTTGATTGATGTTTTTTTTAGTATAGTAGCATGAATATTTATCTAAAACAGGTGGAGGTTTGAGCTCATTCAACCAGCATTCAGTCAATATTATTATGTCTGGGTCAAAATTTAGTCTCGTCAGTTGAACAAGAAAGCTATCAATATTTTTATAAATACTGCGGATATTTTGTGAGATAATGGTTAGGGAATTGTTGTCACTTTTGATCAATTCAATGCAAGCCTCTGGCGTACAACTATAGGATTTGGCTATCGAGATATTGTCAATATCCTGAATTACATTGCTTATAGAAGCCATTTATAACAGGTAGATATTGCGAAGTCAGATAGGCTAATTCTTTTATTGCCTAACTTAATATGAGTAAAAAAGCCCGGGCCAATGATGTGAAATAGTGTAAATGTAACTGTTGTATGTATATCAGATGTACGAAAGTAAATGAAATATCCTATGCTCAGATTTATGTAGTGTTTTGTGTAATTTTTGTGAGTGATGAAATTTTGTAACATAAAAATTTCCATAATTTTAGACGAACAATTAAAACTTAAATTTAAATTATAAAGAACTATCATGCAAACATTAAAAATACCAGTACGAAAGGTCTCAAAGCCACCATTCAATGTATATAGTCATTTAGAACTTGTTAGTTTAAGTTTTTGGATAATTTCTTCAGAATAAATCCGAATGTGACCTTCACCAACGCCTCTGCGTACATATACTATGCCGTGTGAGGTCCAGCAAAAGTTATAACCGTAGGTTTTAAGTTGCGTTCTAGCGAGGTAATACAATCGCTGTGCTTTAGCTGTAAGCCTCTCGGACATGTAAATAGGCGTATTAACATTTAGTTTTAGGTGTGTTGTGTTAAGCTTCTGTTCCTTCGCCTTTGATTTATTAAATATTTTTACACTTTTAATAACATTCTCTTTTGTTATAACTGAATTGAAATTTACTATAATAGGATTCGAGATGTCTTTCGTCTTAATTCTGCGTACGTCCACTAAAACACTTTTATCGATATCTAAGTTTAAGCTTGATCCCATATTTAAGACATATTTACATAGGTCATTTTTGGTCTCATTTTCTGATATTGGAACATTACGAATTTCGATTTCAGTGGCTCTCGCACTGCGCTCCAGTTGCTCAACTTTATCCTCCAACTGTCTGATTATTTTCTGATCTTCCTTTTTTTCCACTTCCAAAGATGAAATTCGTTTCAAAAACTCATCATATTTCTCTGACATCACCTCAACACTCTTTTTCAACTGAATATTTTGCTCGATTAAATTATTCATTTTTGATATTATATCTTCATATTGGCATGTTTGTTTAGTAGACATAGATGTAAACATAGCCCTAGTAAGGTCTGTAGTCACTTTTATATCGTCGCCTTCCAACTTTCTTTTCTTTCGTTCTTTTTCTACGTTCAGATCAAACGTTAGATTAGGCTCTGAGGCGCAGTGATGCAGAGAAGATTCCTGCGAGGTGATCCGTGACAGCGCAGGAGGGTCACTGTTGTCTTCTGTGTTTACTGGTGATATTGGTGTGGCGCGCGGTGAAGCGGGAGGGGTGCGGTTTACAGGCATATCGAGTAATGATAGATCAGACCACGTACAGAAGATTCAACAGCAGAATGTTGTTCACAGGTTCAACAACTCAATCAAAATAATGAATAAAATAAAATCTAAATTTGTAGTTGTTCCGTGGAGAGTGTTCTCTAAGTATAAAAACAAAAATGCGACCCACACGCACAAGCTCCAGGAAACTAGTAATTTTATTTCGGATATGTATTAATAATTATTATAGATTAATAATAGCAGGTGGATATCATCCATTAAAATTCAAGAATGCTGGATTATTATTGACGGCAGACAATATACGATTTCAGTGTTGCAGATCTCAGAAGTAACACTGCGCATTTAAGGGTTAAGTCAGTTAGAATATGACTCATTCATTCAACAATAGTAGTATGGGCGGAGTTTCATCCACGTTCAATCCCTGCATGCAAAATGGCTGTTAGACTTCTAGTTGCTGTTTCGGTTAATTGGCTGCAGAATTATCGATAAGGCGGGGTTAGACTTGTGGAACAAAGATGGTTGCTTACGCGCAGGAGTGTCCGACGGGTTGTTGGTGGTGGTATGATACCTCCTTGCGAATCTTGCACTCCTAGTACTTTGCGTTGAATTAAATGTTCCGAATTAAATTATTTCATTTAAATATTTTGTTTATTAATATTTGAACACAGCACTTAAACACGTCTGCTCACTGTCGCGGTCCATGGGGAAGGGGATTATATATTTTAGATATTATGTTATATTATCACTTAGTTGGCACTTTAGACACCCCTGGGAAGAAAATGCGTTGGTAAACCCTTCAATCAATACTGTCCTTACCATGTGTTTGCTGTAATGGCGGTGGAGAAGCGCTGGACGGTCCAGCAGGCGTGAGGAGCGCGGGGGCAGACAAGTGTCGCGCCAACTCTGATACGCTTGAGAATTTCGTACCTTCATACAAAACGTTTAACTTTAAAATAATCGTAATCGATTGTAAACTATGTTAGTCGCACAAGGAAAACGGAGGTTCTAGAAATTTAACACAAGGGGGCGAAGGGTGCCTGTAATTAGAAGTATTTAGTCTGTAATTTCATTTAAAAGATTTGGTTGCCTTTGTTGTTAGTCTAAATAATAAACTATAGCTAGACATATACAGGGCTTCTCAAAAGTCGACGTCAAGCCGAAGTCGCATGATAGGCAAGTTCATAATAGTTATCAGAAGAATATTTAAAAAAACTTTTTATTTTTAAAATAATTGGACAACATTGAAAAACTGATTTCCGAAACGTGGGTCTACAATACATGACATCTTCTTTCAAGCTGGAGCAGTTAGCTCAGATTTTAAGGTAACAAATTACAGAAGCTCTATTCATAATAAATAAATATTCATGGACATTTCACACAACGTCCTCTGGTCCCAAGCTAAGCTTATATGCTTGTGTTATGGGTACCAGAATACGGATAGAATACATATACTACTTTATTTTTGTAAATACATACTTATAATACATAGAAACACCCAGACGCAGAACAAACATTTGTATGACCATTAGAAAAATCACACAAATGATTGTCCCGAGCGGGAATCGAACCCGCGACCTCTTGATCGGCAGTCCGTTACCAGAACCACTACTCCACGAGGCCCGTTACTCAGGAAATAAGTAAAAAAAAATGACAAAGTTAAGATTTGTAGCAACAGGAAAGTAAAAACTGCTACAGGATGGTACAGTTTCCTGAATATATTTATTTTGCAATTATTTTAAAAATAAAAAACATATACATATATTTTTTTATATTTTTCTGATAATTGGTATGGCCTTACCTATCATGCGACTTTGGCTTGACGTCGACTTTTGGGACACCCTGTATAAAGAACCTTATAAATAAATAATTAAAAGATTTGCTGTGTTTTAATAGGACCGTAATTCTGGAAAGGTTAGACAAAATAGTTGAAAATTTACCCTCAGTCAGTGCGGCATAGGAGAGTATAATCCCTCCCAAAGTGGACGGTGGTGGCCTATGTCCAACAGTGGGACGTTAACGAGCTGGAGAGAGATAATTCTTAGACAGGCCTCGTGGTCTAGTGGTTCATGTAACCGACTGCCATTCACGAGGTCACAGGTTCGATTGCCGTACGTGACAATTATTTGTGTGATATTTTTATATTTTTACGTTTGGGTGTTTTCTATGTGTAATAAGTATGTATTTACACAAGTAGTTTTATGGTACTCATAACACAAGCATATAAGCTTAGCTTGGGACCAGAGGACGTTTTGTGAAATATCAATGAATATTTATTAATTCTGGAAAAGTTATCATAATTTTAATGCGATTAAGATTTATTCGTTGTTGTTTGGAAAGAAGTTCTTAAACATACCTAATTTAGTTTCGGCCCATTGACATACAATCCTGTCAGTATCTCTGGAAGCGACATTAATTTCCTGGAACGAAACATGAGAATACAGATTCATTATAAGTCGTAGTAATAGACATTCATTATGTATTGATACACGTGCCGAGTAATACAACTATACAACATATAGTATACATCTTATTGCGCACATTAATATTCTAAACATTCCACTGTCACTATACATTGCATTGACGATTATGTAGTTTTATATAAACTAGTATCTCTCTATGTATCTTTAACTGTGAGCAGAGGCGTAAGTATCTATCCTAGGGTCACAGGAGACATGGCCAGGTGGCCATGGTAGTAATGTTTTGCTGCGGAGCGCTAATTTTCAAAATACGCCTCATGTTTAAAAACCGTCAGGGAAATCCGGGACCCCTAATGTCAAAAACTTCTGTCAAAACAGTAATATTTTCAGAAAGAGAGAGTGAGAGGGGAAAACCGTATTTGGCCAAAATGTCCGTGATTTTTGAGGTCTGCTTCGGCAATATAGAGTTGATGGCTGCTCTAATCTTTTAAGACCTAGCAGTAAAAATCTATTGTAATTAGGGTAATACTGAACATGATCTTGAACTTAATGATATGTATTAGTTTAAAGATAAACAAACATACAAACCTTAGATGATTCACCTAAATCCGGCAGCTGTGGTACCTCCAATTTAATCTTCTTTCTTAAACCCGCATAACAATATCTGGAAATAAAATCTGAAGATATAAACACTACGCAACTATAAGGTTAACAGGAAGAAATGACTTTAATGATAAGACCCAACTTTCAATACATTTGAAAATATATTTTTAATACACTGTAACAGATACGGAACACGGAAATATTTCAGACATATTGGTTAGTCATAAGAGCTTCCATAAGCAAGAAATATATACCTACTATTTCTAGAAGGCAGCCAGTTCTTAAAGCGGAGTTCCTTTTGACGTGAATCCAATTCTTTCAAAAAAGTCCCTATAAATGGTGTGCATTTCATCTCGAAAGGTACAAGATACCTAATGAACCTATATTGGTTGTACGTATGTATATGTTTATAGTGCAAAGTGTAAACAAGAGATATGGAGGCGCGGGTGACGATACTGTGATATTGGGCAGGGTCATCGGCATTACCTATATAGTAAACAAACGTTTTAAACACAAAATCTTTTACTACATAATCGTTTAACGGCCTAACCTTGAAATTATTTATTCGCTATGTTTACTTCATATGTTTGCAAGTAATGGTTAGCCGCGATTCTATAATATAATGTGTGCAATCTATAGAATTCGGATTCGAACCTTGTATTAGACATACAATGATGTTGAAGCTTATGTATTTTATAAATGTATGTATAAGGAAATATCATCATCATCATCATCACGCCTATTTCCCATGGGGGTAGGCAGAGACTATAGAGCGCCATCTGCCAAACATACTTCCTTGGCTTCATCCACACTCATACATCTGGTCATACATGCCCGACGGTTGTAAGTGCTACGCACTTGCCCCTTATGGAGTATGCCGGCGATGACATCGGAGTATATTTTTCTCGGGCGTCCTCTCCCAGCATTTCCACTTACCTCCGCCGTATATAAGGAAATATACAATTAATATTATTACATTGGAGGCACAAAAATACAATAATACGTAAAACATTTGTGAATATACGCCTATGAGGGTTCATGTTTTAAAAAAAATTAAAAAGAAACAACTGCAGAAAGTAGTTTACCAAAATTTTTACTGTAACTTTTAGATACATTATTGTGATTTAATCATTATATTTAATCTATTCAATCTAGTTCACTATTCTCTCTCTCTCTCTCTCTAGCCCATTAACGTCGCACAGTTGGGAACAGGCCTCCTCCACTTTCCTGGAGTTACACCTGGCACAGGATTTATTTTCGTGGTTTCCCTCTCTCAATGAAGATGTTATCTATGGACAATATTCTTTAAATGGCTTTTACAGCACCCTGGGAAGGATAAGGGATGGTGACCGGTGACTACACGGACAATATATCCTTCCTAAACAGGCGGATAAACTTATTATAACTAGGTATTCAATAAGATTATGTATTGATTTTAAACTTACGCGATTTGAACTCATAATTTGTTAGTATTTTTTTGTTAATATTTTAAGTTATTAAAGTGATTATAGTCCCGGTAATATTAATAAATTATGAATTCAATAAGATTGCTTCAATTAGATAATATTGAACAAGCAGAAATTGTCACGTAGCACTAATTGGCAATTTGTCAAAATAAATCAATCATTACGGTTGTTCTGGAGCAGCGAGAGAGGAGTGTAGTTTAAATTCCACAAATTGTTTCGCGATTTATGAACTAATGAGTAAAATTTTTATTACGAATGCACACAATCTTAGTCCTGTATAGAAATAAAAAAGCTCCTTTAATTTACCGCATCTACAGCCAATACATTGCTCTCCTTGCATAAGATTATGCAGGCAAATGTGAATGTCGTAAATGTATTTTCTAACCGCCTAAATAATGCACTATGATTAGTATAATAAGTTAAGGGCCTACATCAATATTATCGTATATCATCGCCGACACGTACACATTAACACAGCCAGTAGGCACAGAAAATGAAGAATTAGGGATACTTTTCCTATTTACTCAAAATCTACTAAATATATTTTAATTCTGATTTACGTGTTTCTATATATAATAGTTACTTATGTTTTTAAAGTTATTTCATTAGTTAATACGCGATAATAGACCGACAAATGAAAAAAATAAAAAATTAGAGAGGTTGTTTCGCTAAGATTTTCTATCGAGAAAACTTTTTTCTATCGCGTTTCTGAGTTTATGCGATCCTAGATCATATAATCAAAAAACATATACTTAAAAATTAGAGCTCTAGCCATTCAATCTAAAGAAACAATGAAAACTTCGTGCGTAGAAAAATGCACGAAGCTATTTTGGGATCCTCTTAACCGTATACTCCTGTTATTAGGCGAGTTTGGTATCAGTTTTTGTTCTGCGTATACATTGGGCAAACAGCATTGATCCTTTTTTCGGGAAAAGTCGCAAAATTATTTGACTGAATAACTCATCTATAAGAATTCACCTCAGCTCCAGTTCGCCCACAGCTATTAGTTTATCAATGTAGAGTAATGTCCTACAGATAATAAAAATTCAATTCACTAAGTTTTTACAAATTAAAATTATGTTCAACTTCAAATTTTCAAATCACTCACGAGAGTTCTATAAAGGGAAGTAATTTACGTCGAAGACTCCGTCATAGTGTTATCTGTGTATCTGGCAGGTCAATTCGATGGAAACATGTTAATGATTGACATCTCGTAGGTATGTGTTTAATATAAACAATCACTTTACTTTGACTTTACTTATCTAAACATCGTAGCGAAAAAATATGTGTGAAAACCGGTAAAAATTGGACTGGTAATAATTTTATAGGGTCAAGGTTTTGGTATTCACAAATGTTAAATAAACATTAACTTCCCTAGGTCATAATAATAACACAAAAATTATATTATATAGCAGTCAGCACGTGTAAGTACACGTGCTTATTATCTCATCATGCATTTGTGTTGTTTGACGCATATGTGTGCGTGGGCAACATGTGGCATCATATCTAAGTACCGACATCATGTAGGTACATAAGAAATTAAATTGCTATCTGATATGACACGATCGTATGGGCTAGACATTATCTCCCAAGAGACTTGCAAAATGGAATATGCTTTCAATAGTAGCATTGTTGATATCAGCGGCCGTATTATGAGCTCTTATTCCCAGGCCGTTTACGCCGTGAAATTCGTAATATGAACATAACTCCCAGCCATCCAGTTCGCTAAAACAGTCATAGATTAATATGTTTATAGAGAAGGTACAACTAAAAGTTTAAGTACTAACTAAAATTTTTCAACTAAATGTTTTATGTTTACCATAATACATAATTTAGTCAGTCAGTGTAAGGCTTGCCTGGAACTTGCATGATTTTTAAAAAGCTCATAATACGCCCGCAGAACTGTATTGTAATAAAGTATGAAAATTCAGATTTCCTTTCTGTCATAACATATCTAATCAAATAAGGGAAAATTTTGGTACTTAATAAAATCCTCAAAAACACTTATAGGTATCCGACCATAGATTCGAGCCTAATATTATACCTACAAAAGTAAGGTGAACATTATCATAGCTGAAATAACTTGCAAGTGTACACCATTTTTACAAAGATTCAATCATAAGCGAGCCCGGAAATAGATATAGAGATATCATATAATAATACCGTTGGGCAGCAAACGTTTAGTTGCAGGTCTTATAGAGAAAGGGTCGCTGCTGACTGTTCCAAGGTCTGACGACAGGTTTTCATAACCTTGCCTTCCAAAATTAACATAATAAACATAATAGTAATTCATTCATGTTTTTTTAATGGAATCCGGCATTATAATTACTAAAATAATATTTTAAGAATTCAGTCAAATATATTGTGATAACCATACTTAATTTATTAACTAAAGATTTTTAGTCCATTACAGATATTATTATCTGTTCCAACAATGAGTTTCCATTGATTTTACCGTATAAATAGTCGACTAAAAAGCTTTTTGTATGTCAACAAAGACAAAGATTTGACAGAAAGTTCTTCTGATGCCTTTTTTACGTAACAAAGAGAGATTTTGAGAAATCTTCATAATTAGTTGATATGTATGATCAATGTGTATGGTTTTTCCCATAGACGATTTAGTGATAGTATACGAACAGACGACTGAAAATATTGGTGGAAAAGTTCATATTCATGTTTGACCAGAATTGTCTTAATATTTTCTAACAGAATTGTCTTGTCTGTCTACTTTGAGCCATCATCGCTTGTGCGACTGTAAATTCTATCTTTAGATTCCAATGAAGTGCATTCAGAGAACTCGAAGGAATACGAACGAAAGAGAACTAACAAAATGCCAAGAGTATTTGGCAGTTGATGATGAAACATATACTTTTACACATTTTGCAATGGTATTAAGCAACCTTCTGCTATTTTACCATCTGATTCAGCAGTTAATCCATTCCATACGGCTATATTCAGAACAATTGCGTTAAACAAATTTCAAGGTCAATCACGTTCATAGAACCTCATGAATAAACTAGCGTTGTTTCTCGTCAGATAGAGGCTTGTCTTTATCCCTGATGTTGTCTGACATAATAAGCAACGGTTGTTACTTAAAATCAGATGATCCGCAACCTCGCCTGTTAGCTACAAAAAATTTTGACTCACTTGTCCAATAGAAATCAATGGTATACTATAGCTTTTTATGTTTCATAAGCCGTTCGCGTCAATAAAAAACACATTGGTCGAGTTTTTATGCAGCATGGTACATAAAGCGACTTTGACAGGTATGCATGATAGGCAGTATTTGCGTTAGCTGGATCACGATTTGAAAAAATCTAAATCATTCGCAGAGAGAGGTAATTGTAAAAGATTGTGGACATATAAAGATTATCGACGGGCCTCGTGGTCTAGTGGTTCATATAACGGACTGCCGTTCACGAGGTCTCTGGTTGGATTCCCGGTCAGGACAAATATTTGTGTGATGTTTTTAATTGTCATACAAATGTTTGTACTGCGTCTGGGTGTTTACTATGTATTATAAGTATGTATGTATTTACAAAAGAAAAGTAGTATATGTATTCTGTCCGTATTCTGGTACCCATAACACAAGCATATAAAGCTTAGCTTGGGACCAGAGGACGTTGTGTGAAATGTCCATGAATAAAAAATATATAGAAAAACGTATAGACGACTGTGACTTGAATTTGTGTAATAACTGTGGCTTGCATTAGTTATAATGTAAGTGATACTTAAATGGCAACTAATTATATTGAAAACGAAGTTAAGGTTTGTAATAACCATATGTCGGGGATCCACTTGTCCCAATAATATGAGGTGTCTGAGTAAATAATCCAGTAAAATGATTTCACTTGATGCAATAAAACTATAATTAATACATTTACATACACCCAACGATAAACTAAATATAACTTAATGATGCATTATATTTGCATAAGCGACAGTTCATAAATCAATTTACCTGTAATAATTTTATTAGTTTAAATTGTATCCTCAAAACGAAACATACTCGTACTGTCTACATACATATATATAGATAGAGGTATTCAATTGGTATGGTGTTAAGAACAAAATGTAGAAAACAACCAGACAGTAAGCAGAAAGTCAAGATCATTCTAAAACGAGAAAGTAATGCAATGTAATAGTAATACACACCTTCGGAATTGGCATCGAGATAAATAATAATATATAAATAATAAATAAATAATAAGATAAATAATAGCAAAAGCTTAGCTAGTAGCCATCAAGATTTAATAAATGGACGGAAAATTTTTAATTTTTCCGCTTTGTACGTCATACACTAATAAACGGACATGAGTTACGGTTACCGGAGGTTTAAACGGAGATTTTCTCGGAGAGATAATAAACGTTTTATCGTAAAAAGACTATTATGAATAACAAGTTTTGACAATTTTCGCGAACCGATTTTAGCGATCTTTTAAACCTCCGATAAGTATTATGAATAAGGCCATTAGACTAGAGCTTCCTTTATTTCTTCATTAAGAGCGTCATCCAGAACTTGATATTCGGATTAAATATGCACAATATCTATTGCACTTAAACAGAAAGGGAATACTAGAAAAAATAAATCCTGTATCGTCCTAATAATTTTAGGCTGTTTAGCTGTTACGCCTGTTACGCTTATGGGAAGACACAGTATAATAACAAGAGTGTTTTGAATAACCAGACGCAATAAATGAAAGTAAAATATTGATCGAAAACATTTAATTTAAAACAATCACCTACAGACATGTTATTAGACTTTGGTCAAACCTTATTAGGGCATCTATCTTATACGTGACTCATAAGTTGATCATAGACAGCATACGTAATTACAGAAGGTTTTTATTAACGTGATGATATTTAGCCAAAGCACGGTCACGATTTTACGTACATTTTACTGATATGACCGGCTCCTTACCATTTGTTGTAAAGCCCGGTTTCCACCGCGAGCGGAACGGACCCATTAATGACTTCGTTAAACTCGCAAACGCAAACTGCATACTTGTATTTCCACCAACAAATAGTCGGACGGAAAGAGCCGAGCGTGTAGAAAGAGTAGAAATGAGCTCGCTCAGTTCTAGAGAGCACCAACTCTTCGTTGGTGGAAACTCAAACCTATTTAATTAAAAAGGAGTCCGTTCCGCTTAACCATTTTCCGCACATTACCCTTTCGCAGTGGAAACCGGGCTTAAGGATTGGAGGCGAGAGTATAAATTTTAATAAACTTTCAAGCAAATGTATATTTCAAGCTTGAAGTAATACACCAATACATACAAATGTATAAAAGTAAGGCATGTTTACTTATTATAAAATAAATCGTTATGCATGTATGTCTCTATGTGACTTTCAAAACGGATTTTCATGCAGTTTGGTTCCCTAAGGACTCACCAAAAAACTATTAACAAATGGTCTTTCGACAAACAACGTTTCATCAAATGATCATTTGGTAAACTATACATTTGACAAAAGTATCATCTCACAAAAACTTATTTAGCAAACGATCTAATAGCAAACACTATATTTTTTAAATGTGTTAAGTGTTAAAATGTCCTAATAGGAGAAAGTCGCTTTTGGGGTTAAGGTTTTAACCTAACCTAAATGTTCGTTTTGTAAAGTAATCATTTATCAAATGAAAATATAAGTGTTGATCATTTGGCAAAGTGAAACATTTGTAAAATGATCAGTAGTAAAATGATCAATAGGCGAATCCATTGTTTTGCCAAACGTTGATTGTCAAATGTGATTTTGCCAAATGACTTTTGGTCAAACCGCCGGCCCCTGATTTTTTTAATAGATAGACTGGTTCAAGAGGATGGCTTTTTTGTATAATTTGTTAAGGTTTACCTTTAAATTCCACGCGTACGAAGTTGCGGGCAACAGTTAATAACCTATAAGACGATACAAAGTAAAATCAAATCGATCATAATTCAAGTTAGAGGCACTTGGTACACCCTCGAATGTATACCACGAATTTGAAGGTCGCAAGATTATATTGAGGTCATTGTATCCACAGTACATTTATCAAAATATGATATCTATCAAAGCAGCAGTGTTATCTGGCCCTATCAGTGACAATGACTAATATATCAATACCAAGATTCATGAAATTTTAATACATAATATGTATCAATAAATGTAACCTATTTAGTGCATGCCATAATTACGTTAGTAATAAAATGATTTTAAAGCAACTGTCAGTACTACTATGTTTATATAATAGGTTCATCATTGATAACATCGGAAATAACAAATTATCGTCAACTCCTGGATACATTACATAATAAAAACAAAATGTAATATGAATTCAACCTTGAAGGATAAAAGGAAAAACATTTTTTCTTCAAAAAATATTCAAAAAAGGTCTTAATGCTGTCTTCATTATTTTTTTGGCAGCAACATATTCGCTATGAATCGGGGTAGAAGGAACAGTGTTAATCAATGTCTTTTGTAGATGACTTTCTCACACTACAAACATAATATATGAAAAGGGGATGGAACTACTTTTTACGGATTTAGACGCGTATATTTGTTTTAATTTTAGCCCGACGTTTCGGAGACTTTGCAGTCACCGTGGTCACGGGTGAGACTGAGCTGTAATGTGTCTTCTACGATCAGTTATTACAGGGTAAATCAGATTAGATCAGGGTAGATCAGTTAAACCCTGTAATAACTGATCTGACTGACTGACGCGTCTAAATCCGTAAAAAGTAGTTTTATTTATGCAAATGAGTCGCGCAAGTGTTAGAAAATATTAAGGGGATGGAAGTTCACAAGACACTTTGCAATTTCTTGTTGTAGTAGTCTAGTGTAGAGTTTCTTTTTTGTTTAGGTAGGGAATGCATTTACGCACTTCGCCTTGCCGGTTGCGGGAGCAACCTTCCCGGGGATTCCCGGCCTATTAGTGCCGGACTACCCACTAAACCCCACGGTGTTCCTCCTCGCACTTAGCCGGGCCATGGTAGTCACTCAGGTATTACCATGACCCTGCAAGGTCTTGACGTAGAGTAGCAAATCTCGTAGTTTTTTAAATTAAATATCTAATGGCAAAGGTTTGTATCATAGCTCTATTAAAAATAAACGGATGTTCCGTTCATTTTTAATAGTGTTATGAAAATCGCTCATTACATCCTAGACGAAAAGTTTCAATAACATAATATGAAAGTCATTTAATGAGTTTATTTGTCGTAAATTAGTTATTAACTCCAGTCATCACAGGTTTAATGAAATAATGTCAATAATAAAAGAAATTGATAAGTATTGTTAATTACATGTTGTGCAATCTGACGATATCGTTTTATCAAAAGATACAATAAGTTAATATCTTTTTTATATCCACAAGAATGTTAGTCAAGTCGATTTAGATCCGTACGTATTTAGACCCGAAAATATAATAAAGACTAAGTGCGAGGCAGACCCGCGTTCTGATCAGTCTAGAGCAGTCATTAGAAATTAATAATCTATCAGTAGGTATTTTGATTGGCATATCATTAAGCATTTATATTATTTAAAAAATATATATTTTAACTATTAAAGGTGGTAATATCAGCTAAAGTAACTAATTACAGACTTTTATGTACATACATAATATGTAATACATACAAGGTTAAATTAAGTTACAAAGGTTTATTATTATATATTTTGACTTCAATACAAAATATGTGAAAGTTTGAACAAAACGAAACTAATCTATAGGTACTCGTACTAGTCTATACTAATATTATAAAGCTGGTTTGTTTGTTTAACCGCGCGATTTGAAAAATTCTTTTAGTGTTAGATAGGGCATTTATCGAGGAAGGCTTTAGGCTATATAACATCAGCCTGTAGACCAGTAGAAACGAAGCAGTAGTGAAAAATGTTGTAAAAACGGGGAAAATTTTCTAAATTCCACGCGGACGGAGTTGCGGGCAACAGCTAGTGTTTTACAAAATCGAACAGTAAAAAATCTAGCATAGAGTTAGATTTTAACCTAGAATAAGGGAAATATAAAAATCACAAAAATCTCGTAGCAGAGAAGTAGTAATAACCAATAGATAGCAAAATAATTTCGAAACGCCTAGTAGACAAGCATACAAAAAATTGGTCAAGTGCGAGTCGGACTCGCGCACGAAGGGTTCCGTACCATTATCTATGCAACATAAGGCAACGTTATTATTATCGAGCAAGAAACGGTAAAAAAATCATGTTTGTTGTATGGGAGCCCCCCTTAAATCTTTATTTTATTTTATTTTTAGTATTTGTTGTTATAGCGGCAATAGAAATACATCATCTGTGAAAATTTCAACTGTCTAGCTATCACCGTTCTTGAGATACAGCCTGGTGACAGACGGACGGACGGACGGACGGACGGACAGCGAAGTCTCAGTAATAGGGTCCCGTTTTTACCCTTTGGGTACGGAACCCTAAAAATTAATAGACTAATTAAAACATTGATTTAAATATGCTCAAATCACATTAAGAGGATACCAAAATAGCTTCGTGCATTTTTCTACGTACGAAGTTTTCATTGTTTCTTTAGATTGAATGGCTAGAACTCTAATTTTTAAGTATATGTTTTTAGGGTTCCGTACCCAAAGGGTAAAAACGGGACCCTATTACTGAGACTTCGCTGTCCGTCCGTCCGTCCGTCCGTCCGTCTGTCACCAGGCTGTATCTCAAGAACGGTGATAGCTAGACAGTTGAAATTTTCACAGATGATGTATTTCTATTGCCGCTATAACAAAAAATACTAAAAATAAAATAAAATAAATATTTAAGGGGGGCTCCCATACAACAAACATGATTTTTTTACCGTTTCTTGCTCGATACTAATAACGTTGCCTTATGTTGCATAGATAATGGTACGGAACCCTTCGTGCGCGAGTCCGATTCGCACTTGACCAATTTTTTTATTTCAATATATGATCTACGTTCGCATAAACTCAGAAACGCGATTGAAAAAAGTTTTCTCGATAGAAAATCTTAGCGAAACAACAACAAATCAAACAAATCTCTAATTTTTTATTTTTTTCATTTGTCGGTCTATTATCGCGTATTAACTAATGAAATAACTTTAAAAACATAAGTAACTATTATAAGAAACACGTAAATCAGAATTAAAATATATTTAGTAGATTTTGAGTAAACAAAAAAAATATCCCTAATTCTTCATTTTCTATACCTACTAGCTGTGTTAATATGTACATGTCGACGATAATATTGATGTAGGCCCTTAAAGTTATAAATGTAAGAAGCGGTAGTGCACACGTTCCATGTTGTTTACGTAGCCGATAAAAGATGACATTTAATCTATTAGTTCAAATCAATTGAACATTGTATATTCTTACAAACTTCACAGACGTTAGTAGGTTGCTGTAATTAGCTGTCTAATTACAGCAACCTACTTCCCAAAATATTATTTTCCTACTTTCCCAACTCATAAATATCCCAGGTACAGGTCTCCTCAATTTTGGGAGGGTATTTGCAGTGGCGGATTTACCCTAAGGCCCAGTAGGCCCAGGCCTAGGGCGGCCAAAATTTCATTATGTAGTTTATATGGTGGATGCTGAAAAGGGGGCGGCTGATGGCTTGGGGCCTAGGGCGGCCGAGACTGCAAATCCGCCACTGGGTATTTGGTCTACTATGCCGCGCAGACCAGATCTGGCGTTGGTATTGGCGTAAGGTTTAGTTGCGAATTTGCGGTCTCTCCTATACGATGCATCGATTGCATCCAGCATAAAGTCAGCGAATAATAAATAAATATAAACAATAGAAAATATTTGCGGAATATCGGGCATCGTGTAAGTAGCATGGATGTTTGCAAAAAATTGGGGCTTCTAGTTGCCAAGACTAAGTTATAAAAGTCTGATTTTGGATGCAGGCGGTCGATAGACGAGCCTCGTGGTTGAGTGGTTTATGTAACGGACTGCCTATTTACAAAAGAAAAGTTGTATATGTATTCTATCCGTATTCTGGTACCCATAACACAAGCATATAAGCTTAGCTTGGGACCAGAGGACGTTGTGTGAAATGTCCATGAATATGTATTTATTTATAGGACCAGTACTGTTAGATGTATTCGTATGTGTTTATTTATAAGAAGGCAAGCCAAGGTGCAATTCACACCTAGCGACGTGGCGGCAGCTGTCTGCTATTCGATTGTACATAGGGCTGCCATCAGTTGAGGACTCGGATTTGGCCTAGTTTAGGGACCATCTGGCAGGTTTGAAAACAGTGTCCATTGGAAACCCGAAAACTTCTGTTATCAGGGGCGACAAATAAAAATCAGAATGTTTTTATTTTGGTCGTTACTTAAAACAATTTTTGCCAGGGAAACAACTATAATTTACCAAAATATCCGGGATTAATGTCTGCAAAAGGGCAGTCCTATCTCGTTTAAAATTCTAAATTGTATCTAGTGTTAATTTTTAAATCAAGACGAGCACTACCTAGTTTTGATTATTATGTGTTCATTGACATACAATAATAATGACACGATAAGACTATTTCGTCGATATCTAACGCTTATCTACGTAGATAAATAAGCAAGTAATACGCATACATACATACCTATATTTCAATGCACTCGAAGATATTATATGTTATCATTAAATATTTGTTAAACTTAATAACCATGATAGAAGTTCAGGCTTCCTAAATTATTATATTTGTTGACACACAAACAAAAAAAAGTAAATGAAATAATCGGGTCGTGGATATTCAGATATATCTGAAGTGTGATTAGAAGAGAAAAATTTATAAATACCTGAATTAAAAATATACAGATTTCACAGGAAAAGAACAAAGACGGCATAATATAACTAAAGACCAATTACCCCTCGTTTTCACCAATGGTCTATAACAAGGATCTATATTACAAAAATTACGCGGACAACGGAAAAACGTGCAGAAAGCTGATATTGTTTTTAATTAATTGAAATATGTCCGTGTGGCGACGGATGAATAACACAAGTGTCAGCATTCCTTTTCCTTCCCAGGGTGCTGTAAAAGCCGGCTAAGGAATATTGTACACAGACAACATCTTCTGTGAGAGATGGAAAGCTCGAAAACAAACCCTGTGCAAAAACGCCTGATCAGCGCGGCACTTTAGACAACCCCTCCAAAACTGGAGGCTGCCTGTGCCCAACAGTGGGACGTTTACGGGCTGGAGAGAGGGGGAGAGAATTGAAATTGATTATGGTCGCATTTCGACCAATGCGCGATCACGCATATTATGTGTAACTTGCATTATATTTTTTACAAAATATGTTGACCACAATTCCGCGATGTCGTCGTCCTGCCGTACGAGGTAAATGTAAGGACGTTTTGCAAAATTATCCTCTGTAAATGTGTATTTTCTACCTAAATTATTAAATGTGTTGGGAAATATAAACATGCAATCCATCACAATGAATGTCACATATCTTCATAGTTAGAATTTCCTCTAAATGTTTCTATATCATAGTCTTTTGTCAAATTACGTAATATTTAAAGGGCTTGTTCACTGTGCCGCCTATTTTTGTACATGTACGTAAACTGTCCAAATTATTGCAATCCAAAAATGTCAATAGATTCTACATAGCGTATGTTACTCTCACACAAAATCTACTAAATGGATTTTAACAAAGCTGTACAGCTGCAAAGCTTAAACATTAGCTTAGACATTGTTTGTGCAAAGCCATGCCCAATATAATATATGTTTTAGCACTTTTTGTCTTAAACTATGGAATGAAGGGAAGATTTGAAAACCTTTCCCTGAAACTATATCCTGGTTACACTTAGAATACATAGGCGATAGGATATATCGTCCCGTTAAAAGCCAAGGACATGGGCAGTAACTATAAACGCGAGTGAAACCGTGGGAATTAGCTAGTGTGTTATAAAATATTTTTATTATTACCTTGAATTTCCTCGAGTGCCCAGTCTTCGTGGCCTGACACTTGGATACACCTGCTTCATCACTTTGCCAAAATCTGCAGTTGAGAGAGGCTTCATATTGCTGCTCATACAATGTGCACTGTACACAACACAACTTTAATATTAAACAACATTTATATTTATAGCTTTACTAGCTGTCCCGGCAAACGTTGTTTTGCCGTACCAAAAAAAAAATTTGAAAAATAGATGTTGGCCGATTCTCAGATCTACTGAATACGCATGTAAAATTTCATAAAAATGGGGCAAGCCGTTTCGGAGGAGTACGGTAACTAACATTGTGACATGGAAATTTTATATATTAGAAGATAATAATGTTGGTTAGTGATTAAGCAACTCTTACTAATATTATGTAAAGAAACTGTCTGTCTACATGTCGCTCTAATGCGGCACAATTACTAAGCCAGTTCAAATAAAAATTTGGTACACAAATAGTCTAGAGCCTGAGAAACGATACAGTCTACTATTTAATATGAAAATATGGGATTTTGAATATACCACATACAAAGTAGCGAGTAATAGCTATTATGGTATATTGAAATATATTTACATAGCAAAAGTCATTCACTCATGCAGCATGGTTTTCGTAAGCTCTTTTTCTAGTAGAATCTATTATTCTAGCTTTATTAATAGAATCTACTATTCTACAGACACAGTAATGCACATTTTATACTTTCATCAAGTAGTTTAGGATTTTTTTTCTTTATTTTTTTAGTTTAGGATATATTTCTGGTACAAAATAAATATAGTTTAGCCAATTTTTACGTATAATGTTATGAATGTTACTCACATGTATTCATCATAAACATCTTGTTTAGGTAATGATACATCTGGGTCTACTTCTAAATGAGTCTGTATCCATGTTACAGTCTGTTGAAGTTCAGCCCTGAAATAAAATCATTTATATTAGACATCTCCAATAATATACAAAAATAAAAAATAAAACCACTTCAACATTAATTCTCCAAATCTACAACCAAAGGTACTAATATCATACTAATATTTACAAACTTATTTACAGAAGTAAACATTTTTATATATTACAATAACATCTATAGGTATTGTTTACAATTGTAACCAAAAAACCATGGATTTAAGATGGAACCTAGTCCATATTACACACACATTATTCACAAGACATAATTAATTACCAGTTTATGTCTAGTGAATAATATGCACATACATATTTATTAGTGTGGGAAATATGCAGTAAAATTTGTTTTTATTAATTATACATATTAAAAATAATCATTACCGTGATCCAAGTGGATTAATAGGCTGTTTTAAAGGATCATGCTGAGGCAGTCCAGTGGGTAACCGTAAGTATAGAAGTAATCTTTCAGCCCCACTCAATGCCTCCACAGCTTCTAGTAGCTGTACTACCCTGTGTCTGCCCTCTTGACTGTAACAACATATTTACAATTTAATAAGTAATTTAATAAGTGCAACAACTTGTTTACTAATTCACACTATACACTGTATTACTACAAGTGACTTTTTGTGTTTCTTATGTAAAACTAAATTAAAAAAGAATATTATAATTGCATTTGTAGTAAGATAAGCAAGAAACTATTGGTTATTACCATTATAACCATTGTTTATAGAATTATATTAAACTGTGACTTGTATAAAACGTATGTGCTAAAAGTAAAGAGTAGAAACCAGTGTACACATCAAACTCAACAGCTGTCTTAGTGATAACAGTGGGCCATTATCAATTTAGCGATACATTCGGTGATAAACTTTATGGGTGTGAGAACGCTAAATCTCAGCAAAGCTGGTATACTCTAGTTCTGTGTTGTTGGCGTTACCTGAGAGTATTCTCGACGATTTGTTGCATAGACACTATTTTGCTAGAGTCCATTGTGGACTCGCTGCTGGCCCGTGCGGCTTCGCCGCCGGGGCCCGTAGCGCTCGACGATCCCGGAGCGTTACTTGGAACCACGACACTTTCTTTAATATAAGACGCAGTTTGCCTATGTTTTGGATGATTGACATTTTCCCGATGAAGTTTCGCGTCATCCACTAGTTCTCTCTCAGGTTTAACATTTATCGCACTGTCTTCCGAAGCCCAAGGTTGAAATGGACTAGTACTATCCATTCTAACCCCATCGGGTTATAAAAATAACGTAATTCGATTTCATATTAATTATTTTTCTAATCAAAATTCTAAAATGCGTAACAAAACTCCATTTTCTTGACATTTGATCAGCTGTGCGGTGAGGTGGAGTGAAGAGGGGATTTGGGGTGAACAGCAGGAAAAATATGTAATCTCAAAATTTTATGTACACATGTTTGTAGACTCACCCCGTTTTCCAATCAGCGCACAATAGCGCATTATGCAGCACAATGCTCAACGTTGAGTGTTCCAATTACAGCATCGCATCGCACAATCGAGCACTCTCAAAAGCGTAGACAGACCCCGTTTTCCAATGGCAAAGCATAATGCGACTTAGTGCCGCACAATGCTGACGCTTAATTGGAACGTGAATTAGTTTTAAAATGCGCCAGCAGAGTGCGCTAAGTTCAGTGTTGCAAAAAAAATTCTAAAATAAACATTGTATTCACATTATATGTGTGGAATATAAAAAAAGTCATTGTTTATACCTTCATCCATACTTATATTTATTTATTTTTTAACACAGTTTGAATTAACTTTGAATATTTCCAGAAAACTCTGACGAAACGAAAGCCTTAAATTTTTTTTTAACAATTAATAATATTACCAACGATAATACATAAATAAAATTTCAATCAATGCCAATTTAAAGAAAAGTTAAGTTGGTATGGATTGCACGCATCACTTTTGAGAGTGCTCGATTGTGCGATGCGATGCTGTAATTGGAACACTCAACGTTGAGCATTGTGCCGCATAATGCGCTATTGTGCTCTGATTGGAAAACGGGGTCTGTTTACTCTGTCTACGTTCAAAAGTGATGCGTGCAATCCATACCATATTCAGCGACAGAAAATTAACAAGTATTTTTTCTTTAAATTGGCATTGATTGAAATTTTATTTATTTAATATCGTTAGTAATATTATTTAATGTTAAAAAAAAATTTAAGGCTTTCTTTTCATCGGAGTTTTCTGGAAACATTCAAAGTTTGTGTTAAAAAATAAATAAATATGAGTATGGATGACGGTATAAACAATGACTTTTTTATATGCCACACATATTATAATGTGAATACAATGTTTATTTTAGAATTTTTTTTTCAACACTGAACTTAGCGCACTCTGCTGGCGCATTTTAAAACTAATTCACGTTCCAATTAAGCGTCAGCATTGTGCGGCATTGTGCGGCACTGAGTCGCATTATGCTCTGCCATTGGAAAACGGGGTCAAAGAATAAAAAGTATATATAAACTATAGTATATAAAATAAAAATATATATAAATCAATGAAACCATTTACAGTGTTCACTCGGCGGCGGTGCTCAGTTTTCTTAATACACTGCGTCAATACTTAGAAAACAGTTTGTGTAACTGTTCCTGGTGCTCAAGTCCACTATTTTGGAACAATTGTCATACCGGCACAATACCGGCACGATACCCATGAAGGTACAGATAAAAGTGGAGTCCAGACTCTGAATACCTACTTGAAGCAAAAATGATGTATGGCTATCTCGCTCACTGTGGTCAAACCCTTTCTTTCTAAGTAGGGTAACCTTTATTGTATTTCTTCCAGGACAAAACTTCAAGTAGTTGTGTTCCATATAGTGTCAACAAAATGTTCACTTCTAAGACCTAGCCCGTATAGATTTTATGTGTCGAGATACTTTATGTACTGTGCGTAAAAAAAATACTCAAAAAACAAACTGTTTGTTATCGCGTGAAAGTTTGGATAATTCTAGTTTTTTAACAGTAACTGGAGGTTCGGTTGTTAAATTTATTATTCTTTTTACATTTATAAACACGTAAAATTTCCTAGTTCGTATGTACGATGTACCTATAGAATATTGGTGGGAAATAGATAATTACTAGAACAAAGGTGTAGTTCCTACGGCAATACGAAATTAATGAATGATTGTGAGATCTGCTTGAGATAAAATAATGATAATTTACCTTTATTTCAGACCTAAATACATGTTACAAAGATACAGAAAAATGATTCCAACGAATTGAGAACCTCCTTTTTTGAAGCCGGTTAAAAATAACAAGGTGTTAGTAATTTCTTAGTAAACAAAACAAGTTACACAATAAAATCTATTTGGCATACCTAAGTGGAAACATAACTTTTTGTGTAGGTAGCGTAAAAACGAAAAATGGTTATTGTACTCATATTTTTAAACATGTACTGTTATTAAGGGACCAACCATGAAATCGCAAAAGATATATGTTTCATTAATTTTGCAGATTAATTAAACATTATGAATACATACTGGACAATAGTTTTTCCTAGATTTCTGGGTTAGCCAATGTATTTCTATTTATTAATGTCAGTTAAAGGGCAAATTCGGTCAATAATACTTCTGAAAAAAAAAAATACGTTACGTTGATTAAAATTAGTTTGTCGGAAAATCTGTAGTTAATAGTCATTTTAACTGACAATATGAATGTGGTTAAAAGTGGCTGACGGAAGAACGGAGAATCAGTCAAAATCAATTTTTACGTATATTTCTGTCTACAGCGTTTAAAGGAACCTATCATGAATGGCATGACGGGAGCTAAAAACCTAACCCACCCTTGTCGGGTTGCCCTTGGCTCCCTGTGCCTTGTGTTCCACTACTTGGCGCTAGGCAAGTCAGTTAAAATTACATTTAAACAGCTATATTGGGTAAAATTAGTTTTCAATAATTTCAGTCAAAAGTACTACTGTCGAGAGCTTACAGTCTATTGAGTGGTTATAAGTTTTGACTGTGACATATATCATAGGGGGCTATAATAGGAACGATAATAAAGTTACAAAAAAAGGGCAAAAAAGAAACAACAGCACTTTCCAAATTAAAATCATTTAATAACTTTTCTTTTATACATGACTAAATATTATTGTTTTGTGTAATTTCTGTCTCTTACCACGTAAATCACTAAGTATATTTTCTGTATGACTCTTTAAGTGTTAAAAAATGAATTTGCAATTTTCTTAATTAATACGCTTTCATGCAAATCATTGCAATAAATTGAGTCCGTGATGGGATGCTTAAACATTTCTTGCAACAGAGGAGTAAAATGTTGTGATACAACATTAATTAATTTGTTTTCTATATTGTTTTCTCTGAGTTGGCCCATCAGGAAGGATTACTTTCATAAATGCCAGAGCTAGGATTTGGTACACCCAGAGTAGCTACTTGCCCCATAGACTCTTCCTGTAATGAACTGTCTATCTGAAAATTATAATATATTTTACAAAATATAGCCTTTTGCCATATATTCGAACTACTACATTTCTGAAACATAATAATAATGTAAGGCTCTCATTAGGCAGTCGGATCGGGGGGGGGGGCTGGTTCAGAAAGCAGCAATTATCTCTGGAGCCTTGAGCGCCGGTAGTTTGGAAAATGTTCCTGATACTGGTGGGGTATTTTTTTTCATACTAGTTTTTATATTCCTTATAAATTCAAATATTTAACATTGTATAACATGTGAGACAATTAAAGGAGTTTGTAAATAGATACTTGAAATTTTACCTTGCAAGGTGATACTGCTTCTTGATTTGTAATTATAGTAGGAACTGCTGTTTGTTTTAAAAAATCCTTGCACTTTCATAAAATTTCATTTTCAATGGTACAATGGATAACCATAATTTCCTCTGGGTACTATTTTTAGGAAATCTAAAAAAATAATATTGTAGGTAAGTATATTAATGTTGTAAATAATGTGAAATAAAAATTAAATGACTAAGCAAACATGTATAATTTAGTTCAGGTCCCACAGAAAGTCCTAGATATGTCCTCAGTATGGTCACACTATTTCAAAATTACTTCTTGTAAACAAGAAAGATAAAATTGCACTAAGTCCATGAAATTCAATGTAAGACTATTAGATCTTTACATCGTTATCAGTATAGTTAATTAGAAGTATGCTGAAAACATTGTTTAATCATTTTATGAAGTATTTAATTGAAAATACAAAGAAATATGTTTGCAGTTATTCAATGCCAGAAATCACGATCTAAACACTTACGCGTGAAATTGTATATCACCTCCTGGACACCACGTACTACCGCAACCACGCACTACACAAGTTTGCACCATTTCTTTAATTATAAAAATAATTAGAGTCAAAAATTTGAAACGAAGCTGTGAACCGTAAAGTAAACAACCGACATATTGGCACAATTTTGTCGACAACTTGACATATGGTGACCAATGTTGCCAAATTACGAAATCCTTAGGAAATGGGGAAAATAATTCACTGATTCGTCAACCATGAAAAGCATCCGTGATCTACTATTTTATTATTTTTAATTTCATTCATCGTATTTCAACTAGTTATTTATAGTTACGATTAAACACTATCAAATGACAGTGTTTAACTTGTGATTTGATATGTGTGGTGACTCTTTTTAAGAATTTACTAGGAGATTTTAATAAGGAGATAGCAGTACTAAGGCCACACTAAAAAGAGAGGTCAGACCACAGAGAGTGAGATAGAGATACGTAGGTATTTGCCTCAAACCGATGTTCCAAGTATGGCCTCCTATTTTTTATCTATACCTTCATGACGATACCGTTGCAATTGAAGTCAAATATCCGTAGTCTGCTATATGCCGTCATAACGGTCTTTCAATGGTAATAGAATTGTCGATCTCTTTTATCTATGTATTGAATTTTCGGTCTCTTTTATCTAGCCCTGTTGACTTAACGCTCTAAGGTTTATGGTGATGCTTGATGCAGGGCCCCTGGGCCCTGAGTCGGGTATTTCAACGGTGTCACAACTGTACCATTATTGTACCATTATGGTGCAATAGTAAAGTTTTTGGTAGTCTACTAATAATGTGTCGTCATAACGACTTCATCATTGTCTTACAATTGTCAAAGTGACATAAATTGCTAGTCTCGTACACAACTGCTTCACAATTGCAATTCAATGACTGAAATGTTTCGGTAGTCTGCTATTTTGAATTTGACAGTAATATTTTTAAATTGTCCTGTGTCGACAGATTGCCATAAATAAAAAATAGATAGATAGAAATATTAGAAATTGTTCTTTGTAATTTATTGCAATTTACTAATCTCCTAAACTTCACATTGCTTTTTATACTAATAAATAGTATGTACAAATATATTTAAACGAAGTCTAGCATGATTAAATGTTTAAATTTATTAGTAGTTTTTCGAAAATCACTTCAACTAACGCATTTTTTAAAAACGGCAACACATACATACCATTCTAACACAATCCATAGATAAAAGAGACCGAAAATTCAATGCATAGATAAAAGAGATCGACAATTCTATTACCATTGAAAGACCGTTATGACGGCATATAGCAGACTACGGATATTTGACTTCAATTGCAACGGTATCGTGCCGGTATTGTGCCGGTATGACAATTGTTCCAAAATAGTGGACTTGAGCACCAGGGCCCTGAGTCGGGTATTATACTTCGTGAGTCCACAGATAAAAGTAAAATAGAGATACCACAGTCTAATAAAGCCATAGAATAAAACAGGTCTTCTCTTCCTTCGTACTGTTCTTAGTGACATCCTTGTCTTTTTGCTTCAAAAAGTGACGTTAGTTGTAGGCGACTAAATAAGATGCAGCTAGATTTGGTAAGCTATAAAATATTATACCACACACTCGTGACACTCGTGTCCACTCGTGTCCTCTATGGTGCCCTGTGTGTGCCCTCCTTTCCCATGAAATCAAACAAATTATTTGCAAAATATGCAGAAAACGAAGTAATTTCTATGTTTTACATGTTTTTATTGAAGTCATTAGTTGCAGTGTAAATCTGTGGTTACAGTAAATTATCGGAATTAATGGAGTTTAGTGGATAGTGTTTATAAATATCAATATTTTCGACCAACTCGCCGGTAAATTGTTTTATGCAATAATGGGAAGTTGTACGTATAAAGATTGCACATCAAAAAGGGATAGTTTTACACATATGTTCCGTTATCCTATCTCAGATAAATTACGATGTCAACAGTGGTTAATGAATGCCCAAAAACTAGACTATTTTCATGAACAGCAACTGAAGAATAGACTAATTTGCCAATATCATTTTAAAGATGAAAGTTTTTCTAATAATGGTCTAAAGAACAGGCTAAAATTTAATGCTGTACCGACTTTAGATGGACCTTACTGTGGTTCTAATAATTCTTTAAACATTTCTAAAGATTTTGAACAAGGCTGCAGTCAGAATGAGGTATGTATCGTTCGCTAGCTGTTGTAATAACTTTTAATTACAGTCTTAGATCAATGTGCCCAGTAAACTGTTCTCTAGGTTAGAGCTAATGTTAGTACACAAGGTCTCATTGTATGAGCTCACAATGCCAGATAAAAACTATGTAGTATCCTATGATCAGACCAAATCATTATCAAGTGTTGCAGAATCGCCAGAAATCTAATATCTATGCAAGTTGTTCTTGTTAATCATAGAGAACATTACAGAAATAACTAATTTGTTGTGACATCAACAGCAGAATAGTTATTTCCTATTTTGACACGATTGTTGTCCTACTGTTGAGCTTCGCCCTTAACTCTTGCAGGATGCCACTCTGATTACTGTGTAGTTTTAAGTTTGTCAAGGAGGATCTACTCTGTATAAATTATCCTTTTACTGGCTCTTGTAGCATTTGCCAGTCAATAGTAATTTATGACTTTGCAATTAATAACCAGGCATTGTTTTTATAAAAAAAAAAGAGTTTTTATTACAAATACTTGTGCTTACAATGCTCTTTAATGAAATTCTAATACTTATCAGATTTTTCTTTTTCAGATCTCAGTATCAGACAGTGATGAAATTGAAATTGAGGAACATGATCTCCTTCAAAATCCTAATATCAAGAGAATTTTTCCAGATTTATCAATTATCAAAAAGGAAATATTGCAGTATGAAGAAGGTATTATTTGAGACAATTCTAGTCATAGTTTAAACTTAAATCCTGTTAAAGTACCTATTGTACATACATCAACAGTATTTATGTGTATTTGTAAAATTTGCAATTTATATCTGCAATTTACAGAGTTATTTTTATAATCGGGCCTCGTGGTCTAATGGCTCAGATAACGGACTGCTGTTCACGAGGTCACGGGTTCCATTCCTGCTCAGGACAATCATTTGTGTGATATTTATAATTGTCATACAAACGTTTGTCCTGCGTCTGGGTGTTTACTATGTATTATAAGTATGTATTCACAAAAGAAAAGTAGTATATGTATTATATCCGTATTCTGGTACCCATAACACAAGCTTAATAAGCTTAGCTTGGGACCAGAGGATGTTGTGTTAAATGTCCATGAATATTTATTTATATTTTATTTATTTATATAGGTATCCAAACGTAAAGAAGATAAAGAATTAATAAAACGATCAAATTAGAAAACAAAAACATTTGGTATTATTTTTTAAATGTTTGTATGTAAACAATGAACGTGAATTTTATTATCAAAGATAAATATAGAATGCTTTAATTAAAGCTAAAATAAATGATTGGTGTTAAGGTGGAATATAAAATTTGAAAACTTGTAGTAATTTCTTTGAAATTAAGTGCAAAATAAACCATTGGGCACAGTAGGCAAATAATTTTTGAATGATTTGGCCAAATGAACCTAAATAATAATAAAGGGAAAAACTAATTTCAGTTAGCAATATGGCCTATATTTCTTCTTTTCAGGGTTGGTACTCAGTGCGGTAAAGGTGAAAGAAGAAATAATAGACGAAATCCCTGAGCATAATTCAAATGTCCCACAAAATGCAGCAGATAGTAAATCGGTTATTCAGCAGCTAATAATGGAGCATGAACCAGTTGCTAGGCAACATATACCAGATCATGAATTAATTGCTCAACAAGATATACCACAAGGCAAACCAGTAATCCACCAAAACATACCAAAACATAAACCAATAATTCAGCAACACATACCAGAATCTCAGTGCACAATTCAGCAAGACATTCCAGATTGTAAACAAACTGTTAGGCAATATGTACCACGACATAAACAACATATAACAGAATCTAAACCAATTCCTCAACAAAATGTACAACAATCAATTGTTCAACAACATATACCAACAACTGCTCAGCAACAAGTACCGCCGTGTAAACAAATTGTTCCGCAACAAGTAGCGCCGTGTAAACAAATTATTCCTCAACAAGTAGCGTCATGTAATCAAAATATTCCGCAACATGTACGAATATGTAAACAAATTGTTCCGCAACATGTAACACCATGTAAACAAACAGTTCCGCAAAATATACTAGAAGATGATTTGGCAATTATTCAGCAGCCTATAGATTCAATATCCATTCCATCTTTCGAAAGTAAATTGAATAAAACTGCACAACAGGCACCTGTATTGTTAAGTTTACTAACGAATACTCGTAAAACTACAAAGACATCAAGTGACAACATATCGACCCATTTAAGATTTAAGACATTCCTTGATTCTCTTGAAGATGATTCCTTAGACGTCAATGATAATAGTTGCGATAGTCATTCCAATACTGAACCTCAATATTCTAATGATGATATTTCCTCAGACTCTAGTGACTTGACAGAAAGAAGTACGTCAAGTAAAAATTTTAAATTTGTACGAAATAATATAATTATACTAGGATCAAAACCTAGTAATGACCTACCAAAATGTACCTCTAATAAAATAAAATCAGTGAAAGTGGTTTTGAAAGATATAAGATCTTATCTAAACAAATCTAAACAGTACTGTAAAACTTGTTATATTCTTTTTCCCAGTATTGATGCATTAAAATGTCATATTAAAGAAATACACTCCCCCAAAAATAAAATTTCTTACTCCACGAATAGTCCTCAGAAAATATCGAATAAATTAATATCGGTAAATAATAAGTTAGAATGTGATATCTGTAACATTAAATTTTGTTCAAAAGCTAGTTTAAAAAGGCATAAAGAACGACTTGTACACCGTAAAAAGACTGAAAATATTAAAAACGGGTTTCGAAGAAATGAATTGGATACTTCATTACGAAGCGAAACTAAAAAGTCTAGTGTGTCTTCGCAAGCTGATAGTGAAACGGATACATCTGGAAATTACTATTGTTCTCATTGTACTAAACATTTCCAAAGTCATAAATCTCTGATTGAACATCTTTATGAGGTTATAAATCCGAATTTAAATGCTGCTCGTAAACAGGAAAGTCAAAAAGCAACTAAAAAGGATATAGTTGAGAACGAAACAGTCTCTCAGAAAATTCCATGTACTGTGTGTTCCCTTAAATTTTCAAATCAAAGAGATTTAAGACATCATTTCAAAGAAATTCATATTGAAAATGAAATGAAAGCTAACAATAAGCATACGTCCAATAAAAGAAGTAGAGTGGAACAGGGGCACGACATCGGTCAAGAAAATGCTCAACAGAGTTTTAATGGGCAATCCAATCAAGAAAACATGAAACATGTTCTTGAAAGTGGGAAAAGAAATAAAAGAGAAATTATTGAAAGTAATATACACGAAAATTCTAATGACGATAAAATTGAACATGAATGTTCTGATCCAGATTCTGAATATAAATTTAGTGATCAAGAAACTGGCAATGAAATATCTGATGTAAAAAACAATGTTGAGATAATACATGAAAATCAAATATATCAATGTTTCGTTTGTTCTAAATACCGTAAACATTTTAAGACGTTTAGTACTCACATGTTAGATCATAATATAAATGTAAAAGGTGATTTCGACAAAACAGTTTTCAACCCTTTCTGTAAGATTTGCAATTCAAAACTTGCAGATATTAAATCCTACAACAGCCATGTATTAAAACAACATTCTAAAATAAAAAATAAGAAAATTGAACTGGATAACAAAGGATTTGAGTCTGTACTATTTGAATGTATGAAATGTAATGTTTTCTTTGTGTCTGCAAAAGCAGCAAAGAATCATTCTGAACACGATGCAATAATTATTGAATGGACTTGCTCAATTTGCAGTAGAACTTTTAAAATAAATGATAAGCCGCTACACTTAAAACAGCATAAGATGTCTAAAAACATTACTGCGTTTGTTCTATCTGGTTCTGCTCTGAGTCGAGTTTTATGTAAATGTCTCAAATGTGCTGTACATTTCAGTGAAGATGAATATGTAATTCATACTAAAACATGTGAGCTGGAAGCTCCTAATTCAGTTTACTGTAAAACATGTGACATTTTAATTAACAAAGATGATATGGATGCGCATGAACATAATCATAAATACAAGAATCTAGAAGCGTCAGACTTTACAATAGTTGAGTCAACTCTTTGTTTCGTAAACCAAGTTAAAAAAAACACAGATGAAAAAAATCGATCAAAATTGGGGTTAAACTTCTGTAGTACGTGCAGTTGCTTTATCAGCGACATGAGTAGTACACGTAAAGCTCACATAGAAGGCAGATGTGGTGTTATAAATCAGAGAACATGCAAGAAATGTGGTCTTATATTTACGAATAGAGGGTATCTTTCCCATAAAGCTATGCACAATGATGTAAAAAATTTAAGCATGCAAGCGTTCAAATTTTATGATATTGACACTAATATGCAGATCAATCCTCCTATGCCTAAATATCCTGAATGTAAAATATGTAAAGTTCATTTCTTAAGTAAGCAAATTATTAGAGAACATCAATGCAATCAACAAAAATTTACAAAATGCGATATTTGCGGTTTTAAGTTCACAGAAGTAGCATTCAAACTACACATGAACTATCATAATTATAAATCATCAAGTGCTAAAAATATTGTCATTAAATATGAAAATGAGGACGACGTAGACACTGAAGACATTGGTAGTGTATCGCGTTTAGAGGAATGTGTTTCACCTCAAGTAAAAGATATGGTGATAGAGAAAGTTGTTGAAAAATGTAGTAGTCTATATTCTTGTATGTGCTGCCATATTATACTTGATAATTACGATAAAGTGGTTGAACATTGTCAAGTACATTATGGCTATAAAGAATCAGGAACGAATGAACAGATAAAAATAAGAAATAATATCGATTTGTCCGTAAAGTTTGATCCTTTTTATTTTCGGTTTGAAAATTACTTATGGGTTAAACATATATTTGAAAAATTTTCTTCAGAAGAAATTGAGGAGGAAGTTAAAGATTCTATATACAAATTTGAATGTAGACTTCTAATGGAAGTGATCCAACCAGGACCATCGAATTTGACCGTTTACAAATGTGATGTATGCCAATTGTATATTGACCCTAATAATATGTATTCGCACATAGGCACTATTTGTAAGGCAGTTAAACAATATCCCTGTTCTCAGTGTGGTCTAAATTTTTATTCTTTCGTTTATCGTACTGTCCACGAGAAGATTCATGAGCGCATGTGTATTAACAAGGAGTCATTTAAAATAGTCCTCTTTAACAAGAAAGAACATCAACAACGCACTAAAATGATGAAGAAATCTTTTGAAAGTTTTATTTTTTACCAATGTAGGAATTGTGAAAGCATTGTTGATAAAATGCAACGCGATCAGCATCAATGTTATCACACAAAGATATTTAAATGTCCATACTGTGGATTACTGTTTTATGAACAAGATTACGAATCTCATTTAGTTAAACATAGGAAAATCAATTGTTTCGACACTGAAAACATTGCTGTTATAATGTTTGGTAAATTAGATGTTAGAAAAGATGATGCACTGAGACCATCCTTTAATGGCACCGTGTATGATATAACATTTTACAAATGTAACAACTGTGGATTGTGCTTAGAGAATAAAAAAGAAATAGCCAGACATACTTGTGTGGATCACTTAGATAAATCGATTTGCCCCAAATGTCGGCTGTACTTTTTGAAAAAGACATTAAATGCACATTTAAAATTGCATGAGAAGAGAATTGAATTACATTATAGTGATTTTTGTTCGAATATAGTCTTATTTAATACTTCTGCAATAAAAAATGATGATGATGAATCTATGGAAGTAGAGCACTCGAAAAAGAATGAAAATAGTAATTTGAAACAAAATTTGAAGCCCAATTCATATCCCAAAGAAACCCTTTACAAATGTAAATGCGGTTTACATTTTTTGGAAAAAGCGAATGCAACAAGACACAACTCAAACTGTCAACCTAAAACAAAAATTTCAAGGCAAAGTTGTTTTAGATGTAATTTGTTGTTTACTCCAGGTGAGTTATTTAATCATTTGCTAAAACATCATAGTAATAAAAAAATGAAATATCATTACGATATAATAGATATAAAATAACTAGGTAGTTACTTTCGGAGACTACCCCCCCCCCTGCTACACTAATACATATTACAAATTTTACTTTTATATTAATTAGTATGTGATACTAGCTATTGCCCGCAACTCCGTTCTCATGAAATTTTTCATGAAGGAATGAGGTATAATTCGGGGATAAATTGTACCCTATGCTTTAAGTTAGATCTCTATCAACATATCACTGAAAACGGTATTCATTTTGTATGCAATACCTACTTTTGCCGTAATGCGCGTGTAAACATACAGACAAAAATTCTAAAAACCATTGTTCTGGCTTCTATTACGCCAATAAAGACATCGACTCTTTAAATTTTTATTATATGTAGGCATAAATAACATAGTAACTAAGTACAGGTATCTGTTGTGCTCTTATTAGTTTAAGATATTATAATATTGTTAGATTATCTAAGTAAGGAGGATAGAATTTTGTGATACATGCACTATGAGATCCAAACAACAACGTGCACGATCTCGCAAATATAATCTTATTCTGATATAGTTGTTAAATCGAATGAAATGTAAATAAGTTGTTATTTTTTTTATATAAACTATTCTAATTGAACTTTAAATTAGTTTGCCATCCATACTTTTAAATTGACTTTGGTCTGTACACTGCTATTGGGATCGCATAGTAAAAAATAAATGTTCCAGAGACAAATTAAATGAGCTTTATGTAATTGTCAAGACAGAAATTGCTGAACATCAAGTGTGAAAGTCCGTAATGATGATATTTTAAGTATTTACTTAGGTATAGTTTTATTTTTTCATAATATATACTGTTGATTTTAGCCGCTCTAATCTAATAGTAATAACAGAAGTTTATTAAGCAATAGGTATATGGTAATAAAAAAATGCAGGTAAATTATTGCAATCAAATTGCTTTATTGAAAGTGTATTAACAGATGAGATTCGCGATATTAACTTAATAAATATAAATGGTCTTATTCATAATGACTTATCGGAGCTTTAAACGGAGATTTTATCGGCGAGATAAAAAACGTTTTATCGTAAAAAGACTAATAACAATAACAAGTTTTGACAATTTTCGCGAACCGATTTTAGCGAACTTTTAAACCTCCGATAAGTCATTATGAATAAGACCAAAAGTGTTACAAACATTGCTTTACGACGTACCATTAGTACCATAAGATTAATTTTATTGTAACCATAGGTTTACCAGATAGAGTGGCTACATACACATATAGCTCAATCACTCAGCCGGCTTAAAGCCACATAGATATCTATGTGTGCGTAAAATAAGTTCTATGAAATAAGCCCCAGGTTAATTTGAGACATAGATCTTCTCTTCCCAATGGATTCCTTGTTTTATTGATTGTAAAAGTGACGTTTGTAGTTTGGGAAAAGTACATTACATGAATACCATATTTTATTAGACCCTGAAGTACGATTTAACCAGGCTAAAGTTACGTGTCTTCAAGATGGAACACGTATCTACAATCTGATAAATCTGTGATTGTATGTTACAATGGTTACTTAAGGAGCTCTTTAGTATTGATTTAAAAAGTTTTAACTTAACTTTTACTATTTTAAATCAATACTAAAGAGCTCCTTATGTAACCATTAAATGTCTCTGAGTGCGGCAGTAAGAGTAAGATTTATTCTTATGGTTCACGTGTGTCAAGATCTTATCTCTATGTATTAAAATATAAAAAGGCTGAATATGAAGATTGTCTTCAAACGCATTCTGGCCTTAAGACTTTCTTAGCAAATAAGTCACATTTATTAAGACTGTTATTTAAGATATTCAATTCTTTTTATTACTTAGATACCCTGTGTAGATACCTATATGTGTTGTGTTTATGCAATGTATATACACTATTGACTCGTTTCAATTGTCAATAATTAGTATAATATTATCATAGTCACTGCTAGGGCGATCGGATAGGAGTTCAACGTCTACCCTCCTTTCGTATTAAAAAAGTTATTACGGACAAAATAATATAATACCACATAAAATATTTACGGTAATTCCCACTCCTCCAAATAAATCCTGGTTAACTAAAACCCTCACCATTCGACCGCTGTCAATCCGACACCCAATCAAATCAAGTAGTGGGCGGAGCTTCCAGTTCTTGAAGGAATTCTCTTGGAAGACAATATTTATTTCATTTATTTGTAAAAAAAAATATGTTTAAGTGCATTGTACCTACATTTAACTACAGACATTTAATTGGTTTTAGAAATACAAAATTGATTCGCATGTCAAGTTTTTACAAACCGAGACATCGGGAATCACTTTGATGTTGGTGAAAACAGTAGACCTTTTAGTACTTTAGGGTTTATCGTGAACAAATAGACAAAGACGTGGCAATACACTCTGTTTTATAATGTTTGTGGTTATTCTGTTCAATTTTATCATGATTTTATCTGATGAAGATTGACATTAAAGAAAAAGTTTTCAATGTGTTCGTGATACCTTACATTTATTAACTAACTAATAACTATTGTTAAGTTATTTACTTTAACCATTCGTTGTATTTAGTAAAACGCTGTTATTTTTACAATAAAAACAGAGTAGACGCTTCGATTTGTATAATATACATATTACGTAATATTATGGTGCTGTTTTTGCGTTTATCAAATATACACAGGCCATTAATGTCTGGTTTATTACGTTGTAAATCTTGAGCGTAGCCATTTTTTGGTCTGAGGGTCCGGTTTTAATTGTTATTTGTCTTCCCCTCCAGCCCATTTACGTCTCGTCAGGGTCATGGGCCTCCTCCACTTTTGGAGGGATTATGGTCTGATGTGCCGCGCTAACCAGTCCCGTTGGCACAGGGTTCATTGTCCAGTTTTCCGTTTCTTACAGAGGATGTGATCTGTCTACAATATCTTTTAGCTGATTAATCTTATTTAGCTTTTACAGCACCCTGTCAAAGAAAAATAGTGGTGACACTTGTGTTCATAATCCGTCACCGCATGGAAAACTGGGGTGTCCAGCTCTCGTCGGAAAGTTATATTCTACGTGTCTGAGTTGAATTGAATGTGTTTGATAAATGCCTGAACTTGTTAACTAGTTCTTAATATGTTTTTCAGTAGTCTTCCATAGATCTATATATACAACGTGTTTCAGAAAGGTGTAGTCATATTTGACCATCGTTACACGTGGCCGGTTACTAGGCACTATAGTCATGGATGAAATTACAAATACTAGTTATATTGTGATTTTTATGTGTTCATACAAATTGAATATATTTATTAAATTAATCGTAAAGTATGCTTCGATCGTAGCAGATGGCGCTCTATAGTCTCTGCCTACCCCCATGGGAAAAAGGCGTGATGTTATGATGATGATGAATTAATCGATCTTGTTTAATTACAACACAACTATGAGTTCATCTTTTATCGTAAGGTTCAATCGCATTTATGCGTAATTATGCATAATTGATGCGCTCCTGGTAGTTATTTAATAGTAGGCTATAAACAATAAAAAACTTACCAACTGTTTTTTTTGTATGTGTAACTGTAATATTTATAATATTTAAGGCCTATCCAATGCAATCTTAAAATATGACCACCTTTCTGCAACACGTTGTATATTATTTATAGTATGTTTCTAGTTCTATTGTAGCGATATAGTGATAGATCTTGTTTAAAATAACGGTTATTTTTGTGAGAATTACATACATATAATTTTATTATCTGTATCAATAGAGATGTGTAAGAAAAGCCCGATCAAAGTGTATCCTAGTTTTGGAAAAATTTTAGGCTTTTCTATATTTTAAAGTTTTTAGTGTTAGCTGTTTATTATAGCCATCGTTATTAATATCATAAATTCATAACTGCTTCTATCTTAGCTAAGATGCTTTGATTATTATTTATATCAATTTTGTTTTCAATAGTCTTTCCAACGTAATATGAAAGTGGTTATAGCAAAACACATGGTACTGCTAGCCAGTTCTGTTACTTGAGCTTGTCTAGATTAAACTAGACATGCGGTATGGTAAGGTGTCGATTAGTCGAGAGTTGTAGCCATAGCTTTGGCCATTCATAAAGACTTTACTCTAAGTCATTTTTCATGTAGTATTTTTATCAATTTAACGCCAAGCACAGATAACATAACACTCTATCTATAATAAAGCGTCGGCAAATCTGTGGCGTCTGCATTTAAATTTTGCTCTATTTGAAAGATTTTAAACTTTATAAATAAAGACACAATATGTTATTGAAACTGTTGTTGTTAATACGCGCTTACGTAGAGTACGATAAGTACGATTAGTAGTACTAAAGCAAATAGAAGTACTAAACGCTTACGCGCACGTTATTATAAAAAGAGAGTGTTAGATATATTCTAAAGAAAGAATTAACAAAAATGCTGTGCAAAAATGTTTAATTAAATTATGTTTTAAGTGTGATTAAACATGAATAAATGAATATGTACACATAGTTATCACAGGTGTTTAATTTTACCATATATCCTCTCTCTCTCTCTCTCTCTCTCTCTTCTGCCCATAAAGTCCCATGGCTGGTCACGTGGCTCCCTCACCTTTAAAGGATTATGGTCTCCTGTGCCTAGGGTTACCAGATGTAAAAATCAAAAGACCGGAGAAAAGGCCTGATTACTATGGAAAAGTCCTGAGATTTTATACAGTTTGAGAATTAAACGTATTATTATCGTTTTATATACTGCGGATCTAGCTCACGCGTTGCAACTTGCACATCGCACTCAAAGAGGCGCGCAGCGGGGTGGGGGGAAAAAGAAGATTTTTTTTTAGTTTGTTTTACTTGGATAAATAAGTATTGATTTTAACTGCAATTGTTATCTACCAAAAGAAGATTATTTTTAGTTTGTTTTAATTGGATAAAAAGGTATTGATTTTAACTGTTCAATTGTTGCCAAAAGATTTTTTTTAGTTTGTTTTACTTGGATAAATAAGTATTGATTTTAACTGCAATTTTTATTACCAAAAGAAGATTATTTTTAGTTCGTTTTACTTAGATGAATAAGTATTGATTTTAACTGTTTAATTGTTACCAAAAGAAGATTATTTTAGTTGGTTTAACTTTTAATTAAAGAGATCTTTAAAATGTAACCTGTGTTTTATTGAAAATCCTGAGATTTCAAGAGATTTGCAAAATCCGGCCGCAATCCTGAGAAAAGTCGAAAGTTCCTGTAATCTCAGGACAAATCCTGAGATATGGTAACCCTCTGTGCCGCACTGTCCGCTGTGTGTAGGATTTATTTTCAGATTTTCCGTCTCATATAGGATGTTAGCTGTGTACAATATACCTTAGCTAGGTTTTACAGCAGCCTGGGATGGGAAGGAAAAGGTCACCGCCCTGCCCAAAATCGCCTCACACTAAGAGAACAGCGTCCGAACATATTATTTTACTCTTTGGTCCGAACACTGAATATGGTTATTATTCTCGTACCCCCGCCTTACAATATCACCTCCTGTTGCATTAATTCTCTAAGTTTTGTCCACATCTTATACAACGTGAAACAAAACTCCTATGTTATGCTTGAAACCAGGCATTCTTTAGGTCATCAGTAATGACTACGTGAAGTTAGAAATTAACTTGCATTATAATTTAATACGATTTTTGATGTTGTAAGTTTTTGCAAAATTTTTACGTTGCACAACCCTAATCAGCTGTTTTTATGAACTCTATTTGACCTAATAGTGATCATGTCCCGTAATAGAGATTAACGTAATATGCCTAACTGCTCATTGCCTCTGTGAGGAAAATTATTTAAAATTTTTCCATGATGGTGAAGAAAATTTTGTTGGATGTTGATGGAAGAAAAGCGAGAAGAATACAAAAATGAGCGAGTTTTTTGAGGAGTAATATTACCGAAAAAATAATGAATACTTGCATCTCGAAGATGACGAACGTGAATTGAGGAAAAGTTAAGTGTCAACTACTAGCAAAATATGACGAGGGGAGCGAAGATATTGACATATTAACGATGATATAATTTTTCATAAAATTATGTTAGGTAAAAAAGTCACATATCCACTCACACGTTCAAGGATACTTTGATATCCAAAAAAAAAGGGCAACTTACGTCCAAGGATACTTTTATATCCATAGCGACATATTTTATAAAACCGACATCTATGGATAAATTGCGTTATTTTTTGCATCTTTAAGTTGTGTAGTAGATAGCTGATGAATTACTTTACAATCACAATTACTAGATGGCAGTGTAAGAAGCATCAACGAATAAAAACAAACTTTTTTCTTCAGTCCACTCTACGCTTTGTGTTTAGTGAACAAGTGGTTTTGAAGTCCCAGTGATTATGTCGTAAGTACTTCAGTTTTATTTATGAGTTCATAGATTATTATACATCAAGATAAACTAGATGATTTGTGCGTTATAATTAAGTATACATATCACAGTTTTAAGAGTAAAATAGTGTTATATTTTGAATTCAAAGTTCGAAAAAAATAGCGTAAGAGCGGCCATTCTTGTTGTTGACCAAATTTTAGTTATTTTTACGTAGTTTTTCAGTAAAATATTGTTTAAACAACGAGTAATAGTTCGTCATAAACATAATAATACACTTTAAAAACAGAAATATACAATAATTACGGAAGATTCCTTAAAAATGTCTTTGTGTTCCTCAGGTGTTTAAGCATGGATAGATTACTATCCACGGACGGAACTAAAATGGTTCAAAATAAGGGTGTGTACAAACTGCAAAATATGTTTGCAATATTTTTGTGTGGTGGTGTGTTTCTTCGTTTGTTTGATATAATAATGTTATGCTTGTTAACAATTGTCGAGTTTTGCTATCATTTTTAAATTTTCGTGATGGTTTCACTTTTTTTCTCTTGTTAGAAGAATTTAATTCTCATATTTTATCAAAATTATTAATATTTCGGTTTCCGGTTTTAAGCCTATTTGTGTCGTGCTTATTATTTTTTTAATATTGATGTCATTATTGTAATAATTATACCATGTGCATACTTAGTATTGCTTGAAGATACGCTGCTATTAAAATGTGAATGTTTGTTATAAGTTACTAGCTACTGACTCTGATATTTCTAATGCATCATGCACATTATTTTTGCCTTTTGCCTTGATGATATTGATAGTTAAAATTAATACATACACCAATTTTAGATCACCAATTGAATTTTCCTTGGCTCGTGGAAGTCGCACACGTGGACGAGGGGTTCGTACTAGAGGTGGAAGCGTACTTGTAAAAGTGTCTTCAAAGATTATTATTATTCTATTTACAGAAATAAATATTATTTCATCATCATTTCATTTGTTTTTTTTTTATTGAATAAGGATTAATAAATAAAACACAACATATAATTTATTATTGCTGTTTAATTTAAAAGCCCAACTAAAAAAAACATAGCCGCCTTTTTTGAGTTGCGTAAATAAGTCTGAACGAGACCTTAGGCGGCCATCTTGCTTATATTTTGACTTCGCGAGCGAGTCGAAAGCGTTCGGGGCCATCACGATAAAATTATGAAGAAAGGTGTTTTGTTTCGATTTATTTAACTACTTAGGATTAATTAAACATAATGATCCATGCATCGTTTTACAGGAAAACACTTCTAGTTTATTGTTACATTGTTTAATTGGTAAAATAAACAATAATTTTTCGTTGTGGTGTAAATTAATACAATATAAATGTTATGTTTTCTCCAAATTCAATATTTACACCTATTTTTAATACTTTAAAATAAATTTTCAGATCTTAAAAAATACATAGATTTCATCTGTAGTCTTTTAGCAATTTTTCGTAGTATTTGTCTTCACTCTAGATATTATAGATAAGAAGCTATAAAGGTTTTTTGTTACAACATGCGAGCGCGGTACCGATCGAATCAGCGCCACGCGTAGCTGGACGGACAACGGTATAATAGGTATTTATGTCGGGACGTGTGAGTGGATATGCGACTGTCCACTCTAAATAATTTAATCACTTTTGACGAATCGTGATTGGTTAATAATAGAAATACGTCAACCAATTGTATTACTTGATTGACTACTTGAGTCCTTTGTAAAGAGCGACACCTTTGTCAAAAGAAACCGACTTCCTTTGATGTCAATGTGCCGCCCGCGCCGCTCCGATAGTCGGGGAATAACCGACATGAAGACACGTGTACATAGAGATGGGTCATCTCTATTATGTATCGATATTTTATTATATTTTATTGTATCAAATCAATACAACGCGAACGGGGTAAAATGCTAGATCACACTATAAAGTGATCGTCGTATCGTATCGCTGGTGTTTATTTAATAAATATCGTATTGTAAAACATGGTCTGTCCACAGCAAATATTATTCATATTGGCTTATAATTATTCGTTGTAACATTTTTTTATAAACTTATTTCATTCCATTAAAATCCGATAAACTTTTTTACATGCTAGTAATAGTTACTCAAATTGCAAACACAATATGGTTGTAGCTAAGAAGGAGAAGTTTTGTAATAAATTGTAGGTTAATATACGAATTTGATAGCACATAATTAACACAGTATTGTTTTTACCGATACAAATATTAAGTGTATTCTATTGTATCGAATTACCATAATATCGATATGTATGTGGGCATAGCTAAAGTGCATGAGCACAGCCCTTTTACAGTATTATAGGTACCTAGGTAATGACAAAAATTATTCTAATAAAATAATTAGTCCCCGTCTGTGCTTTGACCAGGCGGTTGTATTGGATTGCAGTGATTTTTACGTAATAATAATGGTAAATGTGAGAAATAACAATACTGTGTATTAGTGAATTATACCAGCGCGGCAGCGATGGTACATGAACAGAAGACTTCCCTCGTACGATTGTTTCCGAAGGTTAGGTAACCTATCTATACTTCGTGGTTAGGTAGGTCCGTAGGTTATAACTTCTGTGCATAGTACCGTGACCAAGTACGGGCCGACTTAGTGGTATAGTTCCTTAACCTGTGATTGTGTTGTGATTGTGATGTAACTGTACTGGATTAATTAAATAGCAAATAACAAAGCTGCCTAGGATATAAATAAGATCGATGGTAAGTTCTTTTGATTTGTTTACAAACATTGACTCCGCCCCATTTTGGCGCCATTGACTCGCCCCACATTGTCCGGTGTTTATAAAGTCAGGGTTGTCTAACAAAAGAAATTGAGAAATAATATATTTTTTTTGTAAGAAATTTTAATTTTTTTTTCTAATTGATTTATTAAAATTTAATAGTCATCTTACAAATATACATGACTTAAATAATGTAGCATTGAAAGTATACTATAGTAATTTCGTTTCACGTTGTATATAAAATTCAAGTGTCACAGTGTTAGTTACCGTACTCCTCCGAAACGGCTTGACCGATTTTTATGAAATTTTAAATGCGTATTCAGTAGGTCTGAGAATCGGCCAACATCTATTTTTCAAACCTTTTTTTTAGTATGGCATAATAGCGTTTGCCGGGTCAGCTAGTAGCCTTTAAATATGTAATTTAAAAATATTACAAGTGTATGAATAAAACAAAAAGGGTTACCAAAGAGGAATTTCAAAAAAATTTTTCCATAAAAAATTTGGCTATCTTACTCTATGGTTTTGGTTCTAATCTGTCAAACATGTGTCAAGCTGCCACGCATAACATTGACAGTAATGACAATTGACAATATTGACTTGACATCAACCAAATTGACATAAACAAAAAGAAAAAGATGCAGGCATTTTCATATTATTTTATTAATGACTGTTTTCTAAAATAATGCTTTAAATTTTCTGCGTACATAAACCATAATAAAATAAGCTATAAGAATTTTATTATTTGTTTATATTCCTCATAACGTTTGAAGAAAAGTAATATGTGATTGCCGGTATTTAGTTGACAACGCGAGAAAGCGCATATTTCATATATTAATTAAAATGTACTTCTACGAACGTATTTGTATTTGGCTTGGCCATTTAAAGCTTTCTAGAGTGATATTATTAGTTACGGTTATATTATTTGTAGTGCCTTTGTTTAGCCATTACTATTTGTCTAAGGTAAGGACCTTTCATATAAAAGAATGGTATTACATATCAACTATTTAGTACAATAACAATCAAATTCTATATTTAAGTTTTTAGAGTTGTTTGTAGTACAAAAACATATATTATAACATAATTGTTAGTCACTAAGTAACTTTCTTTCAAACATTATTAGGACTATAGTAGATGGGGTACACAAGAGTCTCAATGTCCGAGATTCCGTTCACCAAAATATATGTATTTACCAATGTAAACCTCAGTAGGCAGCGGCTTAGCAATGCCTCTGGCATTGTATAGTCCAGGAGTGGCCAACAAGTTGATTTTTCAGTCGACAAGACTATTTTTGGTCAATCACTCGCAAGTTCCATGAGGAGACGCATTCAATGCCAATTCTAGTAATTGATACAGGAATGAACATGTACGCAGCGACGTAGTTTTCTACTATTTTCAAAAGTGCACACCAGTATAAAAGCACATTGCATAAACGTCCCCCTTCTTACCTAAGAAATAGGTCGATCGCGACTCAATTTTAAAATAAAAAGTAGATCATAAGTGCACAAAAGTTGGCCACACCTGGTATAGTCCATGAGCAATGAATACCACTTAACATTAGGGGGCCAAGTCTGCTATTACAATGTTACCACAAAGATTAGTCACTGATTGCATAACGGCGTATTCTATCAAGTTTGGTAGTCTACTCTTAGCTTTTTGTCATAACTGATCAGTGACTGATCATTATATATATTACTAGTGTGACGTCAATGAAACAAGAGGTTCAGTGAATGACTGTTTATTAAACTAAATAGATTTACCCACATACAAGTAACAATATACTTTACACCTTTCCCCCCTTAAAGTATAGGAAAACATAAAAATTAAAACTAAACTTACACACTATTACATAGATTACTTAAACATCTTATACATCATACCATACTAACCCGTATTACTAAAACATATTACTTATACATATAACTTATATATCTACATTAATCTAAGACTTAATCTAACATCTTTTTTGAACGATTATAAGCACGGAAAGCACGTGCAGATGCATGGGACGATGGGGTGTCTGGCAAGATCGCGCCTTGTCCAGAAGGCGAGGTTGTCGCAGACGGCGACCGAGAATCTTGTGCCTTTTCACTCTCGTCCGATGCATCTTGAAATGGCTCGTCCTCTGTCTCCCCTATGCGAGCCTCACTCTCCACAGACGGCGCGATACTAGCACGAGACAACGAATAACGATTATTCTTTCGAAGTGGTATTATTTGGTCTTGGTGTCGCCTCCATTCCGCCCCGTTCCCCATGTTAACGTTATATGATACCGGTCCCGTCTTACGCACCACCGTCCCTTCTGTCCATTTATCGCCCTTAATAGTATAGTCGCGCGCGAGCACAGCATCCCCTACATTTATATCGCGCGGTGTGCCACCGGCCGCCCTTGTCTGTCTACGCTGCGCCTCGCCCACGACCTGCGTGACGTCGGGTCGCAGGGCGTCGAGACGGCAGCGCAAGCGGCGGCCTAGCAAGGCTACGGCCGGAGACACACCAGTGGTCGCATGTTCACAGTTACGATACTGAAAGAGAAATTTATTTAATGCTTGGGATACATTCTCACCGTTTACTAATGCGCGTTTAATTGCTTTTTTAACAAGTTTTACGGCATTTTCCGCAGCCCCATTTCCCTGCGGTCTATAGGGTGCCGACGTCGTATGTCTAATGCAATTTTTAGTACAATAGTCATTAAAATCCTTGGAAGTGAACGGGGGCCCATTATCGGTAACCAATTGAGACGGAAGGCCAAACCGAGCAAAAAGCGATCGAAATACTGCGATAGTAGCGGACGCGTCGGTGCGAGACATAATTACAGCTTCTATCCACTTTGAATGCGCGTCGATCACTATGAGATACTTTTTTCCTGCACATTCCGCAAAATCGGCGTGTACGCGGAGCCATGGCTTAGTAGGAAATTCCCACGGGTGAAGGACAGAGTGTGCCGGGGAATCACGGACAGCTCGACAAGCTTCGCACATTTTACAAATTTTCTCAATATCTTTATCTAGGGTCGGCCAGTATACATAATTACGTGCAACGTTTTTCATCTTAACGATACCTAAATGACCATCATGAATTTCGTTAAGAACTTGTTGATACAAAGATTGCGGAATAATTATTCTATATTTATATATTAAACATCCTAAATCTAAAGATATGTCATTTTTACGAGCAAAAAATGGTTTTTCTTCCTCACTATTAGGTGTTGATGGCCAACCAAACATAACATAGCCCGACAACTTCGTTAATAGTGTATCCTTTTTTGTTTCGCGGCTAACATCTTTAAAATTTACCGGTATGATATCTTGAACCAAATTTAAGTAAGTAACGAGCTCCTGCTGCTCCAGCTGACGCTCCGCAGGCACAGGTAATCGCGATAACGCGTCGGCGGGACCATTTTGTTCCGAGCGCACAAATTCTACGGAAAAGTCGTATGCAGCGAGCCGTGCTGCCCAGCGCTGCAAGCGGCTTGCAGCCGTTTGCGGTATACCACCCTTTTCTCCAAAGATATACGTTAGCGGCTTGTGGTCTGTACGTAAAAAGAACCGTCTACCAAATAAGTACTGGTGATGCCGTATAATACCAAAATATATTGCCAAAGCTTCTTTATCTAGTTGACTATAATTTTGTTCCGCGGAATTTAATGTTCGTGACGCACAACTAACCGGTCGCTCCGTGCCATCGGGGAAGCGATGCGCTAATACCGCCCCTAACCCGTAAGCGCTGCTATCAACTGATAACACTAAAGGTCGTCCTTCAGAATAATGAACAAGTACGCGATCGCCCAGTAATGCCTGTTTACATGTCGCGAACGCATTTTCACAACTATCACTCCACGCCCAGGTTATCTCCTTTTTTAATAGTTTATGTAACGGATTAAGTATCGTACTTAAATTAGGAATAAATTTCCCATAATAATTTAATAGGCCTAAAAAACTTTTTAATTGCATGACATTTTCGGGCCTCGGAGCTTCAGAAATCGCTTTTATTTTATTTGGATCCGGATGTAACCCTAGTTTATCGATAATGTACCCTAAATATTTAACATTACTTTTTAAAAAAGTACATTTACTTATTTTAACTGTAAAGCCCATATTGCGTAACTTTGTCAGCACCGTTGTTAGATTACGTAAGTGAGTGGCCCGGGTCGAACCTGTACAACACACGTCGTCGAGAAACACTACACAACCAGCCGCTCCACGCAATGTTTCCTCCATCAAACGTTGAAATTTCTCCGGTATACATGACAGCCCATACGGCGTACGACGATATGCAAAAGTACCTAAGTGTGTTGTTATCGCGGTGTACGGTTGTGACTCTTCACTTAATAAACATTGTTCGTAAGCGTGTGTTAGGTCTATCTTTGAGTACTCTTCCCCTCCGCTTAAAGCCGCGAACAGTTCCTCAATCCGTGGAAGCGGGTAATAATCACGTTTTAATTTGGGATTAATAGTAATTTTGTAATCCCCGCAAATTCTAATATCGCCGTTTGATTTTACAACTGGAACTATAGGAGTACCGTATTCTGAATGTTCGACGCGATATGTAGTGCCATCCCGCTCTAACCTCTCAAGCTCTCGCTCTACGCGACCACGCAGCGCCAACGGCACGGGCCGCGCGCGCACGAATACGGGGTTCTCATCCGTCAATTGTAATTTAATTTCTTTTTTACAGGTGCCTAATTTGTCGGTAAATACTTCCGGAAATTCTAGTTTTAAACGGTTTTCAAAATCTTCGTCTATAATTTCGTTAAAATTTATTTGTTTGATACTTAAAGCCCGTAACCATTCTCTGCCCAGCAACGGGCGTCCGCCATTTTTAATAATATATAATGACAAATTAGGTACCTGTGTCTCCCCTAATACAACATTCACATTTATATATCCCAATGATTCAATGCGCAAGCCAGAGTAACAACGTAACAATAAATTATCCATTTTAATACATTTATTTTTGAAATGATTTTTATAGAACATCTCACTAATAGCAGAAATTCGGCTGCCAGTGTCTACTTCACATTCCACTGGTTTTCCATCTATTCTCACAGTTAATAAATAGGGCTTGTTACCTTTAGCGACTAAGTCGATGTTAAAAAAATCTTCCTCGTCCGCGGAGTCTATATCACTCACATAATTATGGCCGTAAGAACGATCGTTCCCGCGCACTTCTTTGCACATCACTTTAAGATGACCGCGCCTATTGCACTTATCACAATTATAGTTCGCAAAACGACACTTTTCGGGCCTGTGTGGCCTGCCGCAGCGCCAACATCGGCGCGCCCCGTCCCGAGCGCCGCCTGCCGCGGCCGCTCGGCGCGCTCCGTCCCGAGCGCCGGCGGCGGCGGACGCGCGGCGCGCCCCCGCGCTCGCCTGGTGCAAGCCCTCGCCCGCGTTGCTCCCGTCGCTGCCTGCGCCTGAGGTCGATGTGGTCGCCACGTTCGTGGCTCCGCTTACCTCCGCGTGCCGTTCTGCAGCCTCCAGAGCCAGAGCCAACTCCACTGCCTCCTTGTATTGTATGGTTTTTTCAGCGAATATCCTAGATCTCATAGCTTCACTTGACAGACCTGAGACGAACTGATCGCGTAAGTTTTCCTCCAAGTTGGGTCCAAAGTTACAAGTCGCCGCGAGATGCTTCAAATGTTGTAGGTAATCCGACAAAGGCTCCCCCCCTACCTGTCTCCGTAATCTAAAAACGTGCCGCTCGGCGATTTCGGAGCGTTGAGGTTCCAGATGATCGGCTACCAACTTTACTAAGTCATCGAATGTCTTCGATTCTGGATGATCCGGTGAACACAAATCGCACATAAGCGCGTACGTCGCCTCACCCACAACCGTTATTAATAACGACACGTGTAGATTCACTTTAACTTCGTTGAGTAAAATGTATTGTTTTACTCGACGTATATAGGGATGCCACTGCTTTGAATTTAACTCAAACGGCTCTAATTTACCGATTGGCATTATTATCAATCGTATTAAAACTGTAAACGCGTTTAATTTTGTTCTAATAACCGCCTCGTCGCCAGTGTGACGTCAATGAAACAAGAGGTTCAGTGAATGACTGTTTATTAAACTAAATAGATTTACCCACATACAAGTAACAATATACTTTACAGTGACAACATTGTAACCTAATTATTAATATAACATTGTCAACCTAAGCAATAAAATAAAACCTAAGTATTACATGTTACATTATCACATCACTTAAAGTTTTGTATCTGTAATTTTGTATTTAAGTTATCTATGTTTTATAATTTCAGTATGATGAGTCCGGATCATTGGCTAATAACCCAATCAGTACTCTGGAAGCACTTGGAGATATTTCATTAATGAATGCGGCTGATCTTAAATTAAGGATTGAAGAAATGCTTCGAATAAAGGTATCTTTCTATCAATAAACAGTAGGTACATTTGTAAAAGTTTTAGATAACTAGCTGTTGCCCTTGATTTTGTATATGATTGTTTTATTATGTCTGTTTTTGACGAATATCCCAATTGATTTGAATGATTTGAATTGATGAACCTTTTGGGATATATCCCTAAAGATATGTCCCAAAAGGGATATATATGTATATATGGGATATATCCGAAAAGGTAGTTAGCTAGTATATTAATATTATCTATTCATAGTAACTTATCATAATTTTTATAGTAACTACAAAATCTAAATGTATGTGAAATAGTTAGGGTAAAACCAAATGAGCGAAATTTTGTGAGTTGTGTGTCACATGTTTTTGGTCACTCATTTGACATTCAACTGAATTTCTGTTGAATTGCCAGACAACATTTATTTATTCAGTATTGAGTGTTGACACGGGTTGTTTGTGTTGTGGAGCATGATGGATCCATTAAAAATACATAATGTGTATTTACGAAGCATATTCCGAAGAGCAGGCCAGGAAAAGTAGCTGTAACAAACTATTGCTTCTGTAATCTTCACCACTCTCCTCCCTTGCCCTTCCTCCACCATGACCGATATTCCGCCGAGTTTACGCGCATTGAGTCGGCAACAACTCATTTTGCGTCGTTGTGGCACCCACTAACTGCATTTTTGTATGAAACCAAATGCAACAGAATTAGTTGAATTCCGATTCTGCGACTCACAAAATTTCGCTCGTTTGGTTATACCCTTATAGTTGTGCAGGCCAGTTACCAGCAAGTGTAATTTTTTTCATCTTTCCAGGCATCTGTTTCCACTGAACTACGCGAATTAGAAGCGAAACGTGGCAGATTGCAAAGGGAAGCAGCGGCGGCCAGCGCCAAAGCAGATAGCGCAAAAGCGGAGCATACTCGTGCGGAAGCAGAATTACAGAAGCTTCGTGTATCCGCTGACCAAGCGCGGATCGCTCAACTTGAAGCTATCAGACGTGATTCACCAGAACTCGCGCCTCCATTGCAGATCCTACCTTCCCGACCGCCGCCCATTCTACCCGCTCTCAATCCGTCATCCGAAGTCCATTGCCGTATGTTTTCTTGTTTTGATCATTCTCGTTGTTCCCTTACATCTGGCTTTCCAGTTTATCTCTACGATCCTGATGTATACTCCCCATTAGCTGGTGCTGAAGTAGACGGTTTCCTTAAAACTACTCTCCGTCAAACATTAGGTTATAATACCCACATTACTCGGGATCCGAATGAGGCGTGTGTCTATCTTGTCATTGTGGGCGAAGCTTTTGCTTTCGACAAAAGTTCCTCGTAAGTGTTGAAAAACTGTTCTATGTTATTAATAATGTCATAATAAGATATGTAAAATATGCAATCGCATATCGTTGCCTTGCTATAACATCGAGATATAGAAAATTGTTCAATCCTTAGAAATAATGAAATATATGTTTTTTAAAAACAGTACATAAAATTTCAGGTCATCAACAAATTCATATAAATTGCTGTTGAATGAGACGGCTCTGAATAATTTACCATATTGGGGTGGTGACGGCCGTAACCATGTATTAATAAACATGGCTCGACGAGATCTGACAGTCGGCTCTGGCGACGCTTTTAGAAGAGCGTCGATAGGTAGAGCCATGGTAGCCCAATCTACTTTCACACATGAGCAGTTTAGACCAGGCTTCGATATAGTAACACCACCGGCTCTTGGACCACCCGGAGGTGATGTGTGGGCTGATTGTTCACCTATAGCACCAGCAAGGAGGAAATATATACTGAGGTAAGTGTTGTTTATGTTATTTTAATTTATTTGATGGTCTTATTGAACCATGGTCTTATTGAACTTCTAATCCATGAAGTTTTAACAAATATTGCATTGTTCTTAATACAAATTCGTAATTCGACTAATAATATTGCTTTAATATTAATCATTGCTCTTATTCATTTTTTTTTATAATACAAAAGTAACTATTACATTTCTGTATTCTTAGGTACGAATTCATGAGCGACATTTAGTTTTCAGGGCTCGCAACCTTCGCCAAAAGGGATAGATCGAGATCATGACAAATCGCTAATCGAAGGTTTGGAGAAGATGGTCAGCATATCGCCTGGTTCTGACACATTTCTGTTGCAATTTGAATGCGATCCACCAGTTGAGAATCGTGCTGTGCTGCCGATTGGTGATTGGGCATTATGTGGAACAGACAGGTCACGCAGAGCAGTCCTTAGGGATTCTACATTTGTTCTCGTCTTGGCACCAGCTGACCGAACATATACAAGTACCGCGCTGCTTCAAGCCAGGATATATGAAGCCCTCAGATCAGGAGCTATCCCTGTGTTACTTGGCGGTGATCGGATAACAATGCCGTACGATGAGGTAATACTGTAATGTACTTCATATAAATTGAAATGGCAAACAAAAAAAAACGTATAAGAATGTTAGTGAAAATTGTAGCATATTTTGAACAGAATTATATTGATTACACAAAAAGGTATATATATTAAATTAACCTCTTGTAATGTAAAGAGGTTATTTAAAAATTGCGCTCAGACTCCCTGACGGCAGCTGGGCGCGGTGCAAGTGTTAAACTTGTGGGTGTCAGCATAAGTGCTCTCACTTTACGATCACTGCGCACTATGCTCCCCGAGACAAGGAAGTTACGCCCTCAAACTCTATATTGTTTATGTGAAATTGATCGATGTCAACGCTAGTGCGATCTATTTTGATTTTAACGCCATCTAGGTATGCATTTAGTAACTTTTAGTTAATATTTAAAATCAGAGACTAATCAATATATTTTTGGCATAGTAAATATAGGGCAATTTTCTAAAAAGGTTTAGGCTTTTCGTCATCTGTTTAAAAAGAAATTTGACTTTCAGGCATTTAATGCATTTTCGCTAAACCTATGTAGAATTTACAAGTATACGTCCAATGTATTATTTAATTATTTTTGTTATTTATTGTAGGTCCTAGATTGGCGTCGTGCCGTAATATCGTTACCTCGAGCAAGAGTCCCCGAATTACACTTCTTGTTACGTTCAATGGGTGACGCCGACCTACTTATATTGAGACGACAAGGCCGGGTGTTATGGGAACGATACTTGAGTTCAGTACAAGCAACTGTTGATACTTTACTGGCGACGATACGTACTAGATTATACATACCACCACGCCCAGCTTTGCCTACAACAGCTACTCCCGCATTCAACGACTCCTTTTCTCCTCCAAGATTAGAACCATCTGCGGTAGACGCTGAGCCAGAAGAAACATTAGGACCTTTAGAAGCTCCATACTCAAGTCCAGCCTATCGAAGGAATTACTCCGTGTCTTTACTTCATGGATATGAGATGTGGAATGAATGGGGGGAACCTTTTGCCTTGTTTCCTCAGTTGCCATGGGATCCAGTGGTGACGTCAGAGGCTAGGTTTATGGGGTCGGCGGCGGGTTTCCGGCCGGTTGGTGCGGGTGCAGGGGGTTCGGGTCGTGAGTTTAGTGAAGCCCTTGGTGGTGATCGTCCTAGAGAACAATTCACTATAGTGATCCTTACCTATGAGAGGGAAGCGGTATTAGCTGCGGCGCTGGCGAGGTTGCGAGGATTGCCTTATTTGAATAAGGTACGGAATCATTCCATTGTTTTTTGTTATACCAAACATTAATATATGTATAGATTTATATTCCGTTCACGAGGTCGCGGGTTCGATTCCCGCACGTGACAATCATTTGTGTGATATTTATAAATGTCATACAAATGTTTGCTCTGCGTCTGGGTGTTTCTATGTATTATAAGTATGCATTTACAAAAGAAAACTAGTATATGTAGTATATCCGTATTCTGGTACCCATAACACAAGCATATAAACTTAGTTTGGGACCAGAGAACGTTGTGTGAAATGTCCATGAATATTTAATATTTATTTTATATAGAAATCTCTGAAAGAAAGCAATCGCCTCAGCGATTAGCCTAGTATCATAAAAAGGATATATAACCAAAGATAACGATCTCTGCTGAGTGTCTTACGCCGGTTCTTCACAGCGGATTGAATATCCTGAACCGGTGGTAGGGAAAAAAAATTGGACACGTTATAAGAGCACATTTCTTTTTGGGCAAAAATATTTGTGCCTACATTATTATTACATTCATTTTCATTTTATCATAAGCAGTTCTGAAGTAAAGTACTTACGCACTTGTCTAATTTTGGGATATGTTATGACTGAAAAAGTTATATGAGATGGCCGGTTTTATTAGGCAGATAAATGATATAGCTAAATAATATTATTTACCAGGTGGTGGTAGTATGGAACGGTCCATCATCTCCGAGCTCCATGCCCTCATGGCCGGAGAGTGGCGCCCCCATAGCCGTAGTGAGAGCAACTCGCAACTCATTGAACAACAGGTTCCTGCCGTACAACGTGATTGATACTGAGGCTGTGCTATGTGTTGATGATGATGCACATCTTAGACATGATGAGATTGTGTTCGCTTTTAGGTAATGTTACATCACATTTATGATTATGTCTTACCCTGCGACTCTGGTACCAATTCTACGCGCACAACTATATTAAACTTAACTAAAAATGAATTTTGATAATGTCGATAACACACTTTGGCAGTCTTAACTGAACTTTCACGTTACAAAAACTGTTTATTATAGACTAATTATTTTAATTAATATAAATGTCCCACACCGAAATAGCCAATTAATTAAAATACATCATAGTTGTTTTCAAATTTGTAGTTAAGTTTAGTTGTTTGTACACGTAGAATTGGTACCACTGTCTATATAAAATTAAGAACAGTTAATGCCTTTATGCGACGGGTAATCACTACGGCAGAGAGATTACCCGAAGTATAAATTTTTTTTAAATTTTTTCTCGAAAACTAATAGTCTAAGTACTATCGCTAAAAATGCGCTTTTTAGAATACCTCAAATAAATGTCAGAAATTTTTATAGTTCTCTTTTTTTTTTATACCTTGCAAATGTTTACATATATTTAATTGCATAAATCAAACCGCAATTTTTTTTAACAGTAGAATACAGTATATATATTCTGTATTTTATCATTACTGTCTTACCTACGTTTTTATAACCTTGTTTTGAATAATTATCTTCTTGTTACTTTACATAGAGTATGGCGTGAACACAGAGATCGTATTGTGGGCTTCCCAGGTCGCTATCACGCGTGGGATCTCAATTTCAACAATGGCTTCCTTTACAATTCCAACTACAGGTCAGTAAGTAATACCTATCTGTTATGGTCCTATACCAATATTCTAAAGCTGACAAACTCACAAACAAACTCTTTGTTTGAAAGCTCAAATCTCAGGAACCCCAGGTTTGATATGAAAAAAATAAATAATTAATGATGCTTTATTGAGACACTAAAACTAAAAATTACATAGGTTGTAGCTCTAATCTCCACACTAGGATACTTACCCCCTTATTACAAAACGCGGCTCAACGTTAAACCCAGGTTTAACAAAATTTATTTACGAGGAATTGGATAGTTAGACCCGCTCTGACACTAGTTTGGCGTCGGTTTAAGACTAAGGTCGTTGTTAGATCTAGGATTTGAGAAAAATCTGCTTGAAATGCGCAATTGAAGTGTTTAAAAACCAGGCTTAAATAATTTGACATTTTCATTTGCATATTCAGTAGGTCTGAGAATCGGCCAACATCTATTTTTCAAACCTTTTTTTTAGTATGGCAAAGCAACATTTGCCTGGTCAGCTAGTATGTATGTATTTATAAAAGAAAAGTAGTAGCTATATGTAGTCTATCCGTATTCTGGTACCCATAACACAAGCATAGCTTAGCTTGGGACCAGAAGACGTTGTGTGAAATGTCCATGAATATTTATTTATTATTTATAGTTTCACACAAGTTATGTGCTTATTATGCTGCTCCTAGTTTCCTGGGAAGGAAAAGGGACGGTGACACTTGTTTTCTTAATCTGTTACAATACAATATAGATTATTGCACACCAATAATACAGAATTTCACAAATTATATACAGACAAATAAAGTACAATCGGCGGTCTTATCGCTGTCAGCGATCTCCTCCAGACTACCTGCATGGACGTGTCGATTGGATATCTTTATCTGTTATTTCCTGTACAAAAATCATAAGGGTATTTTAATATCGTTTTTGTTCCAGTTGTGAGTTATCAATGGTGTTGACGGGCGCCGCTTTCGTCCATCGTTATTATCTGTGGGCGTACTGGCGTACTCTGCCGGCCGCTATACGTGACTATGTCGATGAGTTTATGAACTGTGAAGATATTGCTATGAACTTTCTAGTAGCACATATCACTAGGAAACCGCCCGTCAAGGTTTGTAACCTTTGCATATCCTGAATCGGTGTGAGGGAAAAAATGTTGAACTTATTATAAAAGTATAATTTTGTCAAAAATTGTCTGCATGGTTAAAATTGTTAAAATTTTCTTCCTACATAGTTGGTACGCTTTACCATCAAAGATTCCATTGTCGCTTACCATCAGGTGGCATGGGATCAAGTGCCAACATGTTTTATGTAAATGAAAAAGAAATTATCATTTCATTTAATTGTTAAATGTTATTGTTTTAAATAAACTATGGTTATTTAATTTGATTTTTTACGCAATGTCCTCTGGTTCCAAGCTAAGCTTAATAGGTTCTGTTATCGATACTAGAATACAGATATACTACATATATACCATTTTTAAAGTTCTGTACTAAAAGGTATTACGGGTCCTTTTTGCTAAGACTTTGCTGTTCATCCGTCCATCTTTCACCAGGCTGTATCTCTGGAATGGTAATAGCTAGAGAGCTGATATTTACAGGGTATATATTCTGTTAGATTATTATATTATACCACAGACCGTAAAAAACCTCAATTTTAGAAATGTTCTCGAACACTTGCGCCACTCATTCCTTCAGTCACGGATGAGACTGAGAAGTAAAGTGACCTCTACGATCAGTTGTTACAGAGTTTACCCACATAGAGGACACTTTACCGCTCAGTCCCACCCGTGACTATGGTGACTGCAAAGTTTCCGAAATGTCGTTCTAAAATTTAAAACGAACACACGCGTCTAAAACCGTTTTATTTCATTTTTACGAATTTGTATCAATTATTGTTGTCGGACTAATAACGTTGTATGTGTATATTTAAATTACTGGTAGTACTATCGTATATAGTAATATTTTTGTAATAATCTCCAGGTGACTTCACGTTGGACATTCAGATGTCCCGGATGTCCGGTGACACTTTCCGCTGACGAGACACATTTCCACGAGAGACATAAATGTATACAGTTCTTCTCACAGGTAAACATTTTTTTTTCTCCACCACCTCGCCCTGCCGGGCCATGATGGTGCCTTGAATTTTACCATGACTCGGCGAGGGGTGGCCCCGCTAATCGGGGCCCGAACCGACGGTGGGAAATTAGTTCCCCCGTCGTGTTTTGCGCGGCGGGTTTCTGGGGTGTTTTTTAGATAATTAGGGTCGCATACAACAACTAAAAAAGCCGTTTATGCGACTGATAATCTTATAAACGGCCTCACTGTGCTTAATTTTATTTAGACTAAGTCACAAGATACAGCTAGTATCTTCATATAAATGTTAACTGATAATATTGTTCTAGGTAATGGGTTACACACCACTTCTCTCAACTCAGTACCGAGCTGATTCTGTACTATTCAAAACACGAATACCTCACGACAAACAAAAGTGCTTCAAATTCATATAAATGTAAATAATATAAATATAGCTATTAACTTAAAATAAGCTATTAACTTTAGTGCTCTGAATTTATAGGTTAAGAGCCGGGCTAACATTGACCTACATAGTTGGTACTGCTAAAATAATAAAATAAAAATAAATAAAAAAACATTCACGGACAATGACACAACGTCCTCCGGTTCCAAGCTAAGCTCATATGCTTGTCTCATATGCTCATGTGTTGTGAGCACCAAAATACTTAAGCTTACCTGGGATCAGAGGACGTTGTTTGAAATGTCCATGTATATATATATATATATATGAATAATATAGATCTTATCACGTTATTAGCATTATGTGAGTCGTTGTTAGTCCTACTCTTATTCTATTACGTCTCTCATAAAGTATTGTTCTAAAGATTTATTTGTAAAAACTGTATAAAGTTGAGAAAAGTATGTGAAAGTTAAGATGATTTTCTGACAAAATGTTTTGTAATAACGTAATTCGCAAATACGTATAAAAACGTCGATATAATGTTTCGCCTCTATTCGTTTAGTGGCGATGGCGACACGTGTCGATATTTTTGTTGAACATAATGTAGCAATTAATGGTGCGTAAATATTGTAAATAAAGTTAATTATAATATTAGATGTAAAAAAAAAAGTCTAGAGCAAGACCTAAGAAAAGATGGATGGACTGTGTGAACAAGGACATGCAAGAAAGAGCAGTTAACACAGACATAACGGCTGGTATAAGACTATGGAAAAAAGACATGTTGCGCCGACCCAAGGATAAGGGTAGGAAGATGATGATTAGGTATAAAATGTAAAAAAAAATTACAATAATTAATAATTTCAGTATAGGTCTAGTAAGAATAATTTATACTTAATGTGTAGATCAAGAAATAATGGTGCCGATGCTACGCGCACAAATATACTTTACTAAAAAAAAAAATAAGTTATAGTGTGAATAATACAATTCGGCAATGTTAACTGAACATTCTTATTCTAAAAACTGTGCATTATAGTCTAATGATTTTAATTAATATAAATGTACTAGCTGACCCGGCAAACGTTGTTTTGCCATACTAAAAAAAAAGGTTTGAAAAATAGATGTTGGCCGATTCTCAGACCTACTGAATATGTATGCAAAATTTCATAAAAATAGGTCAAGGCGTTTCGGAGGAGTACGGTAACTAACACTGTGACACGTGAATTTTATATATAAGATAAAGCTAAGGCCAAACCAACGCGTTCAATTCGCGTCCGTGGTGGCGTGCACGGTGGCGATCAGTTGTTGCGAACAAGTTCGACGAACTTGTTCACCTTAAATGTCTAAAAGAAAATAGCAAATCTAATATATAAAATTCACGTGTCACAGTGTTAGTTACCGTACTCCTCCGAAACGGCTCGACCGATTTTTATGAAATTTTACATGCGTATTCAGTAGGTCTGAGAATCGGCCAACATCTATTTTTCATCCCCCTAAATGTTAAGAGTGGTCTACCACTGATATTTGTATGACAAAACAACGTTTGCCGGGTCAGCTAGTAATATATATATATTGACACTGGTATCAATTCTACATGCACCAAACCAAACTTAACTAGGAATGAATTTTGATAGTGTCGATAACACAATTCGGCAATGTTAACTGAACTTTCTTGTTATAAAAACTGTTTATTAAAGACTAATGGTCTTATTCATAACTAGCTGTTGCCCGCGACTTCGTATGCGTGGAATTTGGAAATATTTTTTCGTTATAAAGGTAGCCTATGTCCTTTCTCAGGGTCTAAAGATTGCCTGTGCTAAATTTCATTAAAATCGGTTTAGAGGTTTAAGCGGGAAAGCGTAACAGACAGACAGACACAGTTACTTTCGCATTTATTATATTAGTAGGTATGACTTATCGGAGGTTTAAACGGAGATTTTATCGGAGAGATAATAAACGTTTTAGCGTAAAAAGACTATTATGAATAACAAGTTTTGACAATTTTCACGAATCGATTTTAGCAAACTTTTAAATCTCCGATAAGTCATTATGAATAAGACCATAAAGATTTTAATTAATATAAATGTAACAATAAAATAGCCCAATAATCAAAATACAGCAATAATGGTTTTCATTTTTTTGTTAAGTTTAGGTAGTTGTTGCGTGTGGAATTGACACCGTTATCAGTTTTTAGTTAAGTTTAGTTGTGGCCCTAGAATTGGTACCATAGTGAAATTAATTAAAAATATGTGTAGGTAATTAAAGGAGGTTGTATTTTTTTTTTAAGTTTTGTCTATTTATTACTCATACGAATTATTCAGCACTGCCAAGTAGAAACATGTTTTTTTAAATATTTTTATAGTTAACTAGCTGACCCGGCAAACGTAGTTTTGCCATACAAAAAAAAAGTTTGAAAAATAGATGTTGGCCGATTCTCAGACCTACTGAATATGTATGTAAAATTTGAGAAGAATCGGTCAAGCCGTTTCGGAGGAGTACGGTAACTAACACTGTGACACGTGAATTTTATATATTAGAAGATTTCAACTTGTGTTTAGTCTAATTTTGTGTTTGAGCAAATAATGGATTGAAACGTTTGTTATTGTGCTAATAATCTCCATGACGTCAAATGACAAATCAGCAAATTTTTCAGTATAATATTTAAAGAGTAAAGTAGTTTCTTAAAGTAGCTGGTTACAGTTATGAACAATTGCAAGTATATTTTTAATAGTCTAATTGATTAAATAATTATTTTAGTGTAGTTATTTATTATATATATCGTAATCTAAGAAATTATTTTGCATTTAGTATTGACTTTTACATTACAATGATATTTTTAGTCTTTATAATGAAGTGTCTCTATTTGTTTTTAAAAATACGGTCCTTAGAAGCTCGAAGACCATGTTTAAGTTACAGTTATATATAGGTTCATTAAATATTGCACAATTTTAGTGTAACCCTACCATGGGTGTTGCCCTTATATCCCCTGAACCAATTCTTGGCTTAGCCTTAGAGTATTGAACCAACAGGAGCAGTTACACGCTGTTTTCTTTGACAAATTTAATATACTGTCAGGTTGGTGGAGTGTCGAGGTAACGCATACAAACATTGAAGCGTAATTTTATTAGTCGCTACGCTCGAAATCTTTTCACGCACACTAACAGACTACACTGTTGTATGAGAACACAATTAGTATAAGCATATTGAGCATTGCTGTCGTAACTTTTTCGGCGGGGGTCACCTTGTAATGTCAACTCTTGTTGGATTGATGCTCTAAGGACTAAGCCCACTATAAATACAATATACAGTAAGCACGATATATTAGTTTAAAGTTACCGCAACCGCATCAACCTTGTACATAATACTATGCATTTGCTACTTAAGTTGCTCATTTACAAGTATAATTAAATAAATATCAACCGCAAACTTCGCTCGAATTACCATTTGTCGAGTAAAGGTCACGGTTGCATATCTAATAGAATTTATAGATCAGATATTTGAGTTACCCTTAGAGTATTAAATCAATAGAAGCTGTTACACACGCCGTTTGCTTTGACAAAAATACTCATTCATCAGTCATTTTATTCGTCGCTACGCGCGCCCCGCCCTAAATCGCCTCACGCACACTAAGACACGGCCCTGTACGGACACAATGGGTATGATCATTGATCTCTTATTTTTTCTGTGGGGGTCGCATTATAATGTCAACTATTGTTGGATTAATGCTCTAAGGAGTTACATGAGACAATGCGAAAATTTCAATAATTAGCTTGGTTAATTTTGACTTATAAAAATAATGTGCTTAAATCGACTTGTGTTGTACTGTACCTATGTTTTATAAGTTTTCTACTTAACATTTAAGTGAATAGCCCCTTAAATATTTTGTTTACATCGATTTATTTTGTAAGCTCTTAGAAAAAAATTCTTGTTTGTTTTTTGTAAGATCAAATTGCTCCAAAGATTTTTTAGTATACTGCTGTGAATATCAGAACATAACATGCATATAAAGTGGGAGGATATATATTTCAGAAAGGTAATGACGACGAAATAAACTAGGTAGCTATTATTTTTAATTGTATTAATGTAAAGAATCGTCATTTTCATACGAATGTACTGTGCAATAATTTTTTTTATATTAACACCGCTATTAATAATTTGACCGGATACAGATAATATATTCATATTGAATAATGTTATGTTTTTTTTAATTATTACCTAGTCTAGACATTTTAACCGACTTCAAAAAACAGAGGAGGAGGTTCTCAATTCGTCTGTAAGTTTTATTTTATGCTTGTTACCTCATAACTTTTAACTGGGCGAAGCAATTTTAATGATTCTTTTTTATTTGAAATCTGGTAGTACCCGTGTAGTCCCATTAGCACCAGGTCGGGATCTGATGGTTATTTACAGAGAAATCAAAGAAAACCCTCAAATTTCAAAGGAACATGCAAACGGTTGGACTTTTTTTAAAAATATGTACTCTTTCCTATATCAATGCTTTACATACATTTGTTCAAATAGGTACATGATAGAAGCAGAGAAACAGATACATAATTATTGAGGTCTTGTGTAGATATAGAAGTACTGTAAGATATAGAAAGATAATTATTATCTTCTTTTCCGAAGGGCGCCTCGTGTTATAAGAACACTGTCCAGGATATGAATTATTTAGTAGTAAAGTTATTATTATTTAACATCCTTTCAGTAGTTTAATGTAAATAAGTGGGAATATCCACTAAACGTTCACCATCCGACCACCATCCGCTCTCGTCGGGTCATGGTAAAGCTCAAGGCACCATCATGGCCCGGCGGGGCAAGTCGGAGGAAAAATAAAACCACCCGACCGGTGCCAATCCATGCCCAATCATATCTAGTTGTGGGCGGAGAATCTATATATTATTATTTTACTCTTTGGGGCGGAGTTTGAACCCATGAAGGAACTTTATTGGTAGTCAGACTTGTGAATGAAGTATGAATGAACTGAGCTACAGTAGGTAACTTAAGGGTTGCTACAGAAAAAAATAAAATAACGAAACAAAATATATCTTTTTATTTGTAATTAAAAAGAATAGAGACAAATCTTAAACATTCAGATTATAATTTTACATTCGCTCTAATTGTTTACACAAAAGTTTCATTCATGTTGTTACCATAATGAACACTTCGGTCTTATATTTATTACATATATATACTTGAAAGTATATCAAATAATAGTATTTGATTAGATATGTTATTTGTAATCTACTTTTTGGACTCTATTAGATTTTTTTATTATTTAGGGTTGCCAACTGCAATATACGCCAGTTACGTCGAAATATTACAGTAGAACGTTTATCTAGTAACATTTTCTTAAAAACTGTTATGCGCTATTTAATGTTTAACGATATAGATTTGCACTTTTCTTTGACATTTTCAGCAATATAAATTGCATAATAAAATTGGACTTCAATTGTGCAAAAATATTATAAATATTTGCTAATAATTATAAAGAGTTAGCAACCCTAAAAATAATGTTAACTAAGTGCGCAACTCCTGTACATTATGAAATATTTTGTTTCTTATATCCTATCTTAAAAAGGAGTCATTTATATGAGATTAATTTTTAAAATGTTTATAAGACTCCCATTTACTAATTTAAAACGAAACTATATTTATGTAGAATCTCAAATATCAAATAGTATAAAATTTTTGATTAAATTTAAATTTTAAACATCAAAAGATATTATCTAAACACTACTATTTTTATGTTATGGGGCGGATATAAAAATTGTGTACAAGGGAAAAGATTGAATAAATATTCTGTAACCATATTTACAATGTGTTTAAAATATATTAAATCTATGGGTTAAACTAGTTTAATGGTTTTTTTTTTTAAGAATCTGGGACAGAGCCAACGTTTATTTATTTATTTTAAATGAATATGGCATGGCTATAGTAATTTTTATGGTCCATCGAATACTCTGCAATTAAATTAGAAGAGTAACGAGGACTGTGTTCGATTTTTAAATATTTGGTTTTTGTTTAATATCCTATGATTTTTACTGACTCTATAAAAAGGTTCAGAGAGGTCTCAATACTTAAACCTCAGAAATCGTGGTATGTATCTATTTTTTGTTGGTTAACATAATATGATAATAAATTATGTAACATAATATTGAGGTCGGTTTTTTCGTAATCTCGAAATGTACTTTTACAGTATAAACTTATGAATAGCACTGGTATTGGTTTTGATCCTTGTTAAAATTAGTCCTCATTGATATATTTGTCCTCAAATATGTCTAATTATTATAGTGTGTGATGTGGTGGGAGCGCCCCCTGTCGGGAGTGGTGCGACGCGCCCGCTACGGACGCCGCCGCCAGATGTCGCTTTCAAGCCATGTCGTCATGTTTACCATCCAACCTCTTCAACTGAAAATAGATAATCACTGTTTCTGATTTAATTCAATTTCTTAAGAATTAACAATTATACAAGATTACGATACAATCCTATACTTTTTTGTACTCCAACGTATACATTGCTCTTATTGTTTTTATTTAGTTCATACATTTCATACATACATAGATACCATCAAGCATGGTGAGGGGAGACCATAATAATATGTTCCTCGATTAAAACACGGCTATTCTGCCACACGGTATTCATTCGTAATAATGTTATCTTGTAGTAGAAAGGAGACATTATTGGAAAGTAATTTTATTAAAATTATTATTTTTTATGATATAGTTAAAGCTGATCGAAATTAATTTGTCATTATTTTAGCAACTTTCCCTAAAATTACTTACGCTCTGTTCCACTGTCCAAGCAGTGGTAGTTAGGCGTCCGGTACGCTTGGAATAAGGCATTAAAATATTACTGTAGGTATATTATTGAGTATGTGTACTATTAAGTACCTGTATAATATGTACATATATTAGAAAAGTCTATATCTAATTGTATTTTTCAAGGCATTTATTTGTTTACACAGCCTTTTAATGGAAAGCCTTTTTACTTATTTCATTAAAATATTTATCTGGTCTCTCATAACGTCATAGGTAACGCTTTCATCAAAATAAATTAGGTAGGTGATCCATGGTCAATTTGTCTTGGCAAGTCTAATAAATAAGGCAATGGTACCAATTCTATGCGCACAACTAAACTTAGCTCAAAAATGAAAACAACTATTGTGTATTTAGATTATTTGGCCCGATATTTCGTTGCGGACATTTTTATTAATTAAACTCTTAGTTTTAGTCTTTGATATACAGGTTTGCTAATAAAAAGTTCTGTTAACCTTGCCGAATTGTGTTATTGACACTATCAATTTGCATTTTTTAGTTAAGTTTAGTTGTAAATGTATAATCGGTACCATTATCACTATCTATTTTAAGTCCGTGAATGTAAGACTAGTATATTTACCTCCTTCTCATCAGCAGCGACGGAGCGGTATCTGGGTGGTGTGATGGTCTCGACGGGTGGTGCAGAGAAGCCGTGCACGTATAGAAGTGCCGCGGCGATACCTCCGGCAATTGGGCCCGCCCAGTATACCTACGTCATTACAACGTTACATTATAACAAGATCAGATTTAGGTAGATGGGACCTACTATTTTCGACCTTTTTGTTTCTGCTAGCAACATTTATTACAGAAACATAAATCGCTTGAAAAACTCTTCTAACGTCTGTTGGGCACGGGCCTCCTCCACTTTGGGAGGGATTATGGTCTACTGTACCGCGCTGACCAGGCGTGTTGGCACAGGGTTTACTTTCGTGTTTTCCGTCTCTCATAGTAGACGTTATCTGCTTATATTGTCCCGTAGCTTGCTCTTACAGAACCCTGGGAAAGAAATGGGGTGGTGACACTTGTATTCTTAATCCGTCGCCATACGTACGTCAAATTAAAATTTATTTATAAAGTATGTAATTGTTTTACCGTTTACAAGTGTAGTTAAATATAAACACATTGTCATATTTAAGTATACCCATAAATAGACACATATTATCTAGATCTATCATAATTATCTTTGTATGTAGATTATATACTTAGAATTAGTTTAAATCATTAGGTACTTAGTTAGATTTCCTTCTTCCAGTTGCGAATGACGTCAGTGACGTAGCATTATTTCTCATAATACAATTCAGTTAATAATTTAATATTAGCTGTAGACAGATAGCTAACTACTTAATTACTTATTTACGTAGTATTGATAATAAAAAAGTGTAAAACGTTTTTTATTGTGCGTCAAGACAGCAAGCGATACGTGACTTTGAAAAAATATTTTTACATTATTTTATTAATTTTTGCAATTGACTTGCTATGCGTTTACTTTATAAATTACTTAATTTAATAAAACAAATATGTACTTAATTTGATTAAAAACAATTTGTTCCTTTTTAACAAATCATAGCAGTAAAGATGACTATCTCGAGTAGAAAATTCTTAAATAACCATAATTTTTAGATCAGTCATGTTTAAAGCTAGCAAAATTAAGCTTAAAATTGATTAAATTATTTACCCAATGATCAGTCCATTCGTTGATAACGAGAGCGGAGCCGAAGGAGCGGGCAGGATTCATGGCAGAACCAGTATAGTCTACAGCCAACAAGTGACCTAGAGTCACTGTGAGACCAATGGCTAATGGAGCAGTAGACTTGTGGTCCGGCTTGTTGGAGTCGCACACCTAAGAAACATACAAAATTAACTTAGCATATACATTTTAACACAGCTTACAACAATAATGTACACTGGCTTAACTCATAATTAGATACTCAATTTAATTTAAGCCTTAAGACGATACCAAAATAGCTTCGTGCATTTTTCTACGTACGAAGTTTTCATTGTTTCTTTAGATTGAATGGCTAGAGCTCTAATTTTTAAGTATATGTTTTTTCAATATATGATCTAGGATTGCATAAACTCAGAAACACGATTGAAAAAAGTTTTCTCGATAGAAAATCTTAGCGAAACAACCTCTCTAATTTTTTATTTTTTTCATTTGTCGGTCTATTATCGCGTATTAACTAATGAAATAACTTTAAAAACATAAGTAACTATTATATATAGAAACACGTAAATCAGAATTAAAATATATTTAGTAGATTTTGAGTAAATAGGAAAAGTATCCCTAATTCTTCATTTTCTGTGCCTACTGGCTGTGTTAATATGTACGTGTCGGCGATGATATACGATAATATTGATGTAGGCCCATAAACGACGAAACTTGATTTTTAATTATAAATGACATTCAATTATAAAAAATGATTATAAAAATGATAAAATAAATTCGGTATTCAATCATATTCTTGAAGCGTAATATAGTTTATTTAAATGGTTTCAGTGTACTTTTTGTCTCTATATCTAATATGTATTTCTACTGCACGCTAGATGGCGGTAGTTTGTGTTTTCCACGAAAAAAAAACCAAAAAATGATTAAAATAAAATTCCCAGTATTTATTTATTGGAATAAAATAAATTTTACACCAAACTAGACCATTTTCAAACATGAAAGTACTACGTGTAGGGTATGAACCTGTTCTTAATATTTTAACACGCTTTTATTAGCTCGATACGTATCTATCAATGTAATTCTATGTAACGGAATATTTGAAAGTGATTTTCACCCATCATTATAATAGTAGTCGGATTGAAAATTTGGATTTTCAAGCTTTTTATTAGCTCTTGATTTAAGCAAATTTTAATCAGAAATTCAATACTCTCTGCTATGAACCAGTTAGTAGAGGTTTATTTACCCTCGGGCCATGGGCATAGATTAATAATTATGTATCTATGGTAGCTCTAAGATCAGTTAATTTACAATGTAATTGTTTATTAAAATTGCGTTGTTTTAGAACTTGTGTACCTAGTAGGTACACAAGTTCTAAAACAAGGTACTACCTACCTTCTTTTCGTTTTATCTCCTAGCTTGATTAATTCAACACAGCAAAAATCAATCTACTCGTTGAAGCATGAAATGAGGCATGATATTTTATTTTTTAGGGTTCCGTACCCAAAGGGTAAAAACGGGACCCTATTACTGAGACTTCGCTGTCCGTCCGTCCGTCCGTCCGTCTGTCACCAGGCTGTATCTCAAGAACGGTGATAGCTAGAGAGTTGAAATTTTCACAGATGATGTATTTCTATTGCCGCTATAACAACAAATACTAAAAATAAAATAAAATAAATATTTAAGGGGGGCTCCCATACAACAAACATGATTTTTTTACCGTTTCTTGCTCTCATACAACAAAAGTGATTAATTAAGTATTGTGTGTGTTGTTTGCTCATTTATTAATAACGTGCCTTATGTTGCATAGATAATGGTACGGAACCCTTCGTGCGCGAGTCCGACTCGCACTTGATTTTTTTCTTTTATTAAAGAATACAATTATGTGTTTTGATAATTTCAATTACACTAGGGTAGGGTCTAAATCAGAAAAACTAATCTAATTTCTAAACTACAAAGAATAAATACGTTGATAGATACATGCCGTGAAACTAAAAATATAAAAAAAAACTTTTCTAAACTTAGTTTAATTTACGTACGTACGTTTTGACGTACTGGCTCTTGCCCGTGACTTCAGACGCTTAGAACTTTTTTTACTAATTAATTTTCTAAAATTCACTAATGTTTCACTCCAATAATAATTGGTCGCAGCGTTATGTTATATAGCCTTCCTTGATAAATGGGCAATCCAACACAAAAAGAATTTTTCAATTCGAACCAGTAGATACCTAGTTCCTGAGATTAGCGTGTTTAAACAAACAAACAAACTCTTCAGCTTTATTAGTATAAATAGAAACACAACGCAGATAGCTTGGTTGTTTTAAATTATTTGTCAACGAATTTCATGATAGTTTCTCATAGAAAAACATAGATAAGACGTGATAACATTCCATAAACATTAATCTAACATCTAATACTCTAATACATAATTCTAATTATATTTATAACGCTAATTATATTTTTTTTGCCATGCGTATTAGTAAAAATAACATAAGCTGGAAAAAAAATCATTTTTATTGCACCTTTCCTCAACAATAGCACCAATTCTAGGTGCATAACTAAACTTAACTCAAAAATGAAAGCAACTATTGCTGTATTTTGATTATTTGGCTACCTTGCTGTGCACGTTTATATTAATTAATATCTATAGTCCATAATACACAGTTTTTATAATAAGAAGCTTCAGTTAACATTGCCGAATTGTGTTATCGACACTATCAAAATTCATTTTTTAGTTAAGTTTAGTAAACTAAACTGGATGTCACAACTAAAGTTGTGCATATAGAATTGGTACCAGTATCCATATAATATTTATTATTTACTATTTCGCTGTCATAACGTTGGCGAATTGTGTTATTAGTACTATCAATTTTAATTTTTTAATTAAATCAATACCAATACCTTACCTATCAAAGGAGGAACAGGTTACCTAGATATCTGTGCTAGTTATGGAGCGCGTATCTTATATAGAGAGTTAAGTTTTATTTTTGCCCTGTCTTGTTTTATAAATTAGTACCTATAGATATTATTATCTGTTTCTTACAGCATCATATGGACTTATGAAAACTCACATTACATATGCGTTAAAGCTTTTTACTTTAAGTAGGCACACTATTAACTTCAAAGTGATAAATGATAATGATGTAAATGTTCCAAGATGATAGCATAGAACATTATGTAACGAGCTTGTATATATATGTATGCATCGCTGCATGTGGGAAGATAATAGGTATTATATCATATTGAATAAGTGCTACAACTATAGTGAGCGCGTCACTATTTTATTCTATTTTAATATCAGAGCAGGGACAAAGTAATTTATTTTAACTAAGCGGTTAACGATAGTAAAAGGTAAAATAAATGAATTTCAGAATAATGGTATCTAGCACAGGCTAGACCCAGACCCCTGATTTCAAACGATATATAAAGATAAATATGCAAGTTATCACCTGTACATAATAAAGGGAAAAGAAAAGAGATATGTATGTAGATGTCTTCCGGGTAATCTAATATTAATAATTAATAATGTTTCAAATTTGAGTAAATTAACTAAATAACACGAGAAAATCTTTGTCCATCATTAGGATTACAGTCAGAGACATTTAATGGTTACTTAGGGAGCTCTTTAGTATTGATTTAAAAGAGTAAAAGTTAAGTTAAAACTTTTTTAAATCAATACTAAAGAGCTCCTTAAGTAACCATTAAATGTTAATGGTTACTTAGGGAGCTCTTTAGTATTGATTTAAAAAAGTAAAAGTTAAGTTAAAACTTTTTTAAATCAATACTAAACAGGTCCTTAAGTAACCATTAAATGTCTCTGAGTGCGGCAGTCAGACTTTACCTGTTTACAGTTAACAGTACAGTTATATTAGTAGTTACAGTTTTGACGAGCCTCGTGGTTGAGTGGTTTATGTAACGGACTGCCGATCAAGAGGTCGCGGGTTCGATTCCCGCTCGGGACAATCATTTGTGTGCTTTTTCTAATTCTCATACAAATGTTTGTACTGCGTCTGGGTGTTTCTATGTATTTTAAGTATGTATTTACAAAAGAAAAGTAGTATATGTATTCTATCCGTATTCTGGTACCCATAACACAAGCATATAAGCTTAGCTTGGGACCAGAGGACGCTGTTTGAAATGTCAATGAATATTTAAAAAAAAATACTAGTTACTACTGTAGGAAAGTGATAGTTAGGTAGTACGGGTAGTACCTAGGTATCTATTCTAAAACGATTAATAACTTTAGATACAACTAGCTGACCCGGCAAACGTTGTTTTGCCATACAAATGTCAGGGGTAGATAAATAATCTATATCTATACTTATAATAAATCTGCAGAGAGGTCAATTCTGTACATGAAATATATTTTCAAAATAACTATCAGGGGGTGATTAGTGATCGATACTGATGTCAAAAATGCAATCAGTAAAATTTTTGTCTGTCTGTCTGTCCGTCTATAGAAACAAAAACTACTCAACGGATTTTAATGAAACTTGGTACAAATATTCTTCATACTCCTGGGCAGGTTATAGTATACTTTCCATCACGTTACAATCAATAGGAGCAGAATAGTGAAGGGAAATGTTGGGAAAACGGGAGAAGTTACCCCATTTTTTAAGCTTCCGTCGCGTGTGCGTGCAGCCTTAATGGTTAAAGTTACATAGAAATCATGTATGACGAAAATATTCTAATAATATAAAATAATATAAAAAAAGAATCATAAAAATCGGTATAGAAACACCAAACTTATACATGATTTAAGCCATCGCGCCGTCGCATGTGAAAATTTTCTAAATTCTACGCGGACAGAGTCGCAGGCAATAACTAGTTTGGAATAAAATAATATTGCGACTATAAATTAAAATCTAAACTATCCTATCTTTCAAGTTGGGTCGAATTACACACGGTGTGCAAATCAAATTTAAAATCGGTTCAGTAGTTTAGGAGTCCATCGCGGACAAACATCGTGACAGGAGATTTGAATTTGACGTGAAAAAAATATTAAAAATTCTTTATTTCGTCTCAAAACACTACAATAAAATAAGTATCTAGGACCACCCCAGTAAGTTATTAATAATACTTGTGTTGGGGTCGCCCTGCACTTCCCTTAAAATTACGTTTACATTTATATTGAGACTAAAATTTTACAAGACTCTCTACAATTAAAATTATTTTAGGATAATACAAGTCAATATGGTATGTTAGTGTGCATGTGTGTGTGTGTGTGTGTCAATGAGCTGCATACAGTAAGTTTAGGATAATCTCACTAAAATTCTTTCAGCTTCCTCATAAGTCAACGTAAGTAGCCACTCTGTTATTATCTTTTTACATTTGCGTCGGACCTTAGGATGGAAGTTTGATAGATAGATTTATATATATAGAAAATAAACTTTTGATACGCGATGACACAAGCGTTAAGAGAATGAAATAATAACTAAATACCATTAAGCATAATGACAAAATAACAAATGCATTATAACATTTACTTAATGTTTAAAAATAAATAGTTGAATAATAGATAACCAATTAATCATTCTTTCAGGTCATTCTTGCTTAGAACAACTAAGGTCATATTTTTACAAATAAAGATATGACTTAAATTTTTATACGTGTTGGAAAAAGGCAAGGTTATATTATCAAGATTATGGACAATTTTTACGTTTAAAAAGTTATGTCAAATGGTGAACTTTTGTAACACGCAATTTCCAGTAAAGAAAATGGTTATATATCAAAATGAACATTTTCTCAAGCAAGGCAGATTTATGTTGGGGCATTTTCATTTCTTCTATAATTTTATATTCTCTTGGCGATGCTTTCCTTGTTCATCAAATGATGTAACTTCGCTACAATGTCCATTAAAGAATAAGAAATAAGAATAAGAAAACATTTATTTGCAAATACATGAGTTATCAATTTGTGGAATATAACATAATGTAGCTTAATCATGCTTTACCAAATGGGTGTGCAAATTTATAGTCCAGGAGCTGGATAACAGTTCTTGCTTTAATAAAACTAAAAATATCATGCAACTTAAAATTATCAAATTAAATAAAAAATTTGTAAAGTTATTAGACACAAACAAAAAAATAACAACAAAATAAATATAAATACACAAAAAGAAAAGGAAAAAAAAAGAAAAAAAGAATCTAATAGTAATAACAATGTAACCTAAAAGAATCTACTTAATTGTTTAGAATGAACCTAATTGACAAAAATTATAACGTTTCCAATAAATAATATGATATGCTATAATAACACTTTTTTAACAAAAAGTCTTTAAGTTTTTTTTTAAATAAATTAAATGACGTCACATCCTTCAACTGTCTTGGAAGGTGATTATATACGACAGGTGCCATACAGAAAATACTTTTATGCATTAATGCTGTGTTAGCAAATCTTACACACAATTTATTTTGTAAAATAAGCAATTTAAAAGTAAGCCTAAACTTCTTACACTCTCATGAGTTTGTCGGAAACTTTAATTTTTTATCTAAATCTTGCAGGGGCTTCAAAATTATTATTTACTAATGAAGAAATTTTCACGAATAATCTCAATCGTTTACCATTAAAATCCGATTAACATAACATTATTAAGTAATCGGTTTATTTGGTTTTAGTAATTGGTTATGTTTTATGATTGGCTGACCCAAAGTTTATGAGAGATAAAAATTAAAAGCTACACTGCTTTCGGATTGTTTTTCTAAAATCATCTCAATCAATCGTCAATTTACATATTTTTAATAAATTGTATAGATGTTACTATCTGTTTGTAAGACTAAGGGCCTCGTTCACCATCTTCAAGTAAAGCGTTGATTAGTTACTTATCGATTAGCGTTCATTGTCAAGTAATAGTTACGAGTATCTTCTGTCAATTTCAATTTTTTAATCTTAAGATTACTGCTACTCGAACGTCGTGAACGTCGCACGTGTAGTTACTGGTGACTTTAACTAGCGATTAGTCTACTTGGCGCTTTACTTGAGAATGGTGAAAGAGGCCCTTAGTTTAAAATTAGTGACACACATATTTATTTACCATCTCTAAATATGAATGAAATAAAAACGTGTTTCAAACGGTTACATTATGAATGTATCGATTATGTAAATCTCTAGAATGCTATTATTTCGCAAATAATATACTGAGTTTAGTCACGCTATGTTTACGCTATGGTTTTTGTTACGCTGTGGATACCTACACCTTGAATTACCTTGAAGGATTTTTTGGTTAAACCGTATAAATACCTATTTTGGTTTCCTTATGTAATAAAAAAAATCGGTACCTATATCAATTCTATCAATAAGCCCTACTTTGAAACTTTTCGATTTTGTTTATTTCTTTACTTATTATAAAACAAAGTCGTTATTTTGGTATGTAGGTATGTCCCTATGAGAGCTTATATCTTCAAAACCACGCAACGGATTTTGATGCGGTTTTTTTTAATAGAAAGAGTAGGCAGAGGCGTATTTTGAAAATCAGCGCCCGGCGCCATTTGATTTGACGCCCCGGGCCAATTTAATTAGCCGCCCTATAAATTAATAGAAATAGAGCAAAATTTCAACTTGAAGGCTTTCACCGCCTTTCTCAGGCTGGCCGCCCCGGGCCATGGCCCCAGAGTAGGTTATGACGATAGTTTTTTTGTACAATTTGTTAAGGTTCAGTTCTAAATTCGATGCGTATGAAGTTGCGGGCAACAGCTAGTGCCTATTAAAAACGTTAAATTCATGCTTCTTGTTTTAAGTAAGAAATTTCCAAAAAAAAATCATAAATTTCATCAAAATTCAAGTATACAGTTGAAATGTGAACGGAATACAAACGACAGGATTTTTAGAAATTATTGATATTTAAAGAACTTTTCACCTTTTCATCTCATTAGTCGGCTGACAGATGCGAGTATGTGTTGAACCGGTTTTTCAAATTTATATAAAATACGTACTTAGATATGTATTGAGTCATAAAGTTATTTTAGTTTATTAAATCAACTATTGACGCCTTTTTAAATATAAACATTGGCGAAATAGTGAGACGGAAATATGTTGTCGTTTCATTATGGGCCTGCCTTGATTTATTATAGCCAAATTATACTAATAATAATTACACGTCGCGTATAATTTGTGAACAACAATGAGGTAATTTGTTAAAACTTGAGTGAGAACAATGACAGTATGAGCTTCAATGTCATGTTAATTAATATTTTTAATACGTAACTTTTTAATACGTACGTCCTTACCTCACAAAAGAAAAAAAAAATTGATCAAGTGCGAGTCGGACTCGCGCACGAAGGGTTCCGTACCATTATCTATGCAACATAAGGCACATAGTTAAAGCGTCTACCTGTCAACGTTATTAGTATCGAGCAAGAAACGGTAAAAAAATCATGTTTGTTGTATGGGAGCCCCCCTTAAATATTTATTTTATTTTATTTTTAGTATTTGTTGTTATAGCGGCAATAGAAATACATCATCTGTGAAAATTTCAACTCTCTAGCTATCACCGTTCTTGAGATACAGCCTAGTGACAGACGGACGGACGGACGGACGGACGGACAGTGAAGTCTCAGTAATAGGGTCCCGTTTTTACCCTTTGGGTACGGAACCCTAAAAACGCTGCAAGTTATAAGATAAGTTTGTATTAAAATTATGAAAATTTTAAATTTGAGTTTTAAAATAAGAATTACTGTTAATGTTTGCGTTATGGCATTTTTTAAATCGGATTTATATAACTGCAAGTAAGGAAATATGGAATGCAAGTTGTTAAGAGGATACCAAAATAGCTTCGTGCATTTTTCTACGTACGAAGTTTTCATTGTTTCTTTAGATTGAATGGCTAGAGCTCTAATTTTTAAGTATATTTTTTTTTCAATATATGATCTAGGATCGCATAAACTCAGAAACGCGATTGAAAAAAGTTTTCTTGATAGAAAATCTTAGCGAAACAACCTCTCTAATTTTTTATTTTTTTCATTTGTCGGTCTATTATGGCGTATTAACTAATAACATAACTTTAAAAACATAAGTAACTATTATATATATATACTTATTATATATATATTATATAGTATACACGTAAATCAGAATTAAAATATATTTAGTAGATTTTGAGTAAATAGGAAAAGTATCCCTAATTCTTCATTTTCTGTGCCTACTGGCTGTGTTAATATGTACGTGTCGGCGATGATATTGAATAATATTGATGTAGGCCCTTAAGAACACAATAGCATTGAATTAAATACTTAAGGTCTTACGTAATAAATGCAAATGTTATGCATTCTGAGTCTCTATGCAGTAATTTATGAAGCCATGATTACAGATTATGCACTTAATTGAGACAATTTTATATGTTAGAGATAGACCCATTTACATGCAGCTAATACGTTGATACTTTAACGAGTACTGTTTGTATCTAAATTATAATACATAGAATAGGAATATTAACCATAGTTTAAAAAAAATCATGAAATCGTTAAGTATAGTTACGTTAGTAATAATAATATAATCTGCAAATATTAATATGTAAAAATAGTCTCCTGTTTCATAAGTAAATAAGATGTACCTAATGCAAAATCTCAAAAACATTTTCCGACCCGGAACTTGAATTGCAGAGCTCTACACCTCTACGTTACCACATTGCAAAGTGTAGAGCTCCTGTAAGTCCTGTAGATAATAGTTTTTAGTAGCTTCTGTACAATTTTTTACTGGTCTGTGTCTACAAATTGTTTTAAATAATTTATTGCAAAAACTGAGATAAATGTTTCCTCTAATGACATCGTGTCACGAACAAGTCATGGGAGGAATCGGTTCTAGAAACTACTTTTGATCATTGTGCTCGTGCCTTGACACTTAATAGGTTCTTTTTAAGCATATGATGGTAAAATGGAGTCATTTAGTATCATTTATGTTTAAAAATTCATAGCAATCCTTACAAATACAAAAAAAAAAAACAAAAACAAAATATATATATATAGTCGTATCTAATATATAAAATTCACGTGTCACAGTGTTAGTTACCGTACTCCTCCGAAGCGGCTTGACCGATTCTTCTCAAATTTTGCATACATATTCAGTAGGTCTGAGAATCGGCCAACATCTATTTATCAAACTTTTTTTTTTAGTATGGCAAAACAACGTTTGCCGGGTCAGCTAGTATATATATATATTTACAAATACTTACCTACCTACTTTAGTGTTACCATTACTATAGAGGGAGCCGTCTACTATTATTAGTTCTATTTTTCCCTTCTCAACTTTTTTACCACACAATTTAAAAGGTTAAAAATGTATTATTTTCGCTGTTGTTAGTTACATTATTCAAATCGTGGCATCACTCTAATAAAAGTAATTAAGATATAGACTCACCCCACAAACGACGAAGATCAGCACAAATCCAAGGAAGAACTCAATACCGAAGCCTTGAAGCTTAGTAACATCAGTCCCCAATCCTGTGAGGCCGAGATTGCCTGCAGCACGGTCCGGAGTCAAGGCTTTCAGTAAACCTGAACCAGCTGCCGCACCCGCACATTGGGCTATGATGTAGAGGACTGCTCTCGTTATCTTGACTCGACCAACAGATGCAAGACCTATTGTTACTGCTGGATTGATGTGACCACCTGATATATGTCCTATCGCCTGTTGCCAAGGAAAACGACTGTAAGTATGTATAGAGTCAAGTTCACAAATGTACCTAAAATGTCAAATTTTTTTTTTCTTTTTGGCGTCTAATAAATGAAAATTTCAGTAGTAATTATTTTAATAGGTGGCTTTAATTTGTTTCGGCTGGAATAAGTAATATTTTAACAAGTTTATTTTGCGGCCGGGTAATACCTTCCTGGATCTATATTTTGACATAACTTAAGATTACGTTTTGATTATGAAAGAATCTAATTTAAATTTATAATGTAAATGTTCTTACCGATACTGCAGCGTAGACAGCAAGACCGAAGGCCAATGCAATGAGCACGATATCAGGCGCCGCACTTGACCCTTGAGAGATGTTGATGCACGCGCCACATCCAAACAGATTTAGCAGCATGGTGCCTGAAACAAGACATTATTTTAATACGCATTTAAGGATATCTCAAATAATACAAAGGTATGGTTTAAGTAACAACCTATGGTTTAAGAACAAGTCAAAACCTTTTTCTTGCATAAGTGTATGAAGGAATTCTTGCCATAATAACTACGCGAATCAGACAATGAGAATATATTAAGCTGCTTGAATCAAAACTTTAATAATCCGTCTGGCCATGGCGTCATGTACCGTTATCAATGAATTGCTTTGAAGTCCGTCCTCTTTGTGGACTTTTGGCTACACTTATGAATCTAATCATGAATTCGACAACATCAATTTGTTGCAAGCTACAGTGCTTTAGCTGCAAGACTAGGTATATCATTCATAATCATCAACATCATCATCGAAATATAATAAAGCGTATCTTTTTTGTATTGCAGTGCAGTATTCGTTAGACGTTACTCTTATCTTATTACTCAACACCTAAACAATTAATTAATTAGGTCATAGCGAAGCAAACAGCGCCCGTACCATTGTCTACCATGGAAATACTGCCATATTTTTATGCCTCGTCTTTACAAATCATCAATCAAGCCATTTTCATTTTTAAGATACGCATGAATCTTTGAAGCAAAGCATAACTTTATTTGGACATCGATTATTTAAAATATCAACAGGTACATTATTAAACTAAAGAATGACGCAATATTATTATATACTCGTATGTGGGCATTACTATTGAGTAAATCATAGGCACTGATGTCACCTATTAGGGTTGTTAGATATGTCCACTTATGGTTCTGACTGTCAATACTATGTGGAATTATATAATTCCAATGTGCAATTACAGAATAAGATTATTTATAAGTCAAGTTGCAAATTATAAAATAGTTTTAATATGTAAGGTACTAATTATCTAGATATCCTGTATCCTGATTATTCTTGAAATCATCCTCTCGCTAACTCCAGACCATGAAAGTCCCACTGTTGGGCACGGGCCTCCTCCACTTCGGGAGGGCTTATTGTCTACTATGCCGCGCTGACCAGGCGTGTTGGCACATGGTTTAGTTTCAAATTTTCCGTTCCTCACAGTAGACATTAACTTCTTTTATTGTTTCTTAGCGGGCTCATAAGCACCTTGGGAAAGAAATGGGGTGGTGACACTTGTATTCTTAACCCGTCACCACACGGATCATGAATCATCCACCAATCTTCTTTAGTTTGTCGTGTGTGAATGTAAATGCAATTGATACAAATTATGTTTATGTTCGATTACCAATGAATTCTGCAAGAAGTGCTCGGCTAAAACCCACCGCTCCGCCCTTCAGCTCGTCCAGACCAAGTCTTGCACCCATTTCACCCATATTTCTATGAACAAAAAAAAAGTGTTCAATTGAATGTTTGAAGAAACTAAGTACTTATAGAATATTATATTCTTAATATTAAGATTTCGGCATTTCGCTCTGTTATTTAAAGAAGTATTTATCAAGGGTAAATTAATGAGAGTAGAGACGAAATCATGTAATTATGGTTGTGGGGGAACCACATCCTTTAATGAATTTCAAGGAAGCTCATTCACCGGAATAGAATAATTAACCTGTGATGGATACATGTATGAGTGTGAATTACTATAGTAACTGTCCACATGGTACAATGGTTAAGATATTGACTTTATCACTAAGTGATATTATCTATAAACGCGAAAGTAACCTTCTATGTCTGCCACTCTTTCACGCCGAGACTATTGAACCAATTGAAATGAATAAATTAAATTATAATATCAAATGCTATGTAGAGACAATCAAGCAACATTGTAGTGGAAAAATTGGTTACTGTTAGCACAACCTTCTATGTCTGTCGCTCTTTCACACCGAGACTATTGAACCAATTTAAATGAATAAATTAAATAATAATATAAAATGCGATGTAGACTGAATAGAGGAACATTGTAGTAGAGAAATTGGTTACTGTGAGCATGGCTCAAATAGCTCAGATGGCAGAGCTGTGGAACGGTATTCCGAGGTCGTGGGTTTGAACCGTAAGCGGGACTTGAACTTCCACTATACCTAATTTAATTTATAATAATAATAATAAATTTATGTTATTGGTATGTATTTGATTATATAAAAACATTGTACATTATGTATATATTGTAAAGCTTCATTGCATTTGTAAAGCTTCATTGCATTTGTAATAATAATTTAAAACACATTTAATTAACTTGTTATATTTTTTATAATAAAGAAAAACTATTTTACAATCATTTTTCCAATTTTACTTTACATTAATTTATAATAATAATTTAAAACACATTTAATTACTTTGTTATATTTTTTATAATAAAGAAAAACTATTTTACAATCATTTTTCCAACATCCTCTGTTCATGTCTCTCTCTAATCTCCCCAATTCTATTCTTTTTATTTTCAAATTTTAAATTTTTTATTTCTTTTTTAAAAACAAATCTTAAGTGGCCTGTATCATTGTATAGGTTATATTCAATGATCACAACCTTTACATTCTCCCCTTGTAAAGCTTCATTGCATTTGTAATAATAATTTAAAACACATTTAATTAACTTGTTATATTTTTTATAATAAAGAAAAACTATTTTACAATCATTTTTCCAACATCCTCACTTCATGTCCCATTCCCATCTCTTCTATTCTTTTATTTTTATTTTCAAATTTTAAATTTTTTATTCTTTTTTTAAAAATATATCTTAAGTGGCCTGTATCATTGTATAGGTTATATTCAATGATCACAACCTTTACAATATTGTATATTATGTAAACGCATAGCAAGTCAATTGCAAAATTAATAAATTACTTCAACAATTTAAATGAAAGTTTGTACACAGATAGTCTGAGCACATAGGTTAAAGGACAAGTAACAGTTTGATGCAAAAAAAGTGGCATAGTCTTTACTAGCCAGTCTCCAAGGAATAGCTTAAACAAATGGGCTAGATTTGAAAATTGGTTACAGTAAATAAATAATGTTTTAATTTGTACGTTTATTTGTGAGAGAAGTAGGCTTCTTTGAGGGTTTTACGTGAAAGAGAACATGACCAGATGTGGCGACCTCTGATTGGTACCTTGATAAGGATATATTTATATGTGTGAGAATTTCACACAGTTACATCCTTGTTAGATAATAGGCAATTAGAAGTTATTGTTTTATAAATATTGTAGCTTCTAGTATTATGAATATAGTCATATTTTTATTATTGGACATTTCACACAACGTCCTCTGGTCCCAACGTAAGCTATATTTCTATGCTTGTGTTATGGTTACCAGATACGGATATACTACATATATACCTTTTTTTTTGTAAATATATACTTATAATACATAGAAACACCCAGACGCAGTACATACAATAAGACTTTTATGAATATCACACAAATATTGTCCTATGCGGGAATCGAACCTCATGGACGGCAGTCCATTACATGAACCATTACGCCAAGGGGCTCGCCAAAAAAAGTAGAGTTATGAAGAAAATATCTAGATAAAGTCTGTATGCCTAACTGTGTATGTAAGTATTTATGTATTGTAGGCTGATTCAACCCATTCTATCCGTGTGGTTATATTCCAATCGAACAAAAAATATAATTTATACAAGATTATGACATGATAATAATAGTTTTGTGGTAGCACGCACTGTTTGTTATACAATAGTACTTATTCTATATGTCATTGTATACCTAGGTATCATGGCAATCACAACGTGTAGGTACTTATATCTATACAACGTGTCTCTTGACCTACCTTGAAATCTATACTTAATAGTTAATATTATAAAGCTACAGAGTTTGTGTGTTTGAAAGAGCAAAACTCAGGTACAAATAAAAAAATATATTTTTGGTTTGGATAGTCCATTTATCGAGGAAGGCTATAGACTATACAACGTGTTTCAGGAAGGTGTAGTCATATTTGACCATCGTTACACATGGCCGGTGACTAGGCACTAGGCATGGATGAAAATACAAATACTAGTCATATTATGACTTTTATTTGTTTGTTGTTTGTTTAATTAATTTATTAAATTAATCGATCTTCTTTAATTACAACACTACTATTAGGTCATCTTTTATCGTAAGGTTCAATCGCATTCAATAAACCGTAAACATCTCATAATTGATGCGTTTCTGGTAGTTATTTAATAGTAGGCAATAAACAAAAAAAACTTACCAACTGTATTTTTCTATGTGTAACTGTAATATTTATAATATTTAAGGCTTATCTAATGCAACTTTAAATTATGACTACACCTTTCTGCAATACGTTGTATAACATCACGTTGCGACCCATCAGTGAAAAATGTTGCAAAAACTGAAATTTTTTTCAAAATCACACGCGTACGAATTCGCCGCCGCCGGTAGCCCGCGACTTCGGACGCGTGTGAGTTTGAAAATTTTTTTTCAAGATATATACATACGTAGGTATTGTTTGGACTGCAACTGGGACTATAAAAGGCATTCTAATCTTTAAATTATTTTTCTTCATACTTTATGTGGGTCTGGAATCCAACAACGTGTAGTACCAAAGTATCCAAAGTAGTAACGAAGCGATGGCACCACATAATCAAATAAAAAGCATCCTATAAAACTTTTTAACTCACTGTAAAACTCCGTTCAAAACCATTTCAAAACCGGTTTTGTATTGGTAATCATGGTTTATTACAAAACCATAGACGATTTTTTCATTTTTTATTTTAATAGAGGCAACACTGGCCACACAACTCTCGTGTTGAAGGTTTACGAGTCGTTAGTTCATTTGATCTGATAACATTAATTTACAGTTCGTTGACTTACATGGGATTCCATAATTACGGCTTTTGGTAAAAGGATTCTAATGATTCAGCTATTCCTGACTCCATATTAGTAGGGAAATCATGTGATGGCCGGACGCTCATTATACTATTAACCATGGGGTGCACGCTCCACTCGTTGTGAGGTTCTGAATAGAACAATTAACAGGAAATTGGGAAAGTGGCCATCCGGACACCAGATAAAGCTCTGCCCACTTATCATAGAAAATTGTATTTAATTATTGAATTACAGTAATTATTATAGTCAAATTCAAAAGCTATATATACGGCTAGGATAATTCTGTATCAGAGAAATGTTTTCAGTTTCTAATGCTGCCGGATTTACTGGTGACAGTCCACAAATATGTGGACTACCCCATTTCCTACCTCAGATGCTGTCAGCTAAGAGAAATCGTAAGCAGATGACATATCGGAGAGCCAGGAAACTAGAAACTTAATCCTTTACAAACGTAGTGAAGTCTTAAGTTTTTCAGGGATATTAATACTTAATAAATGTATTTATTTTTGGGGAAGTTCATGTGTGGTAGGTGGGAGGTTTGTGGGCTGTTATAAATTAGTTATCGACATGTAGAGGCCTATTTACTCTCGGGCTATAGGGGCCAAATCTCGGGATAGCAGAGGTGGCGTAAGAAGATAAAGACACGCGTATATCGGTCCCTTTGCTCTATCTCCATTTTTTTTTGGGACTGCCTGATCTTACGTTCCCAGACCGCTAATTTTCAAAACACACTACTGCCTACATGTATTTAACGTTGAAATTTATAGTTATTCAGTTATTGTTGAATGTGTGTATGATACCTAGTTAGGTCTAATGATAAGTATAGATAATTATATACCTAGTAGCTGTAGTTAAGTACGTAGGTCAGATATAAATATCTTATACATATTTGAATATAATAGTGTGTAATGGAAAATACTAACTATATACTAAGTATGTTATAATGAGCGCAGTTGTGTTTACGCTACGCATAGTTGACTGTCACATGCGTGCAGGTGTTAAATGAATGACCAACATTACGCATACATCACTCACAGACATGTTTTGTGATACCTTAGAGGCTGTTTTTTGAACATTAGAGGCTCGTACTCACTAAGCGTGCTCGTAGCGTATAAAGTAAGTATAAACTAAAAAATTAAAATGTTAAAGAACGGAAGAAATTGTATTAAAAATTTTTTTAAAGCGTAACCATGAATTCTTTAATTCTTTATTCTTTATTGCACAATTACAAAACAAAAAAAAACAAAAAAAATTACAGACATAAAAGAAACAGCATGTACAAAGGCGAGCTTAATTCAATAATGAATTTTCTTCCAGCAAACCACAATGATGGAGAAAATTGAGGAATATGGGCATATCAGTGCACAACAAAATTACTAGCTTAAAAACTAACACTCTTATTATCTAGCAACATACGAGTATAAATACATACATACTACTACCTACATACATACAATACGATACAGAATATATATTGATACTTTCTTATAATATACTACATACACATACATAAATATAATATTATAGCAGTGATAAGAAATGTTTCTTTGTCCTTTTTTTGAACACTTCTAGGGATGAGCTGGCGCGTATTGAGTGTGGAAGGGCATTCCACAGACGTATAGCACTAACAGTAAAAGAGAACATGAATAATTTTCTTGTGTAAAATTATTGATAAGTTTCACTAGAATCAAGCTCATAGGTAAATAGTGGTATTATCACAGTGTAATTAGGGTAAAAGCTGGATACTTGGCCTACTTTTAGATAAGCTTTATTTAAAAAAAAAATTACTCGCTGTAAATTATTCAGTATGTATCTTAAAACATAGGTCTTTTATCTTCTTTAATAATCTATATATCTATCTATCTATCTTCAAAATAAGCGTACAATGTTCGCCACAGTTGGTAATAGAACAGGATGTGCATGGCTAAACTAGTTAGAATGAATCTGCTAAGTTTCCATTCGTGTTTCTTTATAAGGATACAGAAGTGATGATATGAATGTCTATTACATATTTTTAAACACTATAATAGAGTTAAAGAGTTGTTCTATACATTATGCAATAAGCTAACCAAATACTAATTTATTCTTTCCGCAATGATGGAGTGAATAAAAATGAGATTATATTTGTATTGGGTGGTTCAAGCATCTATTACGTAGCGCAGCTTCTAATAATTTTAAACAAAATTTGTGCAGATAAATATGATAGAAATAAGTGTACCATAACATATTATGTAAATGATATAAAGTAGTTAAAAGAAACCATGAAATCGTCAAGGAAAATCAAAACAAAATGTAAAAAAAGAAAATTTTTTTCAATAATTTTTTTTTGTAATTCTTGATTAAGTCCATTATTTAGGTTTGTCGGAACTGCAACTGTCTGAAGCAATGAAAGTTCTTTGCAAATGTGTACCTACATAAAAAAAACCTAGTGAGTGTAAACAACGAAGAATCTCAGGTGAGATAAACGTAGAGATAAGTCTCTACATGAATTTTTTAAGTAATATTACATGGTAATATAAATAAATCTACTTGACTACGATGTTGTAATACGCTTTTGAACAAACCTTTGTGTTTTTACAAAGTCAGCTTGTAACTAGGACCATATCCGATGTGATAACAAATCTCAATAAAAATCACAACTAAACTCTAGCTAATAAATGTGATGCTGAAAACACCGAATATTGAATAATTTGGATTACGTAACCCTTTATTTACTCAATTGGTTTGCTTATCAAAGTGGTCTATACAAACAAAATGAGCTTAAGGGCCTACATCAATATTATCGTATATCATCGCCGACACGTACATATTAACACAGCCAGTAGGCACAGAAAATGAAGAATTAGGGATACTTTTCCTATTTACTCAAAATCTACTAAATATATTTTAATTCTGATTTACGTGTTTCTATATATGATAGTTACTTATGTTTTTAAAGTTATTTCATTAGTTAATACGCGATAATAGACCGACAAATGAAAAAAATAAAAAATTTGAGAGGTTGTTTCGCCAAGATTTTCTATCGAGAAAACTTTTTTCAATCGCGTTTCTGAGTTTATGTGAGCCTAGATAATATATTGAAAAAACATATACTTAAAAATTAGAGCTCTAGCCATTCAATCTAAAGAAACAATGAAAACTTCGTACATAGAAAAATGCACGAAGCTATTTTGGTATCCTCTTAAACTAATACCTACCCACATAAAATATGAATAAAATCAAATATACTAAGGCTTTTACTTTTTATTTCGTATATATAAAAAGCGTTGGAAAGTGTTTCGATGTCAGATTATTGATATAACATTACTAACGAAGATTTATGTTTCATCGTTAGGGCTAGAGATAGCTATAAATAGTTAGAATAATGATTAACTTTGAGGGTAGTTTTGACGCGCCTCGAATGTTCTATAACATAAAATGGTCATTATGCTATCTGGCTATACTGAAACAGTGTGATTATAATGATATGTTGTATTTTAACTGACACTTTGACTACATTACTTTTAACTCCAAGGTCGAAGTTACCTTCTGCAATGTTCAGTCAATTTTCCTCGAGGAAAATTAAACCATACCAATTTTTGTTTGTCACGAAAGGTTATAACGTTAAATAAATTTATATTTTTTGACGTTTATACCCTATTGATTTCAAGTACTACCTAGATATTATCTACGTTTAGTAATGATACCTAGACATTATTATTTTGAATTTGTTTGAACATTCACTCAGTGTTTATAAACTTGAAACCAACTTTCGAATATATTTGATAGGTAATAACAGGCACTATATAGTCCATTTCTCATCTGGAGAGACAAGAAGAACATTTGTACTTTTCTTCTAAAAATTATCACCTAACTGACTTAGTTTGAAAACATTGCTAGATCGACCGTCAGCGTAGCTATTTCTAAGCAAGTCCATGAATGCGCACACTGCTACGCTGAAGGGAATCACGCGCATTTATAGAACTTGCATATAATATGTATAAGATCTCTTATAACATAAGAGGATATTTAAGAACGGGTAAAAAGAGTTAATTAAATTGTAAAAATGTTCTGAAATAATTAAACTACATAGTTATTTTAGGCAATGTGTGTATATTTGACGTTTCCTAATCCTTTAACAACATAATATTTTAAAATTTTTCGATAATTGAACTACTTACTCTTCTTATATATAAAAGTCAATTGCTGTTCGTTAGTCTCGCTAAAAGGCTAAAACTCGAGAAGGACTGGGCCGATTTTAGTGATTTTGGTCTCAAAATATTCGTTAGTCCAGGGAAGGTTTAAACAGTGAGAAAATATATGGGGATCTAAAATTCCACGCGTACGGAGTAGCGGCCATCAGCTCTCTCTCTCTCCAGGCCATTTACATCCCACTGTTGGGCACGGGCCTCCTCCACTTTTGTGAAGGATTATGGTCTACTTTGCAGACCAGGCGTGTTGGCACAGGGTTTATTTTCGAGTTTTCCGTCTCTCACAGAGGACATTATCTGTGTGCAGTATCCCTTAGCTGACTTTTACAGCACCCTGGGGAGGAGATGGGGTGGTGACACTAGTATTCCTAATCCGTCACCACACGGAATCACGCCATCAGCTAGTTATAAATAAATAATATACTAAATAAGTCTTTAATACTAAATATATAGAACAAAATGTTAGAGATTCCAGGCGAGTCATACGTTTTAGTAAACTTAGGCACATACGAGTATCAGTGTGATTAAACAATGATAACGCAAAAAGAAAAACAATGATAAGTATCAAATGGAAAAGACTACTGGAAACTCATTGAGGTCATGGCGAGGACACTGAATGAGATTATATATAATACATGTGTACATAAAAAGCAATATTTAATACGCTATTGTATTTGTTTGTTGAAAAATCTTATTTTAGTTCATTTACAACTACTTGATTCTTATTATATAGAGTAGGAATTTACACTTTGCTACCGCGTTAATAGTTGCCTCAAGAGATGGCTAATAGTTTCATTTATTATCTTCTTCAAGACATTAAAGTATTGAAAACTCAACCCTACACGTACCTATAAAGACCTGTGTCAACATAGTTTAATGTAATATATAGTGAGGTCAATTTTTCTCCTCTTGACCCTATTAGCGGCATTTCGGGAACATTCTGTCACAGGACACTGCGCGATTGACTTAATGACATCGAACCATGTTGTAGGGCAAGCCGCTACTGAGACTTACTAACTACCTCTCTTCAACTTCGTGTCCGACTAAGAAGAAGAATAGTATCTAGTACTTTAAGTGCCTTCTAGTTATAAGGAGACTCGTAGCCCAATACGCATGGGCCACCATTGATGGACTAAAAATATCCTGTTGTGAAATAAGGATTGAGTAATATTTTGTATGGGTTGGAGGAAGATAAGAATATATTCATAGATTAGTGTCTCGTAGGTGGCGCGCTAAACAATTGACACCCACGACTTCCTCTGATTATCCTATCTACATTTCAAACGATGTAACAAGATGATTATTAAATTGAACTATTTTTATAATAAGAACATGATTGATGTTATATTGTTCTTAAAGCTGTTGCCCGCAGCTTCATACGCGTCAATTTTAAGTCAAACTCTAGAAAAGAATCTAAAAAATATGCTTTCATACCACTTTACCTATTATAAAAACTGCATCACCACTCCTTTTCCTTCCTAGGGTAGGAAAAGGAAGGGTGAAAAAAAAAACCTAAAAACAACCTTTACCCTAGGAAGCCTACTGTAAAGCCAGCTAAAGAATTTTGTACACAGATACCATTCTTTGTGAGAAATGGAAACCTCGACAATAAACCCTGTGCGAACAGGACTGGTCAGCTTGACACAGTAGACCATAATTTCTCCCAAAGTGGAAAAGTCCAGTGCCCAACCGTGGGACGTTAATGGGCTGGAGAGAGAGGGAGAGAGATTTATTTTAAAAACTCGAACGATTTTAATCCAATAAAGAAAACAAATAAAAATCCTGGTTACGCTAATTCTACCGCCCGTAAGTACCTTTAAAATACTTACAAAGAGTTTGGTATACGAGACTATTGTTAGGTCAATTTCCCGATAGCATTTATTTTGCGGCGTGAGTGAAATCGGTAGTGTGGAACTTTACTTTACAGTTCTCATATATTTTTTTAGATAAAGGAAGTCATTACCTACATGAGGGATTAAGTATTTTCTAATTATAATTGCAACTACTTAGTTAAAATAAATTTTGAAGGTCAAAATTCATCATCGCGGTGGCTGTCCTGAACACACTTATCAATGAATTTTCCCTCGTACAACGAATACTATTTGTTATTTAGGCAATTGGCTATTTTTATTAAATTGATGGATATTGATAGCATTGCCACAACGCAGTTTTATCAAATTATCTACGTAGATTAATAGCTGGTAAGTACAAATGTACTTGTCCTACAAAATCCTTTAATTTCGGTGACCAAAAGTTCATCGAACATATTTTTGCCTAGGATAACACTAGCCTCTCCCCCTCGCGCTTAAAACTTGCGGAGAAATGTCGCCTAATGTTTGTGTAGATGAGACGTGCGCTGCGTGCCTGCGTGTTCCCGCCAATTACGTAAGTGTATCATATCGGTGACATGCGGCAAATATCTGTTAATTTCAGTGTAGAGGGATAACGTTTCTTATAAAGTGCAGTGAATGTATTTAAGAGGATACCAAAATAGCTTCGTGCATTTTTCTACGTACGAAGTTTTCATTGTTTCTTTAGATTGAATGGCTAGAGCTGTAATTTTAAGTATATGTTTTTTCAATATATGATCTAGGATCGCATAAACTCAGAAACGCGATTGAAAAAAGTTTTCTCGATAGAAAATCTTAGCGAAACAACCGCTCTCATTTTTTATTTTTTTCATTTGTCGGTCTATTATCGCGTATTAACTAATGAAATAACTTTATTAACCTTCTGTAATAGTTACTTTTCTTATAATCTTAATTTTTGTGCTTGGTTCTAATATCGGTGTCCTCATTTCGGTTGATTCGGTGGACTAAAATATCAACCGAAATGATAAAATACTCACCCAAATGAACAAAAAATTAATTTCGGTGGACGCTACGAATTTCAGTGTGAATTTCTTTAATTTCGGTGTGATTTTATTTAATTTCGGTGATATCTGTTATCATAATTCGGTAGCCAAATGTTTCAACTCGGTAAGATTGTTAGGTTTGGATTATCTTCTTAGTAATTGTATTTCTAAGAAGATAGTTTATTTCTGAGACATCATCAATATTATACGTGACATAATACAATCTATTTAAATGGCCTAGTTTATTAATTTCAGTGGACTAGCTATTTCATTTCAGTGACTAATTTATTAATTTCTGTGGATTTGAGTTTCGTTTCAGTAGCATAAAGGTTTAAAGTTGTTATCTCCTAAGTTTATTAAGATATTTTGAGGGCCTTCATAACTTACATTAACAATACCAAGAAGTACACTAACACACTGTTTAAATTTTCAACCGAAATGAAACAAAAATACGGTATTGTTGAAATTCACCCTGTTATGGAATGCAACGCCACTGCTGCCTCTGGGCAAGGAGGTGTTAACTTTTTATTACATTAGCTTTTTGTTTCAGTCATTTTGTCTGCATTCCGTGACGCATAACAACTTTGGTATTACTATAATTATGAGCATCATTTATTTAACGTTGTTACGGTGAATTAGATACAACTTCACGGTTGTACATTATATCTATGATCATATCTCATGATTTCGAGTGAACCAAAATTAAATTATATAAATAAAATATTTACTTAATATCATAACATGTTATGTTTACCTATTTAGGTCGCAGCTGTATACACATTAGTTAGGTTATTACTTATTTTTATATAGTAACGATAAAAATAGGTACTCTTGAGACCCTTTAATTGAAGTGTATTACTTTGGACAACATATTTTATTTTGATTTATCATTTATTATTTACTTAAGTTGCTTATGAAGTATGGCAATAAGTATATTTGGTATAGAATTTGAAACTGTGTTTATTAAATTATTATAATACCTACGTACAATTTATGTATATCTACAATTCAAAATCAATATGGCGCACCAAAATAAGCTTGATTTAATAAACTAAAGATCTATCGTCTATCAATGCACTGATATTCATATATCGTATATATCTTGATTATAATATAATTATTTTAACTTTACAATATTAGATTGACCTAGTTTATATCAAAATCGATAATGTGTTCGAGATATTTATCGTTTAATTAAATAAAATAAAATACCTGCTTATAGACCCATAGTGAAAGAATTAATATAAAAATGCGGCTAAAATTATTTTGTTGCACACAATGTTATCAAAGAATACAGTTATATACCAAGTGATAATTCATGTTCATACCTAATGTTACTAAAATGAGAATTTTTACATCATAGAAGATACAGAATATATTACTAAAAACTATCATTATTTGGTATTCTTTATTTAAACTCATTATAAAATTACATTTTTAAATATAAAATTATAATATAGTACATTTAAAAATATAAAATTACGCTATCGGTGTCGGGAATATAAAGAATGTGGTTTATTTTGTAAAACAAAAAAAAAACACATACATATGAAAAAGTAGATAAGTTTTATGGACGTTTTTTTTGGGAGGACATTTATTGATATTAATCAAAGGATATAATAAATCTTGCTCACAGATTTATAGATATTACACGTTTAAATATTCACTATTTATTAGGAAGCTACACCTGCCTAATTACTCGTGAAATCAATTATTTAGTCAACTACGACTTTCTTAAAAGTTTTGTAAGTTATATTACTTGACTCTTGCTCTTATAACATTAGTATTAAGAAGATAAACTTAATATAATATAAAATGTCATTTGAAAAATACAAAATATATAATGTATTTTAGTAAACCAAATAAAAAATACATTAAATATTTTGTATTTTTCAAATCACATTTTATTTTTAGAAAAGTCTTTAAATATTGTTGCCCCAACATAGTGCCTTGAGGAACTCATACATTGACATAATGTTGTTTATATCTTACAGTGCCAACAACATCACAAATGACGCCAACTAATTATTTAGTCATAGATAGAAATCTAATTGAAATTTTACACGGTTACTTGATAATACACTGTTAAATGATGAAGGATTCACATTACCAGTCGTTTACGCATTCACACCGTGTACAGAATTCGATTAACTTTTCAAACGATCATTGATATTCTCGATACGAATTGTTTAGAATGAAATACCTTACAAGTTATGGGCCTATGTAGTCTTTGAGTTTTGGTACATACATAATATTAATAACTTTGTATAAATGTTTACGGTTTTTAAATAGGCTTTATAGCCAAGCAAGTTATTAGCCACAAGTCTGTTAGAAAGATTGCAAAACAAATGGGTAATTATAAAAGTTTCAAATCCTGTAGTTACTATCCTTACTCTAGAAAAGATTATATATTATTGTCTCTATTATTATATGTATATTATTATCTCTATTATTATTATCTCTCTATCTTTTGGGCATTTCACGTTGTGTGTGTGGACATTTCCAAAAATACTTATTTTATTTTATTTCTACCATGAATATGTCTAGCTAACGCGTGGAATTTAGAAAACTGTCTCCGTTTTTTTTTGCTACATTTTCACTAATGCTTCGCTTCTATTGATCGTAGTGTGATGTTATAGTCTTCCTCAATAATTGGACTAACCAACACAAAAATATTTTTTTAATTCTTTCCTGGGATTAGCGCGTTCAAAGAAACAAACAAACTCTTCAGCTTTATATTCTTAGCACCTATATATTTATGGTCTTATTTATAATGACTTATCGGAGGTTTAAACAATAACTTTATCGGAGAGATAATAAACATTTTATCGTAAAAAGACTATTATGAATAACAATTTTTGACAATTTTAGCGAACCGATTTTAGCGAATTTTTATACCTCCGATAAGTTATTATGAATAAGACCATAAGCCTATCAATTGCATTTTATTTGTAAAGCCCTGTCTGGACGTTATCGCTTTATAGATTTAGACTGTTGATAAGACCCCTCCTAAATTCTGATAATATTTTGAATTTTACAAGAATTTCTTTATGTTTAAATATCAGCAAATATCACAAAAAGTATGTAGATTAATAAAGACATGATACGTTTTTATAAACGGCAAGTAAGTGTTTACGACCATTACTTATCTTTTGATTGTTGACTTACGAATCTAATTCGCATGATTTTGAACTTCTGAGAAATGTTACGAATAAATCTATTTGTTGTTAGTTTTTATTAGGGTTCCGTACCCAAAGGGTAAAAACAGGACCCTATTACTGAGACTTCGCTGTCCGTCCGTCCGTCCGTCTGTCACCAGGCTGTATATCAAGAACGGTGATAGCTAGACAGTTGAAATTTTCACAGATGATGTATTTCTATTGCCGCTATAACAACAAATTCTAAAAATAAAATAAAATAAATATAAGGGGGGATAATTTTTTACCGTTTCTTGCTCGATACTAATAACGTTGCCTTATGTTGCATAGATAATGGTACGGGACCCTTCGTGCGCGAGTCCGACTCGCACTTGACCAATTTTTGTGTTTTATTTTGATGTTATAATTGCAATGAAGGTATCACTTCTATTTAATATACCTACCATCTAAAACGTTAAATTATCGATGATCGATGATCACATCTATCCCACTAGAAGACCAGACCACAAGTAATCTCAGTTTTCTAGTCCAAGTGGCTGATTTTCAGTAATTTTACTAACAGGTTTGTTCTGCGCTGTGTATGATATCTCAATTAAGATCCAGACTTCGTTTAGGTAGATGAAATCGGGTGAGTTTAACAACCAGTTTTTTGGCATCAACTGCAAGTAAGCACAGTTATGTAACGGATATCGGTATGTTTCCTCAACAAGGGGCAACAACCTTTTGCGCTGCGAAATGCTTGAATAATTTAACACGTGTGTTACAGAAAAGTTTCTGGTGAAAAAATAAGCCTCCTCCTCCTCAGCCTATTAACATCACACTGTTAGGCACTTCTTCTCCAGCCCATTTACGTCCCACTGTTGGGCACGGGCCTCCTTCACTTGGGGGGGCTTATGGTCTACTGTGCCGCGCTGACCAGACGTGTTGGCACAGGGTTTATTTTCGAGTTTTCCGTCTCTCACAGAGGATGTTATCTGTGTGCAATATCCCTTAGCTGACTTTTACAGCACCCATGGGAGGAGATGGGGTGGTGACACTTGTATTCTTAATCCGTCACCACATGTTAGGCACTAACCTCCTCCTTTTTAGGAGGGTTTTAGTCTACTATGCCTCGCTGACCACCAGTGGTATTCAGTAAAAAATGAAGTGAATTTTCGGTGAATCTTGATCACGTGACAGCGCTCATCTTTTTTTATTGGAGGAACGCTGTCACGTGATCAAGATTCACCGAAAATCCACTTCACTTTTTCTTACTGAATACCAGTGCTGACGTGTTTGCGTAGAGTGATAAATCTTACTATATTTATTTATTTTATTTTCAAATCATTTTTTCTTATACGTCACTTACAACGGTCGGGCATGTATGACCAGATGTACGAGTGTGAATGAAGCCAAGAAAGTGTGTTTGGATCAAAGCAGATGGCGCTCTATAGTCTCTGCCAACCCCTATAGGAAAAAGGCGTGATGTTAAGATGATAATTATTATTTTTCTCGAAGGAAAATTTGATTTTTAGGGTTCCGTACCCAAAGGGTAAAAACGGGACCCTATTACTGAGACTTCGCTGTCCGTCCGTCCGTCCGTCCGTCCGTCTGTCACCAGGCTGTATCTCAAGAACGGTGATAGCTAGAGAGTTGAAATTTTCACAGATGATGTATTTCTATTGCCGCTATAACAACAAATACTAAAAATAAAATAAAATAAATATTTAAGGGGGGCTCCCATACAACAAACATGATTTTTTTACCGTTTCTTGCTCGATACTAATAACGTTGCCTTATGTTGCATAGATAATGGTACGGAACCCTTCGTGCGCGAGTCCGACTCGCACTTGACCAATTTTTTCTTTCAATGCTTTCTTTCCTACTTTGGCCGAGTGTTGTAACTATGTTCAGTAATAATAAGTGGCAATAAGTTGTATTTACGAGTACATCCAAATCATTAAAATAACAGTAAAATTTTATATTTATTAATATCGTTTTAGCCTGGTGATACAAATAACCTTTATTTTGCCATCTTTGTTGTCATTTTGGTAATATAAAAGTGGGTTTAGTGCCCTCCACCGGAAATCAATTTGATGGAACATAATATACGTTTCTAACGGTCTACCTTCCGGTGTGTAATTAATTAATAGAATAACATACTTAGGGAAGTATTTTGTTTTAATCTATTTTTCAATTTTTTTTCATTTTTTTGTAGTTACAAAAACGTTAAAAGATAAATAAAAGAGTAAATACTTGTTACCGATATTTTTTTATTTTGTACATTTTATAACGACTTATTTAAAAAATAATAACGATATGTAAGTATGTTTTCTATGTGTCTCTTACACTGAAGTGTCTGAAATATATCATTGGGAGTGAATAATATTATGATAGATAAAACCACATTGCTTTTAATTTCAACAAAATTAATTTTGATGAAATTTGACATAATCGCATAGCCGTCACTAAAATATATTGTGCCAACACAAATGTACGCGGTTTTCAGACAAAACATTAAATGTTTACGATTTGTTTTGAAGTCTTCATTGCAAACGGACACTATTATTATTTGGAACATTTACAACCAAGTACATAACTATAAACTTGTGACTATTAATATTAAAATATATAGAATAGAAAATAGAATAGAATACTTCTTATTGCACACCATAATGTTATACAGAAGTTTAAGGATTACAAGAACATATGCAATACACAATACAATAGGCATTCTTATCGCAGTTCGCGATCTCTTCTAGACGGGCGGCCTTTGGATGGATTAGATGGATATGATTGCTTTACAAAGGGGTACTTGTGGTGCACATCCTAATAACTACTGATATTTTTAGTATACTCACATACAATAATATAAAACATCATAATAGAATATTTCATATGATTCAGAATTATTATTATGATTATGTTTTGGAGAAGAGTTCTTCATGTCCTATGTATTTTTCCTTCAATAAAATATGACTAAAATATACGTGTCTTTGTTATTTTATTACGATTCTGATATATTCTGTGTACCTATGCACTAAAATAAAATATAGACGTCGTGAACGACTATGAGGTTTTTAAGAAAACAAAAAAAAAATTCATCTAATTTCAAAGTAACAATATTTGATACGAGATTTCTCAGTAATCCTCGCACTTGATATTGACATAATATTCAAGATTACTGGGATTTCAGCCATTATTAAAGATTTGTTTCTACGTCACTTTGGTATTATCAAAATGTTATCGCAATGGAATTTGTTTGAAGAAAATGTTATTTTTAATCTTTTGACGATGCGCCGTCATCAGTTTATTTATTACAATGCCAACATGATTATAACTACGAAAGATAATACAATATCGCTGTATTAGGAACATTTTATCCCAAGGTTAAATTCTAAATAGGCTATCATAATTTTAACATAAATCAAAATAATGCCGTAAAAATTTTAATTGGAGCAAAATGCTTGCATTCTCGCTTGGTTATTTAACCTTGGAGTATTACAAAGAGCTAATTAGGTTTGTTAAAGGATTCAATGTTTATTTTCAATGACAATATTGCCCAAAGGAATAATAACAGAACCTTCGTGTTACTATTAAAGTCTGCAACATCGGCCTTTACCCGCATGTAATTATTACAAGTACGTATCACTTAAATATTCCAAACGTGTTTTATGATAATGAGAAAATAACATACATATTATTACGCTTGTGAATTCCCAATGGTATAAGCAGAGGTGTATTTACACTATTTACCTACCTGAAATAAATACTAATAATCATCGGGCATGTATGACCATAAATGAGATGTATGAATGAAGCCAAAGAAGTGTGTTTGGATGGTATAAGATTGCGTCTACAGTTTCTGGCTACCTCTATGTGACAAAGGCGTGACGGTATGATGATGATGAATTGCTAATACATATAAATGTCGTCACATATTGGCGTACTCCAAAAAGAGATAGTTAAAGAGTTAGTTTCGAAATAAAAAATTAAATAACACACATCGCAAGATATCTGGCCCGGGAATAGAAGCCACATATAAAGTATAATCTATGTATCATAGAAGGAAAAACAAAATAAAAAAACATATGAGACACAATGCAGCACAAAGGAAATAATCAGGTTTTAATCATTAGTGAGAAAAGGATATAATTATGATTGTAATGGTAAAATCATTTGATTTATCTAGAAGCAAAAGTTCCGTAGTGACTCATTTTAATTACTATTATTTAAATTAAATACATGAGAAGGAAGTTAGATTGTAATAGTGAGTATATTATAGATATATCGTTAATCTGCTAGTTGTGCTACCGCGCGTCATCTTATTTCAAAGAATGGACTGAGCTTTATTCGCCTCAGGCAATTATCCGGTTCGTGATCATATTCGGAGAAATATAATTATTAGGCGTTAGACCACATCTTTTTTGTGGCTATGGTAATGAAGATAGCTCTAATAACAGTAACAGAAGGAAAGATATGAAGAAGTAACGATGGTATAGTGTGTAAAATTTTGTTTCTGGAATAGTTCCTTTTTTCATTTGCGGATAAGAGAATTTATTTCTTTATTGGTGAATATTGATTATATTATAGGCACGTTATAGGTTATGTCGAATGCGGAAATTCAGTATGACATGAAATAAATTAGGTTTTTAGTAAAATAAATTAATAAACAAAGTTATAATTGCCGCAATAATATGATTTAAAACCTAATTACGTAACTAACTTCATTAACATATATTAACATATGATTCTGTTATTCTATTAGCTGTTATTTGTCAGAGTGTATTTCTTGGGGAAGTAATTTATCAAAAACCACATTTATTTAATTATTTATTTGCAATTAAACCAAGCCAAGCCTAGACAAAAAAGTCTGTTATAAAAAGTAAATTATCCAATTTAAATTGTGACAAAATATCCATTAGGGAAGTATACAGACGCACCTAGTTATTGAGTTACAACATAGCTTGTAATAGCTCAGTAGACAACATCGCAACAAATGGTAGCTAAGAGTGCGAAGTAATCGTCTGCTTCCCCCGGGGGAAGTGGCACACCCACTGACGTGACTACTGCTCACTTGGTGCTAATATTCTAAGAAGCTTCTTGAATTTATTGTTTTGGTTATAATTTATAGCTCTTGAAGGCGTGTCAGGCGTGTCTGCTGGAACATTTAGTTGCAGACTCGTTCACGTGACGTAATAGAGACAAAAAACTAATGTAAAAATCTATATCCCATAACTTTTATACTTTTGTTATTGTTTATATATTATGTTATACTTACTACTACTTTCTTTATGTTATACTGATGATATCAACCTCTATAAATATATTTGTGCATTCCTACACAATCGCGAATGATCGATAAGATGATAAAATATAAATTCATGACATAATCGCGGTCTGTTACAAAGGTTTATTAATATAGATCTGAAGAACTCCTACTATTATTTCGATCATGACACTATCAGGTTTTTCACTTAAGCAAGATAACTTCTATACCTACTGACGAGAAATAATTCAGAAATAACGATACAAAATCAAAAGTAATAAATTTAAAAAAATTAAGTTTAGCGTCAATAACACAATTCGTCAATCTCAACTCACTTCCTTACATTAATTGAAATCTCTAGTCTAAAATACACAGTTTTTGTAATGAGAAGGTTTAGTTACAGTTGACATTACCGAATTGACAATACATAACCGAGTGTTATTGATTTTATCAATTTTTATTTTAAGTTAAGTTTAGTTAAGTAAGTTTAGTTGACGGGCTTCGTGGTCTAGTGGTTCATGTAACGGATTGCCGTTCACGAGGTCTCGGGTTCGATTCCCGCTCGGGACAATCATGTGATGTTTCTAATTGTCATACAAGTGTTTCTACTGCGTCTGGGTGTTTCTATGTATTATAAGTATGTATTTACAAAAGAAAAGTAGTATATGTATTCTATCCGTATTCTGGTACCTACCCATAACACAAGCATATATAAGCTTAGCTTGGGACCAGAGGACGTTGTGTGAAATGTCCATGAATATATTTATTTTAATTATGCAAACAGAATTGGTACCAATGATTCTTGTAGAGCACAAGGGCAATCAGTAAACACCCGGTAGCATTTCCGCCAGATTTCTTCCAAGAATCGTACCATTATAATTTAAAATTACATTTACCTTATAATATAAGCCATTGCATATACACATTAACCCCCAAAATATCCTTATAATAAATATGAATAAACAACTAAATGTCACTTCCGGTGGTGCCACCTCACATTTAAGGCTCTGTCACCGGTTGGTACGCAGCGGTTTACACTTCCTGAATACAGGCTATTTATAGTTTTTAAAATATTATTGGTAACAAAATGTCAATTTTATATGAATTGAAAAGAGATGGATGTGTGGAGGAGATAAAAATGGACAAAGTACGAAATGAATTATATACGAGGGAGTCTTAACGTGGCCCCTGGAATAGAAAAGTTGAATAGGAATCCTGGTATGAGCAGGTAACAGGAAGACATGTAACACATTTACCATACACATAAACTCAATGAAAATATGGATCGACTGTTAGAGAGGTGATGTTGAAGCTGACAGGAGAGCTTGGAAGAAAAAGGATGCTGTACTGATCCCAAATACTAGTGACAAGGGTAGGAAGATTCATCTAGATCTAGATTCATTCTCTATAATATTTTATTTAATCCCGTAACCCCTGAATATCTTAATAAACGTTTTCAGTTTCTCCATGACACACATTCAAGACCCTTAAGGTCAGCGGAAAACTGCAGTTTAGCTATACCATTACACTCTACGACATTCTATGCTAAGTCCTTCACAGTAGAGGTAGCGCGTCTATGGAATTCTCTACCTGAGAACATAACGGCAGCAAAATCGGTAACTACCTTTAAGAAGTACCTGAAGGAACATTACTTGTCGTTGTTATCCAAATAGGTCACTATGTTAGTACATATATATAGAGTTTATGTGTGTATATTTTTTATATATTTTGTATGTACGTGTCTTTATAGTTATTTAATTATGTATGTATGTATGTGTATATGTATGTACATCACAATTCGCCTAATTTTTCTTTCCTCTCAGTCCATCCAAAGATTGTCTGGAAGAGATCGCATTTTGCGATAAGACCGCCTATTGTACTTATCTATATATTCTAAAATTGTATAATATTAAGTACCTACTGTAATATTGTTAACATGTACAATAAAGAGTATTCTATTCTATTCATTGTTCAATGGGAATTTTTCATTTAAAACAAACGAGAATGTTGAGGTTTGTAAGACATTGGAGTTTTCGAAGGGCTTGGTCCAAGGAAGTGTTGAAAACAACTTAAACGCGTAGATAATAATAATAATAATAAATGTTCATGGACATTTTAAACAACGTCTGGTCCCAAGCTAAGCTTATTATGCTTATGTTATGGGTACCAGAATACGGATATAATACATAAACTACTTTTCTTTTGTAAATACATACTTATAATACATAGAAAACACCCAAAATAAATAGATGTAAGTACTGTTAAAAATGTACGAGTTTATCATTAGAGTAGAAGCTAGAATGTAGTAATTTGCTAGACATATCCATCAAGTATATGTCATCAACAGAAATCAGGTTACGTAATATAGTCAAGTAAGTAATTGTAAGTAATTTGATAGTTGACGCTCGGCCGCTATAGCCTTGCTGTAGGAACAACTTTGGTTCATTCCCGCGTACGTACTTTATATACCATAATTAAGTAACTTGGAACCAATAGATAGATAAAACTCTTTATTACACACAACATTACATAAAATTTGCTTAGTAATATCATCAGCTTAGTAGCTCCGTAGTTTTTTATGTAAATACGAACCTGGAACAAATATCCGTACATAGCTATTTGTTATTAACATTTCTGTGTTTCTTTCTTTCTTTCTGTACAGAATTGACGTAATAATTTATACATAATTTCGTAAAGATCTCCTCATGAATGTTAATAATTTAAGTAAGTACGTGTGATGAGAATCTACGGAATGTCTGATAAATCTAATATATAAAATTCACACACACAGTGTCACAGTGTTAGTTACCGTACTCCTCCGAAACGGCTTGACCGATTCTTCTTAAATTTTGCATACATATTCAGTATGTCTGAGAATCGGCCAACATCTATTTTTCAAACTTTTTTTTTTTAGTATGGCAAAACAATGTTTGCCGGGTCAGCTAGTAGGTATATAAAAATATGTTATCGGGTTTGATATAGACACTTTCTTTGGAAATAAATGAAAAACAAGAACTGCAATATGAATGCGTATTTCGTTATCTTTTATACGTATATTAATTTATCGTAAAATTTATGTTACACATTTAGCGCTAATTATTCTTTTGGCTTGATAAATTAGTTGCGATGATTTTCCTAAACCTGTAGTCATAAATAAAATAAGAAGAAATGTAAGTATATCTGGGTGTACAAATATTAATAGAGATGTAGTGTTGGTAGAGTCATTTACTTTCGTGCACGAGGTCCTTACTTTGATTTCCAGAAAGTAAAAAGCCTGTTTTGTATCCGAAAATCTATACTAATATTATAAAGCTGAAGAGTTTGTTTGTTTGTTTGAACGGGCTAATCTCAGGAACCACTGGGCCGATTTGGAAAAAAATTTCAGTGTTGAATAGCACAGTTATCGAGGAAGGCTATAGGCTATACAATATCACGCTGCGACCAATGGGAGCCAAGCAACAATCAAAAATTATCTAAAACTGAGAGCATTTTCTAAGTTCCACGCGTACGAAGTCGCGGGCAACAGCTAGTTAAGTAATAATTATAAGTCTTATAAGTCTTCCTCCCAATTGCGTGATTGCGGCAGATATTGTTTTAATCAGGTAATTAATTATTTAATTAGATAGTATCTTTTTGACATGTTTTTACAAATAAATATATCTTTATCTTATCTTTATCTTTATCTAAATAGTTTTCAATCTCATTGTGACAGGTTATTGACGCATTTTGTAGATTATAGACACTAAATATAGAAAATATTCGATTCAATATTAATTATCAACTCATTCGATACCAATCTAAAATACTTTTGATTGGATATATTTTTTTAAACATTTGCTTTTGGTTCATTCAACTTTTGTTATTATAAGCAAAGGTAATATAACCGGAAATGAAAATTCTTAATTCAAATAGAAACAAAATATTAAACTTTCAGCAATACTGGCACATTGGTTTAATTTTTTTTTCGTTCTGTCTATCTCTATTTGGTGGCCTCATAGTAGGATCTGTTTTCAAACGAAATTCATCAAAATATCTGCCACTGCTCCAATAATGTAAATTTTTATTTAAACCAAAAGAAGTGGTGACTAGTAAATTATGGTACACACTACAAAGATGATACAATCTTTAAACAAAAATTACATAGACGTAGAAAGTTTATAAAATTTATTTTAGAATTTTCGAAAACGAAACATACGTTATTTATTTATCGTTATCGTTATCGTTAATAATTTTATATTATTTGTTAATGGCGTCAACAGCCTACGTAAATTGAGTGTTCCCTAAAGTATGAACAGGTTTTATGAGATTTTAAACATTCCTTAACCTGAGGTCACGTGGTTAGGTTCATGTGAATAAAAAAAATATTGAAACATATATGTAAAAAGAATGTGGTCAAACTACTGCCAGACAAGGGCCTGGAATCGTACACATCTATCTTTATCAGACTTATATAATTTTTAGGGTTCTGTATCAAAAAGAAAAGGAAAACCTTAATTTCGATATATTGACGTCAATTCTACTTGCACAACTAAACTTAACTTAACTAAAAAATGAAAACAACTATGGCGTATTTTGATTAATTGGCTTTTTTGTTGTGCACATTTTTATTAATTAAAATTGTTAGTCTACAAAATACAGATTTTCTAATAGAAAAGTTCTGGTAATATTGCCGAATTGTGTTATTGACAATATCAATTTTCATTTTTTTGTTAGGTTAAGTTTAGTTGTGCATGTAGAATCGATACCTATGTCTGTTTTTTTTTCTCCATCCTTCAAGATTTAAAATAACCGTTTTTACCCCCTGCGCAAGGAATTTGAAACCTACAATTTAGAATCACGGTAATTTTTGAGAGCCACGTAGTGCTGCTAAACTTATTATCCATTAGAGAAATATCATAAACAGTTTTTGGTTTATTTTGGGGCAATTAATGATGTCTGGTATGTACGGAACCGTCAGAGAGCCAGTTTGGTTCTCACTTGCATTGCATAAAATTCTTTTACTGGTAATATGTAAAAAGTGCTTATAATTATTGAGTATATTACAAAGATTTAAAATTTATTCAAATTATCAACTTACACTCCCAGAAGTAAAAAAATAACAGAATAAGAGAACAAAAAGTACCTACAACGCCTCAAGGCAAAGTAAATTAACTATCTACACGTTAGAATTTTTTTCCACTCCGAATTAATGTTGGGTCGACGCAACCATAATTGCATCCTAAGAACGAAGGAGGTAAAATACCAATGATAAACTCTGTAAGTCCCCATGACTCAGTAATTTTGTTAGAAAAAAAAAAATCGGAATATCACGTCGTCGTAGGCCAACGATCATCACTGGCGGACTCTGAGTTCAATATCCATTAACTTTTTAGGGTTCCGTACCCAAAGGTTAAAAACGGGACCCTATTACTGAGACTTCGCTGTCCGTCCGTCCGTCCGTCTGTCACCAGGCTGTATCTCAAGAACGGTGATAGCTAGACAGTTGAAATTTTCACAGATGATGTATTTCTATTGCCGCTATAACAACAAATACTAAAAATAAAATAAAATAAATATTTAAGGGGGGCTCCCATACAACAAACATGATTTTTTTACCGTTTCTTGCTCGATACTAATAACGTTGCCTTATGTTGCATAGATAATGGTACGGAACCCTTCGTGCGCGAGTCCGACTCGCACTTGACCAATTTTTTTTGTACCTCAGACACGCTCCGATTGTTACGAAAACTTAGTAGAAGATCTATTATTTTTTTTGTATTATCTATCCCGAAACGTAGTAAGGTAACCACCAGTCAATTTTAGTAGAGATGTAGATACATAAACAAAATCGATAATATTATATCAACGAAAAATTGATCTATTTGTGATATAGAAATGGTGTGATACTCGTTCTGTTTCATTAATCATCATTTTATTCTATTTTTTATTACATTCTAGTATGGCTTTATTTTTTTTTGAATTTTATTAACTTGTAACTTTATTCGGTTAGGTAACTATGTGACGTCTTTATACTCGTAAATACAATATGGCTGCATATCAAGATTCGGCACTAGTCTTGCTTATTTTTTATTTGCTTAGTACAAAAACTAACACACGCTTGAAAATCCTGACTATTTTTTAAGTTATTACATTGTCATCGGTCCTGAATAAGTGTACAAAATTTCAGATCATTATGACTACAGGGGACTACGAAACGTCTTTTTTTCAAAGAATATGTAGGTAAAATCTGCTTCAGCTATATTTGTCCCTTTCAGCACGGTGCTCGGGAATAGGGATAGCAATATCTAAGGCAAATACCTAAATTAGGAGTACAGTACCCTCTTAAAAGAGAAATCTACGTTTAAAAAGTGTTTTTTACTTATTTTTTTATAAGTATGAATGATATTTGCGGCCATTTGAGCCAGTAGCAATTTCTAAAATGAGTCAAAGTAAACCGCGTGTCGGAAATAGCAAATATGTGTAAAGCAAGTTATCATAAGAGTTAAGATGGCGTGTAAATAATTGTCTTCAGTATCTTTATCATATTATCAGGGATTGTTTAATTAGCTTAACGTTTTATAAGCACTAACAATTTTGATAGTTTTCTTTTTAGTCATGTTAGTAACGCTTGATGCCTTTGGTATTAGGTATGTACATAGTGACATATTTATCTTCTATTTATTTAATCTTCGATTATTATTAGATTAATAATAATAATGAGCACATAATTTTTATTATTACGGGGCTGACAATTATAAGAAAAAATCCACATCCATTTCAATTTCATATTGTGCGGAAATTGTCCTTTAATACCGAAAAGTCTCTAGTTTGAAACGGGGTTGAAATTTAAAAAATAGTATATTAATATAGAATTTAGCAATAATTTGCGAAGAAATCTGTAAAAAAAATAGTCATAACAAAACGGTGAAAATATTGATCAATCCATGTTTAAAGGAAATTACAAGCGTGATAATAAATATTATATAACAACTAGGAGACCCGAAGCGTTGCTTTGCAATATAAATATGGACCTTTTTATCACTTAGGGGTATAAAAAATAATAGATATGTAGCTGATTCTCAGACCTACTGAATATGCGTATAAAATTTCATTAAAATCGGTCTAACCCTTTTAGAGAGTATGGTAACTAACATTGTGACACGAGAATTTTATATATCAAATAAAATATTAATTAACACATCGTTATTCATTACATATGTGATTCAGTTATGCCTAGTACGAATCCATGCGTGACAAATTATTTAGCGAATCTTCTCACAAAGTATTGCAAATAATTTATCCAAATATATTCTGTCATTTAGTAGTTTAGCAAATTTATCTTTTGCTGTACAATTTGTACAAGTATTTGGCGTTTTGCAAATTTATCATTCATACATTACTATTTACATGGATTCATTTTAAAATTACGATTCATTTTAAAAGTACCTAAGTGGATGTGATTTATGCGCAGGTAGCGGAATTAACTTTTTTTTTATGTTAAAGTATTTATCGAACTTGTAACTTATTGTAAAAAATGCAGTATCGATACAGATTAAGCCATGGCACTTGTGTACTTACAATGAGCAATGTAAATTTAAATGACTCTATTTAGTAAGTATCCTAGTTTTAGGCACTGAATTAGGTATATTTCCAGGCTTTAAGATCTGATTACCAATCAAATCATGTAGAAATGGAAAAAGACAAAGAAAGAAGTCACTGATTTAGAAAAAAGAATGACGAAATAGTTTTTTTTAATAGATAATTGGTACACGTAAACTACAAGTACGTTCTAATATACTTACTTATATTCGTAGGTATATGTATAATAAATATACAAAAAAGCGTCGGTGTGATTCATGTCTCATTAATTACATTTCAAGTTTTTGCTCCCAAACCTCACGGTAAACTGGTTCCTTTCCAATGTCAAGGTCCTACACTAAAATATAGGAGTAATTGAACCACGGCAGCATGGTTGGGAGAGTTTTGTCTTGAGTAGTGAGGTTTATCAATAGATCTTTTGAAAGATAATGTCAGATTAATAATGGGAGGATCGAATGTCGATCATAAGTTGTACATTAGTGAGATTAAGTATCATAGCATAGAAATAGTAAGGTTGTAGACGAAATGATAAGAAAAACTATGAGAGAGCTATGACATTTTAAGTTTTTCCGCACCCCTCCAGCTCACGTAAAATAAGTTTTAGCAAAGACTATTGTTATAGTATAGTTTTGCGTATATTATCACAAAAGAAAAACTGCTACGTACTAATTATACCACTGCACATGATATTTCAGTTTGTAAAAGTTTTGGGATAAATAGCTTTTATACTGTTTTTTAACTCTTGGCGTATGTTACCATTTCAACAAATCAAATAATTTACTTAGTTCAAAAACTAAAAAACACGCCTAACAATCGTTAGGCGTGTTTTTTAGTTTTTGATTATCTAATATATAAAATTCACGTGTCACAGTGTTAGTTACCGTACTCCTCCGAAACGGCTTGACCGATTCTTCTCAAATTTTACATACATATTCAGTAGGTCTGAGAATCGGCCAACATCTATGTTTCAAACTTTTTTTTTAGTATGGCAAAACAACGTTTGCCGGGTCAGCTAGTAAGATATATAAAATTCACGTGTCACAGTGTTAGTTACCGTACTCCTCCGAAACGGCTTGACAGATTTTTATGAAATTTTACATGCATATTCAGTAGGTCTGAGAATCGGCCAACATCTATTTTTCAAACTTCTTTTTGTTTAGTATGGCAAAACAACGTTTGCCGGGTCAGCTAGTATGATATAAAATACTCGATATAAAAATATTCATGATTATGAATATTTTTTTATTATGACATTGCCATCGGTCCTTTACATGTGGGCAAAATTTAAGATAGAATCGACTACTGCAAGTGGGTAAAAATCACTTCCAATGATACCATTACATGGATTAATACATTGATAGATACATATCGATTATCGACTTAACAAAAGCGTGTTAGTCAGCAGAATTGCAGAATTTGTCTTACATAGATGCGAAGTTCCAGGCAGTTCCGTGAATGTGGTGGATTACTAAATAACAAGGTATTGGTTTCTTATAGGTGTAGGATAACCTATGTATCAGAGCGCAACGAAGGAATTGCTTACAAATAACTGAAAATAGCGTTGGTCCATCGTCCACAGGTAAAATGGCATAGAATTTGGTATGATTATTGGTACATTTTGACTTTTTCTTCATCATAATTAAAGTGATTTAATTAGTGTTATCTGATTATACAAGATGGATGACATTTTTACCCGAATAATTCTTGAACGGCATAAAATATCAATTTCTAAAAAAGAATAGGTTTGTAACCGTAATTAATACGTTCGTGCTCCTCAGTTCCAAGTTGTGTGGCATGACATTATCAAATAACTATTAGTTTCAAATTGTTGCGGTCAAAATGTATCAGTTACAAGAGGTTTTTCCTTGAATGGATTTTTATGGATGGTACAATTTAATCAGTTAAAATAAAGTATTTACGGCAACAAAAATTGAAAATTACAAAGCTATTTACTATTTTCGAAATACTTTTAGCAACAATAGATTAATTTGCAATAATTTGCATATAAAATCTTACTTAACATTTTCACATTCTAAAAAGTGTTCAATTTCTGCAATAATTATTACAATGTGAAAACAATAGCTATAATTGCTAAAAATAATCTCCCTTATTACAAAACGCGGCTCAACGTTAAATCCAGGTTTAACAAAATTTATTTACGAGGAATTGGATAGTTAGACCCGCTCTGACACTAGTTTGGCGTCGGTTTAAGACTAAGGTCGTTGTTAGATCTAGGATTTGAGAAAAATCTGCTTGAAATGCGCAATTGAAGTGTTTAAAAAGCCAGGCTTAAACTGTGGCTTAAACTTAGTCCACGTTTTGTAATAAGGCGGATTGGGTTTAAAAATTGAAATTTATTAATCCGACATTATTATTTTAAATCTTTGCAAATAAGTAAATAAACTATAAACAATGTAAAATGAACTCATTTCATTCCAACAAAAGTGCTATTTATTATCAAGACACACGGAAGCATGTCAGGCCAAGTTCAAGTAGCAGAGCTAGCGAGGAACATCGTGTGTAATATTGCAGAAAACATTTTGGACTCATAGTTTTTGGCTGTCTTCATTTTGTTGTGTTGCCGAAATTATTGTAATTTTGCTGTAGCAGTAACAATCTTAAATGCTAAATATAATGTAAGTAATAAATAACAGAAATTAATGTACCTAATGCTATAAAGAATTTTTTCGGTGTTACTGCTATTTTTATTATTTCAGGTACCTACTATGGTCTTTTGAAAAACTCATTAGCATTATCAATGAATTTATTTCGAATTTATACGGTATCATAAACATATATAAAATTATGTACCACTTTAAAAAGCACTGGCGGAATAATGTTTGGCAATTAATATCCGTTATCTAATTAGCAATTAAGATTTGTTTTACTATAGCCGTTTATAAGACTTCGATTTTTAGGGTTCCGTACCCAAAGGGTAAAAACGGGACCCTATTACTGAGACTTCGCTGTCCGTCCGTCCGTCCGTCCGTCCGTCTGTCACCAGGCTGTATCTCAAGAACGGTGATAGCTAGAGAGTTGAAATTTTCACAGATGATGTATTTCTATTGCCGCTATAACAACAAATACTAAAAATAAAATAAATATTTAAGGGGGGCTCCCATACAACAAACATGATTTTTAGGGTTCCGCACCCAGTATCTCAAGAACGGTGATAGCTAGACAGTTGAAATTTTCACAGATGATGTATTTCTATTGCCGCTATAACAACAAATACTAAAAATAAAATAAAATAAATATTTAAGGGGGGCTCCCATACAACAAACATGTTTTTTTTACCGTTTCTTGCTCGATACTAATAACGTTGCCTTATGTAGCATAGATAATGGTACGGAACCCTTCGTGCGCGAGTCCGACTCGCACTTGACCAATTATTTTTTTAACATCATTATGGTTACAATAAAACCTTTTTTAATCTAAAATTAAAATTATTTTTAAAAAATTATTTATAAACAAGCATTGTAATTAGATTAACCTACGTTAAAGGTGAATGCGAAATACGTAATTGTGATTTTTGTGATATCAGTTACAATAGGTACAATGCAAGGTACTCTGTACTCATACGATTTATAATAAGGGAATAAATATTATAAATATTATGTAATAAGTTGGATACTTCTTTGTCGTTTACCAACAGAAAAATTGTTAACGGTTAAGTTTGTGATGATGATGATTAAGAATTTAAGGTATTGCCTCCATGAGACAACTGAGAGATACTTGAATCAGATAGTTACTTGAGAAACGGAAAATTTGTAGCAAAACTGTTTTAGAGTAGATTCGTGGCTTATTGTAGGACGTTTTAATAGCTGATAAGTAATTGAAAACGGACTGTGATGTTAATAATAACATGAATAGTGGTTTAGCCATAATAGAGACAGTAGTATACAAAAAGCTAACAACTGACTTGCCCAGGTTATATTAAAATTGAAATAACTTTAACATTAAAAGTTCTTTCGCAAGTTCAAGGTGATTGTTAAATGGCGTTCACCTAATAATTTACATGTAACTAAATGCTTTTAAACATGTATATATGCTTATGCCGGACATCCGGTCCGCTTTTCCCCTAATTCTTTACTCGGGTGGTGCCCTCCCGCCTTTTCTACCGCAGTGATTTGCATAACTAATTTCTTTTTTATTTTGTTAGACATTGATATAACGTATATATTACGTGAAAAACTATTTATTACAGTTATATCATGATGGACGAGGCAGTTAAACGATTGAAACAGGCTTGCTATAACAAATATTATAATCTTTACAAGCTGCAAGATAAACGGTACGAGTTAATATTTGTCCTCGTGGATAATAGTTGTCAGCTGTGTGAAATATGAGTTTATGAAAAGCCCGTTATGATGGACACTGTCCTCGTTACTAAATATCGTGTTATCTATATAGATAGATATATTTATCTTGTTGTGTACAGCAGCATAGCTTCCTTAAGCGGGGGTCTGTGTAAAAAGTTAAAAGATTTTTTAGCAAAGGCATCTTTTGTATAGATGTTCCCATATGATTGATATGTTGTATAACTGTGTAAGTAGTTCTTACGCTCATATGTACCTATACAGGAGTATACAGTATATATCTCCATGATGTTTCTTGCATTGTATTTACATGCATTGAACGATCATATTCAACGCCAAGAATGTGGAAAACCGGATTATTTTAAGATAAAATCGCTATTATTTCAAGAATGCCAACTGTTGTATTGTACAGAAATAATATTTTGGTGCCAATTCCACGTGCACAACTAAACTTAACGCGCACAATTGTAGCAATGGCAATATTGTCTCTATCATTTAAAGTGTGCAATATATATAAAATTATAAACACACATAGGTTTTTTTTGTATTTGAAACTTATGTATTAGCAAATGATAGCAAACAGGCGAACAAACTACCTTCCATACCTATATGCCTACATGTTTACATGAGTTGCATTTCAAAACATGCTTTGACTAGTGACATATTGAATTTAAAAGAGTTTTAAAATAGCTACCGGCAATTTCCGGATGGTGAGAAAATTGAGAAAATTGTACCTGATAAAAGCCCATCGCTGTGATACTCTGCAGGACAATAAATGTAGAGATTCACAAAAAAGAATAAACTATTTGTACCTAACTGCTATTGAGTCTATTGGAATTTGTGCATTTAAAATGAATTGCTTCTTAGATATAACTATGTATGTAATATACTTATAACTTGTTAATAATTTAGTTATGGATTAGATGCGACTTCTTGAATCAATGAATTTATGTCATGTTGATACTTTGACTAATTGGAATATAGGACTGAAATACATCGTCACACCAAACGAAAAGAACTGACAAAGGTATGATCTGTATAAATATCGTAACGGACATGGTAAGCTTTGTTGACAAAATCACTCAGCATACCCTTCATATAAACTGTCATAATGTGTGTTGAACGATTTGACTTCAAGCGTGCCATGGCCAATCACGGTCGTGTCACCAGCTTTCGCATATGGACATCATTATAAACATCTGTCTGTCTTTATTTTATTATGGTTTTATTGGACATAATATATGAAGCTTGAGATATAAAGCTGTTTAGGATATCTATAAAAAGGTATTAATCGTTTTTGGAATAGTTTGTAGTTATGATATCGAGTTAGTAAAGATATAATTAATTTTAAAATAAGTCGTTATATCTGTTTGTAGATTAAGTGCGGGAGTTAAATACATATTTAAAATAACAGTAAGTAGTATAATAATAGTATGCGTTGGAATTTATGAATATTATGTTAAAATTTTTCATTAGAAAATATCATAGACGATGCAAACTTGCTGTCTTCGGAAAATCAGAACAGCACTTCGAGTAATGGCTAGTTTCAAATATAGATAAGTAGATACGTTGTTAGAAATACCTTTAAATACATTCTTTATAACAAATAGGTTTTACCAGTTCGTACTTTCTAATTAAAGTTATTAAAGTCATGTTAGCGTGAAAAAGACAGATTCTGTAACCTTCATTAGCCAAGGATGTAAAAACTCTTTTTTTACTGGCAATTAATTTGTTCTAGACGATTAAATAATGTAAAATCCGCATGTAGTTTGTGTTCATTATAAGATTTTGCAGCTACTATTACGAATGTTGATAAAAACTAGCTATAGTTTGTCACGTAAGATAGAGCTATTATAAAAGTGGTTTGCGCCATAAGGTTTTATAGAATAGGCGTATAAGATTCTAATAGAATCATGAGTTTAAATTCTGATAAAGGTAGATACTTATTTACCACCCAAATAAAGAAATTATTTAGTAAGCTTGATTTCAAAACTGAATTTTTTTAATAGACAATTCGTATTTCCTCGCTCCTCTCTCTCTCAAGACCATTTACGTCCCACTGTTGGGCACGGACCTCCTCCACTTTCGGAGGGATTATGGTCTACTGTGCCGCGCTGATCAGGCGTGTTGGCACAGGGTTTATTTTCGAGTTTTCCGTCTCTCACAAAGGATGTTATTTGTGTGCAATATCACTTAGCTGACTTTTACAGCACCCTTGGAAAGAGATGGGGTGGTGATACTTGTATTCTTAATCCGTCACCACACGGAGAACTAATCTCTACCCAAGAAGAACAATATTTATAGTCTATAGATACCAATACATACATATTAACTACGCTACTTACATAAATATTATTCTTAAATATAATAATACATTATGTAATGCATGTCGAATAACTAAAAGTCAGTGGCTTCCTGCTCAAGCCATGTCTAATCATTTAGCATGTTTCGGTCACAGTATCTGCGTGGTAGAACCACGATAACTCACTGTTTGCGTTATATATTTTACTGTCAATTACCTCACGATTTTCATGTCTCAATGTCAACCGAATCCATGACTGTGTGTCGTAATAAGTAAATGAAAAACTACTTTGTAAATATTTCATTAAAAAGAAATGGAGTAACATCTAACTACATACCATTCTAATAGGTATCTCAATAAGTTATGCTTTTCTGGAATTTACATGTTAGCAGAATGTAAAGTCCAGAAAAGCCTATCAAAGTCTTTTTATGACTTTGTCTTTGTTTCACTTACGCGAGTAATTTATTTCATTTATTCAAATAACTCCACTTTTTACAGATTTGGACCCAAATATATTTTGTTTTCGTCTAAATCCGTAAAAAGTAGTTTTGTTTGAACGTTGATTTTGGTTAGCTGACATGGTTTACATATGTAATGTAAATAAATATTTAATTTGAATAACTGCTAATTATTCCATTTTAGGAGACAATTTATTCCCGCTTAATTTAATTTTGAACATTTTATCATATTTTGAATTGGGTAACTCTAATACGATGAACTTGTAAGTCAGTCGTTCTTTTTGTTGGTAATCGTTACTTCTGTGTACGTTTGTAGGTTCGATTTGCTCTCAGTGTAGGCATAAAAATTAATATGAGTTGTGAATTGTCCATTAATATTCTTTTATTAATATAAACGAATTTCTGTTACCAACTTGGAGAAGAGATTTTAAAGTTATTCTTCGCTGGTGTTAGTGTAGTTGACGACTTTTTTTGGTAGAGATGGCCTCTTGTTTTTATTATTAAGTTGTTCACTTAGTACAGGCATAAAAGTAATCTTAAATATCTTCATAGTTACCGTCTATTGTTAGTAGTTTTAACGTGTTTTGTAAACGGAACGTATCGTACTATAGTACCAGCTCTATCTTATCTTATCCAAATTATCAATAGTGACAAACAAAACACAAAAGTATATACTATTCGTAGACTTTGATTATCCCCTAGAAGTTTCATATAATGTTTATGTTTACAACAAAATTTATTAAATTTTCTATAAAATTTAATAAGCAAGTAAATCGCGCTAGTGTATACTAGTAAGACTACAAATGCTATGCTACAAATACTTGTAGTTAATTGATTCTATTACCCGATCTACAATATTTTAATACCTTCCTGCTTCCATCTAACAGAAAAATTATTTATTATTTTACTTATATACGAGTCTTTCTGCTTATTTACAGAAGTTTTACATTTATTGAAAAAACATGTCTTAACTATTTATATTTATTACCAAAAGTTTACAGGAGCGCGAAGTTTTAAAACTTTTGAAATAGAAATAAGTTTATCACGTAGTACATCGGTTCCCAGTTCTATATTTTAAAGATATTATATTTTTTATTCTTAGTTACCTAAATTTAATAAATTTAAGCTTTATAATTTTACTTACTATTTCAGCGCAAGTTACCTACCGGCAAAATTTGCCTCTCTTATGAGAGAAATGAAAATCAGATGAGAGGGACCATAATAAATTCTACCACTAAAAATATTAGTACCTAGTTGTAAAGATAATGGATGGTTATTTTTTCATATTTAATAAAAAAATATTTAAAATAAAATTTCATTAAAATAAAAGTAAAAATAGTTCAAACAAATATCAAAACAAGTTTACTTTTCCTATGTTTAGTTATAGTTTTAAATGTACATAATAATACAAAATTCAAATATTCTAAGTATTTTTTTAATATTTTCTAGATTAGAAAATGAAATCACTTACATTATATGAACAAGTCCTTTAGCAGACTCCCAGTATTGACGAGAACTCGCGAGATGTTCACGAAGCTATCACACTGACACTACTGAATTAATTTCAGAGTCTATTTGTATTGTTTACAAAATGTAGGAAGACAGTCAGTTAAAAGTAAAATTAGTTGTACCGCAACCGACTGCCGCGCGTTTTTGATGTCGTTTGAATAAAAAGTTTTGAATCAGCCGCGTAGAAAAAGGGTTGTAACGTAATTGTGATTTTGACTTTAGCGACATCTATAACGCTAGATATTTTTTTTCTGAGGATAGAGCCATCTGCCGGTGAGTAGATATGACAAAAGAAATTAAGTGATGTAGTTATATCTATAATATTTTACTCTTTGGTGATGCATCGTAGTTTATTGCTGTGGCGTCGAAGTTTAGTAATAGGTATTTTCGTACATACATCAAGTATAGCTGTGTTTAATGTTTGTAGAAAGGGCATGCGTGATTTAATTTTGTATGGATTCTTTAACACTAATCCATAATATAATTTACGAAAGAAAATTCTCAAAAGCCTAAATTATTACTACTTAAACTCATTGTTATTACTGCTTATTAGCTGCACCTTTCGGATTCGTGTCAATTATGACCAGTGGAACCACAGCAAATAAATCTAACGTATTTAAGAGGATACCAAAATAGCTTCGTGCATTTTTCTACGTACGAAGTTTTCATTGTTTCTTTAGATTGAATAGCTAGAGCTCTAATTTTTAAGTATATGTTTTTTCAATATATAATCTAGAATCGCATAAACTCAGAAACGCGATTGAAAAAAGTTTTCTCGATAGAAAATCTTAGCGAAACAACCTCTCTCATTTTTTATTTTTTCATTTGTCGGTCTATTATAGCGTAAAATATATTTAGTAGATTTTGAGTAAACAAAAAAAATATCCCTAATTCTTCATTTTATATACCTACTAGCTGTGTTAATATGTACATGTCGACGATAATATTGATGTAGGCCCTTAAAAAGAATCGGTGAAGTAAGAGTCGCACTCGTACAAGTAGGGTTTTTGTATCATTATTAAATTCGTCATGTTTCTAACGCCAATTATTGGGATAAGGATAATAAGAAGTACTTGTTAAAGTAACTGTGAAAACAACTTGAGCGCTCTAACTCCATAAGAGATACAGCCTGGTGACAGACGAACAGAGAACATTCATCGAATTTTTAATGTATTTTATGAACCTGCTTTGAGATATTTTTCTTTTTTATAGAATTTGGTGTTGAAAATAAAAGACAGGATTTTAAATAACTATTTTATTGTTCTTATTACTAAATTGTTTCGTCAAAACTTAATTTAGTTATGATCTTATACTAAACAAAACAATCTAAGGATTAAAATGCTAAGCGATGAGTTTTATTGTAGTTTTACAGATTCATAATTTAAAAGCTATCTCTAGCTGTGTGATCTTAGTTCATAGTTTGTGATCATTAAAAACAATAATAAAACCATGATGGTATTCGAAAGTAGAGAAATCATATTTGCAGTGTTTGTTAAATCTCAATTTACATACAGTGATAAAATTAATAGAATTTATCACTGTACGTTTAATGAAACTTTAAAATGACTAAGCATAAATCTTCAGAAAATCGGCCCGTAGAAAATTTTGTAGGTAGGTGAAAATTCGGCCCATTATTTATCGATTATACAAAAAAAAATGTGAAAACCGACTAAGCCGTTTCGAATATACAGGCTGTGGCGTAAATGGTGGTCCAACGCTAAGGTGGTTATAGTTCAAGTATTCACCTATCATATAAAAAAAAATTAACCATTTTTAGCCATTGGTTTCGGAAATTTGTTTTTTTTTATATTTTTGTAAAAAATCGATAAATATTTTTTTATTCGACTAATGACATTATTTTTTGAGTGTACTAGAACTAGCACATGCATTTTCGTATTTTCATATAAACCCCAAAAATAAACCAATAAAAAAAAACTGAAAATTAATTTCTCGTTTTTAACAAATCATGCATTTTAGATGTGAGTAGTGTAAAAAAAATGTACTACACAGCCAGTGCCCAAAAAAAAAAAATATGGTTAATTTTTTTTTATATGATATGTACCTTAGCGTTGGACCACCATTTACGCCACAATCTGTATAGCAGTTTTATTAGCTTATAGCTTGTTATGAGATTTAAAAAACAAATGTGAAATATAGTTGTAAATATCAAAAAGGCCTAGTTACTTGGAGTATACAATAAATCTAGACATTTAATACTACAGAATTTATATACAATATAAAAAAAAAACACGAAAACAAATGTTGGTCTTGATTCTCTTGAAAAACACTATTTAAAATGAATATGAATTATTCACAATAAAATATGACCAACGGTAATTTGAAGGCTTCATTTATTACATTATATGTATGCCGCTTATATAATACAAACATTAATATATGTCTATGAGAAATCGCTTATAACATAATGACAACACAAATGTAGGGTAACACTGCCGTCTAATAATAATAAAATAGTACATAATAGAAACTTGATAGTTAAAAAATGCATGTTATGCATGACGCAAAATTCGGCTGAGCAAAACCTAGGAAGTACATTTGAGTAAATTTTTCAGGAGAAGCTTTTTCATTTTGTAATTAAAAAGTACAAATTATATAGATAGAAATACAGTTGGTTTTGCATTAGACGCAGTAAAAAATGGGAAAAATTAAATAAAGAATTAAAAAAAAAATGCCCCTTGCTAGGTTTTGGACAGCCGAAATATTGTTTAATATTATCGTAACAAGAATTTAATATAAAGTTCATTCATTGCTTAGATCACCTCGGGCTTAACTCGGCAGGACCTCAGATATATTCCGCACATAAGGCAACCAATGGGCACCGAACGTGCACTATTCTCGCATAGATAATGGTACCAATTCTAAATGCACAACTAAACTTAACTAGAGAACGAAAGCAACTATAAGTGTATTTTGATTATTTTGTTATTTTTGTTGTGTAAATTTATATTAATTAACATCCATAGTCTTACACAATATTTATAACAAGAAAGTTCCGTTAACATTGCAAAATTGTGTTATCGACACTACCAAAATTTATTTATTAGTTAAGTTTAGTTGTGCAAATAGAATTGGTACACATAGTTCAACTCAGATGTGCGCGCGGCCCTATGTGTGGGTAAATATTGTTCATATACAGTGACTTTGTGTGTGTGACAAGAGGTACAGTCGGGTACAAATACAAATACGTGTTATATATTGGATTTTTAAAAAAAGAGTTTTATAATTTAATTTTTATTTATTGAACATTATTCTGAATCGCTACTTGAAAAATCAAATGATGAATTTTCGGATTCGCTGCTCTCACCAAGGTTAATTATGAATTCTGACTTCTTTTCCGTACGCTATTTAAATGTTCACTTAATTTCGATATTAAAATTGGACTTGCACTGCAAACTGGATCACCAGTTCCATTAAATCTCTCGCATCTATTTTCAGAAATTCGTATACCTTAACAATAGTTTCCCTAGTCTAAAACAATAATACGTAAACGTCAACAAGGATATTTTTTTTCGTATATATAATCGTAATAAATATTAATTACATCTAAATTTTAAATTGAAAAATATTTACCTGACTCCTTAAACATTTTCTCCGTGAAGAACTAGACATTTTCGTAAACGACTGTACCCGTAAGAAAAAGCGACGACGACTACCGCCAAAGAGTATAATAATACTGAAAACTGCCGCGTCACTGCCACACGAATGAAAGTTGTATATTTACAAGCCGCGCGCACATCTGAGTTGAACTATCTATACCACTGTATGAGACCTTGGCGTGTGATTTTCATTCGACTAATGAAAATAGATTATTCTATTTCGCGTAAACCAAGTCTTCCTCCAAAGTTGCTAACAAAACTTTTGTTATGATGATGATGTTTTATCTATTTGAGGTGATCTAAGATACACTGTGATGTGCTTAAGAATTTAGCGAAACTAAGGTTATGGGAATTGTGTGGTGACGCATTAAGAATACTAGAATCACCACGCTGTAGATTCCACAGGTTGCGGTAAAAACGGTACTGTAAAATAACTTTTGGACTGAGAAGTTATTTGGTCCGTTGTCTATTTGCGCCTATTTTTTAAACATCTTCGTCAATATCACACCGCGTAGGCGCCGGTTTACTATTTGCTCTTAGTGGATCTGTAATAAAATAAAATTTTTATGGTACCTATTCTATGCGCACAACTAACTTAACTAAATAATAAAAACAGCTATAGTATTAATCAAAATTAAATGTATATAACTTCGTACAACCTTTAACAAATTATACAATAAAATCCCATAATATTCATCTTCTCCAGCCCATTTACGTCCCACTGTTGGGCACGGGCCTCCTCCACTATGGAAGGCATTATGGTCTACTGTGCCGCGCTGACCAGGCGTGTTGGCACAGGGTTTATTTACGAGCTTTCCGTCTCTCACAGAAGATGTTATCTGTGTATAACCCATAATATTAAACCACTCTATCTAATAAAAAAACGCATCAAAATAGTATAGTTTTGCAGACATAAGATCATTATAGAGATATACATACAAAAATAACGACTTTGTTTTATATGAGCAAAGATTTTACTAATCTTTACTCCAATCCTTAATGATAATGAATAATGATGATTGGGTCAGCGATCAATAAATACTAACCATCTGTAGTTTGAATGATCTTGGAATCTGCAGTTGGCAGTTTTACACCTTGCTTTAATACCATTGTGCCATCCTGAAATAAAAATATGTGTTAAAATAACAACATCCACTTTAACAATTATCAGTCTTATTTATAATGACTTATCGAAGGTTTAAACGGAGATTTTATCGGAGCGATAATAAACGTTTTAGTGTAAAAAGACTATTATAAATTACAAGCTTTAACAATTTTCGCGAACTTTAAACCTCCGATAAGTCATTATGAATAAGACCATAAGGAAATAGCGAACCTAACTAAATAATCTGAGCAGCAAATCAATGAAATATGCCATGTTTGATTTCATATTATGTAGTTCAGTTTTAATGATACACGTTAAAATTAAACTAATATAAAATCAACCATTTAGTTAGTTTATCATCATTTCTCCTTCCTTCTCAGGCCATTTACGTCCCACTGTTGGGCACGGGCCTCCGTTGATTATGGTCTACTGTGCCGCGCTGACCAGGCATGTTGGCACAGGGTTTAGTTTCGAGTTTTCCGTCTCTCACAGAAGATGTTATCTGTGTGCAATATCCCTTAGCAGACTTCTACAGCACCCTTGGGAGGAGATTGGGTGGTGACACTTGTATTCTTAATCCGTCACCACACGGAAATCATCATTTAGTTAAGTTCTATATGATATCCTGGTCGGGTCACCTAAGTGACTACCATGGCCTGGCCAAGGGGCGAGGAGGAACACCGTGGGGTTTAGTGGGTAGTCCGGGTCCGCTTCTGACCCGGGAGTCCCACACAAAGTGCGTAAATGCATTCCCCACGTAAAAAAAGTTCTGATATAAATAGAATGCATGTATAAGGCAATAGCGAACCTTTTACATTCTATATCATAATATAGAAGCGTGTTATTGACACTATTAGTACTTATGTTTTATTATAGTTTGCATTAAATATACAAGCACCAATGTCTTTATTCTTTTTTTTAAAACCATCATCATCATCATAACATCACGCCTTTTTCCCATGGGGGTAGGCAGAGACTATAGAGCGCGATCTGCTACGATCGACGCATACTTAACCATATACATAATATTAATTTTCACTAATAATATTAACTATTGGAGAAGGTAAGTTAAAAATATATAAATAATAAAACATGTTTGAGATCTACCTTCATTTGTAAAAGTCCCTTTTTAGTCATAGCCTCGACTTCCGCCTTGGTGACAACAATCTTCTGTACATTTACCAATTTCTTGCCGAGCTGCATTTTACATGGTTTACCAGCACCAATTACTGTAAATACACATTGTAATTAATATTTATATTACAGAGCTTTTTGCGAGACAAAGACAGAGACTTTCTGCAATTGGAAGTACATAACAGCTTTTACAGCAATTTTATCTGTATGCACTATTTAATTACGGCTATTTTCAATGTTCTGACTACCCCGTCATGCTTATTCCCTATGAGGGAAGGTAGACGATTATTGTATTTAAATTATAGGTCTTATTTGGGATGAAAATATTACACTCACGTCTTGCATTGTTAGGCAAAGGCAGTCCTTTTCCAGGTGTTATTAGTCCTGGTGGTAAAGCTTGGACAGAAATCTGAAAAGTAAAAGGTTTCAAATCTTTACAATATTGTAGTTCTAAAGTAATTTATTAATTTTGCAATTGACTTGCTATGCTTTTACTTAATAAATCAAATAGTGGTGGAAAAAGTGATCACCGTAAGCGGGACTTGAACCCATGACCTCGAAATACCGTTCCGTAGCTCTGCCAACTGAGCTTAATGCGGTCGTGCTAACAGTAACCAATTAGACCACCAGAATATAGTACCAGTATATATAGAGTTATATTGTAGTTCAATAAGTTTTGATATGTAATTTAATAGTAATCTTTAGTAAATACTAGCTGTGTCTCGCGGTGTTACCTGCAGTACAAAGTATAAAAAAATCTTTTCGTCTTGTATTATCCCAAGGGAACATTGCATTCTTTTGGGATAAAAAGTAGCCTATATGTTATTCTGATATTTACGCTACATTATTGTAAAGTTTTATTAAAATCCATTCAGTAGTTCTTGCGTGAAATAGTAACAAACATCCAAACATCAATTCGCATAAATTTTCACATTTATAATATAAGTCGGAAGTGGACATCAGCCCTGGTTGGAAGAGTCCTGGCTGTATTTAGACAACACATTGAGATAATTTTAATAATTAAGTGCTGTTTTAAATTCTTATTATTAATACTAATTGATAGTTGATATTCTGGAAACTTTTGGCAAAACCTTTTAAATCATCATCTTTTTTTTAAACCTTTTCCTTTTTAGGGTTCCGTACCCAAAGGGTAAAAACGGGACCCTATTACTGAGACTTCGCTGTCCGTCCGTCCGTCCGTCTGTCACCAGGCTGTATCTCAAGAACGGTGATAGCTAGAGAGTTGAAATTTTCACAGATGATGTATTTCTATTGCCGCTATAACAACAAATACTAAAAATAAAATAAAATAAATATTTAAGGGGGGCTCCCATACAACAAACATGATTTTTTTACCGTTTCTTACTCGATACTAATAACGTTGCCTTATGTTGCATAGATAATGGTACGGAACCCTTCGTGCGCGAGTCCGACTCGCACTTGACCAATTTTATTTTATAATCACCCCTTTCATCTCTCTATACTATAAAGTTTATATATCTTGTACTACTACTTATATTCACATCTATATGGGTTTAAGTATTTAACCTTTTTTTGTCAGTTTGGTCCTATAAAAGCCAGCTAAGCGAAATTTTACACAGAACATCCTTTGTGAGGGAAGAAATCTGCCTTTGCCAATATCCCTGGTCAGCGCGGCATAGTACACCATAATTCCTTCCAAAGTGGAGGAGGCCCGTGCCCAACAGTGGACGTTAAGAATGTAGAGAGAAAGAGAGGGATATCGAGATCGAACCTTTTTCAATGTTTGTCCAGTGGGCGTAACAAGCACTCCGGGTGCGGCGTCACCTTCAGTTTTCTTCTCCTATAACAGAAAACTTATTAACCATGCAGTTTGCTTTATTAGCATTATTGTAAGAGCCAAGAGAATAAAAAATAAACATGAGTATTATGAATTTTGAATGAAAAAAAAATGGTTTTACAGGTTCTTTTGGAAATAAGAATATTATTTGGCAATTTATAAAATTGTTTAGTTTTTATTTAAGTGAATGGCAATGCCTTCAAACAAAACCTTGTTGTTTCTGTTGTATAAATCTTACCGGTGTTCCATTATTTGCTTTATTAACTTTATTCTTTTCCACTGTACTTGTGCCATTGTTGTCTTTAGTTTTACTTTCACTCTGTTTCTTATTTAATTCAGGTTTGTCCTCCTCTATATCATTATCATCTTTTTTCACTTTAGCGGGACTGTAAAAAAAGTTTAATGGTTAATGTACTACTTCTACTGTTGTGGTTTAAATACAAAATCTTTGTTTTTTATTCTATTAAAGACTGTACTCTTCATAATAAAGACTTTATAGCATCAACCTCCAAAGTCCATGTAAAAACAAATTATTCAAAAAATACTAGCTGATTGTTCGCTCGAGTTGTGCAAATAATTCGATAGATGGCGTTGTACATAGCATCGATGCAAACTCAATTGAGAAACAAAATAGTGGAAAATTTGGTTAACATGTGCAGGTTATTTGCTTATTTGTTAAAACAAATAAGCAAATAACCTGCACATGTTAACCAACGGAACAGTATTCCGAGGTTCAAGTTCCGGTCGCCGTAATAATTTTTTCTCACTATAATTTAATTAATTAGCTTAAGAGGATACCAAAATAGCTTCGTGCATTTTTCTACGTACGAAGTTTTCATTGTTTCTTTAGATTGAATGGCTAGAGCTCTAATTTTTAAGTATATGTTTTTTCAATATATGATCTAGGATCGCATAAACTCAGAAACGCGATTGAAAAAAGTTTTCTCGATAGAAAATCTTAGCGAAACAACCTCTCTCATTTTTTATTTTTTTCATTTGTCGGTCTATAATCGCGTATTAACTAATGAAATAACTTTAAAAACATAAGTAACTATTATATATAGAAACACGTAAATCAGAATTAAAATATATTTAGTAGATTTTGAGTAAACAAAAAAAATATCCCTAATTCTTCATTTTCTATACCTACTAGCTGTGTTAATATGTACATGTCGACGATAATATTGATGTAGGCCCTTAATTATGATATACTGACATGACAAGTGCGTGCGTATCTTTCCTTGGGCGGCCTCGTTTCCTTGGCGTCGGGCTCGGTGTGACCGGCGGGGGCGTTGGCTTCGGCGACGACTTCACACTTGGCCTACGTGGTTTTGCCTTAATCTGCGACTGTCAATAATATCATTATTATTTATTATATTATGTCATCTAAGTTATTTCTGTTGTGAGCGATTTGTTAAATTGGTTATTAGTAACTTAGCCAATGACCTATTGTATATTTTCTTAATCAAATAAAGCAGAAAAATGGTTACTAAGAAAGGTTATGGAAAAGGAATATAAATGAATAAGTTAGTTATTAATGGTCTTATTCATAATGACTTATCGGAGGTTTAAACGGAGATTTTATCGGAGATAATAAACGTTTTAGCGTAAAAAGACTATTATGAATAACAAGTTTTGACAATTCTCGCGAACCGATTTTAGCGAACTTTTAAACCTCCGATAAGTCATTATGAATAAGACCATCAAACTCTAGTAGTTAATATTCTTAGTAGTCGAAATTTGTCTGAATAATTCTAGTTTTTAAATAATAATGAAACATCATTCAACTTTCAACCTAGTGAATCAAATGTCAATATAAAAAATTATGTTACCTCCGCATTCTTTTCAATCTCTTTCTGTCCCTCTTCTTCATCATCTGAACCTTCTTCTTCGTCCGTATCTTGCGTTCTAGTTAAAATATTAAATAGTACAATTTTTTCTTATTTTGAATAATTATTAAAGTATTCATTCAACAAAACAACATAAATCTATACTAATAATATAAAGCTGAAGAGTTTGTTTGAACGCGCCAATCTCAGGAACCACCATTCCGATTTGAAAAATTCTTTCAGAGTTAGATAGTGATAATAATGATAATAATAGTTTATTGCCATAAAGTAATGTAACGTAAAAGCTAGAAACATTACTCGTTACAAAATATTGTAATAGCTTCCGATACCGAACTAGGTGAGACCTGTGTTTCAGTGTTTATACTGTGTTTATAAATTTATAGGGGTGGCACCGACAGTGCCACCCCTATAAATTTATAAACTAAACTACTAAGCTTAAGTATGTTACCAATATGATTGTCTCGTAGTAAAAAATAATAAAAACAACACATTTTTCATTAACAGTACATTTATTAGGGAAGGCTATATAAATATGGACTATATAAAATCACTCTGCAACCAATAGAAGCAAAACATCAGGAAAACAATTTTAAAAAATTGGTCAAGTGCGAGTCGGACTCGCGCACGAAGGGTTCCGTACCATTATCTATGCAACATAAGGCAACGTTATTAGTATCGAGCAAGAAACGGTAAAAAAATCATGTTTGTTTTATGGGAGCCCCCCTTAAATATTTATTTTATTTTTAGTATTTGTTGTTATAGCGGCAATAGAAATACATCATCTGTGAAAATTTCAACTCTCTAGCTATCACCGTTCTTGAGATACAGCCTGGTGACAGACAGACGGACGGACGGGTCCATCCGTCCGTCGGACAGCGAAGTCTCAGTAATAGGGTCCCGTTTTTACCCTTTGGGTACGGAACCCTAAAAACGGAAAATTTTCTACACGCCAACAACTTTCGCGGGTAACAGCTAGTTACATCATAAAATGTGTACCTATATACAAAATGTAATGATTAGAATACCTGTCACGAATCATTTTGGCATAATCTTTAATTTTAGACGGCCGTGTGGAGCGACGAACACCATCATCCGGAGTTTTATCATTTGTATTGTTTTTAGTTTGATTCACTATCTGCAAATAACAACATTAAAAATGATAAATGGTTTAATCGTAGACTAAATATTGCACCATTTAACCAATATATAATTAAGTTGCATTTATTTTAGTCTAGTTCTTAGTGTAACATAATTGGTGCCAATATATATTTAACAACTATAACTTAAGAGGGCACAATACCAAATTATGCTCCATACAAAAATATGGGTTTCGTACTCGCCATTTTTCTTTGCGAAAGTTAAACCGATTTTAATTGTTTTTACACTATGTTATAGATGAAGAATATATCTATGCTTATATCATTTTCTATTTTTGAAAACATAATAACTAAAAGAAATATGACCATCCAAAAATCCGTTTTTTTTTGTTTTCTTTAGGTAAAGTTGCAGCGTCTATCACACATATTTGGTAAGGGTTTACCAAAAAAGAAAGTAATAGAAGCATAGATATACTCTTCATCTATAATATAGCGTAAAAAATTAAAATCTGTTTAACTTTCGCAAAGAAAAATGGGGGGTACGAAACGTCTTTTTTTCAAAGAATTTGTAGGTAAAATCTGCTTCAGCTATATTTGTCTCTTTCAGCGCGGCGCTTGGAAATAGGGATAGCAATACCTAAGGCAAATACCTAAATTAGGGGTATCGTACCCTCTTAATCATATTTGTAACATCCTAAAGACACGTTAATGTGGTATGTTTAAGAATGTGTGGATGAACGTCCAGTAAGGAGGTTTGTTGCTCTTTTACACAAAAACTATTGAATGGATTTTATTAAAAGTTTACAGTTGTATGTACCGGAGCTTATAGATAGATAGATAATTCTATTAGCACATCTGATGGACTGCACAGAGAACTATAAACCCAGGTAAAATCGCAGGCTTTAACTAGTTTATAATAAAAGACAAGATCAATTTCAGAATTTAAGTAATTACTTTTCTAGAACTCTGTATTTTTACTTTAGTATTGTATTTTTTACTTTAGTGTTGTATTTTTTACTTTAGTGTTGTATTTTTACTTTACTATCAAGGCTTTTCAATTATAAATTTAGTTAGTGTTGTTTAATTGTATTAGATTTTTTGTATTTTTAAATTTCCAGCTACTGACTGTGCAACATAAATGTCAAAGAGCGGGGCGATAACTATAACAAGGGTAAACTGGCAGGTATGGGCTAGAAAAAAAAGAATACTCACTTTGGGTGTTTCTTTTCCTTTGACTTCCTTATCTTTATCTTCTTTCACATTACTATTGTTTCCTTTTGTTTCTTTTATATCTTTGGGTTCCTTATTCTCTTTGGTTACTACTGTCTTTTTCTCCACTTGCTTTTGTTTTTCTATTGATGGAGATTTTGTCGATACAGGAGTTTTCTTTTCTTCTACTGCTGCAGTTCTATAAGATCAGAAACATGAAAAAGAAGTAAAATTTATAGAATTTGTTCTGTTGTATATATCCCTTATTTTTCTTAGTTTAACGATTTCAAGTTACATTTCGAAAATTGTACACATTATTATTTTAGATGCAATAAAAGATGGCTAGATATTTCTACTGTTTTATTTTAGCTTAAAAAACATAATTTTTTTTTTACTGAATAACTGTAACAATCACAAAATTAACTAATTGTTCGTTTAAAAATATAACGTACCTCAATTTGGGTGTAGATGTGTGTATTTGTATTCGTTTGTTCCGCGTCGGTTCCACAGGCTTCGCGGGTGTTTTGGCCACTTCAGAACGAGTGTTTGTCTGGAATATATTTATACTGTTAAAATAATTTAAATCACATGAAAGATGGAACCAGATTTCTATGTGAATATAAAATATTAATTGGTTTTAACCATTAATAAAATATCCTTTTACTGCTAAAATAAATAGCAACTCCGACACAACAGAAACCTTTTCACTTTTTTCTAAGCAGCCTATCTAGTAGTCCAGTACAAGTTATTGTACAATAAAACTCACCCTTTTCAATTCTTGTAGTTCCTTTTCTAATAAACGTAATGATTTATCATTAGCTCCCGTGTTATTGCTCTCCACCTTAATAGTTTTCTTTTCAACAATTGGTTCACGTTTTTCTTCCGTAACTTTCTTTACAACGGCCGCACTCTGCAATAGAATTTAAATATACTATTTGGAGACAAAGTGATATGTGCAGAGCTGTAACTAAATAAATATTCTCCTTTTTGTTTAATAGGACATAACTTGGCCTCGAAAGCGGTATGTTGCCCACCAATAAGCTTGGCAACAGTCGGTGGGGGCTTAATGGGACAGACTTAACCATAACCGGACCTTACGGTGAAACAAAGCAAGCCAAGTGTCGTTTCGAATACATATTTTTGGTAAATACACAATCATAGACAGAAAAATCACAAACGCAGTTTATCCGTATTCTGGTACCCATAACACAAGCATATAAGCTTAGCTTGTCAAACAGTTCAACAATACTAATATGTAATCAATATCACCTAAATATTCATGAACATTCCGTCATCTTTTTTTTCGTCCTTTTTCTATGTATGATAAGTATGTATTTACAAAAGAAAAGTAGTATATGTAGTATACCCGTATCTGGTACCCATAATACAAGCATAGAAATATAGCTTACTTTGGGACCAGAGGACGTTGTGTGGAATGTCCTGAATATTTATCTATTTACTAGCTGACCCGGCAAACGTTGTTTTGCGCGTCAGCTAGTGAGGAGCGTGGGGAGGGGATTGAAAAATAGATGTTGGCCGATTCTCAGACCTGAATATGCATGTAAAATTTCATAAAGATCGGTCAAGCCGTTTCGGAGGAGTACGGTAACTAACACTGTGACACGTGAATTTTATATATAAGATTTATCTTGGTCCCTAGCTAAGCTTATATGCTTTTGTTATGGGTATCAGCATACAGATATACTACTACTTTTCTTCAAACCCGCGACCTCATGAACGGCAGTCCGTTACATGAACCACTCCACCACAAAGCCCATCTAATATAAGTCAAGGAGGGCTTAAGACTAATTGCACATAGGTCAAGTGCCGTATAGTAAAGATATAATCTTTTCTTTGTTTATATAATTACCTGATCATCATTATTACTAGGTGTTTTCGTCGCAGGCGCAATCTTAGTAATTACAGCTTCTCTTGGACTTTCTGTTGTAGTTTTCTCGGGAACAACTTTTATAGGCTCCTTATTGGCTATGTTGATCGGTTCTGACTCCGTATACGTTTCTACTTCACTCTCTGCAAAATAATAGATGTTTGTAAATTTATAAACACTGGTATTAAAAAGCTAGAGTTTGTTGAACGCACTAATCTAAGGAACTATTGGTCCGACTGGAAAAATTCTTTCAGTGTTGGATACTACATTTATTGATGAATGCTATATAACATCACGCTGCGACCAATAGGAGAGAAGAATGAAAACAAATTTTCTATATGGCACGCGTACGGAGTCGCAGGCAACAGCTAGTCATTTATGAATCAATAGTACTAAAGAGACATGCATAGTTATTTATTGGATAATTTCTTACCTTCCGAGTTAACATTGTCATTTTTATCTTCACCTTCATTTTGCACAGTTGGTAGCTGAAAATTTAAAAATACATAGAATTAAATACTATTAAACAATACTAATTAAGTTCATAATTGAAAATAGCTGTGATATTCTAAAGTAAGAATACAGAGTTCTAGGAAAGAAATTGCTTAAAAACTATATACTAGCTAATGGCCGCGATTTCACCCGCGTTTTTAGTTATTCCCCATTCCCGAATATACACAAAATCTTAACAAAGTATACAAAAAGCCATCCTCTTGAAACAATCGATCTATCCTGCGAAAGTTTGTAAGTATGGATGTATGTATGGATGTTTGTTACTCTTTCACGTAAAAACTACTGAATGGATTTGAATGAAACTTTACCACAATATAGCTTATACATCAGAATAACACATAGGCTACAAATTGGCTGGACCGATTTTGATGAAATTTTATTTTATACAGAATTGTATGGCAAAACAACGTTTGCCGGGGCAGCTAGTTTAAAAATAATCTACTTAGTTCAAAAACTAAAAAACAAGCTTGCAAATCCTAAATATTTTTTTAATTATTGCATTGCCGTAGATCAATCCGACTACTGTAAGTGGGTGAAAGTAAAATCACTTTCAAAGATCTACAATGGTAAGCTGTTACATCATGCTGGGGAAGAAATGTGGTAGTAACACATTCTTAAGCCGTCACCACCCGGCCATTTTACTATCATACTAACCATAAATCCGTCAGGTTTCTTAATTTCAACTACCATATGTCCATCTTCCTCTTTTACTGAAAACATAAAACAATATTCATGATCATTGGTTAATTCATTCATTTAGTCAAAATTAAATGCAAAATTGTTTTTTATTTTTTCAAATTGCTTATTCTTTGTAGCCCATAAATGTCCCATTGTCGGGCACGAGCCTTTTCCACTTTAGGAACATTTTCTTTACTAGTAAACCCTATGCCAACTAGTGACCATGGTGGCTGAAGTCTCCGAAAGATCAAGTTGTATATTATAAACAAAAATAAACACGTCTAAATCACTTAGTAGTCACTCGTAGTCTAAACACATTACTTAATGAATGGCCCATATTGTGGAAACACGAAATTATCTTCGGAATACGAGGTGGGCGACCCCTAACAAGGTGGATTAACGATATCATCAAATGTTAGCGTTCTATAGGGGAGACATCGCCAACACGTTTTATTTTCCGTCCATTGCCTAAAATGGATGGATAGATCGTGGGAACACAAGACTCACCATTAAATCCAGTATCATCTTCATCATCATCTGCTTCCATATCGTTGGAGGACTCATCTTGATCCATCTCCTAAAACAATAATTTGTCACAAAATAATAATAAATTACGTTCGCCATTCAAGGAGGCCATGATTAAAAATGTCACAGTTATTATGGAGGTTTTGATAAAGCAGTTTTTATTTTTGCTAACTGCTTTTGGACATTTGTGTATGGTGCTTTATAGTCTCTGCCTACATCCATGGGAAAAAGGCGTGATGGTATGATGAAGATGTTGATTTAAAAAGGCTTACGACGACGCGGATAAATATAGCGTGAATTTACTCTTAAAACGAACCAGCTTCTAAACTTAACCATATTTTTTCGTACAAATGAATTTCTACCATTAATGTTGCCGTAACTATCTAAGAAAAACACATTATAGCACGCTTAATACGACAGAACTAGAAACTAATAAAAAAAATATACACATACTCATATACACCATGAGTTATACCCGTCGATTTGGCTATGTTGTAAAAAACAATATGATTAAAATTATTTTGATTTAAGTCACTATTCTTTAAGCGTGTAGATTTTTTAAAAACCGTCACATGCGCACATAGACCTGGTCTGTTTATCAAAAGTAGATAGTTAAATAAAAATGGACATAAAATTAAAATACACAATCTTACCTCACTTTGTATCTCGTCAATATGGGCGAAAACCACATGATTATCAAGCTTCACCTTCGAAGTGAACACCAACTCGCAAAGATCGCACATGAACTCTGTACCTGAATGAAAATATACACATTCATTATATTATTCGAATCCGTATGAGTGGTAGGAAGAATATAAAATTTATCTAAGATACCTTGCATAGGGTTCAATGCTAAGCTTGGGCTTGATGTGGAAAATCTTGCGAATAAAATATTACATGCTTAAAATTTTAGTGACTTAACGCAAAAATAGAAGTAAACAGATCTGGGTTATGAATTCCAATTTCTCATGGTTCAGTAACTGTGGTAAGTTATTTGTAGCTCATTTGTGGAGTAATACCGTGACCATGGCCGTGTTTCGTACTTACATATTTTTGAGTTAGGTCACTATTTTTGTGTGTGCGTGTTACATATTATTAAAGATGAAGCCAGAAATTATTTATTTCATTTTTGTTATTTGTATGGGTACTTCGATCTCGCCTTTCTACAAACTCAAAGCAGGCGTGCCCCAGGGATCAATACTTGGACCAATTCTGTATGTATTATACACCTCAGACTTGCCAGAAGTAATAGGAATCACAACTGCCACCTATGCCGATGATACGGCAATACTCGCAAGATACAAAGACCCGGGTTTGGCCTCAGGAACCCTACAGAAAGGTTTAGACGAGATAAGTTGTTGGTTACAGAAATGGCGGATGAAAGCCAGTGCCAATAAATCTGTACAAGTAACATTCTCCTTGAGACGGGAAAACTGCCCTCCAGCCAGTCTCGACAACGAGATACTACCACAGAAGGATACAGTCAGATACCTGGGAATGACTCTAGATCGACGTGGAAAGAGCACATTAAAAACAAGAGAAATGAACTCAATATACGCTACAGGAGTCTGTATTGGGTACTAGGGCGAAACTCAAAACTCTCCACAGACAATAAACTACTGATTTATGAGAATATCCTTAAACCAAGTTGGATGTACGGAGTACAGTTGTGGGGTAGTGCTAGCGACTCAAACATCAACATAATACAGAGACTTCAAAACATTATTCTCAGAATAATATCAAACGTCCCCTGGTTCATTATTAATGTTGAAATACACAAAAATCTGGATGTTAAAACTGTGCGTGAAGAAATAGAATGTCACACAATGAGATACAAGAGATTCGCTAATCATCCCAATGAATTAGCAGTCTAGTTACTACAAGTCAGCAGCAGAACATGCTTAAAAAACGTGTCATACTCCAACCTTGACAATGAAGAGAACTAAATAAAGGAGAAGATGAAACAGATCTGTTTATAGTCAAAGGACAGATCGCATATAGAGCGAGAGAGAAAAAAATTTTTTTTGTTATTTTAGAACAATTAATAAATAAATTATGATTAATAAAATAAATAATGTCTGTGTGGTGACGGACTAAGAATACAAGTGTCACCACCCCATCTCCTCCCCAAGGTGCTGTAAAAGCCAGCTAAGGGATATTGCACAGAGATAACATCTTCTGTGAGAGACGGAAAACTCGAAAATAAACCCTGTGCCAACACGCCTGGTCAGCGCGGCACAGTAGACCATAATCCCTCCCAAAGTGGAGGAGGCCCGAGCCCAACAGTGTGACGTAAATGGGCTGGAGAGAGAGAGAGATATGAAGTATCTTAGGTATTATCTTATTGCATAATGTTAATAGTGGTTAATGTTCTTAAAATTAATGTGATAAGAAATTAATGCCTGGCAACAACAATTACTGGGTTTTGGTGTGATCATAATAATATAGTCTATATCAGGGCTGTCCAAACTATACACCTTCGCGGGCTAATTAAATTTCATACAAAAGCTGGAGGGCCAGAAAAATATTTTCAGTTGTCAAGTAAATAAAATACAGGGTAATTTTGTCTTTCTATGTTTATTGATTTTTCGTTAATTTATCTTTAACAATAGTATCGTAGTCTTTAAAATGCGTGTCGCGGGCCGCATGAAAACAAGCCGCGGGCCGCATGCGGCCCGCGGGCCTTTGTTTGCACAGCCCTGGTCTATGTAATTACATACACAGATTTAACAGATAGCGGATACGCGTTAAATCATGAAGACACGTTAATTTAGCTTGGCTAAATTATAATTTATAGATGAATAATGTTGTTAAAATGACATATACATATTTTGTACACACATAAGATAATAAAAAAAAATGTATTTAAGTGACTTCAAGCCGAGTGGCTGATGTAGCCATAGACACTCTAATCTGGTAAATCTGCGATTACATACAGATGTGGAGTCCATATAATAGTTTTTGCGTGTAAAACAACATTCTTACATCCATACATTACTTTATTTACAATATTAGTAGAAGAACATACCGTTAACATGTGATTTAATATGTGCAGTGACAGCATCAACATCTTCGAACTTCTCCTGACACAGTGGACATATAAGGTTCTGTGTGGCGTGTATCGCCGAGTGATATATAAGTTCATCTTGCGTTGTAAATGAGTCTTCACATTGTTCACAACGGTAGCTATCTAGTGTCTCACCGAATGGACCCCGACTGCCACGGTTTATGTCACCATGTTTCACTCGAAGATGTCTGTTGAAATTTAAATTCGTTAGTTATCTAGCTGTGTAGTGTGGACTGTAAAATGTGCCAGGCCTCGTGGTATAGCAGTTCATGTAACAGACTGCCGTTTACGATGTCGCGGGTTCGATACCCGCACAGAACAATTATTAGTGTGATATTATGTCATACAAATGTTTGGTGTTTTCTATGCATTTTTTTTACAAAAGAAAAGTAGTATATGTAGTATAAACATATTCTGGTACCCATAACACGAGCTTATAAGCTTTGATTGGGACTAGAGAGCGTTGTGTGAAATGTCCATGAATATTCATTTATTTTTACTAAATATTTATTTTCAACGCGTAAAAAGTGATTCTATATGAGTAAATAAGGCGCGCAAGTGTGCGAAAATCTTATTTAAATTTTCAGTTAACGCGGTTTAAAAGTTCTAGATGAAACCAAAACTCGACACAAACGTCTAGGTAACCATTTCAGTTTTTTGATAATCCCATCGGAACACTGCATTTTTTTCAGGATTAAAGGTATTTGAAATATTAAGCAAATAAGCTTAGGAATAACGTAAATATTTAAAGTAGTTTTTTGTCCCAACTGTGCTTAACAGTGGGACATTAATAATAAATAAATAATATAATAAATATTCACGGACATTTCACACAACGTCCTCTGGTCCCAAGCTAAGCTTATATGCTTATGTTATGGGTACCAGAATACGGATACAATACATATACTACTTTTCTTTTGTAAATACATACTTATAATACATAGAAAACACCCAGACGCAGTACAAACATTTGTATGAAATTTATGGATATCACACAAATTATTGTTCTGACCGGGAATCGAACCTGAGACCTCGTGATCGGCAGTCCATTACATAAACCACTCCACCACGAAGCCCGTCTTTTTCATTAATGGTCTGAGAGTGAGTAGTAAGTGTTATATTTACCTTGTATAATGATGTGACTTTAGAAAGCTTTTGTCGCAATGTTTACAGGGATATGCGCGATCACCTGCGTGTGACCGAACGTGTCTCGTCAATTTTGATACTGATGAAAATCCTAGAAATTAAAAAAAAAAAAATTAAATAACGATATAAACATTTATTAAAAATATTTTAAACACATTAAACAAACGCACTATAACTAAAAACTATATATTACTTCTTTATAATAAAGAATCTTGTATCATATTAAAAGTGATATTCAAACTTATCTAAAATACTTTTTAAGTCTTAAATAAATTTAAGTTTTAATTAAAATTTATTTTATATTAAATTATCACTTTTAACATACAAACTCAGGCCTAACTTTTGAGTCTTTTGTAACATAAACTTAGCAAGTAATGAACTATTTGTTAAGTTTATGTTTCATTACAATAAATTTATAAAAAAACGCATGTTCATAGCTTATTATGACAATATAAGTGTATGATATAATGTATGTATGTATGTCATATTGTCTATAGACTCACGCTCCGGACAGTATACACAAGCTAACGTTTCTTCCTTGTCATGTACATTTGTTTTATGTCTTTGTAGCGTCGATTTTTCATGGAATCTGTTGAATATAAAATATGTTTAAATCCCACATAAATATAGCATATTATTAAACACAAAAAAGTAGTTGTTGCCCGCAACCTCGTACGCGTGGAATTTAAAAACCAGTCTATTTATTTAAAAAAACCGCATCTAAATCTTTTGCGCAGTTTTGAAAATATAAGCTTACATAGGGACATATACACAATCATCACTTTGTTTTATAATAAGTAAAGATTTATAAAAAAATATTAGTTCATATTTAACTCTAAACGGATGTTCATTCACTTAGACAAACTAGTATTACTATTTTGAGTATACCAACAGGTCTTTATCAAATATACCGTTAGGTCGGCGGCACACAAACAGTGACGTAATTCTATTAATATGTATATGTGTAATATGTAATATGTATATGTGGCAATTTTTTTATTTTTTCGTTTGTACGTTACCAATATTGGATTAAAGAAAATCGGGCTGCATATTGTTTTCCTGGGATACAGGTACTACCTAGTCCAGGAGACCAAGTGAAATGTAATATTATGTAAAAACATTGGTTGATAGTAATAAAGAATTTATTTATTGCCATCGTAACCTAAGGTCCAGTCCACATGGCGTGTTACGTCAGCGTTGCGGCGACGTAGAGCTAACACCGAGTCGTTTTAAGTATTAATATTCATAGCGTACACAATGCTGCTGCGACGCGAGGTCTATACGACCTCGGAATCAAACACGCCGTGTGGAGTAAGAGATTTATTGCAATAAGTTCAATATCGCACCTTTTATGGCACACATCGCAAGCGTATCGCTTCTCCTTTGCCATAGCATGTTTCTCCTGATGTATTTCCAATTCATCTTGTGATAAGAATGTAGCTGGACATGAAGGACAAGGCAATTGGGCCAACTCTGCGTGCATCAACTGTAAATTTTGGCTATGTAGCGATATTATCAATACATTGTATTATCATCATGTCAGTCTATTGCAGCCAGTGGGCTGCAATAGTCCAGCAGTGGCTGGACAAAGGTGTCAATTCACAATACATAAGTAACATACGATACATAGATTCATTTGCTACCCGGTCATACATATTGTTTGTGTTGTTGAATTATTTCCCAAAAATCCATCCCAAGCTACGCTTGATCAACCAGATCTATAGATGTTATCCCGGGATAAATTGTTGCCTATACTTTAAGTTAGATAAAATAAATAAATAAATATTTATGGAAATTTCACACAATGTCCTCTGTTCCCAAGCAAGCCAGCTTGTGCTTGTGTTATGGGTACCAAAATACGGATATAATACATAAACTACTTTTCTTTTGTAAATACATACTTATAATACATAGAAAACACCCAGACGCAGTACAAACATTTGTACGACATTTATGGATATCACACAAATGATTGTCCCAAGCGGGAATCGAACCCGCGGCCTCGTGAACGGTCCATTACATAAACCACTCTACCACGAAGCCCCTCGATTTCGTTCACTTAGACAAACTAGTATTACTATTTTGAGTATACCAACAGGTCTTTATCAAATATACCGTCAGGTCGGTAATACATAAACTACTTTTCTTTTGTAAATACATACTTATAATACATAGAAAACACCCAGACGCAGTACAAACGTTTGTACGACATTTATGGATATCACACAAATGATTGTCCCAAGCGGGAATCGAACCTGCGACCTCGTGAACGGCAGTCCATTACATAAACCTCTCCACCACGAAGCCCGTCGATGAACACAGAAAACGGTATTCAATTCCATGCAGTAATATTGGCGTGATGCGCGTACACGAACGGACATATAGACAGACAAAAATTCTATAAACCTTTTGGCCTTTATTACGACAATACAGACCGTTTTTTCAATATCTTCAAAGTACAGATATTGACATTTTAGATTTTTATTTTATATATATCTATAGCCTGTTCTTGTAAGTATAGATTTCACTTTTGTAAAGACTATATTGACAAGGTTTAAAAATATGTTAGACATTATAAAGAAAAGTATTGATTTAAAGAATTTAATTACCTTTTCATGTCTCTTTAACAAAATATGACGCTTAAACTTCTTATCACAAGCCACACATTGAAATATAATCTCTTCAGACGAATGTCGTAACTGATGCACCACCAAATCATTATTGTTAAAGAATTTACTGGAAAAAGTATAAAACACTAAACTTTCTTGATATGAATAAATAAATAAGAAATATAAAATTTCTTGATAGCTAACTACAGTAAAATTAATTTGCTACTGTTATTCTTAATAAATGTATTGCAGAAAAAATTATCACCAGGGGGCGGGACATGAACCGACCAAATACTGTTCCGTTGCTGACCAACTGAGCTATCATGTGCCTACAAGAGTAAACCAATTTCTCTACAATATTTTTTTATTGAGTCTGAATCGCATCAATGTACAACGCCATCTATCGAGAACAGATCGGTCGATCGCTGTATCTCTGAAACAGTGATAGCTAGAGAACCGAAAAATTCACAGTATATCAGTTGATGTCAACAAATATCATCATTCTTCTACTCTTATCCCATTATTTAGGGTTAGGAATATGATGATACCGATGTTTTAATAGTAGAGAGGTAAGTATAAGTAGAATATAACTTACGCATCACACTGGTCACACTGTACATTCCTCTGTCTATGCTTCACCTTCTTATGTAAATCAAGTAACTGTTGCAATGGGTATGTACAATCACACTCGTCACATGCCCAACAACCATCTCTTATACCGATCGGACATACTGGTTTAATAACTGTTGTTCTGTCTTGTTCATTATCATATTGCTCCTCCAATAGACTTTGTGTGTTTGTATCGACAGTGGATTGATTTTGGCTATCCTCCTCTTCTGAATCTGTACCATAACGAACTACCAATAATACTATATGTACTAGAAATATTTATTCTACTAATATAATAACTAGGAAAGCTTGTAAGAATGTATGGATAAATATAACCATATTTTATACTGTTTTATGCAAAAGCTACTGGTTTTTTTTTTTTGTATATCTGCTATCAGTCCATGAACTTTAATCTGATCTGTTCAGTGAGATTGGGCAAATAGGCGAGTCAAGACCAATGTCATGACTTTCCGTAGTAAAGGCACTTTTTAGTCTTATTTACTGGATTAAAGCTACTGAATGGATTTTAATGAAACTTTGAAAAGCAGTATGTTTGGATCGTACGGTGGTCTATAGTCTCTGGATATACCCATAGAAAAAGGCATGATGTTATTATGAAACTTTACAGCTGTATAGCATAAAGTACAAAAAAGCTATAGGCTATATAATCAGGCTAAAAACTAAGGAGCGGGAAGACTATAGACACGCTAATGATATAATGAAATATTATATTGAGTATTTTTTTGTATGACTTTAAATGTGTGACTGTAAAAGTTTCTTATATAAAACAACTAATAATTATACTTTTGTTTAGTCTAGTTGACTTTCCTAGTACATTAAAACTTTTTTTTTTAATATTTACGGACATTTCACACAACGTCCTCTAGTCCCAAGCTAAGCTTATTATGCTTGTGTTATGGGTACCAGAATACGGATAGAATACATGAACTAGTTTTCTTTTGTAAATACATACTTATTATAATACATAGAAACACCCAGAGCAAGTCCAAACATTTGTATGACAATTAGAAAAATCACACAAATGATTGTCCCGAGCGGAAATCGAACCCGCGACCTCTTGATCGGCAGTTCATTCCATAAACCACTCAACCACGAGGCTTTCAGTGCTAAATAACAAAAAAAAAATTAAACTACATTCATAACCACTTGCTAAATAAAATACCTAGCTCACTTTACAAGATACAACACAAACATTAAATAAACATAAAATAACTATTACAAAATGTAATATCTCACCATGTCATGCTTGTTCACATAAAAAATATCACAAATAACATATAATCGCAAATTAATCGCGATAAAATTACTAAAAATATCACTATTCACAATTAAGTTCGATTATGTATTTTTTAATATGTATACTGACACATGCTTTTGTTGAACTTAATAATACCAAAAATAATAATAACATATTTCTTACCTATTTGTTCAGCAAACTGCATAGGCAATGACGACAAATAAAAACTGAAAAATCACTAAGTACATAATTGTCACTTTTCATTTAAAAATATATCCTTATTATAGTATAACTAGCTGTCCCGGCAAACGTTGTTTTGCCATAGGTACTAAAAAAAAAGGTTTCAAAAATAGATGTTGGCCGATTCTCAGACCTACTGAATACGCATGTAAAATTTCATAAAAATCGGTCAAGCCGTTTCGAAGGAATACGGTAACTAACACTGTGACACGTGAATTTTATATATAAGATATATGTTTAAATGAATAGTGTAATATGCAAAAAAAAAAAAATTACAATAACATGCACACAAACAAATAAACTTAAAAAAAATACGATAAGCTATGAACACACGCAATTCTCATAAATTTATATGTACCTAGAGCCCAAATCAGCTCAATATAGCGTCACATAATAATGTATTAACTACTGGCATAGTAATTTTGTTACCTTTGCTTGGTTGACTTTTTAATGGTGACTTGCTGTCAGCTGTTACGACTTTAACCCGAGCACTTTTCTCACCTTCTGCAGATCCATCTCCAATCTAGAAAAAAAACAGCTGTGTGAGTTAAAGATGCTTATCTGGCTTTTAGAAAAACTAAAACATTGTTTTTAAATTAATTCATAGTAACAATATCTATAATAGAAATATTGTGTTACCGACTAACACTCACTGTTTTGGGATTGATGATGTCGACCCAGGTTTCCAGCATATCTGATGCTCATCTTTAGGACATCATCAATTCCTAAACAGTGAGTGCTAGCCGGTAACATAATATTTCTAATATGACTCAAGATCACGATTTAATATGAAAATATCTATACAAATATTATGAAGCTAAAGAGTTTGTTTGTTTGAATTCGCTAATCAAAGGAACCGCTGGTCCAATTTGAAAAGTTGTTTTAGTGTTAGATAGTAAATTTAAGGAAGGCTTTAACAACGATTAAATAGTAGAAAGCATCTGTGAAAAACGTTGCAAAAATGTGTTTTCCATAAATTATAAGTATGTATTTACAAAAGAAAAGTAGTTTTTTTTTTTTCACACAACGTCCTCTGGTCCCAAGCTAAGCTTATATGCTTGTGTTATGGGTACCAGAATATGGATATAATACATAAACTACTTTTCTTTTGTAAATACATACTTACAATACATCGAAACACCCAGACGTAGTACAAACATTTGTGTGACATTTATGGATATCACACAAATGATTGTCCCAAGCGGGAATCGAACCCGCGACCTTGTGAACGGCAGTCCATTACATGAACCACTACGCCACGAAGCCCGTCATAGTTTATATGTAGTCTATCCGTATTCTGGTACCCTTAACACAAGTATATATAAGCTCAGCTTGGGATCAAAGGACATTGTGTGAAATGTCCGTTTATATTTAATTATTTTGTTTGCAAAAACGGGGAAAATTTTCCAAATTTCATGTGGACATCTTTGTATGTATAGAATTTACCCTTGCATTACCTTAACATTGTAAACATTTTCACCATCATCTTCTTCACTGTCAAAATCTTGGGTGGTCACTTGAATGGTGGCACCACCCTCCACTATTGCCTTCATTATAGGCTTTTCTGGTGCAGATCTAGATGTTGCCTTGTATAACTAAAATAAAATTGTAATAGTTTAGCTTTTGTTAAATCAAAATATAGTGGAGAAAATTATCACAATGAGTGAAATTTTTATAAATTTGAAGTTTATTAATTTATTTTATTAATTTAATAATAATTTTAATTAATATTTATTTATTTTATAAATTATCATAGTTTAGCATTTTATAGGAAAACAAATTAATACATACATAGATCTTAATTAAAAATCTCAAATGTTTTAGTAATTATTCCATTGTCTACTGCTTCTAATTGACTGTATGCTAAATAGTTTCATTGTTTGTTATTATAAGGTTTTTATTATTACATTGCAATCACACTAGCAGCTTTATGCTGATGCGTGTGTATCACGAAGATTTAAGGAATTTGTCTAGTCTATTCTTGAAACAGTTAAAGGTGCCTTAAAAAAAGCAAAAAAAAAAATTTTCCATTTGTAAAGTTTACCAGGACAGTTAGTTAAATATTTTCACTAATAACATTGATTTGTTTCTTTCTTACATCTGTCTATTCTTATCCTCGATACCACCAACAGTTGTTTCAAAGATACTAACACCCGTATTCACAAACAATATTTACTTAAGTAAGTACTTAAGTGTTGATGCACTGTGCAAAGGGTTACACTTCTCAGTGCGTTAGGTTCATCGAGTCTTTGTATTCATAGCCAAAACTTATCTATGCATTCAGTTTAACAAACGCATAGTGCGCGTCACCACTTACGTATTGTTTGTGAAATGATTTTGCTACCCCTGTGCGTCCATGCCTACTATGAGATCTCACAGTAACGTTTGTGAATACAGCTGTAAGCCTTGTATAATAAATATATCTTAATTTAAAATGATGTAACTTACTTTTAGAAGAGATGATGGCCATGCTACAGAATTTAAATCAGTACCAGACTGAATAAATTCTAATACATTTTCATCCGCTTGTCTGCATAGCTGCTTAAAGTCATAACTCATTTCCATAAACAATTTGCAGCGACTGCAGATATATGAAGGCATTCTATCTGAAGGGAATACCTGTTACATAGCAGCAAAATTAAATTAATTGCTTACATTTTTGTTGAAATATTATAAAAATACAGCAAGTTGTTTAAACCTAATTCATTTTTCCCAGTAGATGGCGCTATTCAGAATGTGGACCCAGGCTCTGGTAGTGTTAATTTACGTAATAATATCAAAATCAAATCTCAAATATATTTGTCCGCAGTATTATCTTTATTTTATTAGAATTTTAAGCATATTTGCATGATTTTAAATTTCTATGCCACTGTAAACAAACGTTGTTGTTACCATAATTCGGCGCCATTATGACAATCATACACCAATACCTTATTTATCATAGTACTATGAGTATGCAATACATTAGCAAATTGGTATTTAAAATAATAACTTTTTAGTTTTATGAATTTACCTCTATAGACACGCATGATAATATTTTTAATGACAGAGGAACAGAATTTTTTGGCGCTCGTCTTCTCTCATACAAAGTGGTAAGCGTTTCATCTTGTGTTAAACAAAAACGACAAAGTTTTAAAGCACTTAAAGTTTCTTTTCTTTTCTCCATTTTAACGAAGGAGAATAATAATTCCACACAACACTAGAAAATTAAATATTTTCACTCCATAACCTCTTTTCCAATAAACGATTAGTAAAGAAAGCCAAGTTACTGCTACACTAGCGCCACTAAGGAATATACTAGCGCCACCAATATCAAATATCGTGATAGAAATGTGTTTAGTGACGAGTAATGGTGGCCTCTATTGAAATAACCGTTAAGTATCAAAATATTTATGATAACTATTTTTCAAGCTACAAAAATATAGTTGATAAATGTCTGTCTACTAATTAAAAATACAAAAGACATAAAAATAACACGTGTGGCACTCGGGGACTCCCGGGGTAAAGCCATAGCTTTTTGTGCCATAGCGCAGCATTTTTTATCAACATAAGCATTTATAATTATTTATTTATTTTATTTAAGCAAGAATCTAAATACCATAAACTAAACTAAGATTAATAATCCTTATTTAATGATGCTTACACCTGTCCATTGTTTATGGTAATAATGACAAAATAGCGATTGTCAATCAAATGTCAATCTGTTTTAATAGACCAAGATCCGAGGGGTAAAGCCTTTGACTTATTTTGTCAACAATGAAATATATTGGATAAGGTAGTCTTTGTATGTACATAACATTATTGTAAAAATACTCGCAACTCTGTCCCGCCGGTCGTAAGTAATACAAAACATTATTACGTCAATTTGAAGGCTTAAAAATCAAAAAGTTTGTGATATTTTTACCAAACTTTAGCATACAGTTGCGGAAAAACGGCCGACGGCACAGAGCTGCAGTTATTTTTACAATGATGCAGCGTACAAATACAACCTTGTCCAATACATTTCATCGCTGAGAAAATAAGTCAAATGATTCACCCCTAGGATCTTGGTCTACACTTTTAGCTCTGACATTATTTTACATCAATAAAATCTAAAATACGCTGTTATCTGACATTTAGGACATTTAGGATATATGTTGTCGATTCAAAATCCTTATCCTTTCTGGATTTGGTCTCCGCGCTCAAGGCCCACGATAGAAGCTATGCAATAGCTTAAAAATGAATTCATTTCAGCTCTATTATCATTAATTATCAAACTTGGCCATAGAATTGAGCTTACGGCATCGAATGACCGAACAACTATCTCAATTCATTAGTTAATATTACTAATGTTATTATTGAAAATGTGCATGTGGACAGAATAAAAAAAATCTGTCAAAAGTATGCCAAAAATTTGCAAATAACTTAAGATGTAAAAATAATTGAACAGTAGCAGTTATTGGTGAACTGTTATTACAGCGCTGTTATAGCCACCTTTACTGCCGCGTAAGGACGCTATGTTATAGCGCCGTAAGCGGTGAGTTGCTGAACTTCTTCTAGTTTATTCTATTACACACGAGATGGCATCTTTTTTGAACTGATCCATTTTCATTCATAGATAGCAAGCAAGCAAGTTAGCAACCGACGAAACAAGTCTTATTATTGGACAAACAGAAAGAAATTGTACAAATCGTATATCATCACCAATTAAGGCCATTGCAGTCCACAGCTAGACATAAACCTAATTCAATTCAAAAACTACTAAATGTATACAGTAGCTGTCTAGTTTATAGATCAGAATAACACATAATTATAACGCTAATATCTTAGGAGAGGGGTAGTAACTATAAAAGAGGATGAAATCGCGCTCTATTGAAAGTTTAAGTCACCTTTAAACAATGCTGCCTGTAGACCATAATCCTTTCAAAATGGAGGAGGCCCGTGCCCAACAGTAGAACGTAAATGGGCTGGAGAGCGCCCTGGGCCAACTTGAGGCCCTGGGCACATAAGGAATGTTAGGATATACGCTCCGCTATGACCTATTAGGCCCTGTGCATGTGCCCACATTGCCCAGTGGATAAGACGGACCCTGTCTCTAAAAGTATTTCCGGAAGATGGTTATCTTTTTATTACGTATGTGTTAAGCCTATATTCTCGTACTTTAGTTTATTTATTGGCTAATAATAAAATGTTTAGATTAACTTAGAGTATAGTAATAAATTGATGTCAACAATTACAAAATAACAATCGGAATAGGATATATGATAAGATTTGACATCACTTATATTATTTGTACGATATCTATTAATTATGTAAATACGATTATTTTCTTATCAAACGTATGTGGGATTTCACAAGGGTTATACAAGTTTATATCTTGTGTCTCAATAAATGAGTGCTGTGTATTAAAAAAATTTTTCATTGTGAAATTGTTAATGAAGAAATTAAAAATGAACGAAAGTCCACCAGTTTTTAGAAATAATGCAGGATCCCCGTGAGTATTTTTAATCATAATAATAAATATTTTCTTGTCGTTTGATATTAAATAAAATAAAGATTCTTTTTTATATACCTGGCTTCTTGTGTGGTGTTAGTCGCCAACTCCTCGGAAACGACTCCAAAGATTTTTAAATCTCAGACTTACGGAACATAAGCACAAAACTTTTATTCAGTAGGTCTGTGACTGACGTGAAGTAAATTTTTTGCATTCTTTGTCTTATGAGTGGCAATGATCAGAATTACACACAATTGAAATGAAGGGAACAAATAGTAATTTAACAAGAATATGAGAAATCGAGACGTTGAAAACCACAAGACAATAAAGGCTTTCGAAGATTTCATATTCTTATGAAATTCGATTCCTAGAATACAAAAGTAACTAAGTTTTTTGATACTGATTCGATTTTGAATATTTTGGTAAATATGTACCTAGATGTGGTATGTAAAACTAATAATTTTATAACCAAAACCCTAGTAAAAGGTAAAAATAACTTAGCAGGATATAAATAAATAAATATTCACGGACATTACACACAACGTCCTCTGGTCCCAAGCTAAGCTTATATGCTTGTGTTATGGGTACCAGAATACGGATAGAATACATATACTACTTTTCTTTTGTAAATACATACTTATAATACATAGAAACACCCAGACGCAGTACAAACATTTGTATGACAATTAGAAAAATCACACAAATGATTGTCCCGAGCGGGAATCGAACCCGCGACCTCTTGATCGGCAGTCCGTTACATGAACCACTAGACCACGAGGCTCGTCAAATATATATAAATCGTGTATCTCGTCAAATATAAATATGAAAAATATCTTTTTGTTTCGATATCTATTAGGTATATCTTTGATAAATATTATTCTATTCGTAGTCTATGTTGCAAAGACAAATACATACTTAACATAATAAGTCCGCGAGATATAGGTGAGTCAATGATATTATAATGAGGTGAGTACATAAATAAGATTAGGTTGCAGTTGCTAAGTCACACATGTGGTCCGTTTGTACGTAAACCAATGAAATTAAACCTTGTGGACGGAGTTAAAATTAATTTATTTATTATAGGTACTTTTTAACTCGGGCCAAAATTAGAAATAAATACACGAATCTAAATCTGTAAGAAGTAGTTTTATTTAAACAAATTAGTCGCGCAAGTGTTAGAAAATATTATTTATTAAACCTATTTTGGACAAATTTATTTTCATACCTACTATAACTATACTATACCTACCTTAAGTAGTGTAGAATAATCGAATTAGCCTCTGATCAGGTACGTGTAATATCGCACATGCGCACGCATCTATTTTATTGTTAAGTTCAGTCATTAAGAGGATACCAAGGATACCAGATAGCTTCGTGCATTTTTCTATGTACGAAGTTTTCATTGTTTCTTTAGATTGAATGGCTAGAGCTCTAATTTTTAAGTATATGTTTTTTCAATATATGATCTAGGATCGCATGAAATCAGAAACGCGATTGAAAAAAGTTTTCTCGATAGAAAATCTTGGCGAAACAACCTCTCAAATTTTTTATTTTTTTCATTTGTCGGTCTATTATCGCGTATTAACTAATGAAATAACTTTAAAAACATAGGTAACTATTATGTATAGAAACACGTGGATCAGAATTAAAATATATTTAGTAGATTTTGAGTAAATAGGAAAAGTATCCCTAATTCTTCATTTTCTGTGCCTACTGGCTGTGTTAATATGTACGTGTCGGCGATGATATACGATAATATTGATGTAGGCCCTTAACTGAACTAGGTATATGTTAATAAGAACTAAATGGTAGTTAATGACTAACCATGCGCTACCTATCTAGTTTCCAACGTTTATGGACACTGCCAGCTAAAATTTGAAGTAAGAGTGGAAATGTGAAAAAATGAGAATCGAACTATGTGTTTTTTCTCCAAGACTTCTTAGGACGATTTATGATATTTTTGGGTACTTCGAGAAGCGTTTTAACAAACTCCATCATACGCGCGATTCATACAAATAAACGAAGGTCCGGGAGTCACGGATTATTATTAGTTTTTGTTATTAATAGTTCTTCCTTAGTCGTCGTGAAATTTTTGTGAAAAGGGGCTGATATAAGTTTTTGCTTCTCATATAAACAATTTTTACACATACTAGTTCTATGATATTCAGATACTCAACCAATCAACTCAATAGTGTATTATTATTTCCAGCTGGCGAAGAAATTATTTTCTGAATATTGTAAATGATATATTGAGAACTTCTGAACCTGTATTAGATTCACTACCAGCAGCAAGAAATAGAAAAAGAAATTCTACTCCCTCAGAGTCGGCAGCTCCTCCACCCAGCAGTGCCGTAAGTTTAAATTAATTAATACAAATAAGTGTACCCATCCCCATGGACGAAAAAGGCGTGATATTATGAAGATGAATAAAAACTTAAAATAATCATGATTCAACTAGTAATCCACGCCATGCCGTAGCTATCTTGCTACAGCCATAGTTATTACTTGATAACTTACTTTGATCTTTTCATTTACTATCACGAAATATGATTCATAATAACTAATCACATTATGTTTTAGACAAGAAGAGAAACTAGAAGAGAGTCAGACAGCAAGTCAATAAAGTCCAAAAGTAAAAATAAAACATTCGTGAGCATCGTACTAGTTGAAGGTAAAGGTCTACCAGAGGTACCTAATGATGGACTGTCACACGGAATTCATTGCAAGTTTAGGTAAGTAGGTACGTTTGTAAGCTAGGAACGTTCTTTGCAACAAAAAAAGAGAGAGACTCTGGCAGGTTCTCTCTCTTTTTTTAAAGGTCCTAGGTGCTTACCTATGAGTAGATTATCGGTTATCGTTTCGTAATGGCGTCGGGGCTAGGAGCCCTAATAATCATACAAGGTTCTGGGAATATGTCCAGTGTGCGCCGTGGAGCAAACTAGCTTGAAACCCCTACGAGTATGGCACAGAAAGCTGAAGATTCACCTCCTCTAGAGCTAATCGCCGTTTAATAGTTCAACCCTAAGAGGCTTAGAGCTCTTAGAATACTTATAGAAAGTCGTCTTATCCCATATTGCATACGCGCATGCTCTGTTTAAATAAAAACGGGTTATAAGCGGACGAAACAGGGAGCAAATGGCTAAATGTACCTAAATAAAATACATGTAATGGATCCGTTTAACATTAATAAATACACAAAAAGTGCACGCCTATTAAGGAAATATTAATAAATATATAATCTGAAAGATAGTAAAAGATTACATGTGTGATAGCATAGCAACTTGTTATGTTACGCATTATAGAAGCGCTGCTATTTGAGGTTACTTTTTAGCTAATGCCCGCAATTTTTCCCGCATTTCTATTTCTTGAGCCTCCCCCACTACCTCGACCAATATAAACCAAACCTTAACAAATTATATAAACAACTATCATGATGAACCACTCTTTAAAAAAAAACGCATAAAAATCCGTTGCGTAGTTAAGAGGATACCAAAATAGCTTCGTGCATTTTTCTACGTACGAAGTTTTCATTGTTTCTTTAGATTGAATGGCTAGAGCTCTAATTTTTAAGTATATGTTTTTTCAATATATGATCTAGGATCGCATAAACTCAGAAACGCGATTGAAAAAAGTTTTCTCGATAGAAAATCTTAGCGAAACAACCTCTCTAATTTTTTATTTTTTTCATTTGTCGGTCTATTATCGCGTATTAACTAATGAAATAACTTTAAAAACACAAGTAACTATTATATATAGAAACACGTAAATCAGAATTAAAATATATTTAGTAGATTTTGAGTAAATAGGAAAAGTATCCCTAATTCTTCATTTTCTGTGCCTACTGGCTGTGTTAATATGTACGTGTCGGCGATGATATACGATAATATTGATGTAGGCCCTTAAGCTGTAAGTTCACTTATGGACATACATACAAAAAGAAGGACTTACTGCCGCACTCAGAGACATTTAATGGTTACTTAAGGAGCTCTTTAGTATTGATTTAAAAAAGTTCACTCTCAGAGTCAGATAACGGTTTATTAGGGTCCCTTAATCTGCCGCACTCAGAGACATTTAATGGTTACTTAAGGAGCTCTTTAGTATTGATTTAAAAAAGTTTTAACTTAACTTTTACTTTTTTAAATCAATACTAAAGAGCTCCCTAAGTAACCATTAAATGTCTCTGAGTACGGCAGTTAGTTTCATAGTTAGTAAAGACAACGTAAATAAACCCACGTGTACCCAATCTGTAATCAAAACAGAATTGAAAGACATTTGAAACGATAAATTTTGATTCATACCAGGGCCCTGAGTCGGGTATTTCAACGGTGTCACAACTGTACCATTATTGTACCATTATGGTGCAATAGTCAAGTTTTTGGTAGTCTACTATTAATGTGTCGTCATAACGACTTCATCATTGTCTTACAATTGTCAAAGTGACATAAATTGCTAGTCTCGTACACAACTGCTTCACAATTGCAATTCAATGACTGAAATGTTTCGGTAGTCTGCTATTTTGAATTTGACAGTAATATTTTTAAATTGTCCTGTGTCGACAGATTGCCATAAATAAAAAATAGATAGATAGAAATATTAGAAATTGTTCTTTGTAATTTATTGCAATTTACTAATCTCCTAAACTTCACATTGCTTTTTATACTAATAAATAGTATGTACAAATATATTTAAACGAAGTCTAGCATGATTAAATGTTTAAATTTATTAGTAGTTTTTCGAAAATCACTTCAACTAACGCATTTTTTAAAAACGGCAACACATACATACCATTCTAACACAATCCATAGATAAAAGAGACCGAAAATTCAATGCATAGATAAAAGAGATCGACAATTCTATTACCATTGAAAGACCGTTATGACGGCATATAGCAGACTACGGATATTTGGCTTCAATTGCAACGGTATCGTGCCGGTATTGTGCCGGTATGACAATTGTTCCAAAATAGTGGACTTGAGCACCTGTTTATCAAGTTGGTCCTTATTAATATTGAGATAAATAGCTTATGATTGTTGGCCTATTGCTAATGTGAGATGTAGATCGTTCAGACCCGCGGTTTTATTTGCTTTGGAATAAATCTTTCCCGACAACTTGATGTCTATAATATTTTACAGTAAATTTGGTTACAATGACTGTATTTCTTGATTGTACTATCAATCAACTAAGAAAATAATGCAGATACTTCATAACATTAAAAACGTATAGATATTTTTGACGAAATTTTATTCTATATTCAAGACGATTAAAAATCTTTCATTCCCTGTTATCCTGGTAAACTCTACGTTAAAATGCCTTTAACGCGTGCCCAAGACCCCAAATTCGTCACTTCAAGGTTAAGTCTACCTAATGTTGATATAGTTAATTGGAACTTTGTGTACTCGATATTTCCTACTTATACATAATTGTAGGTTATCTACAGGTCATGTTCTTTGATAAGTGTGACATGTAGACCTTGTGGTTACAGGTTAGGAAATCAAACATACAGATCTAAGTCCGTGAATAACACGCGACAACCACAATGGCGAGAAAGATTCAAATTAAATGGTGACAGTGATGAATTACTTCATATATCACTATGGGACAAAGGAAGACAGAAGAACTTCATGGGAAGGTATGAAGATATTATCTTGGCTTTTGTAAAACTATACTACTAAGAATTTACTTGTTTTTTGTCTTTGAATTCTATGACACATAGTCATAGACTCAGGTGCTCAAGTCCACTATTTTGGAACAATTGTCATACCGGCACAATACCGGCACGATACCGTTGCAATTGAAGTCAAATATCCGTAGTCTGCTATATGCCGTCATAACGGTCTTTCAATGGTAATAGAATTGTCGATCTCTTTTATCTATGCATTGAATTTTCGGTCTCTTTTATCTATGGATTGTGTTAGAATGGTATGTATGTGTTGCCGTTTTTAAAAAATGCGTTAGTTGAAGTGATTTTCGAAAAACTACTAATAAATTTAAACATTTAATCATGCTAGACTTCGTTTAAATATATTTGTACATACTATTTATTAGTATAAAAAGCAATGTGAAGTTTAGGAGATTAGTAAATTGCAATAAATTACAAAGAACAATTTCTAATAGTTCTATCTATCTATTTTTTATTTATGGCAATCTGTCGACACAGGACAATTTAAAAATATTACTGTCAAATTCAAAATAGCAGACTACCGAAACATTTCAGTCATTGAATTGCAATTGTGAAGCAGTTGTGTACGAGACTAGCAATTTATGTCACTTTGACAATTGTAAGACAATGATGAAGTCGTTATGACGACACATTAATAGTAGACTACCAAAAACTTTACTATTGCACCATAATGGTACAATAATGGTACAGTTGTGACACCGTTGAAATACCCGACTCAGGGCCCAGGTGAACAAGTATAACATAATATTATTATTCTTTTTTTGAAAAAACGCGTTTTTCAATATTCCATTGTTTGTTTCGAGTTTGTAAGCCTTATTTTGTGTGGTGCCAGATTAAGAATCCAAGTATCACCACCCCAATATCTCCCTACAGTACAGAAAACATCTTCAGTGAGAGACGGAAATCTTAAAACTAAGCCCTATGCCAACGTGATTATTAAGCGCGGCTTATTAGACCAAGTACTTTCCGGAATTGAAGAGGCCTGTACCTGTAAGTGGGATATTAAAGGGCTGAGAAGTAGTTAAGCCAGCGTCTATACAATGTGAACTCTTTCTTCGTAGAAGTCAAAATAATTCGGAATGAAATTCAGTTGGAAAGTATGTTTCATTTTCCAACTTTGTTCGTTCCATCATATTATGTGAAAATTTTGTAATAAAGTACCTGCCTAATTATTACTACAATTATTTGTTATTTAATAATTCCATTGCAATATTTTTGTTTTGACTCAATATGTTGAACTTTGTTTATTAATGTTATCTAGATATGTCGTGGGTCACGGTTTATCCTTTAGGCTTATCATATCACGGTCATTGATTCATTTATATAGGTGTAATTTTCCTTCACACTATTAACACGTTCCTTTGTGTTTACTACAGTATTCATAAGACGCCATTAAACATAAACAAATACTTAGGTATATTGAGATTTCTTTTAGTTAACTTACGTATTAACAAAAAATAAGTGTACTTTTTTATATAATTCACATTTATTAAATTTTAAAACGAGGATATAAATTTTGCAAACAAAATTACATAGATTAGTATATGAAAATAATAAACTGATAACGAGCCGTAGTATTTTTCCTGTTGGTAATTAAAAGATACGACATCGATATATTTTTCCTGAATCTGGGCAACAATTTATATAAATCAAATCCTTCATACCATGTATTTTGGCATTAATAGGTTTGGTGAACCCCGTGTGCCAAAATGCATGGTCTGCGCGGAACAGTAGGCCATAGTCTCTCCCAAAGTGGAGGAGGCATGAGCACAACAGTGGGACGGTAATGGGTTGGAGAAAGAAAGAAAAAAGAAGAAGACCTCCCTATTCGTCTATCCTGTACGTGTTGTCCAGAACAGCTTAAGCGCTTTCAGATTTTTTAAATAAGTAGTTTATTAAATAGCTGTTTATCGTTGATTTTTTCCAGTTGTGTATTGGATTTGTCACTACGCGAGAAGGAGCGCACCCACGATATTTGGCAGGAACTAGATGAAGGCTTTGGCTGTATACATTTATCTGTTACAATATGTACCGTAAAGGACCTTGATCTGACGATCAGCTCCGAGCCTAATGTTAAGGATTTAAGAAATAAATACGTATGTATTGAAATATCTATATTTATAATTAACAAAATGAAATGGCTATGTATCCGCTATCCATTCGTCTGTCACCAGGATCTTACTCACGCACCGTGAATACCTATAGATAATAGGTAAAATTTTCATAAGTGATGTATTTTATCATGTACTAAAAATCTGAATATATTGAGTAGATAATATATTTTGATGATTGTTATTAGTATATTAGTATTTTTTAGGCCCTTTTCAAGGTACCTACGGATTTAGAGGTAGTTGGTCAACTACACGTGAAAGTAATAGGTGCAAAAGGTCTACAGGGTAAACCGAATGCTTACTGCACCTTAGAACTAGACAATGAGAAGATACAGACACCAAAAGTTAACTCTTCTGCAGAACCTGTTTGGAATAAAAACTATGTATTGTGAGTAACTATGTACGCGTGGAAGTTAGACCGTTTTTCCCGCTTTTGCATTATTTTTCACTGGTTTTTTATTGCTCCTATTAGGTCGTGGCGTGATGTTAAATAGCCTATAGACATATTTGATAGATGTAATATCCAACACTGAAAGAATTTTTCAAATCTGACCAGTGGCTTCTGATATTAGCGCGTTCAAACAAACAAACAAACTCAAGGAAAAGCATAGCAAATCAATTGCAAAAATTAATAAATTAATTAGTATAGAAGTTATAGATCCATCCATCCATCAGCCTCTCTCCGTCCACTGTTGGACATAGGCCTTCCCCCATAAAACGCCAGAACGCGCGGTCCTGTGCCGCCTGCATCCAATGTCTCCCCGCGACCTTGACGATATCGTCGCTCCACCTTGTCGGGGGCCGCCCAGCGCTGCATCGTCGAGTAGGTACGTGGTCGCCACTCTGGGTCTTTTCTTCCCCAACGATCGTCAGTCCTACGAGCGATGTGGCCTGCCCATTGCCACTTCAGCGTGCTAACCTTTCGGGCTATGTCGACACGCCTGTTCTCCTACGGATCTCCGTATTTTGGATTTTATTCCGTGCAACCTTGAGCTTATTTACGAGGCCGACATTTAAAGACTACGTCTCAGTTCCGTATGTCATCGCCGGTAACACACACTGGTCATAGACCTTCGTCTTCAGGCACTGCGGAATATTGGACGAAAAGAAGATATAGATACTAAGAAGTTATAGATAATCCAGTATATTCTGACTGTACTAAGTTATATTGTCTTATAAGAAGTCCTTTGTTTTAGTAATATTTTTGACGTCACATCAACTTTAGAAGTAAAAGTGCATGATGGATCGTTAAATTCCTTACTAAATGATTTCCTAGGCCGAGTAACAGTACCGTTACTTAGAATAGTTAATGGTGAGGCACGTTGGTACGCTCTCAAAGATAATAGCAAACGCAGAAGTGCTAAAGGAAATTGTCCGAGAATCCGTCTTGAAATGTCTACATATTGGCATCCAGTAAGTGACTTCTTAAATACTACCTATTATGTCTCGGCGTGGTGGTGAATTAGAGATACAAATATCACCACCACCATTTCCTACCTAGGTTGCTGTAAAAACAAGATAAAGGACATTTAAAACCTATAAACATCTCATATGAGAGATAAAAAAAAACCAAACACGTCTGGTCCATCCGGCAAAGTAGACCAAAAACACATTCCAAAGTGGAAGAGTTCTTTGCCTAACAATGATACAATTAGGCTGGAAGCAGGTAATAAGACATCAAAACCATTTGTACCTAGTGTTAAGAAGCTACAATGAAGAGTTATCTATCTATCTAATAAGAAAACACGTCCCGTTTTCTTATTACATGTTACGTATTTAGTTAGATTTTTACCCGACCTCGGAATGCCAGGATTACAGGTTTCAAGTCCCGCTTGTGATTATTATTTTCAGTATAATTTTTTTTTTTATATAATTATGGACATTTCACATAACGTCCTCTGGTCCCAAGCTAAGCTTATATGCTTGTGTTAAAATTTAAATTATTAATATTTAAATATAGGTGTGTAAATATTTCAGGTGACAGCCTCATTGAAATTGTTCAGACCAAAGCAGGTGAAGTACGTATCGAAACAACCAAAGTTCGACGTAGCACTTGTTTACAAGAATGTTAAATTCATCAGAGATACATTCGACTGCCTATACATTATCAACGAGAGTTTTAAGTAAGTTTACAATAAATAAGAACTTTACTATTTTATTTCATTGTATAGCGTTTTAGAGGATTATTACGAATGACTGTATCCTCATGTCCGTCTGGTGACAGATTAAGATTAAAAGTGTCACCACCCTTAACCTTTCGAGGGTGCTGTATAATAAAACGTATTTAATAATATGCCTATTATCTAGTTCAAATCATAATTATCTAGTAGCTATTAGAAGATGCAAATATACAAAATATATTTCGCAATTGTGGATGTCTTTGTCTGATTACTACATTTTATTATCAGGATAACGTCCGTAATCTATAATTATTATCAAATTAGTAATTCTATGAAGGCCAGTATCGTAATATATAAATATGTTTGTACAAATAGATTAATTTGATTAGCGCCAGGTTAGAATACCTATTTAATCAATAAATATTTACAATAGCTTAAACAAACCATCTTAGTTATTTGTAGGACGGCTAAAAAGGTACCAATTCTACGTGCAAGTTGATATGGTCAATATAAATATTATTTGCTCTTTCGTTGTACATATTTATGTTACATAAAATCGTTAGTCTTATTATAATACACAGCTTTTATAATAAGAAAGTTTAGTTAACACTACCAAATTGTGTTATTGACACTATCAATTTTATTTTATAGTTAAGTTTAGTTTAGTGTGCATGTAGAATCGGCACCAATGACAACCAGACGAATATACATAATTAGCTGTTACCGGCGAGAACGTACGCGTGGAATTTAGAAAAAAAATCCCGTTTTTGCAATATGTTTCACTGATGCTGCTCTCCGTTTAGTCGCAGCGTGATGTTAGTCTTTCTTAATACTTCCAACATTGAAAACATTTTTGAAATCGGACCAGTGGTTCTTGAGATTAGCGCGTTCAAACAAACTAACTCTTCAGCTTTATATAATATTAAGTATAAGATGTGTTCCTTTTTTAGGGTTCTGTACCTAAAGGTAAAACGGGACTAAAACTTCGCTGTCCGTCCGTCCGTCTGTTATTTATTACGCTATATCTCTGAGACGGTGATAGCTAGATAGCTGAAAATTGCAAAGTTTATGTTGATGCTATAACAACAAATATTCATCATTAACATTCTCCAGCCCTTATCGTTATTTTTAGTCCCATGATTTGGGGCCATTTGGGGTCGGTATAATGAATATGTTATGATAATAACTGCAGCCGATAATCTCATACGCAAAACTAGTTACACTCAATATTTTTTTTTTCTAACACTTGCGCGACTCATCTGTTTAAATAAAACTACTTTTTACGGATTTAGACGCGTATATCGTGTATATAGTCTCACCCGTGACCATGGTGACTGCAAAGTCTCCGAAACGTCGGGCCAAAATTTAAAACAAATATACGCGTCTAAATCCGTGAAAAGTAGTTCTAGTTACACTCGCTATTATTTTTTTTTTTTTAAATCGAATTTGCTAAAACTTGTGTTATGCTTTCACAGGCGTCTATTCGAATGGGATGATCGAGAACTCTCATATTTAGCGATAACCATATGGGTCACTTTCTGGTTTTATTTCGAGCCTTGGATGGGACCTTTACTGATTATATCTCTGTTCCCTATATTCTATTTCTTGGATAAAAAGCCTAGTAAGTATTTAAAAGTCAAACAATTTCTTCAGCTTTATAATATCAGTATATATCAGTAACCAGAGTGGTCGCAAAATCCACCCTGTAATACAGACAGATTGTGTGAGCATTCGTGGTGAAAAGTGAAACTAAGCATTTTATATCCAACATTTCCAATTGTATTACAATAGAATCAACAAACAGTCAAGATTACATTTCTTGTTAGATCTTCGATATCTGGGGGGTTTACAACATTCAGAGCATTTTTGTATGATGTGTATTATATTGAACCAAGCACCAATACACAAAATATTACTATATTTCAATTACTTATTTCTATTCCAGATATCGAATACTCAAGAAATAGCTTGGATGATCATAATGAAATCGTAATTACAGAAGAGATATATAGCGGGGAAACAATTACAGATAAAATAGTAGGTTTACCAGAAATGACACTGACTATTACTAACGGTATTGAATATATGGTGTCTGTAGCTGAAAGACTGTACAAGTAAGTTATTAATCTTATGCCTAACGAGCCTTGTGGTTGAGTGGTTTATGTAACGGACTGCCGATCAAGAGGTCGCGGGTTCGATTCCCGCACGGGACAATCATTTGTGTGATTTTTCTAATTGTCATACAAATGTTTGTATTGCGTCTGGGTATTTCTATGTATTATAAGTATGTATTTACAAAAGAAAAGTAGTATATGTATTCTATCCGTATTCTGGTAACCATAACACAAGGATATAAGCTTAGCTTGGGACCAGAGGACGTTGTGTGAAATGTCCATGAATATGCCTATAAACTAGGGATGTGAAAAAATAATCGATTATAAAAAAATCGGTTACAAAACGTCCCAGTTTTGGGCACAGTTTTTATTCTTATTGAGGAGGCATATATATTTAAATCTACCACGGTTAATACCATTTAGCCGCTGAATTTAACACCAGCACATCTTAATAGATGTGCTGGTGTTAAATTCAGTTTCCAGGTTAACCTTTTTCGCAGTCACTGACTTCTAAGAAGCTTATTTTATAAAGTGGGGTGAAAGTTTGTATGAAAGCTTCTTCTCCTTCTCCAGCCCATTCACGTCCCACTGTTGGGCACGGGCCTCCTCCACTTTGGGAGGGATTATGGTCTACTGTGTCGCGCTGACCAGGCGTGTTGGCACAGGGTTTATTTTCGAGTTTTCCGTCTCTCACAGAAGGTGTTATCTGTGTGCAATATCCCTTAGCTGACTTTTACAGCACCCTTGGGAGGAGATGCGGTGGTGACACTTGTATTCTTAATCCGTCACCACACGGAGGTATGAAAGCTTATCAGATGTTATTATAGACTATACGGCTGAAGCAAAACTGGATATCTAAAGCAAAAAATATCAACGCGCTACTTGAACATGAACTCACAACGTACAGTTATTAAATTAAAGAACTGATGAATAAATCAATCAAATATTCTACGGAACTCGCGGTCTCCTGGTTCATGTAACGGAAAGTACCTACTTGTATGATATTTATAATTTGTGAAACAAATTTTTGCGTCTGGATGTTTACTATGTACCTATTATAAGTATGTATTTGCAAAAGAAAAATAGTTTATTTAGTATACCCATAACACAGGCATATCAGCTTAGCTTGGAACCAGAGGACGTTGTGCGAAATGTAAAAACGAATCCCTCCACTGTGAAGGTTGAGCAGAATGGCCCTTGTACCTATTAAATACCCGTGATGATTAATCTTTAAAGAATTATGTTAATTCACTGCTTAAATTGTTTCAGCTTGTTTACATTCAAAGTTCCGTTTCTAAGCTGCCTAACAATATTTTTATTATTGGGTTCAACTATTATCATTTACGTTGTACCTTACAGATACCTGATGATGTCATTTGGTAAGTTAATGCAATTTGAATATTTTTTTTAGTAGATAGAATGGTTGAAGGATGGCTTTTCTGTATAATTTATTAGGAGTGGGTTTTTAAATTCCACGCGTATAAAGTCACGGTCAATAGCTAGTATCTAATAATATAACTAATTCAATAATAATAATTCAATAATACTTTCTGTTTCAGGTTTTTATAAATTCTGGAGAAAACGCTTGAATCCAAATAGGGTGTTGAATAACGATTTGTTAGATTTCATATCGAGGATACCAGACAATAAAATTTTAGTAAGTATTGCAATATTTTAGTAATTTTAATAAATATTTTATACGGCCTCGTAACGCTCGCTATGCTTATATATTATTAGACTGTTTTTCTGTCTGTTCATTTATGATAATCTGCAGATCCGCTTCACCGATTTTTACAGCACTTTCACTAGCAGATAGCAGATTTTTATAGAGAGTAGGTATTCTTAAAAAAATTATGGAGTAATTTGTTTAAAATCACTATTTTTTATTTTTACTTATTATTAGTTACTAGCTGTTGTCCGCGACTTCGTACGCGTGAAATTTAAAAATCAAAGCTTATCAAACAGAAGTTTACTATGACAGTCGATAGATGGCGTTGTACCGTTTTTAAATCGCGCTATAGTTTCGTTCGACACATTAATACTTAAGCTCGTCAAAATTTCTATAGTGTCATCCACTCGTTTTCACATTTATAAAATAGTTAGGATTAGGATTAGGATTATCCAAAGAAAGAAGGTTCTGAGAAACAAGTTTTACAGACGGGTAGTTTTTCCAACTACTTTACTGATCTGAATGTTAAGCAAACGAAGATGCAGGACACGGTTAGTGATTAATAAGTATATACAAATATTTATTACAGAAAGACTGGAAGGAGCTTAGCGTGCCCGAACCTCAGACACAGCGGAATTTCGGAACTCCACCTGTGACACCCACTACGCCTATGGCTTCATAAAACTATAGTTAAAATTATTAATGTATCCATCATTAGGCCTTTTTCTTATGGGGTATGCAGGGACCATAGAACGCCATCTTTCTGCTGTCTGTATGTATTTATCGAAGAAATGATTATTACATATTTGTGATTATTTATAATTAGTGATAATATTCTATTAGATAAGTATTTACCAAACAAACTGTAAGAATACCTGTAATTTAATATACCTGTGTGTATTATGAATAAATTATACGAATTAAATTTTATATTTTTGGTAAAAATGTTATTTTATGTTGAACGTTATAGTTAGACTAGAGAGCTACAAAGTTCAACAAAGAATAATAATTAATTGGATATCTTGACGACGCACGACGACGAAGTAGTTTTGCACGACCCAGAATTCCAATTTCGGAGAATGGCATTACAAGTCTGCGATCCCATCAAGGAAATAGGCAATTTACGATTTTCAATTTATATTCAAAACAAAAACACCATAAAAGATAAGAATATTTTTACTCTTATATTAAAAATCACATTCAGACTTAAAATCTAGCGACTTATATAACTAATGCATTAAATTATTTGAGATAAATATAAATATTTGTGATTAAGTAATATGGCTAAGACAAAATCATGCCTTTGATTTTACCCGTCAATGAATTTAAAACAAAATGATGCGCACAAAAAAGTAATAAAATTAACATCAAAATTAAGATATTTCGTAAATATTTGAAATGCATGCGGATCATTCTCATCAACAATACATTATTTTAAATTAAATTATTATAAAAAAACATAAATAATATTGAGCAAAATGCTTTATCACGATATTTGTTACTTAAAAACTATTTTATAAATCTACGATACACCTTTACCATAGGATATTTTAATTATATTTGTACCCAAAGGTACAACCCAACATCTCCGTAGAACGAAACGCAATTCAAAAATTTAAAAATGGAATGAGATCACTACGTTTAGGAATTTACTAAATGCTGCAATATTCTTTTTTATCATTGGTCATAACATTTTAAATATTTTTTTTAAATACTCTCATCAACTTTTTTTTTTAAATTTATGATATAAGAATGCAGGCAGCTAAGTCTAATAGGTTATGCGAGGCATTTTTTTTATTGATCGGAGTGTTGATTGTCAGTACGTTATTTTTTATGGATGTAGGCAATGGTATAATAATATTCAGGCTGCGGACGTTAACACGTTCTATATAACATTGTATTAAAATCAACAGTGCCTGATTACGATTGTAAATGTATCTTTTGATACATGTAGTGTCGATATTTGTTATTTTCTTCTGATTATAGTCTTTTGGTAGAGCCCGATCTAGAGAAAGATGTATCTTGAACTCTTAATTCTCGCCATTGTTTCTGAAAATATATAACACTAGAGTAACAATTCACTATAATAGAGACAGTAAGAAACGTGTTAATGGGCACATTCTAGATTAATTCTATTTAGTATGTTTTGTTACTTTAAAATTACATATTAGCCTCTACAGGCTAAATCGTAATTTATATGATAGATTGGGGCTTCAAAGACCAGATATATCATGAAAAAATACTCTAATAAATTTTATTCTCATTAAATGAAATTAACTTAACTGAAATGAATTGAACTTATGAAAATTTGCCTAAAGCTAGATATATGTAACTCTACATTTTCTTAAGAATCCGATCTTTAATATTTCTGACCCTTTTTTACTATCTAATTTATTTCCTTATATGAGTATTATACAAAACGGCACGTGGGCAACACTAACCAAGACATAGAAACGTATTTCCGAAGAGTCTTCTTCGCCGATACCATGGTTTGTATGCACTGAAAATCTCTTCGGAAAGTTTTTAAATTTTTTTTTAATTTAGACATTTCACACAATGTCGTGATTTACATTTCCAGCAAATCTTTGTGCAGTAAGTATATTTAAGTATATGATCAGTAATGGGTAGTAACTGACATAACATTAACGTACACAGAATAATTGTAGCTATGTATTTCAATGCGAATAAGTATGTATTTCACGTATTAAACTAAATACTTACCAACATTTTGTCATCTGGTATCCGCGATATAAAGTCCAATAAATCATTATTAGGAACTCTATCGGGATTTAAAACTTTTCTTGTATATTTATAAATGCCTGAAACAAGAGAGTAAGTCATTCATAAAATATGTTTACCTCATGCGCAAACTAGTTACTGCCGTAATAAATTAAATTACGGTGGAAAAAGTGATTACCGCAAGCGGGACTCGAACCCACGACCTCGGAATGCCGTTCCGTAGCTCTGCCAACCGAGCTTATTGCGGTCGTGCTTTTCAGTAATCAATTTCTTTTTCCACAAAAATTTTTCCACCGTAATTTAATTTATTAAGTAATGCATAGCATGTCAATTGCAAAATTAATAAATTAAGATCTGTAGTGACTTTGCCTAAACCCTAGACTCAATGCTAAATTGTATAATATAACTAGATAATATTGCCCGCGATTTACTTTGTACGCGTGGAAATTAGAAAATTTTGCCTGTTATTGTAACATTTTTCACAGCTGCTTCGCTCTTATTGGTCGCAGCGTTATGTTATATAGCCTAAAGCCTTCCTCGATAAATGTACTGTTTAACACTGAAAGAATTTTTCCAGTCAGACAAGTGGTTTTTGAGATTAGCGCGTTCAAACAAACAAACTTTTCAGCTTTATACTATTAATATAGTAGTCTTGCAGGTGAAGAAAACGATTTCCGATATTTGGTAACTAGATGTCGAAAATAGAACTAACTTACATTAGATCCAAAGGCCTGGGTACGTCTTTGAGGCTGTTCTATAATAATATCATAGAAAATATATACGTACCTAATGCCATAAACATATAGTTAATTGGTATAAGATAGAGTGCTATCGTGGCCACCAGCAGTACAGTCATCACCAGGATACTTAAATATGGTACAGCGAATTTGAACAAACTGAAATAATATTAGATTATATCATTAAAAATAATCAGATGTAGACTTAAAAACTGAGGATTTCGTTCCTCTGGTCTCATTTCGCAAGCTTATTAACGTTCAACTATAGGGTACAGGGTAACATAGGGTCCTCCGTGTGGTGACGGATTAAGAATACAAGTGTCACCACCACAACTCCTCCCAAGGGTGCTGTAAAAGTTAAATAAGAGATATTGCACACAGATAACATGATCTGTTAAAGACGGAAAACTCAAAAATATACCCTGTGCCAACACGTTTGGTCAGCACGGCACAGTAGACCATAATCCCTCCCAAAGTGGAGGAGGCCTGTGCTCAACAGTGGGAAGTGGGTGGCTGGAGAGAGATGGGGTACAGGTCTCTTCCAATTTTGGTTGGCGGTCAAAAGATTATTTGCCTGTATCCTTTAGCTGGCTCTTAAAACACCCTGGGAAGAAAATGGGGTGGTGACAGTTGTATTCTTAATCCGTCACCACACGATTAAAAATTAGGAATACTTAATTGACCAATAAACCTGGCTATGCTATAAGTACCTGGCTATAAACAATTGGCTATGCCTGTGCTATAAAAATCACGCCAGACGTCGTAACTATATCATGTTCTTAAATGTATATTATGTTGTATAAATGTTCTTAAACCTATTGGTTTAAGAATAGACTATTTATAAAACTAAAAAAAAACTTACTTTTTAATTCTTTGCAGTAATGATACTACATAGTCAATGCCATCCTTTATCGTGAACGTGAGATCCTGTAGTTCGTACAATCGCATTTTTATCGTTTTGTCGTCCTGTAAATAAATAAATCTATATTAATTTATTAATATTTTGCGATTGACTCGCTATGCTTTTACTAAATAAACTAAATTATAATGGAAAAAAATGATAACCATAAGCGGGACTTGAACCCGCGACCTCTTGATAGGCAGTCCGTTATATGAACCACTCAACCACGAGGCTCGTCAAAATATTTATATAGTCAATAATATTTTACATACCTTCGTAGATTCCAGATCTTCATCATTTGATTCGTCTTCGAATTGACTCACAGGTAATAGAGAAGTATTACCTGTAATTAAATGTAAACATACTGTTAGCGTATTTCACATAGTAATGTATTAGAAATTTTCTGATCAGATCTGAGAATCGGCTACTATCTATTTTTCATACCCCTAAGTAATAAGGGTTGTCCACCCCTGACAGTTTTATGGCAAAATAACGTTTGCTGGGTCAACTAGTACTCATATAAAACAGACATTACTTTATTACGTATCTTTATATTTATTTATTTGTTACTTAGAAAGTATTATTTATTTAAGTAAGTTAAGTTTGGTTTTCGACGCAACAGAATTGAGAATTTGTGTCATTTTCTTGAATACTATAACCTATCTTTATTATATTATCTGTGCTATAACTGACTAAACTAGCTTCCAGACAACATGGCATAGAAAACAACAAACTACGAGTATATCCGTATTCTGATACTGGCACCAAAACACAAGCCAATAAGCTTCTCTCCAGCCCATTTACGTCCCACTGTTGGGCACGGGCCTCCTCCACTTTGGGAGGGATTATGGTCTACTGTGCCGCGCTGACCAGGCGTATTGGCACAGGGTTTATTTTCGAGTTTTCCGCCTCTCACAGAGGATGTTATCTGTGTGCAATATCCCCTAGCTGACTTTTACAGCACCCTTGGGAGGAGATGCGGTGGTGACACTCGTATTCTTAATCCGTCACCACACGGAGGATACCAATAAGCTTAGCTCGGGGTAAAGGACGTCGTGTGAAATGTCTATTGGTGTAATCGAGGAGATTGTATGGGAAAAAATTGAACTTACTTCTTGTAAACCAATAGTAGATGAAGGGCAGTATAATGAGGAGCGGTGTCATCCACATCCGAAAGAAGAACCAGAATAATAACCACGCACCCAGCGCTATGCCTGACTTCTCTCTACTCTCCCACTCGAATACATATCTGAAATATATTGCACACAATATTATTATCCTTGCTTCCTACTAATAATATAAACGTGTATGTATCTCCGTCTATCTGTCAGTCTTTTACGTTAGAGCTATATCTATACTAATACTAGCTGACCCGGCAAACGTTGTTTTGCCATACCAAAAAAAAGGTTTGAAAAATAGATGTTTGCCGATTCTCATACCTACTGAATACGCATGTAAAATATCATAAAAATCGGTCAAGCCGTTTCGGAGGAGTACGGTAACTAACACTGTGACACGTGAATTTTATATATAAGATTATGAAGTTAAAAAGTTTATTAGTTTAAACGCGATAATATCAGAAACCGCGGGTCCGATAAGAAAAATTCTTTCAGTGTTAGATAGTACATTAATCGAGAAAGTATATAGGCTATATAAAATCACGGCACCATATAGGCCAATAGGGGCCAAGCATCAGTGAAAAATGTTGCAAGAACGGCGAAAATTTGCTAAATTTCACGCGTACGAAGTCGCGGGCAACAGCTAGATTAGATTAGCTAACATACAGATAATTAGCAGAAAAGCCTCAGAATGGGCTTTTAAACGAAAAAACTACCTGTGGCGTTTAATTCCAAATTAAATACGTACTATGTCAGGGGCAATAGTAAGTGTATAATAATTCAAATAAAACCACATTTTACGGAAATAGACGCGTTTGAAGTTTTAGCCCGGCGCGCAATCTATTTCGGAGACTTTCTAGTCACTATGGTCTTTATTTATGCGTTACGTAAGTGTTAGAACATATTAAGTGTATATAAATATAAGGACATATCTTAATTAATAGAATAAAAATTGTGTTAACCTCGCCTTTTGTTAAATTGAAACAATTGCAAGGACCTCACTGGTATCTAAACAATAAGGGTTAGTAGCATAAAAACCTATGTTATGCATATTGTATTATTTACATAACTCAGGTCAATGGAATGAACTTCTTGATACCTATTTATTTGTCGGGGTTTTCTAATAAATAAAGATCACTGCTTATCAAGTTCAAGAGTTCAAGTATTTCTTAGCAATTAAACAGGTAACTACACAATGTTATAATTTGTTGTACTATTATTTTTCTGTGATCACTACTTAGTTATAAATAAATAAAATAGGTTTAAAAGTTCGCTAAAATTGGTTCGCGAAAATTGTCAAAACTTGTTATTCATAGTAGTCTTTTTACGATAAAACGTTTATTATCTCTCCGATAAAATCTCAGTTTAAACCTCCGATAAGTCATTATGAATAAGACCTTTAGACTTTTTCAATGTTAAGCCTACTTTATTTGTTATATGATATTTTAATTGCTTGGGCTTATTATCTTTATCAAGAAATAAGTATCACAACACACACACACACACACATATTAGAAGGTTTTGGTTTAGTTACTCTTGAATCTAGCATTCATTATTACTCTACAACTGGTAAAACTATTGCAAAGATATTTGAAACTACCTCTCGGTTCATTTACGTCCCACTGTTGGGCACGGGCCTCCTCCACTTTGGGAGGGATTATGGTCTACTGTGCGCGTGCTGACCAGGTGTGTTGGCATAGAGTTTAGTTTCGATTTTTCTGCCTCTTAGAGTGGACGTTATCTGCTTTTATTGTTCCTTAGCTGGCTCTTACAGCACCCTGGGAGAGAAATGGGGTGGTGACACTTGTATTCTTAATCCGTCACCATACGGACCGGCACAGATATTTGACACTAGTTAACGTAATCTGTAACGTAATTGGAGGCATTAGAAGTGTCTTTACTTACTTCACATGTTCGTTGCCATATTGTATTGCACTAAACACATTTTTGATGAATACCAAATTGTTAAAGATGAGAGGAATATTAAATGTTCTTGATGTTCTTTCTGTGTATTTTGGCTCTTTTGGGCTTAGTAAACGTAACGAAGCTTTGATCTGTAACATAGTTATAACGTGTGATGAGAATTTTTCGTTTTGAAAAGAACTTAAGGTTTTCAACTCTCTCTCTCTCTTCAGCCCATTAACGTACCCACTGTTTGGCGCGGGTCTCCTCCATTAGGTCGGATTATCAGATTATGGTCTACAATGCCGCGCTGAACAGGCATGTGCATGTTGAGTTGTGTTTGGCATAGGGCTTAGTTTCGAGATTTCCGTCTCTCACAGAGGATGGTAGATATATACAATATCCTATAGCTGGCTTTTAAACAAACTACCTGAGCGATTTAAATGAAATGTGGTATACAGATAGTCTAGAGCCTGAAAAAGGATTTATACAGGTTGTCCCAAAAGTCGACGTCAAGCTGATGTCGCATGATAGGTAAGGTCATAACAGTTATCAGTAAAATATAAAAAAAAATATATGTTTTTTATTTAAAAAAATAATTGCAAAAAAAAAATATTCAGGAAAATGTACCATCCTGTAACAGTTTTTACTTTCCTGTTGCTACAAATCTTAACTTTTTGTCATTTTTTTTTACTTATATCATCCTGAATAGAGCTTCTGTAATTTGTTACCTTAAAATCTGAGCTAACTGGTCCAGCTTGAAACACGATGTCATGTTTTGTAGAACCACGTTTCGAAAATAAGTTTTTCAATGTTGTGCAATTATTTTAAAAGTAAAAACCATATTTTTTTTTATATTTTACTGATAACCGTTATGACCTTACCTATCATGTGACTTCGGCTTGACGTCGACTTTTGGGACAACCTGTATATGCTACTTTGTAATGAGAAAAAAATGAATTTAAATTCCACGAGTCACAAGCGACAGTTAATATAGTAAAGTTATAATTATATTTACCGGATTCCACACAATAGACATTTGTAGTTGTATCTTAGTAGTTCCTTTGCTGATTGGATTTTTTGATTTATTATTTAATTCAAACCATGTCTTCTCATCATTAACAATTGTTAGCAGTGGTATTGATATTCTGCCAATAGTTTCGTCTCTCATTGTGTTTATTAAGGATTGGTCTTTCACATTTATTGTTAACATTGAAGTAACGTCGTTGACGGGGCTGGAAAATTAAATCAATTAAAAAGATAATATTCTCTAACACTTCCGCGACTCATTTGTTTAAATAAAACTACTTTTCACGGATTCAGACGCGTGTATATGTTTTAAATTTTGGCCCGACGGTTCGGAGACTTTGCAGTCACCGTCACGGGTTTCAGTCTCACTCGTAACCATTTTTAATTGAATAAAACTGAAAAGTAGTTTTATTCAATTAAAAATAATTAAGGAATTATTTTCGACATAGAATCGATTCTTGAGACGATTCGGTAGGTTCTCTTTGATTTTTACAATTATGCTCTACCAAGATTATATTGGAACAGTATTTGTATGTTTGTGTTTATTAATCATATGTTTGTGTCAGCCGAACGAGTAACATGGGCTTTAAAAAAAATGGGTTGTCTGTAAAGTCGGTTTACTGACGATAGTTAAACGTGACAACGTCTTATACGAAAAGTGAAGCGACTCGCTTGCACTTTAAGCCTTACATGGAACGCCTCAGAGCGAGGTAACGCCGCATGAGTCATGTTTTTTCGTGCGTGCAGCCGGCTCTATCGAATTATAAGACGTTATCACGTCAAAAAAAAATTGAAAATCGGTCCCCTACTGACGGAAACGTGAACGGTGAACGTAGTATATCAATAATGCAGTAAAAAATTTATAAAAAATGTATGCAGTCGAACACAAAAGTCCGTTTTTGAAGTTGGTCATAACTTTAAAAGTCTTATATGATAACATTTTTGGTTCATTCTTATACCTACTAGTAAGCACATAATTGTCAGATTTTGCATGTACATAACAACTAATTGATATAATATAAATGTTATAACACAGACGATGTAATTACAAGGCAAAAAAATTAAAAACGTGCACAAAATATACTATGTTCATTGTTTTCGCAATTATATTTTTTTAATAATTGGCGCGGTATGTATTATGTCTTCAAAACTGATATACGCATCTAAGTAATTTTATTGTTAGCGCTTTATGATTGATGTTTTTTTATAGCTACATACCTACTATGAAACCATTTACATAAATACATATCTAATTAAATGATATTTCTATCTCTCTTTCTCCAGCCCAGTAACGTCACACTATTGGGCACTTTGGCAATAATAATAAATACAACAATAGGACGTTAATGGGATTGAAAGAGAGAGAGACTTGGGCACGGGCCGCTGTTACCTCGAACTGTGTCGCGCTGATCATGCGTTTTGGCATATCGTTTATTATAGAGTTTACCGTCTCTCACAGAAGATGTTATCTGTGTACAATATGCTTTAGCTGGATTTTACAGCACCCTAGAATGGATATGGGGTGGTGACACTTGTATTCTTAATCCGTCAACACGGTAATTAAGTTAAATCATTGTACATAAAAGGCAGCCTTTAAAAGTGACCGGGCATAATGAAAAGTAAGTGAAATATTTTCCAAACTACTCACAAGGTAAAACTTTTGTTCCAAACTGGGTCGCATGTTCCAGGCACAACATGGGTCTGTACCCTGGAGTTGTCTAGCTCCAGTACACAGTAGGCGTCTGCCTTCCCGCTGAGGCTAAGTGTGGATAGTCCTTCTGCTCCGTAGACGGTCACAGAGAGCTCCCCCACTTGGCCCCAATCGTTGTCGAGTCGGTACCATGACTGGAAAAAAAAGTTTCAAATCTCCTGAAATATTGAAAATAGTAGTCTCTTTACCCTAAATGCAACCAGGGGCATCTTTTATCTACTAGAGGCTTTGACAACATTAGAATATATCTCCCGCAATGTCTGATTAAGCATAAACATATGATGAAGTAAAGACATAGACCCGCCGAGGTCGTTACACTATATTGTAACTTGTTAACGTTATTGTCATTTCTTTTGGCAATGCCTAGCATTCACCATGGTCTAACAGGTTTCCAGGAGTTTAAGAGTCAACTAAAACACCTCCTATGAGAACCGGAAAATTACCAACAAAACCCAATTCCAATTGTTATATGATAAAAACGGTAAACAAATAAGCCGTAAAATGACGTAGTTAGCGATCATGATACAACGAATAAGTATAATAGGTGCTATTTTTTTACAATATGGCTTCTCTGTAATTAGGTATATAAAAACACAAATTATAGTTTCCTGCAATTTGCTAATAAAAACTTTGATTACGCTATTGACACACCAATTTGAATAGTTCAATGATATTTTACCGACCCTGTATGTTGTGCATAAACTAATCCGTTCTGTGTGAAGTATGCGCCTCTCGGGTTATTGACCAAATGTGAACATGCATAATAAACGCGAAGGTTAATAATTGCATCTGTTGTTAATAAAACAAGATGCAGATTTTTGACGTGACAACGTCTTATAATTCGATACAGCCGGCTGCACGCACGAAAAAAAAAAGACTCTTGCGGCGTTACCTCGCTCTGAGGCGTTCCATGTAAGGCTTGAAGTGCAAGCGTCTCGCTATCAAGTGATAGACAACCGTGACAACGTTTCGTGCAAGCGAGACAAGTGTCTCGCTTGCACGAAACGTTGTCACGTTCAACTATCGTCAGTAAACCGACTTTACAGACAACCAATTTTTGTTACATTTTTGGTTGAACGTGTTATTAGTCGGATTTGAAAAACATTTATTTAATTTTATTTTTATCTACAGAATAATAATTTTTGACGAAAAACTTATAATAGAACAATTCTTCGCTATTAGTGTATAATTAATTGAAGTTTTGTGTAAATAAAGCACACAAGTATCAGTAAGCAGTTTTGTTAGTCTTGTGTTGTGTGAATTATAATCTGAGAATAAATATTATTGTAATTATCTTTAAAGTCAATAATCTTCACAACTTTTACTAAAATGACTACCTTCATGATGTCAGGCGAGTAATTAGTCTCGTATCTCTCACTAGCGTCCCATTTTATCATTTTAGGAAACCTTTTGGTAGTTTGAAATAGCAGACTATGTCGCACTGGCCAGGAGTGTTGACATAGGGTTTAGTTTCGAGTTTTTCACACTTGATGTTAATGAATGAATGAATGAATACTCTTTATTGTACGCCAAAATAAAATTCCAAACTTAGATATATAAACTAAGATATATAAACAATGTTTAGGCAAGGTACAATAGGCGGCTTATCACAAGTTGTGATCTCTTACAGATTACCTCTTACAGATACCTTAAGATGGAATTAACTTATTGTCTAAAAGGCATATTGTGGCGCAGCGTGAATGATGAAAGTACCTACATAAATATATTAAATTATACAGCTTATCTACATAAAGAATACATTATACGTTAACTGCTTATATTATCCCTTAGTTAGATCTTATAGCACCCTAGGAAAGAAATAGGATAATGACACTCGTGTTCCTAATAACCACCACATGAATATACCTAATACCCTCGTATAACAACTATTAATTTCGAACATTTATAGGTATCTATATATTAAGATAATATTCATGATATTTTTTGCAATACTTTTTGAATATCTTATAATTGAACGCTGTTAAGGCAATAAAAAAGCTGACGTAAGCTTTTAGCACAGGATGTGAGATTCTGTATGTTAAAGGTATACTTATATAACAAAAACATTTAATGAATTATCATTTTCCTTGTGCTTACATCGAAATAAAATAACGATTAAAAAAAGGCTTTTCTCATGGCTACAATTATAACAGCAGATTACAGTTTATAAAATAAACGCTTTCAGTTTTAAACCAAATGGGCGTGAAAGTTACACATGATCTTTTAGACAGGTCTGCGTGGCATAAGTGGACCAAGCATCCTCTCGAAATGGAAGAAGCCTATGTTCAGCATTAGGTCGATAATAAACTGAGAAGAAATTACCGACAAATAATATTTGGTTATATTTCTCGACTTTTCTCTTTAAGCAACTAAACCCTGACTAGGCCTATGAAAAAAGCTGAAAATTAAGTTCTAAGATTCCGTTATATAGGTTAATAGATACAAGCAGAGATAAAAAAATAACGCAAACACAAAGTGACAAGGAAATTGTCACCAGTTACGAATACACTAGTGGTAAAAACAATTGATATTGTTATCACTTATCACTTACCATCTTCAGAAATTGATTCCGTGAACTAAACTGTTTATTTAAGGACGTTTGATGTAGTACTAATTTTTAACAAAACACGATCTTTTATATTTTTACAAGATTACTACTAGATTGAACGAGAAAGCATATGTATATAGTATATGACAGTCTTTGCTAAGACTCGTCTTGCTACACTATGCATATAACTGTGAAAATTAGAATGATAAAGAATGATTTTAATAAATGGTAGAGTTTTGAGTTTGTAAATCACACTTCAGTGGATGGATGGAAATCACACTTCTCTTTCTCTCTCCAGCTCATTAACGTTACACTGTTGAGTCCTTCACTTGGGATGGATTATGGAGTGTGCCGCATCAGTGCGGCATCCTGGTCAGCCAAGCGTGTTTTCACAATAGATAGCCAGAAAAGGTTAATAGATTGCCATCCTTTTCAATGACTCTATGACTCTTTTCAAGAGGATGGCGGTTTTTTTTGTTTGGTCTCTCAATTCCACATGTGCGAAGATGCAACTGATAGAGAACGTTGCGTCGAGCAAAGTTGTTGTGGAAGCTATCTTTATCAACCTAACATTAGTTGATTACATATTATTAGTTGCTATAAAAAAGTAATCTGCCACAAACATGAATCACAAAAACTGTAATTACAGCAGCCATGTAGGTATAATTTGCTAAAATATTTTTTGTTCTCTACATTTACAAAATTATGCGCACTTATTCAGATATATTCGAGTTTTCCGTTTGGTAACGGATTAAAAATACAAGTGTCACCACTCCAATTCCTCCCCCAGGGTGCTATAAGATCCAACTAAGGGATAATATAAGCAGTTAACATCAAGTGTGAAAACTCAACCTCAACCTCACCCTCACTACTCACCACCTCATCCCAAGGGTGCTGTAAAAGTCAGCTAAAGAATATTGCACGTTCTCTGTGAGAGACGGAAAACTCGAAAATAAACCCTGTGTCAAAACGCCTGGTCAGCGCGGCATAGTAGACCACAGTCCCTCCCGAAGTGGAGGAGCCCCGTGCCTAATAGTGGGACGTAAATGGGCTGGAGAGAGAGAGAGATTGTTAGATATTTATACCTGTGTAAAATCTACAGCTGATACTGTTTAGTAAGTTATACCTACATAAGTACTTTAGTAAGTTATGGTACTGTTACTGTTTAGTTTTAATAAATTATCTGTGGTAAGTATGAACAAAATAATATTAAACATTAAGTTGTTTTTATATTCCCTAGATGGCACTATCGCATTATTATTCAGACTATCGAAATTTTCACGATGCTTGCACTTAACGTCAACTTTATAATGAAATCATTACAAACATACAAACTCACAAACTTAAAACTAGCTGTGCCCGCGGATTTTCGTCCGCAATTTTTGATGAGAGTTATCGAACAACTCTTTAATTAATTTATTATTTTATTTATTTTATCATATTTATTGGCTTTTGGCTTGGCTTCTGCCCGCGGCTCCGCATTGGTGCCTTGGTGGATGACATACAAGTAAAAAAAAGTAATCTGCCACAAAGTCCACAAACTTGGCACAAACATGAATCACAAAAACTATAATTAGCAGCCATGTAGGATAACTTGCTAAAAATATTTTTTGTTCTTAAACATTTATTTACTTTACAGGATTTTGCGAACTTAATGACTTTTATTTACTTCAGTTCTTACATAGGGTAGGTAGAACAAAATGCCAGGAAACTCCATTGGTAATCAATTACATTTGTTGATTCTTTAATTATCTCGATTTTCCTCATACATGCTCATCGGTACCAATTCTACACGCACAACTAAACTAAACTTAACTTAAAAATGAAAACAACTATGGCGAATTTTAATTATTTGGCTATTTTGTTACTATGCACATTTATTTCAATTATAAAATCTTTAGCTATAATAAACAGTTTTTTACCAAGAAAGTTAAGTTAATATTGTCGATTAGTGTTATCGACACTCTTAAAATTCATTTTTAGTTAAGGCCAGTTTAGTTGTGTGTGCAGAATTGGTATCATTTTGTTTCAAGACTCAAACTTAAAATTATATTCAAGCCATCACCTTACCAGAAACGTACATACTTCCACTTTCAAGTTCTTCTTTACTTATTATAAAACTAAATCGTTATTTTTGTATGTAAATCCTTATGTGAGCTTATCAGCAAAATTGCGCAATGGATATTGATGCGGTTTTTTTTAATGTATAGAGTGTTCAAAGGGGTGAATTTTTTATAATTTATTAATATGTTATCTTCTAACTGCCGCGCGCACGGAGAAGTGGGGAACAGCTAGTAATCTATTTATCTAGTTTTACTCCTATCCTCTCTTTCAAGCTTATTCGCAGTCTAACGTTTTAAAGGGGTTCGTAAATAATTTTAGGAGTCCAAACATTTTTTGTGCCGCTACCATATACATAATAACTACAAAATATATTATATGATTTGTAGATTTTGTCTTTTCTCAGCTCTACATTCCTTGGCTGATATGCCGCATATGCAGTGGCGGATTTGCAGTCTCGGCCGCCCTAGGCCCCAAGCCATTAGCCGCCCCTTTCTCAGCATCCAACCTTATAGACTACATAATAAAATTACTTCAGTGCCAACTTTTATCTAAATAGATTTAGAAATTTAGAAGAAATAATCAGTTGTATTTCGCAAGAATATTTTCTTTTGTTGTAAATAAGAAGCTTTTTATAAATCACCGCCCCTAAATCTGGCCGCCCTAGGCCTGGGCCTACCGGGCCCTAGGGTAAATCCGCCACTGCGCACATGAAGTGGAATTATCGGAGCCAAAGGAATGTTTTGATCGTGACGTGAATTGAACCGGTCCTATGTTATTCCCAACCAGTCTTTGAGCATTGACTCGTGTCAATTGCATACACTGAGTCATGCGTAAAAGCCAAGGAATTAATAATGACAACTTGTGAAGGTTACTTGCGTGGTGAAAACCACAATGTTTCAATATCGTGCAGTGTTAAATTTTTGAATCCACACTAGGTATATGTACACCTATTGTATTAATAATAATAATAATAAATATTCATGGACATTTCACACAACGTCCTCTGGTCCCAAGCTAAGCTTATATATGCTTGTGTTATGGGTACCAGAATACGGATAGAATACATATACTACTTTTTTTTTGTAAATACATACTTATAATACTTAGAAACACCCAGACGCAGTACAAACTTGTATGACAACTAGAAAAATCACACAAATGATTGTCCTGAGCGGGAATCGAACCCGCGACCTCTTGATCGGCAGTCCGTTACCAGAACCACTACACCACGAGGCCCGTCTTTCCGTATTTCCCCGAAGGCTTTCGTATATAAGCCTGCAACCGGAAGCTAAAAAATGGTTTGTAATATATGGACAATTGTCTATATTTCTTAGCTTATTTACATAAGTTACAAGGCACTTGGTATTTTGGACACCGGCCTTCTCTGTAATATGAGGACTTATGTTTTGCTAACCCACGCCAATCTAGTGGTACCTATAGTAACATTTATTTCGGTTGATAGCAATAGACACTATATTAGTGAAGCGCAGATTTTGCCTCTAACTAGTTAGTGTAGCGATACGTTTATTGCATACCCATCATAATACCAATCATAATAAGATCGCGGGTTCGATTCCCGCTTGGGACAATCATTTGTGTGATATCCATAAATGTCATACAAATGTTTGTACTGCGTCTGGGTGTTTTCTATGTATTATAAGTATGTATTTACAAAAGAAAAGTAGTATATGTATTATATCCGTATCTGGTTCCCACAATACAAGCATAGAAATATAGCTTACTTTGGGACCAGAGGACGTTGTGTGAAATGTCCTGAATATTTATTATTATTATTTATTATAATACCTAAAGCTTATTTCAAACTTCACCATTTCATCAATTGACAAGCTTCGTGGTTGAGTGGTTCATGTAATGGACTGCCGATCACGAGGTCGCGGGTACGATTCTCGCTCGAGACAATCATTTGTGTGATATTTATAATTGTCATACAAATGTTTGTACTGCGTCTGGATGTTTTTATGTATTATAAGTATGTATTTACAAAAGAAAAGTAGTTTAGGTATTCTATCCGTATTCTGGTACCCATAACACGAGCATATTATAAGCTAAGCTTGAGACCAGTAGACGTTATGTGTAATGTAATGTCCATGAATATTTATTATTTATTTATTTAATCTGTTGGAAATACGAGTTATTTATGTGTGGCCTATGCCAATGTGGTTGTCGATATTACATCATGAGATATAACATCTATAAATACAGCTCAATCAACATTTGTAACTAAATTATACATTGGTAAATACCGAGCTAGAAAAAAAGTGTTAAAAAGACCTCAGTAAAAAGAACAAGGTAACTGTCCCTGTGGAGACGAATTAAGGTGACGAAATATAATAACACGTGTCACCGTCCCATTTCTTTCCCAGGGTGCTGTAAGAACTAGGTAAGGAACAATATAAACAGCTAACGTCTACTGTGAGAGATGGAAAACTCGAAACTAAACCCTGTGTCAACACGCCTGGTCTGCGCGGCACTGTAGACCATAATCCCTCCCAAAGTGGAGGAGGCTCGTGCCCAACAATGGGACGTAAATGGGCTGGAGACTAAACAACATAACGTACGTGATATACAGAAACGTGACTTCAATAAGTTCACAAGTCATTAAATAATAATTGCACTAGCTGTTGCCCGCGACTTCGTACGCGTGAAATTTAGAAATTAAACCTTAAAACAGAAGTTTACCATATCACTCGATAGATGGCGTTGTACAGTTCTTTTAAATCGCACTATGGTTTGGTTACACACATTAACACTTAAGCTCGTCTAGATTTTCAGTTCTTAATTCCGAATTTCGCATTTATACATCTATTTATCTATAGTCTATAGTCTATACTAAACTTACTAATATTTTATTGCTGAAGAGTTTGTCTTTGTTTGATTAAACTCGCTAATCTCAGGATGAGGAAGTGTCAGGAACTAGGGGTGGGTCGTTAACAGATTTTCCGTTAACGAAACGTTAACGTTAATTTGAGTTCATCAACTAGTTGACGAACTAGTTAATTTCATCAACAAATTTACGCGTTTAAAAAAAAAAAATAAAAAAAAATAAAAAAAAAAAAAAAAAAAATAACTATTAGAAAAAGAATAATTACTACTATGCCACGCTGACCAGACATGTTGGCACCGGGTTTGTTTTTCCTTACCTGGTTTTAAGGAAATGGGGTGGTGACACTAGTATTCCAGTATTTCGAGTTTTCCGTCTTTCACAGTTGATGTTATCTGTGTAGGTACAATATTCCTTAGCTGGTTTTTACAAAACCCTGGTGAGGAAATGGGGTGGTGACACCAGTCTTCCAGTATTTCGAGATTTCCGTCTTTCACAGTTGATGTTATCTGTGTAGGTACAATATTCCTCAGCTGGTTTTTACAAAACCCTGGTGAGGAAATGGGGTGGTGACACCAGTATTCCAGTATTTCGAGTTTTCCGTCTTTCACAGATGATGTTATCTGTGTAGGTACAATATTCCTTAGCTGGTTTTTACAAAACCCTGGTGAGGAAATGGGGTGGTGACACCAGAATTCCAGTATTTCGAGTTTTCCGTTTTTCACAGTTGATGTTATCTGTGCACAATATTCCTTAGCTGGTTTTTACTAAACCCTGGGAAGGAAATGGGGTGGTGACACCAGTATTTCGAGTTTTCCGTTTTTCACAGTTAATGTTATCTGTGTACAATATTCCTTAGCTGGTTTTTACAAAACCCTGGTGAGGAAATGGGGTGGTGACACCAGTATTCCAGTATTTCGAGTTTTCCGTCTTTCACAGTTGATGTTATCTGTGTAGGTACAATATTCCTTAGCTGGTTTTTACAAAACCCTAGTAAGGAAATGGGGTGGTGACACCAGTATTCCAGTATTTCGAGTTTTCCGTCTTTCACAGTTGATGTTATCTGTGTAGGTACAATATTCCTTAGCTGGTTTTTACAAAACCCTGGTGAGGAAATGGGGTGGTGACACCAGAATTCCAGTATTTCGAGTTTTCCGTTTTTCACAGTTGATGTTATCTGTGTACAATATTCCTTAGCTGGTTTTTACTAAACCCTGGGAAGGAAATGGGGTGGTGACACCAGTATTTCGAGTTTTCCGTCTTTCACAGTTGATGTTATCTGTGTAGGTACAATATTCCTTAGCTGGTTTTTACAAAACCCTGGTAAGGAAATGGGGTGGTGACACCAGTATTCCAGTATTTCGAGTTTTCCGTCTTTCACAGTTGATGTTATCTGTGTAGGTACAATATTCCTTAGCTGGTTTTTACAAAACCCTAGTAAGGAAATGGGGTGGTGACACCAGTATTCCAGTATTTCCAGTTTTCCGTCTTTCACAGTTGATGTTATCTGTGTAGGTACAATATTCCTTAGCTGGTTTTTACAAAACCCTGGTGAGGAAATGGGGTGGTGACACCAGAATTCCAGTATTTCGAGTTTTCCGTTTTTCACAGTTGATGTTATCTCTGTACAATATTCCTTAGCTGGTTTTTACTAAACCCTGGGAAGGAAATGGGGTGGTGACACCAGTATTTCGAGTTTTCCGTCTTTCACAGTTGATGTTATCTGTGTAGGTACAATATTCCTTAGCTGGTTTTTACAAAACCCTGGTAAGGAAATGGGGTGGTGACACCAGTATTCCAGTATTTCGAGTTTTCCGTCTTTCACAGTTGATGTTATCTGTGTAGGTACAATATTCCTTAGCTGGTTTTTACAAAACCCTGGTGAGGAAATGGGGTGGTGACACCAGAATTCCAGTATTTCGAGTTTTCCGTTTTTAGGGTTCCGTACCCAAAGGGTAAAAACGGGACCCTATTACTGAGACTTCGCTGTCCGTCCGTCCGTCCGTCCGTCCGTCCGTCCGTCCGTCCGTCTGTCACCAGGCTGTATCTCAAGAACGGTGATAGCTAGAGAGTTGAAATTTTCACAGATGATGTATTTTTATTGCCGCTATAACAACAAATACTAAAAATAAAATAAAATAAATATTTAAGGGGGGCTCCCATACAACAAACATGATTTTTTTACCGTTTCTTGCTCGATACTAATAACGTTGCCTTATGTTGCATAGGTAATGGTACGGAACCCTTCGTGCGCGAGTCCGACTCGCACTTGACCAATTATTCACAGTTGATGTTATCTGTGTACAATATTCCTTAGCTGGTTTTTACTAAACCCTGGGAAGGAAATGGGGTGGTGACACCAGTATTTCGAGTTTTCCGTCTTTCACAGTTGATGTTATCTGTGTAGGTACAATATTCCTTAGCTGGTTTTTACAAAACCCTGGTGAGGAAATGGGGTGGTGACACCAGAATTCCAGTATTTCGAGTTTTCCGTTTTTCACAGTTGATGTTATCTGTGTAAAATATTGCTTCGCTGGTTTTTACAAAACCCTGGGAAGGAAATGGGGTGGTGACACCAGTATTCTTAATCCGTCACCACACGGAGGGCTGTCAGGACTGTCTCGTTTTTGAGTTTTCCGTCTTTCACCTTTCACAGAAGATGTTATCTGTGTGCAATATTCCTTAGCTAACTTTTACAGCATCCTTGGGAGAAATGGGGTGGTGACACTTGTAATCTCACACGGAGGAACAGTGATTCATAACATTATTATTTAGGAAAATATCTCTTATCTAAGTAATTTTAAAGTTCACTATTGTACCTATATCATAACAGTCGCTTACGATCTTTCGTTTTAAGAAGTATAATTTCTTTGATTTAATTAGAAAGAAACGAACATTGAAAAAAATTAAAAATTGAAAAAAACTGAACATTGAATTCAATGTTTAACTCTTAAACATTAAAAGAAACGACCATTGAAAAAAATTAAACATTGAAAAAAACTGAACATTGAAATCAATGTTTAACTCATAAACATTGAAATAATTGGTCAAGTGCGAGTCGGACTCGCGCACGAAGGGTTCCGTACCATTATCTATGCAACATAAGGCAACGTTATTAGTATCGAGCAAGAAACGGTAAAAAAATCATGTTTGTTGTATGGGAGCCCCCCTTAAATATTTATTTTATTTTATTTTTAGTATTTGTTGTTATAGCGGCAATAGAAATACATCATCTGTGAAAATTTCAACTGTCTAGCTATCACCGTTCTTGAGATACTGGGTACGGAACCCTAAAAATCATGTTTGTTGTATGGGAGCCCCCCTTAAATATTAATTTTATTTTATTTTTAGTATTTGTTGTTATAGCGGCAATAGAAATACATCATCTGTGAAAATTTCAACTCTCTAGCTATCACCGTTCTTGAGATACTGGGTACGGAACCCTAAAAATCATGTTAGTTGTATGGGAGCCCCCCTTAAATATTTATTTTATTTTATTTTTAGTATTTGTTGTTATAGCGGCAATAGAAATACATCATCTGTGAAAATTTCAACTCTCTAGCTATCACCGTTCTTGAGATACAGCCTGGTGACAGACGGACGGACGGACGGACGGACAGCGAAGTCTCAGTAATAGGGTCCCGTTTTTACCCTTTGGGTACGGAACCCTAAAAAACGAACATTGAAAAAAACTGAACATTGAATTCAATGACATCATTAAATTCAACTAGTTGATTCCGAAACGGTTAACCATTGAAACGTTGACGAGAGGTCAACTAGTTGATCAACTAGTTCGTTAATTCAATGCTCATCGCTATCAGGAACCACATTGTGGTTCCTGACACTTCCTCATCCTGAGATTTGTGGTCCTGATGTTGTGGTCTTGTGGTTACCACAAGACCACAACACAAGTCCGACCGATTTGAAAAATTCTTTCAGTGTTCGATACTGCCTTTATTGAGGAAGGCCATATAACATTACGCTGCGGCTGTGACCAATAGGAGCGAAGCGGTAGTAAAAAATGTTGCAAGAACGGGGAAAATTTTCCTAATTCCACGCGTACGGAATTGCGGGCAATAGCTAGTGTCCTATATAGATACACAATTATGTACAGCGAACATTAATAACCATCTATCGGGCAGTTAAACCGCATAAAATGACATTTGTTGATACAAAACCAGCACTACAGGCTACACGTCATTAAATAGGTACACGGATTAGGAGGGTACTTTACTCCTAATTTAGGTATTTGCCTTAGGCATTGCTATCCCTTTTCCCGAGCGCGGCGCAGAAAGGGACAAATATAGCTGAAGCAGATTTTACCTCCAAATTCTTTGGAAAAAAGACGTGTCGTAGTCCCCTTTTTTCTTCGCGAAAATTGTAACGTTTTTTTTTTACGCTATATTATAGGTACATGAAGAGTATATCTATGCTTCTATCACTTTCTTTTTTGGTAAAACCTTACCAAATTTGTGTGACAGTCGCTGCTTTGGTTATTAAAATTACGGAATTTTTGGATGGTCATATTTCTTTTGGTTAATATGTTCTAAACAAAAGAAAGATTTTTGTATGGGCGTAATTTGGTATCGTGCCTTTTAGGTGTGTTATACGCCGAGCAGCGGCATCCGTAATTCAAACTTTGGGTCGTAATCCTCTCTATAACCATAATTGGTATGATGCATTGCATATGTGCAAAAGTTCAGAGACAGAGAGATTAGACTGAAAAGCTTTTAGTCTATTTTTTATTTATTCAATTACTTTTTACTGACTCTAGCCATAATATTTACATCCTCTGATTTCTTTGATTGCAAAAATTATTGCTGTTATGTTCTTACAATATTCAGTTTAGTGTTTATAATAAACTAATAATCATAAAGCTGAAGAGTTTTGTTTGTTTTTTTGAAGGCACAAATTTTAGGAACTACTGGGTCGAATTGAAAAAATATTTTCTGTTGGATAGTCGATTTGTCGAGGAAGGCTATAGGCTTTATAACATCACGCTGCGACCAATAGGAGCGAAGCATCAGTGAAAAATGTTGGAAAAACAGCGAAAATCTTCTAAATTCCATGCGTACGAAGTCGCGGGCAACAGCTTGTTATAAATATAATGTTAACCCACGTCTACTGGAGACTTGCTATTCGTAATATTATGACTAAGTACTATTTATTATTTGAACGCATAATTTATTGTAAAATATATTGTAAATAAAATATGTATATTCTTATTATCTATACAAATATATAGAAATTCTTGTTTTACCATAAACAAGCTGCAGTCTGTGACTTCATACGTTCTATCAATTAAAAAACGCATCAAAATCCGTTTCCGTTTTCCGATTTCAAATTTCACATATATGTTCAGATTTCATGATTTAAGGTACGTTTTCTAATATGATTCGGCCACTCATGCGAGATAAGTCGCGGGCAAAAGCTAGTAGTGGATATATTTTTATGTGGATACATTAGAATTACTGTAACACCCCTATTTTGAAAGACAAATCAAGAGAAGTACGTAGTTGCTTCTTCATTCCCTAGATGGCGTTTTCTTCCCCATAAGTTTCCGTATGCACATTACAATTTATGTACTTAAATTAATTATTTGAAACCATAAAACACTTGATCAATTTAAATTTAGATTTTAAACACCTAAAGTAAAATCTGTAAATAGTGATTAATAAAAGTATGAACAAAATAATATTAAAAATTAAGTTACTCTATTACTCCCTAGATGGCACTATCGCATTGTTATTCAAGCTATCGAAATTTTCACGATGCCTAGATTTATCGTAAAGTTTTTGATGAGATCGTCACAAACAAACAAACTCAACGACTTAAAACTAGCTTTGCCCGCGGACTTTCGTCCGCAGTTTTTGGGAAGGGTTATCGAAGAACTCTTCAAACGCGTGGATCAGAATTAAAATATATTTAGTAGATTTTGAGTAAATAGGAAAAGTATCCCTAATTCTTCATTTTCTGTGCCTACTGGCTGTGTTAATATGTACGTGTCGGCGATGATATACGATAATATTGATGTAGGCCCTTAAGTAAGTTGTTTAATATTGCATATTAGAAGCATATTAGAAGGATCGGTTAGCCGGTTATTCCAGACGTTAGTTTTCGATGAAGCCGATGACGGAACGGAGATTGTTAAAAAATCTCTTTTTCTCACATAAATAAGTAGTGTTTGTTTCAGGAAAGTCAATGACCTTAATCTGTGAAATGTTTAAAACTTTGCCTTCCTAACTTTCTTAAAGTTAGGAAGGTCCAATCTTCATTACTTTTTATATCACAAAGTCGTTATTTTTGTATAATTGTTTTTTTTTTTTTCGTTATTTTTGTATAATTTTTTTTTTTTTTTTTTTTTTTTTTTTTTTTTTTTTTTTTGTATAATGGTAGACATGTATGTCCCTAGTGCGTAGGTAAGCTTAAATCTTCAAATATACACAACGGAATTTGATGCGCTCTTTTTAATTTAAGAAGTGGTTCAAAAGAATGTTCTTTTTTTGTTAAATTTGTTAACGTTTGGTTTCTAAATTCAAAACGTACGAAGTTGCGGGAAGCAGCTAGTTATTACATTTCAAATTAATTACGCAGTTTTTCAAATGAAAGCTCCCAGATTCCTACATTTTTATCACTTTACAGTATTTACATTTAATGGGAGTAAGTTAAACTTTAATAGTTCCTGATCCGAAATATTTTTTCTATTATTGTATTGTCATCGGTCCTTGTTATGTGTGCAAAATTTCAGATCAATCCGACTACTGTAAATGTGTGAAAATCACTTTCAAAGATTCCGTTACTTTATTAATACATTGATAGATACGTACTGAACTAATTAAGTGTGTTAAAAAGGATTGCTTTGAGTGACATGCAAATCATTACGCCGATAAATATCTAAAGATCATGGAGAGGTCAGTATTAACATTTTTAATACAGAACAATAAAAATTAACAAAAAATCTTTAATTTTGATGTTATTAACCTTACAGTTTGAAAGCTTTGTGGCAGCTGAGTCGGAAACATAAATATATTAGCGTACAAGGCTCTACAAACTCTACAAAAAAAGTGCCTACAAGCAAGTGCCGACAATTAGTAAGATTAGATCAAACTTTAGACATATCATCGAAGTGATCTTTATTATGTGTAAACGTAGCCTAATAAGGCACCACCTCAAAAACCACGTAGTCCAAAACATGACATCAAAATATATATACGATAACACAAACTAAATTGGATTGGACATTGGATCACAGCAGACTTTATGCTCATACTTCGAAGAAAACATTGTGGAAAAATACAGCGTAGACTTTGATTATGTTGTCTTTATGAAAAACCCAATTATTAATAACTCATTATTTATGTGTAAACTGGATTATAAAAACCTGTTACGGTATAAATAAATAAAAGATATAAACTGATGTATCACTGCCTTAACGCATGTTAGTAGCAAGGACCTGTTTTTGATTCCAAATACGAATTTCTATTTCAAATCACTTCCTTTTTTTAAATTATTCAAAAAGAGGTTATACAATTTATACCAAAATCTGTAATAAGAACTTATTAAACATTTCCGGAAAATGTTTTTTTTTGTTTAAAACAACTTACTGTTCTTTACTGTAAGAAATTTACTGTAGCTACCTAACATTTATTAAAATAAAATATATTTTACACTTATTTTCGGTAAGGGCATAATATTTAATCCTAGTAATTATATAACTAGCTGTTCATAAAAATCGGTCAAGCGGTTTCGGAGGAGTACGGTAACTAACACTGTGACACGTGAATTTTATCTATGAGATAAAATCCTCTTACTGGTATATTACCTTTACTGGTTTAAAGAATAAAAATTATTCCTTCCTTGTTTCGATAAAAATGTAGTAGATAAAGTTACTTACAAATTTATCCTCTGCAGGTGTTATGTGATGTACTCCATTGGTAGTAGGCACGCTGTCTAGTGGCATACTCCTTGCAGTACCGCTTAATGTGATCAGCATGTGCAATGAGCCTTGACCGCGTTCTAGATCCTTCCACAGTTCGTGAGTTTTCTCTTTTTCTAATTGTGAGAGATCGACGACACACCTGCAAATAAAAAAATATTTTAAATCCTTAACCTTTTACTAATTTTATTTATAGTGTTAGAATATACCTACGGATGGATGAATGTTAGGATGTTTTTTGCTGTTTCACGCAAAAACGGTTCACACTCTGTTTGAACGCGTTAATCTCAAGAACCACTGGTCCGATTAAAAAATACTTTCAGTGTTGAATAGTGCATTCAGGAAGGCTATATAACATCACGCTGCAACCAAAAGGAACGTAACATCAGTGAAAAATGTTGTATCTCATGAAATTTTTTCAAATTTCCACGCGTCTGAAGTCACGGGCAGCAGCTGTTTACAATATAGCATTATTATTTAAATCACTTTTTGCTGGCAACATCACAAGGATTTTTGTTTTCAATCATAAAAGCTACGTAGGTATGAAGAATACCTACGTTTATTGCTGATCAAAAAAATTATTTCAAACCAGTTTTTCAACAGGTTGCCAATAGAAGAAACTTGTTAGTGATGCCTTTTTTTCGCATACTTGTTTTCCATTCGCAACAGATCTGTTCGGTTGGTTGGATATTTTCATATTTAATTGCAATATTTTTTAGATATCAATAAGATTGCCGTAAACTGATTTAAAAACTTAGACTTATTCCAGTACAATATAAGTTGCAACGGTGCCTAATCTCGTGAAAATCTTGAAAAACATGTAGGTAGTCTAAAATTTTAAGTACTTACAGAGTAATCAACAAATGACGTTAATAAACATAAAGAAAAAAACGTTAAGAGGATACCAAAATAGCTTCGTGCATTTTTCTATGTACGAAGTTTTCATTGTTTCTTTAGATTGAATGGCTAGAGCTCTAATTTTTAAGTATATGTTTTTTCAATATATGATCTAGGATCGCATAAACTCAGAAACGCGATTGAAAAAAGTTTTCTCGATAGAAAATCTTAGCGAAACAACCTCTCAAATTTTTTATTTTTTTCATTTGTCGGTCTATTATCGCGTATTAACTAATGAAATAACTTTAAAAACATAAGTAACTATTATATATAGAAACACGTAAATCAGAATTAAAATATATTTAGTAGATTTTGAGTAAATAGGAAAATTATCCCTAATTCTTCATTTTCTGTGCCTACTGGCTGTGTTAATATGTACGTGTCGGCGATGATATACGATAATATTGATGTAGCCCTTAAGCCGCCTAAAATTATTTTTACTGCAAAAATGACTGTCTAAGTGCAATCGTAAAATAATGAAAAGATAATATGACACTGGCTGGATAACAGGAAATCAAGAATGTGAAAGTTTGTAACGAATACGAATGTTTAATAATTTAAATTTCGAAATAGATTATAGGTACCTACCAACATCCGCAAGGTCAAAAAACTGCCTATAAATGAATAGGAAGTATCGACATTATTCTTAAAAATTGTAAACAAAATCGCTTACGTTAAAAAAATTCAAATATTTAAACTGACTGCAATTTATTGTTAACACGAATTTTTACGTCGTTCCGGCTCTTAAACAGTAATTAATGGTCTTATTCATAATGACTTATCGCAGGTTTAAAAGTTCGCTAAAATCGTTTCGCGAAAATTGTCGAAACGCGTTATTCATAATAGTCTTTTTACGCGAAAACGTTTATTATCTCTCCGATAAAATCTCCGTTTAAACCTCCGATAACTTATGAATAAGACCATAAGAAATCTGCTTAATCATAACACTATCATGTTTTTGCTCGTCTTACAAGAATAAAGCCCTTGAAGATTAATAAATAAAATTGGCATTGTTCATATTTTTTTTAAACTCTTAATTCGAAAACCATTTCTGGGAATAGCGTTTCCGATCATGATCCATTAGTTTTTTTCGGAAAATGTGCTATATAACGATGTTTTTTCCAAAAAAGCCTATGATCTCTATTTAAATAAGTTTAAATATTATTATGTTTGTTCACGCGATGACGGGGTTTCACCCCGTCATCGCGTGAACAAACATTAGTTATTTTATAAACCTAGTTTATTTTATTTTTTTATTTTATTAGTTATTTTATAAACAAGCTAGTTATTTTATAAACCTGTTTAATTATTAATATTATGGTTGTTTTGTTGTATTTAAATATTGTGCAGACGCATCTTTGATTTCCGTTTAGTGGTTTAGGTTTAGAAAAACAATATATGGAAATTTTCGGCAAATTCTTACGTGTTTTGTATATGGAAAAGAATAATAAAAAAGTTACAGTTAAAATTATATAGGTACATACATCTAAGTTTCAATGGATATTTGGTGGTTATAGCAAGACGACTTAGATACCCTTGCCGGGTCATAGTAAGGCTCAAGGCACCATAATGACCCGGAAGACCTGTAGGAGATATAAAAGAAGATGATATTTATACAGGTATTGAAAAGACTTTTTCAAGATCTATATGTATAAAATTTTAGTACATTGCAGTGGCGGATTTGCAGTCTCGGCCGCCCTAGGCCCCAAGCCATTAGCCGCTCTAGGCCCAGGCCCAGGCCGCCCCTTTCTCAGCATCCAGCATATAAATCACCGCCCCTAAATCTGGCCGCCCTAGGCCCGGGCCTACCGGGCCTTAGGGTAAATCCGCCACTGGTACATTGTGTGTACATTTATTTGTTTATTAACAAATAAAATTACACACAATGTACCTTATACAGAATAACAGATAGGCTATGTGTTATTCTGATGTATAAGCTACAATACTGTAAAGTTTCATTAAAATTTATCCAGTAGTTTTTGCGTGAAAGTGTAACAAACATCCAAACATCCATACTCACAAATTTTCACATTATAATATTAGTAGGATACGATAAAAATCTTTTAAAAGTTATAGAATACGTAGTTATATTAAATCTATTATGATAAAATAATCTCGAGACCTGTTATAATGAAGAAACAACACTTATAATCAAAGACTTGTGCTTACACGGAATTACTTTTGTTATTATATGTACATAAGTATTATGTTATTTAAATAAGTATGTAATAATATTTGTTTAGTCTATGTTTGTTAATATTCATACATTATTTCGCAGCTAGAATATACTTAACTTTACTTATGTATGTATTTACTTAAATATTACTTGTTAAACTAGAAGTTCCTCCGTGTGGTCACGGATTAAGAATACAAGCGTCACCACCCCATCTCCTCCCAAGAGCGCTGTAAAAGTCAGCTAAGGGATGTTGCACACATATAACATCCTCTATGAGAGACGGAAAGCTCGAAAATAAACCCTGCGCCAACAGGCCTGGTCAGCGTGGCACAGTAGATCATAATCTCTCCAAAGTGAAGGAGGCCCATGCCCAACAGTGGGACGTAAATGGGCTGGAGAGGAGGAGAGAGGAGGAGGAAACTAGAAGTTGTCCGTTGCTGTTGTTCATATTGTTGCTAACACAGATTATAAGTCTATCGATTATACCAGATGGTAGGTGGACGTTTAGAATTGCGAACAAGTGACTTTAGCCTGGCTAAATCGAAATTGATAGAATAATGACGTTTCATATGATGTATAATAGCCTGTATTATAGACACACATATAGAAAAAATTTCACACCCACATAGATAGGTGGCTTCAAGCCGGCTGAGAGATGTAGCCATAGACACTAATTGTCTTATTCATAATGACTTATCGGAGGTTTAAAAGTTCGCTAAAATAGGTTCGCGTAAATTGTCGAATAAATCCGTAAAAAGTAGTTTTATTTAAACAAATGAGTCGCGCAAGTGTTGGAAAATATTATTGTCAAAAACTGTTATTCATAATAGTCTGATTGTAATGATACTTTTAAGATCACGGTCGCGTTTAACGTGACCATGAGACCTTGCATTTCACCAAGGCAATGTAGGATAACGACCTGTGAACTTTACATTTATATTGTTACGTGCTAGGGTTCGAAGGATTTGGAGAGAAAGACCTGCTGACTCTTGCAAGAAGACTTTATTCACTAGCACTAGTTACACACTAAGCACTAGGTCCAAACACTAAGCACTAACAATGTCCTAAATCGTAGCCAAGTTGTAGGTTTCACTGGTATCACTCTTGATCACTTGTTTTCGCTCTCGAAGTCGCCTTTATCGTAGCTCGAACTGAACTCCCGGGCTCGCCTCCCTGCCGCTATTTATATGCGCCGAGACGAGTTCCAGACTATTCCAGAATGTTCCCGACTGTGCGCGAACGTGATCGCCCGGAACGAATGTTTCTAGAAGGTTCGAGCATGTACGGTAGTTCCTCTAACGCCATCTAGTATCTAATAGGGGTTTCACTCTGTTCGGTTCTTTAATTGGTTTTACTAGTTGCTGCTAGATGGCGCTAGCTCCTTTGTGTTTTGTGTGTTCGTAACACTACTCCCCTCTTAGAGATGCTCGTCCCGAGCATCGTTGTTACTACCATGGTAACGCGCCAGACGGTCTATGTGTACCACTTTGAATGTCCCTCTTGGTTGCTTTTGAATCCTATAGGTCACATCATTCAATCGGGTAACCACTTTGTATGGACCGTCCCACTTGCTCTGCAACTTTGGAGATTTCCCTTTCCGGCGAGTTGGGTTATGCAGCCACACCAGTGACCCTTCCTCGAAGCCGCTCGTGTTCGATTTCCGGTCGTATCTGGTTTTCATGTTCTCACTTGACTGTAACCCATTTTCCCGAACCAAGGCGTGTATATAGCGCATCTTCTCCCTTAAATCGCAGGCATAGTCTTGTACAGTCTTTGGTCCCTCCGGTGACCCTCCTGTCAATAGGTCTACTGGTATTCGTAGTTCTCTACCGAAATTGACATACGCCGGGGTAGCTTTTATGCTCTCATGCTCGGCGGTTCGGTAAGACAGAAGGAAGAGTGGTATATACTTGTCCCAATCCTTTTGTTTGTCATCTACCAATTTCGCCAAATGCCTCTCAAGGGTCTGGTTAAATCTCTCAACCATTCCATCAGACTGTGGATGATACGCGGTGGTCCTCGTCTTATGCATGCCCAAAATTCTGCACACTTCCTGGAACACCTGCGATTCGAAGTTCCTGCCCTGATCAGAATGGATTTCCAGAGGCACACCAAAGCGACATATCACTTCTTCGACTAACTTAGAAGCGACTGTTGTGGCTTCTTGGTTTGGTATGGCGAACACTTCGGGCCATTTGGTGAAGTAGTCAATGACGACCATAAAATACTTGTTTCCCGAATCCGTTACAGGAAATGGCCCAGCTACGTCAACTGCAATTCGTTCCCACGGTGCACCGACGTTATACGACCGCAGGTTCCCACGGCTCCTGGTCTGTGGTCCTTTCACGGCAGCGCAAGTAGTACATTTGCGGCACCAATCCTGTACATCATCTCGACAATGTAACCAGTAGAATCGTTCTCGCACTTTTGTTAACATTCTCTTGACACCTAGATGACCTCCTGATACGCCATCATGTATTTCACGGAGAACATCTGGTACTCTCGTTCTTGGGACAATTATCTGAAGATGGAACTCTCTGCCGTTAGTCTTCTCCCATTTCCGGTAGAGTATTCCGTTTTGGAGTATCAGACTGTCCCATTGCGCCCAGTACGCCTTAGTGACAGCGCCAGTGGGTGCAACCTCACTCCATATTGGTTTTACGTCACCCCGTTTCTTCCATGTGATGATGTGCCGAAGGTCGTCATCTTTTTCTTGAGCCTCCCTCATAGCATCATTCTCCCAGAGACTCAAAGGATTCGTTCTCGTTAGCTTTAATGTTACTTCATTGCATTCCTGCTTAACACAATGTTTGCATTCCTCTGAACACGGCCTTCGTGAGAGTGCGTCGGCATTCCCATGTGTCTTTCCGCTGCGTGCCTGGGAGATAACAGTTATCGGGGCTCCCTCCGCGTCAGCCAGCACTCGCCCCTTAGTCCTGTTTCCCTGATCCCGGGCAAGGGACAAAGCCCCTTGCTTCTTCAGCACCTCTATTTGTTCCTCGATCCTTTTCATCCTGGCCATCTGGGTTTCCTTCTGCGGGCAGTTGAGCTGAAGATGGCCCCTCTCGCCGCATTTGTAGCACATGGCTCTAGAACTTTTCTTCGTAGGGGCCTTAACCTCGTTGACTTCCTCAGAGACCTCGCGGATCTTATGGGTATGCCGTATGTCATAGCGAACAGCCTCGACCTCCAAAGCATGCGCCAATGCTTCCTTTAGCGAGGTATGGTGACGAAGCCTCACTGCAGCTCTGACCTCCAGGTCTTTGATTCCGTCGACAAATGCTTGAACAATATTCGTATCTACCATCTTGGTGTCGGCTCCTGGGTGTGCCTTCCTGACGAGTTTTTCAATTTCCAACGCCCATTGTTGTAGTCCTTCTCCTGAGCGTTGGACTCTGTCACGCAGTTGTGCACGGAACACGTGCTCCAGGTGTCGCTCCCCGTATCTGGATTCAAGTGCCTCCATCAGGTCTTGGAACCCATTTCCTGTATGTGGCAGTGCTTCCAGGACCGACAAAGCTTGCCCTCTGAGCGCAACAGTGAGAGCGGTCAAGCATTGTTCTTCCGTCCATCCGTTGGCAGTAGCAACCGTCTGGAATTGCTGACGATAAGCGTTCCAGGAAGTAGTGCCGTCGTATGGCGGAACTTTCACTCTTGGTCCTTGTGCCACTCCGATAGTTCCACTAGAGATCGCAACTCCCGTGGTTTCAAGGCGCACTACTTTCTTCTGTAGTTCAATGAGGCCGGTTTTCACATTTTCGACATCCAATCCTAACCCGGTAACTCGTTCTTCCACTACGTCGACATCTTTTCGAAGCTTAATCACCGTGTTACTAACATCATTTATAGCACAAATCACTTTTTCTTGTGACTCTTGCAAAGCGCCGAGCTTGCGTTCTTGTGACTCTTGCAAAGCGCCGAGCTTGCGTTCTTGACCGAATTTCAGCCCTTTGCATCTCTATCAGTTCAATTAAACTTCCTAATTGAAGTGCTACTGACGCTACGCTGCTGCTGGTGGGCGTGGCTTGTCTAGTGGGCGTGGCAAGGTGGGCGGATCCAGTGGGCGGAGCTTGTCTAGTGGGCGTGGCCGGTGTGGTGGGCGTGGCAAGGTGGGCGGAGCCAGTGGGCGGGGCTTGAGTCTGGGTAGGCGGAGCCTGGGCCTGGGTGGGCGGGGCCCGATGGGCGTGGTCGGTGGGCGTGGCATGGTGGGCGTGGTCGGTGGGCGGGTCTAGAGGGGCGTGGTCGGTGGGCGGGGCCTGGTAGGTGGGGCCAGTGGGCGGGGCTTGGTCCACAGCGGGCGTGGCCTCCGCAGCTCGTTGTGCCCTTGTCCTGACGCCCTCGAAGTCCTCTCTCGGAGTCAATGGCATCTCCAAATCCCACTTCTGACACCAGTTGTTACGTGCTAGGGTTCGAAGGATTTGGAGAGAAAGACCTGCTGACTCTTGCAAGAAGACTTTATTCACTAGCACTAGTTACACACTAAGCACTAGGTCCAAACACTAAGCACTAACAATGTCCTAAATCGTAGCCAAGTTGTAGGTTTCACTGGTATCACTCTTGATCACTTGTTTTCGCTCTCGAAGTCGCCTTTATCGTAGCTCGAACTGAACTCCCGGGCTCGCCTCCCTGCCGCTATTTATATGCGCCGAGACGAGTTCCAGACTATTCCAGAATGTTCCCGACTGTGCGCGAACGTGATCGCCCGGAACGAATGTTTCTAGAAGGTTCGAGCATGTACGGTAGTTCCTCTAACGCCATCTAGTATCTAATAGGGGTTTCACTCTGTTCGGTTCTTTAATTGGTTTTACTAGTTGCTGCTAGATGGCGCTAGCTCCTTTGTGTTTTGTGTGTTCGTAACAATATTATAGACGTACAGTAGGTACTTTTGTCATGCAAATGTTTGTACTGCGTCTGGGTATTTACTATGTATTATAAGAATGTATTTAAGAAAGAAAGAAAGAAAGAAATATTTATTATTCTCCCATGGAGGACACAGACATATTAACAAAATCGAAAATGCACTTAAACTGGTAATATAAAATTTGAGGAACATGATAAACCGACTTAAACTACTTACTTAAGCTACTTAGCCAAAGTGTGTGTCTCACTTAAGAGGATACCAAAATAGCTTCGTGCATTTTTCTATGTACGAAGTTTTCATTTTTTCTTTAGATTGAATGGCTAGAGCTCTAATTTTTAAGTATATGTTTTTTCAATATATGGTCTAGGATCGCATAAACTCAGAAACGCGATTGAAAAAAGTTTTCTCGATAGAAAATCTTGGCGAAACAACCTCTCAAATTTTTTATTTTTTTCATTTGTCGGTCTATTATCGCGTATTAACTAATGAAATAACTTTAAAAACATAAGTAACTATTTTAAATAGAAACACGTAAATCAGAATTAAAATATATTTAGTAGATTTTGAGTAAATAGGAAAAGTATCCCTAATTCTTCATTTTCTGTGCCTACTGGCTGTGTTAATATGTACGTGTCGGCAATGATATACGATAATATTGATGTAGGTCCTTAAGGGAAACAATAGGGAAACAATAATAATTTACAAAAGAAAAGTGGTATATGTAGGTTATCCGTATTTTGGTACCCATAACACAAGTGTATAAGCTTAGCTTAGCACCAGAGGACGTGATGTAAAAAAAAGTTGCCCGTAGAAACCGACAACAAAAGAATTAGAATTACGTGCGAGATTATTTTATTAAAATTACTTTTCAATGGCGCAGAAATAAGAGAAGTAAGCTATCTTACCTGCCCATAAATGTTTTTATCTTGCCCTTATGCCACACTGTGATATCCAGGTTGCTGTCTTCATATATGTACAGGTTGAATCTTTCGCACCATGATGTCTTCGACTTCGATAATTGTTTTGTTTTAAGACACTCGGCACCCAACCTGTTAGGTAATAAAATAAATATTGAAGAATATTTTATACAACGACCCGAGGTTCTAAACTAAAATGTATATTTTATTGTACCTCGTACCGGTCCCTGTTACAAGAAGTTTCAACTTTCAACATTACCTACGACTATTAAACTATAGGGACCAATTTTATGAACGCTACTTTTTTATTGTGGCCAATTAGGCTTTTACGCCTAGTATAATAGTAGTATCACTGCGAACGTTATTAGCAATTACAAAATATAAATTTTAGCCCAACGTTACGGAGACATTTGAGCCACCGTGGTCACGGGAAACACTGAACTGTAAACTTATTTTGTACTAAGCGTTCGGGCTAAAATTTAAATTGCGTTCAAATCCGTAAAATTTGGTGTTATTTCTAAGTTTTATTTGAAAGTTACGTTTAAAGCGTCATTCATAAAAGGTGTACTAGCAATAACTGTTTCAAAAACAAGAAACTGTTTATTTATGTTATAGTTAGCACCGTGTAACCATAGAATTAGTACTTACTTAATTTTACAATATAATCCATTGGTACTGCCGCTCGGCATATCTTTGGCATCAACTAATACGACGTTTACTGAAGACTTCCATGACTTCTTTAGTATGTCGAATTTTCTGTTTTTCCAAACGTACTAGAACAACAGAAATATACATTTATATAACTGTCAAAATTATGATTTAATTAGCATCAATTTGCGATTCGATGCTAAGGAGTTAAATAATTATTTACTTTACTTCAACATGTATTGTATGCGATAGTTTTTGTATGTACCGCCTGGCCTTGACAGCAGTGTGTAGCGAGGCATAGGTCAGTAACAGGGAACTGACTGGACAGTCGAGTGAGTGATGAATTAGGGCTTACAAGAAGATTTTAGAAGAAAATAACGCTGATTTCTGCTTATACATTAAGAAATAGTTTGTTTCAACAGACATACATACATAGCTGCTACATACATAGTGTCATATTGCTGCAATCACGAAAGGTTGTTAAAAATGTTAATTCTTGGATAAAGATAAGATCAGCCTACAATACTTCATTATAGAATAACTAGCTGTTGCCCGCGATTCCGTCCGCGTGGAGTTTAGACAATTTTCCCCGTTTTTGCAACATTTTTCACTACTGCTTCGCTTCTACTGGTCGTAGCGTGATGTTATATAGCCTAAAGCCTTCCTCGATAAATCTAACAATGAAAGAATTTTTCAAATCTGCCCAGTGATTCCTGAGATTAGCGCGTTTAAACAAACAGAAAAACAAACAAACTTTTTCGCTTTATATTATTTGTATAGAGGTTCTATCTAATGCAAGCTGTTGTCCGCGACTTCGTACGCATGGACTTCAGAAGAGTTTTTCTGTTTTTGCAATATTTTTCACTGATCTTCACTCGTATTAATCGCAGCGTCTTGTTATATAGCTTATATGTAGTCTTTCTCAACAAATTTTTAAGATTGGAAAAGTGGTTCCTGTGATTTACGCGTTTATACAAACAAACTCTTCAGCTTTATAATATTAGTATTGATTCTTACAAAAAATGAGCTTCAAATTGAATAAAGCTATACGTCATCATTATTTTTAATATTCATTTGGTCAATTCCTTTAATTTTTAATTGAGTAAACATGTTCAACACTTATATTTTACCGATAAAATTTTATAAATTATGTAAAATATTACGGGGCGGTCATAATTTTTATAATAATTGCAAACAGTGGTTTTGATCGTATCTCTTTTTAATAACTACAGGATTTATTTAAAAACTGATAATATGCATTATTATATGCAGGTTGAATTTGAATTACTACATGACGTACCTATCTGGCATAAATACTTTTTGAAAAGGGTTGACTATAGAGCTTTGTCTTATAATATGACACAAGAACATTTTAAAATTGATATTGAAAGAAATAGAGCAAACTGTAACAACTGTTACTTCATTGCATTCATTTACGAGTCCATAGTGCATCTTTTCAAAAAGTATAGTCATCATGGGGGTAGGCAGAGACTATAGAGCGCCATCTGCTACGATCCGAACATTATTTACCTACTTCGCTACATTGCGCGTATTGTTTACCTACTTCGCTTCATAAAGTGAAGTAAGAGTCTATTTCACTGGTGAAGAAGTGTATAAATGAGTACGGGACTTGAACCCACAACCTCAGAATACCGTTTCGATGCTTTGCCATCTGAGCTATCATGGTTTTTGCAGATGTTAAGCAAATCCTCTACTACCAATTTGTTCAATGAAGCTATACATTCGCTTCGATGTTTTTGAACAACGCCATCTATCATTTCATACATTATAATTAAATTTATTAAATAAAGGCATAGTAAGTCAATTGCAAAAAATATTAAATTACTGTACTTACGTGCTTAGGATTGTAACGTTATGACAAAATATATTTTTTTGAGTTATTTGCATGGAAAGGAAATGTAAGTCCGGTTGAATATAAGATAGTAGAATATATTATTCGTCAGCAATGCGACCTGCAGTAGTTTGGTTTATTAAATAATTAAATAATATGTTGTTTAAACAGTACTGTCGGTTGTTTGGTAAAACCTGTATATCTACACGGAAAGGCCCCTAATTAAAATCTTACGCAAACGTTTCGTAATGTTATGTTATCTACACAAAAAAATATCTAGGAAGTATGTTTAGATCGTAGCAAATGGCGCTCTACAGTCTCTGCCTACCCCCATGGGAAAAAGGCGTGATGTTATGATGATAATTACCATTTAGGGACGGCTATTTTCAATATTTTATCCAGTTTCGATTCTTGCAGTCAAAGTCAGACTATACTAAAATTTTCTCCTTACTTGCATATCAATAAGCTACTGATGACAGCAGCTGCTCTGGTTACAATTTGACGGGAGATAGAAAGATCTTAATAATAAAGTAGGATAACTATCTATCCTTAATCGTAGATTGGTTATTGGAAATGGACGTTAAAAAAATTAGGGTTACAACATACTCGTACATACAACGTTTATAAGAATTAAACGTTGTATATAAAAATGTTTGTTGATCTTTCACGCAATAACTAGGTAATAGATGGGTTAGTGAAACTTTAACTTGTAGATTAGAATAACGCATCTTCTTTACTATAAAACAAAGTCCTTATTTTTGTATATATGTCCCTATGTGAGCTTATATCTTTAAAACTAAGCAATGGAATTCGATGCGTTTTTTTTTACTAGATAGAATGGTTCAATAGGATGACTTTTCTGTATAATTTTTTGAGGTTTGGTTTTAAATTCCACGCGTACGAAGTTGTGAGCATCAGCGGAGCGGGGTAGTAACTAAACGCGGATAAAAGCTTATAGATATTATATACATACCTACCTTTTGAACTTTTTTCCCGTGTTCTCTGAGTAAGGTCAACCCACTGCCAATGCGATCCATGAATTCTGTTGAAACCGCTAGCGCGGTGGGTGCCAACGGGTCCATCACCAAACCGTCCGGTATTGTGAATGACCTAAACAAAAACAAATAACACTTACAATGTGGCAGGTAATAACAATAATTTTTACATGTTTTTTTAGGGTGATTTCAGATGTTTTGGAATGACTTCGGTGTTTGTCTGTTTAAGATTTTATCTCGACAACGGTTCTAAATATAACATAACTCATACCATGATTATGTAGTAGGTCTACATATTCAATCATACATAAATTTCTGCAATCAATAAAAATTAGAAATAACTACAGTTACGGTATTTGAACGAAAATATATAATTAGATATTTCAAAGCAACCACTAATGGTCTTATTCATAATGACTTATCGGAGGTTTAAAAGTTCGCTAAAATGGGTTCGCGAAAATTGTCAAATCTTGGTATTCATAATAGTCTTTTTACGATAAAACGTTTATTATCTCACCGATAAAATCTCCGTTTAAACCTCCGATAAGTCATTATAAATAAGACCGTAAGTATTTAGATACTATTTTACATTAATAAAGGTGTTTGCATGATTGTAGTTCTTGAATATACTCCTAAAAGACGAATTTTAAAGTTCATTCTCCACTACAAAGATGAAATATCACGATATTACAACATTAAAATCACACAGCCAAAGAAATTTTGCTCTCGTTTGACACTACACATAGCCTCTAAAGAATATAGAATTTATTCAAAATCGATGTCTACATCTGTGTCATAAAAAAGAAAAAAAAATCACCGTGTAAACTAAGGTAGGTACCTACTACTGCGCGAAATGCGCGTGCTTTATCAGCAACGCATGGCGATGTACTTCATCACAGAATGAAATTATTGTTCAAGTGAACTTGATTGAACTTTTGAATTACCAGTTTTTACATACAACTTGTTGTTATCATTTATATTTATTTTCACAGTCATAAAGTGACGCAGTTGACCGAGACATAATAAACGAGGAAGAAGTTTGTCAATTATATTATTAATGTAATATTATTTTATATACTTTTTTTAAAATACAGTCGTTATTTTTGTATTTAGGTGTATCTTCAAAACTACGCAAAGGAATTTGATACGATTTTGAAATAGAATGGATGTTTTTAAATTCTGTGTAATTTGTGGAGTTTATGTTATTTTCTAAATTGCACGCGAACGAGATTGCGGACAACAGCTAGTATTTAGTAAATGAAAGATGCAATAAGTAGGTACTACTGCGTAAATATTTCAGATATTACGCTACTTTTCAGATTTATTCGCGTGTTGTTTTTAGATAAAGTTTAAGGGCCTACATCAATATTATCGTATATCATCGCCGACACGTACATATTAACACAGCCAGTAGGCACAGAAAATGAAGAATTAGGGATACTTTTCCTATTTACTCAAAATCTACTAAATATATTTTAATTCTGATTTACGTGTTTCTATATATAATAGTTACTTATGTTTTTTTTAAAGTTATTTCATTAGTTAATACGCTATAATAGACCGACAATGAAAAAAATAAAAAATTTGAGAGGTTGTTTCGCCAAGATTTTCTATCGAGAAAACTTTTTTCAATCGCGTTTCTGAGTTTATGCGATCCTAGAAAAAACATATACTTAAAAATTAGAGCTCTAGCCATTCAATCTAAAGAAACAATGAAAACTTCGTACGTAGAAAAATGCACGAAGAATTTTGGTATCCTCTTAACTAAAATATTAGAAAATTAAGCTTTTCCAGTCTTGTAATAGATTCGATGACATTTAAACCTATGGTTAAAGTTGTAAGGAAGTTATAATTTTGTTTACCGATATGATTGTTAATCGCTAAGTTAATCATTTGGTTAGTACATATACCGTAACTCAGTACATTGGGGTCAAGCCACCTAACGGTACAAAACGAATTCTGTTGTCCGGAGCGCTAGATGCAAGTTATTTTGACAATGGTAGTATTTCTAAATGCAAAAGCTATTCTTTAAAATAGGTAATTGATAGCGTAAAAACATAATTTAAAAATAAAAATTAATAGGTACCTATAGAAGTGCACCTAAGTGTTTGATAAATACTAAAATCAGGTCTATATTGATCCAAGGGCAATTAATGGATAGCGTTAAACGTTGACATCACATAAAGAGTAAGGAAAATTTGGAGAAACTCTGAGACATTTACCTGTTCAGCAAACAAATAAGTAAAATCTAAATACAAGTCATAGTGAAGAGATAAGATTCGTTTCTATTTTACTTAAGGAAAAAGAAATAAAAAAAATAAAAATATTCACGGACATTTCACACAACGTCCTCTGGTCCCAAGCTAAGCTTATATGCTTGTGTTATGGGTACCAGAATACGGATCAAATACATGTACTACTTTTCTTTTGTAAATACATACTTATAATACATAGAAAAAAAAAAAACAAAAAAAACTTTACAACTGTTTTATTTTATTTTATTAAGGGCCTACATCAATATTATCGTATATCATCGCCGACACGTACATATTAACACAGCCAGTAGGCACAGAAAATGAAGAATTAGGGATACTTTTCCTATTTACTCAAAATCTACTAAATATATTTTAATTCTGATTTACGTGTTTCCATATATAATAGTTACTTATGTTTTTAAAGTTATTTCATTAGTTAATACGCGATAATAGACCGACAAATGAAAAAAATGAAAAATTTGAGAGGTTGTTTCGCTAAGATTTTCTATCGAGAAAACTTTTTTCAATCGCGTTTCTGAGTTTATGCGATCCTAGATCATATATTGAAAAAACATATACTTAAAAATTAGAGCTCTAGCCATTCAATCTAAAGAAACAATGAAAACTTCGTACGTAGAAAAATGCACGAAGCTATTTTGGTATCCTCTTAACGAAAGTCGATTTGTAGTTCACATGTTTATCAATTTATAACCCTATTTATTTAACGAACTAGCTCTTACCCGCAATTTTGTACGCATGGAATTAAAAAGCCTAAGGACAAAGCCTAAGGAATTATAAAAAGAAAAACATTCTATGAAGCACTCTATCTAAAAAAATAATTAAAAAGCCTTCATAACATCTGTTGCGTAGTTTTACAGATTTAAGCGTATATACAACACAATACAAGGGCAATACATTCCTACAAAAATACATAACTACAAAAATAAGGAATTTGTTTTACAATAATTAGGTAATGATTACGTAATAATATTATTTATAGAAATATTTTGTAAAACAACAGCACAATACATAGAAAATAGTTATAAATGCGACTCTATAAATAAATACCAATATCTATTAAAATATTTCATGCTTAATTCTAAAAGATTAACTTTGGCGTAAAGTAAATTGTTTGTGTAATGTTACTACATTACATTATGTATACTTATAATATTACAATCTTAATAATATACATATTACTTATGAGTGATGTAAATATCATAAAAGTCAATAGGTTTAAACAACGGTTAGTTAATTATTTACGCTTGTATGTACATAATTGAGTATTTAAAAAAAAGTTTAACCGACTTCATTTGCCTTTGAAATTTGAGGGTTTTCCTCCTATAATGAAACAACTTTGTCCTTTTAATATTAACTTTTATTCGAGCTTATATGTACTTTCAACAATTACTTTATACATAAAATAAACGTTACTACTACTTATTTGCTAAGAACCTCTCCACTTGGTAGCTCACTAAGAACTACCGTTTGAACTACCACCCCTTTCCTCGTCGATTGTCGACCGACATTGCAATCGCCGAGCTAACAAAGTGGGGAATCGAATGCAACACAAAGTTAACGCAGGAAGTCAATTGAAGTATAGTTATAAGAGATAACTATTTACATTTTTATGAGGACTAAAACTAAAATATGGTATTATTAAATCATTAAAAATAATAATAAAATAGAAATCATGACATTCGGCCATCCGGCAAAGTGTTGCCTCCTGGCAATACACCTCAATTTATTCTTGTTAGACTTAATTAACTTTATTGACTTTTACTAAAGCATACTTAATAACTAGCTTAAAATTAAATCCATAACCTAAATTTAAACTGGATTACATTATCAAGAATTTATAGGATACATTTAAATATTTTTAATACCTGAACATAATTTTAATTTTGCTACTTTAAAATAATTTTTTTTTTTTTTTTCACATAAATTATAATCAATAAATCAGCCTTTACATATTGAGAATCATGACATTCGGAATTGTTTACATGAATTGACCTATTTCAAAATATAGTTCATTTCTTTCTTTGTTTTCATTACTTGTTTTCTTGAAAAATATAATCTTTTACAAAATCATCTAATCATATATTATAGTAAATCCTAGATGCTACATATATTCTAATCATATCACCTACATGCCTACCTATTGACTACATGCCTACCTATTGGCTACATGCCTACCTATTGACTACATGCCTACCTATTGACAACATGCCTACCTATTGACTATCATCGTCAGAGTCACTTTCGCAGGATTTGTCAACTTCTAAAGCTTTGAAATGAATCCAAGGACGAATTCTATCAGCAGCAATAACAGTAGTATACGGTTTAGATTTTTTTACAAATCCTGGAACGTCAGCTATTCTGTAGCGATCGTTTCCTAACACCTCTGTGATTTTATATGGCCCAACAAACTTCGACAAAAGCTTTGTACTGTTCCCATTATTATCGAAATTATTGCGAGTGATTTTTACTAAATTACCAATTTCGTACGAACGCGCAGGTTCCCTATTCATATCATGACGTGTTTTCTGTTTATTTTGCTGTATTTCTATATTTTTACCAATTTCTTCTCTTACAGTTTGCAAGTCTATATTTTTATTACCTTGATCGTGATTGATATTTAGTTTGTTAGACAAAACATCGCCCATTTTAACTCCAAACATTGCTTCTGTGGCAGTCCGTTGAGTTGAGGCGTTAACAGTATTATTGATGCCCCATTGCACCTTACCTAGTTGTTTGTCCCAGTCGCGTTCGTGGCCAGAACTATTTTGAGTAGACAATGAATTTAAAATGGTCTGATTAAATCTCTCTGCCTGGCCGTTCGCCCTGGGACAAGCCACTGCGTTTAACACATGTTTGATACCATGTGCATCGCAAAAGGCCTTAAACGTTGTTGATGTAAAACTAGTCCCACGGTCGGAAATAATTCTAGCCGGTACACCAAAATCGTAAAAAATCTTCTCCAAAACTTTTATTGTACTCTTAGTTTTGAGATCTTTTACGGGTCGTACAAATACATATTTTGTAAACGCATCCACTATGGTAAGTATGTGCGTGTTACTTTCCTTACTTTTAATAAACGGTCCGAGGTGGTCGATATGGATTGTGTGAAAAGGGATTTGAACTTTTTCAATCGGATACAGGTGTCCTGATGTGCGTTTCGCTGCGCTGTCTTTGGTAAAAGCACACTCTAAACAGGCAGCGACATACTTCTTAACAAACTTCCGAAGTTTAGGAAACCAATAAGAATCTTTTATTCGTTCAAGTGTCTTAGCATAACCTAAATGGCCAATATCATCATGGTTAGCTCGACAGATTTGCCACCTAGCACTCCGAGGAATAGCTAAACATAGTTTACCGTTTACTTTCCTATACACAGCGTGATTTTTAACGACAAAATTTTCCCGAATATCTCTGCATTCCTGATTATCTTCTGGTTTGAGAATTTTTAAGATGCGTGATAACTCTGGGTCTGCGATTTGTAATGACAAAAGCCAGTTTTCTTTTTCAATACGGTACACATCAACAGAGGGGTTATCATCCGATTCCGCAGGCAGTATAGTGTTCCTGCTTAAAGCGTCAACATGCATCATCTGCACCCCGGGTCGATGCTCAATATCGAATGTGTATTCGCTTATTTGCAGCCACCACCTAGCTATCCGCGGAATCAGATCCCTTTTTGTGAGTGTAGTGCGGAGAGCTGCGCAGTCAGTAAATATCTTGAAATGAATACCTAAAAGATAAACTCTAAATTTTTTTTGTGAACACACAACTGCTAGAGTTTCTAGTTCATAAGAGTGGAGATGCTTCTCCTCGGGCGTCGTTTGTCGGCTAAAATAAGCCACAGGCTTTAAAACTCTTACTTCCTTTTGCCATTGCATGAGAATGCCTCCTACTCCTAGCGAACTGGCATCAGTGTGTAATTCCGTCTCGAGGCTAGGGTCATACAGAGCCAGCACAGGCCTATCTGTAAGTTTTTCTTTCAAGAGTGAAAACGCCTTGTTCTCAGCTTCACACCATTGCCAGATAGACTCTTTTTTTAGCAGGGATGTTAATGGTCGGGCAATTTCTCCATAACCTTTTATAAATTTTCTAAAATAACCTGTTAAGCCGAGAAATTGGCGGACTTCATGAATATTACGTGGCTTAGGGAATTCTTTAACTGCAAGTACTTTTGTCGCACTTGGCCGAACGCCCTCGGAAGAGATGTCGTATCCTAGATAGTTAACTGTGTTGTCAAAGAAACGACATTTTGCGAGCTTCAGGGTTAACCCGTGCTGTCTAAAGAGGTCCAACACATCTTTTAGACGTAGAAACATTTCATCTATAGTTTTTGATGGAATTAGCACGTCATCAAGATAAGCCAGGGCATACTCAAACCTTCTGTTACCCAAAACTTTATTGATTATTCTTTGAAAAACTGCTGGAGCATTGGCCAACCCGAAGGGCATTCGTTTGAATTCATAGTGTCCATCGGGTGTGACAAAACCTGTAAGGTGCTTACTTTCGTCAGCCATTCTGACCTGGTAATAGCCTGATGCCAGATCCAAGGTGGTGAAAAAGCTATTACCACTTAGGTTGGAAATTTGATCTTCGATAAGTGGAAGGGGAAACCGATCTTTTATAGTTTTATTATTCAGGGCCCGGAAATCAATGCATAGCCTTTGCTCTCCAGTTTTCTTTTTAACCATCAGAATTGGACTGGCATAATTGGACATCGATTCCTGAATAACGTCATTCTCTAAAAGTTCATTTATAGTTTCACGAACTTTCTCTCTCTCATAGTGGGAGAGGCGGTATGGACGATAAACTACTGGCTTATTATCCGTTACCTCTATTTTCATTTCTACTCCATTGATGCAACCTATCTCCCCTAAACTTGTAGCAAAACAATCCCGATAATCTTGTAACAACAGGTATAGTCTATCCCGCTGACTAGCGTTTAGTCCCGGACCAATATTGACTTCATTTCTATCAAGAGGTTCCATTATAGATGGATCCCTAACTATTTTGTTAACCTGACGTACCTTATTTTCAGTAAAAGGAAGCGACCTGGCTATCAGCATGTTTTGTTTTAAAGTTATTACACGAGATGACAAATTCGTTACAATAACTTCGCCCTTACCATCACGAATTTTAAAAGCACCAAGAAAGAGACGGAACTCATTACCTGGCTCAACTGCATTATATCCTTCAATAAAGACATCACCGTTGTAATTTAAATTGGCATGGACAGGAACAGTATTCGTCGTAGAGATCTGCGTAGTATTGGTTACGTATAGTTTTAACAGATCGTGCTGATCAAAAGGGTCCGTGATGCATGGACTTTTATAAAACGTAAGTTTGGAGTTATCTTTTAGAACTGTTACAAACGGTAATTCGGTAAAGTTTTGACCTATCATCAACGAAGTTTGCATGTGTATGTCTTCTACCACCAAAACTTCGATGGTGGATTCAACATCATCTATCTTAACGTTCAGATTAGTCCGATACAAAGGCATGACTGAAGATTGACCAAAACCTTTTACTACGGGAACATTCTCAAAATTTTTAGTTAGTTTTAATAAATCAGCGTCAGATTTTCGCAAAAGAGTGCATTCACTACCAAAATCTACATAGGCTTTAAGGGGGCGCTCGTTGGCCAAAATAGTTTTGAAATATTTATCATTGCTATTACTATAAGTTTCTATCCTCAAGGTTCTCTTTTCGTTATTGTTCTGTACAGAGCTAGCAGCCGTATATGGCTCTAATTTACAGGCATTATTATCGTGACCAATTCTATTACATTGTTTGCACTTTATTATAGGTTTTGTACATTTATAATATGGGTGACCTTTCGAACGACAATTGAAACAAGTGATAGGGCTAATACTATTTACGCTAGTATTAGGGTTAGTTGTATTGCTAAGTTTCTGAGATATGCGTTCTTTGATTTTGGAAACTGTAAATGGCTGGGGTTTTTGAGATGACAAAAAGTTAAGCAAGTCTTCTGGTTCTGAACTATTTAAAGCCTGTGCACCATTCCTAATAGATCGATCAGTTATACCATATATAATACAGTCTACAGCCTTTTTGCCCATTATTTCGCACCTATTCAATAAGCTTAACTTATCATAAAAATACTCTCTAAGGCTTTCATCACCGCGTGATGTTCGGTTAAGCATCTCTTCTAAGAGGCGACCATAATTCTCTTCACTAGGGAAAGACCTCCTAAGCTTAGACTGCCATTCGTCCCAAGTAAATACAACCGTTGGCAAGGCTTCGAACCATTTCTTAGCCAAACCAGCCAGCTTTTGCAGCGAAAAGTGAATGACCTGTTTTTGATCCCATCCATAAATAACGGCACATTCATTCACCTTCCGCAGCCAACATTCAATAGTTTGAGCTCGATTTGCAGGATCAAATTCCGGTATAACATTATTAAGATTACTATTGCTAAATGAATTTTTGTTTACACCAGTATAGTCTTTAAACAACCGTAAAATGTCTTTAGTTGAAAGTCTACTTGCTGTTTTACGAGATTTCCGAGAAGATGCTTCATCACTGATAGAAGACGAAGACCTCCTCCTTTTCTTATTCCTTTTTGATTTTTTTTTCCGATGCCATCGTCTAGGTGGCGTATCCGGTGGGGTACCAGCTTCATCTTCTGAAGAAGACACCATCACCCTTCACACTGAAAAGTAATTACATCCGACATCATCCATTCATGTATTTATCTGTATATCCATAGCAGTATAAAATATTGAAAAATTTTATTCAGGGGTAGGTACATATTAATATAATAAATGATAATAAATATCCTCAGACATCTCACACAACATCCTCTAGCTCCAAGTCAAGCGTAATGCTAGCATTATGTAACCGATGTATGTATTACCGGTGTTAGGAAACAAATAAAAATAATTTTCTCGTGCAGGTATTGAACCGACGATCTCGTAAACGGTGGTTGGTTACATAACATTCGTAATTATAGAGATTTATTAAATTTTATTTTATATAAATGTATGTATAATTTTTTTTTTAGCTTCATTATTCTAGTGGGCATGCCCAACCCACTAAGCCAATCAGTAACCATAGTCAACTCATCAATTTATCATATTTCATTCATTCATTCATTACATAAAAAAAAATATAATAGAAAATAGGCTAAAAATATGTACGGAGTGTTAATCACTTTAAATTCTAAATAAATCCAGCGAGTAATCCTAACTCGCTCAATCAAGTTAGCAAGCATAGCTAACTCATCCAACTACCAGACCTAAATAAATCTAGCGAGTAATCCTAACCCGCTCAATCAAGTCAGCAAGCATAGCTAACTCATCCAACTACCAGACCTAAATAAATCCAGCGAGTAATCCTAACTCGCTCAATCAAGTCGGCAAGCATAGCCAACTCATCTAACGACCAGACCTAATTCACTCAATATCCAACGGGAAACATACCCGTTCCGTTTAAATAAATGTGCAATATACAGAAAGCAAACTGGTGCATAAAAATAATGTAGGTATACTTCTAAATTATCAGAAATTCATTTTAAATTATGCAGAAATAAAATAAATTTAAATTATTTTATTTACCCTAAACTTAAACCTGTTCATTATTTTATAGAAACTATAACCATACATTCATTCATGCTATAACATCTTATTTGCCATCAATTCCATTATAGAAACAATAATACAAAATGTATCACTTCATATACTCGTACGTTCAATAAGAAACATGGTAGGTCGCGGCAGTCGCTATCAGAGGGTAGCCCTGACCGAACACTGACGCGACGATCCATGCACCAACGTATCTATGCATCACATTATCAGAGAGTAGCCCTGACGTAATATAATGCATAATACTCATATTTTTTTTACTTAGTACAAATAATGAGGGTAGAATTGTAATAAAAATCATACAGCATCAGACACAAAATACCTTGGCCAAAAAAAAAAAAACGCACTAGTTGCTATCAGAGAGTAGCCCTGATCCAGCAACAATGCGATTGGCTGAAAAAGATGTTCAATGTGCGTCTTTGTACTACCAGGGAGTTGCCCTAGCCAAGTGCATACACACCGAACATTCATTTAACTTTAACATGCAATCCACATCGTCAGAGAGTCGCCCTGACCTTATGCAGATGTACACTTTACGGTAAGTATCATGAAAGATGCGCAATAATTTCTACGTGGGCGTGAAAGCATATACTTACGCGATTCAATAAATATATTTGCATTATAAAGAATTACTAGGCAAATAAGATATTCGAAGCGATTACTGTAATACTTAAACAAAATAATACATACCTTTTTGGTTCTTTATCTCCGCTTCTGAAGTATAATGAAACAACTTTGTCCTTTTAATATTAACTTTTATTCGAGCTTATATGTACTTTCAACAATTACTTTATACATAAAATAAACGTTACTACTACTTATTTGCTAAGAACCTCTCCACTTGGTAGCTCACTAAGAACTACCGTTTGAACTACCACCCCTTTCCTCGTCGATTGTCGACCGACATTGCAATCGCCGAGCTAACAAAGTGGGGAATCGAATGCAACACAAAGTTAACGCAGGAAGTCAATTGAAGTATAGTTATAAGAGATAACTATTTACATTTTTATGAGGACTAAAACTAAAATATGGTATTATTAAATCATTAAAAATAATAATAAAATAGAAATCATGACACTCCATTTCTCAGGATACAACCATCAGATCCTGACCTGGTACTAATGTGACCACACAGGAACAACCAGCTTACAAATAAAAAAGAATCATTAAAATTGCTTCGCACAGTTAAAAGTTATGACGAGGTAAGAAACATTAAAAAATATATGTACCTATATAAAAATAATAGTTTAAAAAAACTAAAAAACACGCTTTATTTAATCGAATTATTGCATTGTCATCGGTCTTTGACAGGTGTGCAAAATTTGAATAGAATCTGACCGTTTAAAGTAGGTCAAAATAGCGTCCAAAGGAGTCGGTTACAAACATACAAACATACAAACAAACATACAAGTGAAGCTAATATAAAGTGTGTAAAAATGAACATACAGACGAATTTCAAACCTCCCTCTTTTATGAAGTCGATTAAAAGACAAAAGGTGTTAATATTAACGCATAATGTTTTTAAGATAGATTCGTGCAAAAAAAAAACACTTTTAACGGATTTCGACTTTTTGATAGGGTTTTAGAAATAGTTCTACTATCGATCTGATACACACAAATGTCCTTAGTGGGAATCAAACCTAAGAACTCAAAAGTTACGACTATGCTTTAACGTTATACTTTCATAATTTGAAAGGAAACCAACCAATACAAACACAATAATTAAGATCTTTCTGCAGCTCAAATGGAAACTTTATGAGACAAATTAGTAGTGATAGAATTAAATCTTTGGATCCGTTTTATTTGTTTATGAAAACTTTTTTAAGTTCATAATTTTATTTTGATTAAATAAATATTCACGTATAATACACACATCTTTGGTTACAAATTAATTTTTACTAATATGCTTGTGTTATGGGTATTGTGATTACTTTTTCTGTGAATGCACACACCTAAATGCGGTAAAATTTAGACACAGTGTTCTTTACAAATTACATTACTGTGTAAGGATCAAACTCATGAACCCTCATGGTAGGGGAGCCCACGATGCTAAATGGGGATTTACTCGAGCGTCATAGAGACCTATTGAGTTGCAAAGCTTAGATGATAAGAAGAAAAAAATGTTATGTGATTTTTCACTTTTATCGGTGGGGAAAGCGGCTATAGATTTTTAAATATGTAAAAAAAAACTGTTGCATGGACATCCTCGAGCGCGTCAGATATTGATAGCATCAATGCCCTACGTATTTTTAATAATGTACGTATGTTAATCTGATCGTTTGCATGATGCGGGTGGTTGTATTTAAGGGTTGAAAATGAAAAAAAAAAAAATTTTGTCGAGCGCGTCAGATTTTCTAAGGGAGTGTTAAGTGCACCAAAAAAAAGCTCTCATTCACTAATCTGACGATTTCGATGGGACGCAAACTCACGGCCAGTTTCATAATGTGCAAAAAAAATTCGCCATTTTGAAATACTCAAGCGCGTCAGATTAAGATATATATGGTTCATCTTTATGTTCTAAACGTACTGTCTCATAATCTGACGATTACCTAGAGGGATTCGCCTAATCTGACAAAAAAAAATTCGAAAAACGGTTCACCTTAAAGGCCATCCCTGCAACTTCCCGCTAATTCCATTCCTGGGCGCTTAAAATTGTACTTTGAACTACATTTTGAACTCAGCGGGTCATTCCCAGTCCTCCACACCCCGTCGTCCACAGTGTGGAGGTATGGGAATAGTGTGGACGAATGGGAATAAAAAGGGTGAGGAGGGAAAGGTGCCGTTTATTCCCAGTCCTCCACACTATAGTGCAGGAGCCGACACTAGAAAAAGTTAAATTTCAAAAAGATGAATTGGACTTCTAAATGTTTAATTAGGACTGTTTATGAGATATTAAGCCATCAAAATATATCGTAAAAAAAGTTGCAAAGTTATACTGTCGGCTTTTATATTGTTAGATTTACCAGCTGCTCTGGTGTCTAGCCAACGGGAGTCGCCGATAAGAGATAACAATAGATTTTAAGGACAATAGAGTCGTAAAATCTCATCTCCATTGAATCATAGCTAGACAAGAAGCACAATTAAAAAGCTCTTAGGAATATTTATGAGTATGTTGTAAAGATAAATCATACAAATTTTTAGACAAGTATAAAATATTATTTCTATTACAGCGTGATTTGAGAAAAATAAAATTGAAGCGACTATATTCAATACTAAAAGAAAGTTAGTAACTTCAACGTTTCCTTGTGTACCAAATACTTACACCTCAAAAGTAAATAGTTTGAAGAACGAAAACATTAACGAAAGTATTTACACTTTCAAATTATTGTCTATTATGTGATAAAACTATTCTGTGATACAAATTATCTTAGATCATAATATTTACTTTCTTTTTAATTGTTGTAAATTATAAATGATCACGCTGTAATAGAAATAATATTTTATACTTGTCTAAAAATTTGTATGATTTATCTTTACAACATACTCATAAATATTCCTAAGAGCTTTTTAATTGTGCTTCTTGTCTAGCTATGATTCAATGGAGATGAGATTTTACGACTCTATTGTCCTTAAAATCTATTGTTATATCTTATCGGCGACTCCGGTTGGCTAGACACAGAGCAGCTGGTAAATCTAACAATTTAAAAGCCGACAGTGTAACTTTGCAACTTTTTTTACGATATATTTTGATGGCTTAATATCTCATAAACAGTCCTAATTAAACATTTAGAAGTCCAACTCAAACAAACCCAAATGTAGGCATCACGCAGCTGCACGCATTTAACTTTATCGACGAATTTTTGTTATTTCGGCTTGCGGAAATTGTCAGATTATATATTTTTCATTATTCTTGAATTATTACCTTCAAAATAAAAAAAATTTAGCTACGCTCGAGAATGTCGAGATGACGTTTTTTTTTTACAACTTTGTTGCCCTCCCCTTTTTTTACGTCACTCTCAAATTGTCAGATTAGTGGAATATACACTTTTTAGGATGTAATTAACTCACCCTACCTTAATCTGACGCGCTCGAGAATTTCTGATGGTCAATTTTTTTTTACTAATCTGATCCTGTATCCTTCACGGGCGGCCTTATATATGGGTCTCATATTTTGTGGAGGTACTTAACCGGGTACAAGGTATCCTCCTGTATATTAATCTGACGCGCTTTAGTAAATCCCGAAATCCCCTCTTCGGCTCCCCTACTATCAATAACGGAAGGCGGTTACACTACCGAGGGCATTGTTCATATTTTTTTTAAAACTCTTAATTTGAAAACCAATTCGGGGAATAGAGTTTCTGATCATGATCCACTAGGTTTTTTGGGAAAATTTGCTATATTAACTATGTATTATTTTTCCAAAAAACCAATGATCTCTATTTGCCCTTGAAATAAAGGACTTAAATTGTTTAGGCGTTCTTAGGGATATACTACTCTGGGGTGGAGTTGAAATTGGTCTATTATATCAACATGGCAACTTTGAAAAGATGTATTGCAATCTGTCATAAGTCTATCAGGAAAAGGCAACACAAAGATTGCGTACAACAATGACGTCACAACATTAAAAATATCTTAAAGTATGTTTTAAACAATTTATATAGCGTATATGTCAATAATATTGAAATTGGTTGCTTAAAATAGTCTATATTTGCTAAAAAAAATTTAATAACAGCAGGTCAAAAATTATGAACAATCCCAATTGGGTCCGTCGACAAAAATGACTTTATGAAAGATAGTGCTTAGATACTTTATGACGGGCCTCGTGGTCTAGTGGTTTATATAACGGACTGCCAATCACGAGGTCTCGGGTCGCGATTCCCGGTCAGGACAATCATTTGTGTGATGTTTTTAATCGTGATACAAATGTTTGTTCTGCGTCTGGGTATGGGTATTTACTATGTATGTATTATAAGTATGTATTTACAAAAGAAAAGTAGTATATGTATTCTATCCGTATTCTGGTACCCATAACACAAGCATATAAGCTTAGCTTGGGACCAGAGGACGTTGTGTGGAATGTCCATGAATATTTATATATTTATTTTATTTATTTATTTATAGTTTCGCATCTCGTCTCTCTCTCTCTATCTCTCTCTCTGGTCATCTCTATAAGTCGCGATTAAGCGGATATTAAATAATTACAATTGACGCCTCGTAGACAAAAAACTATTTCGTCGAATTTCGCAATAGGAAAACGACCTTACTACACAGTCTTATTATACAAAAGCAGTTTGGTTGATAAGGAAGTGACTGTTGTTTTTATCAGTATAATATAGCCTCTATAGAGAAGGTGGATTTTATTACAACTAGTAATCTAGCCTGGCTTTACACAAGTAACTTTATTCACGAATAAAAAGTTATATAGCCAATGCTCACAGGGAATAGTGTACCTAGCTTCCGAAGGGAAGATGTTTTTAAATTGGTCTAGTACTTTCGGAGCCTATTGCCTATTCTAAGAAACAAACAAACAATGAAAACTCTTTATAATATTGCTTATATCATAAAACAAAGTCCTTATGTGAGCTTATATCTTCAAACCTACGCAACGAATTTTGATGCGGTTTTCTTTAATAGATGGAGTGGTTCAAGAGGATGACTTTTTTATATGTAATTCCACGGATATAAAGTTGCGGTCAACAGCTATATTACATAAGCATAGGTTAAATAATTTAATTAAGAGTGTAGTTACGTAATTATTATTAAATTACTCGTCCAAATATTAAATAAAATTTCGAATGGTTTTACAATTCAAGTTCAGTAATGGTCACGGTCATTAAGACAACGCTCTTACGCATCAAATTATTCATTGTTATCTAATGCAATGACGTCATTTGATGTGGAAATTCAAACTAAGTATTTATACCATAATATTCACCCAATGGATTAAACTTGACTTTGAAAGAACTTTAGAGTGTTTTCTTTGTAAGAGAATAACAAAAATACACTTACATGTTAGATACCTATACGTAGGTAGTCTTAGTGCCTTAAATGTTAATAAGAAGAAACATAATATTTTGTAACACTTGCGCGACTAATTTGTTTAAATAAAACCACTTTCCACGGATTCAGACGCGTGTATTTATTTTAATTTTTAGTCCGCCGTTTCGGAGACTTTGCAGTCACCATGGTCAAGATATTTTGGGCAGTTAAATAGATTAAGAAAAAACACAGAGCAATTCTTCAACACTTCGCGACTCATTCAGTCAAACATATGAAACATATCCCGAAGATTCGGATTATTTTCGCTATGGTCACCGGCGTAAGTTTAAAGTATGGTGACTGAAATGACTCGCGCAAACCAAAACAAACACAAGTGTCCGTAAAAAATAGTTTCAAACATTTAATACTAAATAATACTAAGTATTGTAAGTATGATAAAAACAAGGTTAAAAAGCACGTGTATAAGAATATTTAAATGAACTAAGTATTACCGGTTTGGTGTATAATTAATGTTATATCAAAATTATGCGAAACTAGTAGGGGTGGTACAAATTTAATAACGCGACGCAATTTTAATGACTAAGCAATCGAGCGCTGATGTTCAGTGCCGCCTAGGGATAAAATTTTAGAGATTTTTGCACTTATGTATTTTTTTTTATAACAGAGCACATTCAGCCAGTGCTATACTATAATGTGAAGAACAAGCAAGCAGGTTCTATAATATAGAACAGTATCTATGTCACAGATATATTATGCTATCTGTGACATACCTACCTAATGGTTTCCATCTGGTAAAGGAGTTTCCTACTTTCGACCGTACTCTTGTATTCGTATTCGTACGACCGCGCGTTGTGGCGTTCTATTGGGGAGGCCAATGTCCAACAGTGGACGGAGAGAGTCTGAGAACGAATGGATGGACCATACTCTTTAGGAAGATTTGGGCATTGGCACTGTATGTTGATATTTTTAAATACTGTTCTAGAATATTCCAGAAGGAATAAAAAAGAGGCTGCTCCAGTTCTGAAATACATAGAACCATCTAGAAGCGGATCTAATTCATACTTAATCGTGTTTTTTAAGTATTACGTTGGAGCTTTTTTATACTTAAAATATACGAGTATCTTAAATAATCCATAGTTAATAACATTTAACTCGTTGGGCACGCCAAATTATAATTGCCAGTCAGTTACAAAAACGCGAACGAGTTTGTAATGTCATCGAACCTTTTTATATTCATAACCGAAATTAAAAAAAAGTATGCGTTAGCTTAGAATTTAGGCGACTTCTAAACTGGGATAGTTATTTAGTATAATATTAGTAGTTTCACATGTACGTTTTGATATAATAAGATTCTATGTTAGTTTATATTTTTACATTATCAGTGTGAATTCATTAAAATTTTATTGACATAGTTAAAAACAAAACAAGACCTAGGTATGTCTGAGCAGATTTTTATGAAAGAACATTGTATTAATAATTAAAAAACACTACATACATTAAAATAGGTCTAGCAGTTCTAAAGTTATATTGTTGTAAGTTTGTAAGTAATAAGTAGGTATTTAAATCAGAGGCTAAAAACGGAATGTGTATGTTTTTGTCACATTTTTTTGCGTATTAATTATAATTCGAATCGCCGACTTAAGAAGTTGGGTATGAATTAAACAAATACTTATAAATTTTCATGCTAGTTAATTTTTTAACTGATTATAAGTTTTACAATAATTGAGTAAGTATTTAAAAAAAAAATTCAACCGACTTAATGTGCCTTTGAAATTTGAAGGTTTTCCTCGACTTCTCAGGAGATAACCATTAGTTCCTGACCTGGTGCCAATGACCATACGGGAGCCACCAGCTTTCAAATAAAAGAAGAATAATTAAAATCGCTTCACCCTGTTAAAAATTAACAAACATAAAAAACATACATACGAATTGAGAACCTCCTTCTTTTTTTTAAAGTCGGTTAACAACAATTTATCTATATTACGCGTTATTTTATTATTTTTAATGGTTATGACTTGCATCTATTAAATTGGATAGTTACATACACTATTTGGGAGTGGATACAACAAAGATTTTATGCTTAAACCAGAAATCCAATTCAAGACTCTTATCCTACAAGGTTTATTCCGTAACAACATTTGTTTTGTATTAGCTCAAGCCCTCATTGATAATATAAATCGTTTACTTCCGTTTTAAGTTATCAAATGTTAAAATTACTAAGACCTGTGAAAAATATTATTATATAACTAAATAGCGTTTTAACTATGTGCATATATGTATAGAATTTTCAGCAAATTTCTTACCGATACTTTGCTAATCCTATCATAAACCATCTCGAAAGATATCTACCGAAGGCTATCTTTTAATCAACATGATACAAAAATTATACCTAATTTTCACAATTGTTAATTGAAATTAATACAAATAAAATACTTTATAAATCCAAATATTTTGTTGAACGTTTTCTCTCACAGCGATTTCGTACAAAAAAATGCATTTAACAATACAATAGACACTGTTATCGAAGGTAACACACCGTTGAACATAATCCCAGGAAACTCAATATCACAATAGAAATCACAAAACGAAGTTACGACAAGTATCTGACCTTCAATAAATTAGAAAGTAATACAAACTGTTTAAAGACAAACACTAAACTTGTAAACACAATCAATATTAATTACAAATACAACACTAAAGAAAATCATAATGATCACTCAGTACCTACTTCACGATAAACACAATATTTCGATATAAATCTGACCTCATAAAATCTAGAAAGTAATTTAGTTAAAATGTTTAAAAAAAACACTATTAAACTTGATCAATTATTAGTCGCAAATGAAACACATACACATGTTAGACTTCGTTTGAACTTACACGATTTGTGTAGACTCAAAGAATCGGTTCAAAGTCGTCTGCAACCATTTATTTGACATCAGGAAACTTAACAAGCGACGATCGCTTGCGAGATATAAGGAAGACTAAATAGTATTTGCAAGAACGTTACTCGTTAATGTTGCCCTTGGTTGTCGGTTTTTTGTGTATTGCTCACTGTATCAATAATGTTTAGAAGAACTTTGACCTTGTGATACTATCATACGTGAATGATTATCATGAAGGCTGTATTCAACACGTAAAAGAAATGATTGAAGTAACTTTCCAACATTAAACATAAGGAAAATCTTTATAATATTACTATTAATGTTCTAGTTTATTTTTCAATCGCATGTAAAGTAACCATGTTTGATTTTGTACTTAATACTAAATAGGATATTGTTAGCATGTTTATGTTATGTCTAAAAGAGTAGGAAGTTGTGCTCGTCTTACTGTAGAGAGATAGATCCGATATATTCAGTTCTCGAATTGAAGACAGTGGGACATTTTGGAAGTCTTAAATAAAAAAGAATTAATTTTTCAAATCAGTCTTGATGTTTTGGAGAAATCAAGTAAAAAATTGCATAAACCATTTCGAAATACATATTGAGAAATCCGTTCTTTTGGAAGTCAGTTAGAATCGGCTTCGAATCGAAATTATCGGCAAACCTAATTACTTCGGTATTTAGGGGTAATCTAAATCAATCGATATATATCGATATATTCATTATTTTTATTTATCTATCCTTACAACAGCCTCTATATAGTAAATTAAGTATTATAATTTACAAATTATGAAATAATAGTTAAAATTATATAAAACAGTTTAGTCAAGTCTTGGTTATACTCATTAATATATTTAGCAGAAGCTAGGAAAGGTTAATATACATTTCTACAATACATACCTACTGTTACAGTAAATAGGCCAAACATAAATTATGTAAAATTCTATTATTTGTTGTAAATCCTTTGTGTGCATTGTCCATTGTTGTTTTCATATGCAAGTGTATTCTGAGGGGTCACAAACGGACCAGACATAGAAGACATTAGAAATAAAACCGTTACAAAATTAGAATTTGTTAAATGATGAGTAATGGCGAGCTACTAAATGTTATTCTCTAGTCCCAAGCTAAGCGTTTTTCATTATAGGATACTAGACTAGCTAGCTCATGGAATAGATATTTACCAAAAGTTTAATTCAGTAATTTCTAAACGTCTTTGTTTGCAGCAACCATGTAAATGAAAACTTAAAGCTAAATAATCGTACCTACATCATTTTATCGCTGTAAACACATCATAGCTATATCCACTAACCAATTTTTCTAATATAATTTTTATCAACACGCATTGATACTATATTAAATTATTTTAAAAATTTAATATATTAAGTAAAAAAAGTAATATTTATTTTATTAGCACGCAAATCTCTGGAGGTCAGGCGTGGTAAACAAGCCTTCGTTATGTACAAATTAGATCGTAAACCCCGTATAGGGTTTGACGCGGCCAACGCGACTAATAACATTACGTAGGTACCTATTAGTTTTCCATTTTTATAACCTTGCCAGGTTATCATATATTGCCATATTAAACGCAACATTATCGCACAATGGCTCAGGAATTATCTAAAAAGATGTTATAGGTAAACCCGCTTTCTGGTTGGATATTTTTAATGATGTAGGCATTTTTGTATATTGTTAAATTAATTTAGGACCAAAGAACGATATGTGCAATCCATAAAAATTTTTTTTTTTTTTTTTTTTTTTTTCTAACTTTGCATGGGGTTTGTTCGCACAGCGAACATGTCACCCCGTTAGGATCATGTTACATAGTCTTAGAACTAAAACAACTATGATTGTATGCCCTCTAAAATAAGTTTATACAATACTCTGGCTAAGTCACCCATTGGACAGGCAAGTGCACTATTGATGTTGCCAACATCCATCCTATTTGTCTTGGAACTGAATGATCGTCTGACACCCGAGTTTCGAACACACTCCATCAAGAGATGATACACATCTTCAACCACTCCACAGTTCTCGCAATTGGGACTTGAAGACTTGTTCATAAGATGTGTAAATCTTCTCGATGGAATATGTCCCGAACGAGTCCTCAGAGCGATCACCAGTTCTTGTCTTGAAAAAGTACACTTGTCTATCCAAGGGTATTGTGTAGGTTGTGGTTGGATCGTTCTGTACCATATTCCTTTGTGGTCAGAGGTTTTATTAAAGTGTTCCCTCCATTCATTCTGACATGCTTGGCGGACCAGCTTGATGCAGTCTGAAAAGGAGGGAACAACTTGCAAGAGAATTCCGTCAGAGCAAGCCTGTCGTGCTAACAAGTCTGCTTGTTCATTTCCATCTACGTTGACATGGGATGGTATCCATTGGATGTGTACCTCCTTGGACATTGATTGTAATTCGAGAATTGAATCTAATATTGAATAGGCTATCGCTGATCCTCGCATAGACGAGGTACAGCGAGCCAAATATTGGATGGAGCTTTTAGAATCGGTCAGGATAATAAACTTATCACAATCTACCGTTTTGATATAAGATACAGCTTCTGCAATGGCAATAAGTTCTATCTGCATAATGCATATATCAGATTCAATTCTCAAACCAATCGATTTGTTACAGCAAACATCCAGGAAGGCAGCTCCTCCTACCAAATTTTCCTTAGATCCATCTGTAAATATTTGATAATAGCCTAAATATTGTTCAGTAAGATATTTAAGACAAATATCTCTAAGCTGCCGTGAGTTATAATATTTCTTAGCATTTTGTATTAATGGAATTTTATCATGTAAAATCTCAGATAAATTAATTCTACTAATCCAAGTAGTTAGAGAAAAAAATTTTGGCAAGTTAGTGGTATAAATTGGAGCTGAACTAAATAAGTTATGTAAAGAAATTAAAAGCGGAGATTTTTTATTTGACCAGAACGAGCTTTGTATTAATGAATTTAGATTTTCTAATAGAGAAATTGTTTTACTATTTGAGCAAGATTTGGATTTAAATAAAAATTTACCACCTAAAAATGTTCTACGCAAGTGAAGAGGAGGTAAACATAGCTCACTTTCCATCACATGTATGGGTGTAGTGCGGATAAAGCCACCTATCACTCTCATCGTTTGGTTCTGCACTTTATCTAATTTATATAAATTCGACTTTGCACTGTTATCAAACAAGAAGCTTGCGTAATCCATTCTACTACGAATAAGTGCAATGTACAATCGTCTTAAATATCTTTGATGGATACCCCACCCCGGGCCGGCCAACACTTTAAACAGATTTATTAGTTTTAACATCCGTTCCACTGTAACATTAATATGTTTCCCCCATTTAAGAGAACGATCCAACCACAAACCTAAATATCTAACGTTATGGACTAATTCGAGAGGCGTGTCATTTAGATTAAGTTCTATATTATTGTTGTTATTAAAGCGTCCTTTTTTAAAAATACAAAATTTGCTTTTTGATGGGGATATTTCGAGTCCCAATTTACTTAATAATTGACTTAACGTACAAAGTGCCGCCAGCAAATTAGCGAGTGCATCATCTATATTATTTCGACTTATATATAGTACGAAATCATCGGCATATTGAGAAATATTGACATTTTGGATTAGTTTGCAGATATCTATTGTAGCTACATTAAACAACAAAGGAGAGAGTGGGTCTCCCTGTGCCAAACCTTTGCCGGTGTATCTACTAAGATCATATTCATTATTTCTAATAGTTAATGATCTAAGCTTTAGGAAGTTCCATAAATACAAACAAATCCCTGAACCAACACCTAATGAATCTAAGGTATAAAGCAGAGTCGTGACGTCAATGTTGTTATAGGCGTTGTCAATATCTACGAAGCATCCCAGCGTAACCAAGTTTTTAGAGAAACCTATTTGAATTGTTGACACTAAACATGATAAGTTATCTAAACACGAACGGCCTTTACGAAAACCAGTCATGCTGTCCGGAAATAGTTGTTTTCTTTCGAGAAACCACTCTAGTCTTTTATTTAAAATCGAGTGAAATATTTTGATTTTATAAAAAATTTAATCAACTATATTTAATTATGTTTTCTTTTTAATTGAGCCCAGAAGCACACTAACAACATTATTATGTTTTCTATAGTGTTGTATGGGTGTTTCTATGTATTATAAGTATGTATTTACAAAAGAAAAGTAGTTTATGTATTCTATCCGTATTCTGGTACCCATAACACAAGCATTGAGCTTAGCTTGGGACCAGAGGACGCTGTGTAAAATGTCCATGAATATTTATTTATTTATTTTATTTATTAATATATGTAGTGAGACTAGCCTGCCAGAAGGCATATTGTGAAATATGTAAAAAAAAATTATGTTTTGTTTATGTACATTAAATTATTCTAAGTTATACTTCTTGACGCCCATGAGCTTAGAATATTAAACCAACAAGATTTTTGCAACCAACAAGCCGTATTTTTGTCAAAACAAACAACGTATATAACAATATGTTGTTTTGTTTTGACAAAAATACGGCTGAGGTAATGCACACAAACACTATAACGTAATTTCATTGGTCCCTACGCACACAGATAATAGTGTCCGTACACAATGAGTATGGGCATTGCTCTCGTAGCATTTTTAGCAGAGATCGTCTTATAATATTAACTCTAAATTATCCAAAAACATTTATTTGTTTACGTGACACGTACAGACAATTATTCTAAGTTACGTTTTTTTACGCCTATGAGCTACAAATTAAATTATTAATAGATTTAATTAATTCTTGTGTAACCACATGTAGGTAAGATTTAAGCAGCAAGGTTATAATATGATTCATGTAATTTTCATGAGGATGTTTCTGGAATTATTATGAATTTTGTATATTTACAATTGTCACTTAGTCACACATTAAACTTGATCATGCTTTCTGTTGTGGGATTTCTTGTGTGATCATCATTTAAATTATTTTAAATCATATGTATGTAGGTATACAATGTATCAGAGGACATTATAATTATTGTTTAAACTGAATATTACTATGTTATACATATTTAAAAAAAACTATTTTGTATGGAAATTACTTTTCTATATTGGTGGTAGTGGTTAAAGTATGAAATTGCCGATTTGTACCAAAAAAATTAACTCCGTTTTTTTATTTAACATATTATTTACGTAAAGAAAATAATAATTATTATTATCTATATGTTCCTCCCATCTGATAGGAAGGTCATATATGCTTTTGCGATAGAACTCTGGTAATCTACATTCAACAAATTTAATAAAAGCTTTTCGTACCGCCTCCTGGGAAGAAAACTTTTTATCACGTACAAAATTTTTCCAAATAACAAAAGTAGTCCGTTGGAGCAAGGTCTGGCGAATACAGAGGGTGACCAAGGGTTTCTGATTCAGTTCCCGTAAAGGTAAAACGGTTTCTCGTGCTGTATGAAGTCTCATGTTATCATGGAGCAATAACGGTGAAGATCGATACATGAGTCGGGGCTGTTTGACTGCTAGTTTTGCTGCATTGTTGATGATTGTTGTATAGTGAAAACCACCTTGCTGAGACCAGCAAACAGTATTGCCTATTACAAATATCTTTATTGGGCTAATAAGCCAACTATAACAACAATATTACGGGTATGTTATAGCAATATTATAATATGTAATATTATAATAATATTCATGGACATTTCACACAACGTCCTATGATACCAAGCTAAGCTTATTGTCTTATGGGTACCAGAATACGGATATAATACATAAACTACTTTTATTTTGCAATTATATACCTACTTATAATAAATAGTAAACACCCCGCCGCAGGACAAACATTATTCTGTATGACAATTATAAATATCACATTATCATTATTGTCCCGAGCGGGAATCGAACCCGCGACCTCGTGAACGGCAGTCCATTACATAAACCACGAGGCCTGTCGAATGAAAGCTATATAATAATAACTATTAAAATATTATACCAGTTGGTAGCTACCATTCTCTCGACTCATGTCAAATCCTTATTGTAAATCCTATTTTACTATAAACTTAGCCACCTATTAAAATTATATATTCCAATCACAATATAATTTTATATTCTTTAACCACGATATTTTATACGGTATATACAACGTGTTGCAGAAAGGTGTAGTCATAATTTAAAGTTGCATTAGATAGGCCTTAAATATTATAAATATTACAGTTACACATAGAAAAATACAGTTGGTAAGTTTTTTTTTGTTTCTTGTCTGATGTTTACGGAGATGTTTACGGTTTATTGAATGCGATTGAACCTTACAATAAAAGATGACCTCATAGTAGTGTTGTATTTAAAGAAGATCTATTAATTAAAATATTAACTAATTAAACTATTAATATTCATGGACATTTCACACAACGTCCTCTGGTGCCAAGCTAAGCTTATATGCTTGTGTTATGGGTACCAAAATACAGATATTATAATACATATACTACTTTTCTTTTGTAAATACATACTTATAATACATAGTAAACACCCAGACGCAGTACAAACATTTGTATGACAATTAAAAACATCACACAAATGATTGTCCTGACCGGGAATCGAACCCGAGACCTCATGATCGGTAATCCGTTATATGAACCACTACACCACGAAGCCCGTCTTCGAATTTAATAAATTAATTAAACTGTTATGAACACATAAAAGTCATAATATAACTAGTATTTGTAAATTCATCCGCGCCTAGTGCGAAGTCACCGGCCATGTGTAACGGTGGTCAAATATGACTACACCTTTTTGAAACACGTTGTATAAATAACAAAGGATGATTATATTTATGATGTTATTTAGTATGCTTACAGCAAGGGTATTTAAAAGTGATAGGTATGTTAGTAATCAATACTCGTAATAAAGTATTATGTTGTTTAAATAAAAAAAAATTTTGGCCCGACGTTTCAGAGACTTTGCAGTCACCATGGTCACGGGTGAGACTGATTTTATAGTCTCACCCATGGTACTGCAAAGTCTCCGAAGCGTCGGGCCAAAATTTAAAACAAATATACGCGTCTAAATCCGTAAACAGTAGTTTTATTTAAACAAATGAGTCGCGCAAGTGTTAGAAAATATTATATTATGTTTGTTTTTATTTGATTTATCAAATATTAACAGACAATTATTTGTCTGACGAACACATTTATAATAAATAGGTACTAGATACTATTTCTGGGTGTTGGATTTATAAATATGTTAGGTATACATACCTATTTTGAAAAAAGTAAAATAAAAGTACATATTTAATACAATATGTAAGTATAACGATATAATTTGGTATCCTGAGGACCAGCATAGTAATTTATTATGTTTTATGATAATAAAATTTCCGTTCATATTTTTTGTTATTTCTCACTAAGGTCCGGTTGCTCGTAGAATACAGTAAAGTAATAGTTAAAACTTAACTATTGTTAATTTTGACCTTGGTAAAAAAGGTTACATCGGTTATCTTCGTATTCAGTTGCTCAAAGATAATTTACGCGGCGGTTAAATTAGACGGCGGTTAAAAGAGTTGTCAGTGCAATTCCATTTTGTTTCCCTTAATTTTTGATGGGGAACTTTTCTTTCGGCTGCCAACACTGTATCAGCTGTCATATTGACATTGTTTGTTCTGACTTGTGACGTTTCGGTGAAGCATACAACGTGGGATTTTAAATTCATAAAGGTACTTCTTGTGTGTTTAATTTTCTTAAATACCAAAATTTCTATATTTTTTATTACTACTTACTACCCGTGAATTCGTCAAAATGGATGCTAAAACAAAGTAAGTGAATGTTATAGTAAACTTACAAACTTATTGTTTGATGAACATGGTAGATTTATGCTAATTCCTATTTTGTTATAGAGAAAGAGGATCTAATTTTTCGAACAATGAGCTTGAACTTTTGAATCGATTAATTGATGAAAACAAAGCCATATTGCTCTGCAAAAAAACGGATACCGTCTCTCAAGCTCAAAAAGAAAGAAGAAGCTCAGAAAGATCCCATTTTAATAACTGTACTCGTAAAGAAATATTAATAATAACCTAAAATCAGTAAACTACTACAAATTCTACTAACGTTAAATTTAAACGGCCCCCACCCCATCGGTTATTTTAACCGCTGTCAAACCTTAGATTTAACCCCTCGTTAAAGTAACCGTTGCTTCAATAACGCTTTTTAAATTAGTCCGCTGGTTAATTATACTTTAACCATAACTTTACCCTTGAGTTAACGTAACCGAGTTTCGAGCAACCGGACCTAAATGATATTGTAAATAACCTTTAGTTAATGCATTTCGCTTTTAATCGATAGTTGTGTGAGTTTAAGTGCACAATGATATATTGCATATACAAAATATATGAAAGTGTACATTAGCATTTGTCACACATCTATACAAATATTATGCTGTTGAAGAGTTGGTTTGAACGCGCTAATCTCTGGAACTATTGGTTCGAATAAAAAAACTCTTTGTGTGTTAAATAAATATAAATATTCATGGACCTTTCACACAACGTCCTCTGGTTCCAAAGTAAGCTATATTTCTATGCTTGTGTTATGGGTACCAGAATACGGATAGACTACATATAGGTACTACTTTTCTTTTGTAAATACATAAGTACATATAATACATAGTAAACACCCAGACGCAGTACTGTTTGTATGACAATTATAAAGATCACACAAATGATTGTCCCGAGCGGGAAATGCACCTGCGACCTCGTGCACGGCAGTTCGTTACATGAACCATTCCACCACGAGGCCCGTCAAATAAACCATTTATCGAGGAAGGCTTTATCACGTTGCGACCAACAGGAACGAAGCAAATGTTGCAAAAACGGAGACAATTCTAAATTCCACGCGTACGAAGTCGCTAGCAACAGCTAGTAGTAGATAATTTTAATATTCACTTATTATTAGATATATACTTCCTTAATCCAAATGATATTTTAATAGCCCAGTATTAATTCAATAAATTACATTAAAATCAATAGTAACTTTATTTTAATTGCTTTGTTTGACATAATATTAATTTGAAGGTTAAAATAAAGGTAACTTTCACAAATAAATAACTATTTTATTTAGTTGAAATAATACGCCATGATCTTATATATAAAATTCACGTGTCACATTGTTAGTTACCGTACTCCTCCGAAACGGCTTGACCGATTTTTATGAAATTTTACATGCATATTCAGTAGATCTGAGAATCAACATCTATTTTTCAAACCCCTCCCCCCACTGACATTTGTATGGCAAAACAACATTTGCCGGGACAGCTAGTTATGATATAATTATGTCTTGAAACTACCGGCATATTACGAGTTAAGATAATAAAGGGCGGAACCCTTCCTAAAGGATGATTATTATCATAATAATATTCGTCATCATCTTTACTTATTATAAAACATAGTCGTTATTTTTGTATGTATGTCCTTATGTGAGCTTATATCTTCGAAAATTTGCAACTGATTTTAATGCGGTTTTTTTAATAGATAGAGTCACGAGGATGGCTTTTTTGTACAAATTGTTGAGGTTTTTTGTTTTCTAAATTTCACGCGTACGAAGTTTCGGACAACTGCTACTATATGGATATAAGCAGATATTGTAGATAGCTGACAGCTATCTTAAGACATTGGTACCAATTCTAAGTGAACAACTAAACTTAACTAAGTAAAATATGTTTAGTTCAAAAACTAAAAAACACGCTAGAAAATCCTAATTTTTTTTTATTACATAGTCATCGGTCCTTAATATGTGTGCAAAATTTCAAATCATTCCGATTACTGTAAGTGGGTGTAAATCGCTTTCAATGATTCCGTTACATAGATTAATACATTGATAGATACATACTGAACTTATAAAAGCGTGTTAAAAATAAAAACAACTATGGCGTACTTTGATTAATTGGCTATTACATTGTGCACATTTTTATTAATTAAAATTATTAGTCTATGATATAAAGATTTTTCTAAAAAAAAGGTCTGTTAACATTGCCGAATTTGGTTATTGACAACGTCAATTTTCATTTTTAGTTAAGTTGAGTTGTGCACGTAGAATCGATACCATTTTCTTCCTATTGATATTCTTTCAAATGTTCATAAACTTCATAATAGAATTTTCTTATAGCTGTAACTGTCTACCAAATTTTGACGGGCCGCGTGGTATATAGCATATAAAGGACTGCCGTTCACGAGGTCGCGGATTCGATCCCCGCACGGAATAATTATTTGTGTGATATTAATAAATGTCATACAAAAGATTGTACTGCGTCTGGGTGTTTTTATGTAGGTATTACAAGTATGTACTTAAAAAAGGAAAGTAGTATGTAGTCTTTTCGTTTTCTGGTACCCATAACATATATAAGCTTAGCTTGGGCCCAGGGACGTTGTGTGAAATGTAAAAATAATCATAAATCAGTTACGTACCTAGTTGTGGCGTGAATGACCGTTACGCACACGGAATAAAAATCAATTGATTTTTATTCCGTGGTTACGCAGACAGACAAGTACATTCGTATTTTTATTTTTAGCAAGGATTGTATTAGATCATAACAGGAATATGTCACAATGTTCGTGAATCATATAATTTATACAGTTACAGACATAGCTATAATTTAATTTCCCATGCATTGTTATCAGAAATTTAATTACTATAGTTAGAACAATAAGGTTTTCCCTGTTTACTCATATTACGTTTTATTTGTATTTGGAACAAAGGCTTTGTGTCTGGTTGAGGCCTTTATTTTAGAAAGCATCATATTTTAAAAATTAGCTGTTTTAAATAAATAGCTGCAACATAATACAATAACTGGGAAATTGACAGCGATATTTTTCTAGGGTGCTTTATGCGCCAGTTATGGCATAATTTAAGTAAATAACATCCTCTTTGAGAGATGGAAAACTCAAATTAAACCAATGTAAACAGGCCTATCCGTGGCATAAGTGGACCAAGGACCCTCTTGAAGTAAACGAGGCCCGTGTCCATTATTGGAACCTGGAGCGACAGAGACAAAATATTTTTCAATTTATTTCTATTTTGACACGCTTTTATTAACTCAGTTCGTATCTATGTGTTAATCTATGTAACGGAATATTTGAAAGCATTTTTATGTACTTGCAGTAGTCTGATTGATCTAAAATTTTGCGCACATATTACGGACCGATTACAATAAAACAATGTAAAATAAAATTCAGGATTTTCAAGCGTGTATTTTAGCTTTTGTACTAAGCAAATTATTAAATAATAAAAGACAACGAGTTATATTGATTTGTTATGGGTAGAAGGATTCGTCTTGCTTAGTAAATTAAATTCTCAAATGTTTTTGGACGTTCAATTAAGTGATATTTAATTGTATCCTACTTATCAAACACGTTGAGTGCCATGATAAATTGTTGTGATGATAACGATTACTGATGAAACAATCCAATTAATTTTAAACGGTATGTCTTTCATTATTCGACTAGCTGATGCCCGCGACATCGTACGCGTAGAATTTAGAAAATGTTCCCCGTTTTTGTATCATTTTTCACCACTGCTTCTCTCCTATTAGTCGCAGCGTGATGTTATATAACCTTCCTCGCTAAATGGACTAGACAACACTGAAAGAATTTTTCAAATCGGACCAGAGAATAGCGCGTTCAAACAAACAAACTCTTCAGCTTTATAATATGAGTATAGATTAGACATTATTATAGAGTTAAAGTTAAGTTATGTTTGTTTAAAAATAGACACGGACTTATTCACAGATCTACCTGATATTCACACAATAGGTAGTACGGCTCAACCGATTTGAATGGAGTACCTACACTACATTAAAATCAGTTAAGCTGTTTTTGAGGATTTTGGTAATAAACACCGCTCCATATTTTTTAGACCCATAGCACACGGCGTATTTTAAACGCGCAGACGACGCGCGTATACGTGGTTTAAACGAGATTTGATCGCAACCTTGTAACCTAAGCACACGGGGCGATTGTAAAACGCGCCTCTACTGCGCGTATACGCGCAGGTACAGCTGTACAAACGCGCTGTAGTCACGCGTAGCTTTTGCGTTTGAAGAGAGTAGGGTAGGTAAAAGTGAATAAAACGACAATTTATATTACCCTAAAAGTAGTAGACAGCAGACAAACAATAAACTTAAAAAAAAATTACCATTAGCAAACAAAAAAATCTATGAATTTTGCTACTTTCAGAGTCATCATCAATTTATTTAAATTATTCAATTTTTATTATCATTTTCAATGTAGCTTTCTTTTTTTAGTAAGAGTCACATTCTGCTCTTCCTCACTGTCACTGCTTATTTCCATAATTGAATTTAATTAAATTGAGCAGGAAGTTGAAAAATATCGAAATTAAACAACTCCTTCGAAGTCTTAGTTTGAAATATTTTTTTTAGGTTAAGAGGATACCAAAATAGCTTCGTGCATTTTTCCATGTACGAAGTTTTCATTGTTTCTTTAGATTGAATGGCTAGAGCTCTAATTTTTAAGTATATGTTTTTTCAATATATGATCTAGGATCGCATGAACTCAGAAACGCGATTGAAAAAAGTTTTCTCGATAGAAAATCTTGGCGAAACAACCTCTCTAATTTTTTATTTTTTTCATTTGTCGATCTATTATCGCGTATTAACTAATGAAATAACTTTAAAAACATAGGTAACTATTATTTATAGAAACACGTGGATCAGAATTAAAATATATTTAGTAGATTTTGAGTAAATAGGAAAAGTATCCCTAATTCTTCATTTTCTGTGCCTACTGGCTGTGTAATATGTACGTGTCGGCGATGATATTGATGTAGGCCCTTAAGATTCACTTTTACGGCAAGACGTTTCATTTTACACAGTCACATGACTCATGTGACATGAGTCACAGTTCTATAGAATGGACACTTTGTTTTTAAAATGAATGGCGCGACGTGTTGAGTGGCGAGGCGAGTGTGTGTTAGTATGAAACGGAACATTTATTAACTTTTTTTAGCGAAAGTAAAGGAAATTATGCCCATTCAGTCTATTTTGCAAATTTGAACAATTTTGATAGAAAATACGTAGATTCTGGGACTAAAGTTCGTAGGTTTGCAGGAAAGGCTTAAAATACGTAGATCTACGTAAAAAGACGTAGAGTTGGCAACCCTGATCCCAGCCCCCCTCTGCCCGTACCCCGCTCCTTTGTACGCGCGTTTGTTTCGCTTCAAATGCGCGTATACGCGCTTCATGCGCGCGTTTCTATTATCAATGCAAACGCAACAATCAGCGTTTACGGCGCCGAAGACGCGCGTTACTGAAACGCGCGTTTAAAATACGCCGTGTGCTATGGGCCTTAGAGCTTTGCGTCGAAAGGTAAACGGGATCCGATTACTGAGACTTCACTGACTTATTTTATATATTAGCCTCCGCCTTTATCGCTGCAAAAGCTAGAAAATAAAACTTATTGATGTAACAGTTGTTGTCTGACTTTTGGGGGAATACCATCACATACCTATACCGTTACGGGAAATGCCATGTTATTCTGGTTTTATGACGTCAAACCGTTTTATAAATGCCTATCTCATAGCAGCATCAGTGATTTCTATTATTGTACTTCCACTTTGTTTAATAGTATTTATTAATTAAATATTTTTGACGCTAAAGATCAAGGGGAGGGACAGCACTTATAAACATTTGTTTTGCGGACGTTATCTAGCAGAATATAAGCTTAAAGCTATAAGGATATTTATTTATTTATCTAAATAAAATTCAAGAAGGACAAGAGTAGGTATATATCATTAAATGATATTTAAGTCTGTTAAAATGTTTGCATTATTATTGTTACCTACGGCATTAATAATTATAACATATCAATAACATTATCGATAAAAGCACTACAAATAGATTAATTAATACGCACAAATTGGCCAAAACAGGTAAAATGTTAATTAAAAATTATGTAAATGTTGTTACAGTATTATAGAGTATTACGGTATTATTATAGGTACCTATAGACAACTCAGTTTTTAGGGTTCCGTACCCAAAGGGTAAAAACGGGACCCTATTACTGAGACTTCGCTGTCCGTCCGTCCGTCCGTCACCAGGCTGTATCTCAAGAACGGCGATAGCTAGAGTGTTGAATTTTTCACAGATGATGTATTTCTATTGCCGCTATAACAACAAATACTAAAAATAAAATAAAATAAATATTTAAGGGGGGCTCCCATACAACAAACATGATTTTTTTACCGTTTCTTGCTCGATACTAATAACGTTGCCTTATGTTGCATAGATAATGGTACGGAACCCTTCGTGCGCGAGTCCGACTCGCACTTGACCAATTTTTTTACGGTACGTACACATATCACTAGGTAATACGTGTAAATTGCGTGGGAAACAAATATCTGGCCGTGGCACCTTCGCCACGTCCCGGTATAAAGGTAAGGCCCAAGAAGTGCAAGAAGCAGCTTGAGGTCATCAAAGATGATATGCGTGTCCATAGTCTTAAAGTCAGCGATGTTGAAGACTGTGAAAAGTGGGGCAAAAGAAGTAGGAAAGCGGACCCCAGGCCCTAAACTGCGAAATGCTAAGTTGATGATGATGATTATGTGTAAATATTATTATGTTGCCTTCTGCACTCCTTTGAGTGCTTTATACCTTTATGTTTTATACCTACCTCGGAATCCAGGGCCTGTCATTTACATTGATACCTTGTGACCTATCTAGATCTTTTTTTTTCGATAAGAATAATTATCTATTATAGAATAATTATATAACAAAATCAATAAATATTAAAGTTTTAAATGCAGAACCAAAATAGAATTACATTTTCAGGAGGTTTATATGACAAAGGCACAGTCTAGAAGACAATATTAAGGTAACACAGGGAAAACTCGAATCAAAACAATATAGATGAGTTCTTGACGCATTGTTTTGAATGTTCCTTCCTTCCTTCCTTCACCTTTTTCACCTTTGTTATATATGAATTAATTCACTTAAAGTCAGGTAAATGGGCCAAGGATTGTGACGTTGCCTCTAAACTCGCAGCGTCGTAATGAAAATGTATGAGTTCTTACTTTACGTTTACGTGGACTACCTAAAGTCTATGAAGTAACGGATTTGGAATACAAGTGCCACCGCCGTATTTCTTTCTCAGGGTGCTGTCAAAACTAGCTAAGGGATGTTCTAAGCACACAAGATTTTCTGTGAGAGATGGAATCGAGTAATTTAACTCTTTGCCAAGATTGTGTTCAGTGCGGAGTAAATAGACCCAAAAAAAACGAAGGCTCGTGCCCAAAAGAGGCATTCATGATTTGAGAAGAAGATGAATGGTTGCTTTAATGATGATATCGCAAAATGAGAATACATCTTAATAATTATGAAAATTGAGAGGATTGGGAGTTAATGCATAATCATGCAGAGGGCTTGAAATATTTAATTAATCAATATAGGAGAGTGTGGTATCGAAATAATGAGCAAAACTATTTATCTCTTTTCCTTCAGCCCATTAACACCCTAATGTTAAGCACGGTCTCCTTCATTTTGGGAGGGATTATGTTCTACTGTGCCGCGCTGACCAGGTGTTTTGACACAGGGTTTATGTTCGATATTTCCGTCTCTCACCGAGAATAAACAGAAATATAACAAAAACAATTATAAATAGAATACATATTAAATAGGTATGCTTGAAATTTTTATGCAGTCGAGATTTTATATCTTTTGAGTTATTTCACTTGTTTGTTTTTTTATTTGTTTTTGATTTTAAGTTTTATGTTTATACAAATAAGTGACCTATTGCATCATTATAATGCAAACAACATTGTTGTCTTGCCAAGAGATAGCAGGCTCAGACCTTGCTCAGTTAGCGCCCTCGAGGGCGGAGGTGAGAGCAACTGTTCCGAGAATTCAATAGGTGCTTGTATTATTAACCTTTAACTTTAGCATATGTTTACTCATTAATTAACATAACTTTAAAGATTGTATGCACTGCTAATCTTAAGCAACAATGGGACAAAGGAGAAAAAAAATTGAGCCGTTGATGAACTAAGTATTAAATCAATCGGAGCTTAACAAAAATTCTGCCACGTCGGCGGGGTGAAGAGGTAACGCACACAAACACTATAACGTCATTTCATTGGTCGCTACGCAAGCCCCGTCCGATATTGCCTCACGCACACTAAGACACGAAGGTGTGCGTACACAATGAGTATGATCATTGACATTGTACTTTTTCAGCAGGGATTGTTGGATTAATGCTCTCAGTTTGTAAGACCTGACTTAGACCCTTGCTTAGACGAATGATTTTAGTTGATTAGATTATAATAGAGACATACAAATTACAAGTAACGATATAAAATACTTCACATTACTATTAGTTTTCTTCTAAAATATTAAAAACCTCTTTAACTATTTGTTACTTACAGCTCACTGTCTTCCCACAGTTCATTGTCTGTGATAGATATTGTTGGTTCAATTGTTTCATTCTCACTGTTATTGATCAATTCAGTTGCAGTTGTAAACAAATCCGTTGGTTTTGTAATCGTATCCGGTGATTGAACCGATTCCATTGTCTGAACTGGATCGATAAATTTGGTAAATCGATTCAAAGTTTCAGACGTTACCATTGTCTGATCGTTTATTATTGCATCAGTTGACGTTTTTACCAAATCTAAATTTGAAGTTTCATTACATTCTGAAGATTTCGTTTCATCCATTTTCGAACGGATTATTTAAATTATTTTTGCCAAGTAACACACACAAACACTTGTGAAAACAACACCTATTGTAGGTACTTGATGACGAAACTTTAAATAAAATTCTTTTTTTATCTAGAAACTTATTAGTTAAACAAACACTTGGTTTTTTAAATAATGTACGAGTAAATCCAATGCTCACAATGACTGAGCGGGAACAGTGAAAATAGCTAATACATAGGTATGTACGTACTACATAATTGTGATGAAATCAATAACAAAAATAAACATAATACAGACGAGGATATATTATGTTATTTACACGGTATGCAGTCTGACTACATACTTAACAACACTACAATAGTTAACCTAAAATCATTAAAAACTAATTTAAGTAATGACATACCTGGTCCAAGACGGCGGCACAAAATGCCCGATTCTTTTTAACCAAAGGAATTCAATAATATAGTCTTTCGTTTATTTGATAGAACACAGTCGAACATGTTAGCACCTTTATTAGTTCCGGTCTATACTAGATTTAAACTTGATTATAAAGAAAAACGTGTATCCGCAGCGCTTGAATACAAGTGTCTGTAATTGAACATTAACTATAGCGTGGGTATACGCATATATTTACATATTGACATATAAATAAGTCAAATAGTGTACAAGAGTCAAGCTCGCTGTAACTACGTCACGCTATGACTAAGTAGGGCAATCCAGTTTTGATTCTGACGTACGTAGGTACAGGTATTTTCTTCTAAAGGAAATGAATATTTTAGTACTAAGTACAATCAAAACTGGTTATTTCTGGTAACGCCTCCTCCTGTCAATTAACTTAAAAGTATCGCATACAATGGCATCAAATTTACGTGCACAACAAAATTTAACTTATCTAAAAAATGAATATTGATAGCTCCAATAACACGATTTGTCAATTTTAGTTGAACTTTCTTATTATAAAAAAATGTGTGTTTGTCATAATTCTTATTCGTTTGTAATAATTCCTCTCGCAGATTCGATTATTTTTGCTATTGGCATAAAGAAATCAAAGTTAACAGGTAATTTTTCATTACCATAGTAAAAAATTTAGAAAAAATAGCTTTTTGAACCACGTAAAATAAACGTAAGGTGCCTAAGAATTAGTCCAGGGAATTAATGTCCTCGGCACTGAAAGACACTGCAAGCACAGCTACAAGGCATTTCCTCAATAGGCGACATTTAGCTACGACATCTGAATAAATTAAATAATTTACTGTCGTTAATTATCAATTAACAACACTGCACTAGAGTGATAATGCATTTATCTTACTAATGACAATTAATTACGAGTCTGTGTTCTGAGAACAATAATATATTTGTCCATTGAAATTATATATATTTGCTAACAAAAACAATTGTGTATCTATACTTAAATTTTTGAAACCGGTTTTCCGTGCGTTTCGTACATTTGAAATAGAAATAACAGATTTGTGCCGGGGTTATAAAATAGCCCAGTATACTAGTACCTATGCAAAATGCATAACTTACATAAACGCTCTTCTGTTTCAACTAGGCCCATAAATAAAGAAAGAAAATTCTAAATGTGAATTAGTGCTCAAAACCATATTATTATGATATTTTCGCAAATGTTTCTTTCTATCGACAGATAGGTAATGATTTTGGTCACAAGGAGTCTTGTAAATTAAAATGAAATAATTTCATAATTTTGTTTGTAGAACGATCTCATTGCGGTGACATTGACACTAGGAGTTATTTTCCAAAATAGTAGTTAGACGATCCAAATGTTTGGATCGCAGCAGATGGCGCTATGTAGTCTCTGCCTACCCCCATAGAAAAAAGGCGTGATGTTATTATGATGATGATGAGTTGTAAGACTTGGTTACATACTAACTTAAATTTACATTTACATGTATAGGTACATTTAATGCGATATACAAAACTAAAAGTTAAATGGAATGTAAATTTCGCAAAATGTTCACTCCATTTGTATAAAACTCTGAGATAAAATTACGATTACAGAATAATTAATACTTATAGATTGTTGTTAATAACTGCAAAACCCAAAGCCTGCTAAAATTGCTAATTAATTTCAAAAAAACTAAAACCTTACCAAGTGCGCCGAAGATATCTTACACATAAATAAGATTATTTATTACTTGACGAAAATGCGTAGGAAAAAAAAATGAAAAAAAAATGAAAAAAAAATGCAAAACCCATTTAAACCAACATTTAAATTCGTTGCACGTTACAAAAAAATAAACAAAATCTATCTTAAACTGTTAAGAACTTCGCCAGAAAATTTCGGAATAATGAAGACACTTGAATGCTTGTAAGTAATTATTTATATAGGTCGGCTATATAAATAATTATATTCGTTTATCAATTGAAATAAATATTTTATCTGAGGTGTCTGAGGTAAAATTAAATAGGAATAACTATTCTCATTTTTAGTATTTAAATCATGTGCCATTTCACCTTGAGTCATTGACTGCTGCACGTGATGGGAATTAGGTAGATACCTTCCTTAGCAATAAAGCACATAAATAGGGATAACAATGTAACACTGTTTCTGTTATTTTAGATATGCGTCTAGTTATAAGACAAATATTAATTACGTGTAATAAAACTATTAAAAAGGATTGTTTTGCGAATAGATATAGGTACATATTGTATTGTATAAGTTTTAGCTTCACCGTTGCTGAGTTGCCGTTGCCGTTGATAGACATACATATTATGACAGATGGACAGACAGACAGGCACCGAAGTGATCCTATGCTTTCGTTTTTGCACGAAACTATAAATATACAGGTCAATTAAATGGTCCTTAACATGTGCAACATCCAAAAGTATTGTGTGCGTAGGCCACACTGTCCCTCCTATAGGAGGAGGGAAAATGATTTTCCCTCCTCAGCTACGTAAAGAGTGCACCAATGCAGAGGTCAGTTAACGAGGTGACATTCTTTTTTAATTAACTATTTGCTAAGAAACACAATGAAGTAGTTCTTGACCATATTATTATCTCCTTTAATACGAGTATTGTGCATATGAACTTCGATAGTCCCATATTACACTTAAATAAACACCGGATTCTAGTGCCATATGTGAAATACCTCATCATAATTAAAATGCTATTTAATTAATCTCACCATATTATGTGTAATCAGGCATGTAGCCCAAGAATAAAAGCGAAAACCTTTGTTAAACAAATATTTATGAAACTTTTGCAAAACGTCATAAAATAATATTAATTATTTAAAATGATCCTTTTTCTTACCAAATAATAGAAGCTTTATTTAGTTTAGATTAACCTTGTTTTGATCTGTGCCTCTGTTTGATCGTGGTACAAGACCCTGGCACTGTTTGCATGATCCCAGATAAGAATAACAATAGATACATTAGGCATGTCTCGTAACACTTTACAAATGAATCATATTGGCTAATTTCTGTATCATTATTAAAATGGACAAAACATTAGGTATTGCTATACTTTTATTATTTCCGTTGTGCTCGTACTAATTAATTTTGCTTTGGGTTTTTTTAATTTGAAAAGGCCTATGACCAGTGTGTGTTACCAGTGATGACATACAGAACGAAAACTTGGTCTTTGAATATCGGCCTCGTATCTAAGCTCAAGGTTGCACATCGTGCTATGGAGAGGGCTATGCTCGATATTTTGAAAAAAATCGGAACACGGGGATCCGTAGTAGAACAGGCGTAGCCGGAAGGGTTAGCACGCTGAAGTGGCAATGGGCAGGGTATATCGCTCGTAGGACAGATGATCGTTGGAGAATAAAACGGCGAGTGGCGACCACGTACCGGACGACGCAACGTTGGACGTCCCCCGACAAGGTGGAGCGACAATATCGCCAAGGTCGTGGGGAGCCATTGGATGAAGCGGCACAAGTCTGCGAGTTGTGGCGTTCTATGGGCGAGGCCTATTAATATCCAACAGTAAACTGAGAGAGGCTGATGGATGGATGATTTAATTTTAACGCAGTTATCAAATTGTCGGAATTGTCGCACTTTGTCTATTTAATAAATGTACAGTTGCATAGATAATTGTACCTACGCGTATTACGACAAGTGTATTAGACGTGATAAATATCTCATTTTGTTTCATAAATATGCAATTAATTGTGTAACTATAATTAGACTGTTATTTTTCTTGACTTTACAGTTTCCACTACCTACTATGAATCAACTTTATTATTTTAATTAATATGTTTCCAGAATAAAATTACTCATACTTATAATAAAAAAATATTGTTGATGTAATTCTACTTCCTTGTGCAATAATAAATAAGCTGTAAATCTGATTTTATTAGAAATGTGGAAGTGTTTTCATAGAAGGACTACCGATTGTATTAACTATATAGCGGGGGTAGGTATTTTTCTCATAAATGAGCTTAGCATAAAGCTTCAGGAAAGATTTTTTAATCTTTGTAAAGTTTCGCTAAGGGTTTGGTAATATTAAGCGCCAAATTTGTAGGCAGTAGATACTGTAAAAGATTTAATAATTAAGTTAAATTTTAGGCATTTCAGGTTTAGAACCGCCCAATAACTGTACAAATCCTCGACATACAGATAGCAAAAACCCATAGACAGATGAAAATAAGATACTTATGCAAGGTATACCTATGTTTTTGTGTACGGGACTCAAACCAGACTATATACTCATTAAGAAGATGATTTGTTTGAAACGAATAGACTTCGTAAGTTCTGTACAAATTAAAAAAAAATGCAATCGCAGCTCCGTCTTTGGTCAGCAATTTTTTTTTATACGCCAGCTAAGTTACCCATGCAAAGCTGATGCCGGTTATTAGTTACCTATAAATTATTCAAGAAATAAGCCGAATAAAAAAATTTCAACACGTTTTTAAAGCTTTATTACAGACAAGGAAAAATATTATGACGCTGTACATACGTGTGTAAATGTCATATTTTTTCTTGTCTCCGAAAAACTCCAAGAATAAATAATTTTTAAACAATGCAATAAATGGACTTTTCCTTAATCAACAAAATTTATTTAACTTTGGTGCGTTCTACGGAAATATCACATTGATACTTTTTATATGAATGTATGTGCAATAAATACATAATTATAAATATCCTACTTATCTGTTTGAATTGTGGTTTGGCCCTTGATCGTTTGTGTGACGTCAATCGTTGTTGGTTGTGGTTTCATTGATGTTGATATTAACTCTGAAGTATGGAATTAACCCAATAAGGCTTAATTACATAGAGTAAACAAACAATCAGCGCACACATCGGCATCTGTCCCCAAGCTAAGGTTATTACTTGAGGTATCGACACCAGAATACGTAATAAAATAAGTAGGTACTCTGTCTTTGTAAAGTAGGTACATACTTGTAAATTGTAATAGATGGACTGAGTAGATAGAAGACAACTAAACCCAGAGCAAACTTCAAGACTTCTCATACATTCGCATTCCTAGCGGGGGTGAGTGCGGGCCCACCTGAGGATATCCACTATCATTTATTTTAATCTCGGGCTCCAGACTTATGGTCAGCCACCCAAACGCTTCCTGCTCAGTTCGACTCGTAGTGTGTCACACTAACCAGTGCACCATATATGCCCAACAGTTTTGATCTTATTCACATGTATGTACCACGTGTTTACATAGGTAATACAACATCGTCACGGTAATCACCCGCGTGTTAAATATGCAGTGACCTATCTGCTTTACACAATTTCCTTGTCTTTACATCTTACTGAATGTCAAGTGGTTAATTTATATAAGTAATTTTAATTTTACATGTTGCGATTAAAATGTTATTTATTGTCATTTAAAATGTCTGATTTATTACTTGTTACTACACTATTTCATTCTCCGTGTTAGTAAGAATTAAGAATACATGTGTCACCGTCCTTTTTCCTCTCAATGGCCGACTAAATACCTTCTCAAAGTGGGGGAGGCCCTTGTTAATTAGTGGTACATTATTGAACTAAGTAGTACCTACTACATTAACTAGAATAAATAAACAGTACTACCATGTACTACACTATTTCACATAAAGCTGAAGGGCGTGTTTGTTTGAAAGCGCTAATGTCAGGAGCCACTAGTGCTTTCAGTGTAGGATTGTACATATATTGAGGAAGGCTATATAATATTTAGCTGCTAGCTGCTACGAATAGGAGCAAAGCTGAAAAATGTTACACAAAAGGGAATTATTTCTAAATTCCAGGCGTACGAAATCGCGGGCAACAGCTGGTAGGTAATTAATATTTTTATTTAGAACATTTAAAAGTAGATATGTATTTACTATCGACGTTTAAAATCACACTTAGTTCTTTCTCTAGCACATAGGTATATTTGGGGATTTCAATTTTATATACACAATAACAATATAGTTAAGTATCTAATTTAGATTATGTAGTCATCAAATAACAATAAAATGTTCGAAGTCTAATAATTGACGTCAAACAACAAGATATGTGCGAACTTTAATATTGGCTTCAGAATATTAATTAATATTCGGAAATATGGCGAGACAAAAACTAATTGAAGTGAGGTTTGTTATGTTGCTATAAACAAGGTGTTTAGTATTGATTGATCGTGACTAAACATAATAAGATAAATACACATATATGTAGGTACATACTTTTTAATCTTTTAACGAAAGGCTAACATAAATTCCAATTTTCAGACTTAGGTAGAAGTGAAATTAGCGCCCCGGGCCATTTGATTTGACGAGATCCTTCGCAGGAGTTTTGTAATCATTTTGTGAGCATTTTATACTACAGATTGTAAAGAATAATTTTATTTAAAAATATCGTGGTTTACCTAAACTATTTAATAATCTGTAAGCTGTTTTTGCCTGAATACTTATCACACCAAGTTAACATAATAATGTCGTCCAAAGTAAATAAATAGATTAATGTATGTATGTACTTAGAATAAGTTGAATAGATAAATATCTTTGCCTATTTACTTAAAGGTAAGTACCGCGTACAAAAAAGTAAGCAGATGCCTGTGGTAGGTAAATAGAAGATTAAGTTTTTTTCTATTTCGTGGTTATTAATATCTAAAGAATTAATATTCATGGACTTTTATACAAAGTCCTCCGTTAGTTGTAAATTAAGCATAGTATCAGAACGCGGATATAATAAAAAATCACATACATATACACAGAATATAATACTAAACAGATGAGCTACACATAAATTAATCTTATTGTTCGGCAGACAAATAATAGTTCTGCGGCCGTATTATGAGCTCTTATTCCCAGGCCGTTTACGCCGTGAATGGAACTGCCCGGCAAATTCGTAATATGAACATAACTCCCAGACATCCAGTTCGCTAAAACAGTCATAGATTAATATGTTTATAGAGAAGGTACAACTAAAAGTTTAAGTACTACCTAACTAAAATTTTTCAAATAAATGTTTTATGTTTACCATAATACATAATTTAGTCAGGCAGTGTACGGCTTGCCTGGAACTTGCATGATTTTTAAAAAGCTCATAATACGCCCGCTGCAGACGTATTCTGAGCTTTTATTTACAGACAGTTTACGCCGTGAATTGAACTGTCTGGCAAATTCGTATTATGAACAAAATTATTAGTCAGTCAGTTCGCTAAACCAGTCATACATTAATATGTTTAAGGAGTAGGTACAACTAAAAGTTAAAGTACTAACTAAAAATTATCAACTAAAAGTTTTATTTTTGCAATAATACCTAATTTAGCCAGGCAGTGTACGGCCTGCCTGGAACTTGAATGATTTTAAAAAGCTCATAATACGTCGGCTGTTTGGGTTTACGTTCAAGTGTCATGGTTAAATTACCGCATACCGTTACGTTACGAGGCATTAAAGCAACATCATTAAGTCCCAAATTAAGCACTAGCATGTATTACTAAAATTCAATGGTACCGATTCTAAGTACACAACTAATCATAACTAAAAATAAAAATTGTTAGTGTCAATAACACAACTCGGCTATGTTCACAGAACTTTTTTATTAGAAAATCCGTATATTATAGACTAACGATTTTAATTATAAAAATGTGTACAATATAATAGCCAATTAATCAAAATACGCCATAGTTGTTTTAATTGTTAGTTAAGTTTAGTTCTACATAGAATTGGTACCAATGCATGCAAATAGATCCGACCAGCCGCAGTTAGCCGCACCTATCATATTTAGATGCCTATTCGGCGTGGTCTTGTTCAAATATGGAATCGTTATCTTTTTAAATTTTTATTTAAGTAGTTAGGACTAATAATGGAATAGGTAATACCAGTAATACTAACATACGGTTCGTTGACGTTAGTTATCTGTTAGTTAGGATGTGCGTCACGACGGTACAGCTCTTGGTACAGACCACAAAAAACCAGGATCCTGCGTACAAATACGCTAATTGCGATAAATAAAAAAAAGTATCAACTCATTGTTTTGTTTATGATTGACAATTGAATGACAACACAAATACATTTGAAAATACTTGTGGACGATGTTACAAGCCACGGTTGGGTCACAAGTAGTTAAAATAAAAAAAATATTGTTTTATATGTTTATATGTTATAATTATGTTTATGGCGTTTTAATTCTATTTATGTACTAATTTGTTATGTTTCATTTTGTGACTGAAGTTATATTTATGTAATTTATTTTAGTATTTGATTTAATTTAAATTAATGTAACTATAAATTTATATTTTTAATTATTAGTATTGTATGCCTATATGGCAGGACATAGCTGAACAAATTATCTCTGTACCAACATAAACTGAACCTGTGATCCACAACATTTTTATTGTGAATTTGAATTAGAATTTTTATATAATGTATTATTTAAAATAACAAATACTAGTGGATGCGGTTCCGCATGACTTTATAGTTATTGCCAGCTCATTGGTTTTAAGCGTGATGGATCATAGCTTGTTTTTCCGATCTTTATTAAGCCACACAGCTAGAAAATTTCTATAAAACAGCATCATACTTTGTCATACAAATGTTTGTTCAGCGTCTCATACGTATTAGAAGTATGTATTTACAAAAGAAAAGTAGTATATGTATTCTATCTGTATTCTGGTACCCATAACACAAGCATATTATTATAAGCTTAGCTTGGGACCAGAGGACGTTGTGTATATTGTCCAATATTATTTATTTATTTATGTGATAGGTATATAAAATTGTTACACAAATGTTTGTTCAGCGTCTGAATGTTTCTACGTACCTACCTATTATAAGTCGGTACGTATTTACAAAAGAAAAGTATTATATGTAGTCTATCCGTATTCTGATACCCATAACACAAGCATATAAGCTTAGCTTTGGAACAGAGGACATTCTGTGAAATGTCCATTATTAAAAAAATAGGAGAGAAGTTTTTCCAACCGCTTTTTATAGATCCCGTTCTTTTGGCTATGCCAGACTTATAACCTAAAATGTTAAAGAAATCGTAATCGCATTATGCTTGAGCTACTTATTTGTATTCATTTGAATTAATTAAGATAACGTTAAAATATAATGTGTAATACTTTCATCTTACATCAACATAATCCATACATAACAGATGATTCAAACTCTGTTGGCCATGGTCAGGGTCATATACACGTTCTAATTAGGTGCGGTGTTTGAGTAGCGGACTGCCTTTCTTTCCCCGAGGTCGCTGGTTCGATTATTTCTGTGATATTTATATTTTTTATAGATATTTGTATTGCTTTTGTGTTTTTTGATGTAATTAATACAAGCAATAAATAAATAGGTTTAGCTTGGAACCAGAGGTCTGCTAACGCGTTGTCTGAAGTGTCCATGAATATTTCTAAAAAAGCAATGTGGTTTTACTTTAATTTCATAATTTTGCAATTGACTTATGCTTTTACTTAATAAATAAAATAAATAAATATTCATCGACATTTGACACAACGTCCTCTGGTCCCAAGCTAAGTTTAATATGCTTGCTATACCGTTTGTTTGCTCTTTCAACTGAACACCGTGATCGAACGATCGTGTTGGTGCAAACTGCTCGACAGATGGCGCTGTACAGAAACATCAAGCGATGTTTTACTCATATTGAGAAATATTGTAGTGGAAGGTTATCATGTGCTGCTCTCATGGTAGCTCAATGTGACTTTATTAAATTGTCTTTATGTAATGTATGGGTTATGTAATAAGATAGTAAAAGCTTTATACAAAAACGAACATTTATTATAGAAAACCTATCTTAATTAATATAACATAGTATGTGCAGTAACTATATAATAATAAAACGTAAGTGTCTAAAAATTCATGTAATTAGAATCTAGTGTTTTCTTTTTTTTTCAAAAACATTGCAATTAGAACCAATTAATTATTGACTACATAAAGTTTACTAAATTATATAAAAAATACATAAGGTTAAAGTAAATGTTTTAAAAATACAATTTTAAAATGAGCTAATTAAAATTCGTCCAAAATCTTTTGAAGTCGATTATAGTCGATAGGCTTTATTGTCCCAATTACGTAGGTAGTAGCTTTTCAGCTGCCATAGTAGGTTATAGCAAAAAGGTGATATTCATCTAATTACGGATCAACGTATTGACTAAGGCAATGTTGTGCTTTTACGGAATATGTAGCTAAAATAAAACTGCTAAAACGACAATAGATAATACTGGTACGTTTTAACTATTTGGTTTTAATATAAGTTACGTAATATCTGTACATGCACTTCAGAATACAGAACAAACTTAGAAACCGCACATAATCTTCAAAGTGAGGCACCAAAAAGTATGTCTGAGCAGGATACTAGTCATATAAACTGCCTTTGTTCTGTATTCTGACACACAATAACATAAATGACCAAATGAATGATCTTTCCAACCTGTAAATCTCAGTTATAATGTTCTATTAAATAAAATATGCTACCTAAGAATTTAAGTGTCCATTTTAATGTACGCTCTTTGCTAAAAGGTGGGCCCCATTGTTAAGCATTCTCTTTTTAGAATGTAAAATAGTGCGCCACATTTCGATTAATTTTTTTAGGAGATCAAAATGAACAAGGACGTTTTCGACTCTTTTTTCAACGAGTGTAAATGCAGCCAAGGAAGTGCGTTTAAGTTCGTAGCAGATGGCGCTCTATATTCTCTACCTAGTCACAGGAAGAGGGCGTAGCGATGAATATATTATTATATGCAATCGGCAATAGTGCTGATGTCTTTAAAATCTAAAACTGTATATTCAAAATAATATAAAAGGGTATTAAAAGCTGTTAAGTTTACTGTAAATTTTTTACGGTGGTCTTATGGTGGCTTTTTAGGTCCTACATAATTTTTTTTTGTACATTTTATAGTAATAATACAAAGTAGGGCCTAAAATATACAAAATACTAATAAAATAGAATAGTAAAAATTCAGTCTACTATATTATCTCCATTTCTTTATTTTCTCAATGACAGCTCCGGTTTTTCTTGAATAAGCCTCTTTTTAGGGTTTCGTACAAACCCTTATAGGATCACTCCGGTGTCTCTCTGTCTGTCCGTCTGTGAAACTTTTTTACTCAGCAACGGCTGAAGGTATCAACTTGAAACACGGTCCCTTGCTGCAAAAAATACAATCAACCTTTTACCTTTACGCATTTAAAAGATATAACCGAATTACGACCTTTTTAAGAATTTTCGACTTATGCTAGGGAATCAGAATTCACAGGTTACTTCCCGTTGCCCTAGAGCCTTGAAATTTGGCATTGATCAAGTCTATATAGTGCTCATATAGGGAAAAATCCAAAAACTTATTTGTCATCACATCACAAGAAAAAAGTGTTTATGCTAATACCAACTTATGAAGTAGCTGAAATGTAGGCGATTCCCTATATTTCAACTACAAAATTAAGTTGGTGAGTTGTTTTGAGTATAATTAACTGATTATTTGAATGCAGTTACTTATGTTTATATGTCTAGTATGTACGAAACCCTAAGTGTGCGAGTTTGCCTCGCTCTTGACAGGTTTTTATACTATGTTTACTCATTATAAAATAAAATCGCTATTTTTATATGTATTTATGTCCCTATGTGAGTTTATATTTTCAAAACGAGATTTATAAGATTTTGATGGGTTTTTTTTAATAGATAGACTGATTCAAGAGGATGACAATTTTGTATAATTTGTTAGGGCTTTGTTTTTAATTCCACGCGTACCGAATTGCGGGCAGCTAGTGTTTGTATAATTTCATGTATGACGCTTACACACATATGTAAAAGGTCATACCAGAGTCGGACAAATAGGGATGTTAATGCGTGTAACAAAACCATAGTAGAAACGGAGTGCAATGCCATCTATAGAGCAGTATAGTAAACTTCTCTTTGTTAAGATTTGGTTTTACAACTTCACGCGGGAATAACTCCTAGTAATGATTAAATGGATAAAATTAGACCTGTCATTGGGAAAATAAAGAAATGGAAATAGTATAATCCTAATTTTATAATAATACTAATATAATTTTGCTTAACTATAATTACAACTAGATTATAACTAAATGAACAACTTATGGTTACGTCTTATCATAAAATTATGTTACAATATTTCATAAATATTTTGTATTGAACTGTTTCATGTTTCTTTTGTAATAATTGCAATAGATAACTCAATAAATAATTGCACCATATATTAAACTAGCTGACCCGGCAAACGATGTTTTGCCATACAAATATCAGGGGTAGGCAAATAATTTACATTAAAATAATGTTGCGACTATAATTTGAAATGTAAGCTACCCTATCTTTCAAGTTGGGTCAAATTGGACACGGTGTGCAAATCAAATTTAAAGTCAGTTCAGTAGTTCAGGAGTCCATCGCGGACAAACAACGTGACACGTAATTTTTATGTATATAGATATTTCAGTAAATTTGTTATAGTATATTGAATATAATAATAGAGAAAATATGAGGAGAAAACAAATAACAATGTAATTCGAAAAAATAAACTATAGGGACAAATTAATAACCTGCTTCTTTTGAAGTTGATTAAAAATGATAAAATTGTATACCCCAAATTGATAAGTGGGTACTATTATGCTGTGAATTAAATGATAGCAGAAAGAGTGATAACTACTAACTGTACATATGCCACTTTTTCAGCTATAATTTATTAAGAATAAGTATAGTTAGTTAATTGCTAAGACGAAAAAAAATTGGCTAATTGAGCACCTAAACAGAAACTTTTGAAATAAAACAACAGTTTTACCGTGGCTTTAAAGATGGTATTCCCACTACATAATATTATTATGTAATAAAACTAACCATTCACTGACCTACCTGTAGTTTAAAAAGCAAAATGTAATAAGGTCTTTAATATAATGTAAAGCATTTTGTGAATGGTTAGCATTATTAAAAAATTACATCATATCGTTGGAATACCTTTTCTTATCATACCATGAGTTCTACACTTATAAAATAAAGGAATGTTGTACAAGCTTTTTTAATTATAAGATATGTTGTAAATGCCTCTCATTGGTCTATAGGCCGTAAGGGTATAAAAAGTATCATAATAAAGTTATACAAAGTTGTGCTTATTACACAGATAATATGTGAACTATAAAAATTATTAACTAGTTTTATTTAACATAAGCTTGCAGATGAACATTTCAACTGATGTTTATATTCAGAATTGCATTAGTCTATCTGCAAGCTTAGTTTTTATAGCAGTTGCCAATTCAATGCATAATAAAATTATCACTACAATATTTCAACTCACTGAATTTCAGTCTTTATTCAAATTTTCAATTTATTTGTAATCAATCATAGACAAATCATAATTTAGCATTGTCACATTTTTGTTGTGGCTTCTAATGAGCGCAGAAGAGGTGCGCGGGCCATATACTAGAAACGATCTTTAGAAGCATGGAGATCAGGGTTGGTTAAGTACTGCAACTCCTGCAATTCTTGAAACTTCTCATGATCTCTGATGTGTGCATAGTTTGCTGACAAACACATCAAATAATGTATTAAACTCAGTATGACCAATATACAAGACACCATAGCAAGTATAAACATGAATTCTGCTTTCTCAACATAGTCCTTGCAAAACAATTTAACATTGTTTGCATCACATATTCTCATATCCTCCTGCTTTACACTTGAAGGAAACATGAAATCAAACTGAGTAAAATCAATGCATGTCGTTAATTCGATATTGTTAGGCTTCGAACAAAGAGCCCAAAATATGGTAAATAGGAAAGTCGTAATTACTAGGAATCCTAGTAATATAATCCATACTAAGGTCAAAATGTATGTTATGATCATAAATACGGCACATGATATTCTTCCACCGACACGGGCTCTCCAAGCACGGTACACTTTCTGCCTAGTCGCGCCTGTTGTTAAGCAACCCAAACACAACAGCATGAAACCCAGAGCCGCCATACATGCGCTGCCAACAATGAATATCATTTGCAGTGCTTCGATCCATATTAAACGGAATTTAAACACATGTTCGAACATAAGTATTGAAAGTGAAGACCCTCGGTACATAGTCCCGCAAAACACACCCACGCCCAAGCAACACATTATTGTTGCAATAAGAGTGGCATGAGGCACTCTCGTAAGGCAAGCTTGACACGCATCACCCATTGTAAAAGAAGAAACACTATAAATTCACTTAAATATCACTAAATTAATTGTTAAGTCACAATATTTTGAACCAGAAAACAATTTTCAAAGCGTAGATACAAGACAACTCAGCCATTTGTGTATGACACACGCACAAGAATTATGTCACTGTCATTTGCACAGGTCATTTGACAGTTGATTACACGAAGCACGAAGTATAGATAGAAGGAGTCCGAACGTAATGTTGAACGAATGGTCTCAATTTAAGGGACAGATTTTTTGCCGGTAGAGCGCGCCATTTTTCAAGGAGTACTCGTTTGAATTCTTACGCGGGAAATTTTATTGCTATTGACACCTGTGGAAAAAATAAATAAAATAATATTATGTATTTAATTAAATTAAATTCAACATTCACGAGCCAGCGCGTGTTTACATGTAATAATAATAATAGCATCTATCTACACACCTTCTATCTATACTTCGTGTCACGAAGTATAGATAGAAGGAGTCCGAACGGTATAGGCTTTTCCATAATATTTCGTGTACACATTAATAAACCCAGATCATAGTTCTATTTTCTGCCACTGGCTGCGCAAGTGTTCAGGGCGTACCGATGCTATTATTATTATTACATGTAAACACGCGCTGGCTCGTGAATGTTGAATTTAATTTAATTAAATACATTTAATTAAATACATAATATTATTTATAAATAAATAATAATATTATTTATAAATATAATAGAATTCAAACGAGTACTCCTTGAAAAATGGCGCGCTCTACCGGCAAAAAATCTGTCCCTTAAATTGAGACCATTCGTTCAACATTACGTTCGGACTCCTTCTATCTATACTTCGTGGTTGATTACATGACATTTGACATCCGGTTAACCATGGAGACTAGAAGAAAGGAGGAATATTTCACCCCGTTTTCCAATCAGCGCACAATAGCGCATTATGCGGCACAATGCTCAACGTTGAGTCTTCCAATTACAGCATCGCATCGCACAATCGAGCACTCTCAAAAGTGATGCGTGCAATCCATACCAACTTCAGCGACAGAAAATTAACAAGTATTTTTTCGTTATCGTTAGCAATATTATTTATTGTTAAAAAAATTTTTTTTTTTTACAATAAATAATATTACTAACGATAATATATAAATAAAATTTCAATCAATGCCAATTTAAAGAAAAAATAATTGTTAATTTTCTGTCGCTGAAGTTGGTATGGATTGCACGCATCACTTTTGAGAGTGCTCAATTGTGCGATGCGATGCTGTAATTGGAATACTCAACGTTGAGCATTGTGCCGCATAATGCGCTATTGTGCGCTGATTGGAAAACGGGGAAAAATTTTTATTCCGTGTAGTAGACGAAGTCCGACCTTTAATGTGAACGCACTTTTAGTAATGTCACTGTCAATGTTTGTTGACGTCACCTTTGTCAAACTCAGTGCTGACTGCTGACGTTTTCATTTGAATCTGACGTTTAAATTGTTGTGGAAGTTTGATACATGGTGCAAATTATAAATAACTGCATTTTTGTATGATCATAATTTTAATTAAATATAAAAACGTTATTTTCTGTGACTTAAAATTCAGAATTTGACTATGGAGACTTTGTATCACCAGACGAATCAAATATTACAAGAAACATCTGATCTGTTTCAAAAGTTGGAAAGGGATCCAACAAATTCAAAGTCAATAGAACATGCAATACAGTGTAAGATTAATGAAATAACCGCGTAAGTATTTCTTTATGTTATTCCAGAAACTTTTAATATGACTTGAATTTATTGTCACGTATTTTATAGTACAACATTTTCATCACTTTTCTGTTTATGATAAGATACTGTTTATTATGACATAGATTAGAGGAATTTAAAGCGGTAATTAGTAATATCAAATATGAAGTAATAAGAACATTTTCAATTTCACCTTTAAGCGGAAAGTACGTGAATATCTTCGTAAAGAAATCGCTGGTTCATTGCAACAAATGTAGTTATTAGAATATAATAATATGTATAATTTATCTATACTGTATATTATGTTAATGTGTTGATGTATCTATATATATATATATATATATGTATGTATGTGTATGTATGTATGTATATGTGTCTGTGTATGTTTATGTATATATTTGCGTGTATGTTGGTATGTATGTATGTCTATATTGTAATCATGGTATTTTACGCACTAAGTTTCTAATTCCTCATTGCACCTACCTTGAAGTTTTCTGCACCACCCTAGGTTAGCTGGTAGAGAATGCTTTTAGCATTAAGCACGCCTATGTACATTTTTTTTGTGCAAAAGTTTTTAAATAAATAAATAAATAAAATAAACATTTAATAAATTTCAGGAATTGTGAGAAATTAGACATCTATGTGTACAAGACACCAGTAAATCAACGACCAATGGCTAAGATGAGAGTCGATCAATTGAAGTATGACAACCGGCATATTCTGGTAATAACTTATTCTATAAAAATAATACTATAGACACGCAACTACTTCACAAAACTCTATAATATATTCACTTATAATCACTTCTTGTTAATGTCTGTCTTATATGTATATAGCTGCAGACAAAAATATGCTAGAGGTAAGAAGAAGAGGTGGAAACTAGGGAGCCATTGGCTACTTTAACACGCTAGCTTAGGCTGCCTTTATACTAGCACATTTGGTTATATTTTCAAAATGGTTGTTGTGTGTGCTCTATAATTGATCTATTTGAAGGATATTACAGAAGAGACTGACATTAGAGTATTTTCACAGATTCTTACAAAACATCATTCAGAAAAAAGCTAATGTGCTTTTAAGAGTATAAAATAACACATTAAAAAAAACCTTCATGTTTTTAAAATTTATAGGCTTGCTCTAAGTATTTAATTAAAATGTTTTTTTATTATATTTCTCAGGCATCTTTGAAAAGCGCTCAAAACAAGAGACTTAGACGTGAACAAGAACTAGCAGATAGGGAACAACTATTGAGTAGGAGGTTCGGACATGATCATACTGCAATCAACGTTGACTACCTTGGTCAAGAACAAGTGTCCTTACAGAACTCGCATAGAAATGTAGATGAAATGATACATACAGGTATGGGAATTTATGTTTACGAGATTTTTAAACGTACATGAAAATTTTAAGTGTTGTAAATATAATACGCATATCCGATACCAGATGGCGTTATTAAAAAAAATTAGAATAGCGCCATCTACTGTCAAGGGGACGTACTATAACGGAAGAGTTTCTAGCTTCTTTTTTAAACCAGGCATTCCTGTTCTAGAATCAAGGTGATACTTACCGATTATTTCGGATGTTATTTTAGGTTTTCAAAGAAAATACAATATGTACTTAGTAGGTACTGTTTTACAACTAAAATAATAAATAAATAAAATAAACTTGGGATCAGAGTGTTGATTGAAAGGTCTATAAATACAATATTTATTAATTTTTACAATTGACTTCCTTTGCTTTTTAACACGCTTATATATATTCGGTATGTATCTATCAATGTATTTATCTACTACTACTGTTCTGCGCTGACCAGGCGTGTTGGCACATGGTTTATTTTCGAGTTTTCCGTCTCTCACAGAGGGTGTTATCTGTGTGCAATATCCCTTAGCTGACCACTACAGCACCCTTGGGAGGAGATGGGGTGGTGACACTTGTATTCTTAATCCGTCACCACACACGGACAGAGAGATTCTTAGCTATCTAGCTACAACAGTGAGATACAATCTGGTGACGGACGGATAGACGGACAGCGAAGTTCAGTAATAGGGCCGCGTTTTACCTTTTGTTTTGACACGGAACTCTAATATATTCTTATTTATAAATCTAATATATAAAATTCTCCTGTCATGGTGTTTGTAATTATACTCCTCCGAAATGGCTCGACCGATTTTCCTGAAATTTTGTGTACATATCCGTTAGGTCTGAGAATCGGACAACATCTATTTTTCATCCCCCTAAATGTTAAGGGTGGTCCACCCGTGACATTTGTATGGCAAAACAACGGTTGCTGGGTCACAATTCTCATACTCCTCCGAAAGGACTTGACCGATTCTTATGAATTTTTTTATCTATACTAATATTATAAAGCTGAAGAGTTTGTTTGTTTGTTTGACCGCGCAAATCTCAGGACCTACTGGGCCGATTAGAAAAATTCTTTCAATGTTAGAAAGGGCATTTATCGAGGAAGGCTTTAGGCTATATAACATCACGCTACGACCAGTAGAAGCGAAGCAGTAGTGAAAAATGTTACAAAAACGGGAAACATTTTCTAAATTCCACGCGGACGGAGTCGCGGGCAACAGCTAGTACTTATATAAAGCTGAACTGAGTTTGTTTGAACACACTAATCTCTGGAACCACTGGTCCGATTTGAAAAATTCTTTCAGTTTTGGATAGTACATTTATCGAGGAAGGCTATAGGCTATATAACATCACGATGCAACCAATAGGAGCGAGGCATCAATGAAAAATGTTGTAAAAACGGGGAAAATTTTCTAAATTGCACGTATACGAAGTCGCGGGCCACAGCTATTGTCAATATAATGAGGGTCGCCACTTAAATATTTTCATTATTTATTAAGATCCTTAGCGGCTACTTATTTTATGAGATTGTATCGGCGTCATGGATATATGTATCGTAAATATTTACGATCGAGGTCAATGTACAGGTCATCTAGTACCTTATAGTATTACCTATGCGTTTAGTACGTACATTACTGAGATAACCATTGAATGATTGGATCGACTAATGATATTACGTTATAGGTAGGTATTTAGTATTTGTGTGCTTAACTTCGGCACTCCATCGAGGAGTAGATATATTTGTCAATGAAAACATAGTAGGTATGTAACTGCTTGTGTTGGTTAAAAATAATCTAAGTAAATTGAATTATAGTGAAAAAAGTGATTACCGTAAGCTGAACTTGAACCCACCACCTCGCAATACCGTCACTCTGCCATCTGAGTTATTGCGGCTGTGCTAACAGTAATCAATTTCCAGCAGTAACTATTGATAGATGGCGTTGTATATTAAATGTGACGCAGACTCAATCCCAATAATTTGATTTATTAAGTAAAAGCATAGCAAGTGAATTGCAAAATTAATAAAATAATTTAATTTCTCCAAGAATTAGAATGTAAACATACAGGCAAAAAGTTCAACATGGCTATCGATTAATTATTAGAAAATAAATCTAAACAAATGTTTAATATTTCAATCGGTAATGAGTTTCATCCTCCTGCCCTTAACCCATTATTTGGGGTCGGCGCAACATGTCTTTTTCTTCCATAGTCTTCTATTAGTCGTCATGACTGTGTTAACTCCTCTTTCTTTCACGTCCTCTTTCACACTGTCTATCCATCTTTTCTTAGGTCTTCCTTTAGACTTTTTTCTTTCCAGATTTATACGCAGAACTCTCCTAACGACATTACTTTCCTCTCGTCTCATGACATTATTTTGATTCGATTACTCATTACCGAGCGGATGTCCTGGTGCCCATACCAGCTAAGACCAAATGTGTAGTAAGACAGTCATATATTGCCAACATTTTGCGTGACTTTTGATTGCAAAATTTGCTACAAGACTTGAGTAATTATGTCTAAACGAAATAGCAACCAAATTTTATGCACAAAAATATATCTTAAGAGGATACCAAAATAGCTTCGTGCATTTTTCTACGTACGAAGTTTTCATTTTTTCTTTATATTGAATGGCTAGAGCTCTAATTTTTAAGTATGTATATTATTTTTCAATATATAATCTAGGATCGCATAAACTCAGAAACGCGATTGAAAAAAGTTTTCTCGATAGAAAATCTTAGCGAAACAACTTCTCTAATTTACATACTATTGGGAGCATTATTAAGGGTTTTCATTGGTTTTATTCGGCAATGTTATGTGTAATATGTGTATTATAGACGAACGATTTTAATTACTATAAATGTGTACAAAAACATAGTCAATGAACAAAATACATCATGGTTGATTTCATAAGTTTAGCTTGGGACCAGAGGACGTTGCGTGAAATGTCCATGAATATTTATTTATTTATTTTAGTTAAGTTAGGTTAAGTTTTTTACACTTAAAAATTGGCGTTAATGATAATATATTTAAAAATAAAAGTTTTATTTTTAAGATCCGTCATTTTATAATATTTTAACCACTCATTTTATTATTTTATTTAATGCTATGATGACAACATAACAAAGCTAAAATTTAACGAGATTATTATTAATTTATCTTTGTCTCTCTCTCTCCTACCCATTAACGTGCTCCTTTTGGGCACAGACCTTCACTTTGGAAGGGATTATGGTCTACTGTGCCGCGCTGATCAAGCGTGTTGGCACTGGATTTATTTTCGAGTTTTCCGACTACGATACGATAGATGTGCGCGTAAAATAGGAAACCGAATGGTACCGATTCTACATGCACAACTAAACTTAACAAGAAAATGAAAATTGATCCCTTCTATTCCCTACTAATATTACAAATGCGAAAGTAACTCTGTCTGTCAGTCTGTTACGCTTTCCCGCTTAAACCTCTTAACCGATTTTGATGAAATTTGGCACAGAAAATCTTTAGACCCTGAGAAGGACATAGGCTACCTTTTATTGCGAAGAAAAAAATTTCCAAATTCCACGCGGACGAAGTCGCGGGCAACAGCTAATAGTTAATAAATTCAATTATAGTGGAAAAAGTGATCACCGCAAGCGGGACTTATGAAGAATTAGGGATACTTTTGCTATTTACTCAAAATCTACTAAATATATTTTAATTCTGATTTACGTGTTTCATTGTTATATATAATAGTTACTTATGTTTTTAAAGTTATTTTATTAGTTAATACGCGATAATAGACCGACAAATGAAAAAAATAAAAAATTAGAGAGGTTGTTTCGCTAAGATTTTCTATCGAGAAAACTTTTTTCAATCGCGTTTCTGAGTTTATGCGATCCTAGATCATATATTGAAAAAACATATACTTAAAAATTAGAGCTCTAGCCATTCAATCTAAAGAAACAATGAAAACTTCGTACGTAGAAAAATGCACGAAGCTATTTTGGTATCCTCTTAAGCATTAAGACTTGTCGTCAAGGACGTATACAGATATTGTTACATTTAAATTCTTATCAATAATGACATATTTATCAATAGCAACGCATTGAGCAGTTTACCACTGTACCTTTTGTCGCAATAAAAATGTTTTGCGTAGAACTAACATTGTATTAGTGATGCAATTATAATTTCATGTCAATGTTATTCACGCCGCGATATTCCAGTCACCACACGTATTTTATTATTGTTCATAGCGTTAAATTTATAAATAAGTATATTAAGACATTTTGTAATTATATTTAGGGAGTCTTGTTATAGGATACTCAAAATTGTAGGTAAGTGTTTTTTCTCTGTTTTGATAGGTTGCATAGAAGTAATCCTTTAACAATAACGACATCCTTGGTACATAGGTTATATTTATTTTATATTTAAAAAATATTATTAATATTTTTGTATACCTATTTTAATGTTTTTTTTTTCAATTAAATATCTAGAAGATGATTCAAAAAATGATCCTAGTTGAAGCCAATATCATATTTCCTGTGCATAGAAAAATAAATAAATCATTCCAATCGATCATTCGATCAAATAAGTAAATATTATCACTTACCACATTTTGTATATGGATTAGTTAGTAACACAACACTAATGTAACGTCTTTATCACAAAAGAACTATCCCATAAATAAATAGTTTGGCGTTATGCTACAAGCTGTCTATACGTAACGCAATCAAGGTAAACTGAAAATAAGAATTGTATTTTTACAATAGTCTAGAATTGAATGATGATTTTGTACGGCGCGTTGTCTTGTTAGACCTCTAACATAGTCGTAAAATACATTTCATAAATAATTTTAGTATATAATTGTGATAATAAAGGTGTTTTTTTTTTCAAGTTATTTATGTCAACGATTTAACCTTGACTTAAGGTAACTGAGCCAGTTAAGAGATTGCAACTTATAATATATAATTAAAACTGGTTATGCATAGGTATATTATAACTTGAATATAAAATGTGAGTTAAGTACTGTATTTGTAGGTATCTCTTTAGATGAGTAAATAAGTTAAAGTAGAATTTGTAAGAATATGTATGATGTATTTCTATGGTAATAGTTAGAATAATTTCTTCTGAGTAAGTGAATACCAAAATTTTTGAAATATATTTTCTATATTTTGAGCTCGACTCTAGCGGTATGATAGGGGGCCATGTTTGTAAAGTGTCAATAAAAAACAATGTCTAAAGCTGCCTGTTCTAATATTTTGCCAAATTTCCCTCGAATAATAGGAACACACGATATCAAATTCCATCTGTACAGATACTATAATGGAATGGATGAAAATTGAAATCGTGTATTACGCATTAATTATGCGTAATAATTTTTTTTTACAAGTTATTCATTTTTTACGTTTCAGAATATTAAATTTATGTTCGTTTCTCACAGTACAACATTTTACATATTAAGTCCGGTTAGTTCAGTATTGTTGTTACTTGTTTAATTTTATTCGTGTAAATAACTATGTACAGATATTATCAGCTTGCTAGCGTTAGATTGGATGTTAATTACACAGGGACAATACACTAACGAAAAAGCATAGACACAGGACTATTACCTATAACATACTATTGACAAAAGGTTGAAAGGTTGTCTGGAAGAGATCGCAAACTGCGATAAGACCGCCTTTTGTACTAACTATGTTCTTGTAATCCTTAAACTTCTGTAATAACTTTATGGTGTGCAATAAAGAGTATTCTATTCTATTCAGGGAACGTCTTTTTCGAAAATAAACCCTGTGCCAATATACCGGCTCAACGTGGCACAACTCCTCTTAAAGTAGAGGAGGCCCGTGCCCAAAAGTAGGGCCCGTGCCCAACACGTTAATGGGCTGAAGAGAGAGTGGTTTTCAAATGGCTTTACTACCCTTAATTTTATGCAGACCCAGAGCGTACAGCTAGTCTAGTAGGTATATTATATACACACCGGCACAATTAGCGGAACAGAAAAAAAAGTGAGACTATGAGATAATAACGCATATATTTGACGAAAATGTAATTAGACACAAAATAACAAATTGAATTTAACATCTTTTAACGACTTTGAAAAGTCTTCGTTATTTTTTATTGAAAAATAAAGAAATTTGAAATAAGTGAAATTTTTAGATGATTATGTACCCATCACAAAAAAAAAAATAAGCATTAAATGAATTAACAATAAAATTAAAGAAAAATTAATAACGAGTGTTTCTTAATTAGACTGTATGTGGCGTTCTCCTTTGCGTCTCCATATTCGCTGTCTCCCATCGATCTGTTTTAAAAGAACTCTGCACTCATCAGTAAAGAGAACCTGCTGCCATTCGTTCAAATCCCAATGACTATGTCCTCGCGCATAGCTTAATCGGTTTACGCGGTGACGTCTCTCAAGTTTTGGGCCTTTGGCAGGTATATACGACCCTAAACCAACTTCTTCAAATCTCCTGCGAACTGTACGCTCACTTACTCGTACTCCTCGAACGTCTTCCAGTTCATTTCGAGCTTGTACAGCCGTTAATCGCGTATTCCTACGAACTCCAAGTTGTAAAAAACTGTCATCTCGCCTCGATGTACATCTTTTTCTACCTTGACCCCTCCTCCTCACAAGAGAATTAGACGATCTGTACCGCTGGATGCTGCGATGAATCGTTGATACTGGTTGACGAAGCCTTGAGGCAATCGATCTGTAGGTATGGCCATTTCTTGTCATTTCATCAGCCCTAATGATTTCCAGTGATGTTAAGTCAGGCATAATAAAGAGCTTTTAATAAACAGAATTGCCTATAGAATAACAAATTTATAAAAAACCATTAAGTGCAATTTTTCAAAAAAATTACAATTACGTAGTTATTACTCGGACAAGTTGACAAAACGTATTGTTCGGGAAAATAAAACAAATGAATAAAAAAAGTGTATGTCATCTAATTTTCTATTTTCAAATTTGACAATAAATTACAAAAATATCATAACTGGCCAGTTCCTCAAGTAAAAGATTTTAAAATCCTGCTTTTGTTGTGTTCCGCTAATAGTGCCGGTGTGTATATAACGTAGCATATTTTAATTCTAAGTATTTTGTTACAGGTTCAAGCATTCTGGAAACTTTAAAATATAACCGTGAAACGTTAAAAGGTGCACATAGAAGAATTATAGACCTGGCAAATACTTTAGGCTTGTCTAACGCAACTATATCTTTGATTGAGAGGAGAGTGTCGCAAGACAAATATGTGTTATTTGGCGGGATGTTTGTAACGTTAGCTATTATTGTACTTGTTATTATTTATTTGACGTAGTAGTTTATTGCAGTTCTGTTATTATGGTGTATTTAAACTTCGTTTAGTGTATTTGTGTTTTGCTTTATCGATTGTAAGGGATAAATTATGTTTTATAAGTATTCTATGGCGTCAATTCTACGTGCACAAAACTAAACATAACTAATAAAAACAGCTATTGCTGTACTGTGACTATTTGGCTATTTTGTTGTGTACATTTATGTTAAATAAAATCTTTAGTTTATAACAAGAAAGTTCAGTTAACATTGCTGCATTATGTTATCGACACAATCAAAATTCATTTTTTAGTTAAGTATAGTGTAGTTGTGGACGTAGAATTGGTACCTATATCTAATTCTCCGTGTGGTGACGGATTAAAGATGTAAGTGTCATCACCCCATGTCCTCCATAGGGTCCTGTAAAAGGCAGTTAAGGATATTGTACACAGATAACATTCTCTGTGAGAGACAAAAAGCTTGAAAATAACCTTGTTCCAACACGTCTGGTCAACGCGGCTCAGTAGGTCATAATCCCTCCCAAAGCGGAGGAGGGGTGACGGGACGTTAGTGGGCTGGAGAAAGATAAAGAAAAGATATTCGAAATGGATCCTAGTAAAGCGTTTAGTGTCGTGGACTTCCTCTTACGAGGTTGTAGGTTCGATTTCCGCACAGGATAATTATATTTTTTTTGAGATATTTATAACATTAGATATTTATACTACGTCATGCTATTTTCCGTCAATGTACCTTTTTCGTATTCTGGTACTCCTATCAGATAACACAAGCAATAAGCTCAAGACCGGAAGCCGGAAGCAAAATAAATAATTATTTATTATGCCATGAATTTAAATTGCCACACGATTAAAATTAAATTTTCTATATTAAATAATATAGTTTCTGAACAAGTACAATTTCCGAAGTTTAAATATGCCAATAAATAAAGGTTGTAATTTATTTACTCGTATATGTGTATGACTGATAGGTTACATACACTGTATAAAATTCCAACGGTTGAGCATTTTGCAACAGCATATTTCATTCCATAAAATTAATGCAGTAGTGCGTCTAAATAAACCTTTCTGGCTAACATTGTAGCCAAATTTGCTCTTGTTTAAGTGATTGTAGATTATTACCCCACTGTTGGGCACTGGCTTGGGAAGCTATTTCGTTTATCTTTACTTATTATAAAACAAAGTCGTTAATTTTGTAAGGCTCTGTGTGAATTCGAATCTAGAAAACTATGCAACGTATTTTGATGCGGTTTTTGTTAGTAGATAAGAGTAGTACGTAGTCGCGGGCAATAAATAGTTTTTAACTAAACAGCGCTAACTTTAGCAGACACATAGATGCGTGTTGACGTAGGGTTTTCGAGTTTTCGATCTCTCACAAATGATGTCATATTATCATTAATCTATTCGATATTAGGCTCTTACCCTGTAGAAGGAAATGGGATAATGACGCTTGTATTTTTAATTCATCACTACAGAAGTGCATAACCCATATTTAATGACATATGAGTAATAAAGTATTTGTGCAATTTCCGCCCTTGATAATAGTGCTCATGTTTTGACACTGGTTAGACGACGGTGGCCGCGACTGTACATGGGCCTATAAAATATAACGTACAACGCTTGGTTAACAAATGCATCTTGGTCTGTACACAATTGCTTCAGACTAATGCAACACTATTCGACACGTACCAATAAGCGAAACTATTGTATTGAGACACACTTACCACTTCAATGTCAGACTTTTGTGCTTCAGTTAACCAAATTATTATTACTAATAATGAAGAAGTTAAGTTTGTAATATTTATGTTGGGGATTGATTATCTTCGAAAATAGTGGCCTGGTCGTAAAATTTTTTCATTGAGAGGAAGTTATTCGCCGATTGTGCCGAATTATTTAAAGATTAACGTATTAACAAAGTCGTTGGCAAACGCAATTTTTTTTATAAATAAATTAGCAGTCTTACTTGTGATAAAAATTGGTCAAGTGCGAGTCGGACTCGCGCACGAAGGGTTCCGTACCATTATCTATGCAACATAAGGCAAATTATTAGTATCGAGCAAGAAACGGTAAAAAAATCATGTTTGTTGTATGGGATAAATATTTATTTTATTTTATTTTTAGTATTTGTTGTTATAGCGGCAATAGAAATTTATACATCATCTGTGAAAATTTCAACTCTCTAGCTATCACCGTTCTTGAGATACAGCCTGGTGACAGACGGACGGACGGACGGACGGACGGACGGACAGAGGGACAGAGGGACGGACGGACGGACGGACAGCGAAGTCTCAGTAATAGGGGCCCGTTTTTACCCTTTGGGTACGGAACCCTAAAAATGATCGAAGAAAAATTAGAAATCCCGTTGGCCGTTGCGGTCTTTAATTGTGAAGGAGTAACACATATACAATCTATCGCTTTAATAATATTTTCATTGCATTACAACCCTGTTTGATTACCTATTTAGTAAATCCATTTAGTTTTAGATTATGTATGTATCAATAGAAAAGACAGCTTGTCTAGGTCAGAACATTTGTCCATTAATGATGAGTCTTTCTTTTTGATTTGAAAATTTGATTTGTAGTAAAATCAATAAGTCAGTAGAACACTTTCTTCCCACTTTTATCGTAAAAAGTACAATAAGTCTATGATTCATGAGTATTTCATTAAATAATCAATTAATTTAGATAAATTATACATAAACACATTAAAATTATCATTTTTTTATTAAAGTTTTGTTTGAAAAATGGGACAACAAAATAAAAAAATTACCACGTATTAAACATAAATATAAAGTAATTTATTGATTTTGCAATTGACATGCTATGCTTTACTTAATAAATTAAAATATTGTGGTGGAAAAAGTGATTGTCGCAAGCGGGACTTGCTGCTTACGCTTGCGCTTGCGGCAATTACTTTTTCCACCATAATTTAATTTATAAATATATGTATTTTAGGTTTTAATCCAAAAACATCGTAACACATAAAGTCATTCTTATCACAATTTTATTACTATTTTATAATCAAATGACGTAAATAAATTTGCATGAAGAAGCAGTCCTGAATAAATAGTTATTGCCCCACTGTTCACATAGGTAACAATGATTTTTTACATCAATTTCATGCAAGTTAGTCGGAGAGTAATTTGACCAAGTGATTTAGACGAACGAAACGATGTATTGTGTGTATTGTTAACTACCTAAAGGACATCTTGTAGCTCAGTCGTAATTAACAGGTGGCTGAAGTCTCCAAAAACTAGGCATAGAGTTTAAACTAAAATACACATATGTCGAAATCGTTATCTTTTAAATTTTTATTATTACGCTAGTTCTTAGGGGTCAAGCAGAAAGAACAGTTGCTATTCGTCAAACGCTTCCTTGCTTTTGATTCTTTTTATTGACTCTCAAATAGTTCTTTTAATATCATTTCCAGTTCGATAAGGCCATGATTGGACATGGGTCTCCTCCAATTTAGGAGGGATTATAGCCATCTGACCAGCCCATTCGCTATAGGGTTTAGTTGAGAGTTCCGTCTCTCACAGATGTGTATGTATTGATAATGTTCCTTGGCTGGCTTTAACAGCACCCTGAGAAGGGATTTCAGGTGATGACATTTATATTCTTAATCTGTCATCAGGTTTGTTTAGTGTCTGCAGTAGTTGGTATCTAGACTGAACTGATATTATAATGCTGAAGAGTTTATTTCAACGCGCTAATCTTAGGAACTACTGGTTCGAATTGGAAAATGCTCTTTGTGTTGGATAGTTGAGTTATCGAGAAAGGCTATAGGCTATATAACAACACGCTGCGACCAATAGGAGCGAAGCACGAGTTAAGCATGTTGCAAAAGTGAAAAATATCTAAATTTTACGCGTATGGATTCGCGGGTATAATAATAATAAAGCTTTTAAAATTGTAATATTTTCTGTAATTTTTGTACAATAACATCCATGTACCGAATTTGTTATTTTGTAAAACGCGCTCGTGTTACTACTTCACCTTGACAAATATTGCTAAATATAAATTTTATATACTCCATGCATTATAATAAAGTGATATCTATCGTTATAATAACAATTATGTATATACTAATTATTATTTTAAATTAATTGTCCAAATCAATTAAGTTAAGGTTTTTTATTTATGTTTGTTTTTACATAGATTAAATACAGCTTTATGGCGGGGCTCGTCGTCCAGTGGTTCATGTAACGGACTCCCGAGGAGGTCGCGTGTTTGATTCCCGCGCGGGACTATTATTTGTGTTATATTTATAAATGTAGTATAAATGTTTTTACTGCGTTTGGGTGTTTTCTACGTATTATAAGGTATGTATTTACAAAATTAAAATAATATATGTAGTATAGCCGTATTCTGGTACCCATAACACAAGCATACGAGCTTAGTTTGGGACCAGAGGACGTTAAACGATAAATTCAAGTGTATAAAGAGTGTAACTGGTGTAAATTTATACATGTAAAACAGTGTAAGATTCAATAAAATAATGTGTTATAGATAAAATATTAAGTTATTTATTGTGTTAATTGTGAATATGTATCTATGTATATTACGAATATAGTTAAATAAAAAAATTATGCTGTAATACGCTGTTTATTTTTTTACTGTGCGTAGGTACTTAAATTAAAATGCAGGTATCATTTCTTTATAAGTAGGTGCCTATTTTTCGTGTTATATGTACTAAGTTTTTAACTAGCTTCAGAGAGACAGTTTTTGTGACTGTGTACGCGTAATTTTTTTGCCTAATGCGTTAGGGAAAAAATTGCGCAAATGAAATGTTAATTTTGTACTTCTGTAAAAAATTAATCATTACATTTGCGCATTGTTTAAAATCTCGTGTTAAAACGTATTCTTGATTCACGTGTTTTAAATGAATTTAAAAATATATACATACAAACAATTTATTCACGTTTAAAATCAAATCACTACATAATAGGTAAATATTATGTTACATTTTCTTGATAAGTTAATCATGCGCACTGTTTTGTTTATTTGGTTCGCAACACGGTAACTTAGGCTCTACATGTGGGCATGCGAAGGCTACATCTTCTTCCTTCCTAGGAGCACTTGGTTCGGTTTGTTCTACTGGTGGGTTGATGCATCTGTCTACTGCAGGTGATGGTATTCCTGGGTAGTCGGCTACCCGTTTAGCTGCTGGCGAGATCTCTGGTATATCACGACGTTGGTTCTTTACTTTCGCATACGCATCTTGGGATAGACGCATATATTCCGGTACCTAATAAAAAGAAAAAAAAATATAATAAAAAATATATGTATAGAATTTAATAAATCTATACTATCTGTACTAATATTACAAAGCTGAAGCGTTTGTTTGTTTGAACGCGCTAATCTCAGAAACCGCTGGTCCGATTTGAAAAATTCTTATATAGTCCGTTTATCGAGAAAGGCTTTAAAATATCACGCTGTGACTAATAGGAGCGAAGCAATAGTGAAAAATGTTACAAAAACGGGAAACAAATTCTAAATTCCTCGCGTACGGAGTCGCGGGCAACAGCCAGTTTGTTATAATTTATTTTAGTTAAGAGGATACCAAAATAGCTTCGTGCATTTTTCTACGTACGAAGTTTTCATTTATTCTTTCGATTGAATGGCTAGAGCTCTAATTTTTAAGTATATGTTTTTTCAATATATATTCTAGGATCGCATAAACTCAAACGCGATTGAAAAAAGTTTTCTCGATAGAAAATCTTAGCGAAACAACCTCTCTCATTTTTTTTTTTTTTCATTTGTCGGTCTATTATCGCGTATTAACTAATGAAATAACTTTCAAAACATAAGTAACTATTATATATAGAAACACGTAAGGCGGAATTAAAATATATTTAGTAGATATTGATTAACAAAAAAAATATCCCTAATTCTTCATTTTCTATACCTACTAGCTGTGTTAGTAGGTATAGTCTACAACCGCCGGGTATGTATGACCAGACGTATGAGTGTTGATAAAGCCAAGGAAGTGTGTTTGGATCGTATCAGATGGCGCTCTATAGTCTCTGCCTACCCTCATGTGAAAGAGCCGTGATGTTATGATAATGATGATGAGATAGTCTAGTTAGAGACTGTAAAAGGACGTAGGCTACTTGTTATCAACTGTCAATTTTTTATTCGTCCTTTCGTTCTACCGGGCCATGGTGGTACTTTACCATAAACTATAATTGCCAAAAGGATGTGTAACGAATTCAAATCCAAAAACTCGCGGAATACAGCTGTATATAAATATTTCTAAATGTCTTTTGTTAACTTATTGTTTATTTTATTAGTAAGAAAAATTTAATTCAACCTTCAGCCATTTGTATAAACTATTTAACTTGAGGGCTCCGTACTTAAATCGTGAAACGACGTCATCATCACAAAGATCGTGGTAAATGTGTTTTTAAATGCAATATTACTGAATATTTAATTTTATATGAATAAAGATAAAGATGTGAAACAATAGAACATGTGAGAGATATTCACACAATTATATACCCGCATCAAACACGTTCAGATAATTAGACCACATTAGACAAAGAAGGAGTTATCTACCGATTTGATTACAGTATCGTGATCAACTAGGAGGCAATAAAATAACATGTATACTAATAATAAATAGATGAAGAGTTTGTTTGTTTGAACGCGCTAATCTCAGGAACCACTCACTGGTCCGATTAGGAAAAATCTTTCAGTGTTGGATAGTACATTTTATCGAGGAAGGCGAAGATTCAGTGAAAAAGCTATTGAAAAACGGAGAAAATTTTCTAAATCCCACGCGTTGGTACCCCTGGTCGGGTCATGGTAATACCTGAGTGACTACCATGGCCCGTCCAAGGGGCAAGGAGGAATACCGTGGGGTTTAGTGGGGTAGGTCGGGTCCGTTTCTGACCCGGGAGTCCCACATAAAGTGCGTAAATGCATTCCCCACGTAAAAAAAAACGCGTTGGTACAAAGTTGCAGGCAACATCTAGTTAAGAATAACTACAAAGTACACTTGGGATGCCGATTTCGTTATCATGAACATGATTCCTTGTTCAGTAACTGCAATTATCATAATAGCTGTGTACAATGGTAATGTTAGCCGGTTAATGATTAAATGGCAAAATAGTTGAAATAAATAATAGCTAACTAATTAACATTGTTCAATCCTATTTATCTCAATGACATTATTCGTATGATGACGGGTTAAAAATAAAAATACAAATGTCACTATCCCATTTCCTCCCCACGGCCAAGGTGCTGTAAGAGCCAGCTAAAGGATATTGTATATACAGATAACATCTTCTGTAAGAGACGGAATACTAGAAAATAAACACGCTGGTCAGCGCGGCATAGACCATAATCCCTACCATAGAACCCCCAAAGTGGAAGAGGTCCGTGCCCAACAGTGGAACGTTAATACGATGGAGAATCTTGTTCATGGATGAAGGTATAGTTTGATCTCTTTTTTCCCTGGAATATACAGTAGTTAAATACTGAATTACCTTAGGCATGTATTTTTTTGGTTGAAATAATGATCACCGCAAGCGGGATTTGAACCCACGACCTCGGAATACCGTTCCGTCGCTCTACTGGCTGAGCTATTGCGGCCGTGCTAACAGTAACTAATTTCTCCACTTAGCTAGAACGTTAGTCGAATGAGTGTACATCGTATTTGATGTACAACGCCAACAAATAAACAAATAAAAGTCGCGTTATTATTTCAGTCCAATTGTATTCTGTAAAGAATACTAGGTGGCTGGTCGAGAATGTGCAAAACGGTCTCGACAGATGGCGTTGTGCATCAAATGCGATGTAGACTCGTTCGAGTAGGATATATCAATAATGCCCAATTTCCAATTGTGCTAAGTTTATGGGCTGAAATGGAAAAAAATGCCTCAATAAACTTTCATCTAAAGCTAATAAATTCAAAGGATAATAAACCAACAAAGTCCGCATACATTACCGACAAATCGTTAGATGACAAGGGCATAAACTTATTCGACTACCTCCACATCACTGTCAATATAACGAGACTGAATTGATTCGGGTTCGAATGGAAGGATTGTTTTTTTGCGAAGTTTTAAACCAAATTGTATTATAAACCGTAACTTATTTGTGTCTTTACGATAGCTAAAAACTACTGCCACTACTAATAGCTCAGGTTTTGAATTTTTTCTTCCTTTGTCCCATGTTATATTTTTATACTACAAGGGCGGAAAACAAGCATACGGCTAGTCTGGTTATTAAAGTTTCACAGCCTATTAAGGATAACAGAACTTCATCCAATATGTTGTCATCATCATCATCATTATAACATCACGCCTTTTTCCCATGGGGGTAGGCAGAGACCACAGAGTGCCATCTGCCACGATCCAAACATACTTCCTTGGCTTCATCCACACTCATACATCTGGTTATACATGCCCGATGGTTGTATGTTGATGGTTAATCATACTGTTTGTAATTTTTAGGGTTCCGTACCCAAAGGGTAAAAACGGAAACCCTATTACTGAGACTTCGCTGTCCGTCCGTCCGTCCGTCTGTCACCAGGCTGTATCTCAAGAACGGTGATAGCTAGAGAGTTGAAATTTTCACAGATGATGTATTTCTATTGCCGCTATAACAACAAATACTAAAAATAAAATAAAATAAATATTTAAGGGGGGCTCCCATACAAAAAACTGATTTTTTTTACCGTTTCTTGCTCGATACTAATAACGTTGCCTTATGTTGCATATATAATGGTACGGAACCCTTCGTGCGCGAGTCCCACTCGCACTTGACCAATTTTTACAACTTGTATTGCTATCTGTAGGTACTACAACTGTTTATGATATAAATAAATAAAATAAAATAGTCTACGAACGTTTGCGACAACATTTGCGCGTTGTCGATTCGGTAAGAACCTTTTAACACCCTTTTTAAAGAGCCCCATGTCCATATAGTCCTGTGGCAATATCACGACAATAACGGGTTTCTTTCTTTCATTCCTTTTTTAAGAATTAGTGAAATGGGAGTAGAAACATTTATTATAAAATAAGATTAATTCGCAAATATTACCTCCTTGCAATCTACATCGAATGTACCGAGGTAGCCTTGCAGATTCTGTTTGTCAACCACTTCTTCACCAATGGCAGGACCTTGCTGATGTCCTGGCACCAGCTCATACGCGCATTCATCACGAGTGCGTCTTTCTGCACGCTCCTTGGCATCCTTAATAATATTATTTACAATGATATGTAGTTTTTATTATTCCGCATTAGTAGTCATTTGACAAGGGTCGGTGAAATAATTGACACGGCATTAATCAATCTCGTTAAATAATTTATATAAATTGTCAATTAAAACTGTAACCCAAATTGACCCAACCAACCCAACCTCTAACCCAATACATATTGAGACCAAAACCGAAATTGGAATTGAAATTGAAATTTGTTTTTTGTTAATATAGCCAATAAACAAGTAGGTAACTAGATAACCAAGTATTATTTAGGGTAGCCAGGTGTTTGGGGTGTACAAAAACGGCGAAATTTGTACCAAAAACAATATTTGACATTATTTCCGACAAATTTAATGCCTTTTTGTGTCAAACCTTATTTATTTATTTATTACCTATCCATATCATTGCTTTAAATTATGAGCTGGAATAAACCAATCAAATGTAATAGCTAATTACCGCGTCTTTATATTGTGCGCAAAAGTCCTCGTCCTCATTAAAGTGTGGTTGTTGTCCAGGTGGATAACTGGTTGCTTTCATTGCAGCAGATTCACGGTGCTCGTCTGGCGCTGGACCACTGAAGCATACCACTTTCTGGTGGTCATCTCTGGCCTCACCAGACTTCAGTATACCTTTCAATGGTATTATGTTGTTATCTGCTGGCTTGCTAAACATGCAAAATGTTACAATGTTTAAAATCGATTTTACAGCATCAGTCATCCCAAATTATAATAATGGGTCTATAAGCACTTACAATTTAAGGCGACTACGTTCGAGAAGATGTTGTGGATTAGAATATACTGAGAGATAGGCATATCTAAAATTAAAATCGTTCAAAGATAAATATTTCGTCAAGGCAAGTAATAAATATTTCGTCAAGGCCGTAAAGATTCTGAAGATATCCGATATTAAATCTAATATATAAAATTCACGTGTCACAGTGTTAGTTACCGTACTCCTCCGAAGCGGCTCGACCGATTCTTATGAAATTTTATATGCATATTCAGTAGGTCTGAGAATCGGCCAACATCTATTTTTCAAACCTTTTTTTTTAGTATTGCAAAACAACGTTTGCCGGGTCAGCTAGTAATAGTATAAAAAAACTAAAAAACACGCTTTATATAGAAAACCCAACTAAAAAATAGAAAAAAGAGTTTCTCTGGAAATGCGCGCATGCGTAGTTCGCGTACTAGCCCTCTCTCTTACTCTCATGCAAAGGATCCGGAAAGAGATTAATGAATCCTGGCGAATCTAACCAGGATAATCGGATATTTTAATCGAATTATTGCATTGTCATCGGTCTTTGACAGGTGTGCAAAATTTGAATAGAATCTGACCGTTTAAAGTGGGTCAAAATAGCGTCCAAAGGAGTCGGTTACAAACATACAAACATACAAACAAACATACAAGTGAAGCTTATGTATGTGTAGTAGTGCTTATGTACCAATGTAATCCTAGTACTTACCTCGCCCGCAAAGCTCGCAAGGATTCGTCATATGAAATTCGGTCAGTGGTCATAGGTGGTGTAGGTGGTCGTGGCGGAGTGGCACTGCCTTCCACAACGTTCATAGCTGTGAGACATCTTTCCATCGCACTGGGCTCGGCGACAGCTGCAGAACCTATCTTCTGGAGTTGAGCTCTTGTCTCCAGTGCTTCTTCCTCGCGTGAAGCCATCTGAAACAGTGTCAAATTAATTTGCCTTACAACTTCATCCGTGGTCCAGCAACTAAGGGGGAGTCTCGGATTAACTAAAATACTATTAGGTAAGAAAATTTAATCTAATATATCTATAACATTAATTTATAAAAAATATATTAATTGTAAGACTATCTTCCAAAAGATTTACCTCTAAATCAGCCTTCAAGTTGCCCTCTCGCATATGGTAATTACGAACATTATCAATAACTTCCTGTGGGAACTTCTCTGTGTTGGCACTCATGTATCTGTAGACGAACAGATCGCATCCAATGATCTTAAAACGATGTTTAAACACTGGTACTATAGCACCTGTGAGTTAATAACGTACACAATTAGATCAAGATTAACTACTGGATTACCTCTTCACCTATAAAAGAAGGTTCAGGTTGACTTTCAGTTCTGAACTTGATTACAATGATTTGGGAAAATGATAAGGTGCTAACAATTCGTAGCCGCATATAGGCCTTATAAGAAAAGCGATACGAACATGGCGACTACTGACTGTGATCAGTCCACAACTAGTTAGCTGAGCAGTACTATTCATCATGAGTACACTTAAATTGAAAATTCCAGGGTTATGTAAAAGAACACTTACCAATATAAAACCTGTCAGGTGTGAAGTACGTTGGAAAATTAGGATCTGATTCAGGTGTCTGTAACTTCATTGCTTTCAAGAATCTCCCTTCACATATACCAGAGTTACGGCGCGGGATCTCGCCAATTTTGATGGTGCCGTCAGCGAGGCTGTACGCCAATACAAATTGTCTGCCTTTGTCTTCAGGATGGATCCAGTCCAGTTCACATAAGTAACGTAGATACTATAAAAACATACCAATGATTTTTTATGGTGGTATCACCTTATTTAATTACAATAAAACAATATTATAAGACCTGTCAAGCACGAGTTGAACTCGCACATAAAGGGTTCCCTACCGTTTTTATCATGATATTTTCGTCATACCAAATAACGGGTTACGAAATGTCACCAAATAACTGGACCCCAAATAACGGGATGAGGGCAGGAAAATGATGATGATGAGTATTTGTTGTTATAGATAGAACTGATACACATAAAATGTGAAATTTGTAACTCTCTAGCTATCCGTCTACTATCCCATTTTAGACACAGTCGGACGAACAGACAGACATCGAAGTCTCATTATTAGTCTCCTATTTTACATTTTAGTACGGAACTCTGAAAAGGGCCGTAACAGTAATCATAGACTAACTGTTAAAATACCATTTCCCGTAATAAAACTGCAAAACTACTGCTATTTATGATAGCTAAGTTATAGTTCAGTAATAACACAAGTAGCACAAAGTTCTTGTAACTCGCTACATTTCAAGATTGTTTACTTTACAATTTGAACCTGTCGTCGGTGGAATCAGTACCTCTTTATAAGCACGAAAACTTTAATTGAGTCACGAAGAAATTGTATACTCAAATATGAACGAAGCAATTTTTGGACGGCATATTTAAATCAGTAAAATGTTTGTGTGCGTTTGTTATCGACCGAAAATCTTCAAAAATTTTAATTATAATATAAATATACTTATATCGGAGAAACACCGTAGACATCACCTGTAATTACAGCCAGAGCAGTCATCCATTTAAAGACCCTGTAATACTGGACAAACTAACTACGTTAACTACAACATTCTTTTAACTACGATGAGATTGTTCCGTGGCTTACGACACGTGTAACTGGTTTGGAATGATCCTTTTATGAAATTTCAACGGGTCACCGTTCAAACTTATCAACTACAGTAAATAAACAAATTACTCACCATTGACACCATTTGAGGACTTACTTCATAATCTTGGAAGCTAAGTTAAAACTAAAAATCCTTATGTAAACTATTTTAATCAAGTCTCCTACGACATATATGTATATTAATGTATAATAATATAATGCAATTGATTAAATATTTTTCACATATTTATAGATAGGTACTGTAAGGTATGCATACCTATCGCCAAATATACTTCGAAAAATATGCATTTCGCTAAATAACTTACGACTTGATTTTCATCGACTTTGCATAGTTCATCATTGAGATACCTAACCTAACCTAATACAATCTAATAAAAGAGGTACATATCTCCAAAGACGAATGGGTTAATAAGTAATGATTTTGCAAATAATGTAAGAAATTTTATTTTTCAATTTATATAATAAAATAAGTATATCAATTAAAACTTATAGTATTTTCTTTTTAGAAAAATCCAGAACAGTGGCTTTGCAAAAAAATAAGCAAAAGATGGTCATTTTAACAAGAATACAAAATTTTTAGACCAATAGTAGATTTATCTAATAACTCAGTTGCCAAATGTTAGTTTTGTAAAGTAATCATTTATAAAATGTAAATTTAAGTGTTGATCATTTGGCAAAATGAAACATTTGTAAAATGATCAGTAGTAAAATGATCAATAGGCGAATTCACTGTTTTGCCAAAGTTGTTTGTCAAAGTGTAGTTTTGCCAAATGACTTTTGGTCAAACAAACGGACACCGTGTTGGCACATAGTTTTGTCTTACTTCGACTTACAATATAATATTTCTCTTTTATTATTGCAAATGGAAATCAACTTCTAACTAAATCGAGTCTGTTTTAATCGTATTATATATTTATTGTTTAAAGCCTGTGATTTAACAAGAAGTTTATTCGGTAATATTATTTAACGTATAAAATACCATAAACAATACTGAACAACAAAGAAGAGATTCTTTATCTCATTATCCTGACAGTTAAGTAAATTACGAATAAATTAATGAAAGACGAATGGTAACTTACCACAGAATTTAATAACAGAATTTGATTATTAACTCAAAGAAAGCTACTATTAAAAGTATAAAAAAATTGTTTTAACCTGAGGTTTTAACACAGATAATATAATAAATAATAAAATAAAGAGTTTTAATAATAAATACTATCTAATATACAATAAAATTCTCCTGTCACGGTGTTTGTAATTATACTCCTCCGAAATGGCTCGACCGATTTTCGTGAAATTTTGTGTACATATCCGTTAGGTCTGAGAACCGGACATCTATTTTTTCATCGCCCTAATTGTAAAGGGTGGTCCACTTTAAAAAAAATTATGGGTAAACAGCGTTTGCCGGGTCAGCTAGTAATTTTATAAGTATGGATAATAAAATAACACAGGATTTTAATAAATTTCACTTTTCCTATCTTTATCCCACACGTGCTTACCTGGTACTACTATAATAATCAAGTCACTGTATAATAGATTAGGTATAATATAATATAAGCGTCTCAATAAAATATAAAAATAGTATTTTTAGATAATACTAGCTGACCCAGCAAACGTTGTTTTGCCATACTAAAAAAAAAAAGGTTTGAAAAATAGATGTTGGCCGATTCTCAGACCTACTGAATATGCATGTAAAATTTCATAAAACTCGGTCAAGCCGTTTCGGAGGAGTACGGTAACTAACACTGTGACACGTGAATTTTATATATTAGAAAATGTTAAGAAATAAACATTCATGGACTTTCTACACAACGGTCCTCCGATCTCAAGGTAAGCTAAATTATTTGCGGTATAATACCGCAAATAATTTAGCTTAGTAGACATATAATTACCGAAATATAGGTAAACTATCTACTACTATCTCTAAGATATCTAGTATTATAGACAGGGTGTATTCTCCTCCAATTATGTAATATCCAATTTCACTTAGGGCTTGGTGCCAAGTTTATTTTTGTTGCAAATATTTGTCTAGTACATAATGTAGATGGGCGTTCAAGTCTATGTAATGAGCACTTACTGCGCAACTAACACTTTCTTATTGGTACAATTATCTTCTTTTAATCTTTAACGTTACGTTACTCCTTGATTCTAAGAAATAAATACACTGATTCCTCGCAGGTGTAATATTGAAAAATAATACCCCCTTAAGGGCCTACATCAATATTATCGTATATCATCGCCGACACGTACATATTAACACAGCCAGTGGGCACAGAAAATGAAGAATTAGGGATACTTTTCCTATTTACTCAAAATCTACTAAATATATTTTAATTCTGATTTACGTGTTTCTATATATAATAGTTACTTATGTTTTGAAAGTTATTTCATTAGTTAATACGCGATAATAGACCGACAAATGAAAAAAATAAAAAATTAGAGAGGTTGTTTCGCTAAGATTTTCTATCGAGAAAACTTTTTTCAATCGCGTTTCTGAGTTCATGCGATCCTAGATCATATATTGAAAAAACATATACTTAAAAATTAGAGCTCTAGCCATTCAATCTAAAGAAACAATGAAAACTTCGTACATAGAAAAATGCACGAAGCTGTTTTGGTATCCTCTTAAATCTATTATTATTTATACTAAAGCTGAGGAGTTTGTTTGAACGCGCTAATCTCAGGATCCGCAGGTCCAATTTGAAAATTTCTTTCATTGTTAGATAGCACATTTATCGAGGAAGGCTATAGGCTAAATAACATCACGCTGCGGCCAATAGGAGCGAAGCATAAGAATGATGATGATGAGTATTTGTTGAAAGAATCAACTGATTGCAGCTCTCTAGCTATCAATGTTCCAGAGATACAGCCTGATGACATCGTTACATACTCGTAGATTAATGCATAGATACGAATGAAGCCAATAAAAAATAATTAGGTATATTTAATGTTAATTTTATTGATTATAAAGTGTACCTTATTAGCATTCAGATTGTATTTGATGACATCTTTGTGTGGAGGCTTTGGAACAAGCCCATAACAGGACTGCAGAGTGTCTTCTGGTGTACCAATACCGATGTGTGGCGGCAGATGCTAGATTTAAACAAATATTTATTATTATACAGGGTACCTTATATAAATACTTACGGTCTTATTCATAACGACTTATCGGAAGTTTAAAAGTTCGCTAAAATCGGTTCGCGAAAATTGTCAAAACTCGTTATTCATAATAGTCTTTTTACGCTAAAATAATAAATAGTCTTTTTATTATCTCTCCGATAAAATCTCCGTTTAAACCTCCGATAAGTTATTATGAATAATACCATCGCTCTTTATATTTTTATCTGAGTGGGAATAGAACTAGCGGACGTATGCGTAAAAGACAATAGGTACAACGCGTTGAAGAAAGGGCATGTCAGTTTGCAAGCCAGCCAGCAATCCTGGAGATAACAAGGAGGGTGTTCTTAAGGGAAAAATCTTGCTCCCATAATGCCCAAAATTGCACCAAAAAACGTGATTAGACATTATTTCGATCCAATTTTGTGCTTTTTTTGGCTTAAAGACATGAAACGATGAATTGAAAACTCTCACTAAAACTAAATGCTGGCTACGTCCATGCCTCATAATGGTATGTTTCTAAAATTAATCTATACTTTTAATATTATAAAGCGGAAGAGTTTAGAAGAGAACGCACTACACACTTTGAAAAGCTTTTAGCGTTGGATAGTACATTTATTGAGAAAGGCTATATAACATCACGCTGTGACTAACAGAAGCATCAGTGAAAACATTGCGGGTTAAAACAGTTAGTATAAAATATATTCTCACCTTGGGAAACTCTTTTTTCTCCTCATGATGTACCTCCACCCGCGCAGGTTGTTCAATGTTCAACATTGATCTAGACAAGAAAATAAAAATATTATAACGAGAAAATCTTCAAATTAAGCTATAATATACACCAGGTCTTATTTAACTGGAATATACAGTAATTAAAAAATTACGCTAAAATTGTAAAACAAAATGTATCCATGTGGCGAAAAAAAATTATATTTGTGCTCATTTCATAGAATGTATGACAGAAGAATATCAGAAAAAGGACATTTCGAGCTGACTCCAAATAATGGGACAAGGGTAGGAGAATGATGATGGGCATTTCAAACAACGTCCTCGGTTCCTAAATTAAGCTATATTTCTATGTTTATGTTAGGGATACCAGAATATCTAACCGTTGACAAATATATTATTACACTCAGTTTATTTATACTGACAAAAAATAACCGTTGACCGAGATAAATCACGATCGCTCGCTACTTGTAATGAACATGTATAGGAAACCAATTTTATTTTAGCACCGTCCACATCCGCACTTCTCAACATCTTACAAATACGTTTTGCCGCCATTTTCCTGTTTCTATGGTCGTTTTTATTTCTTTAAATGATCACTTTGATACTATCAGACAGCCAGAATCTTTTGATTGTACTCATGCGTTTTTATTTTATAGGTATAGATATGTTGAAAAGGTATTTAAGTCTGTTGTAAAATTATTTAGAAAAAATCTCTATCAATCTATGTTTTAATCTATGTAACGGACGCTTTGAAACAGATTTTCGGCCACTTGCAATAGCCGGATTGATCTAAAAATTTATACACATATTAAACAATTATGATAATTTAAAAAGTATCTGGGTTTAAACTTTTATTCCGTACATCGCTAATTATCGCTTACCTACAATCAGACAAGCCGTATGCTTGTTTGTCAACCTTGTAGTTTAAAAACAACAATTTATACTTATTTTGGCAACTTCATACGCTTGTAATTATGAAAATAAAAAAACCAACAATTCACACATATGCTGTGTAATTTAATGCAGTTATCAGTTGCATACCGCTCTTACTGAAATAAGGGCTACATTTTACCGCAAGAAATTTGCTCCTCTCAAAAGGAACATCTCTTTAAAATATACATTATGAATGAATAATTAAATGTTAAAATGTAAATTAAAATGTAAATGAATTGACATTAGAATCCTTAGTGTACACAAGCCTTCCATAATGTTAATTAATTGAGATAAGTAATGCACAAAGGTCAGTTTATTTCTACGTTGAGTTTTCCTTCAGCCTTCAAGACTAATTAATAATTTATTCTAGTGAAACAAGACAAGCGAATGATAAAATTAAAAAGAAAAAGTCAGGCAAATTGAGGTAGCATCGCAAACTGGGGGTTCTGTAGTAATCAACTGCTTCAAAATAAAGCTATAATGATTTTACCAACTTGAATTTGCAATTTAAATATATCGAGCTGCCTAAATATCAGCTGCATTAATAAGTTTGTATTTAAAAAAACAACGAATTGTTTGGATCATAGCAGATGGCGCTCTGTAGTCTCTGCCTACCCCCAAGGGAAAAAGGCGTAATGTTATGATGATGATGATGACAAATTGTACACTTTTAAGATGTTTTAACCGACTTCAAGCAAAGGATGAGGTTCCCAAATTCGTCTGTATGTTTTTGTTTTCTTTTTTTATGTTTGTTACCTCATAACTTTTAACTGGGCGAAGCGACTTTAATTATTCTTTTTTTATTTAAAAACTGGTGGTTTCCGTGTAGTCCTATTGACACAAGGTCAGGATCTGATGGTTATCTCCTGAGAAAACGAGGAAAACATTCAAATTTCAAAGGCACATGAAGACGGTTGAAGTCTATTTTTGAAATACTCTATTATCTCTAATATTATTGCTATACAGGAATATTATTAGAGATTATTGCACTATTTACAATAAATGAAAATCGCCAATGCATATCGAACGCAATTGAATAAAACGCCATACTGACCTATAGTAGTTCCTTGTGAAGGCATCGCAATCGCAGATGAGTATTCTACGTCCAAGCACAAATATAGTTTGACCAATAATCAAATCTTTAGGCGCGTAATACTCAGTGGTGATCTCCTCCTCGGTGGTCTCCAGCACACACGATGGGAAAGAAACTGTTAACGGAAATGTATGATATTTAAAAATATAATTAATATTAAGTACACCATACCTTAAAATTACCACTTCAATCAAAGTATACTTAATTCTAGTATTTCATTATACGTATTAATACTTAGATTGGCAAATGACTACACTCCACCTGATATAAAACGAAAGTGTAATCAAGACGTGAGGACGGCTAATACGTCGCGTTGTCAGAGCACTAGCTGCCCTCACCTTACCGGCTCAGAAGATGCTTCTCCACGCCTCGTTTGAAAGAACCCATGTTGTAGGAGTAAGAAAAAACGCAGGGAGTTTAAGGTCACCTTACATTCTATGCGTAAAAAAACAAGAAGAAATTCACAGCTACAGTCTAGAAAATAATTTTGACGATAATGAAAGATGCTCAAGAGATCTTAATGTCTTGTAACTTTTGCCAAATTTAAAGTTAGGTACAAAAATGGATCACATGGATAATTATAGGTACCTACGAGATAATTGATTAATAGGGATCAACTAAATTGTACTTCAGTGTGGTGACGGATTAACAATACAAGTATCACCACCCCATTTCTCGCTGCTGTAAGAGTCAGATAAGGGATATTAAAGCAGTTAACCTGAATTGTAGGCGGAAAACTTAAAACTAAACCCTATGCCAACATGCCCGGTTAACACGGCATAGTAGACCACAAACCCTCCTAAAGTGGAGGAGGCTCGTGCTCTACAGTGGGACCTTAATATGCTGGAAACGGAATGTAGTCGTAACTTAAAATTTTAAGAACTACCCAGGTAAGCTCTTTCAATAAAACACAAATAGTAAGTAATTTTTATTTCTTGACTTTCACATTCAAATCTAAATATGAAAGACATATTTTTTACAAAAATTTGGCATTGATGAGGGTCGATTGAACCGGCAACCTTTTACGACATAAAAGTCATGTAAGATATATATATATTATTGGTGGTATACAAATATTTTACTGGAGGCGTATTATATAATACTTACTTATGTTTAGTAAGCGTATTTAGATGTCAAGTAAAAAACCTGTCAAGAGCGAGATAACCTCCCACACTGAGGGATCCGTAGATACGGATCCCTTTTATATTATATCCCTTTTATTTTTCGGTAGTAGATACTAGACCGAAAAATATAATTAACTGCAGCCAAACAAACCGTTAACTAAACTTAAACCAATTCACCAACTTAATCGTGTAGTTGAAATGTAGGAAAAAGCCTACATTTCAGCTACTTCATCAGTTGGTATAAATTTTTACGTGAGATGTAATAACAAATTACGACCTTTTTGGATTTTTCCCTACATCTACACTATATAAGCTTGGTCCATGCCAAATTTCATGTCTCTGGGGCAATGGGAAGTAACCTGTAGGTTCTGATTCCCTAGCGTCATTGTAGAGTTTCTTTAAACACCTTACAGCTCTAACATCTGTTCAAGATGAACTGCAATTTGTAACGTAATATCTTCTTCTTATATATAAAATTCCCGTGTCACAGTGTTAGTTACCGTACTCCTCCGAAACGGTTTGACAGATTTTTATGAAATTTTACATGCATATTCAGTAGGTCTGAGAATCGGCCAACATCTATTTTTCAACTCTTTTTTTAGGGTTCCGTACCCAAAGGGTAAAGACGGGACCCTATTACTGAGACTTCGCTGTCCGTCCGTCCGTCCGTCCGTCCGTCTCAAGAACGGTGATAGCTAGAGAGTAGAAATTTTCACAGATGATGTATTTCTATTGCCGCTATAACAACAAATACTAAAAATAAAATAAAATAAATATTTAAGGGGGGCTCCCATACAACAAACATGATTTTTTTACCGTTTCTTGCTCGATACTAATAACGATGCCTTATGTTGCATAGATAATGGTACGGAACCCTTCGTGCGCGAGTCCGACTCGCACTTGACCAATTTTTTAGTATCCGTGTCACAGTGTTAGTTACCGTACTCCTCCGAAACGGCTTGACAGATTTTTATGAAATTTTACATGCATATTCACTAGGTCTGAGAATCGGCCAACATCTATTTTTGAACCCTTTTTTTTGTATGGCAGAACAACGTTTGCCAGTTCAGCTAGTGTGTATATATACAAGTTCATTTGGAAACTGGGAAGAGTCTTATAATTCGGAATTTAGGACTTAGGATTTTAGGATTTTTTTAGAGACAAACATACGAATGATCGAAGAGCACGAATCTAAAAAAAACATGTAATAAAATCTATTATAATTCGTCTTCAAGTGATTCAATTTTACAAAATAAAATATCTATATTACAATTTTTAAGGAACGCAAACGCATTGAAAAAAATTTCTGACATTTTGTAAGAACATACACAATTGTCTAGAATAAAACGTGACTTCTCATATGTTACTCTTTTATTATCACGCAGTTATTTATAGAACTGGTTTAAAGTACGAAACTACCAAGATTTTATTATCTCAGCTTTTCTAACGTTAAAGTTTAAATTTTCTCATGTACATCATAATAAATTTTTGTACAGAGTTCACCGCACGGTTATAAGGAGGGACAGATTGTTATGAAATTTTATGTTGCAGTGTATTATAACCTACTTTTTGTGTCATGCATTTTACAGAAATAATGGCATAACACACTCGTGTACCTATATAACAGCGGTTTAAGCAGGTAGCGCTATCAATTTCATATAGAAAGAAAATAAGACAAAAAATTTATAGACTAGAGTCTATAAATATTTTTTCTTAGAGTCTATAAATATTTCTTCTTCTTCATAAAATCTATAAATATTTTTTCTTATTTTCTTTCTGTCTACGTAGAATAGATACCAATTCTACGTCCACAACTAAACTAAACCAAAAAGTTAAAACAACTATGGCGTATTTTGATTAATTGGATATTTCGCGGAGCACATTTACATTAATTGAAATCGTTAGTCTATAATACACAGTTTTTATAAAAAAAGAGTTCAATTAACACTGCCGAATTATGTTATTGACGCTACCAATTTTCATTTTTTAGTGAAGGTAAGTTTAGTTGTATATCTAGAATCGGTACCTATATCAATTCTATCTAGTCTATAGGCTCTTTAGATAAAATTGATGAAATTACACAGCGCTGACCAGTCGTGTTGGCACAGGGTTTAGTTTCGAGTTTTCCGTATCTCACACGTTAACTTCTTATACTATCCCATAGCTGGCTTTTACAGCACCCTAGGAAGGTACAGGGGAAGTGATGCTTGCATCCTTAATTCTTCACCACATGAGGGACGAATAATATTAATAGAAGCGTCTTAAAAATATATAATTTTACTTGACTTTAACTTCTATTGGATTGAACCCCCTAAACCCTTGGTTACGCCCATTGAAGGTAGGTACATATAACTATTAGTGTTGCCCAAATGCAAGAACAAGACGAGACTTAGCCAGTCTTGGTCTTGGTCTTGCGCCAATACACCTGGTCTTGGTCTTGGTCTTGGTCTTGCGCTCCCAGTCTTGGTCTTGGTCTTGGTCTTGCAGCAAGAGTCTTGCAAGTCTTGCAATTACCTATTAGACTATTGCTATTTATTAAAGTTTACTTTAGATCTTAGAAAAACGTATTAGAATTGGAACATTGTGAGCTTGAATTAACGTAGCCATAGTAAAGAACAATCAGATTAATAAATGTCTGAAGATTTGATGAGAAATTCGAAAAATTTACTGCCACATGGTGATCAACTGAGCTATATGCCGTTTTCCATGGGAGTAACTGTTTCTTAATAAACATTTACGCTTTATAAGCTTACATGTGCTAAAACATGTAAAATCGATGATGATCGACTATAATTTGGTCTTCAAAATGTCGGTGCCGGGTAAACAAAGGAATCGTTCATGTCGTAAACTTTTATTGTCTTGTGTTTATTTAATTTACGTGTTTTTATTAAAATATTAGTAAATTACTATAAAGAAACATACTCAAACACTTCTATAATTAAAATACGTATTATAAATAAATAAATAAATATTCATGGACATTTCACACAACGTCCTCTGGTCCCAAGCTAAGCTTATATGCTTGTGTTATGGGTACCAGAATACGGATAGAATACATATACTACTTTTTTTTTGTAAATACATACTTATAATACATAGAAACAACCAGACGCAGTACAAACATTTGTATGACAATTAGAAAAATCACACAAATGATTGTCCCGAGCGGGAATCGAACCCGCGACCTCTTGATCGGCAGTCCGTTACCAGAACCACAACACCACGAGGCCCGTCGTTTTTTAATAGTAGGTAGTTTTTTAATTATAAAAACAAAATTGCATTATCAAACATTACACAGCATTATCAAAGTGCCGATGGTTAAAACAAAACTATGCATGCACTCTGTTTGATTTTAATGGATATTTTTTTATTCGCTATGTATTTTTATGGTATTGGTCGTAATGCGCAAAGGTCCAGTTTTTCATATTCTTTGATACAGTTTTTTGCGTCTCATAGAATTCCTAAGCGTACCTATACACCGAACTGTTATACCTAACTACTCCGTGAAATAGCGCTAAGTCCTAGCTGCAAGACGCAAGAGTCTTGCCGGATTAGTCTTGTTCTTGCTCAAGTCTTGCACGGCCAGTCTTGGTCTTGGTCTTGCTAAAAATACGCAGTCTTGTTCTTGGTCTTGGTCTTGCAAAAATGCAAGAACAAGACCAAGACTGCAAGACCAAGACTGAATTTGGGCAACACTAATAACTATCTATATTAACACTGTATTTTTATTTGTTAACAGGAATGTCAGATTTTTATAAACAACAAAGACTTAGCAGACAACGCTTTCTTCGAATGCAATAATTCATAATCTCTTCAGCATAGAAGCCGGAGTTGGACGGCGGCAACTTCTCAAACTTTCATGGCTTAATCTCCTTAAAAGCTATTAATATAAAGCGGATAGGTTGCGACTTTCGTTATGAATTACTAATAATTCAATAAAATATCTTAATTAAGTTTTAGGATGTTATAATTTATGTTAAATATCATGCTAAGCTTAATAATTTAATTACAATGAATAGAGTAGGTTAAAATTATTTATAGGTTAGTAAATACAAGCGCCGTGTTTCTTGTATTTAATGTTACACTTTGTCGCAAATTATCTTAATGATTCAAATAACGAATCAGTTCTATACTAATAGTTTAAAGCTAAAGAGTTTGTTTGTTTGAACGCGCTAATCTCAGGAACCACAATGCAATGGTCTCATTTGAAAAATTATTTCAGTGTTGGATAGTACATTTATCGAGGAAGGCTATAAGCAATATAATATTACGCTGCAAGCAATAGGAGCGAAGCAAAAAAAATAATATGAGAAAATCTAACTTAGAAAATGAAATGAGAAAATTAAGTACCTACACAATATTTTTACAGTCTTATTTTTAAGTTATCGGAAGAAGTTAATTGTAATCATAAAATTTATATGATTACAATTAACTTCTTCCGATAACTTAATGATAAATTGATATTTAAATATAGGTAAATTATACTATGTCCCAGATTCAATAAAATTATCGACAAAAACATATTTTTCGTCTGATTGCTTCTATTTAGGTGTTCGTATATCAATCAAAATAAAAGACGCTTCCAGAACCTTCCAAATATTTTGATTGAGACATTATCGTAACGGAATTCAATATACCTGTATGTGTGTAGGCTCTTCTCTCACATGAGAGCACATATCGTTTCTATATTCATTTTTTATTGACATATCTTCGGTGGCCACATAAAGCATTAATCCAAAAGGAGTAACCAATATCAAGCGACCATCCCGCTGAATAACGTACGATAGCAATGCTCATTCATTTTGAACGTAGACTGTCGACTATTATCTAGTATGCGTAAGGCGATTTTAAGCGGGGCGGGCATAGCGACCACTGAAATTACCTTATAGTGTGTGTGTTACCTTGACACTCCGCTGACCTGACAGTAGATATATTTGATAAAGAAAACAGCGTGTGTAACGACTCCTATTTGTTTAATGCTCTAAGGGTGGCTATAAAGAGCATCGAAAGAACATTAAAGACTTTTTGTGAATCGCATCTCGGCTTGCTCGCTCGTTAAGATATGTTTTTGATAGGATGGCGTTTGAGATAGTCCATTAGTTATATAGAATAAGATGTTTAACGGCTGTAGTTGCTGTTGATATGTTTTATAAAAGTTTGCTTTTACGAAGGCTTCACGAATGCCATGTATTATGTCAAAGAGTCATTTTTTCCTGGGCATAAAGAATATTCCAACATTTAAAAACATAAAAATCTAAATCAATCTTATACTGTCTATTTAGATTGGTCTATTAACTTGTCCTAAATCTCAAATCAAATACCTACTGACTGACTGTCCACTGGCAACGCTTTTACCGCAATAATTGGAAAATAATTTAATTTGTTCAAAAACTAAAAAAACCCGCTTGAAAATACTAAATATTTTTTGAAATTATTACATAGTTATCGGTCCCTAGGATGTGTGCAAAATTTTAGAACAATCCAACTACTGTACCTAAGTGTGTTGAAATCACTTTAAAAAAGTCCGTTACATAGATTAATATATTGATAGATACCTACCGAACTTAATATAAGCGTATTAATAAGAGTCATATTCTTCAAAAAGTCATCAGTCATCACTCACCTGGTTTTTCTTTCCATGTCTTTGGCAGTTTTGTTTTTTTAAGAAGCATTGGAAATGGATCTTTGCCGCCTTTGCCATCATGTAGCTCCTATAAACATTAGATAAGGATTTTAGCAATAATTTAGCATTGCCGTTGACTACATATTCCATACTTATTTAAAACAATTGCATTATACTAATCACATATAAAACTAAATTGATTCACATAATACTCGTTCCGCAACGAATTTTATATATAATATAATAGTGAACTATATAGTGTACATAAGTATTCTGAAATACTAATAATTTATTTCATAGTACCCATACGTCGCCACTGCGTTGCGGAAAGCGTTTCGGAATTTTTATTAAGCTTTGGTAATTGGAGAGAGCGTCCCATTCTCGGGACTCCGATAATAAATATTCATTGTTTTGTTTTATCAAGGCCGTCGTTTGTTTATATATTAAACCCTAAATTTACTTTTCCTCGTTAAAACCCCTATTAAAATGTAGAAGTACACAGAAGCTTATTTGTGTTACCTAAGCTTTATATACTTTATATACTATGAATCAACGCTTAATACAGAGATTAGGCAAAGGGTAAACTAACAACGATTTAACAGGATATATTTTGACAAATTTGTTGGAGACAATGCTGTGGAATGACACTAATATATTTTCAATATTAATTTATAATTTTAAGGAAATCAAATCGGATAATATATATATCAACTAATGCTTAAAACACCTTTCCAAAAAAACTAGATTACTTGTAAGAAACTTCTTTACAAAACCATTATGAAAATCACCAGCTCCTTAGTTTAGTTCAGTTTCTTCTTCTCTTTTTTCTAATAATTAATAAAAAATTTAATTAGCAGGCTTACCTTCAACGCTATGGTGTCGTCCTGAAGAAAGTAAAGCAGTTTATAATCCTTTAGTTCCCCATACGAGGAATCTCGATCATCCCACACCACGTCAAATCTGTAAAGATAATTCTTATAAATTAAGACGGTACGATACCAAATATGCTCCATACAAAAGTATGGGTAACGTACTTCCGTTTTTTCTTCGCGAAAGTTAAGCCGATTTTAATAGTTTTTGCGTTATAATATAGATAAAGAGTATATCTATGCTTCTATCACATTCTTTTTTTCAAAACATAATAACTAAAAGAAATATGACGATCCAAAAACCCACTTTTTTCGGTTTTCTTTAGATAAAGTTGCAGCGTCTATCGCAAAAATTTGGTAAAGTTTTACACCACAGAAGAAAGTGATAGGAGCATAGATATACTCTTTATCTATAATATAACGCAAAAGCTATTAAAATCGGTTTAACTTTAGCGAAAAAAAAAACGGAAGTACGAAACGTCTTTTTTTAAAGAATTTGTAGGTAAAATCTGCTTTATCTATATCTGTCCCTTTCAACGCGGCGCTCGGAAATAGGGATAGCAATACCTAAGGCAAATACCTGAATGAGGAGTACAGTACCCTCATAATGCGGTAAGTATAAAAAATCTATAATGAAAACATGGGGAAATATGTTTATATGGTAGTTTAAATCGGTGTGGTTACAGATTAAGAATACAAGTGTCAGTAAGAGCCAGCTAAGGGACCATATAACCAAGTTAACTTCTACTGTGAGAGACGGAAAACTCGAAACTAAGCCCTGTGCCAACACGCCTGGTCAGCGTGGCACAGTAGACTCCCAAAGTGGAGGAGGCCCGTGCCCAACAGTGGGATGTTTATAGGCTGGAGAGGATGAGGTAGTTTAAATTAATACAAAGAAATCAACAAAATCTTGACTTACCATAAAACAAAGTCGTTATTTTTATATAAACAGAGTTGATACGACATAGGGGCATTAAATTAGACTACGTATACTATAGGTGTATAGTATTAAATCGATACAGTATAAAAATAAATACCACCAAAAATGAGATTTTTTTTTTCAAACAAACTAAATAGCTTTTTACTCCAACCACCCTGTGTAAATAATCTAAGGTACAATAGACAATAGCAACTTTCTTTCTTAATAAATTAAATAATGGTGGAAAAAGTGATTACCGCAAGCGGGACTGGAACTTTCTTTCTCTTCCAAACGCATCTTTTTTGTTATTTTGGTTACTTTCGCAATAAAAGTGCAAGTAATTTGAATAGTGAAGAATGGCAACTTGCATCGTAATTTATCGTTGTAAGAATGTAAGGTAGATAACCTTTGTCTATAAACTTATCAGCTGTAACGAAAGATACATCGTGTTCTTATAGTACTAAAACTTTTAACCTAATTTGCGTCTAAACTATTGCTTGTATTTATTTGATTTTTGGTACAGAGCTTAAAAATGTTACTTAGTATATCCAGTATAAAAAAGCCCATATGTCGTATCAACCTTCCCTATGTAAGCTTATATCTTCAAAACTAGGCAACGGATTTTAATGCGGTTTTTTAAATGATACAGTGTTTCAAGAGGATGCCTTTATTGTACAATTTGTTAGGGTTTGGGTTCTAAATTCCAGCCAAGATGTGGGCAACAACTATAATGTTAATAAAACATACATTTTCAGAGATATACACATTAGTATAAAGAAGTTTTCGCAAAAAGCTTATTAAATTACCACAATTAATACTTAAAGCGTCTGTAAAATTACCGTTTTATCGTCAAATTAAAAAGTTGAGCAAATTATAAACGTTTTCAAAGCGTGCATGACGCAGTGAGAAGGGTTAATACTTAGTTCATTTCAGACGTGGATGGAGCCCGAGGCGGGAACATTAAATGTCAATCACTCAGAGCGAAGGAAACAGGGCCTAAATTAACTGTACTCACCGCGAGGAAATTATGTCTGCTGCCACATGTCGGGGAGTAACAACTGTTGTCACTTTATTCATACGTTTACTTACAATAAATTTTTAATTTAAATTATTTCATTTTCCCAACCATTAATATCCTATTGGGTATAGACTTTCTTCACTTCTCCAACTTTTTCAGCTAAAAAAATTAAAGCAAATCTCCCTCTTCTATAATATAATACACAACATAAACTAACTCTTTTTCCCCTCAGCAGAAGCAAAAGAAGGCCGATTAGTTTCAGCTAATATCAATCTTCAACAATAATCTTAAAGGTAATATATAAATATAAATCAAATAGTTGTTTGATAATAAAAAAATGGTGATAGGACTCAGAACATAAATTTTAAGTTTTCTAGAAAGCTAATCCCTAAACAAGGAGGATCTTATCTAACCTAGCTCGTACAGCAGTCTGGAGAGGAATTAGGTAGTCATCCGTAAATACAAGAAATAAAGGACATTAAAGCAAACTTGCCAACGCCTGATAAATACTGCAAAATTTGGACGAAAAAGGGTTTCTTGCCCGGGCAACTATTTCCTAAAAATCATTTAAGCGACAGACCTTGCTAAATTTGATTGATAAACCTCGATATTTTTTTTTATTTGTTTTCCCTAACAATGGAGGTGTAGATATTACACACCCCTACCTCTAATACCCCTAATCCTAGTTTTATTATATTTAAAAGAAATACCCTATCGGGATCTGGGGAAATTCGGACGGATGGCAGCCCTATGCTGAAAAGCTTGTATAAGCTCAAGAGTTATTATTGAAGCAAAAGTTTCTAGGAAACTCTTTATCTATGTAATCGATTCCGCGGATTTTGCTTAACTCAAGTTAAGATCGATTTACATTTATAAATTTAATTAGCGAGTACAACTTTCGTCAAGCAATCTCAGAAATGTTTATTTTTCGTCTGAATGAATATCTTCAACTCAATATTCAATATAAATAAAGCTTCAAGTTTCACTGCAACAATAACTGGCAGCTTTATATTAACACGTTTTTAAAAATGTATCATCATTCAACTATCCATACTAATATTATAAAGCCGAAGAGTTTGTTTGTTTGTTTGAACGCGCTAATCTCGGGAACCACTGGTCCATAAAGAAAAATTATTTCAGTGTTGAATTATTATCGAGGAAGTTATTTTAACGAGGAAGGCTTTAGATGATATAACATCACTACAACACGCTTTGACCAATAGGAGCGAAGCTGCAGTGAAAAATGTTTCAAAAACGTGTAAAACCGTTTCGTGTTCCGTCGTGAAACACACCCAAAGTGCATAAGAACACCTGAAAATTTGAGAATAAATGTTCCAAAGCATGGGACCATATTTTATACCAAATTCTTCACAGTTTAATCTATATTGCTATGGAATAAACTACCAGTGCATCTAAGACAAGCCAAGTCACTTGCAAGTTTTAAAATAAAACTATTACATTATTATTTATCATTGCAGTAAAGAATTCTTTATGTGTATGTTTTTAGATTTAAGTATATATTGTATGTACTTATTTATTATGTATAGTATTCTAGGTGTCTAAGTATATTATGTATTTTATGTTTTAGTAGCATAAGTAGTTTACACTAGTATGTAGCACACACCACAAACTACCGCGTTATCTATCCTAGATATTTTTATCCATCCTAAGGTTGCCTGGGAGAAATCACACTAGTGATAAGGCCGCCCTTTGTACTAATAATTATTATGTAAGTAAAATGTATTATTGTGGTGTACAAATAAAGAGTTTTCTATCTATCTATCTATCTAAAATTTTAAAAATTCAACAGCAGCAGCTAGTCATATTATTTAAGAACATACGATCATAAATCCTTCACGTAAATCAATGTAAAAGTAGGTACCTCTGTTCACGCCAAAACTACTCAACTGGATTTTAATGAGAAGTAGGCTACTTTGAATGCGAAAAAGTTACTTTCCTTTTCTTATATTTAACCGAATTAATGAACTTTTTATTGAAGTCTGTTATATAATATTAATAAATCCACGTTTTGTTTGTCGTTTATCCAAGTAATCCAATAGAGTTACTCGTAGCTGCACGGCGCGGAGTGAGTTTAACTAAGTAAACGCAAGAGACGCCAAGTTGGATTGTTGTAGCTAACAGGTACACTAACTTAAGAGGGTACTCTACTCCTCATTTAGGTATTTGCCTTAGGTATTGCTATCATACCTTAGGTATTGCTATAAGAGAATTTAATAATTCTAAATTTAAAAAAATCATTAAAAGTAAATTATGTAAAAAGGCGTATTATAAAATTTCTGATTATATTAAAGATGATAAAGCTTGGGAGTAAGTTGCTCTGGAGCAATACATATTCTATATTGTAAAGTTTTATTAGCATTGTAAGTATAATTGACATTTAATTAAAAAAATATTGATTTGATTAAAAGCTCTGCTAAGTTTCTTACGCCGGTTCTTCTCAGCAGATTGCGTCCTGAACCGGTGGTAGGGAAAAAAAATTTGGACATGTCATAAGCACATAATTTTTCTGAAAAATTGTGTCTACTTGATTAAATGATTTTTCATTTCATTTCATTTCATATCCCTATTTCCGAGCGCCGCGCTGAAAGGGACAAATATAGATGAAGCGGATTTTACCTACAAATTCTTTGAAAAAAGACGTTTCGTACTTCCGTTTTCTTTTCGCGAAAGTTAAACCGATTTTAATAGTTTTTGCGTTATATTATAGATAAAGAGTATATCTATGCTTCAATCACTTTCTTTTGTGGTAAAACTTTACCAAATTTGTGTGATAGACGCTGAAACTTTATCTAAAGAAAACCGAAAAATGTGAGTTTTTCGGATCGTCATATTTCTTTTAGTTACTATGTTTTGAAAAAAGAAAGTGATAGAAGCATAGATATACTCTTTGTCTATAATATAACGCAAAAACTATTAAAATCGGTTTAACTTTCGCGAAGAAAAAACGGAAGTACGATACCCATACTTTTATATGGAGCATAATTTGGTATCGAACCGTCTTAAATAGTAGTCGGAATACTATAAGTTTTGATATCTACGACTTTGTCATTCTTATATTAATTAGCGACCCAACACGGATTCTTGCAGCTCTTAGAAGATAGTACGAGATAGGAACCAGAAAGTTTGATTGTATTGTCATTAAAGCAACTTTTTAACACCCTTTCATTAGCTTCTTCCGTATCTACCTCTAATAATGTAACCAAAAGCTTGAAAAGCCTAATTATAAAAAATTTGCGCCTCTTAAAACAGGTCGGATCAACACAAAAATTTAAATAAAACTACTTTTTACGGATTTAGACGCGTATATTTGTATTTGAGACTATGCAGTCACCATGGTCACGGGTGAGACTCTCAGTGAGACTCCCAGTGAGACTCTCGAGAGTCTCACCCGTGACCATGGTGACTGCAAAGTCTCCGAAACGTCGGGCCAAAATTTAAAACAAATATACGCGTCTAAATCCGTAAAAAGTAGTTTTATTTAAACAGATGAGTCGCGCAAGTGTTAGAAAATCTTATATATAAAAATCAATTGCTGTTCGTTAGTCTCACTAAAACTCGAGAACGGCTGGGCCGATTTTGGTGATTTTGGTCTTGAAATATTCGTGAAAGTCCAGGGAAGGTTTAAACAATGACAAAATATATGGGGATCTAAAATTCCACGCGTACGGAGTAGCGGGCATCAGCTAGTATAACATAAAAATTTGCACATTTTCAACAACCACTGCCATTTTCAAAAAATACCATTTTCATGTTAAGTTTTTTTTAAACGTGTGTTTTAGTTTCTAAAGTAAGTAATTAAGTACATTATTAAATTACAATATTTATTATGTACTGTAATGGATACGAAATTCAACTTATGTTGTTTCCAGTTTCCATATTATGTTGTTGTTGTTACCATCCACCCTTCACCTGGGTGAGTTAATGAGATACTTTACGTCCGTACTGAATTCACTTCCAATATTTACAAATTACTGGAACTCATTGTTACCCATAATGGCTCTATGTACTTTCATTACGGAAATTCGACGGTTAAGTAATGAAAATTGCACATAGCCTACGACTGTCTAATGAATATTTTATCTTATCTTCTACAGGGACTTCCCTGTATGGAGGTAACGGTATACGTGTTAGTAATTACTTAATTTATATTAATACTAGCAAACACTCGTGATTCCACTTGCGTTTTTAGTGCTACCTTTTATTTACACAGCTGCTTAGGTGATCCAAATTAAGACTGTCATTATTTAAAAACACAAGCGAAGAATACCTACAAATTATAATTATTTTGAAACAATCAAAACCTACAAGCTCTTATAGTGTCTGTAGGTTTTGATTCCCTAAAATCGGAGGATACTATGATGATGAAAAGATAATTCTCGTAGAAATGGTCATACGTGCACAACGATTATATGCACCTGAGTTCACCTAACCCTTTTGAAGGACATTGCTGAGATCGGAGTTAGCTGTCGTAGTGAACCAAAAGATTTTGTATATTTTTGTAAAATGGCCCTAAATCCTTTCATATTTTTTATAAATCATTTGACTCATTTTCTGTTAGAATATTGTAGCAGTTCAAACATACCGACGAGCCTCGTGGTCCAGTGGTTCATGTAGCGGACTGCCAATCAAGAGGTCGCGGGGTCGATTCCCGCTCGGGATAATCATTTGTATGATTTTTCTAATTGTCATACAAATGTTTGTACTGCGTCTGGGTGTTTCTATGTATTATAAGTATGTATTTACAAAAGAAAAGTAGTATATGTAGTCTATCCGTATTCTGGTACCCATAACACAAGCATATAAGCTTAGCTTGGGACCAGAGGACGTTGTGTGAAATGTTCATCCCACGTCCCACTGTTGGGGACGGGCCTTCCCCACTTTGGAAGGGTTTATGGTCTACTATGCCGCGCTGTCCAGGCGTGTTGACACAGGGTTTATTTTCGAATTCTCCGTCTCTCACAGAAGATGTTATCTGTGTATAGTAAATAATAAATAAATAAATAAATATTCATGGACATTTGACACAACGTCCTCTGGTCCCAAGCTAAGCTTATATGCTTGTGTTATGGGTACCAGAATACGGATATAATACATAAACTACTTTTCTTTTGTAAATACATACTTATAATACATAGTAAACACCCAGACGCAGTACAAACATTTGTATGACATTTATGGATATCACACAAATGATTGTCCTGACCGGGAATCGAACCCAAGACCTCGCGATCGGCAGTCCATTACATAAACCACTCCACCACGAAGCCCGTCATATTATCCCTTAGCTGGCTTTTACAGCACTCTGGGATGGAAATGGGGTAGACGTGACACTTGTATTCTTAATTCGTCACCACACGCACTATATCATTTTATAATAAATACAGAGTATTAAAATTTGAGTTATAATAAAATATTTATAACCATATTGTCGGTCACATTACGTATGTACCTAATAACTGTATCAAGAGTTCCATATACAATGGAGCTATAAGCACATAATAATATGATTGTGGGAGAAAGTTATGAAGGTTCAGATAATAAAATAACAAGTGGGAGCGACATTTATTTTAAGGAATTTGAAATTTATGAAGCACTTAAAATAAAAAATCTGCGGTAATATACGGTTCTTGTTTATGAGTCGTAAAAGTAGAAGTAATATTGAGTTCAGGAGTCAAGTTAAGACGTAATTTATTATTTACGTGGCAATCATTCGCGCACTGAATACTAATTATGAATATACTGCAATATGTTAGATTTTTCTCTAAGCTTGTACAGAACAGAAAATTCATAAGTTCATGCAGGAAAAGGCACGCTTTTATGGGGCAGGTAAAGATATAGCAAGCATTTTATTGTGGGGTTTCTAAACAAAAACATTATATTATTATATCGTCATCGGAAAGGCAAATTTACTGAAGCGCCAAAACTCCATTATTGGGAAACGAATATTATACGATTTTTTTTAATTCGTATAAAATTTAATATTCAGTATAACATACTAAATACAAAATTTTAGACAATTTTTTTATTGTATTATATTATATTATGACTCATATATATATGACGGGCCTCGTGGTGTAGTGGTTCATATAACGGACTACCGATCATGAGGTCTCGGGTTCGATTCCCGGTCAGGACAATCATTTGTGTGATGTTTTTAATTGTCATACAAATGTTTGTACTGCGTCTGGGTGTTTACTATGTATTATAAGTATGTATTTACAAAAGAAAAGTAGTTTATGTATTATATCCGTATTCTGGTATCCATAACACAAGCATATAAGCTTAGCTGGGGACCAGAGGACGTTGTGTGAAATGTCCATGAATATTTATTATTTATTATTATTATATTTTTTTAAATTCGTATAAAATTTTGTATTCAGTATGTTATACTGATTTTAAGCGTTTAAGTAATTTTGCCTTTCCGCTGACGAATTATCGTCACTAAGTAGTTGTTGTCGAATTTTAGAACATTGTCCCCGATTTTCACCATTTTTCACTGATGCCTCACTCCTATTGGTTGCAGCGTGACAAAGCCTAGCCTAGCCTAACTAATAGGACAAAATGAGTAGGAAACCATCCTCTATGGTACATTTTTGCTTAACTAGCTGTTGCCGGCGACTTCGTATGCCACGAATTTAAAGAATGTTACATAGTTCTCCGTTTTCAAAATTTTTCACTGACGCCTCGCTCTTGTTGGTCGTAGTGTGATGTTATATAGCCTTCTTCGATAAATGGACTACCCAACACTGAAAAATTTTTTCAAATTGGACCATCGATTCCTGAGATTACCTGGCGCCTTCAAACAAACAAACTCCTCAGCTTAATAATATTAATGTAGATATGGATCCCGCAGTGTGGTTGTTAGCATAGCTGACAGTCGTCTCCTGGGCCGCGGATTGATTCCCAATACATTACTTAGGTATGCGCTGTTTATAATTATTTATAGCACAACAAGTAAGTCTTTGTAATGGATATTTTCTTAGAATTACTAGCTGTAGCCCGCTGATTCACTTTCGTATTCACAGAACGGGTCCTATTTCCCGCCTTATGACCTAGGTTTATCTTCTTATATATAAAAATCAATTGCCGTTCGTTAGTAAAACTCGAGAAAGGCTAGGCCGATTTTGGTGATTTTGGTCTTAAAATATTCGTGAAAGTCCAGGGAAGGTTTAAACGATGACAAAATATTTAGAGTTCTAAAATTCCACGCGTACGGAGTAGCGGGCATCAGCTAGTTAAAAATAAATTTAGCCCTAATTTACGAGAATTTCATTAAAGCAATTTCCGTAAAAATAAAAATAAACTAGACATATATTTTATAAACAACTTTTTTGGTTTCATATTACGCAACGATCTACTTAGAAGGTTTCAACGGGAGAAGTTTTCGTGTACTGAAAGAAATTGCTTTAATTAATCATGACCCAGATGGCTCTACGCAGTGTATTCCTGCAAGGACAATTATTTAGATGTGTTAAGAGGATACCAAAATAGCTTCGTGCATTTTTCTACGTACGAAGTTTTCATTGTTTCTTTAGATTTAATGGCTAGAGCTCTAATTTTTAAGTATATGGTTTTTTCAATATATGATCTAGGATCGCATAAACTCAGAAACGCGATTGAAAAAAGTTTTCTCGACAGAAAATCTTAGCGAAACAACCTCTCTCATTTTTTATTTTTTTCATTTGTCGGTCTATTGTCGCGTATTAACTAATGAAATAACTTTAAAAACATAAGTAACTATTATATATAGAAACAGGTAAATCAGAATTAATATATATTTAGTAGATTTTGAGTAAACTAAAAAAATATCCCTAATTCTTCATTTTCTATACCTACTAGCTGTGTTAATTAGTACATGTCGACGATAATATTGATGTAGGCCCTTAACGTAAGTAGTGAGTGAAAATATTTGTTTATTTATCACATTAGTAGGTCAAGTCTATAGTGTCATTATAACTTAACTTGGATTTTTATATATATATACTTTTTCTGACCAGTAGTTCCTGAGATTAGGGCGTTAAAAACAAACTCTTTAGGTTTATTATTATATTATACATTTATTATACAATTATAGATATAGATTGAAATTAATATTAAAGGACAAAAAGAATACATAATGTATCGAAAAGAAGCTAATCATGGCACGCAACAAGAGTTATAATAAAGCACAATATCGAAGATTTACATGCAGGTTTTCCAACAAATAGAACGTTTCTTCTTTAGTTATTATAAAACAAAGTCGTTATTTTTGTATGTGTGTTCCTCTCTCTCTCCCTCTCCAGCCCATTAACGTCCCACTGTTGGGCACGGACCTCCTCCATTTTCGGAGGGATTATAGTCTACTGTGCCGCGCTGACCAGGCGTGTTGGCACAGGGTTTACTTTCGAGTTTTCCATCTATCACAGAAGATGACATCTGAGTAAAATATCACTTAGCTGGCTTTAACAGCACCCTGGGGAGGAGTATTTATATTATTAGTGGAATTCAGATAATTTTTTCCACTATTGGTATTTGATTGATTATGTAAAACTTTTTTACAATATTTACGTAGAGACGTAGAGTTAAAAAAAAAGAACGAAACTTTAGAGGTCCATAATTTTGTATGTACATTTACACAAATCTAATCTATACTTCTATACTAATATTATAAAGCTAAAGGGTTTGTTTGTTTAAAGGAGCTGATCTCGGGTACTACTGGTCCGATTTGAAAGATTCTTTCAGTGTTAGACAGTACATTTATCAATGAAGGCTATAGGCTATGCAACATCACGCTAAGGCCAATAGGAGCGAAGCATCAGTGAAAAAATGTTGCAAAAACGGGGAAAATGTTCTAAATTCCACGCGTACGATGTCGCAGGCAACAGCTAGTCCAGAATAATTAAAAACAAAGGCATCACTCACGAAAGAACTTTCCCATCGTACTGCAGGAACCGAAGCAGCTGGTCATCGCGAGACTTGGATTTCTTCGGTGGGAGCACTGACTTCCATTTCTCTTTCTGCGCATACGTATCTATTGGTAAATCTTCGTCTTTTGATATCTCTATACCTTGGGATTCCATCCATTCCTATAAATAAAAAGTATTGGTACCAATTCTATTATTCATAATAACACTCGAAATAATTTGTTAAATGGACAATGGTACCGATTCTACGTGCACAGTTAACTTAACTAAAAATGGAAACAACTTTGGCAAATTTTGATTTATTGGCTATTTCGTTTTGCAAAAAAGTTCCGAAAATAAAAAAGCCGAAATGTGTTATTGACATTATCAATTTTCATTTTTAGTTAAGTTTAGTTGTGCACGTAGAATCGGTACCATTGTCCTTTAATAAAGTTATTTCGACTGATAAATTGATAATAGGTGGCGTAGTGTTTATAGCAATCTTTCTATAATTAATAATTAAAAATAGTTTAAAAAAACTAAAAAACACGCTTTATTTAATCGAACTATTGTATTGTCATCGGTCTTTGACAGGTGTGCAAAATTTGAATAGAATCTGACCGTTTAAAGTGGGTCAAAATAGCGTCCAAAGGAGTCGGTTACAAACATACAAACAAACATACAAACAAACATACAAACAAACATACAAACAAACATACAAACAAACATACAAACAAACATACAAACAAACATACAAACAAACATACAAGTGAAGCTAATATAAAGCGTGTAAAAAACAATTGTTGAACGTTCATCTCGTTAAAACTCAAGAACAAATAAGCCAGTTTGGATGACTTTAGTTTTGTAATGTACAAATACAATCAATATCTCGAAATATCAACTTTTATGTATATCATAAAAATTATTTTAACTCTAGCATTATTTTAACCTAACACCAACCGCAACTGATACTGTGAGTACACCGGTACAGCTAGAACCAACATACATGTATATGTTTAAATACATAATATAGTTAGCATTCATAATAAGTAAACCGTAATTTGACAATCTGTAGCAAGCCTCCGTGGCGCAATTGGCTAGCGCGTTCGGCTGTTAACCGAAAGGTTGGTGGTTCGAGCCCACCCGGGGGCGTAGTTTTTTACATTAACACATAAACATAAAATTTCTTGTTATTTATTTTTTGCCATATCCGAATGGATTAAAATTCAGAAACATGTGAAAAGAATTTTTCACATGTTTCTGAATTTTAATCGATTTGAAATCGATATAATCGTTTTATTGAAGTTTGTTGAATAAATTAATAATTTTATTCATGTTTCTAAATATCAATAATATATATCAATAATATAATATACATTGCTATAGTATTTCATTAGGCATGTATTAGTTAATTTAACCTACTAATTGTGACATCAAATCTAATTTAAAGATTAAATTTAAAAATAATAATCGTTTTCACATAAAAAATATTTTAAAAAATACTGCGGTCTCGGCTTTTAATATTTAAACGCCTGTACGATTTTTATACAAAATATTAATAATATCACTTACAAATAGATTATAACTAGGAGTTTTTATCAAAATTTCAGATCATAAAAATTCAAAAAAAACCAGATACACTTATTAAAAAAATCCTGACTCAGTACCAATAGCGAAAAAAAAATACGAGCGAAAAACGTTACCTGTATTTGGTGGATAAAAAAGATATTGATTTTTACAATTCTTTCTGAATCTTTGTGTTTCTTAAAATTAAAGTCCATGTAGTCGGCTTCAGTAGCAGATAAACTGCATTCAGTATCGACATACTCGAAGTTATATTTGTAAAAAACACTATATAATATGGCAGTATGTATTACAAATCGCGTGTCCTCTTAGAGCTATTACATTGTAACCAATATACTGCGGTTAGTGTTAGTTAAATTGTTGCTAGACAATGTGAACTGAGTAATGGTACTGAGCTTTGTTGTCTAGCTTTAAACGGAATTCAGTCTCAATAGGTGCTAGACTTTATATTTTTACAGGATACCGCCTTGCTTCAGGAAAAGAATCTATGAAAGAAATTCTGTTAGTAAGACTGACTGCAGCGTCAAATTAAAAAAAAACCTGTCAAGAGCGAGGCATACTCGCACATTTAGGGTTTCGTACATACTAGACATGTAAAAAAAGTTTGACAGACGGACAGACAGACACCGGAGTGATCCTCCTGATCGATAAGGGTTTGTACGAAACCCTAAAAACCATGCCAAGTAATTAGTTTATAAGTTTTTGTTGAGAATACTAACCTTGTTTGACCGCTAAAAGGCTAAAAGCATGTGTATTTCAAATAGTAGGTACTCTATGCAAATATGGTACGGTATGCCTTTACTCAATAATGGGGTCCTTAATGACGAAAATAAAAATGACAAATTGTTATTCTACAACAAACATAAAAAATAGAAAATTAAGGAATAAACAAGGCTATAATAATAATAATAATAATGCCTATAGGTATCACTTATTTCAATTACCTAATAGTAATTATAACTATTCTATATTTTCAGGCTTCATAAACCGTTGAAAATTAATATAAACCTTCATACAACAGTTAACGAAACCACTTGGGAACAACTTTAAAGTTAATTAATTTAAAACATTAACATACTTCGATAGTTAACAAAATAAAACAAAATTACTTTGACGTTGGTCTCTGCATGACACAGTTGTAAAGTACAAAGTACATACAAATTAAAGTATTACAAGTTAAAGAAGTATTTTGCTTACATTTTAATAAATTTCGATAAGGTTTTTAAATTGGTAGTTAGTAAAGTCGATGAGTGTGAGTGTGTCACTTTTGTCTGTACATATAATATATCGCATCATTCGAGTCGCGCCTCCTCGAACGATAGGACGCTAAACTTGTTTTATAACGGAATAACTCTCTAATACAAAATGGTGGCTTTATCGGTAGAAAATCTTGCAGTGCAATCGTTTATTGCATATGCTGCAATATTGGCTGTGAAGCTACTTATAATGTCTCCAATGACGGGAGCAATGCGTGTGCTTCGTGGTGTTTTCGCCAACCCAGAAGACGCGAAACTAACAAAAGGCAAGGTTAAGTACGATGACCCCATTATTGAGAGGATACGCCGCGCTCACCTCAATGATTTGGAGAACATTCCGGCTTTCTGGGTGCTCGGAGCGTTGTATTTGACTACTGGTCCATCAGTTGCTTGGGCCACATTGCTGTTCAGAATATTCACTGTCAGCCGCATTATCCACACAATAGTGTATGCTGTTATTCCTTTGCCGCAACCCTCAAGAGCTCTCGCTTTCGCAGTTGCGCTCCTTATAAACTTCTACATGGGTGCTCAAGTTGTATTATATTATGTCACGGCTATTTAATGTGTTCAAATATTCGGTACTGTAATATTTTGTTGTTTTTATAAATATTATTTATTTTTATACGCTTGAAGTTATGTTGTTGTTTTATTGTATAAAATGTGTGTGAACATTCAGTTTAGAGATTTTTTATTACCTACTCCGTTAGAGCGTTTAATTACACTAGCCATGTTTTGCATACAGATAGAAAAAAAAAAAAACAAAACGGCCAGTATTTTATTAAAGACTACATATTAAATGAATATGAACGGAAGTATTACTCCGCTAAGAATCTTCTTGCTTGATTATAATACATTCTTGCTCTACGACCTTGACCTAGAGTTTTATGTATACATAACAACGCAATTCTAGCCCAAATACCCAATAACCTTGGTCGACAAATAAGAAAAATAGTGTAACTTAAGTATAGTTTACGTGTATTACTTAACTCTTGGATGTATATATTTACCACTTAACAACGACTTTATTACATCGTCAACACTGAATTTAGACCGATTTGTTTTGAAAACGTCGTATTTACAATCTATTACGTAAGTGTTATATCATGAATTTATTATATACCGTTATATGTAAATAGTCTATACATATAAAATTTATATCACGCCGGCATTTGTATCTACGCGTGACCACGTAACAATACTTATTTACGTGCCGAACATTCCAGATAGTTCAAAGTTCAAACATGGCAGGTGATGCAGATGCACAGCTCATAAACGGTGTAATATACACATACTGATAACATACTATCACAGTATGCACATATATACTAAGATTATGACAAAATATGCATGTAAGCTACTGCAAAGCCTTAACCTAGAAGTTAGGTACCTAAGTCAAATTGTTTATAATATTATACAATATTTATGACTTGATGATGTAATGTAATATCTGAAAAATAGCAAAGTCATTGTGAACTGACGTTATCGTATCAACACCGTTAGCCGCCGAGTCGTCTCGCCCCCCTTCGACGCCATTCCACCGCGAGTTACGGAGTGGCTAACACAACGTTTCGAAATAAGCCGTTTGAAAATAAAGCACAAAAATGGTTACATTATCGTTAGCGGAACCGGCAGTACAATCTTATATGTTCTATTCAGGCGTATTAGGATTGAAAATGATGGGTGTTACTTTGTTGACAAGTAGACAAAGATATAAAAAGAAGGTGTTTGCAAACGAAGAGGACGCCAAAGCAAAGGGAGGTAAAATAAAGTATGATGACCCCGACGTGGAGAGAGTGAGGCGCGCACATTTGAACGATTTGGAGAATATACCAGCTTTCTGGGTACTTGGAGCTCTATACCTGACTACAGGACCATCAGCTGCGTTAGCTACCAACCTGTTCAGAGTATACGCAGCGGGAAGAGTGCTACATACTATTGTTTACGCTGTCAAACCCTTGCCGCAACCAGCGCGAGGTCTTGCCTTTGGAGTACCATTCTTGATTACCATCTATATGGGAGTTAAAGTGATCCAGTACTATGCCGGTGCATTGTAATTTAGTTGACATAATTTATTTGGATCTACTAGTATTTTAATGTGAAAGTATTGTGTAAATTTAGTTGAATAATTCCGTAGTTGGTATATTTTTATGTATTAATAACTATTAACAGAACTACTACCTATTATGTATATTGTTTATGATATTTGAAATTAAATGATCTATCGGCTTTTGTACGTTCTCATTATTTATTTAATATCTAATCAACAATGAATTATGTCTGAATAATATCGATTGTACAATAACATGATGATTGGTTATTATATCGTAGATACATAGTAACAATTGTATCTACGCCAATGATAACCAACAGTTCATAAATTCAACCTTTTTATTTCCAAAGATAACACAATGGATTGCTAACTACTACTAAATAATAATAATAAATTCATTTTTTTCGGACTAAGATCCATAGCGTTAGTAGTTACAATTCTTACAAACTAGTGTTAGTAACATTAAAAGTAATAAAAATAAAATAAAATAAAATACATAAAAGAAACAAGAAAATATAAACAAGCTGTATCTCTGCTAGAGAACTGAACATTTGGCACTAGGTGCGTGCAGTCGTGTCCAGTGCTCCAGCAGAGGACAGTCCCATCTGCTACATGGTGTTCTCAGGATGCCGTGTGAGCTGCCGCGCACTCTTGCCATTAAAGAGACACTACTTTTTAAGTCATTAACGCCGTACTCCTAAATGCTGATGTCAATGTAATGTAATGTGGGCTTAATCCCTCGACCTTGAAATGAAACAAAAATTTTGGTTGGAACCGTGGAACTGTATCTATTGTCAGTTATATCCAAGGACGTGATTTCAAACTCGTAAGTATTAATGTAGTATTTCCTTTTTTTCGAAAACAATCTATCTACCTCAATGCATGTACCTACTCACTATTTTTGGTAAACTCATCTTTATAATTATTTTATATTATTTTTGACTTCCTTAACTAGTAGCATTACTTACTTAGTTTGGAGGTCAGGAAAGTAAAATTGTATTATTAATATTAAGGTTCAATAAAGGCTTTTTATTTTATTTTTGTAATAGAATACATCCAGTCGCTGTTTGAATATTAGTGTTCATCACACAAATAATTGCCTTGTTTGAGGAATGGTAAGTACTCGTAGAGAATAAGCTATTATATCATATTGGGATAAGGAGGTACTAATAAATAACGGAGCCCTGGGCCTGTGACCAATGTGCACACTGCATAGTAAAGAAGACTAGCCTGTCCGTGGCCTTGTGAAGGGCTATCTGACGTACCATAACCGTGGTACCTCGAGACACACATGGCCTAATTTGTTGATACATACATACCATCTTTTTCAAAAAACGGAAAAATCTGAATTAAACCCTAAGCCCATTCGCCAGTATAATATTGAAGAGTAGACCAAATACACTCGTTGCGGTAGAAAAAGATCTAACAAAAGCACTACCACCGTGGGACATGTGCATGCGCAACAATGGGACAGCGTATGGACCGACAAATACGTATTGTTTTTTTACTGTAAGTGATTGGCGAAATGGAAAGTAGGCAGAGTATCTTTTATTAAGGTAATTATATACCTAACTGTTTCGATATTAAAAGAACCATTCAGTACGGACTTATAACTTATTACAAAAACTTGTAAAGTCAAAGTCAAATATTTTTATTGTAAACAAATCTGCTATAACAAGTTCTTCTAAGGCAGGCGTCGCGTGCCGTCCTGCCGTCCCGCCCCCGTCTACTGTTTGACCAAACCTTCATCACTACATCAGAAGCTAGGTGTTTGTTCCGCTAATTTTATATCAAAAGAACAGGAAAATACCGACTAAAGTACGGCACATGCATGCTTCCGCTACGTTTTGATTGCATTGCTTTGACCATGGTAGCAGGTAGATTGAAAGTAAAGCTCAGAATTAGGTTTCAGCAACTAAGCTCACTTGTGTCCTGATTAATATTTTTATTAATACTTAAAAAAGAATAAAAAATAAAAAAAACTGGCCAAGTACATGTTGGACTTAGACACGAAGGATTTCTTACCGTCATTATCTTATCTTATATCTTATATATAAAATTCACGTGTCACAGTGTTAGTTACCGTACTCCTCCGAAAAGAAGAAGAAGAAAAGAAAATGGTTTTTAGAAATTCTACTTGTTAGTATTTGTTGTAGGTATAGCACCAATGTACGATAATAAGATAAGATAAGATAAGATAAGATAATTTTATTTGTTGAAACATGGTATTTTTACATAATGGTGTTGATAACAGTTAAAGTTCTGCATGTTCAGCCGCATGCGAGGCTTACAAATATTATAAAATATAAAACAACATTCTGACGATAATCTTAAGTTATTATTATAAGCATGTTTGATTTGTCACCAATGAAAAAGAAAAAAAATATTAAACAAAAAATTAAACAGTAAAATTATCAATTCATAACAATGTCAAAATGAAAAAAAAATTTAGAATTAAATTAATAATAGTAATAATCAGCATCTATAAATTAAAGTGCTTTTCAACAAGATAGTCTGAAACTTTGTAGTATGCTTTATTACATAAAAAATATTTTATTCTTTTCTTTAAGCTCGTAGTGTTCATTTCCTGCCATGACTTAGGTAATTTATTAAATATTATGGGAGCCATGCAGAAGATACTCTTGCTCATGAGCGTTGTGTTTGTCTCATGTACACAGACCTTATTGTTGTTTCGTCTGTTTCTTGGTAACAGTGTTGAAACCCGTGGAAACAGATGTGGATTAGTTTTAATAAATACTATCGTTTCATAGATGTAGAGAGACGGTAATGTTAGTATTTTATGCTTTTTAAAGTAGGGCCTAGAGCTGTCAGTTTTAGCTAGGCCAAACATTGATCTGATGCACTTTTTTTGTACAATAAATGCTTTGTTTTTATTTGTACTAAAATAAGTTGCGTAAGTTTTATTTGTAATAACATCTATGAAATTTCAACTCTCTGGCAGGGTGACAGTTGGGCGGACGGACAACGAAGTCTCAGTAAAAGTGCCCGGGTTGCCTTTTGGTAGGAAACCCTAAAATAAAAGATTTTAATTTATTAAACTATTTGCTAAATTTTATCGGTTTACTTACGGCTTTTTGATACTTTGTACTTGTCTAAAATTATTGGTAGGTACAGGTGAAGTTATTTAGAAAATCTGAATGTGATCAACGATGAGACAGATTGTGCCTAAATTGTGCACGTACGTAACAGAACAAGGCCACGTATACGTTAAATAGTATTATGATATTGATTGTTCATGATTTTATGATGCAAAACCTAAAAAAAAGCATAATCATTCCGAGTATACATTATCCTATCAGTACTTTTAACCGCCGAATCGTCCTCCTTCGTCGCCAGTCCATTGTGAGATACTGTGTCGAACACAGAGCGTTTGATAACAAATCGTTTTAACATAAAACATAAAAATGGTTACTTTATCGTTAGCTGAACCTGCAGTACAATCATATAGGTATACAAACTTATAAACGCAGCTAAAATATGGGCGTTTTTTAACAACAAAATCAAGCTTTTCGTTGTAGCACTCGCAGCTTCTAATAAATTTCAATGTAAAAAAGCAAAACAATGAAAACGTCAAAAAATTGTACAGCCAGTTAACCACACAGTTCAGTTTACATTGCTTTTCAAGTGCAGCACAACTTATTAAACAAACAGCTCTAAGGTCAATGTAAGCACTTACGGCAATGACTTTGAAATAACATCGACAAGATTTATGAATTTAGTAGGAGGTACGTTAGTTACTGTCTAGTGGTACGGGTTTAACCTAGCAGTCGGACATCGCATCATTCAAGTGGCACTTGTCGAACAGTGCATACGAGATCTATAAATTAAAAATATTTTTAAATTGTACTACTAAAAAGCAATCAAAATGAGCGAGTTTTCACTAGAAAATTATGCAGTGCAATCTTATTTTGTATACGCTGGGATATTGGCTATAAAGCTGATGTTAATGGCTCCAATGACGTCGCTTATGCGAATGCTACATGGTGTTTTCCAAAATCCAGAAGATGCGAAATTATTTAGAGGTGAGGTTAAGTTTGATGACTCAACTGTAGAGAGGATACGGCGAGCTCATCTCAATGATTTGGAGAACATTCCAGCTTTTTGGGTGCTTGGAGCGATGTACTTAACTACTGGTCCATCAGTTCTTTTGGCTACAATGCTGTTTAGAATATTTACCGTGTGCCGTATCGTCCACACCATAGTGTATGCTGTATTTCCTTTGCCGCAACCTACAAGAGCTATCGTATTCGTGATTGCGCTCCTGATTAACTTCTACATGGGTGCTCATGTGGCACTATATTATATCACCTGTATTTAAAGCATTCCAAATTTAATATTTTCGGATTATGTTACAAAGATTTTAATTATCAATCTTTATCATCTTAATTCTACTCGTTTCTTACAAATATCTCAATATATGTGGTGGTACATGTGGTATGTAAATAAAAATAACATTAAGTGCTTTTTAGTATAATTTTCTGTTCACTTTGGATCTGGTCATAAGATTAAATGAACAACTTTTAGTTAGTTTTATTTCTTTTCCTTTTAACTGCTTTTGGCGATGTAGGTTTGTAGTGTATACCGTTTTTTAATTTATTTTTTGTAGAAATTATGTTATATATTTCACTTTATTTGTCGCTTAGGTAAATAACGTTTCTATGCATTTATAATGTCCTCTTTTGGAGAAAAATATTAAAAAATTGTCAACAAAAGAGACTCTTTGACTTGATACGGATTAATCGTGAATCGGTTTAACAATGTTTCATAGCAACATCTCAAATTGTTTTAAAGGTTATTTTTATATTTGACAATACATTGTTTACAAAATATTACATTAACATTTCAAGTTCACTAGTTAATTAATCGATTTGAATAGAAATTTATTTAATCCTTCAGAATAAATAAATGATGAATAAATAAATATTCATGGACATTTCACACAACGTCCTCTGGTCCCAAATTAAGCTTATAATGCTTGTGTTATGGGTACCAGAATACGGATAGAATACATATACTACTTTTCTTTTGTAACTTCTAACTTATATTATAATACATAGAAACACCCAGACGCAGTACAAATAGTTGTATGACAATTATAAATATCACACAAATGATTGTCCCGAGCGGGTATCGAACCCGTGACCTCGTGAACTGCAGTCCATAATATGAACCTCTATACCACGCGGCCCGTCGAATTAATTATAATGCAATAAGTCATTTAATGTTTGGTTGACTTTTTAGCAACCACGGTCACAGGTATATTATGATGGAGTGAGAAGTATTCTATGTGATCAAATTTTTACGGACTACAGACCTTCTTCATTGGGCCCTAGCCTGTCAGTAATTCCCTAACTCCGATGGTTTTAAACCCACTTACTGACTGTCGAGTGATTTGATAGTCAGTCAGTCATTCACTCAGTTATCATCGTACATTCTCGTACAAGGGTTGGTATGTATATGGCTATTAAAGAAATATCAATTCTATTTCTTCATTGATTATATATTATTAATCAGTTACGCTGATATACGGGGTGGATGCGATATATGGCCTTTGTTTTTAACTGTACCAAAAATCAAATTAATACAAGCAATAGTTTAGACGCAAATTAGGTTAAAAGTTTTAGTACTATAAGAACACTATATATTTTTCGTTACAGCTGATAAGTTTATAGGCAAAGGTCATCTACCTTACATTTTTACAACGATAAATTACGGTACATTTTACGATGCAAGTTGCCATTCTTCGCTATTCAAATCACTTGCACTTTTTTTTTAAATAATAAAAACGTTTATTGTTCAGAAAAGGACATTACAGGTATATGTAAATCTCTAGTCTCCACACTAGGATTCCCTGTGTTGTGGAGACTAGTCTCTTTCACTAAGGAAACTATTTAAGTAATGTCACAGTAACATTACATACAGAACTTACATTATTTAAGTTGCAATATTTAAACAATTAATATTTACAAAATTACAAAAAAATTAACAAATAAATAGTGGCTGTAACAAATAATGTAGCTATGTGAAAATGCATGTGTGTGTGTGGTTGAGTATGAATATGTGAGTAAAATGCATAGTGTTTTATATTAGTTAAAAAGCAGTATATAGTAATGTAAAATATAGTAAAGTAAATATAGTATAGTAATGTAAATATAGTCCGTGAGTGTGTGATCGGTTTTGTTTTATTATAATATACTTTAAAAAATCGCTCAGTCTTTTCATAATCCATTTTACATAATTCCCCTTTAAGGGCCTACATCAATATTATCGTATATCATCGCCGACACATACATATTAACACAGCCAGTAGGCACAGAAAATGAAGAATTAGGGATACTTTTCCTATTTACTCAAAATCTACTAAATATATTTTAATTCTGATTTACGTGTTTCTATATATAATAGTTACTTATGTTTTTAAAGTTATTTCATTAGTTAATACGCGATAATAGACCGACAAATGAAAAAAATAAAAAATTAGAGAGGTTGTTTCGTTAAGATTTTCTATCGAGAAAACTTTTTTCAATCGCGTTTCTGAGTTTATGCGATCCTAGATCATATATTGAAAAATAATAATAATAATAATCCACCCTCATGACTTAGAACAAACACACGTAGATTCTCAATCCTCTAACAGATGGCTTACCAGTGGCTATCTTTTCCCCGAAACAGAGGGTTTTATGGTGGCCATTCAAGATCAGGTTATTAATACCAAAAATTACAGAAAACATATTTTTAAAGACCCAAACGTAGCTGATGACAGATGCCGCAAATGCCACAAACAACCAGAAACCATACAACATATCACTGGAGCATGTACCACTCTCACACAAACAGATTACACCCACAGACACAATCAAGTCGTAAATATCATTCACCAGAAGCTAGCTGTAAAATATAACCTAATCCCAAACACTCTTACACCCTATTATAAATATACACCAGAACCTATTTTAGAAAACAAAAATTTCAAAATTTATTACGACCGTGCTATACTGACAGACAAGACAATACATTTTAACAGACCCGATATTACTTTATTTAATAAATTAGAAAAAACTGTTTATCTTATCGATATAGCAGTACCTAATACCCATAACATTTTAAAAACAATAACAGAAAAAGTCAATAAATATACAGAACTAAAGGAAGAAATAGCAAGATTATGGCAGCTTAATAAAGTATACATAGTCCCAATTGTAATATCTACTACTGGAGTAATCCCTAAACATCTACACCATAGCATAAAACTTATAAACCTACCACATAACACTTTCATTAACATACAAAAGGCAGCCATCTTAAATACATGTCGAATTGTCCGAAAATTTCTGCAATGTGATGATTCAACTGTACCTATCGTAGAATCAAACAACGATGTACAAAATTAAATAGCGTTTACTTGGTGTTGCACCCGTAAGCGTTATTCTTAAACCGGATAAAACCGAGTATTTTTAAATAAAAAAATAATAATAATAAATAGCCTTTATTTAACAATCTTACAAAAATATATCATTATTGCATAAATACTAGATTAAAATCTAATATTGGAACCAGTTTCGCGAAGATTGTCTTGCTATCCAGCATAGGCCTCCCCTAGAGCATGCCACAGAGCACGATCCTGTGTCTTCCTTCTCCATGTTGCACCTGCTATTATTTTTATGTCATCTTCCCATCTCCGTCGTTGCCTGCCTCTCTTTCGTTTATGTTGTCTTGGACACCACTCGGTAATGTCTTTTGTCCATTTCTTCTTTTTGTCCCTCATCATGTGGCCTGTCCACCTCCACTTTAATTTTTTGATACAGTATGTCACATCCGTGACTTTAGTTTGCTTTCGGATTGTTTCCAGCTTTAGTCGGTGTCTCAGTTTAACATTGAGCATGCTTCTTTCTATCCCATGTTGGCAGGTCTCCAATGTACTTATGTCTTGTTGTGTTACACTCCAAGTTTGGCATCCGTAGGTCATAACAGGCAGAATACATGAGTCAAATACTTTTTGTTTGGACTTAAGTGGTACGTCTGGATTTTTTAAAATTTCCTTAAATATTGAAAAAACATATACTTAAAAATTAGAGCTCTAGCCATTCAATCTAAAGAAACAATGAAAACTTCGTACGTAGAAAAATGCACGAAGCTATTTTGGTATCCTCTTAATAAGTTTTTTACATTTAGTTCTAGTTAAGGATAGGATGTCTATTATATTATTAAGTCTGTCATATATAAATGGACTCATGTAGCGAAAGCTTCTTTTACCGAAATCAAATCTGCATTTAGGCTTTCTCTATGTAGGTTTTCTCTGAGAGCGCTGGTTACAAATAGTTGTAGTGAATGCTATTTTGTGGTACTTGAGAGCAGTAGCTAGTATGTATAATTGCCTAACTCGAAGAACATCAGCTTCTTGATATAGGAGATCTGTTGAATATCTCAGTGGTTTCTTATAGGTAACCTTTAAGATGACTCGCTGAGTACGTTCTAGTTTAATTAATAGGTGAGTTTTTAAGGCTACTCCCCATGATGTTATACAATAACTAAGTACAGACTCACACAGAGTAATATAGATTGTCTTCAGCAGGTTTTCGTTAGTTATTTGACCCATTTTTTGGCAAATGTGTAACATTTTTCTGACCCGTGCACTGACGTATTCAACTTGCTTTGTCCAGGTAAGATTTTTGTCAATGTATACGCCGAGGTAACGAATTAAAGGCACATGTTCAAAAGCTCGACATCCACAGGAGACCAGCGGACTACAATTAGTGTAGGAATGTGACACAACACTCAAGTGTTCCGGACAGGCATTTCTCTCATTAACGCTGAAGTTTACGACTTTTGTTTTTTCAACATTTAACGTTAGCAGATTGCGATTGAGCCAGTCAGAAACAGAACGTATCCCAGAGTTAGCGGCTTTATATACTCCATCCCAGGTCCTGTCACAGAAAATCAAAGCAGTGTCGTTTCGCGACTAAAATAACAAAAAAGATGCGATTGATCGCGCGAGCGATTGAAAGATGAGATAAAAAGTTGCTATTGTACCTTAGATTATTTACACAGGGTGGTTGGAGTTAAATGCTATTTAGTTTGTTTGAAAAAAAAAATCTCATTTTTGGTGCTATTTATTTTTATACTGTATAGAATTAATACTATACACCTATAGTATATGTAGTCTAATTTAATACCCCTATGTCGTATCAACTCCTTAAAAATGTACACATTTGTAACAACAGATAAAAAATTTGCCGAATAACCATTGAGCATACAAAATCGATTTGATAAGATAATTTTAGATTAATTACAACGATCTGTTGTTTACTTGTAGTATTCAAGGCTATTTTGCACAAATTCCTCTTCTTTCAAGGCAACACTTATGTTATGGGTAGGGCTGAACCCAATATAAAATTATAACCATTTTTTTTTGTCGCTAAATATATTTTTTCAGAGATGTCCAGGAAAATGTCATATTTCGCATTGAATGAGCTTTTTGACGTTTTTAGATAATGTCAACAATTGAATGATGGCAACCCTAGTTATGGGTATCAGAACATAGCTTTAGAATGTTTGTAAAAAAAAACATTACGCAAGCATTATAATCCTGTGTAAGAACCTAATTCACGACCTTAAGCTTAGTGGCTCTAATAATAATGGGAAACCACGAGGCCAACTAGATATTCGATGTTTAATGTTTGTAAAGGTCACAGATATTGAAGATATATAAAAAAAATAGTTGCACATTTTTTTTAATTAAACTCATCCTTGAAACAAATTTGTTATAACAACACTTTATCAACTATCAGCTTATGATTTTTTACGCGTTAGTTGAACGTCGCAATTTTCCTTACTTATTTATTGGGCAGTAGTGGAAAGATATCCCCCTATGACCTTGACGTAATAATCTGGGGCGTAGCTTGGGGTTAAAACGCCTAAAAAGCTAGATTTGACACAAATTTAAAAAAGAGTATAAATGCATGATTGCTTAATTATTACGAACGTGATTAATAAATCTAATAGGTAAATAATAATATTATAAATCATAATAAAGTTTCAGAGTTTCTTGCATGGAAGGCCATATAAAATTGAATTATTAATGTTCTGACCTTTTTTTAAGATTTTGGATTGTTAAGTTATGTAGTGCCAGCGAGATTAGTATTTATTTTAGTAAGTACATTATTATGTGAAATCTTATAAATTTAGAATTGTGAGATGTACTAAGATACTATAAGGCTATGTTCACATGTAACGCGCGTTAACGCAGCTCAACGCGCGATCAAATTTTTAAAGAGTTCAGATAACAAGCGCTAACGCGCGTTGCGAGGAGCTCGTCAGTCTGTATCGATAGAGCTTAGAAAATGGACGTGGAAGAAGCTATTATTTTGTGGTTATATTATAAAAAAAATATGGTAAAAAAAAGCGTACACATTGGGTTGGTCGTTTTAAAATTTTATTTTTATAGGATTCTGAAGCTATATCCCAAATCGCTGACATTTTCCTGACTTCGTCAATTAGTAAGTCGATGCCAATATCTAATTCACTCATTTTGAACTAAATACAAAAGCAAGTCACAATAAAACGTGCAATTGAGATGTAAGCGCGCGCTCAACTGAACAGTCAACAGATGTTACACAGATGTCAAAGCGCGCGTCAACGCGCGATCGCCTGCGTCTAGAGAATTTTTCTCTGAGCGCCGCGTCAACGCTCGCTAACGCGCGTTAACGCCCGCTCATGTGATCGGTTGTATGTAAATACTACGATGTCTAGTCGCGCGATTTGAAAACGCGCGTCAAAATGTTGTCATCTGAACATGGCCTAAATATATACAGAAAAGCAGTGGGTAAACACCCCCTTTTTAACTCGCTACTCTTTGCCCTTGCCTATTTTTCTAGGGGAAGTAATTTGCCAGAAATATACATGCAATGTTGAACGCAATCCTCTTTAAAAAGCGACTACGTTGTCCAGCTGAGGTTCATTCATTTCTATTTCCGTTGTTTGCAATCATTGTAACATGATTAGATTACATTTTAGCCGTCTATTACTACATTTATGTATTCGTTTTAGTAACAATTACTCTTCAAAACATGACCTTTCATTTTCCATTGGTATGTAATACCACCTACAAAATTTCATTGGCTGGATGACACCCATGATTCTAGAATGTATGATGCAATAGTTAATATATAAAATCATTGCGCTGAAGTGCTCCTATATCATCATTCCATCGCAAGTTATAGCGTCGACAACACAGCGTTTGATAAAAAAGAAACTGTGATATAAACAAATATGGATTCAATATCGTTAGCCGAGCCGGCGGTACAATCATATTTGTTCTATTCTGGCGTATTAGGAGTGAAAGTATTGGGTGTAACATTGCTGACTATTAGACAGAGATATCGAAAGAGGTTATTGTCAAAGAAGGAAGAAGCAAAACGAGGGAACGTGAAGCTTGAAGATGTCGACGCTGATGTTGAAAGAGTGAGGCGCGCACATTTGAACGACTTAGAGAATATACCAGCTTTCTGGGTACTTGGAGCTCTATACCTGACTACAGGGCCATCAGCTGCGTTAGCTACCAACCTGTTCAGGATATACGCAGCAGGAAGAGTGCTACATACTATTGTTTACGCTGTCAAACCCTTGCCGCAACCTGCGCGAGGTCTTGCCTTTGGTGTACCATTCTTCATTACCATCTATATGGGAGTTAAAGTGATCCAGAACTATGCGGGTGCATTATAACTGACTTTTAAATGATAGACATTTAAGACTAATTAAAACTAATACTAAATATTACCGTTACGTATAATTTAAGACATAGATACATTCTGTAATTGTATTAATTGTTTTTTTATGAATATTATACATTAAACTTAAATAACATCTTTATCTTATCCACATGTTCCAATCTACGAGTATCTATACTAACATTATAAAGCTAAAGAGTTTGTTTGTTTGAACGCGCTATCTCAGGAACTACTAGGCTGATTTTAAAAATTCACTGGCTGATTTAATTAATGTCACGCTGTGACTGATAGGAGTAAAGCATCAGTGAAAAATGTTGCAAAAAAGGGGAAAATTTTCTTTTGTAATAAATAAATTGTTGAAAATACATTGATATTCTAACTGTAACGCTTTTATATGTAATGTGTAGCGCACCAATTCTGCTAAATGAGTATTTACTACCCCACGGGCCACGGCGAAAACTTTATGTAAAGTGACAAGGAAAGATTTGGCGGTAAAAGGCGGTATCAAAAACATAACGACTTCCAACTCAACGCCAATGCCATCTACATAATTGCATCTATATTTCGACATTTTATAATAGTCATCGATATTTTTAAAATGGCAACATCTTATTATTTATTATTTTTGATTAAGACTTTAATTCCAAATTACTAAAATGTTTCGCAACAAATACTTATTAATTTAATATTTAATAATATTCGATAATTTATTACATTATATTTTCTAACACTTGCGCGACTCATCTGTTTAAATAAAATGTGGGTAAACCCTGTAATAACTGATTGTAGAAGACACATTACAGCTCAGTCTCACCCGTGACCATCCATGGTGACTGCAAAGTCTCCGAAACGTCGGGCCAAAATTTAAAACAAATATACGTGTCTAAATCCGTAAAAAGTAGTTTTATTTAATTTATTACATTGTAAATAACATTTCAAATGTATTGTGATTCGAATGTATAACATTATATGCAATTTGAAAGTACTTAGTCAACTTTCGAACTCGACGGTATTTTACGACTTATAAAAATGTCCTTTATTATAAATTGTACTATAATTTTAAGACGGAGGATACCTCTATACTAATGCTATAAGCCTGAAGAATTTTGGTTTGTTTGAACGCGTTAATCTCAGGAACTACTGGTTCGAATTGAAAAATTCTTTTTTTGTTGGATAGTCCGTGTATAAAGGAAAGATATAGACGACATAAAATCACGCTGCGACTAATAGGAGCAAAGCATTGGTGAAAATTGTTAGAAAAAAGTTGCTCGTGCATGGCAACCCGAACGCAACGCTGTCCACACCAGGTTGGCGGCGGCTAGCCTCGAGTATATAAGCCCGCGATCGACGCACCCTCTCTCTTTTGCTTCAACATTTTTCCTGTGCCTAACAACTGTATCTTTTCTTCTAGATTTTCATATTTTCTGTACCTACTGTATCATTTACTTCAGAAGAATAAAATATTTGTAACAAGCAATAAAGAAGTTCATTAAAGTCTTCCTGATCCCAGTATACATATCAAAACATCAAAGTCGAGTCAAGAGAAGCCATCACACAATAACAAGTTGGCTCAACAAAGTGGTTCCAGTGGTTCCTGAGATTATTGCGTTGAAACAAACAATCAAATTCTTTAGTTTCATAATATTAGTATATTACGCATTGTAACTAATAGAAAGAGTGAAAAACATAATAATACCTAAGTACCAGTTGAAAGAATGGTAGCGAGACCCTTAACGATGGTCGTTCTGCTCGCAATAAACACATCTCTTTAAGCCTTCCCGACCTCACCCTCAACTTTATTCTTAAAACCATTCCCAAGGTATTATGGTGTCTGTTTTCTTAAAATAATTTTTGTACTAGCAGTTTCTCGCGACTTCATATGCGTACAATTTTGAAAACATTCCTTAACAAATTTCCAAAATCCGTTTCATAAGTTTTAGAGATTTAAGCTCACATAAGTAACATTTATTATCACCACCGTGATTTAACATGATTTAATCGATTTAACATCACCGTGTGGTGACGGATTAAGAATACAAGTGTTACCATCCCATCTCCTCCCAAGGGTGCTGTAAAAGTCAGCTTAGGGATATTGCGCACAGATAACACTCGCTGTGAGAGACGGAAAACTCGAAAATAAACCCTGTGCCAATACGCCTGGTCAGCGCGCCACAGTAGACCATAATCCCTCCCAAAGTGGAGGAGGCCTGTGCCCAACAGTGGGACGTAAATGGGCTGGAGGGAGGGAGGGAAGTAATACAAAAATAACGATTAAGATTCATGAGAGAGAAGGGTAAAAAAAATCAAATAGTTTATTAAGTGACTTCACATAGATTACCTACATTGGAAAATCGGCGACGGCTGTGCCTGTCTAAACTGTGACACAGCCGTCGGCATCCTTCGAAATTGAATTGGATAAATCAATAAATACAAATATATTTAAAGATCTTTGTACCACTACAATATCTAGATACTACTTATAAAGGCCTAACAATATGTAAGAAAACATTATTGCAAGAATTTTAAGGTATAAAGTTTCATAAAAAAAGATAGTGTATACCTACCTACAGTTGACAACAAAGTCTCAGTAATTGGGTCTCGTTTTATCGTTTGGTATGGAACCCTGAAAAGTACTAATTAGGTCTGAAAAACTGTCGAGACTGGTTTTATGGCTCAATTATCGACGTTTCGGACCCTGAAACTCTCTACCTAAAGCCATCACCGATATACATAGTCATAATTCCTTTATGGCGGTGTTCTTTAGTGGATAAGGTACATAATTTTGCGATTTATTGTGTAAAATCGGTACATAAAATTTTATAACCACAAATTGTTTTCAAAGTTATAACGAAGGTCGGATATTGCTTAATTTGCAGCTGAGAGATTGTACAGCAGAATGCTAAAATTACAAGCTTGACTAATAACTGCATAACTGCATGTCTAAGTATATAAATTTCATGTTCAACTCTGTAAAGATAGATTTGAGATATGTAATTGTAAAACAAAATAAATAAATAAATAAATATTGATGGACATTTCACACAACGTTCTCTGGTCCCATGCTAAGCTTATATGCTTGTGTTATGGGTACCAGAATACGGATATACTACATATACTACTTTTCTTTTGTAAATACTTAGAATACACTAGCTGACCCGGCAAACGTTGTTTTGCTGTAAGAATGTTAGGGCTGGTTAACCCTTATCACTTAGGGGTATGAAAAATAGATAGTAGTCGATTCTCAGACCTACTGAATATGCATACAAATAATTTGCAATAAAATAATATTGCGCCTATAAATTGAAATGTAAGCTATCCTATCTTTCAAGTTGCGTCGAATTGCACACGGTGTGCAAATCAAATTTAAAATCGGTTCAGTAGTTTAGGATTCCATCGCGGACAAACAAGTGACACGTAATTTTTATATATATGTAAATATAGAAACACCCAGACGCAGTACAAACATTTGTATGAAAATTGGAAAAAAAAATGGTCAAGTACGATTGGGACTCGCAAACCAAGGCTTTCGTACCGTTTTTATTGTAATAGTATTCGTAATACCAACTTCAAATAATACCAAATAACGAGATACACAACGGGATAAACGCAGGACAATAATGATGACGTGAACGGAACTGAGACGTGGTCCTTGAATGTCGGCCTCATAACAAAACTCAGAGTCACACAGCGTGCTATGGAGAGGGCTATGCTCGGTGTTTCCCTACGTGATAAGATCCGGAATGCGGAGATCCGTAGAAGGACTGGTGTGTACGACATAGCCTGAAGAGTTAGCACGCTGAAGTGGCAATGGGCAGGCCACATCGCTCGACGATCTGATGACCGTTGGGGACGGAAGGTCCTCGAGTGGCGACCACGAACCGGACGACGCAGCGTGGGGCGGCCCCACAACAAGGTGGACCGACGATATCGTCAAATACGCCGGGGGCCGCTGGATGCAGTTAGCGCAAGACCGCGTGTTGTGGCGTTCTATGGGGGAGGCCTATGTCCAGCAGTGGACTGAGAAAGGTTGATGGATGGATGGATGGAATAATGATGATGAGTATTTATTGTTGTAGTTTCAACTGATATACACAATCTGTGAAATTTTCAGCTCTATAGGTATCACCGTTCCTGAGATACAGCTGGAAGATAGACTGACGGACGGATAGCAAAGTCTCAGTATTAGGGTTCCGGGTATCCGTTTAACCTTTAACTTTCAACCAGTTAATTTTCTTAGAAGTAAATAATGTAGCTTTACAATATTGAGCCACGACAGACGCCAAACAGAGAATTTCAGTGATACAAGCTCTTCCAAAATATCGAAATTAGATTCAAAACTCAATAAAATAAAGTTTGCATTCAAATATCAAATTATACTGGCTTTGAAATGATTTATATTAACAAAATCCGATTGTGTTTCTTTTTTTCAAACAACTTTGTACCCATTTATATAATCAGACATAACTTTATCTTTTTTATATCATAATTGTCTATTTTAATGCAGACATCCGTAATCAAACCGGTTAGATATTGTAAAAATGGTGGAAACCATTGTGCAGATTACAAGGTTATACAAGGGTTTAAAACAATATTCGCTGTTTATATGTATAGTGATAGGATACATGATATATTTTAATTTTCTTTATAAAGTTACTTTTATTGATTTTCTAGTGTTATAATAGTACTTACGAGGATGTCATGTATGTGTGGATATCCGTGGCGTCACACGCAGGGTCCATTTGAAAACCAGCGCGTCCTTGTGACCTAGCATAATGCTGAAATGGACACCAGTTGCTGTCGCTTGGAAGCATGTGTTTATTGATGTAATTTTTAATGTTCTCTAACGCAGCAATAAATATCTCTTTCTTTCTTTCTTTCATAACGCTGACTAGGCGTACGTATAGTTTTCTATGTGGTTACGGATTTAAAAACCCTAATAAAATTCGCTCATAAGTGGAAATTAGGTGATGATAAGTTCGATGGACATTATTTAAATGTCAGTACATAAAATATCCAGCCAAGTACAAGTTGGACACGCACATGAAGTGCTCCGTACCGTTATTATCATAATATAACCCCAAATTAACAAACATAATGGAAAAAGGCCAGAAAATGGAGAAGGTATTTCAAAAAATACTCAATACAATATCAGTTGACTCTACAACAACTTGTAGAATAAACTGATATTCATAAACTGTGAAATTTTCGACTCTCCAGCCATCAATATTCCAGAGATACAGTTTGGTGACAGACAGACACGGACGGACGAACAGACGGACGCTAATAGGGTCCCGCTGTACATTTTGATACGGAATCCTAACGATTAAACACAATTTTTTTTGCAAGAATGGAAACATGATAAATAAATAATAAATATTTAGGGACATTTCACACGTCCTCTGGTCCCAAGCTAAGCTTATATGCTTGTATTATGGGTACCAGAATACGGATATACTACATTTAATACTTTTCTTTTGTAAAAACATAGGTACTTATAATACAACACCCAGATGCAGAACAAATATTTGTATAACATTTATAAACATCACACAAATGATTGTCCCGTGCGGGAATCGAACCCGCGATCTCGTGAACGGCAGTCCGTTACATGAACCATTACAAAGATAATTCATGTCTTAGGTACATAATGTCAATTTGAACATAAGCTCCTTCAAATAATTTACCATTATGATTACGAATAAAAGAACTATGAAATTTTAATATTATTACGAACTTATGATCTTTTAAAATTCGAACAGTTATGTTATCCAGTTAGAATATACAGAAAATTGGTCAAGTGCGAGTCGGACTCGCGCACGAATGGTTCCGTACCATTATCTATGCAACATAAGGCAACGTTATTAGTATCGAGCAAGAAACGGTAAAAAAATCATGTTTGTTGTATGGGAGCCCCCCTTAAATCTTTATTTTCTTTTATTTTTAGTATTTGTTGTTATAGCGGCAATAGAAATACATCATCTGTGAAAATTTCAACTGTCTAGCTATCAATTCACCGTTCTTGAGATACAGCCTGGTGACAGACGGACGGACGGACGGACGGACAGCGAAGTCTCAGTAATAGGGTCCCGTTTTTACCCTTTGGGTACGGAACCCTAAAAAGCCATCGTAACTCACAAGTCTAATTGACTGTTAGTTCAGCAGTTTGCTAAAGAAAACTGCTGAGAATCACGACATTACGAATGCATTTACATGCAAAAGACTAGTTCGTTTTATAGCCGAACAATTTAAATATACTTTTACTATCTAGACCACGTTATATAAACGATATTAGTTCTTTAATGTCTCAATTTATAAATTACTAGCTTTGCCCGCAACTACGTACCTACGCGTGGAATTTAGGTACCAAACCTCAACAAATTTTACAAGAAGCCATCGTCTTTAACCCCTCTATCATTAAAATAAACCACATCAAAATCCATTGCGTAGTTTTGAATATATAAGCTCACATATGGACATACATACAAAAATAACGACTTTGTTTTATAACAAGTAAATACTGACTAAGTCCCGCGAATTCACTTACTGAGAGTCCCCTCTTCCTTAAGAAGGTGTAAAATATAGTTTGCATACTATTCGCAAACTTAATGTATAGAACCGATATCAATCATGTACATTCAGATTGTGGAATGAACTTCCTGCCGCGATTTCCCACAGTACTACAGCATGGGGCTCTTACAAAAGGGCGTTAAAAATTCTTACAGAGTTGGCAATGCGCGATTTGTACCTCTGATGCTATAAACCTCCATAGGCTACAGTAAATACAACTGTTTACCATCTGGCGAACCGTATGCTTGTTTTTCAATCTTGTAGTATTATAATTTGCTTAGTTCAAAAATTAATACGGAACCCTAAAAAACACGTTTGAAAATTCTGAATATGTTTTTAAATTATTGCATTGTCATCGGTACATAAACGTGTGCAAAATTTCAGACTAATCCAATTACTGCAAGTGGATGAAAATTACTTTCAAAATTATTTTCTTATGAGCGTTACAGAATTGATTAAGGTTTATTAAGTTATTGTAAGTAATATATATTAGTTCTTAAAACTTAAGTAGGTACACAAATTACCTACCAATCATATATATCCCCTCAAAGTCTTATTTGAAGAAATTAGCTACTTCCGCTGCTATTGTACGTTACTTAATTTAGAAAAAGTTAATTTGAAAAAATGATCAAATGTACATTTCGAATCCAGAACAATACGTTTGTGCTGTCCGTGACTGCAGGACTATTTATCTTCCACAACCACAGCCGAAAGCAGCTTTCCACGACAGGTAAGGTGGCTTAATTTATCTTCCTTCATGTCGTACGTTACGTTACGCTTTTTAGGGTTCCGTACCCAAAGGGTAAAAACGGGACCCTATTACTGAGACTTCGCTGTCCGTCCGTCCGTCCGTCCGTCTGTCACCAGGCTGTATCTCAAGAACGGTGATAGCTAGAGAGTTGAAATTTTCACAGATGATGTATTTTCTATTGCCGCTATAACAACAAATACTAAAAATAAAATAAAATAAATATTTAAGGGGGGCTCCCATACAATAAACATGATTTTTTTACCGTTTCTTGCTCGATACTAATAACGTTGCCTTATGTTGCATAGATAATGGTACGGAACCCTTCGTGCGCGAGTCCGACTCGCACTTGACCAATTTTTTTTAAGTTTCAGCGCTTTTATTTAAATAAATGTTCATGCACATTTCACACAACGTCTTCTGGTCGCCAGCTTAGCTTTTTTTCTTGTGTAGGTATCAGATGAGGTTCCCGGAAAACGGGTAAAATATTTTTTTTTTGTGAATACGTTTATAAAAACAAATAAAATTAAATAACCGGGTTGCGAATAGTACTTATGACCTCGAGCACATATACCGGTAGAAGAAACCGAGTTCCGGTTCCACGAGGAAGAAATATTTATTAACACGATTTTATTAACTTCCAACTTATCTACAGTATTAATATGTGTATTGTAAAAGATGTATGTAACTGAATCTTTCAAAGTAATTTTCGCTCACTTACTGTAGGGGGATTGATCTGAAATTTTGCACACATATTAAAGATAGATAGATAGATAATTCTTTATTGTACGATTTAAATGATACCAACTACTTATAATTATGTACAATTGGCGACCTTATCGCGTAAAGCGATTTCTTCCAGGTAACCACGGGATGGAAAGAAATGATAAAAAACGTTTATCGGTAGGGTAGATTGATCTGTACAGATAAAAGAACAACAGCTAATTAGTTATAAAATAAATGATAATAAAATATACATAAGACAAATTATACATACAATACATACATAAATACCTAAAGAAATATACCTACAAACATATATATTTATCCTGCAAACGATTGGCCGTCCGCTGAAGGAAAAAGTGCATTTAAACGGGCGTCCACCAGCATTGAGCGTCCGTATACCGGACGCCACTTTTTTGAGCGGTTGCTCTGAGACGCTATTGGTCCCAGCTAGCCGTAGTACAAATATCGACGGAAGTAAAAAAATCGTTGAAATGGCTGCAAAAAAATATTAATAAGTTCCCGAAAATATCTCAGCGCGGGTGAGGCGCTGCTGCAGCGCGTATATCCACACGCGTATATCCAAGCTAATTTCTAGCTACGGACTCGGTTATTTGGCGTCCGTATTTGCGACGTTGCCAGCTCGAGCCATAACATTATGACTATAACTCAAACAATATCAATACTACAGTCAATACAATATACAAAGTCTTCGAACACATAGGTTTTGCGTTCTATTAGGCGCCCCTCGTGTTATGACATCACTTTATTAATCAATGAACTAAGTTAATTATATAATATTACATTTGTTACATTAATTACTTTTTTATAAAATATGAAGATAGTTTGAGACTCGGAAAAGAACTTTGAATACTTTTATCTCTGAAATCATCTATGGGGTAAAAGGAGAATAGAAGTTAGTATAGGGAATCTACACCTGCTATATCGAATTGTATTATATCTGATAAGGTACCTAATAGAAAAGGGTGGAAGTTTGCATAACCGTTCTACCGATTGTATAGGGGAAACAGAAAGTTTTGGTCAATTTTCAAGACGTAAATTAACTTATGAAACACAAAAAAGAACTTTCTGCAAGACACATAGGTTGAAATTCGTAAACAAAAATGTATCGACTCCTATAATAAATTGATCAGCTGATCGAAATTTTTGAATAGGAGACGAACGTTTCGTAGATAGATACATCGTCTAGAATGACTACACCTTTCTGTTACGCCCAGTACATTGGTAACCTACCTATCGGTATTTGTTATTTAGTATCGTTAAACTGACGCAAAGCTTTGTGCTATGTACGTACACATAATACGGACGTCCTATTGCAATATACAGACGCCCAATAGCTGTATACGGACGTCCAATTGCACAAGACGGACGTTCAATTGCAATTGTGATTATGATTTCATCATATATCATCATTTATAATTTTCCGAGAGGTTTCCTTCGCAGAGAATACATTTTACTTGGTCACACCTTACTTTATATTCACAATTCATTAAAGCATGCTGTCCAGCACATTTGATACATTAAATACTTGTTTAATGAAATATGAAGATAGATTGAGACTCGGGGAAGAACTTTGAATACTTTTACCTCTGAAATCATCTCCTAAGGGGTAAAAGAAGAATAAAAGTTTGTATAAGAAATCTATACCTGCTGTAGCGATTTGTATTATATCTGATAAGGAAATAGAAAAGGATGGAAGTTTGCATAATATTTTGGACTCCTATAATAAATTGATCATCTGATCGAAATTTTTGAATAGGAGACGAACGTTTCGTTGATAGATACACCGTCTAAAATGACTACACCTTTCTGTTACGCCCAGTACATTAATACCTATCGGTATTTGTTATTTGGTATCATCAAACTGACGCAAAGCTTTGTGCAATGTATGTACACATAATACGGACGTCCTATTGCAATATACAGACGCCCAATGGCTATATACGGACGTTCAATAGCTGTATACGGACGTTCAATAGTTGTATACGGACGTTCAATAGCAGAATACGGACGTTCAATTGCAATTGTAATCATGATTGCATCATAATAATATATCATTTATAATTTTCCGAGCGGTTTCCTTCGCAGAGAATACATTTTACTTGGTCACACCTTACTTTATGTTCGCAATTCATTAAAGCATGCTGTCCAGCACATTTTACACATTAAATACTTGTTTAATGAAATATGAAGATAGTTTGAGACTCGGGGAAGAACTTTGAATACTTTTACCTCTGAAATCATCTCCTAAGGGGTAAAAGAAGAATAAAAGCTTGTATAGGAAATCTCTACCTGCTGTATCGATTTGTATTATATCTGATAAGGAAATAGAAAAGGATGGAAGTTTGCATAATATTTTGGACTCCTATAATAAATTGATCATCTGATCGAAATTTTTGAATAGGAGACGAACGTTTCGTTGATAGATACACCGTCTAAAATGACTACACCTTTCTGTTACGCCCAGTACATTAATACCTATCGGTATTTGTTATTTCGTATCATCAAACTGACGCAAAGCTTTGTGCAATGTATGTACACATAATACGGACGTCCTATTGCAATATACAGACGCCCAATGGCTATATACGGACGTTCAATAGCTGTATACGGACGTTCAATAGCTGTATACGGACGTTCAATAGCATAATACGGACGTTCAATTGCAATTGTGATCATGATTGTATCATATATCATCATTTATAATTTTCCGAGCGGTTTCTTTCGCAGAGAATACATTTTACTGGGCACACCTTACTTTATATTCACAATTCATTAAAGCATGCTGTCCAGCACATTTGATACATTAAATACTTGATTTATAAAATATGAAGATAGTTTGAGACTCGGGAAAGAACTTTGAATACTTTTACCTCTGAAATCATCTCCTAAGGGGTAAAAGAAGAATAAAAGCTTGTATAGGAAATCTCTACCTGCTGTATCGATTTGTATTATATCTGATAAGGAAATAGAAAAAGGTGGAAGTTTGCATAACCGTTCTACCCATTGTACAGGGGAAACAGATAGGTTTGGTCAATTTTCAGGACGTAAATTATCTCATGAAACACATCAAAGAACTTTCTCCAAGACACATAGGTTGAAATTCGAAAACAAATGTTTGGACTCCTGTAATAAGTTGATCAGCTGATCGAAATTTTTGAATAGGAGACCAACATTTGGTTTTTGGGATCTATCTCATGTTTTATGGTAAATTTGTCCAGTTTCGTTGATAGATTTTTGGTTTTAAATGACTACACCTTTCTGTTACGCCCAGTACATTGGTACCTATCAGTATTTGTTATTTAGTATCGTCAAACTGACGCAAAGCTTTGTGCTATGTACGTACACATAATACGGACGTCCTATTGCAATATACAGACGCCCAATAGCTGTATACGGACGTTCAATAGCAGAATACGGACGTTCAATTGCAATTATGATCACGATTGAAGATAGACGGTACTATATGACTGTAAGCTACCAACTATAAACAGAAAGCACGGTTCTCAGTACTTTTCTTTTTTTTTTAATTGTAATTAAGAAATTACAAAATCTACCAAATTTCACTAAAGTTTTTAGTAGATAGGTTATAAACCTAACAAGTATTTAAATAAATGGGTATGTAACTTTAAGTAGTTCTTGCAAAACCGAGCATACTTTATAATTTGCCGGGTGGTTCCTTTCCAGGGAACACATTTTACTTGGTCAGACCTTACTTTATGTTCGCAATTCATTAAAGCATGCTGTCCAGCACATTTGATACATTAAATACTTGATTTATAAAATATGAAGTTAGTTTGAGACTCGGGAAAGAACTTTGAATACTCTTATCTCTGAAATCATCTCCTAAGGGGTAAAAGGAGAATAGAAGCGTGCATAGGGAATCTATACCTGCTATATCGATTTGTATTATATTTGACAAGGAAATAAAAAAGGTGGAAGTTTGCATAACCGTTCTACCGATTGTACAGGAGAAACAGATAGGTTTGGTCAATTTTCAGGACGTAAATTATCTCATGAAACACAACAAAGAACTTTCTCCAAGACACATAGGTTGAAATTCGAAAACAAATGTTTGGACTCCTATAATAAATTGATCAGCTGATCGAAATTTTTGAATAGGAGACCAACATTTGGTTTTTGGGATCTACCTCATGTTTTATGGTAAATTTGTCCAGTTTCGTTGATAGATTATTGGTTTTAAATGATTACACCTTTCTGTTACGCCCAGTACATTGGTACCTATCAGTATTTGTTATTTAGTATCGTCAAACTGACGCAAAGCTTTGTGCTATGTACGTACACATAATACGGACGTCGTATTGCAATATACAGACGCCCAATAGCTGTATACGGACGTTCAATTGCAGAATACGGACGTTCAATAGCAATTATGATCATGATTAAAGATATACGATACTATGTGACTGTAAGCTACCAACTGTAAGCAGAAAGCATGGTTCCCAGTATTTCTTAGTTTTTTTATCATAATAAATATGAAATTACAAAATTTACCAAATTTCATTAGAGTTCTTCAATAGGTGTTGCGTGAAAGATGGGCATAAGACATTCATTGACCATTCAATCCATTAATTGATAATAATAATTAATATGTGTTAATTATTGTTAATAGTTATGTGTTAATTATGTGTTTAATAGTTATGATATTGGTATCAACAGAAATAATCCCGATAGTTGTATCGGTGAACGGTTTAGTCCCAAAGAGCCTCTCACAAAATCTCGAGAGGCTCGGCGTCAATAGCAAGTCGGTGACCGATGCAGAAAGCGGTCTTGCTGGACAATGCCCGTATAGTTCGTCGGTTTCTTTCCCATTAGGCTCCACCACTCCGGCTGACTGTTGCGGACCTCGTCGGAGTGCGTCCTGCCGCCTTTCGAGGCGAGGCAGTGTTATATCCAAAATAATAATTAATAAAAAGAAAGTAATATTGATTAATTCAACATTAAATGTATTTTTATTTTTTTATTTTATATTAAAAAATGTAATTTATAAGAGAAATAAATGAATAATGAATAATAATTATGATAATTAATAGGATAATTATAAGGTAGGCAAGTAGTCGTATGTTATTACACGTGGGGTATCCGGCATCCGTATATAGATTATAGATATAAAACTAACAAATGTTTAACTATATGAAATGTTGAAATTGTGTGTCACAAGCAAGCGGTAGGTATCTAAAGAGATGATAAAAGTAAATCTGGCAACGTCGCATTCCCCAAAGTACCTACCATCCTGTCAGGACGTTACATAATCGACGCCATGGCTGAAGTACCACCTATATATCCTGGATGCCTGTAATGTATCATTATGGTTCGGGGTTCAAAAATGTCTGGGCATAACTGCATGACGAATATCTCGAAAAATTTGAATATCAAAAAATGATGTACCCCACGCAGCTAGAAATAAAAAAACTAAGCAATATTCATCAAAACATGTTAGCGAAAGTAAGGGGAACCCGGGGACGTCGTACTGATGGGCTTTGTGCATGACGCCAAAATGATTCTGGGATGTAAATATATATATACATACATACAACGTAACTCCTAATTTAGGTAGGTATTGCTATCCCTATTCCCGAGCGCTGGGGGACCAATATAGCCGAAGCAGATTTTACCTACAAATTCTTGGAAAAAAAGACTTTGATTGATTCGATTTTGATTGTTTTTACGATATATTATAGATGAAGAGTATATCTATGCTTGTATCACTTTCTTTTTTGGTAAAACGTTATCAAATATGTGTGATAGTCGCTGCAACTTTACCTAAAGAAAACCGAAAAAAACGGGATCTTCGGATGGTCATATTTTTTTTAGTTATTATGTATTGAAAAAAAGAAAGTGACAGAAGCATAGATACACTCTTCATCTATTATATAGCGCAGAAACAATTAAAATCGGTTTAACTTTCACGAATAAAAAAGGGAAGTACGATACCCATATTTTTGTATGGAGCATAATTTGGTATCGTGCCCTCTTAATGATACGCAAATAAAATTACGTTGCTGACAGTACTTTTCTAATCACTTTTGACAACTAAAGGTCATCGCCAATCCTATTCTCAGTTGAAACGTGTAGTAGGTACCCTTGTATCTTTTCACCGAGTTCCGAACGCGGTCTATAGATACTTTATCAAGTAAGCTTGTTCATTGTCGGACCGAGCGACCTTGTAAACGCAAACACAAACTAACCTAAAAATAACACACCGCGTTGTCAATCGCGCCGGTTTCTGTTGAATCATTAGTGAATTTCATCATTAATCTACGATTTACAAAGGTAAGATTGTTAATAATTAAATAATTATCAAAATAACACCATAAGCAGTCGCATTAAATGAGTTTTATCGCTTTTAGTTATTGATATGCTTTACAGAAGCCATGTTTTGTATAAAGAGATGGATAGATACAAAAAGAGAGATAGGTAGATGTAAGAATGTGAGGGATAGATGTAAGAACGAGACAGGTATAATAATACTAAAAGTTGTTGACCGTTCTTAGTTGATATTGCTTACAAAATGTAAACGCCTGCAGCAAATATTTTGATGTGTAATTACTTTAATGCATAACGTGATGTGGTAGGTTCCTAGGTAGTTTATACATATCATAGTATCAATATTATACTATTTACTAGCTAACACGCCTGGATTTCTACAGTTAATTAATAAGTTAATGATACAGATTGTACGTGCATATCTAAACTTAAAAAAAAAATTTAACTGATAGTGTCAATAACACAATTTGGCCATGTTAACTGAACTTTTTTATTAGAAAATCTGTATCTCTCCAGCCCATTTACGTCCCACTGTTGGGCACGGGCCTCCTCCACTTTGGGAGGGATTACGGGCTACTGTGCCGCACTGACCAGGCGAGTTGGCACAGGGTTTATTTTCGAGTTTTCCGTCTCTCACAGAGGGTGTTATCTGTACGCAATATCCCTTAGCTGACTTTTACGGCACACGGAGATAGGGTGGTGACACTTGTATTCTTAATCCGTCACCACACGGAGAGAGAAAATCTGTATGTTTTAGACTAACGATTTTAATTGTTAAAAATGTGTACAACGAAAAAGCCAAATCATCAAAATACATTATAGTTGTTTTCATTTTTTTATTAAGTTTAGTAGTGAATAATATAGAATTGGTACCAAAGTCAGCTCACGAAATGTAAATAGGGCGAGAAGAATAGTTTATGATCGGTGTCTAGAATTTTTTAAGGAACGGAGATATTTTGGATATATAAACGTCATAATAATAATAATCGGTTATTTCAGACAAGATACCCATAGTTAGTTACAGAATGTTATTACAATATAAGATGGATACATTAACATTATGGGTCTTTCTGGGTTACTTACCTTAGTAAAGAGATCACAGGATACAGTATGGAACACTTTCCCGTATATACAGATGTCCTTGCCGACATTCAAGTCTTTCCAATGCCAGTTTTCGCCTAAATCATTCTTAGGAATTTTTCCGCGCTTCACCATTCTACCTTGCCAGATGCCTGAGTTCTGAAACGTAAACATAATTACTTAAATATTAAAAAAAAAAACAAATAATGACAGTTGGCATACAAATGCACTCTGTTCGAACTAAATCTCGTTCAAACGGCTCCGGTAGCCGTTTAAAAAGGAACATATACTGCACGGAACTTTTTTCCTGATTCCATCGCTTTTATACATATAGGTTTACACGTAGCCTGACCTTTCAGAGTTTTGTCATTATGGTCACGTGTAAGACGGAGTTGTAAGGTTTCTTTTTCTTAAATTATGTAATACCTATATTTTATAATGGCTACATCCACACATTAATAACTTCAGAAGTCCCATATCTTAGATGTTTTGCAAATAGCAATTAGCGCGCCTTAAAACATAAAAAAATATCATAGCAAAAGCATACAAAAAAATGAAAGCACCTGTTTTGCCAGGCGCCCAAAACTTTAATAATATAATCCGTGGATTATATTCGCAGATTTTGTACAAAATATTTGCAAAGTAACCAACATTGTAACAAAAGTAAGGTAAACGAAAATATCCGTGGAATACGCAATGTAGCACACGTGCCTGGCTTATATAAGGAGCCAGCGAAAAAGTTCATTTATTTTCACAATAAGAAGGTACTAAAATACTTTAGTGTGTCTGGTGTCGACAGTGGGGCGAGCATGCTTCATATAATAATATCATTGGGCAAAACATGGTGCTGAACAGTAGCAAGCAATATAGTATGTTTATTAAAGTTTTTGAAATTCAGTCAAAATAAGAAGAATAACTACAAACTATTATAACTATTTATTTCATTATGTTCTCTACATTGTCCTCCTTCTTAGTCCATAGATCCTACAATTAGACACGGACCTCTTTGAAAAGGTTTCTGGTCTACTTATGCCACCCTGACCAAACATGTATTCAAGCCCCCGATCTTTTGAATAAACACAGCAAGCGTAGACGTTAAACTAAGTGCTTAAAATGCCTAGATGACAACGTCTTAATAAATACGGAATTTAGTCATATTCTCCGTGGTTGAGTGGTTCATGTAACGGACTGCTCATCAAGAGGTCGCGGGTTCGATTCTCGTTCGGGACAATCATTTGTGTGATTTTTCTAATTGTAATACAAATGTTTGTACTGCGTCTGGGTGTTTCTACGTATTATATGTATGTATTTACAAAAGAAAAGTACATAGTATATGTATTCTACCCGTATTCTGGTACCCATAACACAAGCATATAAGCTTAGCTTGGGACGAGAGGACGTTGTGTGAAATGTTCATGACTATTTATTTATTCACAAAAAAGAAATCTGTAACTCTTTGGTCCTAAGTAAACTGCAGACCGGTTGGACCATTTTCAATCACAGATAGGCGATAGCTAGGTATTATTACAGGGAATGACATAATCTACTTTGATTTTACGAAAAGATTTAAAAATGACCATCTATTATGCAGACGAATTCTCAGAGTACAAGAATATATATAGCAACACAATAAAAGCAAGTAGAAAATGAAAAATACGAAGCCAAATCAATACATTCAAGTATTGTTTTAGCAAATATACCTAGGCAGAATGCATTAGGTATACATAGGTTCTCCCTGATGTATTCGAATAAGTAGAACACGCCTTTGAATCTAATCTACATATTTGAATCCCCAACTGAATATCATTTAGAGGTTGAGAGTGGAGTAAATGTGACAATTTGTATAAAAGTACTGGTGCACAAATTACATTACATTTTTAACTTTTTTTTTCATTTCAATTCTTACTGTAGGTGATTCCATCCATCTATCCACTAACCTTTCTCCGTCCACTGCTGGACATAGGCCTGCCCCATAGAACGCCACAATGCGCGGTCCTGTACAAACTGCATCCAGGGGCCCCGGCATATTTGACGAAAACCACCTTGGGAGGGTTTTCTTTCAAAAATTTTATCCTGACAGTAGCGAACATTACAAAAATAATTATACCGACAAATTTTTTTTTTCTTTGGTGATTATATTTTGAGAATTTTCATTTATTATAATATACCTAGATGTAAATAAAAGATAAATAAGTATATTTCATTGTGTACCTATCACAAAATTACAGAGTATACATAATAATATGTAAGCTTTAATACCGCCATTAAAACTCGTAATCACAATGATAAAGCGTTCCTGTTAACTAGATACTTAAAAGCTCTGGTTTCATTTTATTGTTGGACATCTGTAATATCTTTGCAAATTAATTGCTTTAAAGTGGGGGAGTCCTTCGAGGACTCGACGGGCTTCGTGGCCTAGTGGTTCATGTAACGGACTATCGTCACGAGGTTGCGGGTTGGATTCCCGCACGGACAATCATTTGTGTGATGTTTATACATGTACAAACATTTAATAATAATAATAATAAATATTCATAGACATTTCACACAACGTCCTCTGGTCCCAAGCTAAGCTTTATATGCTTGTGTTATGGGTACCAGAATACGGATAGAATACATATACTACTTTTCTTTTGTAAATACATACTTATAATACATAGTAAACACCCAGACGCAGTACAAACATTTGTATGACAGTTAAAAACATCACACAAATATTTGTCCTGACCGGGAATCGAACCCGAGACCTCGTGAATGGCAGTCCGGTATATGAACCACTAGACCACGAGACCCGTCGCCGTTTGTTCTGCGTCTGGGTGTTTCTATGTATTATAAGTATGTATTTACAAAAGAAAAGTAGTATATGTTTTCTATCCGTATTCTGGTACCCATAACACAAGCATATAAAGCTTAGCTTGGGACCAGAGGACGTTGTGTGAAATGTCCGTGAATAATTATTTAAGAAAAAAAAGTATATGCATTGACCTGATTGGACGTTATAATAGATTGTTTGCTGTTCTTTTCGCTAAAACTACGGACCGGGGCAGTAAGCAATGACAGGTGTAAAAAAAAATTCTAATTAATAATCATCAAAATATTCTCAAATACTTTACCTAACTCCTTTCATGAAAATACAAGAAATATAGAAACTAAAATAAACGCGACGGAATCTCTCAATCTACTAGCCTAAAAACGTCCCACAGCTGGGCACGGGGCTTCTCCACTTTCGGAGGGATTACAATCTACTACGCCGCGCTGACCAGGTGTGTTATCAAAGGATTTATTTACAAACTTTCCGTCTCTCACAGAGAATGTTATCTGCGTACAATATTCCTTAGCTGGCACCCGAGGAAATAGTATGATGACACTTGTATTCTTAATCTGTCACCAAACAGTCAATCTTTTTCCTCAGTTTTAACCTCAGTGTAATTAAATAAACAAATATTCATGGACATTATACTTATATGCTTGTGATATGGATACCATATTCTGGTATCCATATCCGGATAGGATACATAATAATATACTACATCTCTTTTGTAAATACATACCTACTTAAAATACCCAGAAAACAGCCAGACGCAGTACAAACATTTGTATGACAATTATAAATATCACACAAATGATTGTCCCGAGTGGGAATCAAACCGCGACCTCGTAATTGGCAGTACATGAACCACTAGACCACGAAGCGTTTTTGTTTATAATAACTGATGCCCTCTTTGGCATTAAGCGTAGTGTTGCTTTTGTGATACTGAAATAAAACAATTACCTTGACTCTTGGTTCCATAACCGTCATACTGTCATCTTCTAAGAAGTAAATGATATTCACGATTCGAACCCGATAGTTTTCATCTGCACTCTCAAATACTGGTTGTTTGAAAAATGCAGTAAAGTTTAGACATCGTTTGTCGTAATGCACCCAATGTGGTATAACAGTAGGCAAAGCAGGTTGTTTCACTCGACCGTAAGTGAGAGATGGATCATAGCTGGAAAGAATAATATACAATGATGTACATATCTATACTTTTTTTACTTATTATAAAACAAAGTCGTAATTTTTGTATGTATGTCCCTATGTAAGCTAATATTTTCTTAATTACACAATGGATTTTGATGCGTTTTAATTTTAATAGATAGAGTGGTTCAAGTTCAAGAGCATGGCTTTTCTATACAATTTGTAAATGTATTATTTTCTTAATTCCTTTGACACTTTTGAAGTAGGTATACGCTCTATATGATATCCCTCGATCCTTACTAATTTACAAATGCGAAAATGCGAATTAAAATCTGAAAATCTTGACGAGCTTATATGTAAATGTGTGTAACCAAACCATAGTGCGATTTAAAAAACTGTACAACGCCATCTATCGAGTGATATGGTAAACTTCTGTTTGTTAAGGTTTAATTTCTAAATTTCACGCGTACGAAGTCGCGGAAAACAGCTAGTAAATTAATAAACAAATAATCAGTTAAATTATTTAGGAGGTACTAGTTACACCCAGATTTCAGCCACGTTTATGACTAAGATATGATTCTGTTTCGTGGTTTTGTTGATGATATATAACTGAAGGGCTATTTTGTTATACATAATAGTCTGTGTATCGATTCCTAAGTTCTATAAAGGCTACTTTATAAAGAAAAGTGCAAGAACCTAAACCACAGATGACGTTATTTGTTAGTTATTTCAATAAAATTAGTACTAGCTTTTGTCATGCCTATTTGTAAGTAAATAAATTTCAAGTAGAGTCCCGTCCGTGATTATGCTAACTGAAAAAGTCTCTAAAACGTCGGATTAAATATACGAGTCTAAATCCGTAAAAAGTGGTTCTATTTATTTATGTAAATGTTTCAAAATCATAACGAAGATTGCACACTGTAGGGAAATAAGAAAAAATCACTATCAATGCAGCTACATTAAAACATTTTTTTATAATTACGGTGTGCAATAAAAATATCAAAAGTGCTCTAAACATTTTGAACAGATGAAATTGCAAGTGAATGTTGTCAATAGCTATAAGCCACGCAAATTGGTAATGCGCTGGAACCTTGTCAAATTAACGCCCTTGTGACGTCATCAGCAAAGAAAAAGTAGAGCTAACAAAATGTAATATTCTCATCTATACGTCACTATGACGTCACCAACATGGCCGCCAGGCGCATTACCAATTTTTGTGGCTTATATACAAAAAGGTACACTAATAATCATCATATTCGGTGAGCACACTCTCCGAAATAACCTACATACACCCCGTACAATAATGTTATGCATTGCTAGTAAGAAACATATAGAACTAAGTTTTTTTTTTACATATTTTTATGAATAATTCATCGTAAATAATCTACATAGTGGAATTACACGTTTGTTTAGTTTATCTATACTTTTAATATTATAAAGCTGAAGAGTTTGTTTGTTTGTTTGTTTGTTTGAACGCGCTAATCTCAGGAACTACGCTACCGATTTGAAAACTTATTTCAGTGTTTGATAGTGCATTTATCGAGGAAGGCTATAGACTATAATAACATCACGCTGCGACCAATAGGAGCGAAGCAGCAGTAAAAAATGTTGCAAAAACGGGGAAATAACGCTTAAATTCTACGCGTACGGTCTCACGGGCAACAGCTAGTCAAATATAAAGGTGGATGTAGCTGTATGATATTCTATTTAAGGTCATTGCCTTTGTCTCAGTTATAGCGTCAGATATGCTGCAAAAGCCCACCCTTAAAAAGGCTGAATAATTCTTGATGGAATATTGCCAAATAATTATATTCTCATTGGTTGTTTGTTGGCACTCCACAATGGAGTTTTCTCTTTTGAAATTTGTTCCAGTTTGTTATACCGGAGCAACGGCCTCAGGGAGACTGCGTAGGTCGTCAGATTAATATAAACTTAATGTTATATCTCAATATTTATAGTGTCTATAATTAAAGTATTTTTTTTAATATACCACACTGCTTCACGTTACTTCATACGCGCGGAATTTAAAAAAAATTCACCATCAGCGAAACATCAGTAAAAAATGTTGCAATACATTTATTTACTGCTGCTTCGCTCCTATTGGTCGCAGCGTGATGTTATATAGCTTTAGCGGATAAATTAGCCTTCTTCGATATATGTACTATCCAAAACTGAAAGAATTCTTCAAATCGGACCATTAGCGGTTCCTGGGATCAGCGCGTTCAAACAAACAAACAAACTCATCAATTTTATATTAGTATTTAAAGATTTAATTGAATAAAACATCTGTCTTCTGTGGTCTACGCGTAACAAAATACATGATATTTAAATAATAACGGTTATTTGTAGAGGATCTCTTTCTCTCACCAGCCCATTAACGTCCCTCTGTGGGGCACGGACCTCCTCCTATTATAGTCTACTATGCCGCGCTGCGGCCGTATTATGAGCTTTTATTTCCAGGCAGGTTACGTCGTGAATTAAACTGCGTGGCAAATTCGCATTATGAACATAACTCCCAGTCAGTCAGTTCGCTAAACCAGTCATAGATTAATATGTTTAAAAGAGAAGGTACAGCTAAAAGTTTTATACTAACTAAAATTTTTCAGTTAAAAGTTTTATATATGCTATAATACGTAATTTAGCCAGGCGGTGTACGGCCTGCCTGGAACTTGCATGATTTTTAAAAGGCTCATAACACGCCCGCTGATCTGGCTTGATGACACAGAGTTTAATTTCGAGGTTTTCGTCTCTCACAGAGGATGATATATCTGTGTACGATATTCCTCAGCTGGCTTTTACAGCATCCTAGGAAGAAAAAGAGGTGGTGACACTTGTATTCTTAACCTGTCACCACACGCACAGCACAGCATACATTACAAGTGCATTATGAGCTCGTAAAATTATTACAAATGTTTTACTTACTTGACCGAATCTTCGGGAAGAGCAAATGCGATACTGTCTACATCAGTACCAGTACCTCCAGGTCCTCTGACGATCGTGTCGGGAAACCTATGACCTTGGTAATACCGCAAAGTGCTTTTTATATGGTACTGTGTCTTCGTAGGATCCGAAAATGTCAGACCAGGCAATTTTGGGAGTCCCCAAGCCATTTATAACTAAAAATTTTATGTCATGTAGTAAATATGCAATATTGAGATATATACGGGACATATTATACTATTATCTAGTCGAATGATGTGGTGAAGATGGGTAAATTTTGAGCTGAAAATACTTACAGCGAAAATATCCTAAACTTAGATATGTTATTGAAATTTGTCTCAATACAACGCCAAATAATTAAATTACTTTTTATTGTTACTCTTCATGCAAATACAACATATGCATAGGCAGATTTAATGCCTAAGGCATTTTCTGCCAATCAAACATTGGGTGGTACAGAACTAAAAGAGGCAGAGAATTATATAGGAATACTAGCTGGCCCGGCAAACGTTGTTTGGGTGGACAACCCTTATCACTTAGGGATATGAAAAATAGATAGTAGTCGAACGCAGAGTGGTCATGTCAAAAATAACCGTACAAAGGTTACGTAGCTACGACGTACAAATGGACCAGAGAATGCTGTGAAAAAGTTCGTAAAAAAGACAGGCCATTTACGTCAAAGGTTAAAAATAGGTCATAACCTATATATCGAAGGAAGTTAATAGCTATACAAAATTATGTTACGGCCGACAGGAACAAAGTAGTATCCATCAATGTCACTTAATGTGGATGAGAATGCCAGCAACTGCTAGTTTTATTAAACATTTATTCCACACACTTTATGTTTATGTTCGTACAGATGTTATGTACAATAATAGCTTGAATGCTGATTGTATAATCACGTTTGTAAGCATTTTTAAGCTAAAGTAAAAATTTTGAATACACATATATGTAACATATTCCTTAATAATTTTTATTTTATTTATTTATACCTAATTTAATTATAGCAGCTTCTCTAGTCAAAGCTATCCAATATCTAGACTATCACCTATAAATAAACAAATTGCGCGATACTTGCGCAAAATTTGAAAGGAAAAATCATACAGAAGTGTAATAATATTTAAAAGATGACGATAGGCTTTTTTCGACTCGGAAATCGAACTAGAGATCGTAATACGTTAGTCATTAAGTCTGGGATCATACGGATATACTACATACATACTTTTTTTGTAAATTCATACTTTATAAGAAATAGAAAACACCTAGACGCAGTTCAACCATTTGTATGACAATTAAAAATATCGCACAAATGATTGTATCATGCGGGAATCGAACCCGTGTCCTCGTATAAATGAATGAATGTAGCGAACTACCAATAAACCAAGCTTTTCCAATACACAAACACAACTAACTCTATGAACTTTGTAAATAAATAAATAAAATAAATATTCATGGACATTTCACACAACGTCCTCTGGTCCCAAGCTAAGCTTATATGCTTGTGTTATGTATTCGTTAACATCATTGCAAAACACGAATAGCTGCTAAAAACCACCTGGTCAGTTTTATTTATAACTGATAGTATAGTCGTCCATTTACTCGTAGGCTACAATTCTTATTATTAAAACTTGATAATAATTCTTACCAAAACAATAATGCCGTGTTACAAGAATATACAAATAACTATTTTGTAGAAAAATAACTATACAGATATAAATAATAATCACAAAAAACTTATCGGAAATCAAAGACAGCACTTCGTTGCTAAGTCAACAAAACGCAAACCAAAGACTAGAACGCCACATTGAACTTGCGAACCATAGATATAACATACACATTTCTAAGAGGGAGCATAAGAGTAAAAGAGAGCTACGTAAACTTAGGTATTTCTTACTAAAGTAATTTATTGATTTTGCATTTGACATGCTATGCTTTACTTAATAAATTAAATTATGATGGAAAAAGTGATTGTCCGGCTTGCAGCAATCACTTTTCCACCATAATTTAATTTATTAGGTATTTCTTGTTAAACGATATTTTAAAAATCAATTTATTTAATCACATGCAGCGTAATGGGTTTATCTCCGATGATACTGGCCATTTTATATCTCCACTATATTGTTGTTTGTAAAAGAAATACATTAAAATTTGCAAAATTACCTTTGAAAAGATATATTACATTAATATTCCACGCACAAAGGATTTCGTGTTGTCTTCCACATAATTACATTTGATTTCTACCACGTATTGCCTGGTTATACAACAACTAGTTGCTGCCAACGACTTCGTACGCGTGGAATTAAAGTTTTCTCCGTTTTTCCAACATTTTTCACTAATGCTCCGCTCCTATTAGTCGCAGTGTGATGTTATAAATCCTCTATCCTTCCTCGATAAATGAGCCATCCAACACAAAAACAATTTTTCAATTCTAACAAGTAGCTCCTGAGATTAGCCCGTTCAAACAAACAAACAAACTCTTTAGCTTAATAAAATTAGTAGGTATAGATTTTCAGCTGCAATACTTTAATTTACAATATCAAGAGTTAGTCCTCGAAAAATATCAAAATCAATTAAATTCTGGCTTTGTTTATAATTTCTCACTACCTGTCCATTAAAGAAGTATAAATCTATGTAACGAACACAAAGAGAAATATAACAATCCTTAAAAGAGGTGTTGCTATGCAATGAAACTGTTTGGTTGTTAGGGCACCAAATAGTTTATAAGAAATAAAGTTGAATTTTACAAATCAAACAACATCGACCAGTTTGGAGACTTAGCGACCGTATTTGGGCCGTATAATTGACTTTTATTTATAGTTTTCCGTGTGGTGACGGAGTAAGAATACAAGTGTTACCACCCCATCTCCTCCCAAGGGTGCTGTAAAAGTCAGCTAAGGGATATTACACATAGATAGCATCCTCTTTGAGAAACGGAAAACTCGAAAATAAACCCTGTGCCAAGACGCCCGGTCAGCGCGGCACAGTAGACCATAATCCCTCCCAAAGTCGAGGAGGCCCGTGCCCAACAGTGGGACGTAAATAGTAAATGGGCTGGAGAGAGAGAGAGAATTGACTTTTATGCTCGAGAGTATTATTCGTTCCATTCCTACTTACTACAATATTTGTGTGATTATTACGCCGATATCTATATTGTGTTGAATACCCATGACACAATTTTAATATTATAGCTTAATTTGGGACCAGAGGATGTTAGGTGAAATATCCGTGAATACAGATTGTTTAATATCCACAACGCATTATTACAACGCACATTGTCCGTGTGGTGACGGATTAGGAATGCAAGTGTCACCACCCTTTTTCCTTTCCAGTGTACTGTAAAAGCCAGCTAAGGAATGATGTACATACGGAAAACTGAAAATATACCCTGTGCCACCTGGTCAGTGCGGTACAATAGACCAAAAACCCACCCAAAATGGAGAGGCCCCGTGCCGAACAGTGGGACGTTTATGAGCTGGAGAGAGAGAGAGAGAATATCTACAACGCATTTCATATGAGAATATACCAATAATCTCGATCTAACAAAGTTCAATAGAAAAGAACAGATAGCAACAAAAACATAGATTTTCTTTACTGTTTACTAAACAATTTACCTTTATCTGACACTTCCATTTTCCATTGGAGAGCTATGACATCATAATATGGCGCCGGGCCTTTCTTATTTGAAAAGCATTCATAACTATAGTGTACAGATAATATTTGACAAATAATTAGATTACTATTTAAATATTAACTACCATGCATAGACATAAAAGACAGTGCGTCTATGGTGTATTAAAACAGATCTTGATTTTAAATGCCGTTCTTGTATCTGTGTGTTCAAAAGTGACGTTTGCAGATTGCAAAAATTAGGCAAAAATTACTGTCATCATGGTATTTCACTTATATTATAGTTCCATATCATTTTAGACCATGATTTCAAGTTAGCCCAGGCTACTTGTCCTCAATTTTAAACGCCAACCCACCTTGTGTGCTACCATGTATTAACTACTATCTTAACTACTATCTACTACTTCTATCTACTACTACTACTTACTTTATATATTAACCACTCTTTACGTGTGTTTAATTTAATAGCATTTATACTGAACTTACCATTTGTAGAGTTACATAGGTAGCACTAATATCCTTTATTTATCTCTAGCACATTACAATTCATGAATTCAAATTATATAAGGTTACGTGTAACAAAGGTGAAACGTGAGCTACATTATTAGATACTCGGCATTCGGACATTGATTAATACGTTAGCTGGGAGTTCGATAGCTAGCCTTTGTCAAAAGTATCGAAATACACCCGCTGGCAACGACATTCAGTTATTGGATTCTATACATAATTTTTAGTAGGTACATATGTATATGATTCAGACAACGTTGCTATGTCGGACTAGCCATGTTTGGATAGTAAAAGGTGTTACTGGAATTAATGATGATTATTTTGTGTATTAGCATGTATTATGTTTGTATGTGTGAGATTGTAATCGTCCGTGTAGCAACGGGTTAATCTTCTAATATATAAAATTCACGTGTCACAGTGTTAGTTACCGTACTCCTCCGAAACGGCTAGACCGATTCTTATGAAATTTTGTATGCACATTCAGTAGGTCTGAGAATCGGCTAACATCTATTTTTCAAAGTTTTTTTTTTTAGTATTGCAAAACAACGTTTGCCGGGACAGCTAGTAATACATATAAGTATCAACAACCCTTATCCTTCCCAGGGTGCTGTAAAAGTCAGCTAAGGGATATTTTACACTGATAACATAGTCTGTTAGAGACGAAAATCTCGAAAATATATTCCTGCTCCAACACTCCTAGTCAGCGCGGCACAGTAGACCATAATCCCTCCCAAAGTGGAGGCGGCATGCGCCCAACAGTGGGATCTTAATGATATGGCGAGAGAAAAAGAGACTATAAATTGTTATTTTTTATATATTTTAATACAGATAGAATAGTGTTTCGACAGAATAACATTTTAAATAGAAACTATTCCTAATACTCACAGTAAGAAAATTAATTATTTGTAGGTAACAGCATGGCGTATATATCTAAACAGGTATTACGAGCGTCGCAGTTGGCTGCTTTCTACAATAGAAGATATAGTTCGACGATTGCTCCGTTTATTTGTTCCGAAGAAGTTCGACTTGCGAAGTCTGATCACAAACCGATTGTAGCTCTCGAATCAACAATCATAACACATGGGATGCCTTACCCACAAAACTTAGAAACAGCAATGCAAGTCGAGAATATTATTAGAGAAAGAGTAAGTACTTTATTGTATAATACTAATAGTTTTTTATAGCTTAAAAGCTATCCAATCCATGACAATTAAAGTACTTTTATAAAGTACTAGCTGTTACCTACGAAATCGTACGCGTGGAATTAAGAAAATTTTCCCTGTTTTCGCAACATTTTCACTAATGCTTCGGTTCTGTTGGTCGCAGCGTGATGTTATATAGCCTACTTTATTGAAGGTACTATCAACACAGAAAGAATTTATCAAATCAGACCAGCGGTTACGGAGTTTAGCGCGTTCAAACAAACTCTTTAGCTATAATAAATTTGTCTAGATGTAAAATAAAACAAACAACCAACATCTTTAAAATGATGATTAAACACTTATTAATTCCAACAGGGCGCTGTACCAGCAACTATAGCGATACTGAAAGGCCAACTCACTATTGGTCTTACTGAAGAACAAATACATTACTTGGCCCAAGCTAAAGGTGTAGTGAAAGCGTCTAGGAGAGACCTAGCACCAATAGCAGCAGCAAAACTAGATGGCGCCACCACTGTTGCCGGCACTATCATCGCAGCTGAATTAGCTGATATACCGATATTTGTCACTGGAGGAATTGGTAATGTTTTTTTTTCTATTTTATTGTAAAGTTCATTTTGAATAAATAACAATTTACCGGGCATTGCATTTATGACTCAATACGTTCGTGAAAACTTCCCGATCATGTGCTTTTTCACCTTTTCACATTTCTTCTTTTCAGCACCTTACTAACATCTAAATAGACAGTAATTGTTAATCTCTAATAATGATTCTGACTAATTACATATCTCTAAATCAATGTATGCGACACTGGTAGTTTGCTGGAACCTAAAGCACAGGCTTTACCTATATTAGGTGCCGGCAAACCCAATTTTATGTGTTAACTCTAAATATGAACATTTTATCAATTATAATTTATGAAATGTTTAATGTATGACATGTAAGAATCCCATATGAATAAATGAGACTTATGAGTTATCTCATGTAATTATTTCTGTACATTTTGTGGACAATAAATCTTATATTATCTTTTCAATCAATTTTCACTAACATACTGCATGAATCACTTTGTCTTTTGACGCAACCCATTAAACACCTAGTTTAGAAGATCACTTCAAGTTTATATGTAACAGTCACCATTTAGTAGTACGACAATGGTACCAATTCTACGTACACCACTAAACTTAATTTAACTTAAAAAAATGAAAATTGATAGTGTCTATATAACTATTATTTGCTACTATGTTGTAAATATTTATGTTAATTATAACCGTTTGTCTATAATACATAGCTTTTATAATAAGAATGTTTCGTTAGCATTGCCAAATTGTGTTAATGACACTATAAATTTTCTTTTACTTAAGTTTACTTTAGTTGTGCGGGTATAATCGGCACCAATGGCTATATTAGTATTGGACTGACCAACTTTTTACCAAATATATACAAACATAATGGTCAAGAAAGAATTTATTACGTCTAAGACCTATGAAGAGTAAGATCTCTTAAAATATTGTGATAAAGAAAAAATACAACGTGGACTTAAGTGATCTTAAACAGTTACGAGAACTTTAGCTTTTAATAAAGTTCTTAAACATTAATTCCTTTGCTCGAACAATATTATGAAAGGAGTACCCAGTCATTTCCCTTGAATGCTATTTAAAGATGATAAATGATTTCTAGAGTTACCCTTATAAATAAAGCAGACATAATAGATAGGTATAGCTGTATGCCAGATTAACTTCATACTTTGATTTGACTTCGAGATTTTTTAACGACTTCAAATAAAAGGAGGCGTTTCTCAATTCATCTGTATGCTTTTTTATTTTTTTTATGTTTCTTACCTCATAACTTTTAACTGGTGGAAGCGATTTTAATGATTCTTTTTTTATTTGAAAGCTAGTGCTTCCCGTGTGGTCCCATTGTCACCAGGTCAGAATCGTATGGTTATCTTCTAAGAAATCGAGGAAAACCCTTAAATTTCAAAGACACAAAAAACGGACCAACCATTTTTCTTTAAAAATACCCTATTATTTCAGTAATTATCCTAATAGTAACTGTCCATGTGGTGATAGATTAAGAGTCCAACAGTGGGACATTAACGAGCTGGAGAGAGAAAATAGGAGAGTAACGTTACAGACGATCCTCGTGGTTGAGTGGTTCATGTAACGGTCTGCCGATCACGAGGTCGCGGGTTCGATTCCCGCTCGGGACAATCATTTGCCTCACAAATGTTTGTACTACGTCTGTGTGTTTACTATGTTTTATAAGTATGTATTTACAAAAGAAAAGTAGTATATGTATTATATCCGTATTTTGGTACCCATAACACAAGCATATAAGCTTAGCCAAACCAGAGGACGTTGTGTGAAATGTCCATGAATATTTATTTATTTATTTTATTGCATATTAACATGCCTTTGTCATGAAATTTATTGCTTTTAATGATTATATACGTAAAATATAATAAAGTTGTTATACGTTAGTTCATCAAATTCGAACACAAAACAGCTTTTGACATTTTCCACCAGTCTACATGTGGCGAAGAGTACGATCTGCTTTACTTTCAAAGTATTCTTCTGACAGGAGTCCGCGTAATCGTAAGCATCATGATTGATCAGTTGTGCTTTTATCACAGATTTCTTACGGATCATTGAAAATAAACTGAGTATCATTATCAAAGGCTCTATTTTAAATTCAAATAATTATAAATCACTAACTGTTAACCGCAACTACGTACGCATGAAATTTAGAAACTAAACCAAATTTAAAAATCCATCTTCTTGAACCACTCTATCTATTAATAAAAACGCGCATCTAATCAAATTCATTACGTAATTTTAAAGATATATCGATAGGGACATACAGACAAAAATGACGACTTTGTTTTATAATAAGTAAAGATGTGGGCGTAAATAAAAGTAACTACAACTATATATTTTCTGTTTCATTACATCATTGTATCACAAAAAAGTCGTATCGTAACATAATGAATCAATAGACAACATTTATGGTGTATACAGCGTAGTATATTGTGGGCATTCTCATTTTTAGGGTTCCGTACCCAAAGGGTAAAAACGGGACCCTATTACTGAGACTTCGCTGTCCGTTCGTCCGTCTGTCACCAGGCTGTATCTCAAGAACGGTGATAGCTAGACAGTTGAAATTTTCACAGATGATGTATTTCTATTGCCGCTATAACAACAAATACTAAAAATAAAATAAAATAAAGATTTAAGGGGGGCTCCCATACAACAAACATGATTTTTTTACCGTTTCTTGCTCGATACTAATAACGTTGCCTTATGTTACATAGATAATGGTACGGAACCCTTCGTGCGCGAGTCCAACTCGCACTTGACCAATTTTTTTATTCATTTCACAACAGACGAGCTGTCGTCGTAGCGTTCTTACATCATACTCATAAAAGATTACAAATGCATTTTCCGCTCAGATACAATCACGTAACAGTAGAAAGCTTTCAGCTTCGTAACAGCGCTTGCTATTACATATAGAGTTCGAGAAAAGATAGCGCTGCATACAATATTGTTATGGTTTCAATAACGTTCTGATATTATTGCTTATCCCTATGTAACGTTATGACTTTTTAAATGACTTCAAAAAAAGTAAAATCTCAATTCGCCTATATGTTTTTTTTATTTACCTCATAACTTTTAAATAGGCGACGAGATTTTAATGATTCTTTTTTTATTAGAAATCTGGCACCAGGTCAGGATTTGATGGTTAGCTCCTAAGAAATCGAGGAAATCCCTCGAATTTCAAAGGCACACACATGGTTTTCACATATTATGTATATAAATAAACAAAGAGTATACTACCGAGGTAGTCTCATGAAATCGGTAATTTTTTTTTAAGTCATACTCAATTATTCTCAACGCAGAGACTTAAGTGAAAGACAACGTAAATTTAACTTTAAGTTCATACTTTCGTGTGCTTAAACCATATATAGTATAAAGATATCATGGTATCTCGTTCTTAGGCATAATCTCAGCGTGTCAACACTCATACTTAGGTTTTGTTACCAATGTGTTTTTATTAAACCACAGAATAGATGTATTAAACAATGCCTGCCATAGTTAATTTAGATAAGTGTAGCTCAAAATAATAGAGTAGTCTGTATTTTTTTAACACGCTTTTATAAGTTTGGAATGTAACTATCAATGTATTAATCTGTGTAACGGAATCTTTGAAAGCGATTTTCAGCCACTTGCAGTAGATGGATTGTTCTGAAATTTTGCACACCTAACAAGGACCGATGACAATGCAATAATTTAAAAGAATAATCCCAATTCCTTGATCAGAATGACTAGAATAGCATGTTGAAGTATCACTATGACCACACTTGTATTTTTAATTATACCCGTAATAGTTTAATTGTATATGAGTAGACTCACCTATATTATTGTGTTTCTACGTATGCCTTTCATATACAATCAGATAATTTCACATAAAAACGCTTTGTTTATAGAATCAGGTAAAATTATAATAATCGTTTACTTGTGTTTACTACGATTTTGACAACATGTGATAACAGAAACTTATGTCTCTGACAATATAAATTGTCAACGTTTTGTATGTAGGTAGCATAGAATTGAGTATTGACGATAAAGACAATGCAATCATTTAAAAAATATTCAGGATATTTAAGCGTGTTTGTTAGTTTTTAAACTAAGTAGATTATTGTTTTTATATATTACTTTTTAATTGTAAATTGTAAGTTGATTAAATAAATAATCTCTCATATTATTTATTAATTTAAATTATAATATAGAGTAGTTGAAATATTTCCATATTGTAGTTAATTTAAAATTTCAAGTTGTTAAAATTCAGGTACGATTTCCTTCGTAGCTCTACAATACCCTACATAATAATATATTTTATTTTGTACTATGTTTTGCCATCCATCTTAAATATTCCTCTTCGTCCTTCTCCAGCCCGTTAACGACCAGTTGTTGGGCACGGGCCTCCTCTACTTTGGGAGGTATTATTGTCTACTGTGCCGCGCTGACCAGGCGTGTTGGCATAAGGTTTAGTTTCGAGTTTTCCATCTCTTACAGTAGACGTTAATCGCTTATAATGTCCCTTAGCTAGCTCTTACAGCACAGTGGAAAGAAATAGGGTGGTGACACTTGTGTTCTTAATCCGTCACGACACGGACCGTTTTAAGTAGTAATCTTGTTAAAACACTACTAAATAGAAGTACATTTCAATTGTACGGAAATTACATTAATATAAAGTAAAGGGTTTTTCACAAACAATGTAAACATTTTGTGTTTTAAAACTTTTATGGGGCAGTTTGCAGAGCGTAAATATTCGTAATTTAGCCTTTTAGATTAAGGTAAATATAAAATGCAGAAGTAATATTATATTGTAGCATTTGAAAATGCGAAAAAGGGTGTCATTTTCACATTTCAAATTCCTCACGTACATAGCCGGTGGCAACATAATAATATATTTTTTTAAGTTTTGTTTTGACTCTTTAATTAATGCTAGTATCTTGGTAATTATAACCATAACTAAAATGTAAGGAAGTACATATTTTATTAGGCGTAACAAAAACGTAAAGACGTATTTTTTATCAATATTTGTAACTACATAACTGTCAGAATTATTTCTAATGATGTCAAGAACCTGAATATGACTGATTTACTGGTAAATAATCTGAAATGAGATGAAAACACGCTATTTTGTTGACATTTGGTGTTCAGCCATGGTACGACAATCATAATTAGTAAACTAAAATTTCAATTAAATGCTTGAACTACAAATGCATTTATGGGATATCAGGAATGGATTCATCGTTTTGCACATCGCATTTATTACTGCCAGTCGCATCGTTGGCGCGGCAACCGTGCCGAACTTGCGGTGTAATTAACAACATATTCCATGGAACACCCAACGATTTATCATGTAAATAAATGCTTTGTTTTTATTTTCACATTTAGAAGATAATGGTACCAATTCTACGTGAGACTACATGCACAACTAAACTTAACTAAAATATGAAAATTGACAGTATCACCAACACAATTCGGCGCTGATAACTGAAATTTCATACTAAAAACATAGTCATGAAATATAGACTACAGATTTTATCTTCTATACTTACTAATAATTTTCGTTCTAGTTACCATATCTTGCAATTTTTATTACAATAATTTTATTAAAAGCTGAAGAGTTTGTTTGTTTGGTTTTTGAATTTGAACCTCTGGTCCGATTTGATAAATTCTTTCAGTGTTGGATAGTACATTTATCGAGGAAGGCTATAGGATATATAACATCACGATGCGACCAATAGGAGCGAAGCAGTAGTGAAAAATGTTGCTAAAACTGCTGAAATCAAAATTTTTGGTTCCAATAACAGACTGGATTACAGTATAGTAGTCGTTTAGAAGGTAAGCATACGTATATTTTACGCTCTATTTTTTTATTTAAAGTGATTAGATTAACACTGTCTTTGAAAAACTTACATCTTTGTTCACAGCAGATTATGAAATATATAGTTCACAGATTTTGGCGCAAAATAAAGCCAATAATATTACAAATTTTCCCTATTATAATCGTCAATAAGAGTCTACTAGTTTGGAAAGTTTTAGAAAATCAAAGGTAAATTATAAGTATTTATTGAAATTCAAGAATAAGTTCGCTAAGTAATTTTGTTTCACAATAAAATCTCACAATAAGTTAGTTACAGTTGACCTCTTTTAGTAGCGACCCAATTAACTTAATAATGTTAAGGACATCTCAGTGCCAAATTCTTTAAGTATCTATAACAACATTAATTATAATTTCTGCGAATGTTTGGCTACTTTTAAAAATCTGTATTATAATATTTTTCAAGATTACTTCAACAAAATAATTTACTCGGTTTAAAACCTAACAAAAAAAAACACACATAAAAGCTGGTCCTAGCGACTGTAATTTTGCGAGTATTGCATTGTCATAGACAAAAAATATCGCTACTTAGGGATTTCCATTTATACTTACATTCTTTTTCTTCTTAGTCTATTAATGTGTGGGACACTGTTTTGCACGGACCTCCTTCACTTACCAGTCGTGTTTGCATAGGGTTTATAAAAATTTATTTAGATCAGTTACCATAAGGTAAGTTAACTAGTAGTACTATTGTTATTATTACTATTATTTACTATTGTTCATAGTATTAGTCCTTCATGCATTTCTCGAATTTTTGATTGGGAGGGACTTGGTCATGAAAATCTGTCACTGGCTCCCGGACCAATATGTAATATCCAAATTAAACGAAATTTTTATCAGAATTTTATGCAATATATACTATTTGACGTAACAGGAGGTGTACACCGTCAAGGAGAAAGTACATTGGATATATCGGCGGATCTCAATGAACTAGGACGCAGCAAGACTCTTGTTGTTTGCAGTGGCGTCAAGTCCATATTAGACATCGGGAGAACTCTTGAATACTTGGTACATATTAAATATTTAATATTGGATATTTAAACTAGATATCTAAGAAGTATTTATATCTGTATTCTGATTTGCAAGAAAAATTCTACAAAATCTTTTCACACACTTTGGTTTCAAATATTTTGTTGATATTGAAGCATTTTTGAAAACCTATTATAGCACATTTTTATGAAAACAACAGTTGATATCGTTTATTTCTGTTTCTTTTTATGAATAGCAAATATCATAATTTGTTGTCAAAGAATCTCTTGAAACAAAGTAAGTACGCACATAAATAAACTAAATTAATAAATTAATATATTAAAGTACGCACATTACAATATCAAAGAAAATTCATTGTACAAAAATATACCCACGCTCTTGTAAACACAGCCGCAAGGAATCTTCTTGTTTTGGTTACTTAGCTACGTCTAAAATTGTTTTAAACATTCCTTTATATTACTTTGATCGTAGACTGGATATCTACGACGATACGACCGTTTTATGTCGATAACAATATCTTATTAAATTAGTAAATTCTTTACACAGTCTTTGATATTTAAAAATATATATGATAACTTATGTACGCACATAAGAAAATATAATTCTTTGTTTATTCTGCGCGTTATCGTTTGTAACCAACTTCAAGGCATTGGCAATGTCAAGTATTGCTCTCATTTTTTATTTAGAAGCACCAATTAAAGTATAACTTTAAAAGTCAAATCGCTTTATTAAAAGCTAGCGGCCCATACCGGCTTCGCACAGGTAAATATAGCCTATGTTACTCAGTGATAATGTAGCTTTCTAACGAAAAAAGAATTATTAAAATCGGTCCAGTACTTTTTGAGTTTATTCGTTACATACAAAAATACAAATGTTTCCTCTTTATAATATTAGTGTAGAAAACAGTCAAGAGGTAGGTAGTCTCGCACAATGTGGGATTCGTACCTGCTAGAGCAAAAATCACGATTAATTTTATACCTAACTTCCGTTTCTACTACATTCAATCTTAACCTACAATCTGTTCACAGCAGGACGTGTAATAATATGAAAGATATTGAAATAAATTAATTATTTAGTTACAAATTCGTTTAATAAATCAGCAAACATTTTCAGGAAACCCAAGGTGTATGTGTATGCTCGTTCGGAGAATCTAATGAATTCCCTGCGTTTTATACACCGAAATCTGGATACAAGGCTCCTCACCGAGTTGCAGATGCTTTAAACGCAGCTAAAGTTTTACATTCCGCGCACAAACTGCAGCTTGCGTCAGGAATTGTGGTGGCTGTGCCCATACCTCAAGAATACGCTATGGATAGTAAGATTAACTTTAGGATATTAAAAATACATTAAAATAACTATAACCGCATAAAGATAAAATGTAAAATAAATAATCACAGAAATACCAGATGGCGACTTGACGTTTAAAATTGAGGACAAGTAACTTTAGCCTGGCTAAATCGTATTACATATACGTTTCGTATAACGTACAGTATGTATCACAGTATAGATACATTTTCACACACACATAGATATACATATGTGGCTTCAAGCTTCAAGAGGCTATAGTAAAAAACAAACAAACACTACATCTGCTATATCTGTGTAAATAATATTATAAATGCTCAATGTCGCAGTTTAAATTGCTACACTCAATTTAAACTGCGACATTGAGCATTTATTAATATAATTCTGATGAGGACTGCTGAATATATACACAAAATTTTATAATAATTTGACAATTTTATTGATAACTTTAACTAGTCGCATAACAGTCTATTCACCAAACAATATCACATCGATGCGATATACTTAACGATTTACTATTCAAATAGCAATGTTTTTATTTGTTAAATAGAGAAACTTATTGAAGAAAGTATAAAATGTGCCTTAAAACAAGCCGAAGAAAAAGGTATTCGTGGTAAAGAAGTGACGCCTTTCATCTTATCATCAGTTTCCAACGCAACAGGTGGTGCTTCACTTAACTCCAGTATCCTTTTACAATAAAATGAATGAATTTCTTTGCAAAGTGAATTAAATAGAATTTGTTTCAGAAACGTACTTAAATTTTACACAAAAATATGTAACCCATCTCTGGCATTAAAATATAATAATCTGAGGTTTACCTGCATTATACAAATACATATTATAAAGCTAAAGAGTTTGTTTGTTTGTTCAACCGCGCTAATCTCAGAAAGTACTGGTCCTATTTGAAAAATTCTTTCTCAGTTGGGTAGTACATTTATCGAAGAAGGATATAGGCTGTATGACTGTGCTGCGCTGTGACTAATAATAACGTAGCATAAGTGAGTAAAATATGTTGCGAAAACGGGGAAAATTTCTAATTTCCACACGTACAAAGTCGCTGACAACAGTTGGTTTATAAATAAAAACACTATTAGTATAAGCTAACTGCGTCTCTTAAATTCTGTACCTACATCAGGGTAATATCTACTGTTTGTTTGTATTTTCATTTGTACATTCAAGGGGTGGTTAAGAATAATAATATTTTCGATTCACTCCAATAATTTCTTCATTTCTGCATTGATAATATTGAGTACTATATACAATTCTAGAATCCCAGTTGCATAGCTTTTTAATATAACACTTAATTTGAAATAAGTAAAACAAAATCCTCAGTAAAATCATTTGTCTTAAACCCGAGTAAATAACCCACCTTGTGCTTTAATATGTAGATTAAACCTTTATTAAAACTGAAAAAGTCAGCAAGCTGCAAATTAAAAAGCCGAAATTGCTACTGTTTATTACTGTGAATCGTAAAGATCCATTTTAAGCTCCTTCGCGTTGAATAATTATGAGATCGTTAAAATACTTAAGACTGGTGCTACGTAATTCTGTCATAAATTAAATGTGTAGAATCTCCAAGGGTCTATAAATGATACTAGTGAAGCTAATTGCTACAATTTATTTCTTTAACGAGTTCAGACATCGCTCTCATAAAGAACAATGCAAAAGTTGGTGCCGATATTGCCGTGGAGTTTAAAAAACTGAAGAATGATGACAATTTAAGGAATCCAATTAATATTGGAGTTCATGAGAATTGTAATATGAACCATGTGCGACATTTTCACAGTTCGTGTAATGTCAGAGGGTCAAATAATAATGATGTGCCTTTATTGAAGCCTAGTCAAATGTGTGATGGTGATGTCTTGGTCATTGGTGGTGCGAACGTTGATAGGACATACAGATTGAAAGAAGAACATGTTCAGGTGAGTGATTGGAACTGCATGATTTCAGAATGAATTTTTTATTTAAGTTATTGTCTTTTTATTGAGATTTGTGTTATATATTATAAATAGATATTAATATACATTAAGGGTGATAAAACATGTTTGAACTTTAAAATTAGTCTACTTACTTTATAGACAATTTTATTTATAATTTTGCGTAAGTGATATCTTTTTCACTTAGTAGGTATTCTTACTTAATCGTTATAAGTTCGTTGTAAATATAAGTTGTTTGTTGTAAGTTTGAATTTTTTAAATACCCATTTTTAAGATGAATAGTCATAAATGTTTTCCACTGTCTCTGTTTTATATTCTGTTGTATATTTTACTTGTAGCCTTATTTTCAAAACTTCTTATTTTTTTAACTGAAAACAGAAGCTCTAATTTAAAATATAGTCGGAGAAATCTTAAATTAGAATTTTTCTGTATGTGTTTCTGTTGGTTTTTCTCACGTGGGTGCAGTCAAGATAAGCTTATCTTGTAATAACGGGTACTGGCGACATAATTAAGAATAACAAAGAAGAGAAACAGGAAAATGTCAGTCGAAACTTTGTACTAACGGACCACGTAAAAAAAATATTATGAATTGATAGTCTCTTCACTCACTGCCCAAGTAAAAACTCCTTGAAAACATTTCTTCAAACATTTGGACTTGTTGTTCTATTCCGTAGATCTGTAGGAAATATCCTTTTAGTTCATGTTTTCACATAGATTTATAACATACCTAGGTATACCTTAAGGTTACTCGTCCATTACTGCACATAGATTCCTCCTAATTTGCGCCACAAAAGGTCCTCCACCTTTTTCATCCAGTCCCACACAGCGACTTTCTTATCGTAAATCAAACCAGTTGAATACTTTGTTTAATTTCATAAGCGTGGGTAAATAAATGTGAATAAAATTCGAAACATTTTTAACAAACTGTTTATTAATGCATTTATTATGATAATATTAGCTTTCAGTCGCCTAGTGCGTACCTTCGGAAAGTTGTAACAACTTTAATGTAATCAAAACACACATAACAACAAAAAATTAAAATATCGTTTCAGAATATAATTAAGAATTTTACGTATTATAAACATCTATACATTATTGACATAATCACAAGGGGGACACTATCTCTCAGACATCATATGTCTAATATTAGGGTATATACTTTCTGAATATGTATCATGTCATATTATGAGATTAATATAATTGAACGTAATATAAGTTACAATACAAGCCATGTAATATTTCTTAAATATTTGACAAAGATTTCAAATACATTATTTGACCAAGTGTCGTAAAGTTTCAATAGATATTAACGAAACTAAATACTTGTAAGTGTACTCAATGTTTTATAAAATGAATTCATGTTCCGTTAATTTTTTTACCCATTATTTTATGAAAATAACATCAATTATACATTTTATAAGCCAAGGCACATGTTGTATTACCGTTTTACAATATACTTTTGAAGAAATACAGGATTTAGATTGGATCCTAACTACAAATTATTCAACTTTCCGAATATAGGTACAGTTTTAATAAGATTGGTACATTTATGTGACAACAGTATTAAAAAACTATTTTTCTGCATAAATTCACAAAATATTATACCTACTCTAAGCGAACATAACTTCTTACTCATCATTACAATATAATTCTATAAAGTTAGTTCGTACAAGTACAAATATGTTTGAATGTTAGTAGATAGTCGTATGTACGGTGGGTAAATTCGCAATATGCGGTTCTACAACGCTCGACGCTACGAACGATCGCTACGCCAGGCTCGTAGCGACTACACGAGACATCATTCATCGAATATGAATACGACCAAAATCATATTACCACTGTCGTTGATATCTCAGTATTATTTACTGCTGTATACTTTTTGACAGGCGAGTTTGTTTAATATTGAAATGAAATAATATTCTATCGTTTTGCTACGAAATCGCAAACCTGATTTAAAAGTATCTGACACGTAATAATCCATAGATATGTTACAGATAGTAAAAATAAGATAGCCAGGTTTTTAAATTTTAGATTTTGACGGTTGTGTTCGAGTTGCCCGGATGTTCCGACATTAGATATTTCATATATGTTTTAAAACAGATTTGTAACACGGTTTTATTCGAATTAAACAGTTAAAAAGATCAGATTTTTTTAGTATCAACTTATAGTTAAGTGTTTTTCAGTTTTTAAATTTAGAATATAATATGATGAAAAGTATTCGATTTCTAAATATTTAGGTTACTTAAAAATGCCTTGCTATTGGAAACTATCGATAATAATGTCTCTCTGTGTGTATGTTAACAGTTCTTAACATAGTGATAGCATTACGAACAGTGGTCATTACGCTGATGCAATCATTCATTACTGAGTCTCAATCGTGTATATTCTACTCGCCAGTATAGGTTTCACCTATATTTGACACAGCCATTAATAAATTTTACCTAATTTCTTACACCATGAAATTATTGTTTTAACTTTTATGCGCAATCTCTAGTGTTTTTTTTATTAGACAGTGATAAATTGTAATTCGAAACTTTAAATTCCTTTGCCTTGAAATATTCTGTTATTAAAAATGGTTTTCGATCGCTTTAATCTGTTTACAAGCATATAATTGTAGGCACTACGTCGTTTAAGCTCATATCAGTACTATTTTTTTTTTGTAAATTAGTGGGTAGTTCGGGTCCGCTTCTGACCCGGGAGTCCCACACAAAGTGCGTAAATGCATTCCGTACGTAAAATAAAAAAAAAATAAAAAAAAACTATTTTTGTCAATCTGTCCATGCATATATTACTCGCATACTACACAAGTACAAATTATGATTATTATTTCTATTATTTACATTTACCGACAGCATTAGGTATGATACGAACTACCTGAATAAGTAAGGCGCTCTCGCCTGGCTCATGTAAGGAAACCTGTCAAAATAAGTACGTTGTAAGTGTCTGCTAAAGGCGATCATGTGTAACAGATATCTGGACATAATATATTACGGAATGTTTATTATAAGAGTAGCTTTTGGGAAATATAATGAATATTCTAGAAACATCTTAGTTTACATGAGCTCAAGGACCTTATCAAGGTCGCAGGAATAATGTGAAAAGTAGAGGTCTGCGTATTATGATGCTAATTAGGAGAGCCTTATGTTGATACAGCAGTAGACTTATTGTAGAAATTTGTTTTTATTATCTCATCATTCAATATAGTCCAGGCGTATAACACGCCAATTGTCTTCACGTTATTATAGATGGAACTAAGGCGAATGGGATGAAAGGTAATGCAGCCAAAATGCCTATTATTTTACATTAATATTTAAGAGCTTTTTATGATGTAACGGAATGCTGTGACGGCGTACATACGTGTGTACATACGTGAAATATTCTTGTTGATATATTTCTGATTCGTTTATATCCAGATATCTGTTTACTCTGGCGTGGTCCTAATTGAAGCAGTGTCGCTTACATCCTTAGTCTATTAAGGATTTTCGTGCATTTTATATACGGATAGTATACTTTAATAATAAACTAATAACTAAATTACGGATAATAAATACAATCAAATACAAATTTAATTTCTATTTTGAAAGAGTCGTCTGTCGAATTATCATTTATGAATGACCTTTACCTAATTTGGTTCTAAACTATATCCAATTATCAAAATTAATTCTCAAATTTTAAAGTATTTCTAATATTTCGAAATGTACTTACGCTCAAATTACGCTGAATATCTAGGCAAAAACCATCGACCACAATTTCATAGAATGAACATTATTAGAAATATTAATATAAACAACACATATAATCTTATATAAATCGAAGACAATGAAAAACTGACATGAAAAATTTGTAAAATACATTAATTATCGTAAGTCTATTGGTATACAATCAAAAACTGTTAAGCCTTAACGCTAAACAATCATCATAATTAATTATAATATAGGTTGATTCCCGTTAGTTAGTGCTATATATACTAAAATCGCAATTGAGTATACAATATTGTGAACAGGATGGATTTACTGCACTCCCTAGCCAAAAAATACAAGCACTTTGGTACTATTGCGTCTGTAATCATTTCTTTAATTTGCAGTATATGTGCTATTGTACCTTCTTCTGTCATCCTATCGCTATGGGCTCTAAAATTAACTATAAATCATGTGTTCTACACACCCATGGAACCAATATACATTTTTGCTGAAATTAGGAACTAAATATAAGCTTTGCTTTAAACTTCAAGTTCATAATATTGTCTCTTAAATTACAAATTATTACAATTCGATGCAATTTGTAACTATAGTTCATAATGTACTTATTGACAACACTAACACTGATTTATTTTTTCTTTTCTGGTATAGTTTTAAATTGCTACCACCACCTACCACTATGAACAACATACAGTTTAGTTCTACACACGGAACTGTCCTTATCCACAATTGACAGCAATGTTACGCCGATGCACAAACTTGAAACTTATAATTCAAATTCGGAGCGGGTTTGTCGGCGATGATCGAGGCGAACACGAGCGCCTGCTCTTGGAACACAAGCGGGAGGGCTGCGTACCAGAGGCGGCTCGATATCACAGCCATCAACTGGAAAAGAGCGCCATCGCCGCCCGAATAACCGCTCCAGATAACATCTTAGTCAGATCCGAGTAGCGGCGCTATCGGCCGCCAGAGGCCTGTAGTCCCCTCGAGCGAGCTCGCGCATCTCGCAATTGTTGTTTCCGTTTATTGTCTTAGGGCCCAACTGTTCATCGTGAATACTGCGTCTCGAACATGGTTCTGAAACACGTCCTAGCAGCGCTTCACGCTCTCCAGCGCGGTCTGGACTACCACCATGCGCTCGTACACCTCCGTTTGCATTCACGGCGTTAACGATGATAGTTTGTGATAGAGGTCCTCCATGAATAGGACTTGCGTCGAGTAGCTCACCCGCCCCAAGTTCGCTACGTAATATTCTAATTTTCTGAATCATCTCCTTTATTTCGTAACGGAGGATTCCAAGGAAGCACAATTTTAAAAATGCTAAAACACAATATCCTAAAACAAACAACGCGTCTGCAGTTCGTCGTAACCAAACTATAAGTCTCTCCGCACAGGCGGCCGTATGAGGAGCACAATGCAATGGCATGACAGGAACGGGTGATGTAGCTGAGGTGACGGGCAGTAGGGCCGGTGTGACTGGCGATGTGTGTGCTGGCATTCGACAACAACTTGCTGGAAGAGTCGTTTTATTAAAAGCATTGAAATCAGTGGGCCCGGTAACACCGCAACAACGTTGCTCTCTCTGAAGACGATCCCAAGCTTGTGAGAATTCCATATCGGTCTCGTATTCTTTAGTTAATCTTAGTCGTAATTGTGGTCGGAGCTCACGGCATACACGCTCGAAGCGGAACGCCCAATAGACTCCGATGGCGATGTCTCCAACTAGCAGTGCCAGTAGAGCCAGCCAGTAGGCGTTGAGCATGCGCTCGGAGAGCCTTAGGGCGGCGAGACAACCGAGCAGCTGCAGCAGGCCTGCCTGTGCAGGCAACGCCGCGTACCCGTAGAGAAAACCTGGCTGCGCGGCGCCAAGGCCGGGCACGATAGCGCGGCGATAGTCCGAAAGCGCGCGTCCAGCCGCCGCGCAGAATGCGAGCGCCCCTAGCAGCAACGCGCCGTTGCACGCGTAGATCCAGATGCGGTAATATCGCATTGCGCGGTGCGCGGCGGGGTGCGCGGGGTGCGCGGGGCGTGCGGGCGGCGGCAGCGTCATGGTGGCGGGCGCCGCGTCATGGCGCCGCCCGCGCCCGCGCCGCCGCCACGCGCCGCGCCCCACGCCTCTGCAACAATACAACACACGTCGTACAACAACACCAGGTCAAGGCCTCGTCGTAGCTTGTATACACTAAGTTCATTTCATTCACGAATATGTCGTTCTAATTGGTAATTGAACTCATGGAAGGCAGTAAGAATCATTGACGACTACGTTCGATTCCCGGTCTGAGCCAACTGCATACTAGATTAGTTGATAATGAAGTATTATTATTTATTATAAAATGAATACAAAATAAGTTCTTAAGTATAAACTTTATAATAAACATGAGCAATATTATTAACAACTGAGTAGTTTCACAAAAAGAAAATGACTTTAAAAGCATGAACCTCAACAAAATACGAAATAATGTTCAGTTGAGCAAAACAAATAGAAAAAGATATAATGCTAAGCTAACATGAAAAGAGCTGAAAAATAACTGAGATGATAAAATTGTATGTGCTGTGCACTGTTGTGTGAAGGATCTAATGTATAATAGATATGTGAGAATAAGTAGCGCTTTAGCGATATATCACACAACACACATTACATATTATTATACCTACTTATCTATTTTGCTTGGGTGAAAGATTCAAGAATAGCTCTTGAATCTTTGCTTGTAGGTATGTAATCAATAATGTATTTTGCGACTTCGTATGTTTTGTCAGCGAATTCGATAATTCTATATTCAAAACTGCTCAAGTTGTGTTATTATTATTAACTAGCTATTGCCCGCGACTCCGTACGCGTCCGGAACTTAGAAAACTTTCCCGTTTTTGCAACACTTCTACTGGTCGTAGCGTGATGTTATATAGCCTAAACCCTTCCTCGATAATTGCCCTATCTAACGCTGAAAGATTTTTTCAAATCGGCCCAGTGGTTCATGAGATTAGCGCGTTCAAACAAATAAACAAACAAACTCTTATGCTTTATAATCTTCTAATATATAAAATTCACGTGTGAAACGGCTTGACCGATTTTTATGAAATTTTACATACATATTCAGTAGGTCTGAGAATCGGCCAACATCTATTTTTCAAACCTTTTTTTTGTATGGCAAAACAAAGTTTGCCGGGTCAGCTAGTATTAGTATAGATGTAGTAAATAAAATATATTACAGTCCGCCGCCCGTGCCGTTTGCGAATACACGAGCTAGTCACAGGAGAGGGCGCGCGACACGCAACAGTACGCCTACCACGCCGCTGCGGGGCCTGAAACAAACAAACAAACACATTAACAAATATCTCTCTTCTTTCCTAAAGGTTATTATGTAAATATTGGTATTTTCTATGTTTCATTAGTTTTTTTTTTTTTTTTTTTTTATTTATTACAAAATATACAGTAAATATTACATAAAATAGCAACAAAAAACCACTAAGGTTTAGACCTATGCTATTGAGAGTCTAAATTATAAAATAACATAATAAATATGGTAACAACAATTCAATAACTCTAATACCTCATTCACAACTTAAAAAATAGGTACATGATTACGACAATAATTCATAGCATTATATAGGTGTGTTATATATTACTCAAGAAATAATGTTTTAGTTTCTTTTTAATATTTCTAACCGACAAACTGTTACATAATTCTGAGGGTAGGCTATTTATCAATCTAGGAACGATAAAGGCGGCGCGGCGGTTCGCTCACCGTACACATTGACAGCGCGCTGGGTACGAAGCCGATTCTCAAAAACTGCACGTGTACATACAGGATGATCGATATTTGTTTTTAAAGTTTCGTTAAAAAATTGTTCTTTTAATATTAAATAGTTCACTTGGGTGTGTACTGGTAGGATTTTACAATGCTGAAACAGGCCTATTTCGTCGTTATGAAATTGATTTTTTATGTTTTGTGAAACTAATGTTTTTAATATTTTGAGTTGTAGTTTATATATATTATCGAGATATGTTTTATAAGTACGGCCATAACTGCTGAGACCATACTGTATGTAGGATTCCGCCAATGCGTAGTACAGTATAAGCTTCACCTTGAACGGGATGCGCTTTTCGAGTAGTTTCATATTTGTTACTGTTGAATGATTTTTATTTCTTTTTCATAGAACGTAAACCTTTTAATTTCTTACTGACTACTTGTAGCAGCTCGATGTTTCGGATACACGTACAGCATTATCTAGTGATTGTTCCGAAAATCTGTAATTTTTTTTTTCATGTCATCGGTACGCCACAAGTATGCATACAGATGAAAGGGGCTGTAAAATCGCATACAGAGATTCCGTTTATACATTTTTAAATACGAATGTAGCTAATAAAATTCAGTTTAAAATGCATTTGCATGTGTGATATGTACGTAAATTAATATCTAGTATAGCTATAGGGAAACATAATATGTTGGTATTAGGTGCAGCTTGAATACGTCTGGTGACAATGTTGTGGGCGAACATTGTGAGTTGATATATCAGAGCAACGCGTATTGTTGGCGTCGAGCCACCGACACAACTTGTCCTCCTTGCCAGGAACATGTTGTGACTACCAGCTACGTATAATGTTATTACAAACACAAGTTATACACTTCAGTTAGCTTATTTTTGATAAATTAACAAAATTATAGTGGAACAAATTATAATCATGAGCGGGACTTGAACCCACGACTTCGGAATACCGTTCCGTTGCTCTCCCATCTGAGCTATCATGCTTATTTTTGATGTTTAATTCTTATATCACGTTAGGGAAATTGATGAGAATATATTTTTAATATGCGCGTATTTCATATTAGAGCAACAATCACAAGACCGACACCATGAAGTACTCGTACAGTCTAGTAAACACATTTTTTTAGGGTTCCGTACCCAAAGGGTAAAAACGGAACCCTATTACTGAGACTTCGCTGTCCGTCCATCCGTCCGTCCGTCCGTCCGTCCGTCTGTCACCAGGCTGTATCTCAAGAACGGTGATAGCTAGACAGTTGAAATTTTCACAGATGATGTATTTCTATTGCCGCTATAACAACAAATACTAAAAATAAAATAAAATAAATATTTAAGGGGGGCTCCCATACAACAAACATGATTTTTTTACCGTTTCTTGCTCGATACTAATAACGTTGCCTTATGTTGCATAGATAATGGTACGGAACCCTTCGTGCGTGAGTACGACTCGCACTTGACAAATTTTTTACTTATAGTGGCAACCCACAAATAATTTGTACTTTCACAGATTACTTACTAACGATATTTAGGAATTTAAAAAAAAATGTTAAACCGCCTTCATGTGCCTTTAAAAAGTGAGGGTTTTCCTTGATTTCTTAGGAGATAGCCATCCGATCCATCAGACCATGACCTGGTGCCAATGGGACTACAATGGAACCACCAACTTTCAAATAAAAAAAGAATCATTAGTTTCTTCTATCGCTCTCTAGGGTTACTTAATATATTCAAAGATGGTAGGTTTACAACCTCGAGATTTCCTTCATAACAATTTGCAAATTGTTGTTGTAATTATTTGGAACTTCATATCAAGCTAAAAGGAAATAATTAGTTTATATTTTTGTGCTAATGGGTTAAGTGAGTGCTACGTTTATTTTTAGACAGCGTCGACCATTCTCGCGCCTGACAGCATACGTTGTTCCAATATAATAATATGTATATAATATATGTGAAACGTTTTCAATCTTTTGATTTACACACTAGATACGTAATACAAAAATGTTTACTGTACAAACAGTACATAATAAGATATGGGTGTTTTTGTCCTCTTCCGTCCTACCAGGCCATGGTGGTGCTTTAAGCCCTTACCATGACCCGGTAAGGGTGGCCCCTTTATTTGGGGCCCGACTCGACGGTCCCCGTTTGCGCGGCCATGTGCTATATTGGTCGAGGCGAGTCAAATTTCTGGTACCCGTCGTAACCACTTCGTCAGGGGATTTAACACGGGTATTGTAAAAGCTAAATTATACGATAGAGCTGTAGCTGGCCCATCAATGTCGATACATTTTAGTGATAAACAATTTTTTAACTCTTATATGATTGGGAGTAAATCCTCAGAAAGTAGGTACGCAAGTAAAACTGCGGAGCATACTTAGTATAATAATCTACTTAGTTCAAAAACAAAAAAACTCGCTTGAAAACCCTGAATATTTTTTTAAATCATTGCATTGTTATCGGTCCTTGATATATGTGCAAAATTTCAGATTAATTCGACTACTGCAAGTGGGTTAAAATCACTTTCAAAGATTCCGTTAAATAGATTAATACATTGATAGGTACATACTGAACTTACATAAGCGTGATAAAAATAAAGAAAGCTTATAAAATTAGCCTATTTCTTAATAATTCGACCAGGAACTCAACAAAATGCATATTTCAAAAGTGACGTGAAACTGCGTGAAACAAAGCATTTTGGAAGTACCCAAAAATAAATATCATAATGGCAATAAAACGAATGAATACGTTTAAGCATCTATAAAATACTTCATTATGTATTCTCCACAAAATATGAAATATCAGTACTAATCAGCTGAGAATGTCGGCGTGATATTTATATTTATAATAAAGAATCCGTCTCGCTCCAGTACTTCATGGCCGTGGTCTCGTCATTCATTGACATTCCAAGAAGGTCAGTTGCGCCACCTTAGCTATTGTTGTAAAGGTGACTCCTTGATACAATATGCAAAGTGATTAGACACGGATAACTATATATCTAGGTATTTAAATCAAACTACAAGCTGGACACAGACACGAAGGTTTCGGTGTCATAATCATCATAATAAGATGTTCGTCTTCTTAGCATACCTTAACAATCAGCTTAGAATATTTACGTGACTCAGCCCTTGTGCTCGAGTGGTTCTGGTTTATATTTTGTCGGACTCCCATTCACGAGGTCACTGGTTCGATTCCCGCTCGAGACAAACATTTGTGTGATATTTATAAGTGTCATACAAATGTTTGTAATGCGTCTGGGTGTTTTTATGTATTACTAGCTGACCCGGCAAACGTTGTTTTGCCATACAAAAAAAAAGCAAAAAGGTTTGAAAAATAGATGTTGGCCAATTCTCAGACCTACGGAATATGTATGTAAAATTTGAGAAGAATCGGTCAAGTAGTTTTGGAGGAGTACGGTAACTAACTCTGTGACACGTGAATTTTATATATAAGATAAATATGTATTTATAAAAGAAAAGTAGTACAGTGGAGTCCCGGTAATCCGGACCCTGGCTTATCCGGCGCACCCTGTAATCCGACATGGTCTATTATTTATTACTGAATACTTTTTTGACAATATGTATTCGCTAATGCATGATTGAACAAGTTACAACTTGTACGCACTATCACTATTGTGCTCGACGCGTAGGGTATTGTTTTGATTCTGATTTTGCTTAGTTTGAATTTGACTACATGCCGATGATGATAGTGGTGCGTGCGCCTAGCGTGTGTTCATTGTTTACTGTTCTTAGGCAGTACTCTATAATCCGACAAATTCGATAGTTCGACACTGCCCTGCAAAGTGTTTGTCGGACTACCGGATTTCCACTGTATATGTATCATATCCCTATTCTGGTACCGCTAACTCAAGCAGATAATATAAGCTTAGCTTGGGAACAAGTTTATCTACTATAGTTGGATGCACGAACGGATACCGAAGTTTCAGTGATAATCTCGTTTTAATTTTTGGCACAGAACCCTATCAATTATTGTTGCATGTACGTAGAAATAAAATTTGATTAGTCTGCAAGCTGTCTAGCTCTATTCTCTTTTCGTGGACGAGGAGAAACAGAAATTTTTATTTAATCTATCAGCTAATCTCAGAAGCAACTAGGTTCCTGAGATTACAGTTTTCATTGGTTAATTGTGATATTAGATATTAGTGATTGTTTCATTTCAATCGATTCATAAATGATAAATTAATAGGTACTATAAAAAATTTCACTTTTAAAGCGTGTATTGGAATAACAAATCCTTCGATGCGCAAAAAGGGGTCAGCGCTTTACCGAAGTAAAGCCTCTCGCTCGACCTTTTAGCAGTAATTCCTCACATCATTGATTCGTATTGAATCGTTCACAGTACTGCACAGGGAATTACAATAATCCTGACATATAAATGTAAAATTTATCGATAGTAATATTATAAAGCTGAAGAGTTTGTTTGTTTGTATTGGTCCGATTAGAAAAAATCTTTCAGTGTTGGATAGTACATTTGTCTAGGCTATATATATATAGGCTATATATCATCACGCTGCGATAAATAAGAGCGAAGCATCAGTGAAAAATATAGCATAAGCAGGAAAAAAATTCTAGACTCCACACATACAAAATCGGGTATCTATATAAAATACGGCTTTTAAAGAGTTATGGCTATCTTCAGGGGTTATTTATAACATGGTTGTAATATAAGGAGATAACACCATACGTTGCAGAGCACCTCTAAGGAACCGTAAGACCCCATAATAATGAGCCTAAGTAAAGTGTTATTTAGCTCGGTCAGTCGTGGGTTTCGATATCCGCGCATGACCATTTTATTATTTGCGTAATTGATGAATACCAATAATACCTATACTGAATACCCACCTTCAGTATATTTATTACCTACTAGCTGTAGCCCTCGACTTCGTACGCGTGGAATTTAGAATATTTTCCCCATTTTTTTTTATTTTTTAAAATATTCTAAATTCCAAAAATATTCAAATCAAAGATATTGTGTGAAATATTTTTCACACAATATCTTTATAAATTGTAGCCTATGTGTTATTCTGATGTATAAGCTGCATCCTTGTAAAGTTTCATTAAAATCCATTCAGTAGTTTTTGCGTGAAAAAGTAACAAACATCCATACTCACAAACTCAGATTTATAATATTAGAAAGATTGCTTGCTTTCTATCTATTAGTTCTATTAAAAGTATAATTATTACAAAAAAACTGTCAAGAGCGAGGTAAACTCGCACACTCAGGGTTCCGTACCTAAACCGACTACATTCAAATAATAAGCTAATTAAACTTAAACCAACTCACCAACTTTATTTTGTAGTCGAAATATAGGGAATCGCCTACATTTCAGCTACTTCATAAGTTGGTATTAGTATAAACACTTTTTTTTGTGATGTGATGACAAACTACAAGTTTTTGGATGTTCCCTTTAACAGAATCCCTTTATCAAAATTGCAACGGGAAGTAACCTGTGAATTTTGATTCCCTAGCTAAGACCTAATCAGACGATTTTTTTTAAATGGTCGCAATTCGGTTATAGCTTTTAAATGCGTAGATGTAAAAGGTTGGTTTTTTTTACAGTAAGAGACCGCATATATCTACATATCTTATGAGTTTCAAGTTGATACCTTCAGCCGTTGCTGAGTAAAAAACGTTTGACGGACGGACAGACAGACAGACGGACACTGAAGTGAGACTATAAGGGTTTTTGTGGAACCCTAAAAAGGTAATTGGTGTACTATATTCGTGATCAAGTTAATACCTTTATTACGAATAGAAATATATACCTATAGCTAAATTTGTTGTTAACGTTGTTTAAATGTCCATGAATTTTCATACATTTAATTTGAAGTTAAAGGAAAATAAGTTATATTTTATTTTTATTTTATTTTATTTTATTTTATAAGGAAAACTCACAGCTAAAATTACATTTGATAAGAATTGGTACACACAACAAAAATATGGCCAATTAAATAAACCTTTTTATATCTGAAAATTACCTTTAGCTTTTACAAAATCTGTTCAGTTCCAATTTTATTTGTCCGTTAGTTTAGTCTGTAGCAAGTTTATATCACGATCGAATTGGAAGAAAGTCATAGTAAATAATAGAGTTTGGAACATTCTAGTCACGTTAAATCTAATATGTTGCCGAGACAGCGTGTCCGCTCAAATGCTGTGTTGTTACGTTGGAGCAACGCTAACATAGCCTCGCTACACTTTTTATTAGTTTTTCTCAATACTTTATGTATCTTATTGAAATTGAGTTAAAGTATTAGTAGAATAAAGAATGCCACATTATTATAATAGTCACTTGGATTAAAAATTTAAAAACTCTCGTTAAATTAGGTTAATCGAAGGTTTATAGCTTGCATTGATAACTAAAGATAAAAAACACGTTATTTATTATTACTTATGGCACTGCGGGCATATATCAAGAAATAAAACAGTTCGTGTCACAGCGTTAATATCCACTTTTTTCGAAACAGTTTATCCAATTCTTATGAAATTTTAGGCTTGATACTACTATTATAAATGCAATAGTAACCTTTTATGGCCTTATTCATAATGACTTATCGGAGGTTTAAAGGGAGATTTTATCGGAGAGATAATAAACGTTTTATCGTAAAAAAAACTAAGTATTATGAATAACAAGTTTTGACAATTTTCGGGAACCGATTTTAGCGAACTTTTAAACCTCCGATAAGTCATTATGAATAAGACAATATGTCTCTCAATAAGAAGAGGCCGTGCAGTGGTTCCAATTTTTAATCATATGAAGTTGCAACCAATAGCCAGTAGGATATAAATATCTTTTTATAGACGTAGTCAATATTTATGCCTTTACCATAATTCTTTTTTTTCTTGTGTGGCAACCCACTGGCTTAGAGGATTATTGCCAAGCTCATGTAATGGCTTCTCATGTAGTTTAGGCGAGGTCATAAAATTCCATATTAACCAAATTTAAATTTAGTTTAAACATATATCACATGAGAAAACAACACTACCTTATTAAATAATTAAATATTCATGGACAGTATACGCTTGTGTAATGAGTTGAACCAGAATATGGATATACTACATAAACTACTTTTCTTTTGTAAATACATACTTATAATACAAAGAAAACACCCAGACGCAGTACAAACATTTGTATGACATTTATGAATATCTCACAAATGATTGGCCCAAGCGGGAATCGAACGGCAGTCCGTTACATGAACCACTCCACTACGAAGCCCGTCATAATGACTATTAACTACTACCTACATCATTAACTACTTTACCATAATTACACGCAAATTAAACTGTAGGGTACACCTAGTATTTATGTAACGTCAATTCAATATTGTTAACAGATTTATTGTATGGCTGAACCCAGCGTCATAGTTAAGCTTTCATTGTTCCGACCCCTGTCACACGTCAACGGTACGCTTAGTATCGCCTAGTGAAGATATTTCTTGCTTAAGCTCTCCCATTTCCATAATTTATCCTAACGTTCTGTTATATTGACATTTATCTCTCCGACCCTGTCAGACTATTGTAAGAGCACAATATCAACGAGGTAGGTACATCTGAACAAAAAGAAAATTCAAAACGAAACTATTTACCACATGATTTATTAAGCCATTCTGAATTGAACCAAAAGCTGCCTCTACGTATGAACCTCCTTATGAAACTAACAATAAATATCATTGTATTTATGACTAGCTGTTGCCCGACTTTGTACGCGTGTAATTTAGATTTTCCCCGTTTTTATAACATGATTAGTATGGTATAGCAGACCCAGTAATCCCCTAATCTATAAGTGGTCAGTAGATTTAACACGACAACTACTACAAAAAAATTAGTTTAGATTATCAGAAATTAAAAATCGATATTTTCAATAAATCAAGTGGCCTGTCAACACAAAAAAAAATTAATAAACTCGAGCTTATTAATCAAATAGAACTAACATCTACTATATAAAAATAAGTCGGGTTTTCCTTCCTGACGCTATAACTCCAGAACGCACGAACCGATTTCCACGGTTTTGCATTCGTTGGAAAGGTCTCGGGCTCCGTGAGGTTTATAGTAATTTTTTTTTTTTTTTTTACTTTTTTTGGTATGGCAAAACAACGTTTGCCGGGCCAGCTAGTTTATAATATAAAGCAGATTTAAATCAAACATGGCGGCAGAAATATGCGGTGGCATAGAAATAGAGATAATAAATCAGTAGGTAGTGACAATTATGAGCGAGCACGTAAGCTATCAAAGGCCTTTGCGTTATAAACGTTTGCCGTTTTTCAAACATGCACAGGCAGAACTTGTGCAATCTATAATGAATATGTCAACATGCAAACAGTCTTAGGTACGAGATTATTCTCTTTTATGGACATACTAGCTGTTGCCCGTGACTCCGTCCGCGTGAAATTTAGAAAACTTTTCATCCCTTTTTTTCGCAATAAAAGGTAGCCTATGTCCTTTCTCAGGGTCTAAAGATTGTCTATGTCAAATTTCATCAAAATTGGTTGAGAGGTTTAAGCGGGAAAGCGTAACAGACAGACAGACAGAGTTACTTTCGCATTTATAATATTAGTAGGGATAAGTAGGGATTTGGTTTATTTTATTTGTTTTATAAATTTACTAGCAGTGCTCGCGACTTCGTACGCGTGGAATTTAGAAACGAAAAATTTTATGAACTAACAATAACGCCATTTTACAGCTAATTGATAAATTGTCCGTTTGGTTTTCTTTTTTTGCACAATTCTAAAGAAGAAACACACATGGCCCCAATGTCATTTTAGTAAATGATATCTCAGAGTTTTACCATTTTAGGGCTTCGTACAAACCCTTATAGTCTCACTACGGTGTCCGTCTGTCTGTCTATCCGCCCGTTAAACTTTTTTGACTGGCAACGGCTGAAGGTATCAATTTGAAACTTATACCAAATGTAGATCTATGCGGTCCCTTGCTGCAAAAGATACAATCAATAATTTAGATCTACGCATTCAAAAGATATAACCGAATTAAGCCATTTTTGAGTATTTTCAACTTCAGCACCGATACGTTGATACGTTGATCGGGATTTGAACAGCGTAACGACCATACGCCGACGTCGATGCCGATGCCGATGCCGACGCCGACGCCTATAAATACCAACTCAGCACCGATACGTCGGGATTTGAGCAGCGTAACGACCATACGCCGACGCCGACGCCGATGCCGACGCCGACGCCGACGCCGACGCTGACGCCTATAAAAACCAACTCAGCACCGATACGTCGGGATTTGAGTAGCGTAACGACCATACGCCGACGCCGACGCTTATAAAAATGAACTCAACACCGATACGTCGGGGATTGCGCAGCGTAACGACCATACGCCGACGCCGACGCTTATAAAAACCACCTCAGCACCGATACGTCGGGATTTGAGCAGTGTAACGACCATACGCCGACGACGACGCCGACGCCTATAAAGACCAATTCAACACCGATACGTCGAGGATTGCGCAGCGTAACGACCTGTAAGGAACCCTGAAAGGACCTGTATTGGAAAGTTTCATGAAAATCCATCCAGCAGTCTTTACGTGAAAGAACCACAAACATCCTTACATTCATACATCCAACATTAAGAGGGTACTGTACTCCTCATTTAGGTATTTGCCTTAGGTATTGCTATCCCTATTTCCGAGCGCCGCGCTGAACGGGACAAATATAGATGAAGCGGATTTTACCTACAAATTCTTTGAAAAAAGACGTTTCGTACTTTCGTCTTTTTTCCGCGAAAGTTAAACCGATTTTAATAGTTTTTGTCATAAATAAAACTACTTTTTACGGATTTACACGCGTATATTTGTTGTAAATTTAAAACAAATATACGCGTCTAAATCCGAAAAAAGTAGTTTTATTTAAACAGATGAGTTGCGCATGTGTTAGAAAATAGTTTTTGTCACTTTCTTTTGTGGTAAAACTTTACCAAATTTGTGTGATAGACGCTGCAACTTTATCTAAAGAAAACCGAAAAAAGTGGGTTTTCCGGATCGTCATATTTCTTTTAGTTGTTATGTTTTGAAAAAAAGAAAGTGATAGAAGCATAGATATACTCTTTATCTATAATATAACGCAAAAACTATCAAAATCGGTTTAACTTTCGCGAAGAAAACACCGAAGTACGATACCCATACTTTTGTATGGAGCATAATTTGGTATCGTACTGTCTTAACCAAACATCAAAACATTGGAGTATGGATAGAAGACCGAGGAAACGTTCGCGTTGCTCAGCCAACAGTTTAAGTAATTTTGCCGCGCGTAATTCTTTTTTCGTCATATCAAGATATTCATTTAAATTGTATGCTGTAAGAAGCAGTTATAATCTATATTAAATGCGTAAGCTAACTAAGGTATTTAATTAGATAAAAATTGTTACCAAATACACATAAATAGCTTTTAAAAACACCCTATTGAATTTGATAATTTTTTTGACGTTCTTATGGGTACAGCAGGTTTTCCTTAAAAGATAGACATATGGCCTTGCTGACTTTTTTAAAGATGTATAGGTAACAAACAATTTCTCCATACATTACTTTGTTGTAACTCACATGGATAAGGCAGCGTTTTCATTTAAAGCTCGCGCGCGTGAAGATTTTCTCCGTTTCTTGCAACATTTTACTGTGATGCTTCGCTTCTATTCGTTGCAGCGTGATGTTATATAGCCTATAGCCTTCTTCGATAAATGTACCTACTATCCAACACTGAAAGAATTTTTCAAATCGGACCAGCGGATACTGAGATTACCGCGTTTAAACAAACAAACAAACAAACAAACTCTTTCGCTTTATAATATTAGTATAGATTATTTTAACAAATAGAATGTAATTTTTGCATAAAAGATTTTCACGTCGGCATTCAGATTTAACTCGAACTATTAACTTTTCAATCTTAATTGTTGTACTAAGCTCAAAATAGAATTTTTATATGGTACTAACAAAGGGGTAAAGTTTGTAATATGTATACAGGGAATAATGTCCGAAAGTAAAGCAACAGTCTCTGAAAGTAAATAATAATAAAATTCAACCTAACGTACGATGTCTTCAATTGTTTCTTATGGAAATAATTCTTTATCTAATACTAGCTGTACCCCGCGGTGTTACCCGCGGTAAAAAGGATAAAAAATAAGTTTGTTTTCTATTCCATTTTCCATTGGAAAGTTTCATGAAAATCCATCCATATATCCATATGTGAGCTTATATCTTCAAAACTACGCAACGGACTTTTTAATAGATGAGTAGTTCAAGAGAATGTTTTTTTTTTGTATCATTTATTAAGGTATAGTGTATATTGGGAAAGGGTGGGCTCAATAACTATAAATGCGGGTAAAACCGCGGGTATTAAATAGTGTATGATAAACGAAAGTTCCGTACATACGAGTATATAAATCTTAGTAGCGTCACTTAACTTGCACAATTATGACCGCTACTTCTATGTTGTGTGACGTCACTGTGTTCTTACTTATGAAAAGTTGTAATGTTTGGAACATTACAACTTTTCATCTCAACATTGCGATTGTTTGTTTGTCAAAAACAAATGCCCTTGTTTTATTACTGAACTATACTTGGACAAGTTTTTGAATGAACATTTATCTGACAGACTAGATGAGTTTACATTCAAAGGAAATGTTTAAAGTTATGTGACCTATAAATCATATATTTAAAGTGGGACTCTCTCTCTCCAGCCCACTAACATCCCACTGTTGGACACCGGCCTCTTGCACTTTGGGAGGGATTATGATCTATTGTACAGCGCTGCCGTGGGGTGCCGGCATAGAATATTGCACCTCCCCATCTCTTCCGTAAGACTGATGATCGTTGGGGAAGAGTAGCGACCACGTACCGGACGACGCACAGTATACGATTTGATCAATCTAGGTGGACAAATATCAAAAATCAAATTATTGAAATTGTACATTTTGTCACTTATCTCTTAATTTTGAATGACATTAGCAACTCATGAAACAAAAGAAACATTCCTGGGCGCCGCAACCTATTCAATAACAAAAGACAAAGATACCCTTTCAATAGCAGGTAGTAGAGTACAGGCTCAGTGCGACCGCTAACGTTAACGTGTTTGCATGTCTCTGAGTGTTTTGTGCGATACCAAGTGCTTTTTAGTGATGGAATCTTCTACTAGAGGTAATTACACTTTTATTTAGTTAATATATTTGCACTGTGTTACTTTTATTAGGGTTCCGTACCCAAAGGGTAAAAACGGGACCCTATTACTGAGACTTCGCTGTCCGTCCGTCCGTCCGTCCGTCCGTCCGTCCGTCCGTCCGTCCGTCCGTCCGTCCGTCCGTCTGTCACCAGGCTGTATCTCAAGAACGGTGATAGCTAGAGAGTTGAAATTTTCACAGATGATGTATTTCTATTGCCGCTATAACAACAAATACTAAAAATAGAATAAAATAAATATTTAAGGGGGGCTCCCATACAACAAACATGATTTTTAGGGTTCCGTACCCAGTATCTCAAGAACGGTGATAGCTAGACAGTTGAAATTTTCACAGATGATGTATTTCTATTGCCGCTATAACAACAAATACTAAAAATAAAATAAAATAAATATTTAAGGGGGGCTCCCATACAACAAACATGATTTTTTTACCGTTTCTTGCTCGATACTAATAACGTTGCCTTATGTTGCATAGATAATGGTACGGAACCCTTCGTGCGCGAGTCCGACTCGCACTTGACCAATTATTTATGTAACAATATGATCTTAAACATACTCTCTTTGAATAAATTTCTTCCATTAAATTAAAAATGTAATTAGACATATAGTATATAGCAATATACCGCAGGCTTGTGGTAATAGTTTTAAAAGATTCATTATTTATTCTATTATTTGGGGCAATTTGTTATATTTTGCGCTTATCTGCGCAAACTAACTTTTTTCGTGTTTTTTTTTATAGGTGCCCGTATGCAGCGAAAATCTTTGTTTGAATTTTGGCATTCAATTTCACCTAAAGGGCGAGTTACTCAAATGATCAACTTTGTAAAGTCAACATTTGGTGCACCGGTCCTTAGTCAAGAAGCAGAACGCCTTTTGCGTGCTTTAATGAAAAACGAATCTGAGAAAATTCGTGAAAAATGGGAACGCAAACAAAGGAAGTTGGATTTGTTTCTAGATTCTTACGAAGAATGGTTATGCGAAAATTTGAATTTAGATATGATTTCCGACCATTCACAACCGAATCCCATTCGCGGAAGACCGCAAACAAGCTTTGAAAATAGTTCCAAAAGAACAAAAAAACGTAAAGTTCAGCATTTGCTAAGTGGCTACAGTAAAGAACAATTGTCATTTGTCGCCCAATTAAGTGTTCGAACCAGTGGAAGACGTGATGCTGCTGACTTAATGCAGGAAATAGCCACTGCATCACCAAGACGTGCTACTACATATAAGCAAGCCCGAATACTTTATACAACGTCCAGAAGAAGTATGAGTTCTAAAATTGAGTTACGACCATACACTGCTGAAGAAGCATTAGCTTTGTTTATATCAAAAAGTTTTACGGTCCATACTTATAAAAATGTGCAACAAGAATCCAAAGAAAGAGGATTCCCGTTATATCCGTGCTACGATCAATTAGCACGTGTAAAGAAAGAGTGTTATCCTCCGGTGGAATTTATCACAGTTACTGATACGTGGGCAGAAGTTCAGCTTCAAGCACTTCTTGATCACACGGTCATAAGAATATGTAAGAATGTAATTGGAAATGTATTGCTTAGCTCTACAGATGAGTTACACTATACAATGATTTATAAGTGGGGATGTGATGGTTCTTCTGGACATAGCTTGTATAAGCAACGGTTCGAAAGTGCGGAGAGTACCGATGAATATATGTTTGTTATATCTTTAGTACCTTTAAGGCTTATAGCAGATAATAATAATAAGAACATCTTTTGGGAAAATCCACGTCCTTCATCACCAAGATTCTGTAGAATACTTAAGTTTATATATAAAAAAGAAACGGAACTACTAATTAAAGAAGAATGCAAAGCAGTACAAAGTCGAATTGATAATTTAATGCCAACACCTATCGAGATAGATGGACACATCATACTCGTTAGCCATCATTTAATCTTTCAATGATAGATGGGAAAGTATGCAATGTTCTGTCTGAAAATAAATCTTCTCAGAGATGCTTTATTTGTAAAGCATCGTCGAAAGAGATGAACTCACCTACAGATCATAGGCAGCCTAATCAAGACATGTACCGATTTGGTATATCAAGTCTTCATGCATATATTCGTACTATGGAGTGTCTTTTGAACATTGCATACCGCAGCGAGTTTTCTGAATGGCAAGCTAGAGGAACTCGAAAACAAGATATGAAAAAGAAACGAAAGGAAGAAATACAAAGGGAATTTAAGAAAGTTGGGCTCATAATAGATAAAGTAAGACCGGGATATGGGACCAGTAATGATGGAAATACCGCAAGGGCATTTTTTCATAATAGTGCTACAACAGCAAGTATTACTGGTCTGGATGAAAATCTCATAAAGCGTTTTGGAACATTACTTGCAGCCATAGCTTCTGGATACGAAATAGACTCCGAAAAATTTCAACAGTACTGTGATGAAACTCGGCGCCTATATTTACATTTATACCAGTGGTATAACATGCCAGCAACTGTGCACAAGATTTTAGTACATGGTGCAGAGATTATGCGGCATTCGATAATACCACTCGGGCAGATGTCTGAAGAGGCCTCGGAGGCCAAAAATAAAGAAATACGAAGAGTACGATTAGGACATACTCTTAAAACTTCACGCTATCGGACCAATTACGATTTAATAAAGTATATGTTAATGTCTTCAGACCCACATATATCTTTTTTAAGGAAACTGCCTCAAAAAAATATATACAAAAACCATAAAGATTTAAAATTATTATTAAAAAATCATTAAAAAAGGTTTTACGTAACAATTTTTTTTTTAATTTTACTATTATATCATACAAAAATTATTTACAGTCTTTGAAAATGCAATTCCAACCCGCCTGATTTTTGTCCACCTAGATTTGTAAAATCGTACACTGTGCGACGCAGCGATAGGCGGCCCCCGAAAACTGGAGCGACGATATCGTCAAGGTCGCGGGGAGACATTGGATGCAAGCGGCACAGGACCGCGCGTTGTGGCGTTCTATAAGGGAGGCCTTTGTCCAACAGTGGACGGAGAGAGACTGATGGATGGATGGATGTACAGACGCAAATAGGTTTAGGTATATTACAAAAATAGCGTCATCAGATCATGTTTCATAATTTATTTCCTATTTCTATTAAATTTCTTATTGATTTTTTGGGCATTTTTATCTTATATTTATTTTATATATTTAAGCCGAGAATTTTCATAATTATTTTACAAAACTTTTTTTTTAAATCGTAGAAGTATGTATTCATGTTCTTAAAAATATTGTAATATCTTACCTGAGTGAGGGTTAAATATTACAGTCATTTGTTGTTCTTCGCGGAATAATTTAAACGGAAATAAATTAAAACACAATAGTTTCTAAAACAATATTTCATGACGCGGCATTCGCACTCAGCGTTGCAGTTTTTTACTTTAACCTCTTAGACAATACATGGTTACGTTCTATAAATAATCTTAGGAACCACGATTGAAAAATTTTTTCATGTTAAGTAGTACATTTATCAAGGAAGGCTATAAGCTATAGGAAAGAAGAAGAAGAAGCGACCAATAGGAGCGAGGCATCAGTGAAAAATAAATAAATATAATAAATATTCATGGACATTTCACATAACGTCCTCTGGTCCCAAGCTAAGCTTATATGCTTGTGTTATGGGTACCAGAAGACGGATAGAATACATATTATACTACTTTTCTTTTGTAAATACATACTTATAATACATAGAAACACCCAGACGCAGTACAAACATTTATATGACAATAGAAAAACCACACAAATGATTGTCCCGAGCGGAGATCGAACCCGTGACCTCTTGATCGGCAGTCTGTAACATAAACCACTCAACCACGAGGCTCGTCAGAAATGATAACGTTTGCAAAAATGGAGAAGATTTACTAAATTCCACGCATACGCGTGGAATTTAGTAAATTTTCTCCATAACAGTATAGTATCTTTTTATTGCAGAAAAGAATATTTTTATAACATTTGCTATTTCAACTGTCGTAAAGAATACAATTCTTAAAAATACATTTAGATATGCATAGATATTAAACTGTTGTATAAAACACCATTGTTCGTCACATGAGCTATTTTATTTCGCTTTTATCGCTTTCACGATTCAAAGCACAGTATTTTATCAATAAACACGTAATAAATTACACAATAAACTTGCTTTTATCTTTACATTGTGATGTTTATTTTTGACTATTAAATCTATATAAAAACTCACCAAATTTAAGTATGTTCATAACTTCTACCTATACAAAATTAGGTTGTAAATGTGCTTGTCTTTGTTAGGACAAGGTTTGTTTGAAGAAAATAATAGGCCTAAGATATTTTGTAACAACGGACGGTATGCAACTTCCAACGGCACTTCCGAAAAACTCTAAACGACGACGTGTAACTTAAAAACTTTTACTGAAAGACAGACAGTTTACTAATAGTGTACTAAGTGAACGCAGCAAATCTGTTCCATCGAAGATGCAATAAACAATTCACAATAATAACAAAATCAAGAAGTAAATATTGCCTCGTTACTTAGAAAAACCAGTAACTATGTGTAGGACATCTGCCTCTGGCGAAGTGCCAAATGCTCGTAAATACAGGCTGAAAGGCCTCATCTTGTGACCTTCTATCTGCCAACACGGTAAGATCGTTCCACAAAATATATTCAATAAATATATTCGACGGGCTTCGTGGTCTAGTGGTTTATGTAACGGACTGCCATTGACGAGGTCGCGGGTTCGATTCCCGCTCGAATATTCTCTAATAAAAACCGACCGGACAATAGCCACCACGGTCAAAATTTAAAACATAATATACGCATTGAAATATAAAAAAGTCGTATAATTAGAATAAAAAATAATTTAACAAAATATTACACGCAGTATTAACCTTTCAGAAAATTGATTAATTATGTGTCAAGATCCATCAGGTGATCACCGAGAGCGTAATGATGGATGACACGCTGTACCGCTCATTAGGTTTGTGGATGAGTGTAATTTACTTGAACAAACTCCTAAATATTTCTTTGTTGTAAAGCTTAATAGCCTAATACCTCTGGCTGACAGATTAATCATAAAATCTCTGGAATTAGACCTTTATTATTGAAATCTTTAGCACAAAAATACATGTTCCTTTTCTGTTTAAAAGAGTAACAAAATTATAAATATACTGCTCTCTCTCTTTCTCAAGCTCTTTCTTACTCTTTCTTTATCTCTGTCTCCAGTTCATTAACCTGTTGCCCATTAACGGGCCTTCTCCACTTTGGGGGTAATTGTGGTCTACTCTGACGCACTGACCAGGCGTCTTGGCACGAGGTTTATTTACGAGTTTTTAGTCACTCACAGATGTGGTGGTGGTGGTGACGGATTAAGAATACAAGTGTCACCACCCCATCTGTGCTGAAAAAGCCAGCTAAGGGATATTTCACACAGATAACATCTTCTGTGAGAGACGGAAAACTTGAAAATAAACCCTGTGCCAACACGCCTGGTCAGCGCGGCACAGTAGACACTAATCCCTCCCACAGTGGAGGAGGCCCGTGCCCAACAGTGGGACGTATATGGGCTGGAGAAGAAGAAGAAGTCACTCACAGAGCATGTTATATTTGTTCAATATCCCTTTACTGGCTTTTACAGCATCCTGAGAAGAAAAAGGAGAGGTAACACTTATAATATTTTTAATCTGTGATCACACGAACAATTAATACTGCTACTCCAAATACTACTACAAAATATACTGGCTATCTTAAAGTAACTTCAAAGAACTGATAACGAAATTTTCAATCGGTTTTCAGTAAGTTAAAAATAGAATCAAGTCTGATTAAAAAAATTAGCATAATTTGTAATTATATAAAATTATTGGACATTACTGTGTAGGTAACGAGCGTACCCTATTAAATTTCAAATTAAAATGAGTATTTTCCGTCATTATTAAAGTGTTAATATTTTCGACAAAGATAATTACTGCCTAGAGATTCATATTACGTTTTTATGTTATTTAACTAATTGTATCCCGCAACTTCTTACGCAAGAATTTTGGTATCGAAACTTTGACTTCAACATGTAAAGCTTACTCTTGAACCACTTTATCTATTAATAAAACCGCATTAAGAGTATTAAAAGTCTGTACTGTCTCTGATTCATATGATGTTTCTTGGCGTATATTACGTATCGCGGTATCCCTATGATATTAAGTTTTTTTCCATACTTACATCAATCAGCCTTTCTCCGTCCTCAGCTGGACATAGGTTTTCGCCCTAGAACGACACAATGCATGATTCTGCGCTAATTGCAACCAGCGGCTCTCGGCACATTTGATTATATCGTCAGTCCATTTTGTTGGGGCCGCCCCACGCTGTATCGTCCGGTACGTGGTCGCCACTCGAGGACCTTTCGACCCCAACAGTCGGTCCAAGCTATTTTTAATATGATCTAATAAGACAGGTATTCTCTCTTTGTATATCACACATGAAATAAAGGCACCATTCACTTACCTTGCTGTAGTTTATAAAGCAAAATGTAATGAAGACTTATTAAAATGAAGGTTAAAAAGCAAGCTTAAGAGGATACCAAAATAGCTTCGTGCATTTTTCTATGTACGAAGTTTTCATTGTTTCTTTAGATTGAATGGCTAGAGCTCTAATTTTTAAGTATATGTTTTTTCAATATATTATCTAGGAACGCATAAACTCAGAAACGCGATTGAAAAAAGTTTTCTCGATAGAAAATCTTGGCGAAACAACCTCTCAAATTTTTTATTTTTTTCATTTGTCGGTCTATTATCGCGTATTAACTAATGAAATAACTTTAAAAACATAAGTAACTATTATATATAGAAACACGTAAATCAGAATTAAAATATATTTAGTAGATTTTGAGTAAATAGGAAAAGTATCCCTAATTCTTCATTTTCTGTGCCTACTGGCTGTGTTAATATGTACGTGTCTGCGATGATATACGGTAATATTGATGTAGGCCCTTAAAGTGAATGTTCATATTTTTTACACAATCATATCATGAGAAGTGATTACCAACTGTAGTATTAAGATACTACACCATGCTATGTATTATATATATAACAATGCAAACTTGTAGCAAACATGACCGAGTTATTGTATGCAGTAAACTTTTGATGAGTTTTGATGTAAAACTTTTTGTTGACAAAGTGTAAAATAAACGTACGTGTAAATACTTCAATCTTCTGTCGCAGTAACTTACAATGTTGCATAAAATAAAACAGAAAATAGTGTTACTGTTACATTGAAGTGAAAATAAACTAGAGCTTGATATTATAACAGAAATATTGTAATGATATTATTAGCTCTTATTTTTTATTATTAAAAAATTAAGGCGACATTTTGTATGTATGTCCCTATATGAGCTTATACCTTCAAAACTAATGCAGATTTTTTTTAATAGTTAGAGTGGCTCAAGAGGATGGAATTTTTGGATAATTTCTTAGGGTTTATTTTCTAAAACCCAGGCGTTCGAAGTTGCGGGCAACAGCTAGTATATATTATTATAAAACATAGTCGTCATTTTTGTATGTTTCCTTAAGTGAGCTTATATCTTCAAAACTACGCAATGGATTTTGATGCGCTTTCTTTTCAAATGATAGAATGGTTCAAGAGGATGGCTTTTTTGTATAATTTGTTAAGGTTTGTAAAGTAATTTAATATTTTTTGCAATTGACTTGCTATGCTTTTACTTAATAAATTAAATTATAGTGGAAAAAGTGATCACCGCAAGCGGGACTTGAACCCACGACCTCGGAATATTGTTCCGTCACTCTACCGACTGAGCTATAAAATTGGTTACTAAAATTTTTTCCGCAATTAGTAACTTTATTATTGTTAAGGTTTGGTTCACAATTTATTATTGTTAAGGTTTGGTTTCTACATTCCACACGTACAAAGTGGCGGGTAGCAGCTACTTTAGTTCTGTATATTGATCTCCTTATTTATGCCAAGAACATGAACAACATTATTGAAAAAGTAATACAAAGGTATAACAAAGTTTCTATTTATATTTGTTTATTTTGGTTTTGCATTTAGATTAATTATCAAGGAAAGTGGTTACTTAGTATGTTTTATCAATAATACATAATTTCATGTACCACGAAACGAATTCCTAAATAAACAAGTTTGGCATCGTTCCAGGTTTTCGTCTACAAAAGCATTGCTTTATTTTCGCAAAATAGAGTTACGAGCTTCCATGCGCCGGACACCTAACATTGGTATCGGGATTAGGAACAAACGATTGCAATAATTGAGCTATAAATAAACAGTTGGAATTGTAATAATACATTTAAACAGCTTATACTACTTGCATAGCTTTGCCATGTTATTCGTATCAACGTTTATTGCTTTCCTTTATATTACATCTATTCAAGAAATGGTGTGTATTGATCCATTTAAACAGAAGGATTAAAATTATTTTATATAATATGATCTTTTGTATGTGTTTTAGTTAATTTCGTCGTCAACTTTAAATTAGTTTTGTATTTGCAAGAGACTTTGTAGGTTGTCGCTTAATTACTAAGTCGGAATAATAATACGATCACTGGAAACTGTGAAATCAGGAGCTATTAAATCTACATAGGTGATTGTGTCTCGCTGTCAGTAGCTTACATTACTGAGCTCAATATTTGAGACTAATCTCGATGATTCAAGGAATTCCCTTTTGTTGTTTTTTATTCGATTCAATTTAATTAAATAACTATTTATCTCTATGATAAAAACAGAGAATGAAAAATAAAACTATTTAAATGAATTAATCACCAAAATGAGCTCAATAATTTGTTAAAAAGGTCTTAAATAGCGAAGTCTTACTAGAAACTTTTGTTGACGGGCTTCGTGGTCTAGTGGTTCTGGTAACGGACTGCCGATCAAGAGGTCGCGGGTTCGATTCCCGCTCGGGACAATCATTTGTGTGATTTTTCTAATTGTCATACAAATGTTTGTACTGCGTCTGGGTGTTTCTATGTATTATAAGTATGTATTTACAAAAGAAAAGTAGTATATGTATTATATCCGTATTCTGGTACCCATAACACAAGCGTATAAGCTTAGCTTGGGACCAGAGGACGTTGCGTGAAATGTCCATGAATATTTATAAAAAAAAAAAACTTTGCAATATGACAGTGCGAACTCTCTTAGCACTATCTAAACTCGCTACTTATCAAAGTAGGTGTCAATGAAGCCTTTCGCCGTGTAACTGTTTAACTCGATTGTGCTAATAAACAAGTTGTTATTTTCTTAGGGCACATTCACATAACCGTATTAACTAATAACGTGTTCATATATGTACAAGGGTGCGGATTCGATTCCCGCATGGGACAATCATTTGTGATAATGTCATACAAATTATTGTACTGCCTCGGGGTGTTACTATGTATTATAGGTATGTATTTACAAAACAAAATTATGTATGTATTATATCCGTATCCGGTCCTACCCATAACACAAGCATAGAAATATAGCTGTGTGAAATGTACAAAAGTATACAAAATACAAAAAAAAACGACCAGATAGAGTCTGTGCCTTGAATTATTTTAACGGAAGAAAGCCTTGTTTCGTTTACTGTTCGACATACCGTCCACTCAGCCAGTGCTGTCTTGTTTCACTTGCATACAACAATTCCCCGTAATCTTAATCGCACTATTCCTGAAAGAAAGCAGTAGGTAAGTGATTTTCGCCAACTTTTCAGGAGCGTAAAAAAACTGTCCTATTTTTTTTGTATGAGTTCTATAAATAAGTTTCAAAGAGAAAATCGTAGGTAACACTTGCCTCCAACTACAAGTGTTATTTAATTCAGGAACAGCTTTATGTACTTCGAGATATTCTAAAAAAACACGGTTACTTCTGTATTCCACGAAACGCAAAATATATTTGCAGGAGCAACTACAATTATGGCTTATTCGTTATAAAAGCATGTAAGTATTCAAAGTTATCCAACATCAATCGTGTGAAATGTTTCGTGTAATAAAGAAGTAACTACAACTACACTTTAAGCATTCTGAAGTTATGCTGGGTAGAAAGTACGTAACTATAAAAGTCCTAGATTCTTAAACATGCAATGGGAACAAGTATTTAAGTACATTTGCGTTACAATTTTTTTTGTAAATCTTCTGTTAAAATTTACGTAAATGTAATTATGACTTTATGAGCGGGAAAATTTTTAAAGCGAATAAGTGTAAATATGCATACCTCTTTTTTATCTGGAATTTTATTTTTTCTAATGTCGCAACTTTTTAGTATTTTGGCATTAACTTCTTCATTTTTGTCGATAGCTTCACCAGATTTTGACAGAAGGTGTAAGCCGTGAAGCTCGATATATTTATGCAATAAAAATTTTTTGACGCAAGTTCACTTACGTCCTTTTTTTACGGGTAGTGCGTATGAAAGATCAAGCCATTTTGAAAAAAAAGTGGTGACAAACATGAGGAACAATGAGAGGAATCTCCTCACAATCCGAGCCGTATCCAAGATTACTGCTTAAACAGTACTTATTGTTAAAGTTCGTAAGTCATTCTTTGAATACAATAAATGCATTCAGGTCACGTCCATCGTCCTTGAATGTGGACAGAAATAGCCCTACGCAATTAATTACAAGCCACGGCATTACCGCGACCCTCCCTTATAGACATTTGCTATGAATTTATTGTCTGTACAGAAAATGCTATCGGTGTTTTCAATAATATCTGACCTTTTGATCACTGAAGTGTCCTTGAAAATATTCGGTATTTTGACCTTGACCTTGAATATTGGACACCTAAAATATCAGTACGGAATATTAAGAACTAAATTATCAATTTCTGAGTACACAATTTTGTGTTTATTAAGTGATATTTAGAAAAAAAATCTTATATTTTACAAAACGATGCCTATACAGTGTAATTAACAGTAGTTTGTATGTGTGCATCAGTGTAGTTATTTCATATAAAGCTTTAATTTTATTTATCTACCATAAGATTCTTTTTAAATGTGCCGAGGTAATTGCCTTTTCACTGAAAGTAAAATTTCTTCTTTCAACTTTGAAAAAGCAAATTTTGTATCTTTACTAACATCACAAAACTGAAAAGTTTTTTTTGTTTGTTTGATCGCGGTAATCTCAAGAACCGCTGGTCCGTTTTGAAAAATTCTATTTTGGATAGTGCGTGGTGTCGAGGAAGGGTATATATATATAGGGTATATATAGGTATATAGGGTATATATATATATATATATAGGGCTATAGAACATATCGCTGCGACTAATAGGGGCAAATAATCGTGAAAACGGTTGCAAAAACGGGGAAATATTTCTTAATTCTACTGGTACGAAGTCGCGGGCGACAGCTAGTTTTAATTAAAACGCAAGGAAACTTCTCCTAACTTATGTTTTGTGTGTTAAGTGTTATCTCTTATATATAAAATTCACGTGTCACAGTGTTAGTTACCGTACTCCTCCGAAACGGCTTGACCGAGTTTTATGAAATTTTACATGTATATTCAGTAGGTCTGAGAATCGGCCAACATCTATTTTTCAAATTTTTTTTTTTTTTAGTATGGCAAAACAACGTTTGCCGGGTCAGCTAGTTTCATATATTTACTGCCGTAAAACAACTGAAACGAGGCTTAAATTTCGAACAGTAATTTTGCACCTAATATTAGGTTATTTTCACTTTTTATTAAGTTTACAATTTGGCTTTTATAAGATATATCGGAGAAAATCACCGTAGACATCACCTGTAGTTACAGCCAGGGTAGTCTCCAATCCAAACACCCTGTAATACTGAATAAGCTAACTACGTTAACTACAACATTCTACTACGATGAGATCGATCCGTGGCTTACGACACGTGTAGCTGGTTTGGAAGGCGCCTTTTATGAATATTCAACGGGTCACCATTCGAACTCATCAGATAAAGGAATTACTCACCATTGATACCATTTAAGGACCCACATCACAATCTTGGAACCTAAGTTAAAACTAAAAATCCTTAAGTAAACTATTTCAATCAAGTCTCCTACGACACGGCCATTCTGCGAATACACACGTCCCCGTGTGTAAATCTGCAATAGAACTAAGTTTTTCCGCTCGGCTAATTCTGACCCAATATAAAGTCGCAAAATAAAGAAATCCACAACTAAGATTTTTCCATACACTCGGTCAGTTACAACAATTTCCACAATAATTCAACATTCACACTCGGTCAGTTACATTAATTCCGCATTATCGTTACTTTGCACTTTCTCACAAATACACACTCAGCAATTACACTTTGGAGGATATTCTAATTGTTTAAGTTATAGAACTGGGCAGCGTAACGACCCGTATAATACTGACTGCTCTAGTTGTCAGGTTTTTCGCATTTTTGCTAACGAACTTTAAGTAGTGGGTTCGTATCGACTTATCGAGCCAATATAATTGTAGCATTCAATAGATGGTTTCTAATCATCAAATCCACTACACATTAAAATTGTGTTTTCATAAAGACAACCACTCGGCTGTAATTTGATAACGAATTATTTAGAATTTAGCTAATTAATCGTAAACTACTCAGAAAAAGATTTTTAGGTACGTTGGCAAATACCTTAAAAAAAAATTTTTTTTTTTCTTTTTCTTTCTTTTTCTTTCTTTCTTTTTTTTTTCTTTCTTTTCTTTTTCTTACTTTTCTTTTCCTTTCTTTACTTTGTTTTCTTTTTCTTAACTGTCACACGGCCATTCTGCAAAGGCACGCGTCCTCGTGTGTTCCCTATCTACTTGAAACAAAATAGAAGGGTTTCCGTTTGGCCTATCCTGCTGATCTAGACGGATTCAACAGTAAAGGAATGATTTTCTAATTTAGTTTAAATGCTAATGATTAAACTATCAGTGAATAAAAAGTTGAATTTAGAATTTTCGTACTGGCATACGAATAAACAATGTTACTCTGCCTCCTACTTGTAGCCCAAGTAGAAGTTAAGCCTACATAACTATGTTAGCTGTTGCTACCAAACACCTACATCGTGAATAGTAACCGTTGGTTGGTGTACAGTAACAACGTGGTATATTTATGAGTAAGGATAGAAAGGATGAAGGATTTAGGAAGGACAAAGGGTTCAGGAAGGATAGGTAAAGGAAAGGTCGATGTTGCCGCGTAGGCAAGGGCCCTAGGAATAAACGGAAAGGTTGATGCTGTGCCATAGGCGGTCCTGTTCGCCGTCGTACACAGGGGACCATTATTCTTTCAGGATAGGATATAGTGGCTTATTGTAGCATCTTTTATTTTTGGCTTATTGTAACGCTCCACGCGCCAACAGCTCTTTTAATAATAATAATTAGTTTACTCGTAGATACACCACGGTAAACCGCGTTGTTAATATTATAAATAGTTCACTGAACGTCTCTATACACCAAAAACGCTCGCAAATTAGAATTAAAGAGGTAGATAATTTGTTAGGATATGTAGATCTCCTATAGTCAATCTACTACAACAGATTCTTGTTCAAGTAAATAAGCTCAAAAGTTATGCTCGTGAATACTAAAAGGTGATCCCTGTCGCCTCAACAAATTGTCAATAAGGTTCGTAAGCGCGAACAACTGAAGTATTGCATGGACATTAAAGGCATTTTTAAATTGAATATTGAAATTTGGCTAATCTTAAACCTGCTATATTGGACATCTTCATGAAGATTTCAGAAACGTGTTATAGGTAAACCTCTACAAGGAGTATGGTAAATATTATCAGTAGTTTAGAAGATTTCTCCATTCGTCAATTACATTACCGAGATCATATTTAGCAACAGATGTTTTTTTTTAAAAGACTATTTCAAAACCTTGTAGCTACACCATAGTAAAGTGTGTTCTTAATGTTATTAATGGCTTACTAGACGTCTCACACGTCAGTAAACTAAAGATTTAAAAACTTGTTATACACCACAAAAAGTGATGTTAATATTATTAATGATTACTAGACGTCTTCATACGTCAATGAACGTCCGAACCGTCAGGTTCGTATTTGTAGCTTTTCTGAATATTTCAGAAAGGACGATTTTAACCGCATATTATAGGTACACTACAATAAGTTGCATTGGCATTATTACGACGGCTTACTGGACGTCTGCATACGTCAATAACACAGTCGAAAACATAATTGTAAATAGATTTTCCAAAACAGGATTTCTAAAACATGTCAACAAAACGACTGGCATGTGTAGGTATAGAAAGGTATCTCAAACTTTCCTTCGCTGCAAAGGTTTTAAAATTTTAAAAACACTAACTTGTTACCTAGACCGTTAGATTTTCTAACGCATATATTGTCTATCTCTTTCTATCACAAGTCTACTACATGTAACTACATGTAGTTCTAATCTCGAATATTTAGTTAACCATGATTTAGATTTTCTTCTCACTACCTCTCATCTAGGTGAAAGTTTCTTACGATTTTATTTGCTAATCACAAATAACAAAGTTTAATAACGCGTTAGAATATGTAAAACACATTATTACACGGCGGAGACTAAATCTTTATTTTTCTTTATAACTTTTTTTCACGAACACTTTGAAACGAAGTGTTGAATGTTGATAAAGCCACACTATATTTCTGTTAGCAATCAAGTAAAACGATTTCACAATCATTTATTGATGGATACACGAGATAAATTAAGCAAATGAACACTGTAGATTTATAAAATTACTAATAAATCATTGTCATTTAATTTTTGTTACGTAGTTACAGTGTAATTAACTAATTACCTGTGACTTGTTATTATCAGTCTTTGCTTGTTAATATAATCAAAGTAATTTTTATCCAAAAAGAAACTTTGCGAAAACTTTAAATTTTTACTAGAACGCTGGTTACGGTTAATTTTACTGTTCTAGTTTTTTTTTCAAAACAAAATCGAATAACAACTATTCGATCCCACTTCTGATATCGGAGAAAATCACCGTAGACATCACCTGTAGTTACAGCCAGGGTAGTCTCCAATCCAAACACCCTGTAATACTGAATAAGCTAACTACGTTAACTACAACATTCTACTACGATGAGATCGATCCGTGGCTTACGACACGTGTAGCTGGTTTGGAAGGCGCCTTTTATGAATATTCAACGGGTCACCATTCGAACTCATCAGATAAAGGAATTACTCACCATTGATACCATTTAAGGACCCACATCACAATCTTGGAACCTAAGTTAAAACTAAAAATCCTTAAGTAAACTATTTCAATCAAGTCTCCTACGACAGATATATTGTTTTCAGTATACAAAGTATTACAACATTATACTCCTGTATCAAAGTAATATTAATTAATTAAAACATTTGGTTATATTACGGGCTTCGTGGCGTTGTGGTTCATGTAATGGACTGCCGGTCACAAGGTCGCGGGTTCGATTCCCACTTGGGACAATCATTTGTGTGATATCCATAAATGTCATACAAATGTTTGTACTACGTCTGAGTGTTTCCATGTATTATAAGTATGTATTTACAAAAGAAAAGTAGTTTATGTATTATATCCGTATTATGGTACCCATAACACAAGTATAATAAGCTTAGCTTGGGACCAGAGGACGTTGTGTGAAATGTCCATGAATATTTGTTTATTATTTTATATTTTTTATTTATATTTTTAAGGAACCTTTGGGCTTAAAATGCAGACAAAGAGGCTGCAATTAACTTTGAAGATTGTGGTTGTTTTAGTATCAGTTAGAAAAGCTTTATATATATATATATCTCTCTCTCCAGCTTATTAATATCCCACTGTTGGGCACCAGCCCTCTCCACTTTAGGAGGAATTGTAGTCTACAATGGTACCGATTCTACGCGCACAATTAAACTTAACTAAAAAAATAAAGTTGATTGTGCAATGATTGTTATTTGGTTGTTATTTGGTTTGCCAGCAGAAGGTACATAGAAAATTTCAAAATTGTAGAATTATTTATTAGAATTTCTATTATTTAAACATCTATTGAACATCTGCAATAAATCGGTACCTATCGATAGCTTGCATAAAAGCTCCATTTTTTATGTGACTCTACATAATTTTTAATACTTTTTTGCCCATTTTGGGAACTCGCTATGAAAATGCAAACATATTTACATCCTTTATAACCTGAATTTTCATTATTTTCAGGTTATTTCACCTGGAAAGACGGCTACCAATTAGAACAGCTTTTAACAAAACAATATATTTGTAATATATTACTATTTTCGTACCTGTTTTACAATGTAATAGCGATTATACCAATTAGTACCATAAATGTTCTTTATTTATAACAATATATTGTGTGACAACATCTAACATTTTCATTAAACTAATAACCTTTAATATATGGAAACTTACTTGTATCTAAATCTTTATATGTATAGCTATACTTATACATATAATAAAAAAAAATATCGATGTCTGTACAATGAAGAAATAAAAAAAAATGGATAAACGGACTTTCAAATTTTACGCGAACGTAGTCGCGTGGAACAGCTTTTATAAAAATAAAAAGACTAATAAAGGGAATTAAAAAAATGACATATAATAATACCCTATTTAAAAATATGGACTAGGTAGTAGCATATTACACATATTATATCTCTCATTGTATAATTTTATCAATAAAATATATAAATATTTAAAAAAAGATATTTATAAAAGCCGAAAAAAGGTTTTAAGGTCTCAGGTCTTTACATATTTATTTCAAGAGTTCTTACCGCTTGAATCACAAATAAGCCCTCTCGAAAAACGCTTCACGCTAAAGATCTCAAAGAATGCTCAAAATGTGTTTGTCAGCCACAAAAGATTATGCTAATTCACATTTGCGTCGAGGATGCTGAAGAATCCACCGAGGAACAGACATCTAGTGTAAGTAAATTATAATATTGTTCCTCTTGAAACCGCACAGAATCGTCCATTGTGACTTCCGTTTCAGTGTGTTTGTTATGCTAATAATTAGTTGTGTAGTATAACTATACAGCTAGGCAGTAGGCAGTTGCTCTTTATATTTACTTGTTAAATTGACAAAAATAAAGAAATCTCTCCTTAATAAATTAAATTGTAGTGGAAAAAGTGATCACCGCAAGCAGGACTTGAACCCACGACCTCGGAATACCGTTCCGTCGCTCTACCAACTGAGCTTATTGCGGCCGTGCTAACAGTAACCAATTTCCACCACAATTTAATTTATTAAGTAAAAGCATAGCAAGTCAATTGCAAAACTGATAAAATCTCTCCTGTCTAAAAATTTGAAATTTACTTGTGTATGTTAGACAAAGTTTTAAACAGTAAGCTCACATATGTACATACATATAAAAATAGCGACTTTGTTTTATAATAAGTGAAGAAGAAGATCAAATAGGGTGTACGTAAAAGTGTATTTTAAAAAAGCATCGGTATTACCAAATTCTCGCTCTCTCTCTCTCCAGTCCATTATCGTCCAACTGCTGAGTACAGGCCTCCTCCACTTAGGGAGGGCTATTGGTCTACTACGTCACGCTGACCAGGCATAGGGTCAAGGGCATACCTAATTAAACCATTATACTGAAGCAAAAATATCGATGTTATCTTTTTCATTTTACTTTTCAAAACTAAACATAGTAAAAGTTTTTTTTTAAATAATATGCACACATTGAGTAACTTTTGGAAATTGATAAAAAGTCATATAATGTGCCTGCTAACAGGAAGCGGTAAGCCATTTATGCTCCTCACTTCCTGACATTATCCCGATATAATATGTAGTCACAATCATTTTATGTGACCATTATACTCGGTAAGGATAGGACATAAATCAACCTATGTTTGTCATATTATATAACCCCTTTTAAAACGCAAAAGCCTAGTTTTTTGTATAATAAAATATGTATCTTCACTTATTATGAAAAAAGTAGTTATTTTTGTATATATGTATATCCCTATGTGAGCTTATATCTTTAAAACTAAGCAACGGATTATGATGTGATTTTTTTAAACGTCAGAGTGGCTCAAGAGGTTAGCTTTTTTGCCAATGCAATGCTAATTTGTTAAGGTTTCGTTTCTAGATTCCACACGTACGAAGTTGCCGGCATCAGCTAGTTTATCTATATATCTTTTTCAGTCCATTCATGTCCCAATTTAGGTGCAAGTATCCTTCACTTCAGGGGTATATTAGGTCTACTTATGCTACGTTGACCTGCAGTAGTATTCAGTAAGAAAAATTGAAGTGAATTTTCGGTGAATCTTGATCACGTGACAGCGCTCCTCTATTTTTATTGGAGGAGCGCTGTCACGTGATCAAGATTCACCGAAAATTCACTTCACTTTTTCTTACTGAATACCACTGCAGGCGTGTTTATTTTTGAGTCTCTCGTCTTTCACAAAAGTGTTATCTGTTTATATATTACCTAGCTCTTACATTATCATGTGGTAGAAAATGGGGTGGAGACACTTGTATTCTTAATCTATCACCACACGGACAGTAATATATTCATTAATTCATGGACATTTCACACAACGTCCTCTGGTCCCAAGCTAAGCTTATATGCTTGTGTTATGGGTACCAGAATACGGATATACTACATATACTACTTTTCTTTTATAAATACATACATATAATACATAGTAAACACCCAGACGCAGTACAAACATTTGTATGACATTTATAAATATAACACAAATGATTGTGCCAAGTGGGAATCGAACCCGTTACATGAACCACTCCACCACGAAGCCCGTCAAATCTCATATATCTAATATATAAAATTCACGTGTCACAGTGTTAGTTACCGTACTCCTCCGAAACGGCTAGACCGATTTTTATGAAATTTTACATGCATATTCAGTAGGTCTGAGAATCGGCCAACATCTATTTTCAAACCTTTTTTTATCATATGGCAAAACAACGTTTGCCGGGACAGCTAGTAATCTATATAATATGTATTGTATTATATTTCTATTCTGGCACATTGCAGCATAAAGTCATTATTCAATTACAGAAAGTCAGAAATAATGAGTTCATTGTGCAGTCACACAAATGTCATTTGTATTCAAGTTATATCTATAGCCGTACAGTGGCCCTAAGACAGCTCCCTAATGATCTCACAGTTGCCACGCTGTCTGCCGTTATAAATTGCATATTCATTTTTAAAGCGCTTTCAACCGTGTTGTGCCTCAGTGTACCGCTTAAATTATATTATATTGTACATATTTAGACATGAGTGTGCAATTATAATGATTAAAACAACATCTCAGCCCATCGTCGACGAGACTAAGAGAAGAACAAAATTGCAATTTTATTTATTTATTTATTTATTTATTTAAGTAAAGTAAGCAGAATGTAATAAGTGCCATTCATTTAAAGAGTTAAAGAGTATAATCTAAGTAAGTATCTCTTTTAGCCAGGAACACAGTAAAATCTGTATGTCTGTCTTCTTACATATTAAATAGTTGTATATGTACCACTGCGCACTGGCACCATAGCGCTTACTTCTCGATCTTAATTCCCAACCAATAATTTCAACAAGATTTTATTACTGTTGCGTTTCACCTCTTATAAAAAGTATCACAAACCCTCAAATATCTTAAGAAGAAACTACTTCAGACTTTCGATCAGTCCTGAGAGGAATCATAACCACGTGTTATCTTTTATTGTACACATAAAAAGTAATACCAAAAACTTGTATCACGTTTATGTCGACTGCAATGAATTTTCCAAATTAAAAACAAACACCATTTTTGAGTTCTCCCAATGGAGATTATAAAAAGCGAGGCCCTGAGCCGCGGTCGTGGGGGCATTCAAAGCAAAAGTTTTCCTTATATTGTTATTGCGTTTGTTAGTAAAAGCAAATATAAGTAGAATATTCAAAAGAAAAAATGTTTTGACTTTCTGTTAATTGTTATTCTTTGTAATGCAAGAAATATTCGATTTGACTGTTGGCTTCTAATTGAAATGAAGCATGAGTGTTGATTTTCGAACACTTTGTGATTTTGATTTGACGACCATGGTGGCCTTAATTTTTCCCTAAGTATTTACGTTTCGTTATGTCTAGCATCACCTACAGAAGGTTTATTTGCTCAGTCATTTACTATTTTTACCTGGAAAGTTTTCCGGGAGTTTTGAAAATTGGTAACTTTATAGATTTTGATGTGCTCTTTTCAAATTTCCACTTTGCCACCTCGTATGTTGCCTGTTTGGGCCGCCATATTGAAAAAATGGCGCCCAAAATCAGTTTTTTGATAATAACTCCTTTCCGACGCATTTTACAGGAAAACATATCGATACAAAATAAAAGTAGAGGAAATTTCCTACAATCATCTCATAATCTTTTTTTCCTTAAAATCAATAGTTTCTGCGTACGAGCGCCGTAAACCATTATACATACACACCAACGTGTATTATTTACTTTAATTATACGAAGGTTAAATATTGCTCCATAGAATGAAAACCCAGCTAACTATAGTCTGTCATGTCTCCGCAGGTATAAAGGAATGCGTCCCTTCTGTGTCAAGCCTCTTCTTCCCCTTCTAAGAACCATCTGGGCCCAGCTGCTGAGCTCAATAGAAATATTTAGTCTGGGTCATCAGTATACGTTTATCATTTCACAGTGTCGTTTGCATTTGTAGAGCCATGGCTTCTTATGAAGTAAACTGCTTTATTTGTGGTGATATACTACAAGAAAGTGAAGTTATTGAAGTGAAGGAAAAAGGATTGGAGCTTTTCTTAGAAGGGGAAGAAGGGGCTTGACACAGAAGGGACGCATTCTTTATACCTGCGGAGACATGACAGACTATAGTTAGCTGGGTTTTAATTCTATGGAACAACATTTAACCTTCGTATAATTAACGTAAATAATACACGTTGGTGTGGATGTATAATGGTTTACGGCCGCTCGTACGCAGAAACTATTGATTTTAGGGAAAAAAAGATTATGATATAATTGTAGGAAATTTTCGCTACTTTTATTTTGTATAGATATGTTTTCCTGTAAAATGCGTCAAAAAGGAGTTATTATCAAAAAACTTATTTTGGGCGCCATTTTTTCAATATGGCGGCGCAAACGGGCAATATACGAGGTGGTAAAGTTGAAATTTGGAAAGAGCACAACAAAATCTATAAAATTACCAATTTTCAAAACTCCCGAAAAACTTTCCAGGCAACCCTTTAATTTTTCGACCAAATGACTGAACTAAATGTACATATTGAATATAAAAATACTAGCAACGTATAAGGTGAACATGGTGTAGGTAAATATAAAATCAATCAGAGGACACAGTGGCCGTGTCGATCAGAGCACACGTCGGTTCAGCGATTGCTTTGTGCCACAGGAAATTAGTTTGGAACTTGTGAACGAGTTTCGTGCCTCTAACTACGTCGTGTGTGAACAACAACCCGTTTGAATTATATGTTGCAACACACTATTTTTACTTATACTTGATTTGCTAAGCTTTTCAGTTGAAAGTAGGTAATCATAATTTGAAATTAGCCTACATATTCCGTTTAGGATGTATAACTCATCTGAATATTTCCATCACTGTCAGTATACCTAACATATTTTGAACTAAAATTCACATTAGAATAAAAAATAGTTTGTTGACATTATTTTAATGCTCATCTTTAAATTATGATAGCACGTCAAAAATCAGAGGCTCGTAGTACTGCTACGAAGCTACACTCTTGAGTCTCTACTTTACTCTCAAACTAAATTTAATAAATAATGTACTTAGTTCAAAAACTTGAAAATCCTGTTTTTTTTTTATTATTGCATTGTCATCGATCCTTGTTAGGTGTGCAAAATTTCAGATAAATCCGGCTACTGCAAGTGGGTGAAAATCACTTTCAAAGATTCCGTTACATAGATTAATACATTGATAGATACATACCGAATATATAAAAGCGTGTTAAAAACCAACTATTTAAGAGTTGAACTAACAGGAAAACCTTTGTGGTTCCGTGCGCTTCCGTGCGATTATCTTTATAATATATTGGTACGGGATCATATTATCATAGACGACAAATAAAATACATATTTTAAGAGCCCCATTTTATTTGAAACTAGCTGTTGCAGCGACTCCGTACGCGTAGAATTGAACAAAATTCTCCGTTATTGTAACATGTTTTCACCGATGCTTCACTCCTATTAGCAGCGTGATGTTATAGCATGTAGCCTTCCTCGATAGATGTACTATCCAACACTGAAAGAATTTTTCAAATCGGACCAGGCGTTACTGAGATTAGCGTGTTCAAACCAACAAACAAAACTTTATATTATTAGTTAAGTATTCAATGTACCTAAAATACTGTATCTAAAAATACCTACTGATCTATAAAAAGGTTTGTTTTGTACATATTAATATTTAATTATATCGTGCACTGAATACGTCAATAAATGAAAATAATTGAACTAAAAATAACAAATTCATTTTTAATGAGTAACAAACAATTCAAGGTTTGATTAAAACGCTCGTTAATATCAAGTAAGTTTCTGATACGTTGGTTCGACATGAACAATAGCTTAAGGGCCTACATCAATATTATCGTATATCATCGCCGACACGTACATATTAACACAGCCAGTAGGCACAGAAAATGAAGAATTAGGGATATTTTTTTTGTTTACTCAAAATCTACTAAATATATTTTAATTCTGATTTACGTGTTTCTATATATAATAGTTACTTATGTTTTTAAAGTTATTTCATTAGTTAATACGCGATAATAGACCGACAAATGAAAAAAATAAGAAATGAGAGAGGTATTTTCGCTAAGATTTTCTATCGAGAAAACTTTTTTCAATCGCGTTTCTGAGTTTATGCGATCCTAGATTATATATTGAAAAAACATATACTTAAAAATTAGAGCTCTAGGATTTCAATCTAAAGAAACAATGAAAACTTTGTACGTAGAAAAACGCACGATGCTATTTTGGTATCCTCTTAATAACAAAAATATTTCACAATATTCGGGTCACTGATAAAATAATGTAGATTTACATTAAATATTGCGTAGGAGTTAATGTATTGATATATTGTTTTATAATTTTATTTATTTTGTCATTTATCGTTAGTTTATTCAATATTCAGTTATCAAATATACAGATAAAAAATGTCTGATATTTTTGACATGCTTTTATTAACGTCTTAATCCATAAAAAATAGTTTTATTTAAACAAATGAGTCGCGCAAGTGTTAGAAAATATTATGCTTTAATTAGTTTCGTTCGTAACTATTTGTCAGTTTCTGTGTCTCAATAATGGACTTGTAATTTATTACTCTCTATATCCTTGTAATTTTTTGTCATAATAGGTGAGGAATAAGTAGGTTATATAAAACTAAAACTCTATCTCATTTTTTTTTTTTAACTATAGTTCATTTATTTGTCACCACAATAATAACAGGCAATCAATCACAGTACATTAAAGTTGTTACAAACAAAGTTATACAATATTATAATGATATATATTTCCAAGGGGATACTACTGTGGGACACTGGTGCCTAAGCTAAGCCAAAGCTTGTGTTTCAGGACACCAGGTCTCCCACCCTGAGCCACAAGTTCAATCAATCGTGAATTAAGTCAATGGAATGAATGGTGACGGTTATTACAAGGTGTAAAATAATGGTGTGTGCTTGTGTATGTCAGTGTCGCAGTATAGATAAATAAATAAATAAATAAATAAATAATAATAATAAATATTCATAGACATTTCACACAACGTCCTCTGGTCCCAAGCTAAGCTTATTATGCTTGTGTTATGGGTACCATAATACGGATATAATACATAAACTACTTTTCTTTTGTAAATACATACTTATAATACATAGTAAACACCCAGACGCAGTACAAACATTTGTATGATAATTAAAAACATCACACAAATGATTGTCCTGACCGGGAATCAAACCCGAGACCTCATGATCAGCAGTCCGTTATATAAACCACTCCACCACGAGGCCCGTCCAATAAATGAATAAATGAATAAAGATAATAATAAAAACAACAAAACGAAAAAAAAAAGATAAGGATGTACATGAAAGGAAAAGAGAAAAGGGCATACTGGTTACAATTTAATTTGCACACATAACAGAGAGTAATTCGGTAGTTTTTAATACGCTGCGTTAGCTCGGAACGCATCCATCAATGTATTAATACATGTAACGGAATCCTTGAATGGGACTTTAACCCTCCTGCAGCAGTTGGAACGATCCGAAATTTGCACACATATTGAGTACCGATGACAAGGATCCCCAAGCGTGATTTTTAGTTTTAAAACTAATTAGGACTGTATAGTGATAACAAAAAAAAACCGTAGTAAAATTCTAGGTATAACAACACATTTGGTCAGCGTGATATATACTGATTACTGTTTATTATCTGCCTTTCAGAGAACTCATGAAATAGAGTGACATGTTTTAATAAATCGTAGCCTAATTCACTTTGTTAAAAAGTACATCATTCTTAAGAGTACATACTAATTAAATGTTAATAGTGCTTTATAATTGAAAGAGAGTAAAATAAAAGCCCCTCATACACGTAGAAAGAATAGAGCTAGATAACTTGGAGAATAGTCTAATATATACATATATGTATAATAGAGATCATTAGAGCAAGAGTAGCGCAACTAGTCTACGTAAGAGCATGGAGGAAAAAGGTATATTGGGCCGCCCCAAATAAAGGAATAAGGAAACATGAACTGAGAGTAATTCGAAGTCCCAAATAAATAAAGAAAAAAAAATGGAATAAGGACAGGGCAACGATGATGCTGTAACAATGTAACCCAAAGATAGAGAAATGGCACCAACAAATCAGTAACTTTTATCAGTAATATTTATCCGTGCGAAGCCAGAGACTATATCCAGTTTTTTTTTATAAACTTCTAAATTTAAAAAGGCAGTTAATAAAAACAGCAGTTAACTATTGAAATCAACAATTAGTGGTGAGACACTGCGTAATAAACAAAGTAAAGAAAGCGCAAATAGTCAGCCAGTCTGCAAGTCCAGTTACCTACGATTAATGACAGTAATAAATCTGACCTGATAACCCACGAACTGTAGAATCCAAACAGTTTCCATTGCACATTTATAACGTTTAAACCTGAATAAGGTTAAACAAAAACCGAGTAAGCACGAGTTGTGCGAACGATTCTGTACCATTTTAAACAATATACTCATCTTCGGGGGGCCTCGTGGTCGAGTGGTTTATGTAACGGACTGCCGTTCATTAGGTCGCGGGTTCGATTCCTGTTCGGGACAATCATTTGTGTGATCTTTATAAATGTCATACAAATGCCTGTTCTTCCTCTGGGTGTTTCTATGTATATGTAAGAAAAGTAGTATATGTATTATATCCGTATTCTGGTACCCATAACACAAGCATATAAGCATAGCTTGGGACCAGAGAGAGGACGTTGTGTGAAATGTCCATGAATATTTATATTATAGGTATTAATATCGTCGTGTCTTACTGTTGTCATTTTCACATCTTAATCATATCGTTAATCATGTCAAATATGTCATCAATAAACGCTAAAAACGATTGCTGTACTTTTAACACTTATTTCATACTGGTTTTCAGTAATTGTTGTCTAGCCGTAAATTGACATCATCTGTGATAGTATCAACTGTCTAGCTATTACCGTCCATGAAATACAGCTTTGTGACAAACGTGTGGACGGGTGAACCTCGGAATCTATACTTGTGATATTATAAAGCTGAAAAGTTCGTTTGTTTGGAGGAAACACTCAGGAACCACTGTCTGCAATGAAAAATTCTTACATTTATCTATGAAGGCTATAGGCTATATAACATCACGCTGCGACTAGTCTCAATAATAAGGTCCTGTTTGTCCTTCGCTACGGAACTCTAAAAAGCGAAGTGATAAAAGTTGCAGGAAAGCTAATGATCGAAGACACGGAAACTTGTAATCTACATTCAATCTTGACACAAATGTTTTACCTATACACTTTGGAAAGCTAACGAGGACGCTATACTATATAAGTTCAGTCGAATTGTGTTTATATCTACATGTAGAGGCCATTACCATGGACTATGCCAAATAGACTCTTAAATTAGGCAAATGGTTGCTGCTTATGGAGTAAAATAGTTTCCGTTAATCCTATCATTTGTTCAAATATATTAAGTTAGGTATTCTGTGTTGGCTTTCCTTGTTATTGTTTACTTCACATATATATTTAGGGTTTCGTAAAAATAGTAAAAAAGGAATTATTATGACTTATTATAACTCCTTTAACTGATTAAGTATCAATTTATAGAAGATTTTAATACGGTTAGAATGTAAAACTTAAGCACACTTATGCACCTAAGTATACATTTATTAAGAACTAGCTGTTGCCCTCGACTCCGTCCGCGTAGAATTTAGGAAATTTTCCCCGTTTTTGCAACATTTTTAACTACTGCTTGAGTGAGAGTATTATAAACGTAAGAGTAAACAAATATAATCAGAATGAACAGAATGCTATCAGAAGTTACACGTGTTATTGTGAGTCAACCATAAAATATAGATATGTGCTGTTTCGGGATATTTTTTAGACAATTTTATGTAGAATATATCCGTCATACATGATTTCTATGTAACTTTAACCATTAAGGCTGCACACGCGACGGAAGCTTAAAAAATAGAGCACTTTTTCCCGTTTTCCCAACATTTCCCTTCACTACTCTGCTCCTATTGATTGTAGCGTGATGAAAAGTATATTATAACCTGCCCAGAAGTATGAAGAATAATTGTACCAAGTTTCGTTAAAATCCGTCGAGTAGTTTTTGTTTCTATAAGGAACATACAGACGGACAGACAGACAAACAGACAGACAGACAGACAGACAAAAATTTTACTGATTGCATTTTTGGTATCAGTATCGATCACTAATCACCCCCTGATAGTTATTTTGAAAATATATTTCATGTACAGAATTGATCTCTCTACAGATTTATTATAAGTATAGATAAAAGAACATTTATCCCTTAATCTCCAGAAATTTTTTTTGGCTAATACTTATTCTGCTCTCCTGTTGCAGTGTGTTTTATAGTTTTGAAACCAAGTACGCACTAATTAAAACTTTTATTAGCACTAATTAAAAAAAAAATTAAGCGATCATTTGGAAGCTATCAAGCCTATAATCTAACTATAAAAATCGCCGAATTATAATGTAATTGCTTTAAGCGAGCAATAAAAAAGTGTACAAAGTGCTGACAAGCTATCACCGCTAATATCTTTGAGCTTACTTAGGTGGCATGCTGATGTACTCCTACACCTTGGAAAATTCCTGGAATAAAAGAAAACCCTATTACGAGTAATTCTATAACACATGTTTTAAAAAAATATTATAATTAACTGTATATCGTCCGCGTGGTGAAAGATAACATCCTCTATGAGGGATGGAAATCTCTAAATTAAACCCTACGCCAACACACTTGGTCAGCGCGCCATAGTTGACCATTCCCCCTGCGAACGTGAGAAGAAAAAATATATACACAGATAGATCCTCAAAGCTAGAAGGGTTCTTTTTTGTAGGATGTTTGTTATACTGATCTACTAGTAGACCAATCAATCTGTTATACAGATCTACGAGTAAATCAATAGGACCGATAAAAGAAAACGCATAGGATTTGGTTTTAAGTTTTCTGTCTCACACATGAAATATTACCTGCATTTATCGCTGTGCTGGTTCTTTCACCACCCTTGGGAAGAACACTTGTATTATTATCCGTGACAATACGGTATTTTTTATCTTTAAATATCAATAAGACTAATATACAAACACTTTAGATTATTTTTAAAAATTCAAAGAAATACACTTAGAAACTAATATTATTTTCTTTCCTCTATCTAGAAGATAGAGAAAAGAAAATAATAGTCACAATGATGTAACTTTTATAATAATAGAATTCATCTACCCAAATAGTAACGCGGTGTCACTGGCACTGGCGTCCGTAGAATCAATGAATTGTGCGATGACGCACTCTACATTTATATAACAGTTGAAAGCCTTCTGAATATTGTTCACTTTGTCCTTTATCTGTCATTTTCATTCATATTATTGTCACTTAATATTAGTAGTAGGCTGTTATGTAGGTGTTCACATAATATCTAGTAATGAAGATAAAATAAATTGACGATTGAAAAGGTGTGACGGTATGATGACGTTTAAAATTGTATCGTAACTGCGTAGCAAGAGTAACAAATGCTACGTGTATCACGCCATTAAGGGCCCGCGTTCAGATATTAATTTACGCCTGAGAATCGAATACACACACTTAATCAGGGTGGTCTGGTACTGCTACCTGCTGTACCACGGGGCCCTATCGGATATCTAAATGTGCTCTAACTTAAATTATGTAAGTAATAATGTTAATAGACATACTCCGATGTCAACGCCGATGACTTTCAACTGTTGGGCATGTATGAGCCAGATGAAAATGAAAAAAATGAAAATTATAAAAGCGTTTATTCATATAAATAATTACAGATTTAACATGAAATATACTTCTGCCAAACTTAAGCAACTTATTCATTTAATTCTGCATTACTTATAGGTATAGCACTTACAATCTTCTTCTTCTTCTCCAGCCCATTTACGTCCCACTGTTTGGCACGGGCCTCCTCCACTTTGGGAGGGATTATGGTCTACTGCGCCGCGCTGACTAGGCGTATTGGCACAGGGTTTCTTACAATCTATTTCAATTAAATTTAAATAATACTAATCAACATGCAAAACAATACAAACATACTTTATTTATTCATTCAACCAACATTATTTACTATCGATTTTAACAAATTATTTAATTTAGTGCATTATTTTGTAAAAGAAACTTTTGACCCTTATTTTTAAAAACCATTTTCGATGTAATTTCATTAGGTAGAAGTTCTTTTAACTTATTTGAATTAATAGATATTTGAGTGTAAATGGAGCCAAGTAAGAAGTACCTGGCTATGTATGGATTACAACAGATAGTGCTCTATAATCTCTGCTTATACCTGAGGGAAAAAAGCGTGGCGGTATGATGATGATGAGTCCAACGCCCACTAAATCAAATGCTCGTAAAACACGAATTGTTTATCAAAGCCATCGAGCTATCATTAATCTTAATCCAATAAATATTTGTTTAGAGGAATCAATTTGTATTGTATCAATTTGTTTTGAAAGGCCCTTTGTAAAATTATATAATAATTATATTTATGTTTGTATTTATTGATATATTGGACACTTACATTGTTCTATTTGGATCTTACCTACTATAAAAAAGCCATCCTTTAATTAATAGCCTGATTATATTTAACTAGCTGTAGCCCGCGACTCTGTCCGTGTGGAGTTTGGAAAATTTTCCCCCGTTTTTGCAACATTTTTCACTACTGCTTCGCTTCTACTGGTAGTAGCGTGATGTTATATCGATAAATGCCCTATCTAACACTGAAAGAATTTTTCAAATCGGCTAAGTGGTTCCTGAGATTAACGCGTTCAAAAAAACAAACAAACTCTTCAGCTTTATAATATTAGTCTAGAATAGATATCTCTATTCAATATTGTTCTTTTATAGACAAAGAAAATATCCTATAAGCATAATAGTTTTTGAGTAAAGTGTATCACAAAACTGGTCAGATTCTAGGATAGTACTTATACTACAATAACAACAATAGTTTCCATGTGGTGAAAAAATAATAGAGATGACATCACTCCTGGTTTCAAAAATAAAATCGATTGGTCCAGTTAAAAGGTATGTTATGAGTTAACAAACATAAAAAGAAAAATAAAATAAAAAACATATAGATGAATGGAGAATCTACTACTTTTTTTAAATTTGGTTAAAAAGTGATTGAAATTATATTTTCAATCATTACGTAATAAATTAACACACAATATTAATAAACTCTATTTATTTTAACTTTTTTATGAAGACAATACATAAATGTGTTTTCAACGAAACATTTTTCTTCTTTTGATATCGCTTTTTCTCATAATTATACAGTCAAAATAAAATTTTTGCAATAACAACTTTTAAACAGCCGACTAGAGAAATAATATAAACAAACTTTTGGAATATCAACTAATTCTTATTTAAAAAAAATACTTTTTTATAAGTACTTAGAAACAAGAAACAAACATTTGTCGACGTTAAAATCATTAGGTAGCTAACTGAAGCTATCTAGTATTATCTGAGAAATGTATTTCAAAATGTCTACAATGATTTATTTATTTATTTATTTAAACTCTTTATTGTTTACTGTACATGGTATACATACATACATTACAAAGATATACAAATTGTACAAGTGGCGGTCTTATCGCTCGTGGCGATTTCTTCCAGACAACCTTTGTATGGAATTGCATGAAAGTAATCACTTTAGGTAGTGTGATTATGTACTAAAAAATTAATAAATATATGATATGAGCACCAGTGGAATTTCCTAAACAGTTGTATAAATTACTTTACTAGTAAATTATATAGTAAAAATGCTCTGGCACTAGTAAAGTATAATGAAACCGTCTCCGTCATAACTGAAAAGTGAACATATTACGTTACATATAGCTTCTCTATCACGTGATGACAGTAGTCCGTTACTATATTTTTAAATTTTCTATTAACATTACACTTACAACATTGCAAGTACCTAAAGATCTATATTGAGTGCTATAAGATTTAAATTGAAAAGTACACTTAAAAGCTCCCGTGTTTCGCTACCGTGTACCTATATATTCCAGCTAAACTGTGAGTTTAATTAAGTACCTAATAGTATCAATTGTTTGGATGGAAATACTAATCTATACTATAATATAATAAAGTTGAAGAGTTTGTTTGTTTGTTTGAACGCGCTAATTTCAGGAACCACTGAGCCGATTTGAAAAATTCTTTCAGTGTTAGATAGGGCATTTATCGAGGAAGGCTTTAGGCTATTTTCTAAATGCCACGCGGACGGAGTCGCAGGCAACAGCTAGTTAATAATATGAATACATCATACATTCTGCATGGGAATATAACTTTAGCATAACTCTGAACGCTAAATATGCAAACAAATGCATTAAATTTAAAGTGATACGAGTTTCGCATGACCCAAGAAACTATTAAATTTTAACGGTAAATTGCAAAAACTAAATTACTCATTTCAACTTAGTATTCGAAGCTGGCGTAGTTTTAATAACTCAGTTTAGATAATTTACTTTAAGAGTAATCCGCCTTACCTAAGCTGAATTGCCTCGACTTAAACAATTTGAGTTAAACCGCAGTAGATAATTCTATAATAATTTAATCAAAGTCCGTTAATGAGTAAAAATTTCTTTGCAGTAAAAAACTTAGATCAGAATTAACAGTTTGGAGCTCAACCAAGAAATTTCTAAACAGTATTTTGTATTTTATTTGTATTTTAGCCAGAGATCTCAAAAATTGACGACCTTGTGAAAAATTAACGGGGTTTTCGTGGCTTAAATATTTTAAACTAACTGATTTCGCCTAGTTTTTACTTTTGTCAATGAAAACAGCATGTTTAACTGTTCCTGTTGGCTTAATAGTCTAAGGTTGTATGTCTTTGTAACGAAATTTTATACAAATAAATCAGCGCAATAATGATAAACGCAAATGAAGCCACGCGTTTCAGCTAGTTGTTAATACACGATTACTCTCAATTTCTTAAAACAGCTTGTTTAGTTAACCTATCTTACGTTAATAAATAATAATTTAATAATCTTTCATGAATTCTAACGCAAACAATCTGCATGAGTGCTCGGGACTTATGAATGTGCGACCTTCAAGGAAATGAGACTCCCGTGCGACGTTGCCACAGATTACCTCCGTTAGATAGACCATTGCGAGATTTTTGTAAATTACTAAACACACCAAGGTTGAAGGAACGTGCGGGTTGTGGAGTATCGAGTTTTGATTGGTAGTAAAATCATTCATATTTCATACATACAGGTACAATATCGTTAGGATTAGGACATATGCTTGGTGTGTTTTATTTATTTTGACATGTCACACAACGTCCTCAGCAGTGGTATTCAGTTAGAAAAAGTGAAGTGAATTTTCGTTGAATCTTGATCACGTGACAGCGCTTCTCTATTTTTATTGGAGGAGCGCTGTCACGTGATCAAGATTCACCGTAAATTCACTTCACTTTTTCTTACTGAATACAACTGCTGGTCCCAAGCTAAGGTTATTATGCCTGTGATATGGGTAACAGAACACGGGTACAATACATAAACTACTTTTCTTTTGTAAATACATACCTATAATATATTATATAATAGATTATAAATATCACACAAATGATTATCCCGAGCGGGAATCGAACCTGCGACCTCGTTAACGGCACTCCGTTACTTGAACCACTAAACCACCGGGCCTGTCGATGTTGATCACCTAACTTGCGTAATCTATTATTGGTGATCTGTGGACATAGCCTTCCTACCTATCGCATGCTTATAACAAATTAATTTTCCTATTTCTCTAATTACGAGTGCCACCTGTCCGTACTATACTGTTTAGCGTTAATTTAATCTACGCCTTGTTTATAATTATGGTATTATAATATAATAAACTGTTAATAAATGTTTGCATATTATATTTTCTATAACTGTAGAAATTAGTTTCTGAACGAATACGACTAGTTTCTTGTCGTGAGTTTGTTCTACATACACATTTGTTTCGTCATTATGAGGTATATAGGATCTTTTCTTTTTTTCACTTCGTACGCGTGGAATTTAGAGAATGTTCCCCGTTTTTGCAACATTTTTCTCTAATGCTTCGCTCTTCTTTGTCGCAACGTGATGTTAAATAGCCTTCCTCGATGTGTTTTATTTTTTTTTGACATGTCACACAACGTCCTCTGGTCCCAAGCTAAGCTTACTATGCTTGTGTTATGGGTACCAGAACACGGATATACATAAACTACTTTTCTTTTGTAAATACATACTTCGCTCTTCTTTGTCGCAGCGTGATGTTAAATAGCCTTCCTCGATAAATGTACTATCCAACACAGAAATAATTTTTCAAATGACATTCTTGAAACTAGCCCGTTCAAACAAACAAACTCTACATCTTTATAATATGTATTAGTAAAAATTCTCTTCGAAAAAAAATACGGGATCTTTACATAGAAGCGTATTTTTCAGTTCTTAAACTTATTTACAGTTTATATGTACAACATTTAATATATTTTAAGCTTGGTATTATGCTTCAGTGTAATCTGTTTCAAAGCAAATTTGTACTATCCCTGACCAAGCCTACATTCTTAGAAAGCTTGTGGTTGTTAACAATGCTTATTATCTAGGTTACGTTGGCTTAAAAAGGTCGTTTACCTATTTATTTAGTTAGTATGCAAAGATTGCATATATTTTAGATTCACAGGAAAAATTACCTTTAATTTGTAGTTATGCAAAGATGATTAAATAAACACACACACTAATTTCTAGTAAGTGTATTTTTTTTAATTCCGATCTAAAAGGTAAAAATTCTTCCCCTCTATTTCTGACATTGGGCTATTCGTCCGTCCGTTTGTCACCACCAGGCTGTATCTCTGTAGCTAAAGAGCAGATAATTTCACAGTTTGTGTATGTCAGTTGATGCTATAATCATAATTTTCCTGCCCTTATCCAGTTATTTAGGGTCGCGAATGCGACAATAATTAGACCAATATTTTCGAAGATTACTTCACATATTGCCTCACATATTATAACGAAAGAAAGAGGCGCCAGGAGTAGAAAAGTTGAAAGGGAACCGTCTGTCCTGGTATGGGAACGTAATGAGATGGGGTAAAGGGCATTTAAGCCAAAAGGTGATGAATATGAATGTTGATGGGCGGAAAATGAGAGGAAGACCAAAGAAAAGATGGGTGGACTGTGTGAGAGACGATATGAAAGAAAAAGGAGTTGATGAAAAGAGAGCTGATAGGAGTGGCTGGAAGGAAAAAACATGCTACGCCGACCCCAAGTAGCTTGGGATAAGGGCAGGAAGAAAAAGAAGAATACCTCACATATTACAACTTGACCTCTATTAATAGTATAGATATGTTTCGCTACTAACGTACATAAATCGAGTATTAGCATTAACTTTTAAGTAAAACAACTATTGTAACTAATTACGTAGTAACATTAACGATATGCAGAGTGGCCATGTTCAACTGAACAACAAACATAACTGAAAACCGAGTAATTTAATTAAACTGTATTGCAACACAAATACATGTTCTGAATAGTTACAAAACAAACGTTTAAATGTTTTTATTCGTTTTGTAGTTGAAATATATTGAAGTATATATTTTTATTCACAAATATACCAGATGTAGTGTCTATGGCTACATCACTCAGTCAGCTTGAAGCCATTAACATATCTACGTGTGCGTGAAAATGTATCTATGTGTGTCTATGATATAGGCTATACGTAATATGAAATGTCATTATTCTATGAAGTACAATTTAGTCAGGCTAAAGTTACTTGTCTGTTATCCGTGTGATGACGGATTAAGAATAGAAGTGTCACCTCCCCATTTCTTTCCCAGGGTGCTGTAAGAGCAAGCTACGGGACAATATAAGCAGTTAATGTTTACTGTGAGAGACGGAAAGCTCGAAACTAAACCCTGTGCCAACACGCCTGGTCTGCGCGGCGCAGTAGACCATAATCCCTTCCTAAGCGAAGGAGGCCGGTAACCAGCAGTGGGACGTTAATGAGCTGGAGAGAGAAAGAAAGTTACTTGTCCTCAATTTTAATCGTCAACCCACCTTCTGGTGTTTTTGTCTTTTATTCACAAGATCTATTTTTATATATACAATTTCAAAATTAATAAATTACTTTAGTAATGAACGTCGCGTCATTATTTTCAACCCATTTGTATTCTGTAAAGAATACTAGGTTTGTTAGAGATTGTTGCAAAGCAATCTTGATAGATGGCGTTGTACGTAAAAATATATAAATTCAATCGAGTGACGAATGTGGTGGCCTAATTTGATTACTGAAAAGCACGACCGCAATAAGCTCTGTTGGAGGAGCTTCGGAACGGTGTTCCGAGGTCGTGGGTTCAAGTCCCGCTTGCGGTAATCACTTCTTCCACCATAATGCAATTTATTAAGATCTATTTTTATAAAATAGATTTTCAACGGATGTACAACGGACATCCGTTGAAAATCTACGTATGGTTTGAGAATACAAGTATCACCACCCCATTTCATCCCCAGGGTGCTGTAAGAGCCAGCTAATCAGTCAGCCAATAAAATGTTTTTATCTCCAATCAAAGTTGTAATAGAAAATGTTATCATCAGTAGCTTATTGAAATGCAAGAAAAGACCAAATTTTCGAGTTGTCTTCCTTTAGTAGCGTTGATTGAGGAAAGAAACGGCGTAAACGAGCGTAAATCACCAGAATATTTTGATTGCAACGTGTTCTAATTATCCGCATTATGGGTTCAATGTTAAAATTTAGTCTATTTCAGACAAATATAACAACTGTCATAGATACTGAAGTCTATTTCTGTTAAAATTAATTCATGCTAATGGTTACAAACGTTAATAATACTTAATTGATTGTACAACCCAACTACAAACCAACGTATCAATAGCATGTGATATCGATCAGTGCCACTCTGTTGAATTAAATTAGTTAAGAGATTAACTCCACACATGACAGTAATCAAAATACTAATTCGTTTAAGTCTTTGTAATTAGATACGAATGGTGACGTGTGATGTAGGATTAATGACGGATTTAAAATATACATCATCACCTCGTGTTTGTAAGTAGTAGTCAGTTCTGAAGTTAGTCAAAGTGTGTTTATAAGATAAGCTAATACCAAAATTTGCGTGTAGTGACAGATTATAATTACCAGTTTCAATTCCTCATTTCCTCCCCAAGGTGCTATAAAAGTCCGCCAAGGAAAACAAAGCCATAAAGGTTAAATCTATTACAGATATTTTTAATAAATTAATTGAAAGCTTCCAAATTATATCCCCATCCCAAGTATCAGCGATCAAATATTATGCAAACCTAAATCAATAAACAAAGAAGATTACTATACACACATATAATATAAGCGATGTCAATACTAAACGACTAATATTATTTTTCCTGATTTGTCTTAGTATTATACCTTAGAACCGATATCAATCATGTACATTCAGGTTGTGGAACGAACTTCCTGTCGCGATTTCCCACATTACTACAGCATGAGGCTCTTGCAAAAGGGCGTCAAAAAATTCTTACAGGGTTGGCAATGCGCGATTTGTACCTCTGATGTTACAAACGTCCATAAACTAGAGTAAATACAATAACTGCTTACCATAAGGCGTCAATCTTGTAGTACCAATAATAATTTTCTTAGTTCAGAAACTAAAAAACACGATTGAAAAATCTGAATACATATTTTAAAGCGTCATAAAATATGTATTTTGATACTACAGAAATAGCGATGTTATATATCTATTATAATCATATATGTACATATAAATATAGGTAGTTATTTAATATGTATATTTATTTATTTATTTATTTAAAACTTCATATACAAACAGATTGTATACAGGCGGACTTAATGCCGTAGGCATTCTCTACCAGTCAACCTTGGGTGGTGCAGAAACAAATGAAGTAGGTGTATATTCTGTGATATTATATAAATTTTATAATTACTGTCAATAGACTACATACAATACACAATGATCTTACTAAAATATATATATATCATACATACAGAGTACGCTATACATACAAAATACATACTAGATACACAATAGGTACATATACATACATACAAACATACATAAAGTAAATACTACATAATCTATAGTTACGATAATTCAGCTAACCTTTGTAACAACATATGTTTGACTCTTTTTTTGAAAGTGAGGCGGCTTTTGGCGGATCTAATTTCATGTGGAAGAGAGTTCCACAATATGACAGCTTGGACGGGAAAAGAAGAATTGATAAAGTTAGTCCTATGGGGTATACAAGAAAGTAGAAGGTCGTTAGAAGAACGGGGAAGTCCTGTCCTGGTTAGAATAGAGATACTGGAAAAAGTGAGATAAGTAAGCTGGAGGAGAAGGGGATTTAAGAAAGGAGAAAAGTGTAGTAAGAGCGCGCAGTTCACGGCGGTAACGGATGGGCAACCATTTTAGTTGAGAGCGAGAAGGAGACACGTGATCGTACTTACGAAGATTAAAAATGAAACGGATACAGTTGTTTAAAAGGCGATCAAATTTGTTGAGTAGGTCAGAGTTAAGATCTAAGTAACACACATCAGCGTAATCAATCATAGGAAAGATCAATGTGTGTACAAGCGTTTCCTTGGTCCTGCATGGTAAGAATTTCCTAAGGCGATAAAGCATACGTAAGGTGTTTGTTACTTTATTACTTACACTAGTGACTTGAGCCTGCCAGTTTAAATTGGAGTCAATGTGTAGCCCTAGGTCCTTGACGGTAAAACTCAAATTAATATTTAGACCATTTAAGGTAATTGGCGGGACCTTCGTTAAGTCAAGCCTGCACGTAATTCGTTGGCTACCGATTATAATAGCCTGGCATTTAGTAGGGTTAATAGATAAGCCGAATTTGTTCGACCAGGCACTGATGAATTCCAGGTCCCCATTGATGCGACCTATAGCTTCGTGAATTGAGTCTACGGAAGCTTGAGAGTATAGCTGCAAGTCATCGGCATAAAGGTGATAATCACAATGCAAATGTTTAGAGACGAGGTTAATAAATATAGAAAATAATAGTGGAGATAAAATGCCTCCTTGGGGAACACCAGTGCTGACGTTGCACCAGCTTGATGTTGAATCTTCAACGCGGACTGATTGCTGTCGTCCTTGGAGATAAGAGGAGAACCATTTCAATGCCTCTGAGGAGATCTTAAGATAATAAAATAATGTATATCATATTTGACCTTATTAAACATTTTTCTGTAGATCGTACTTGTTCACGAGAATAAATCATGTCTATGGGGAGCGCGAGGAGTTGTCCTCGCCCCTTCCACCCCGTACCCTCGACCACCCACGCTACTTGGGATCGCGTAGCAATTGCTCAGAAGGCCACACAGACATACCGCTATCTATTTTTAACCTAAATGCCTGTTTGTTGAGTCAACAGATCTTTTCATTCATATATTTATAAGGGTCTCTGTATTATATTATAATTAAAATATTTAATAGATGCTGCAAATAATTATACAGGAATATAAATAAGGACCTGCTAGACAGGGATAGCGCAGAAACTCCCTCATGGTGTTTGTTGGTAGAGATTTATGTCCAGCTGTGATCCAAAAAAATAGTTGAATGAATGTTTAAATAATTTGTGACATTAGGCAAATTCAATTGTTTCCATCTATCCTTTCTATGCCATTCTACGTCCAATGCAGGCTCTACGTAGGACTCCCCATAGAACGCCACAAGTTCCACAACGCACATTACGCTCCCTACACATTTGACGATGACGTCATTTCATCTTGTTGGTGGTCGACGCACGCTGCATTTATTGCTTTTTGTCATAGAAGAGGTCCGTACCTTGTAGTGAAATGTTCATAGCTTAAAAAAGTATAAAGATTTTTAAGTTTTCAATAGGTAATAACACAGATGTATCTATGGCTACATCACTCAGTCGGCCTGAAGCCACTTACATATCTTTATGTGCGTGAAAATGTATCTATGTGTGTCTATGATACAGGCTATACGTCATAATGAAACGTAATTATTTTTAATTTTTTATATATAAAGCTGAAGAGTTTGTTTGTTTGGTAATAGTTGTAAAATAAACAAAAATACGACTGGAATTTAATGTGAAATAGTATCCACATTCATATGTACCTACTTAATAATAATGGGAGTACTAACCTAATCATAAATAGAAAATAGGTATATTTACAACGTAGCGTGTTGTCAATACAGCCTAAACCTTGAAAGGAGGCTTTCATATTCGTACAAATAGGTTAATTAGTGTTTGACGTGATTAGTCACAATGAATTTCACAATAGTATGTATCGCATAATAGTTTAAAGCTATTATCACGGTCGAAAATTACTTGAATTTAAAGTTAAGAATAATTTATTATTTTGATAATAGAACTGACAATACAAACATACTTACGCTCTTATTTACCCCAATAACGCTTTTTTACTAGACCGAAAAACATAAAATGCATTCAAATATCAGTTAATTAAGCTTGAACCAATTCACCAACTTGATTTTGTAGTTGAAATAGGCATAGGGAATCACCTACATTTCAGCTACTTCATAAGTTGGTATTAATATAAACACTTCTTTGGTGTGATGTGATAATAAATTTCAAGTTTTTGGCTTTTTCTCTATATTAGCACTATATAGGCTTGGTCCATGCCAAATTTCAAGTCTTTACGGCAACGGGAAGTAACCTGTAGGTTTTTATTCTCTAGCATAAGACAGAAAATTATATACATTATCCATAACAATTTCTTCCAGGTGAATATATATTTCCAACCAGATATTTTAGAGTACTATAAAATAGATATCTATTTGTAGAAGCATGGTTTGATGCAGTTAAGTTCTAAATATAGAGTTATCCAATTACGGTATCCCTCTACGGTCGTGGCAGCAGTTAGCGAAACTCGTTAAATATGCAATCGAGAGCTTGCTCCCTGGCAATAAACGAAAAGCTTTTGCGACCCTACAATATTCGTAGCCATTTTTAGCTAGATTATTTCAGTATCCTTAATTTATAAATTAGTTAATTATAATAGTTATTAAGTGCCGTAGTTAATTATAATATATGGTGAGTGTAATTGGTGTAATCAAAATATTTTATTATGTACTAGCTTTTGCCCACGACTCCGTCCGCGTGGAATTTAGAAAATTTTCCCCGTTTTTGCAACATTTTTCACTACTGCTTCGCTTCTACTGGTCGTGGCGTGATGTAATATAGCCTAAAGCCTTCCTCGATAAATGCCCTATCTAACACTGAAAGAATTTTTCAAATCGGTCCAGTGGTTCCTGAGATTAGCGCGTTTAAACAAACAAACTCTTCAGCTTTATAATATAAGTATAGATTCTAGACAAGCTGAAGTAAGCCAAGTTCAAGTAATAGAACTGACTAACAGATGTGCAAGATTACACATGGGCGTGCGCTCTATAAAAGCAGAAAAGCACTGCTTTACTTGCCATTCACAGATATTTTAATAAAACGTTCGTATGTTTTAGATGACTTTATTCATTTATTTACTATTAATTAAACAAAATATTATAACTTAAAAACGCCTAATAATTCATAAATAGCACCAATATGTGCTTGCAAATTGCTTTTTGCCAGGCGTTTGGCGAAGGAATAATATTAGCGTAGGACAAGCTCGACGCCGCCCGCCTGCCATGAGTTCATATGTGTGTAGAAATTTTGGTGTCCGTGCACAGTTCGCAAACGCACACAGGCTTGCATATTGAAGACGCCTTGTACTGCATGTCATGCGGCATGCTTTGGCGATCGGATGTTTCCGCGAGTATTCGGCGTTCGTTCGTTACCTATTATAATCCGAATAAATATAATAGTCGGAAGTCTAATAAATCACGTATGCATTTTTGTTTAGGAAGGTTTTATTTATTTAAATAGCAGAAATATTTTGGTTCGACGGAGGCCATTTTATTTTTTCGTGTGATTCATTGAACTATTTAATATTGAGTTTCTTTAATTTAATAATTGTATGGATTTTCGTTTGTTGATTTTAAAATGTTATTTGATTGTGAAATGTGTGTTGATAGTGTGTGTTTGTTAAAAATTAAAAATAACAAGTTCAACAACTAAGCCAGCAAAAAGGTAGGTAATGGTGCCTATTCTATGTTGCAGAACTAAACTTAACTTAACTAAAAAATGAAAACAGCTATTGCTGTACCTTAAATGTTTCGCTATTTTTTTGCACACATTTATATTAATTAAAATCGTGTCTATAATAAACAGTTTTATATAAAAAAAGTTCTGTTAACATTGCCGAATTGTGTTATTGACGCTATCAATTTTCATTTTTTAGTTAAGTTAAGTTTAGGTCTGCACATAGAATAGGCACCAATGTAACTCGAAAATTTCATGTTAAAAGTTATGAAACGTATGTACATACGTACATGTACGTATGTATGTACGTACTTAGTTATTGTTTAGTAATTCTAGTACAGTGTGGACTGATTCGGGATATTCAGATTTAAATTTGTTCTGTTGGCATGGTTTCCGACTTAGAGATCCGTCGCGTGGCTATGCTAATAATCTATAAGAGTACTACCTACAGTATAAGAGCCTACCCTGAGTCAAATTCATGTGCACGCTACTGAGATTACAAGAATTATTATTAGCAACTTTTGATCCCCTTATAACTCAAAAACTATTTCACATAAACGTATCGACGGTTCATATATTGAAACTTGCGAGATACATGATACCTACATTATTAAACATAAGTCTATACGGTAACGGATTAAGAATACAAGTGTCACTCCTTGTCCTTCCCAGGGTGCTGTAACAGCCAGCTAAGGAATACTTACATCTTCATTGAGAGACGGCACTCTGAAACATGCCCTTTGCCATTACGCCTGGTCAGCGCGTTGGAGTAGACCATAATCCCCCTCAAATTAGAGGAAGCCCGTGCCCAACAGTGGGACGTTAAAGGGCTGAAGAGAGAGAGAGAGAAATAAATGTACACGGATTTGAAACAACGCCCTCTGTTATGAAACTAAGTTTATTAATCTTGTTATGGGTACCAAAATGCGGTTATACCCATATTTTTTTACATTCATATGCATAGTAAAGAAAAGTACTACAAATATCTGTTCGACATTTACACTAGGAGGCCCGTCTTCAACAATAGATAATCCTCAATCGTATTAAAGATCAACTTAATCAGAAAGCTTGTCATGTTTTCCAATAAATTAATCGTCCCTTGAATCGGAATGTACCAAGTGATCCTTAATTAAATTGTGGTTTAGTTGAGAGAAAGGATAGTAAACTATTATTCTTCCTACCATTAATTATCTATATAATATTAATTATATATATAATATTAATTATCTAATCCAATAAGTTAATAAAAGAAATAATCGAAATATTTATCAAAATTAATAAAAGTTGAGTTAACTAACAAAACAATTTTACAGAATATTTAATTTAAAGATTATTTTAGAATTTTAATTTATTGTAAAATAATAGCTGTTCAATTTCGTACGCGTGGGAACTATTAGGCACGGGCCTCCTCCACTGTACAAGGGATTATGGTCTAATAAGCAGCGTTACCAGACGTGTATACACAGGGTTCACACAGGGTACATTTTTGAGTTTTCCGTCTCTCGCTCTCCGTGTGACAATATACAATATCCGTTAACTGGCTTTTACAGCACCCTGGGATGAAATGTGGGGGTTGACAGTTGTATTCTTAACCCGTCACCATACGCACATCTTTACTTATTAAAAGGTAATCATCGTTATAATGTATGTCTTTATGTGAGTTTATATCTTCAAACTATGCAACGGATTTTGATGCGGTTTTTTTTAATAGATTAAATGATTCAAGAGGATGAAATTTTTATATAATTTCCTACGGTTCGGTTTTTAAATTCCACGCGATAGAAGTTGCGGCAACAGTTGGTTTGTATAATTGTTTATTTTATGTGAATAAACAACATTATATTTCTAGTACAGGCCTGTTTATAACATACTATTTTTAATATTATTATCGCTACATTCGCCCCTCATGCTGTCGACATTATATAGAAACTACATAAAAAGGTTTTTGCATTACGTTATTGTATTTTTGCCTTTGTTCGATATCGTTTGATGTTATTGTTGAGTAGAAATAATACAATCTGATATAAGTAACATCATTTTAATCTACTCGTATAGTTATACTATAATTTACTTAATATGCAATTATATTATTTTATTATTTATTGAATTTAACGTAATTTTCAATATTTTATCTTCTTATAGTTACGGTCTTATTCATAATGACTTATCGGAGGCTTAAAAGTTCGTTAAAAGCGGATTGTCAAAAATTAAAATTCATAATAGTTTTTTACCTTCTTTTTGAATTACCTTTAGCGTAAAAAACTATTATGAATTTCAATTTTTACGTTCAATATCTATCCGATAAAGTGACATTATTTTAAAGAAGCTCCGACTACGGTCTTATTCATAATGACCTAGACCTAAGCGCTCCCGTTTAAAAGAGCTCCGCTCCGAAAGCGTTCCGCTTAAAAGCGGATTGTCAAAAATGTAATTCATTATAGCTTTAGCTTTTAATAGCATATACTAAAGCGTTCGTCTTTATAACATCGATATTTCATATAAACCTTATATCTTTGATTAGCGTTGATAATATTTATATTCGTCATATTCATGGGCAACATATTTGACGGGCTTTGTGTCTAGTGGTTCATATAACGGACTGCCGTTCAAGAGGTCGCGAGTGCGATTCCCGCTCGGGACAATCATTTGTGTGATGTTTATAATTGTCATACAAATATTTGTACTGCGTCTGTGTTTTATGTATTTATACTAGCTGCCAACAATTCTGTGTAAAAATCAACAACAAAAAATTTCATCAAAATCGGTCCAGCCAATTGTGAATCTAAACCATCCTCAAACCCCCGTGAATACACACAACAAATTTCATCAAAATCGGTCCCGCCGTTCAGGAAGAGTTCAATTACAAACACACGTACAGAAGATTTATATATGTATATAAAGAAGTATGTATTTACAAAAGAAAAGTAGTATATATATTATATCCGTATTCTGGTACCCATAACACACTGCATAGAAATATAGCTTACTTTGGGACCAAAGGACGTTGTGTGAAATGTCGACAAATATTTATTTATTATTATTATTATTATTCCCGACACAAAATAAAGGGATAAGGGCAGGAGAATGATGATGATATGTATTTGTCGTTACTTATAGCACAGATAATATAATAAAGAGCTTTATAGCATCAACACATAAATTTTCAGCTCTCTAACTACCACTGTTCCAGAATACAGCCCCGTGAATAGGGTCTCTATTTACCCCTTGGCACGGAACCGTAAAAACAAATAATATATTAAAAAAATATTACTTTACGTTTATAATTATGCTATTCTTTCAATTTAAATTAAGAATCAATATTTAAAAGGGGATTACCATTAATATTTTAGTTTTGAATTATACCGAATTAGTTTCCATTGTAAATGTTTTATGGCTTTTAATAAGTTCTATTCTTGGAACCACAACAAAGCTCTTAATGAGCACAACAAAGGCCTTCGTATGGTTATAATTATAGAACACGTAATTGCAGTTACACACATAGCAGATATACATTAATTAGATATACACTAAATATACGGTAATGCATTGTCGTTAATAGCCTCCAACCAATTAGTTTTGTTAGAATTCGATACTAAAAGAGACCCTAATACTGAGGCTACGCTGTCCATCCGTCTGTCACCAGGCTCAAAAAAAAACCACAAAATCTTGTGGAATTTCAACTCTTTAGGATGAGATACTGCCCGATGGCTGACAGGCGAACGGAAGGACAACGGAGTCTCAGTAAAAGGTTCCCGTTTTTCCTTTTCCTTGTACAGGACTCTGAAAATTTAAAACAGTAGTAAGCCAAACTGGTATATTTAGTTGAAAAAGGTAGCTACTATGTGTCTTCAGGGAGTAATCCAACTCTTAATTAGATTCGCTTCGAATTACTTGTGATATATATTTTGTTTACTTACGTATAATTAAGAATTGTGAGGATAATTTCTACATTTAAGGACCATTTGTTTGTAGATAATCTTCTCTCTCTGTCTCTCTCCAGCCCATTAACGTCCCACTGTTGGGCAAGGGCCTCGTCTACTATGAAATATATTATAGTCTACTATACACTACCGCGCTGACCAGGCGTGTTGACATAGGGTTTATTTTCAAGTTTTTCGTCTCTCACAGAGGATGTTATCTGTGTACAATATCCCTTAGCTGGCTTTTACAGCGCCCTGTAAGGAATAGGTTATTTTTTAATATCTCCTTGATCCTATCGGGTCATAATAGCTGGTCAAACCTTACCATGACCCGGCAAGGGACCGCAGGGATAGGGGTGGTGACACTTGTATTCCTACCGTCACCACACAGGCAAACAATAGAAAAGTTTTCATAAATCATCAACAAATAGTTTTATAATATAAAACAAAATTAAGCAATAAAATAATATTCATAAATATTTTATCAAAATCCACAAAAAAGTCTTCAGCTACTCACCGACCTCAGCTCAGTTGTTATCATGAGATTTTCAGTGAAATATTCACAAAACAGATAATATTCATAACAATTTTAGTTTCCCTTTGTACTGCAGTGTAGAAATATTTTAATTTAAAAGCACTCTGCACTTTAGACTGCTGACGTCTTGTTGTATATCTTATTTACTTTATTTTAATACATTTTAGAACTAGAAAATATTTGTTAAACGACTACCTGTGGCCCGCAGTTATACTTGCAAAATTATAGCTTATTAGGAAAAGTTTTACTATCTTTTTTGTTTTACTATCTTTAAATGGTTTTACTATCTTTAAATGGTTTTACTATCTTTTTCAGCACCTTTTCATTTATATATTCGCTGGACTACAAAACTTTTAAAGACTTTATTATACAGGGTGTCCCAGAACGTAACGTAGCTGGGAAGGGGGGTGATAGGGGGGGTCACAAGGGTCACCAGAAAAATAAAATAAAAATTCCCCTCTGGCTATTTAAAAAATAAATGGCATTTTTTTAAAAACTAAAAATTTTACACCTTGTGGGGCTATTTTGCTAACTGTACCTACAAATATAGCTGTTTAAAAAAAAAAAAGATGTTATGTAATCCTCAATAACCCTTCATCAAATTGAATTAAAAAAATAATACATATCCAACCAAGATTTTAAAGAAAATTAAGTTCTTTTCCAGTCAAGGACTTAGTAATTACAATTTCACTCAACTTTCTCCAAGTGTACTGAAAAAAAAATGTACTATGCAGCTCCGGCGTGTAACTTAAAAAGATAGGTAATTTTATTGCAATTCCAAAATGGTATAACACTTATTTGAAAAAATCATACTTAGACATTTAAAAATAATTTTCGGGAACAATACCCCTGCAAAACAAAACATATCAATAAAACAATAGTCTCAAATTCCTAAGAAAATACATTTTTAAATGTCTCTTCTGTTCCTCTAATGTTACTGCCCGTTAATTCTCAAGATTGGAGTACTGTACATACCTCAAACACTCAAGTACAGTCTAGGCCAGATAAAGCTTTACCATATTTTATGACAGGGAATTTAAATGAAACTCGAAAATAAAACAAAATTGTAATTATTTATTCAAATTAAGTGCTCGAAATGTGCACCACCAACATAAATGCACGCCCTACATCGTTTTAAAAATGAGCGGGAAATGTGCCGAGCAAATCTTCTATTATTGATTGATTCCGCGGCCTCTGTGATCCTCGCCTTCAAGTCACCCAAGTCCCTGATGGGTTTCCCATAAACTTTTTCTTTTATAGCACCCCAGTAAAAGAAGTCCAACGGGTTTAAATCCGGTGAACGAGCTGGCCACGCTATAACACCGGCCCTTCCCATCCACCTACCAGGATATTCGTTGTTTAGGAAATCTCTTACTGGGCGTGCATAATGTGCTGGGCACCCATCATGCTGGAACCACATATTCCTTAATGTTTCCAGCGGCACATCTTCCAATAAATTGGGTAATTCGTTTTGTAAAAAGTGCAAGTACGCCTCGCCAGTCAGTGCCTCAGGTAACTCAAAGGGTCCGATTATTTTACCGTTCAGTATTCCGGTCCACATGTTCACTTTAAAACGATATTGGGATCGATCTTCTCTAATAAGGTGGGGATTTTCTACGTGCCACTCGTGTAAATTATGTAGGTTCATGTAGCCGTCCTTTTTAAAAGTAGACTCGTCGGACCACAATATTTTATTAAAAAATTGAGGGTCCTCCCTATGCATGCGCAGCATCCTACTACAAAATGCAAGTCTCGCAGGAAAATCGCGTGGTATCAGACTCTGTATGCGTTGCACGTGGTACGGGTGGAACTTTTCTGATTGTAATATGCGATGAGCAGTACTTTTTGATACACCTGTATTTGCTTCAATTGTCCGAACTGAAGTACTCGGGTTGTCTGCGACGGTTTGAAGCACTACATCTTGGACATCGAACCGAGATCTGCGTTCATTAACCATTTGATGTGGAAGTCGACCCTCAGACAATAGTCGGTGGACATTGACAAAAACACGGCTATCCGGGTGACGTGGGGCGTTCGGATATCTTTCTCGGTACAGTCTTGCTGCAGCACCGGCATTACATCTACATTCGCCGTAAATGAGATGCATGTTCGCATATTCATGTGGAGTGTACGTGGGTGGCATGGTGGCACTGTATCACACACTTTAGTCCTTGAGAAAGCCAAGTCGTTGGAAGAAATCACAAACAATGTCCAAAATCACAAAGAAATAATCAAGTCCAGAAAGCGAAGCAAAGTTGTTAGTACTAAATGAACACAAACGAATACAAAGATGTGCAGTAAACGAGAGAGCTTAATGTACTGCCCGACTATTTGGCTAACCAGAGACAGCACCCCTACTTTTTCTCTTCCTTTAACGTATCTACCTGTCTCTTTCACTCCCTGAACTTGTTTTGTTTCATTGTTCTCGCGCATGGCTAACGGTACGAGAGGGGTACCTGCCTACCTGCCTGTACAAGGAACAGGAATATTTGCTTAGGAATTTGAGACTATTTATGTTGGTGGTGCACATTTGGAGCACTTTATTTGAATAAATAATTAGAATTATGTTTTATTTCCGAGTTTCATTTAAATTCCTTGTCATAAAATATGGTAAAGCTTTATCTGGCCTAGACTGTACTTGAGTGTTTGAGGTATGTACAGTACTCCAATCTTGAGTATTAACGGGCAGTAACATTAGAGGAACAGAAGAGACATTTAAAAATGTATTTTCTTAGGAATTTGAGACTATTGTTTTATTGATATGTTTTGTTTTGCAGGGGTATTGTTCCCGAAAATTATTTTTAAATGTCTAAGTATGATTTTTTCAAATAAGTGTTATACCATTTTGGAATTGCAATAAAATTACCTATCTTTTAAGTTACACGCCGGAGCTGCATAGTACATTTTTTTTTCAGTACACTTGGAGAAAGTTGAGTGAAATTGTAATTACTAAGTCCTTGACTGGAAAAGAACTTAATTTTCTTTAAAATCTTGGTTGGATATGTATTATTTTTTTAATTCAATTTGATGAAGGGTTATTGAGGATTACATAACATCTTTTTTTTTTTTAAACAGCTATATTTGTAGGTACAGTAATTAGCAAAATAGCCCCACAAGGTGTAAAATTTTTAGTTTTTAAAAAAATGCCATTTATTTTTTAAATAGCCAGAGGGGAATTTTTATTTTATTTTTCTGGTGACCCTTGTGACCCCCCCTATCACCCCCCTTCCCAGCTACGTTACGTTCTGGGACACCCTGTATATATTTATAAATGAAAAGGTGAAAACATATTTCAAAACTAAAATCAGCTAAATCGGCCCGGCCGGTCTTGAGTTTTAGTGAGATTAACGAACAACAATGTGTGTGTTTTTATGTCCAAAGTGAAGATGATGTGATGATGATGATATAATTTATGTAAAGTCTATACGTATATATCAAATTAGCTAACCCCGCAAACCAATAATTACAATTTTTGCCAGAACATTCTGGCAAAAATGAAAAATCATTTGATCAAGTAGACATATTTTTATCTGCTCCTCATTTAGCACCCACACTATTTATCTCTGCACTAACTTTGGTTGTCTGGTAGATAATGCTAAAAAAAAGTCTGCATAAAGTTTTAAATAAATAAATAATAAATATTTTTTTTTTTATTTAGAAGAATTATCTGCTTATGACAGGTCCAATTGTTTTTTCCCTACCACCGGTTCAGGACGCGATCTGCTGAGAAGAACCGGCCTAAGAAACTCAGCAGAGCTTTTAATTAAATCAATATATTTTTATTGAATGTCAACTAAACTTACAATGCTAATAAAACGTTACAATATAAAATATGTGTTGCTCCAGAGCAACCTAGGACAATTTATACTTCGCTTAAGTAGTAACCAATAAAAACTTTTTATAGGCATCTAACCATGCGAGAAACATTTAGGTACCTATAACAGTAGATGGGAATAATTATTAACAAAAATTAATAATTGCCGACTAGTAAATACTCATTTTGCTAACCCCGAAATGTTAAAACAATTTAATAAATATTACTTATAGCTGGCAACACCATGAGATTTATTAAATGAAATTAACGGATAAAATATCGTCGAAAATCTGAAATCCAGTTTTGTTATCGTCACCGCCACCGTAATTTATTCAAATTATATTTTCCGGTGTGATTTTACCGGTAACGAACCGTGTCACGTTTAGAGGTCTCGTCCCTAAAGCCGAATAAATTGTGTGGAGTCCTCGTTATCGTTTATTTTGAACCTATTTCATGTATTATAGGCTTATAAAAACAATGGGACAATGGTAACAGATCATATTTGTAGTGTATGAGATAAAAATAACGTGGACCTTATTTGTAAAACATGATTGAGATATAATATATCGAATATAATTTGATCTACAAGCCTGTTTAAACAGTAGCAGCCAACGCTCTAGTGTCTGCGTACATCCATGGAAAAAAGGCCTGATGGTGTGATAATGCAGATCAATATTACAATTTAAGAGATGATTTAAATAAATTTCATCAAATATCTTCAGAAACGTACTAAAGGTATGCAAGCTATACGAACTGAAAGGTGTCTGTCAATATTATCATAATAGCGTGAACAAAAATTATTCATAACCCAGCCATCACAGCCGTCTGCGTGAAAGAAAGATGTAATATCGATTTTAAATATTCATGTTTTATTCATATGCTGCCAGGGCACACTTTAATTAAAAACGGTTTCAACATCCAATAAGCTTTTGAGCTACTCGAAAATTCGATATACACTTTTTAGTTACATAATTACCGTACTATTGAGTCTATTGACCATTTTATTACGTTAAGATAAATTAAAATTAATGTTTATCACCCTTTAGCAACAAAATTAAACTTCTAAGACTTTCTTAAAAACTTTGCGAGAACTATTGATTTTAATATTGTAAAAGTATTGTTATTAGAAACATCTACACCGATACTTATGTATATAATATTTATGGTACACAATAATTTTTAGTAGTAATCAGGCGACATCTTATACGGCACGTAAGCAATAACAGTAAAAGCAAAAAGCACGTAAAGTTATAGTGAATAAATAACGATACGATGCCAGCTCTTTACGTACTCGACGTAAACTCCTAAGTGCTTCACAACTTGAAGCCACAACACGAACACTACCACTTCAAACGTCAATTTATTTATTTTTAAAACAGAAAATAGTATTATTTTCTTTTGAAAAAAATACTCGCTAGAAGTATTCTTAGAATAATAACTACACATATATTTCATATACGATTAGCCAGTAACGTTCCACTACTAGGAACGGGCCTCCTATAATTCGGATAACCAAACGTATTGGCATAACATTCAGTTACGAGTCACACAAAAGATATATTCTACTTACTTATAATATTATCCTTCTGATGATTGTTACACGCTTCCTTGGGAAGATAGCGTGATGAAACTTATTTTCATAATCCGTCCCCATATGGACGTTATATTTATGTAACTGTTAGGTCCTAACAAAGCGATGATGTTGGCAGTAACAAGGCCTCTTGCTGAAAATGGATCTGGCTTTTGCTTTATGCGCGCCATCTTTGGATAATAATATGGTGTGAATATTACCACTACTATTGTCTAACTATGCGCTCCCCACCTATTACTTGCTAGCCCGTCAAATCCACTGTGCACACTAGGCACGAGCTAAATGCCGTGCGATTATTAATCCCAGCCTCTACTCTATTGGAAAATGACAACCGATAGCTTCTTATAAAATCCCCATTACCTAAAGTGCTCAAAGCTTCTTATAGAACACGAAATGACGATGAAACACGGCCCTGATAACTTATGTCAAAAATATGTATACAAACACATCTATGAACACACTATCTATGAAGAATATTTACTAACTTTATGATTAATGCCTTCAAAAGTTATCGTTACTTTCAGTCTTTTAGTTGACCTATATTTACAAGTAATAAAACTGGGTAATAAAATATGTTTGTAAATACATGTGTATCGATGTCACAGCATTCAAGCGAGTCATATGGGTGAGTATCATTAAATTCTCGTTAAACGCATCGGGGAAATATGAGAACGTCACTCTCCGATGTCCGGCCTAACGATTTATTAATATTCATGGACAAATAAACACCATATTCTGATTGATTTTATTTTTTTAACCATATGCTGAATGCAATTAACACTTCACAGAATGGTCAATTAATATGATTGACGGGCATTGTGGCGTAATGAATAAAGTTACCTGCCGTGCACGAGGTCACGGGTTTCACTCTCATACAGAAATTGCATATAGCTATTTATTAATGTGACGATTTATGCCATGCTTAGCTCTAATAATGCTTGTTATAGGACCTCTGCGTAAAGATTCACTTAGTGATGTAAAATAACTTTATACTTTTTTATTACTACTTTATGTATTGAAGTTTTTTTTTAAACAAATACAATATAACCACTTTTTACGGATTTTAACGCGTATCCCTTTTTTTTCATTACTGCCCGACATTTCAGGAGAGTTTTCAGTCACTGTGGTGGTGCGTAAATCCGTAAAAAGTGGTTTTATTTGAATAAATAAGTCGTGCCAGTGTTAGAAAATATTATAATTACAACATAAGTTTTGGTCTTATTTAATACAAACTAACTTGCCCGCAACATCGTACGCATGGAATTTAAAAAACAAACCATGTTATTCAAAAAAGTAATCCTTTTATACCATTATATCTATTAAAGAAAACCGCATCAGAATCTGTTTCGTGGTTTTGAAGGTATAAGCTTACATAGGGACATAAATACAAAAATGACGACTTCGTTTAATAATAATAAGTAAGAATCTAGCCAGTACTCGATATATAAATAGAAGCTAATAAAATATAACTCACAATTCCACGGTCAGTCTGCGTTCAATTAATTTTGTTAAGGTCTTAACGATTCTTGTAACGGAGGCGAATATAATTTGTTGCTGAGTTGAGCCGTCACACATTTTTAGTCGAAATTAAACTTTTTAAATGTACAAAGTTATGAAGTTATTAAATGTGATTTATGAAGGCTCTTAGTTAATTAATGAAATAACGTAGCCAAGTCAAACGAACAGCCCGCAGTAATCAATCGTCGTGCTCCTAATTTAGAAATAATGCAATATTTTATACCATTTTCAACTGGAGTGGAGTCGGTATGTATTATGTTTTAATATTTGTACGTTTTTATACCGATTACAACTGAAGTAGAGTACTATATTTTTAATTGTTTATACGTTTTTGTAATTTTAGACTTTACTAGTTCACAGCCTATTTGTATTCCACTGTTGGGCACAGACCATCTCCAGACTGGGTGGGTATTTTGTCTACTATGTCGCGCGGTCCAGGCGAGTTTAGTGTGTTTACATTTTCTGGTTGCCTCTTACAGCACCTTAGCGAGGAAATGACGTAGCGAACTTCGTATTCTTAATCCGTTAGCACACGGATTACTTTACTATATCAGTTGTGAATTTGAGCAAATCTATGTAGGTATATAATCTCTTAGATTCGTAGTAAGACTTAATATAAATAAATGAACTGCTTTTATAACATACTAGATGTTGCCCGCGACTTCGTACGCGTAAAATTTAGAAATCAAGCCTTAAAAAACAGAAGTTTACGTTGTCACTCGATAGATGGCGTTGTGCAGCTTTTTTAAATCGCGCTATAATTTCGTTCCACACATTAACACTACATTAACACTACATTACACACAAAATTTCATTACTGTCATCGGCTTGTTTTCACATTTATAAATTAGTAAGGAGTAAGGATACCTACATCAGTTTATTAAATTTTCTATTGAAGTCTGAACAACAGAAAATCAATATAGTCTGTGATATAGTTAATTGATTATTACATTTTGTATTCCCTAACTAGCTGCTACCCGTGACTTTGAACGCGTGGCATTTAGAAAATTTTCCTCGTTTGCGCAACATTTTTCACTGATACTTCGCTCCTATAAGTCACAGCGTAATGATATATAGCCTGAAACCTTCCTCGATAAATGTACTATCCAACACTGAAATAATTTTTCAAATCGGAAAAGCGATATCTGTGATTAGCGCGTTTAAACAAACAAACTCTTTAGCTTTATATTATTAGTAGGTATAGATGTAAAGACTAGTATAAATACAAAAACTCCCTCATCATAGTCGTCGGTCCGTCAGTCAGTGAAGCGCAAATTGTTAGCTTGGAAACTACCTACCGACTTTTTAATTGATTCATGGTAGGTTGAGTGAACAGGGTGATGATTGACATTGCAATCTTACTCACTGCACTTTCTGCTTGATAATAATAAAAGTTTAAATTGATATCGATGGGTACCTATAGGCAAGTAGGTATATTCTCTGTAATCTACCTTTATGAAATTTAAAATCTATGATTTACTGGATTTTCAATTAATAATTATGAGTTGATGGCTTGTCAAAATTTAATAAAATTAAAATTTAGAAATATTTGATCTTGCATGAAAGTTTGAAAATCAAGTATATATTTCTAAATCACATTCTTAGATAAAAGACAAGAAGTTATAATATTTTGGTGTAGCTGCTGGTATAGTTACTAGCTGTTGCCCGCGACTTCGTATGGTTGGAATTCAGAAAACTTTTCCCCGTTTTACAACATTTTTCACTGATGTTTCGCTCCTATAGGTGGCAGCGCGATGTTAGCCTTTCTCGATAAATGGACTATCCAACATAAAAAGAATTCTTCAATTTGAACCAGTAGTTCCTGAGATTAGCGCGTTCAGTCAAACAAACTCTTCAGCTAAATAAACTGAATTATAGTGGAAAAAATGATAACCATTAGCGGGACTTGAACCCACGTCCTCGAAATACCGTTCCGTTGCTCTCCCATCTGAGCTATTATGGTTCCCGCATATGTTTACCAAATCTTCCACTCTCAGCTCAGCTTTATAATAATATTAGTATCGACCTATTCTGTCTATATTTGTTAGACTAACGATAAAATTTTAAGCAACAATTTTTAACATACTATGGCTCAGCTGAAATTATCTGATATGATGAGTTCCTAAGTTTCGGCAAGAGCTGTTTGGAAGGCAGACGCCAAGAAAAAGATTAAATTTAGCTCAGAGTTCGCAGACTGTTCTTATTAACTTTGAATTTACATACTTTTTAATACATACTTTATAAGAACTATTATAAATTAATTCTAATATAATGCGCTTCTTTAACAAAAAAAAGCTTGCTCATCATTTTTTTATTTATTTATTTATTTATTATAAAACATTTACAATATCTTTACAGGAGATCCCAATACAATATTGTAAGTAATCTAATATATAAAATTCACGTGTCACAGTGTTAGTTACCGTACTCCTCCGAAACGGCTAGACCGATTCTTCTCAAATTTTGCATACGTATTCAGTAGGTCTGAGAATCGGCCAACATCTATTTTTCAAACTTTTTTTTTTTTAGTATGGCAAAACAACGTTTGCCGGGTCAGCTAGTAAATTTATAGAATAAAATAATTTACAATGCACCTTTGCGCGATTTCTATGAATTTCGGCATGCTACATTGATAAATATCTAATTGCGAAGAAATTAAATTAACTAATTGTATCGCACGCGAGAGGGGCGAGTACTTAATTAAATTTTGTTCAGGCTACGGGCACGCTGAGCGCGGGCGGCAAGCGGCACCCACGTACTGGTCGGGGGCACACAGCCGCAGCTCCTGTAGCACTGAGGGGTGATGCAGAAGGCCGCGAAGTACGAGCCACACGTGACGTACCAACGCAACGTCCCGCCGCACGTACCCGACCATACCAAGCACGAACAGAGTGGGGTACATCAGTGGGTACTTGGGGTATACACCGTATTGTTTATGGTATAGAAACCGGGTGAACTTGTTTTGGATTTTCTCCAACATCAATTTATATTTAGCCTCGTGCGGGTTCCAGACGATCGATGCTGTTTCCAGGTGACTCCAGACGAGGGAATTATATAGAGATTTTATTGCAGACATACTCTCAAAATCTTTACAGGTTCTTAGAATGAAACCTACCATAAAATCATATAAAAAAACAGCGTAGCAAGGATTTAGTAACCTCTCCGGTATCCAAATCTTTATTTTATTTAAGGTGAAAGGGGCTTTGAGACAGAAAAGGACTAAATTTGTCAAAAATAGTGTGAAATCTTGATTTTTGGAAATAATTTTCTTTACGATTATAATTCTTAAACCCCTGTGATTGCAACTCCAAAACCCATAATGCGCATGAAACATAGGCGTTAATATATTGTGTTTAATACTACAACAGTGATTTCAGTACTTTTGTACTATTATTGGTCTATTTAGCTGCTGTTTATTATTCTGCTAATTCCACCGGTTTTACTCGCGTTATTTTATTGAGCCCCACTCCCCCAAGACACATCAAACCTTAGCAAATTATACAAAAAAGCCATCCTCTTGAAACACTTTATCTATTGAAAAAAAACCGCATCAAAATCCATTCCGTACTTCTGAAGATATAAGCTTATATAGGGACATACATACAAAAATAACGACTTTGTTTTATAATAAGTAAAGATTTTTATCTTTTACTCTCTAGAGAATGTTGCAACAAACTATTTTTAATTATTTATACAATGGCCATTCGCAAAGTCATGAACAAAGTTTAACCCTTAATTAAACTATTAGTACCCTTGATAGTTGGGGTGAAAGGGGTGAAATCGAATAACTCCCTTTACATTAAAACTAGTTTTCGGTTCTGTAACACAAGTACCCAACTATCATACAAAGACTGGCTATATTAAGTTAGTAACAAGCTTTGGTAAATGTTTCTCATGATTGTGTTTGTGTACCATGTTTGTATAACGTCCAAAGCTCCTATTAGACCGTTTTGTATGTATTCACAGAGGTGTGAACACATTGTTAGAAGAAATAACCACATGTATATTAATAAAACTGAGTGCGTATTTGGTTCGTTTGTTTATACAAACTGTTAAAACATAAGTGAGTTTAGTATAAGAACGAAACTATTTACAATAATATACACAAAACATAAAAAGGGTGTGGTGACTATTATCGTCGATGGAAATTATTCCATAAAGACCATTTGATTGTAATTTAAAATAATGATATAGAAGCTTTGATTATGGAGTATAGGATCTGAAAAATGGTCACGTGACTTGAAGCCAGTTTAAATTCAAAAATAGCGTCGATATAGTGCTGTGCTCAATATTACCATCGATATCGATAGAAGGTTAGCCCAAACTACTGGGGCTAGGACCGTGAAAATTAGCAAACCCCTTTCATCGCGAGCATTAAGACAGGATTTTTGGAAATTCATCACCTAAGGACTAAGGTGGTGAAAAGAGGATAAAAGTTTGTCTGAAAAACTGTCATTTTTTAAGATAAGGCTATGAAAATTGGTAATTAACAAATGAAAGTAAAACCTACAAAGCTGTGATTCCAATTTTTTTTACCGCCTAATGATAACATTTGGAAAAATCGGTATAAATAATATGTATCCTACAGATCTGAAAAGAGTTAATAAATAAATAAAAAAAAAGTTGTGATTTATGTATTTTCATATTTTGAAGATGAAGGAAGCTGGAAGAGAATTTTATTTAGTGCATTAAAATCCAAATTTACATTTTAAATAAATAGGTGATACTATTCACCAATAACAAACGTAAAATATTAGTTAAATTCATAAAAGTAGTGTTTATGTTAAAACCATTATAACAGATTGTTTGATTTTCAACACGTTTAGGTTACATTGTAAACCTCTAGCCTTCCATTTGATACTAAATTAATTAGTATTTTGCTAATAGTTATGCTTAAGTGCAGGCTATTGTTTGATCACAATCAGTCATGATCAAGACAATAAAATAACATAGATTAGGAATTTACAGTAAATAGAGTGGGCACAATACCATCCTTCAGACGCACCACACCTAACGTTCGACTGATACAGTCAGCATTAAAATACTGACTGCATAATATATCTTCATCACTCGGGTATACAGCAAATTTTCAGTGCCAATACTATCAATCCATAATTTCTTCAGTGCTTCATTCTTTGGCGCCCTAAAATAATATTCAATAAGATATGTACATTACTTAATTACTACCGTTTCACATTTTTAATCTTGTAAAATATTACGAGTACATATTACACAAACATTTTAATGACTTAAAAAAATTATATATCTTTCGATAAAGTGCAGCATGCGGTGGACATCACTAATGAAATATTATGAATCATTTATTTCAAGTTCTCAATGAGTTTTAATGTAGTATTAGTCGTGTACATTGATAAGAAAAGGGGAAAAAGAATAAAGAATTAAAGAAAATAAAAATATATACTCCAAACATAAGTGTATGTTTTATGTGATGTGTATGTTTTCAGAACGCACTTTTTAATTCCTAGAAGGGTAGGTATTTTATTTCGTAACGTAATATATAAATAAATTTTATTTTAGAGTTTCGAGGCTCAATTATGTTTGGATAGTAGAGCGCAAAATAATGTTTTCTACTTTGTTTAAAAACACAAAAATATTAATTAACTAGCTGTTGCCCTCGACAACGTCCGCGTAAAATTTAGGAAATTTTCCCCGTTTTTGCAACATTTTTAACTACTGCTTGAGTGAGAGTATTATAAACGTAAGAGTAAACAAATATAATCAGAATGCTCCGAACTGCTAAGCTATCAGGAGTTACACGTGTTATTGTGAGTCAACCATAAAATATAGATATATGCTGTTGCGGGATATTTTTTAGACAATTTCATGTAGTATATTTCCGTCATACATGATTTCTATGTAACTTTAACCATTAAGGCTGCACACGCGACGGAAGCTTAAAAAATGGAGTAACTTCTCCCGTTTTCCCAACATTTCCCTTCACTACTCTGCTCCTATTAATTGTAGCGTGATGAAAAGTATACTATAACCTGCCCAGGAGTATGAAGAATAATTGTACCAAGTTTCGTTAAAATCCGTCGAGTAGTTATTTTTTCTATAAGGAACATACAGACGGACATTCAGACAGACAGACAAAAATTTTACTGATTGCATTTTTGGCATCAGTATCGATCACTAATCACCCCCTGATAGTTATTTTGAAAATATATTTCATGTACAGAATTGACCTCTCTACAGATTTATTATAATTATAGATGTAATTTATACTGAAAATTGCTGATTAATATTGCATCGTTATTAGTCCATGCCAAATGTTCTTAGTAGATTAAAACGATTTATTCAAGGCGCTGAAAAGTGCTTTTAAAAATTATAAAATACATTTTTTTTCTCTTAATTTACCAAAGGGGGCTTATAATTATTACATAACATGTCAGCCCCATCATAACTTAAACTAATGAGTCCTCATAAATAATAAGAATCAACTATAAAATAACAATATTCAGATATTAAAAAAATATACAATTTGTGTCAATATCAACAACATTGTTTTTTATAAAGCTCATACAGTAGCTTTGCTTCCTCAGATGTAGGATTAGCCAAAACACTTTGTACTGCACCAACATCCATAAGATTTAAATTTAAATCAACTATAATATTTTCTCTACAGTTACGATTCTTGACACATTCTATCAAAACATGCTATGCGTCTTCTACCCGTTATACAACACATACATGCAGGTACGAACGAAGCTGAAAAAAGGTGTTAATTAAAAAATATTAGGTATGAGTGATGGTGGTATGATGAGTGATAATGAGTTCCAAAATCAATATGCGCTTCAACAAAAACCTGAAATTCGCTAAATCGATAGAAAAGTTTATTATTTATCTACAAATAAATTAGTGGAGTGTTCTATATATATATATATATATATGGGTATGGTAAACAAGTGCGTCATATACGACAACGTTACGATATTGATGTTGACACACTCGCTTTACTACCAATTATTACGACAAACGCAATATAACCCCGGTTCTAATTAATTTTATGCTTGTTAACTTCTGATGCTATATTCATTCGTTTATTAAAATAGTAGCAAGCAAGTAATCTCTATACTTATGTAGTAATTCTAATCTATTTACTATCGATAGCTAACAACATGTTGTTGTTAGTGTCTTTCATACGGAACATCTCAGTTAAGGTCAATACTGATAACAATTATAATTGTGTGATAACGATAATTCACGAACGATATATCGTAGCGATAAGGAATTTATTCGCTTGGTGACGGGTTTAGAATACAAGTGTCACCATGCCTTTTCCTTCCCCGGGGGCTGTAAAAGCCAGCGAAAGAAGATGGTACACAGATAACATCTTCTGTGAGAGATAGAAATCTCTAAAATAAACTCCGTGCCAACACGCCTGATCAGCGCGGCACAGTAGAACATAATCCCTCCCAAAGTGGAGGAGGCCTGAGCCCAACAATGGGACGTTAATGGACTAGAAAGAGACAGATATAATAATATATTGTAGCAATATCTCGTTTATCTGAGCTTATTTCTTGTTTTACCGTAATTTATAGCGATTTCTCACTTACACGATCGATAAAAGTCCACAAATTGATTTGAACATCGTTACGTGTGTAGCCACTATAACAGAACTAGGTATATTGCTTTCTGTACCACTGATCCATTTTTAAATTACACAATTCACCAGTTATTGTAATAATTATAAATAACAACTTGTTTGAAGTCGTTATTTTTAACAACCGTTATGAATGAACAACCCAATATTAATTTCCTTCTGAACGTTTAAAATTATTTACAATTGGAAAAGCCATTGTATTTTCAATAAACTCAATAAAGTACGAAGAAATATGCAAATTACAGAAATATTGAATCGACGAATACATTTCGTTCCTGTGAATACGTGTTAATATTCAATAGATGTTTAAAATAACAGTTAACAGTCTAGTAACGCTCAATAACAGGAATGTAAAAGTTTTTGAATGCAAAATAGGTTCGTTCACCTTCTTATTTGCATATTATTCTTGTTGAACGTTGCACACGCTACCGGAAACCCGATAACGTAGGCAGTGACGTATAAGAATTAGTAGAGCAGTAGATTGTGGTGCATCGTACAGTACGTACTAGTGCCGTGTCTGGTGGCGCCATTAGGCTACATGACGTCACATGCCACACCGCTATCTAGTTAAGCCACTGGTTGACACGCCATATAACTCACTCCACTTTACATAAAGCCTTTGTCGTGAATAAATTACATAAAACTTTTTTTATTTAGCAGCTCTATAATATTGTTTTCAATATACTGTCTGAAGAACGGTAATGTTTTATGGGTATAATTTTGCTCAAAGTAAACTTTAACAGGAGCTTTCGAATTTATTTATTTAACAATCTTTTGTATGGTATATGAATGAAATCTCTGTGTGGTGACGGATCAAGAATACAAGTGTCACGACCCTATTTCCAGTGTTACCAGCTCACAAACAGATTAACACTATCTGAGAGATGGAAAACTCAATAATAAACCCTTTGCCAACACGCCTGGTCAGCGCGGCACAGTAGACCATAATCGCTCTTAAAGTGGAGGCGGCCTATGCCCAGTGTGTGAGAGAGAGAGAAGTCTATTACGCGATTCTTGTAAAATTTCTGGATTCCTAATTCTAACGTTTACGTGTCAAATAAACATTCATTCGCATACACTTATTACCACATACACTTATTACTTGCAGTCACAATAATAGAAAATATATATTAGCCACTACAGAATAATGTTGTTACTCAATATCTCAAGGTTACTTGTGCCAGTTAAACGAGCATCTATCACGTCCAGTCGTTATTCGTATAAAGAGAAAATCAATAATAATATCTACGTCTATCCGATGTGCAGACACGCCCGCGCGGCCCTTGAACATTGCATTGATTGAATATTTTACAGTCCGTTTCTTTCCATTTAACAATGTCTCTACATTTTCAATTCAATTATTTTAATAGTAATATTTATTTTTGGTATTACATAACTCTGACGGACCAACTTACGTTAGCCTATTGCTGTGTAGTATTGTATTTAAGTGTTACAAATCAAGACACAACCCTTCCCTTTAGGCAAAAATATTTACCAGTTGATTTTGGGCCCTAACAATTTATATAAGTGACGAAATAATTTTAGAGATAACGTAAAGTATATTCAAACATATGTAAAAAAAAACATAGTATACACACTAGTGTACATAGTATACGTACTATAGTTTTTAATTGTATATTGGACTAAATTTGATTTAAAAAAGTTATCCAAAAATACGGCTGAGCAAAAACAAAATCAGAGTTTGTTACTTGGATATGCAGATCGATATAAAGAACGCGAATAAAATCGTGCTAAAAATATACTTTGTATAAAACTTGTGTTTATTCAACAAAAAAGTTGATAACACGATCGAACTTCATTTCAATTATCTGATTTGAGACAAAACTTTGCGAGACTTGGATATTTACAAAGCTTCAAACTTTATAAAATAACATTGTAACAAGTTTTTCTATACATAGTTTTCTTAAATTTATCAAAAAAACATTATAAGACATGTTATTAAAATTATATATTTGAAACGTAGTATGTATTTTAATTTCATTTGATATGTTATTTTCTTTATTATTTCGATACCTCAATAGACATTACAAGGATCATAAGGTCAATTTTGATTTGTCGTGAAACTTATCTAACTATATAAATATCTATACAAATATTGCTATAGTTTAGACTATTTCAATTTCTAACAGCCTAGCAAAGTAGTTATATAATTAATAATCAAGTCATATTTAGCATTCAATTCATGCATGGTATTAGTAACGGGTAGCTCGTAGCAAATGACGTAGCAACGTGTAGCACAGTACAGAAGCCGTAGCATTTCACGTAGGCGAAAATATGCTACTATAATTGATGCTACGTTGATTTGCAGTTAATTAGTTTTGCATATTTCATTACCTATTATTACAGTTTCAAGTTTATTACGGGTTGCTTACAGCTATAACCAACTGATGACGTAATTCTTAAGAAATTAAGTAATACCTGGTAAATATTAATTATGTATGCACAAAACATTAAAATTAAACCGATAAAGTTTTTTATAACCAGTATTACAAATTTAATGTTACATATTCATAAAAAAAAAAAATTCGGGAATTGAGCACAATCGGGAGCGAGGTGGCCTAAAATCGACCTACACTTGGATTCATCAATCAACTTTACTATCAAACCTGTTCCAAACAATGTATTTAATTGCATAAAGTATATTCGCAACTTCACTGCTTTGTAATCTCAATCTATTATGTGCATAGTATATATATATAAATATAACAAGGGACGGTATAAGGTCGGTATGTGAAAGCTCCCACTGGACCTTGGAATCGTCGGTATAAAGCGGTTTTGTCGATAAAGGACAATCGTGTCTTATCAACATCGTGATCGGGGATGTTACCTGAATACAAATCCCTGATAAATGATGCCTCTTGGCTTACTAATACAAAATTCAAGGGTTTGTTAACACCACAAAAATACTTTACATAAATAAGCACCTTTTCAGCAATTCCGCTGAGCTTTTAAATAATCATGCGGTTCATTCTATATAAATACTAGCTGGCCTGACAAACGTTGTTTTGCCATACCAAAAAAAAGTAAAAAAAAAATTTTTTTAAAATGAACTTTAAACCTCACGGAGCCCGAAACATTTCCAACGAATGCAAAACCGTGGAAATCGGTTCGTGCGTTCTGGAGTTATAGCGTCAGGAAGGAAAACCCGACTTATTTTTATATAGTAGATAAAAAGTAACCACCATACTAAGCTATGCTATATATTCATATGAATCACGGTAAAACTTAACTAGTAGTTGGCTATCGAACTCCTCCGAAAGGACTCGACAAATTTTTGTGATATTTTGGATTTATTTTTATCTGTATGCTGAGTATTGAATATAGTTTATTTTATATACGAGTAGATCATAGTGGCCTTTTACATATTTTTATTTATTTTAATGTCATTTTCATTTCACTTTTACTCCTAAAATTCTAAAATTTTACCATTCTACCGTCAACCATACGTGAAACATTGGTTATATGCAAATTACTCATGCAGCTGTAATAACTATTATCATGACATTATCAATATTGACCTTTCTATCCGTGATTGAATATTAATCGTACTCGATATATACCGGGACATCGAATCCAGGACGATGATAAGATTAATGGCTCATGCTTCGAAGGCAGTCATTATCAGTACCAACACAATGAAGTAAGAAGTAAAACTTGTCAAAGGAAATATATCAAACGACAAGGCCATTAAGCCAACATAGCGCCAAGACGCATTACAGATGACAAACAATTCATGACATACATTTTTTGTGGGTCAGAACAGAACAATATAAAGGATTACGTAAATATGCAGCATTTTAATGCATATTAAGTTTGCCAAGATCCGTTATCTATGTCACCGAAGCTAGGCGTAAGATCCAATACCGGTCTAATCCCTATAGGTACTCGGAAAAACCCATAAGTCTGTCTAATGACTTGACCGACCCACAAAACTGTACCTCTACGTACCCATATAAAATGTCTCGAAATTACAACAGCCTATTTTAACGATATTCTCGACAAAGTTTTATTATTAAGCTTCTTAATACATATTATCAAAAGAAATAAGTTTACTCCAAGATGATGACGCATTTTATTTCTATAGATTGAATTTTATGTTATATCAATGTTTTATATCTCTTACCTCCTTTCTCCCCGTATATGATGTATAATCAAGTGTCACCCCCTCATTTCCTCCCCAGGCTGCTGTAAGAGCCAGCTAGGAGATAATAAAAGCAAATAAAATCCTCTGTGAGAGACGGAAAACTCGAAACTAAACCCTATGTTAGTAGCCGTGGTCAAGGCGGTAAATGTAGACCAAACACTCTGGAGAAATGGAGGAGGCCCGTGCCCAACAGTGGTACGTAAATGGGCTGGAGAGAAAGAAATAGTAAATTTTCATCGTATGTAATGTTTACTTATTATAAAAGATATTATTTAGAAGATTAAAGATTAAAGATGTTTTTAGGGTTCCGTACCCAAAGGGTAAAAACGGAAACCCTATTACTGAGACTTCGCTGTCCGTCCGTCCGTCCGTCCGTCCGTCCGTCTGTCACCAGGCTGTATCTCAAGAACGGTGATAGCTAGACAGTTGAAATTTTCACAGATGATGTATTTCTATTGCCGCTATAACAACAAATACTAAAAATAAAATAAAATCAATATTTAAGGGGGGCTCCCATACAAAAAACTAATTTTTTTTACCGTTTCTTGCTCGATACTAATAACGTTGCCTTATGTTGCATAGATAATGGTACGGAACCCTTCGTGCGCGAGTCCCACTCGCACTTGACCAATTTTTTTTGTTGTGTATGTCCATACGTGAGCTTATATTTAAAAAGTTATGTAGCGGATTTTGAAGCGGCTTTTTTTAAACGATAGAGGAGTTCAAGCAAATTGCTTATTTGTATGATTTGATAAGGTTCAATTTGAAAATACCACGCATACGAAATTGAAGACTACAGCAAGTTATATAATAAAAATAAATAACCGTACTAATAAGTCCTATCAGTAATATCGTTCGACTAGATAGAAGTTTCAGTAAAACAGTGTCTCCAAACTGAAACTATTGATTGCGTGTTGTTGGCTGGCTTTCCTAGAGTCTACAGCACGCATCAGCTGACGTCGGCAAAACTACTACGAAACTTGTAGCAAAGTATTTGATTACACAACCAATGTGCTATTTATGGAAGTTTCTAATGAAAACCGTCGTACAAAACCAATGGTGTTGTAATAGTTCTGAAGAAACGTGGGTTTGTTACGAATGTAATTTCATTGAGGAAATATGAGGCACATCAAATTGGTTGGTGAATAGAACAAAGTAAATTTTTGATTTATTTATTTATTTACAAGCGTTATTAAAATGACGATAATTATGTAGACTATTTTTAGATGTTTATTTTCTTTAATTATTATCTTTACTTACTGTAATACAAAGTCGTTATTTTTGCATGTATGTCCATATGTGACATTATATTTTGAAAACTACACATCAGATATAGATGCGGTTTTTTTAATAAATAGAATGATTTAAGAGGATAGCATTTTTGTATAATTTGTTTGGGTTTGTTTTCTAAAATTCCACGCGTATGAAGTTGCGGGCAGCAACAGCTTGCATATTTTCTTAGTTATATTGAATTTTACTATAATTAGAAATAAGATTAGAACTAAACGTGTGTTACCTGTAAAGTTAAATTATTTATCCTACTCCAAGCAGAAATAAATATACTTATTGTTGGAATATTCACACGCAATCAAAAAAAAACAGTTTGGGTTAACGACTTCTGAAAAGAAGGTACTCAATTCGACAGTTTATTTTTATGGGGAGCCACAACTTTTCTATTTATGTACCGATTTGTACAATAATATTTTTATGCAAAGAGAAATGAAAATATAACGAATAATAAATAAATAAATATTTATGGGCATTTCACATGATGTCCTCTGGTCCCAAAGTAAGCTATATTCTACGAATTAAAATTTATACTTTTTACGGTTTTGAGTTTTATTGTTAAATGGATATTATTGATAAATTAGGGTTCCGTACCGAAACGTAAAAGGGCACCATATTACTCAAACAGCACTACTTCGCTGTTCGTCCGTCCATTCGTCTCTCTCCAGGCTGAGATACATCTCAGGAACGGTACTTAGCCGGTGATTTTTATTGCGATTAGATGTCCAAAAATATAACATAAGTTAGTATTTCTTAGAAATTTCTTTATGAGAGTATGTTACGAGGTCACTGCGTACCTTTTAGTTGTATGCTCTGGTACAGGCACAAGATAATGAGCTCCATTGTTGTGTGTTGCTCGTCCGATAGCTACAGCTGCACTCTGAAAATAGGACAGAAGGAAAGTTTACTAACTAGTCATGCAGAAAATCGAAAACAAATCTTAACAAATATTTTATTTCATTCAAGAATAATTTTGTAATTACAAAGATATCGTTAATGAATATTCTGATATATATTTTTGTTATATTGCCCGCGTACGTCGAAATTATCACCGTGCGCGTCGAAATTAGAAAATTTTCCCCATTTTTGCAACATTTTTCACTACTGCTTTGCTCCTATTAATTGCATCTTGATGTTATATAGCTTATAGCCTTTCTCGATAAATGTACTATCCAACACTGAAAGAATGTTTCAAATCGGACCAGTAGTTCCTGAGATTATCGATGTCATATAAACAATCTTCAGCTTTATAATATTAGTAGGTACAGATTAAGTAGACAAAAATATAGATTTTCTTTCAAATTAAAAGATAAAAATATAATAAAAATTTTATTTCGGATAAAATTTTGTATGTAAATAATAATTATTAATTATGAAAACTAAAATATTAAAGACGGAGTATTTGCGTAACAAATTGACGGCTTTATTTTCAATGTAACCACTCAAGAGGACAAGAAAAGTAATATATGTAGTATATCCGTATTCTGGTACCCATAACACAAACATATAATCTTAGCGTTGTGTGAAATATTTATTTTATTTATTTATTTATTTACACTTTATGCTTAAACTATGCAAAGGCGGACTTAATGCCTAAGGCATTTTCTACCAGTCAACCATAGGGTGGTGCAGAAAAGGGGAAGGTAGAAGTGTAACAAATAAAGCTAGATTATCAAAGATTATAGTTGTTATAGACTTATTGACATAGATAAAACCTATAAAGAGTACATTACATACACATACATAGAGATACACGTAAATCAATACAATTAAACAGAAACATACATACATACACAGATATATACGCACATTACACATACCATAAATACATATAATAGAGGTACTTAAATACAGATAGATAGTAGTATAGTAGCTTCATAGACTCAGATGTGGATGCAGCTAAACGTGAGGTTGTGTCGATATACAGAGATAGTGCTCACGTATCTTACGGTTAAATTCTTTACGGGAGGTGCACATCGGAGGTGCGGAAGAGTATTCCAGAGAATAATGGAGCGAACAAAGAAAGAAAGAAGAAAGAAGAATGAACGAGGCATGAGCTATGAGGTGGGCAGGTGAGCTATTTATATATTTGTCCACGATTGTTTGTATTAAATCGTTGATTTCTAACTGTAACTAAAATATGGCGTAACTAACACACCTTTTCCTTGATTAAACTGTTTGTAAACAGTGCGTGCGTTGAGGTTTGGGTTAGTAATTACAGGTGCCAGGTCACGGGTCCTCTGACCAGTCTGGCCGACATCACGCAAAGGCACACGTAATATATACCTTTACGATCTACCTTCGTAAATTTAACAGCAGTTCCATGGCTGTAATAAAAGTCGCTAGGCACTTTCTTTACATTTTTACGTCCCCATGAATTACACAGATTTATAACATGTTTTAGATTTGAACCGAGGCTTCGGTTGCGTGCAGGTATTATCCTAACAATCTTTATGTCCTAAATAATTTCAATTTTAACTTGTTTATTTGTTTGTTTTAAAACAAGTAAGAAATGACGCATTTTTTAATTCAAATTTTTAGTAGCATGTCAAAATAATAAAATTTTAGCACTTGAATGTAATTTCTAACGCAGGAAGACTGTAATATCAGTTTATTTGCTTTTGAATCAATAATTGTAAACCTCGCCCTAGTCCAATAATACAACTATTTTTAATAATTTTTAGGGTTCCGTACCCAAAGGGTAAAAACGGGACCCTATTACTGAGACTTCCGCTGTCCGTCCGTCCGTCCGTCCGTCTGTCACCAGGCTGTATCTCAAGAACGGTGATAGCTAGAGAGTTGAAATTTTCACAGATGATGTATTTCTATTGCCGCTATAACAACAAATACTAAAAATAAAATAAAATAAATATTTAAGGGGGGCTCCCATACAACAAACATGATTTTTTTACCGTTTCTTGCTCTCATACAACAAACGTGATTAATTAAGTATTGTGTGTGTTGTTTGCTCATTTATTAATAACGTGCCTTATGTTGCATAGATAATTGTACGGAACCCTTCGTGCGCGAGTCCGACTCGCACTTGACCAATTTTTTAGACTAATGTTAGAATATGCTAGCTTGCACTTTTAATTACTATAAATTTTGAAATAATCTGTACACGTTTTACTTGGAAAATGTTATAAAGTCTAATAAATTAAATTTAAACTGTGTACGTGGTGGCTAAAGTTTTTGACTTATTACATGAATCTGATCTTTTATCTTTGGCCCCGAATAAACATTTTTTCAGAATCATTTGTATGCTTTATTGTCTACATTAATCTATCGGTGTAGTAATATTTATAAATTATTATATGGCTAATTATATTATGTTTGTAGTAGATAAGCATTAGTTCAAAATCTACAAATTATGAGTGTAATCAAGAATTACATATCGCTTTAAAACCCAAAAAGACTGGCTCAATAAAAAAATTTTTGACGGAATGTTTATAGTCTAACATTCCAATCTTCTATGTACATAGAAGAATAAAACAGACAAACAATCGCATTTGCGAGTCACGCGTCATGAATGCCACGAATTTTGATGCATTTTTCAGCAACAATTAAATCGATTTGTAGCTACATCATCATGCTTAAAACTATAGAGCAAGGCAGTACTCACAAGCATCGATGAGATTGCGTGTAAAACTTAATCATAGACTATTTATTTATTTCTTTAAAGATATCGTTTGCTACGTGGTTAAAACATTAAAGTTTTTTGTAAATTATGTAAATTAATAGGCTATTGTGTTGTGTTGTTTTGGTAACACGTAGCGTTACAAACACAATCATTTACGTTATGTCACGCAATTACGAAAAAAGTAGTATTTGTGGCCCCCGTCATCGAAAAATATGGAGTGTATTAATTATATTGACACTGTTACTTACGATGTCGTAAAGCAAAATTTCTTGGACAAATTTTTGAGTTAACCATCCTAAACATAAAAAAAACAGTCAAGTGAGAGTTGGACCCGTAAATAAGCGGTTCCGCGCACCGTTATTATCATAATATATTCGTCATCATGTCGGTAAGCGTATCATCAAGTTACACTAAAAACTTTTACTGTATGGAAGCCTCTTAATGGATTGTGTTCTGACTGTATTTGTTGTTATTTTTTTATTTAAAGGGCTTGGTCGCTTTGCGACTTTATCGCTCTATTATTATTTATCGTTGTTATTTCATCAAAAGATATGCATCATACTTAAAAATTTCAACTCTCTTGCTATCACCGTTCCTAAAATACAGCTTAGTGACAGACGGATGGAGTGACAGGGGCCATTTTTACCCATTGGTACGGGACCCTAAATACTCCCCTAAATACCCTAATGACTCCTTCTATAGAATGCATTAGTGATGCCGTTTTTTTTTACGTGGGGAATGCATTTACGCACATTGTGGGACTCCCGGGCCATAAACGGACCCGGACTACCCACTAAACCCCACGGTATTCCTCCTCGACCCTTGGCCGGGCCATGGTAGTCACTCAGGTATTACCATGACCTGACCGGGATGCCGTGATGGTTTGCTATACCATAAATATTATGATGTGTTTTGAAGAGCAGCTCTTAAAATGTAAACATGCAATATAACTTTTTGAATTTAACTCATTTCGCGTAATTAAATTTTTCTAGTTACTAAAGTCATTTAACTGAACTTGTTAATATTCATATACAAAGTTGTGATCTTAATTTCAATATTAAGCACAATATTGACTGAGCGTGTGGTGCAAACTTATTTTTATCATTTATTGTCATACATTATTATAGCGTTTGATACTAAAAAAAATTTCATCAATCAATAATTTCGATATGTGACAAGAATATTAGTTATAGTAACGCGTAAGCATTAAAAGATGTCGATTAAATTATAGTCACATAAAAAATTAATATATATCAAGGATTGAAAAATTACAATACGTTGTCGAAAGGTCATTAAATCTTAGGTAAATAAGAAAATAAAACTAAAATATAGTAGGTATCTATCTTTGGATTATAACCGAAACCCATTTTTTACAATATAAATTACAATATAATTACATACGGCAGCAATTAATAAATCTTCAGAAGTAATTAAGCAGGGTCCTAGTAAGACAAATAAAACTTTTTATATAATAAAAAAAAAAAAATAAAGATGAAATATACGAACGAAGATGAAATATATGAATAACGAGCCGCCTTGACCGGATGCGAGGCTTCGCCTTTTCCGGTACAGAGTCCACGCAACATGGCAGAGCTTCCGGTGCTGAAAGTCAACTTGCCCTAAATGTGACTGTCCCCGAGAATTACAATTTGTTACACAGGAAATCTTATAAGTATACTTGTACATGGAGCAGCCATTACAGCTGTTACATTTATTTGTATTTTGTAAGCAATCACTCATCAAAATAGGTTTTGTAATATCTTATTCATGTTTTATGTTAATTACAAATTATTTGTTTTTTAAGTTACACCAAAAAGTTCATTTATACTGGTTTTATTTTACTTCTATTTTCTCAGCCTATAAGCTCCCTACATCTACGCATAGCCTTCAATCATAACAACACATTTTCTTTATCTCGCTAACGAGATGCATAGGCATAAGTTTCATTTCCAAGATTTTCATAATCCACTTCTCTAGCTTAGTTTCAGCTGGCTTATGAGCAAGCTGGTTGTAAGCAATCATTATAATTTCCATTGAAATCAATATAGTGCTTATACATATTTTCGTTACCCAATGGTCTATATTATCTAGATTCTAATTTAATTTAAAAACGTGTTATAGACATTTTATATAGATGAGAAAATTTGAGGTCAGAAGCAAAAAGCCGAGCATTAAACAGTAACACGTAATTGACGTCAGTGGTGAAACCTCGTTTGATATAAAATGAAAACCACCTACTGCAGCCAACTTTTCTAATCCGGAGTTTGCAACCGCTGACAGAGCTTTTCATTGTGACGTTTGAAATATACAATTTCACCTCTGACTTTTATTATTTTTTATTTCTTTGTTACAAAGTTAGGTCACGAGTCAAGATACTGTTATCAATAATTTTATGAGTAAACTTCTGTGTTGTAGCTAGATAGATAGCTTTGTTGGCAAGTTTAATGGCAATATATATTGTGTCATAAACACCACATAACTGGGAAGTGGTATAAAGAATTGGGCCAACGATATCCACTAAAGCACCAATTTGTTTGCCACAATACTAAAAAAGTATATACTAACTTGTATAAGTAATTCTCTTCGGGCTATCATTTGATTGTAGTCTGAACCAGTCTGCATATTCTCCGGAGACTCCTTGTTTAGGTTTCTACTTAGTTACACAACGATTGGATCGATACATTTGGACTGCAAAATTAAGTCTGCTAAAATGGTTTAAGCTTTATTTCAACGTAAATATTCATGCTTCGCTTGGCATATTAGACTATAATTCCTCCCAAACTGGAGGAGGTCCGTGTTCAACAGTGGGACGTTAACAGGCTGCAGAGAGAGAGAGAGTCATATTTAGTTCTTCGTCTTGAAAACACAAAACTCTGAGTAAATAGTATTGATATACAGTAATATATAAGAGTATTATATATTGTATTAAGGTAGTAAATATGGTTTTTCGAGTTTAGGTTAGGTGTTATACCTAACCTAAACTCGAAAAACCATATTTACTACATACTAGTGTATGAGAATTTTTCAAAGTTTCTATATGTGATTGAAGCAAAATATTAGTTACAATATCACCAAGTCGCAAAAACTCTGTCAGCATTGTTATTGCAGCTAAACTCAAGCATTGCCATAAAGGAATATCACGTTTGTTATACTTCCAATCGCGTGTTTAGTGGCTATCTAAACAACCAATTTTAAACGAAACGCTAAGATACCCTGTAGTAGATATTAAATGACATTTATATTCAAAACGAAACATACAACGGGATATAGAAAAACCGTGAAAAGAACAGTGACATCTATGTTTAAATATCTATCCTTAATTACTTCATTCTTAAGACGGGTTAATGTATTGAAAATAATATCGTACCACGTTTGAGTAGTTAATAAAAAATTCCGGCTATTATATTTCAAAGAAGCTATTTTCAATAAACATCAAGCAAGCAGATATATCGTGATTCTAACACCCTTATGTTCCTAATGAACTAATCACGTGACCGACAATATTATTAATGTACTGCTGTCAAACAGTGTTATATTTTGACGTATGAACAAAACTGTTTTATGCGATTTATCTATCTAAATCGTAAATTTTCACGAATCACTAATTTCTAATGTTATTTATTTCGTTAGAATAATTTTCGTGTCAGCATGTCCTATATGTAATACTGCCGCGCAGATTGAATGTTGTTTTTACCGATATTACACCTACGTATAAAATATAGACTAATGGTCTTATTCATAATTACTTATCGGAGGTTTTAAACTTTTAAGTTAAACTTTTAGTTTGCTAAAATTAGTTTGCTAAAATTGTCAAAAATTGTTATTAACACAATCTCTGCGGTAAAGTGACATTATTTTATTATTTAAACCTCCGATAAGTCATTATAAATAAGACCATAATATTTAACCGTAGGAAACTTCAAACATATTAACTTCGCGAAAAAAACTGATGCATGCGTGTGAATTCACAGGCATTACATAGGTACGCGTAGTCTGTGCTCGCAGCATAATTTTTTTAAAGTTTTCTACAACACGAGGTGTAAATAATTGGTCCGTTACTTTAGGCATTTTTGGCGTTAATTATTACTTTAGGTCATTAAGCATTAATGACTGATGACTACAAACTCAGATCAATTCGTGTCGTTGTTTGGTTCTAGTTGAGAAATTAAACACGTGACTGTGAGTTATTCTTATAATATCCCAAGCAATAAGCAGAAACGTTCATTATTCACGGCAAGAAACTAATTTTCAAAGTGTCCCCGGAAAGTTTGAAGGTAGATCGAAAATCGAAATAAAAGTACCGAAACCACCATTTGTCATTTATCTGAGTTCACGGTACGCATAACAATTTCATCAGCCTTGTTTTAAATGTTATTGTTAGAAATAGATTATAATAAAATTATGGAAACAAAAATTTTATGCTTATATCTTAATTTTTCGTTACCGTTTTTAAAATTCGTGCATTAAGATAAAAAAAACAGTCACAAATGACACACTTTTTAACATAATGTAGATTCAAATAATCACTCATCTCGCTAAAAATACCAATATTAATGTCTTTTCAACTTTCTGTAACAAGCTGCGACAGACTGTATGGTATTAAAATAAAGATGCAAATACAAATTAACGTTTCAACTGGAAAAAGAACTCCCAACTTTTTGTATAGCAGACCGCGCGTCTTGTCAATAAAATTTATGTCGATAATTAACAACAAAACGATTTATTTCTCGATAAATTATTAAAATTTATTCGGATATAAGAGCAAAATCTTTGAGATCACATATTGTTATATTGAATAACAGCCGATAAGGAATAAGATCTGTCGGGTACAAACCGTTTACAACCATTTAGATCTTAAGTGCTTATTCGTCGGCGCCACCAATGTTTACCGTTCAAACTAGGACCCTAGTTATCATGATAGCACTCTCATTTGTGTTGTTATCTATCTATTCAGAAAGCAAGGGTTTTCAATATAGAATATAATTTATTAGCTTTTATAAATAGCTTATTAAAAACGTAAACTTAAGGCAGTAATGCTGTGTTGAAATCTAGCCTGCAAATAATTACTCAGTACATAAATTGCGCAATATTATTAGAAAGTAAACTAAAAGTATTTCTACAAGTAACAAATATGTTCACCATTAGATTACTAAGTTTCTTCTTTTATTTATTCAACAGTATAGGAAGTCTGAAGCTTTATTCTATTTGCTAAGAAAACAAAGGACTGAGTAAGCAAAGCAGTTCATTAGCATGAAAACACTTGGAACTTTACTTAACTTTAACTTTTAAACCCTTTTTTCTAAGGGTTTGTAAAAGGTTACTTAAAAAGTGAAGTCGTCATAGGGAAAAGTGAAACTGTCAAGTTAACGAGCTGTTCAGCCGGCACACTCTCAGCTGCAATTAAAAACACTTTTGCACAGAAACTCACAAAGCTGTAGTGCTTTTTACTGAGTTAGGACCTATTTAGCTACAGTTAACGTTAAATTGTAAGTGTTGCTTTTTATTTTGCTTGCATTTTCCTTGTTACGATTTGGTTAGCGGTTCAAAATATATACTTAAACTAACTGACCTCGCAGTTTCACTAGAGCACTTACTAGAATCTCGCCCTTATAACTTAAGTGTTTAAAATAAAGATGTGAGACAATTCACATCTTTATTTAAGACAACACTCCATCACATAAAATTTTATTAAAATCGGTGGAGTAAATTAGAAATCTTTACTTTTTGTAAAAAAATGTCGTTATTTTCGTGTACCTATATGTCCATAAGTGAGCTTATATCTTCAGTACGCAACGGATTATGATGCGGTTTTTTTAATAGATAGAGGGGTTTAAGAGGATGGCTTTTTTGTATAATTGCTTTAGTGTATATATTTCAAATTCTAAGCATACGAGGTTGCTGGTACCAGCTAGTTTGATAATAAAGTTTAGATATAAATTTACTTGCATTCAGAACGCTAAAAAATAGTATTATATTTATTTGTGTTCGACTGACTGATCATAAAATTTTCATGAACACTTTTCTATTTTTTAAATAAGTCTGAGTTATCATAAAAGAAGATTAAATGGAATACCTCATAAGATAACTTGTAAAATATTTGTTAATATTTTTCATAACTAATTCAGGTAAAAGCCTCGTATAAAGTTTTTATAAATTAACAATTTAGTGTTTCTCTCCACACGAGCTAAAGGCTCTGCGGCTACTCTGATTTCTCAAGAGGCCTGTGTTTTCCAAGAATTCTAATGTTACACATTCTCACAAACAGGAAATAAATTGTATAAAGTTTAATAAAACCAGCGATGTTCGCAGACAATTCTATGTGCACACAACTAAACTTAACTAAAAATGAAAATAAAAATATATATTCATGGACATTTCACTCAACGTCCTCTGGCCCCAAGCTAAGCTTATTATGCTTGTGTTATGTGTACCAGAATATGGATAGAATACATAAACTAATTTTCTTTTGTAAATACATACTTATTATACACTAGCTGTTGCCCTCGACTCCGTCCGCGTAGAATTCAGGAAATTTCCCCGTTTTTGCAACATTTTTAACTACTGCTTGAGTGAGAGTATTATAAACGTAAGAGTAAACAAATATAATCAGAATGAACGAACTGCTAAGCTATCAGGAGTTACACGTGTTATTGTGAGTCAACCATAAAATATAGATATGTGCTGTTTCGGGATATTTTTTAGACAATTTTATGTAGAATATTTCCGTCATACATGATTTCTATGTAACTTTAACCATTAAGGCTGCACACGCGACGGAAGCTTAAAAAATGGAGCACCTTTTCCCGTTTTCCCAACATTTCCCTTTACTACTCTGCTCCTATTGATTGTAGCATGATGAAAAGTATACTATAACCTGCCCAGGACTATGAAGAATAATTGTACCAAGTTTCGTTAAAATCCGTCGAGTAGTTTTTGTTTCTATAAGGAACATACAGACGGACAGACAGACAGACAGACAGACAGACAAAAATTTTACTGATTGCATTTTTGGCATCAGTATCGATCACTAATCACCCCCTGATAGTTAATTTGAAAATATATTTCATGTACAGAATTGACCTCTCTACAGATTTATTATAAGTATAGATAGTAACAGACGCAGGACAAACATTTGTATGACATTTATAAACATCACACAAATGAATGTCCGAGGCGGGAATCGAACCCGCGACCTCGCGAACGGCAGTCCGTTATATGAACCACTAGACCACGAAGCCGAATTGTTAGTATGTGACTTTGCCGAATTGTGATAGACGTTGCCAATTTTAATTTTTTTGTTGTTGTGTCCGTAGAATCGGTGTCATTGCCTAGATAACACAAAATATTGCTAACAGGAATTGTGTTCAACGTAGTTTGTTAGTAATCTAGTAGTTAAAAATAAAAGCACGTTCTAATTTTCCAAAATATGTGTGTGTATATCAAATTATACAAATGTATTATGCCTCATGCTCTACTTACTTACTATCTGATATTATAACTAAGATAAATCTGTGAAATTAAATCTTTAGTTCTTAATATCGACAACGTCGGGTTTTAAGATATTTTTATCAGAATACGAGAGCTAACCTAAAACCAACATAAGATAAACTAAATTATAGTGGAAAAAATGTTAACCATAAGCGGGAATTGAACCCACGACCTCGGAATATCGTTCCGTTGCTCTCCCATCTGAGCTATTGTGGTTCCCGCATATGTTTACCAAATCTTCCACTACAACCTTCTCAATGTGCGTTAAACATCGTGCGATGTTTTGTGTACAACGCCAACGTTTTGTGTGCAACGTATTTAGTAAAAGCATAGCAAGTCAATTGCAAAAAGTACCATCATAAGATTTAACATACTCAATTTTCCCATAAGCGTGTATCCGAATACTTTCTCAAAAGGCTTTATTCTGACAGATAATATTATGATATTATATGCTACAGCAAATGTATTGACTAAAACTGTTAGCTATAGTAGGTTATATTAATTTGTCTCTAACATAACTTTAGTATTATCGGAACAATAAATAGTTTGAGGAAATTCCAATAAACTGAGTCTGATTAAATTATTGAACAAGTCACATAGTATTATCAGAGGAATTCACTCCAGGCACGGCACTCGTCGCGACTTCGAACCAGAAACTTTCACAACTTCTAACAAGATTGGATCGAAATTATCCCAAGTGTGCATCCCTCGCTTATATAGTAGGTATAGGCACAACCAATACATATATGTACTAAATATAGACACGAAAGTTTCCGAATACAATATATAATCTGTATTGTATGTATAACTTCGCCTTTGTGTGTACTTGACTTGCCTGCATGCCAAATGATCGCAACTTGATCATATCACTCCTCCTCCAGCCCACTAACGTCCCACTGTTGGGCACGGGCCTCCTCCACTTTGGGGAGGGATTATGGTATACTGTGCCGCGCTGCACAGGGTTTACTTTCGAGTTTTCCGTCTCTCACAGAGGATGTTATCTGGTTATAATATCCCTTAGCTGGCTTTTACAGCACCCTGGGGAGGAAATGGGGTGGTGACGCTTGTATTCTTAATCCACACGGACAATCACTGTATGCAAAAAAAAAAAATATTAATCGTATATCGCCTATTTTCTAAAGTAAAAGTGAATATGAATTCGGTTTTTCCTCAATATTTTAATTACTTATCATAGCGTCAATAATAATAGTAGAATTAACTGTATCTATTTGCCACAGATAAAAAATAAAATTGTCATAATTAATTAAAGAAAATCTTTGTCAACATTAATGTCGTATAGTCACAGAATACACTAACTTTACACATCTTTGGAGCTGGTTAACCGCTAAAGATACCGCTACTCAAGGTTTACACTAAACAAAATTGTTACTTGTTAAGAGGATACCAAAATAGCATCGTGCGTTTTTCTACGTACAAAGTTTTCATTGTTTCTTTAGATTGAAATCCTAGAGCTCTAATTTTTAAGTATATGTTTTTTCAATATATAATCTAGGATCGCATAAACTCAGAAACGCGATTGAAAAAAGTTTTCTCGATAGAAAATCTTAGCGAAAATACCTCTCTCATTTCTTATTTTTTTCATTTGTCGGTCTATTATCGCGTATTAACTAATGAAATAACTTTAAAAACATAAGTAACTATTATATATAGAAACACGTAAATCAGAATTAAAATATATTTAGTAGATTTTGAGTAAACAAAAAAAATATCCCTAATTCTTCATTTTCTGTGCCTACTGGCTGTGTTAATATGTACGTGTCGGCGATGATATACGATAATATTGATGTAGGCCCTTAAGCTTTAAATGTAACACACTAACTTTCTGTCTTCAGTAATTACTTTAAACCGAGACAAAACAAAATATTACGACTATAGTACAAATTCTACGTGCACAACTATTGACTTAACTAAAAAATGAAAACAACTATGGTGTATTTTTATTATTTGGATATTTCGTTGATCATTTTTATTAATTTTAATCGTTAGACTATTACACAGATTTTGTAATAAAAAAGTTCAGCTTACATTGTCGAATTCTGTTAATGACATTATCGATTTTAATTTTTACGTTAAGTTTAGTTTTGCACGAAGAATTGGTGCCTATGTCAAACTGAGACATGATGGACGACACCTAAATAAGATTTAATAAAAAACCTACTACGTGAAAAAAGGTGACTAATTCTACTTCGAAGCATGCATCCGCAATCGATATAATTGTAAAAATGTTTCTACTATGTATGAGGAGCCCACGTACTACGACATTTTCAAAATATCGTAGTGATTATAAAAAGACTAGCTGGCCCGGCAAACGTTGTTTTGCCATACCATAAAAAAAGTAAAAAAATAAAATGAACTATAAACCTCACGGAGCCCGAGACATTTCCAACGAATGCAAAACCGTGGAAATCGGTTCGTGCGTTCTGGAGTTATAGCGTCAGGAAGGAAAACCCGACTTATTTTTATATAGTAGATATTTTATGCTTAAGTAAATTTATTATGATAATGCCGCATCTTTATGGAAAATAATCGTACTTATTCAATATTTAATAACTTAATTATAAGTCATAAAATGTGCAGTTGTTAAAGTATCATGACAGACATTACGGATTAACGACAAGAGTTTTGTGACAATGAGCGTGGCGTTGCTGTGGAATATGGATTGGTCCTCATAAAATTCACTTTTGTAAGCTTAATTGGGATCTTTCTTCCCCATTTTCGCAGTCACTGCGGAATAAAAAAAATATAATTGGAATCCATTTGATCTGCTGATTCAGTTACAGCCAAAGCCTCTTTCTAAATTAAGGAACGTTAATAGGATTTGCTTAATTATAGACAAATTCTTTATATTTCTTGATCGTTTACTGCTCAGAAATGGATATCCTACGATATGATCCCAACAATGGGAAGTAAAATGGACTGGAGAAAGAGACCTCAATAGTGTGTTGCTATGTCATTAATATAGTAAGTTATACGTGAGAGAAAAGATGAGGATTTCTTAATCTACCCAACAAAGCAAATAAAGCAATATTAATAATTTTATAACTGCGTAAGCGTGTTCATATCATGTCGTTGTTGAAACAAGTGAAGGGTCAACCCTTGAGTTTAATTTGTCTTTGTAAATCCTCCCTATTACTCCGCTTTGTAACCCCGCCCTTTGAAAGCTTTAAAAGCCTAGTTACGAAAAAACTTTTACCGTCATCTCGCTTTTAATATTTTTAAGAGTCATCAAATCTTAGCAGATTCTTTACAAGCAAATTTTCTTGTATGATTTATACAGTTAACATCTTTAAAACTTAGGATGGAGATGAAATTGAGATGTATACTTGTAAGTTTTGTATTTTATTTATATATTCAAAGTATTTTCTTTAAACATACTTAATTCTTTATAACAAAGTATATATTTAACGCATAAGATAGGCTGTTTTATTCGTGGATACTATTTTGTGAAATCTAAGGCGACCATGCTAAACAATCCTCTTCTATTTTGGAGACGGCTAGCAGCAGCTCTTGTGTGGAATTCGAATCTACAATCTCCTAAATAACAGGCAGCCTATATATATTTACCTCAGCATAGAACAAAGGCTGTTATTAGTGGCAGTATGCTGTGGTTTTATTTCTTTATAACCAACTTCAAAAAGGAGCAGGTTCTCAATTCGTCTGTATGATTTTTTGTATCATAATTAGATAAAATACTAGATATAAGATATACTGCAGATACTAAATATCGTATTTAAACCCGGCATTATTTAATTATTCTAAAGTTAAAATAATTTAAAAAGTTACAACTTTTATTAAAGATGTTTATTTTTATGTAACCTAATTAATTTGCAATTCATTACAGCTAGGATAACAACACAAAGGACCTCTTCAATCATTGTTTATTTTAATTAAAACGATAAATAATATCTCGAGTAAGAAACTCCTGTTATTTCACTGGCCTTCAATGAGAAAACTAATTAATACGATTAAATTAGAAAGCAAATTAAGCTCCAAGTTCCTGTTTCTTTTACAACAAAATAAAAGTTACATTTACTTTTCCACTTAAAAGATATACACTCCATAAGTCCTTAACTAACCTATTGTTTCACTACAATTTATCTTTAATTATTATAAGTGTGTATTTATGTATAATAAATAATAAATAAATAAAATAAATATTCATGGACATTTCACACAACGTCCTCTGGTCCCAAGCTAAGCTTATATATGCTTGTGTTATGGGTACCAGAATACGGATATAATACATAAACTACTTTTCTTTTGTAAATACATACTTATAATACATAGTAAACACCCAGACGCAGTACAAACATTTGTATGACAATTAAAAACATCACACAAATGACTGTCCTGACCGGGAATCGAACCCGAGACCTCATGATCGGTATTCCGTTATATGAACCACTACACCACGAGGCCCGTCGTATAATATATGTATAATGTATTATAAGTATGTATTTACAGAAGAAAAGTAGTTTAAGTATTCTATCCGTATTTTGGTACCCATAACACAAGCATATAAGCTTAGCTTGGGACCAGAGGACGTTGTGTGAAATGTCCGTAAATATTTATTATTATTTTATTATTATAAGTGGTTATTTTTGTATGTATGTCCCTTTGTAAGCTTAAATCTACCTTCTATCATAGGTTATACCTTTCTTCTATAATGTTTCGAATCACATGAAAGTTAAATTCGAAAATAACGTATAAAAACAATCATGTACAAAATTTTCTTATTGCTTTTAGAACTAGGGTTAAAATAATTAGTTAGTAGTAAGTTAATTAAAATATTTCTAAATAGAGGACTTTCATTAAAAAAAAGATTTTCTTTATAGATTCCTCAAATACATCATTTGTGCATAAAATATACTCGAAATAGGTATAAACAAAAATGTGTATACAAACATACACATAGCATAGTAGCTTATGGTACTAAAAGTTGTTATACGAATAAAATATGTGCTATTAGAATTTGCAGTAAGGTCAGTGGTCAAAGCTTCTATTGTTAGCTATCTTGCAGTGCAAGACGAATGGCTGTGTTAATCCGCCTCAAAGCGCTTCGATATTAGGGTTGGCAAATTCAACTTAAAATATATCTGAAACGCATTCTACATATATACATAAATTATCAAAGATTAACCAAATTGTAAATAGGTACGCGTTAAATCTCGAAGACACGTAACTTTAACATGCTCAAATCGTACTTCGTGGACTAAAATAATATAGTATTATCAGTTCAAGTGACATAATAGTTTTCGTAAACAACAAACGCCACTTCTACAAGCTATAAAATAAGTATGTCATTGGGAAGAGAAGACCTAAATGTTAGTCTATAATATTCTATTTAACCTGCAGCGTATATCGGAGACATACACAGATACATACGCACACATTGATATTTACGTGGCATCAAACTGGATTTTGACGTAGCCATCATGACGTAGTTGTCAGGCCCTTCTAATAACATCATTTAGTCCCGAAATAAACATTTGCAGTACAGTAAATAACTAATGTAAATCTCCGTGTGGTGACGGATTAAGAATACAAGTGTCAAATCCCATCTCCTTCCAAGGGTGCTGTAAAAGTCCGCTAAAGGATATTGCACACACATAACATCTCCTATGAGAGACGGAAAACTCGAAAATAAACCCTGTGCCAACATGCCTGGTCAGCGCGGCACAGTAGACCATAATTCCTCCCAAAGTGGGGGAGGCCCGTGCCCAACTGTGGGACGTTAATGGGCTGGAGAGAGAAATAACTAATGAAAAGCCGACGTAATTAAACTTGGGTCATTGGACTAGAACTTAAATATATTTTCCTAATATATCAGGATGTTCATGTTTAGGTTGAAGATCTTAGTTGATAGCAAATAAGTTTTAGACAGATGATTTATAACGTACATAGTTCTGTGAAGATATTGTATTATCTTGATTGGAAATATTTGCGTCTAAAGCGACTTATTTATGTATAACTAGCTGTTGCCCTCAACCTCGTACGCGTGGAATTGAGAAAGCTTTCCCTTTTTTTTTCAACAATTACACTGATTCTTTGCTCTTCTTGATCGCAGCGTCATATTATACGGTCTATAGCCTTCCACGATAAATGTACTATCCAACACAGGCAGAATTTTTAAGATGGACCAGCGATACCTGAGACTATTCTCGTGACGGTTCATTCCCATTCGTCCACACCCCGTCGTCCACAGTGTGGACGAATGGGAATAGTGTCGACGAATAGGAATAAAAAGGGTGTGGAGGGAAAGGTGCCGTTTATTCCCATTCCTCCATACTATAGTGGAGGAGCCGATACTCGAAAAAGTTAACTTTTAAAAAAGATGAGTTAGACTTCTAAATGTTTAATTAGGACTGTTTATAAGATTTAAGCCATCAAAATCTATAGTAAAAAAATGTTGCAAAGTTATACTGTCGGCTTTTAAATTGTTAGATTTACCAGGTGCTCTGTGTCTAGCCAACTGTCTACATCAACTGACTTCTAAATCGGTATAAAACTTTGATCAGTATGGCTGGGGTTCTTTGAAACAGTATTAAAAGTGTCCGAAAATGTTTAATATTCAGACATTTTGTTCCATTGCCAACCCTACAAACGATTCAATCATGATAATGTAATATCGATTGGACAATGCGACCGATCGTCAATTCGCTAATCACGACTCATTCACACTATTGTTGAACATGTCTTCTATTTGAATAAATAAAATAATGAAATAAATTACTTAATAGGTAATTTTTACGTAAGTAACAATTACAAACGTACATAAACTAACACCGAAAATTATTACCAGAATGTCAAGGATGGTTTGTACGTCTCTAAAAGGTTAAAAACTAAATGTACAGGGCGTGTTCTGCATTAGAAATACATGCATTAAAAATACATTAAGCTGCAGGTCTGAAGGTGAAGAAAAAAGATAAAAAAATGTATTTCTCGTTATAAAAATACTGCGCTTTTAATAACATGAAGGTGAAACTTAAAGTAGGTGAGCGCTACGCAGTTTCATAATTACAAAAGTTGTTGCCTACAACAATTCTGCATATATTTTTCTCATCAACTCATACCGAAGATATTTTTAAACATTTAAATCGTCGTAAATAATTCCGAGGTCGTGGGTTCAAGTCCCGCTCATGGTTATAATTTTTTCCACTATAATTTAGTTTATTTAGTAAAAGCATAGCAAGTCAATTGCAAAAATTCATAAATTAATTTAAATCGTATTAAATATCTTTCAGAGTTTCAAATAATGTAGCAGCCTGTACACTTGATTGTAAAAAGGGCCTAATATTTTGAAACTTAAGCAAACTATTTGTTATTATATTTATGGAAAATTAAAATATTTCAATCAATCCGAGCAATTTCAGATCTTACTTGTCAAAAAAATAATAAAAGTTGATAAAATTACAAATAAATAAATTCAAAGCTAGCTGACTCGGCAAAATTTCGTAGCCCTGTATTTATATTCTTATGTTTAATTATTTTTCAATAAAAATGTTATCTGTAAAGAACTCAAAACAATAATTATCCAATTTAGTGCAGTCCAAATAATAATATCATCTTCATTCTCTCAAAATCTAATAAACCATCGCTATGTACGTATTATCAGAGCCTATGTTGCAAGCTTTTAGCGTAATAAGTTAATATTTCTTTATTTACTCTGGTCAGTTCACTCAATTACATAGGCATTCAACTACTTTGAGCCATACATTTAACTTGATGAGGTCAATAATTGAAAGTGTACCATCTAATTGACTTTTTTAAGTGGAAGGATCAAAGCAAGTGTGCCGACAGAAGATACCTCATAAAGCCCAACACGTTGTATATATAAATGAATTTATTGTACGAAAGTGGGTAGTTAAAGTAATTACTCTACTTACGATAGATTAGAAAAATAAAACTTGATTCTACCCTCGATTGAGTTTCGGTGTATTATGAGAATAAAGTGAGAAAATCGTGGCATAATTGCCGTTATCTATACGAACAAGTTATGTGTGTATTAATGTGTGTGTGTTTAAGCTCAGCGATATTTTACTTTTTTTCACTAAGTCGCAAGTGAAAAAAAGTAAAATACGACTTACGCAAGTGACACAATCCTATCCTTATTCCAATATATCCAATATATTAAATATCCTTATCCAATTATATCCTTCCCTTATAACTTCGTTAAGTTATAAGGGAAGGATAAACGTAGAGTGAGTATTTTCACTCGTGTCTCCTGTTACTTGTAGATGAAGAGATTGTATTTATCTAACCTCTACTATCGATACAGTTGCATATGAACCACACAGCCTTAACGCCTTTACAGAATGAAGCTATGATTTGGGTTATTGATGTAAAATATGTCGCCGGATTGTTCGAGGAGCAAGTTTAAACGGTGTCCGATTGTTTGACCAAAAGTAATTTGGCAAAACTACACTTGACAAACAACGTTTGGCAAAACAATGAATTCGCCTATTGATCATTTTACTACTGATCATTTCACAAATGTTTCATTTTACCAAATGATCAACACTTAAATTGAAATTTTACAAATGATTACTTTACAAAACATTACATACTTTACATTTGGCAACTGAGTTATCCGATAAATCTACTATTGGTCTAAAAATTTTGTATTCTTGTTAAAATTACCACATTTTGCACTTTTCCTAAAAAGAAAATACTATAAATATTTATTGATATATTTTATGAAATATAGATAGATAGAATGAAAAAAATGATATTTTACATTATTTGCAAAATAATTACTAATTTGTTCGTATTTGGAGATATAATGATAATATCTCTTTTATTTTTTTTCTTTTTCCGTAGGAATGCTTTTTACGCACTTACCCCCCGACTGCAGGGGCAGCCGGAGGACGTCGTGTGGGACTCCCGGGGAGAAATTCTCGACCCAGCCTACCCACTAAACCTACGGTGTTCTCCTCGCCCGTTGCCGGGCCGTGGTAGTTACTCAGGTATTACCACGACCCAACACGGGGGGCCCCCTAGTGGTAGGGGCTCACTGCGACGGGGTGGGCAACGTGCCCCCCCGTCGGACTGTCACCCCTCGCCCGAACACTAGGCGAGGGGTGACAGCCATCGAGGCAATGACGGCCGGCAGCGACAAATTAGCGCCTATTGCGCCAGTGAGCCCGGCGCGCTGAGCGGACCAGGCCGTGCACACGGCCAGCGTGTGCTCGGCCGTGTCCACGGCTCCGGACGAACTTTTTGCAGTCGGGCGCCGACTCTACTCCCACCAGCTCCCACAGGTACTTGGCAAAGCAGCCGTGACCTGTGAGGAGCTGGGTCAAATGGTAGGTCGGCACCCTGTGCGGCGCCTCGACCCACTGACGCAATACCGGGCGCACGGCCGTGAGAAGCCGTGCGCTCACCCTACTGTCTTCCAATTTCTCTGCCCACCTCCCGAAGAGATCGTCGCGGAATTCGCCTCTCCAGCGAGCGACTTCGTCGGGGGCGGGCTCCACTCCATCTTGCCGTCGTCGCTCGTCGCTCGTCTGCTCGTCGTCCCAGGGGAGGCTCCCGGCAATCACGCATGCCGCCTCCAGCGACACGGTGTGGTACGCTCGTGCGGCCCTCTGCGCCATCACACGCTGCGCGCGCCCCAGATATCTCTTTTATTAGATTGGGTTAGGTTAGGTTAGAACTTTAACTCCAAACGCATGAGCCGAGCGAGCAAAGGGATCGTGCCGCGGCAGCGGCGGGCGAGTGCCAGAAGCGACTTTAGGGCATTTCTCCCATTAATAATGATTCATGATGATAATGATACATTTAAAACAACATAATTTACGAAACATATTATTTGGTGAAATGAAAAAAGTTCAAATGACATTTGAATACTTAACACATTTGTCAAGTGTAGTGTTTGTTAATGGATCATTTGCTAAGTAAGTTTTTGTAAGATGATACTTTTGTCAAGTATGGTTTGCCAAATGATCATTTGATGAAACGTTGTTTGTCAAATGATCATTTGTCAAAAATTTTTTTGGACAATCATTAGGGAACCAGTTAAACCCCTATATTTTACCGTTAATTTGTGTATTGCCACATTTATATTTATTTTAATAGAATAAGTATCTACTTAGCTAATTTTAGCCAAATCTGATAGCATTTTATTCGACCTGAGCAAAAAACATAATCGTCTTGATATTATAAATTCAAATGTTATTAGTTCGTATCATGGCAGATACAGAACACTCAAGGGGATGCTAATATAGAAATACACGCGATTAATTCCTTAAGGATCGACATATTCGCGTAAGCAGCAGAACGGAATGGAATGTCTATTAATAATAATTTTAGCAACGGAATCTTGACACAGTTATTTACCCAATATTTGATGCTGAAGTAAATCGATTAAGTAGGTTCTACATCTTATACGAACAAATACGAATTATTGACCCGTTATGAGGTTGAAATTATCGAAATCCCGCATCGCGTTTCGCACCATGCAATTTCCTACTTCAAACGCTCAAAGCAATTTCATGAAAGCAATCTATTAAATTTTGTTCCGGCTCGCAAGTTGCAGGCTATTTCGGTTACAAAATGCGGATTACCTCAGAACCTATCTACCTTCGTTGCGGATTTGGCTTGATTATAATATTAAAATTTATTTAAATGAAATGGTTACTTATCTATCTTTTGGGTATAATTTTACATGGGTATGGCTTTTACAACCTAAGACCCAATTAATTAAATGTAACATTCGCCAGATGTTATTTAGACAAATGTTTAAAATACGTAGATTTGTATTTAAGCTTATACTTAAGTATGTTTGTATAACATTACACCAGAACAAGAAATAGTACTTAGCATTATTAGTATTTCGCCCTAAGGATAAATAAAATATGAAAATTGACAGCACATTTCTAAATAAATACCTATATACATGCTTGACTTAATAGAAAATATCCTGTTATCATAAAGTTACTATGTAAATCAATGAATGAATGTAGCCAAGCCTTTTTTAATTTTCTTCCTGCTCAACCTGCCAAATTTAAAAAAAAAACATCATAAAACTAAAATACAGACGGCATAATGGGTATCAAACGCTGTTCTGTCTATATAATATTAATTTCTGTTAGGCGTGCATTTGACGTATGCTGACGACCACAACATATCGAATTAATTGCCTGTTAATCGATTAACAATGTTTGGGTCAGTTCAGCATCAATATCACGATTGTTAGAGTATATAATTTACTATACAACGTGAAATAAATCTCCTATTTTATGCTTGAAACCCGGCATACTTTAGGTCATCACTAATGACTACGTGAAGTTAGAAATTAACTTGCATTATAATTTAGTACGATTTTTGATGTTGTAAGTTTTTGCAAAATTTTTACGTTACGCAACCCTAACCAGCTGTTTTTATGAACTCTATTTGACCTAATAGTGATCATGTCTCATAACATACATTAACGTAAAATGCCTACTGCTCTTTGCCTCTGTGAGGAAAATTGTTTAAAATTTTTCCATGGTGGTGAAGAATATATTTTTTTTGATGTTGATGGAAAGAAAGCTAGAAGAATACAAAAAAAATGTACGAATTTTGTGAGGGGTAATATGACCGAAAAAGGAATGAATAATTGCATGACGAAGATGACGAACGTGAATTAAAGAAAAGTTTAGTTGCAACTACAAGTAAAATGTGACGAGGGGATGGAAGATATTGACAAATTAATGATGATATAATTTTGCATAAAATTATGTTAGGTAAAAAAGTCACTTAAGCCACTGTCCACTCTGAATTATTTAATCACTTTTGACGAATCGTGTCACTTTATAATCAGGGTTGTCTAAGAAAAGAAATTAAAAAATTATACTTATATATTTTTTGTAAGAAATTTTAATGGTTTTTTTCTAATTGATTTATTAAAATTTAATAGTCATCGTACAAATATTGGCTTAAATAATGTAGCATTGAAAGCATACTATAGTATTTCCGTTTCACGTTGTATATACTAAACTAAACCACAGATACACAAAGGTATTCTAAATTTCGAAGAAGTTATTAGTTTGCTGTCGACAGTTGTAATAGAATTAAACACGTTCTCCAATTAAATTACAATTATAAAGGACACTTAAGATACGAATTTTATGAAAAGTTGCGCATCTAGTGCAAAATCTTATATATTAAATTCTCGTGCCGCAATGTTCGTTCCTCTACTCCACCGAACCGGCTTGACCGATTCTTATGAAATTTTATATGCATATTCAGTAGGTCTGAGAATCGGCTACCATCTATTTTTCATACCTTTAAATGATAAGGGTTGTCCACCCCTGACATTTGTATGGCAAAACAACGTTTGCCGGGTCAGCTAGTAAGGTTATATAGTAAGGTTATATTTCCAATATTAGCCCTTTCCGTGCGGTGATGCGTTTAGAATACAAGTACCACTATTCATTTACCTTCCCAGGGTGCTGTAAAAACTAGCTAAGGAATCAACCTCTGTGAGATACGGAGAACACGAAAACACGCGGCGCACTACACCAAAGTCCCTCCCAAAGCGTAGAAGATCCGTGTCCAGGGACGTTAACAGGTTGGGGAGTGAAAAATTATCAGAATTCTGATGTGATTGATTAATGATTTACATTTCTGTCGCAATGTTATCTATACTTGAAGCGGTGCTTAAAGCTATATTGTTACAATTCATTTAAAAAAATTAAAGCTTGATATATAAAAGAATCATAAATATTTTAAAATTGTCGCTCAGTTGAGACATTTTTCAAAGAACAATGTAGACTATTTAGATGTGAAATGGCATTAAGTGCAGAGTCAGCGGTTTGCGACATGGCAAGTTGCCAGCCAACATCTACCCAGCGCTGCTACGAAAATCATCTCTCTCCTTGAGTTTGAATGACTTCTACGATGTTTACTACACTAATAGCATAACGTTCTCGTAATGTCATACATTTTCATAAATTATATTAAAATAAATTATGTTTACAAGAAGCAATTTAATGTACAACAATATTAAAGATTGATTAGAGTTTTAACAGTAAATTAAAACACTTATATATCCAAAACTAAAGTGTGAAAACCTTTATCTGAATAATCGGAACTCTCTCGCTTTCCAAACGAATAACGTCCGACGGTTCGTCCTGGGACTTCTACACTTTGGATGGGATTATTATGGTCGACTGTGCTGTGCGGATCGGGCGTGTTGGCACAAGTTTTTTTTCGAGATTTCTGTTTCTCTAAAATTTTCTCTGTTTATAATATCCAACACTGCGGGGTGGCAACACTTGTATTTTTAATCCGTCACAACACGGACGTCCGAACTACGAACCCGTAAAAACAATAATATCAAAATAAAACATGAACACTAAAACATTCATACGAATTGAAAGGCTTTTTGGGAAACATGCAATGAATAACTCTCAATATCATTTGCATCCCAAAACGGTTCGTAACCACCGTTTAGTGTAAAACCATACATTTGATGAGGTGGAATCGAAAATAATATCAGATTTGTGACTTTAAGAGAAAATTATGGCTACCAGCCAACACTGCGACCCAACTTAATGTAGTGTGAACTTTTGACGATGCCAAATGAATTTCAGAATATTGCCAATGGGTGTGGATTGATACTACACCCTTGGCAAAATTCCTGAGATTTCATTCAGAAGGTCTTAATTAATAACCATTAATTTACTTCATTTAAAAATCTTATATTCTTTTCAAAATAATCACATAATACTATGTTCTTAATCCATCCATCAGCCATTCTCTATCCACTTCTGGACAAAGATCTCCCTCCCCTAAAGAACACCACAACGCGCGGTCCTAAATATGTGTTTTCAGATCAATCCATTGCAAGTGGGTAAAAATCACTTTCAAAGATTTAGTTACATAAATTAATACCTAGATAAATACGAACAAAGCTAATAAAAGCGTGTTAAAAATAAAGAATCGTTAATATTAATCACAAATGTTAAAATAAAATATTCTTTATTGTACACCTTGTTACAGTATGTATCTCTCTTATTAAATCTTTGATAATTAGACAATTTTTAAAGTTAAGTACAATAGGCGGTCTTATCGCAAAATTAATTTGTTTGTTATGTAAACGTTTCTTTGAGATTTTACATTGTCAAATAGTATTTACAATAAGCTTACCTTTAATTTTATGAGGCTCTTTGTTGTTCTGTTTAGTTGTTGTAAAACATGCCTTTGTGGAATGAAGGCATTAACTGTTATATGTTACCTACTTACCGTTGTTGTCTCAAAGAAAAAGATTTTTTAAATTATAATATCATTTCAATGCGTACATTTTTCTATAATATGAAATCCGTTATCTAACAAAAGCACACTCCAATAATATAATTTGGAGTCAATTATTTCGCAATCTTTTCCTTTAATTATATTATTTTGAATATAAGCATAATATTAACAGTAATTTATGTAAAAAGGTTAAAGACTTTAAAAAAAAAATTACTTAGAAATGGTTAAATAAAACTACTTTTTACGGATTTAGACGCGTATATTTGTTTTAAATTTTGGCCCGAAAAGTAGTTTTATTTAAACAGATGAGTCGCGCAAGTGTTAGAAAATATTACTTAGAAATGGTATTAATAAGTCTCTCTTGACGCATTATTTGCAGTTATAAATTACTTTGAAACGGCTTGAACTATACAATCACAATACAGTTTATCTTTTTTACCCCTAGCCCATAACGGTACCTCTTCTGTAAGTAGGAAAATGAAACAGCGGGACACGACTTGTAGAATTAAATATATCGAGTAATACACGCAATCGTTAAAAGTAACTAAATATAAACACAATAGAATTTTAAAATACATTCACTATTCCATTAACGGCTTCATTTAAAATTTAAAACGGAGAGCTATTGCTATTTTAAATTGCTATTTAAGTGTTTACATAGTTAAAAGCAACCGTACAAATGGTACTACTAAGTTGGTATTTACTGTTGCGATATAAAAACATGCTAGCCATTGCCCACGGTTTTACACGCTTTCATAGTTACTGCCTGCTCCTTGGTTTGCAGTGTGGTGATATTCATAACATTATTGTTGCGATCTATCTATAACTAGCTGTTCCGGCAAAGGTTGTTTTGCCATAGTAAAAAAAAAAATTGAAAAATAGATGTTGGCCGATTCTCAGACCTACTGAATATGTAAGTAAAATTTGAGAAGAATCGGTCAAGCCGTTTCGGAGGAGTACGGTAACTAACACTGTGACACGTGAATTTTATATATTAGAGATAAGAATATACTTACTATACTAATAATTAAATTATAAAGCGGAAGAGTTTGTTTGTTTGTTTGTTTAAACGCGCTAATCTCAGGAACTACGGGTCCGATTTGAAAATTTTTTTCAGTGTTTGATAGTACATTTATCGAGGAAGGATATAGGTTATATAACATCACGCTGCGACCAATAAGAGCGAAGCAGTAGTGAAAAATGTTGCAAAAACGGGTAAAGTTTTCTAAATTCCACGCGTACGGAGTCGCGGGCAACAGATGTAAAGTTTCATTAAAATCTATTCATTAATATTTGCTGCAAAAAGTAGCAAATATCCATACATTCTCACCTGTTCAACTCTCAACTGTTCACTTTTATATTTATTATTATAGAAACATATAAATCTACCATCGCAACAGAGGAAAGTACACACAGAATACAACAGTAGCTAGTTCTATAGGAAATAACAGTTCTTCGTTCATTCCCAACGGATATTAGGAATTCAAGATTCAATAATAGAAAAATAATAGAACGCTATGATAAACCCTTGGGATTGTATTTTATTTCATACGAAATCATAGCTGCGTGTATATATGAAATAATGAGCTTAATACAAAGCGGACATTACTATGTTCAATTAGTTAAGTCAAATAATGTTTCCGTATTTTATTACTTTGATGATGGAGGTGTTTTTGTATTCTGCAGGAGCCATTATAGTTATCTGATCGTGATAACGTCGTGAGCGTTAACGTAAATACTAAAAAAAAAGTCCGGGGTATATGAAAACAGTAGCTTTGTTTAAAAAAAATTGTAGTTTTTCAGGCTCGAAACAATGTGTGTACCTACTAAATTTAATTTAAACGGACTCTTTATTATTGGTGGAACACAGCAACAATCGGAGACAATTACTTTAGCATTTATTTTTAACACGCTTTTCTAAGTTTGGTATGTATCTATCAATGTATTAATCTATGTAACGGAATCTTTCAACGCGATTTTCACCCACTTGCGATAGTCGGTTTGATTAGAAATTTTGCATGCCTACATATTAAGGACTGATGACAATGCAATTATTTACAAAGATATTCAGGATTTTCAAGCGTGTTTTATAGTTTTTGAACTAAGCAAATTATATTTTATAATGTGAGTAATAATAATAAGGGTAGTTCAGAGGTACATTTATTTTTTCATTTAACTTGGAATAGTACGGTAGATATTAAAAGCTACGTAGAGTTAAGAACAATAATAAATGGTTTTAAATTGAAACATAGTATTTTTCTCATAAACGCCTCTTGCCTTTTACTGACCAGCTATTGACAAATTCCATGTGTATGTACCAAATTTAGAACCTAAACCTTAAAAAATTATATACAAAAGCCTTTCTCTTGAAACTATCTATTAAAGATCCCGCACCAAAAGCCGTTGTGTAGTTTTCAAATACGTACAAAAATAACGACTTTATTTTGTAACATATTTCTTTACATGTTACCAAACAAAGTTTACCTAAAACTTTCTCTTGAACTACTCTATCTCTTAAAAAATCTGCATTCAAAAGCGTTTCGTAGTTTTAAAGATTGCTCACGTAGGGACATACAAAAATAAAAACTTTGTTTTTTAATAAGTTTATTAATAACAAAATCCAAAAAGAAGTTACCTAACCGTATTTCTACAGCGCTCCTCTTACTTTCCCATACCTGCCTATTATTTTATGACATTACTAACTTATAGTACCCCACTTTTATATCTGAATATCATGCTAGCTTGCTTCAAACTGTCCCACCTTACTTCAACCGTATTACATATAACACAAGGTCGAAAACGAAATTTCACGAACTATTCAATTTACATATTTAGGTGCAAGCCTGCAAGCACTATCTTTTTATGCTGCCGAAATCTGTGTTATTAATATGTTATATTATGCGTTTATATCACCAATCGTAGTCAGTTGGGGTATATAAATTGATGTTATTGCCAATTTAAAATAACCCTTTTGGAGTTCGGTTAAAAGGAAGGCTTATAAATTCCATGATTAAGATTTGTTGAGGCATAAACTACTAACTACTATTGGTCTTATTCATAATGACTTATCGCAGGTTTAAACGGAGATTTTATCAGGAGAGATAATAAACGTTTTATCGTAAAAAGACTATTATGAATAACAAGTTTTGACAATTTTCGCGAACCGATTTTAGCGAACTTTTAAACCTCCGATAAGTCATTATGAATAAGATCATTAATCTTTACTTATTATAAAACGAAGTCGTTATTTTTGTATTTATGTTCCTATTTTACCTTATAATAATATATTCAAAAGGACGCAACGGATTTTAATGCAGTTTTTTCAGTTGATGTAGATTGTTTCAGAACGATGGGTTTATTGTATAATTTATAGCTGTTGCCCGCGACTTCGTACGCATAGAATTTAGAAAATGTTCCCCGTTTTTGTAACATTTTTCAGTACTGCTTCTCTCCTATTACTCGCAACGTGATGTTATATAGCCTATAGCCTTCCTCGCTAAATGGAAACTATCTAACACTGAAATAATTTTTCAAATCGGACTAGAGGTTCCTGAGATTAGCGCGTTTAAACAAACAAACTCTTCTTTCGCTTTATAATAATAAAGTATAGATTAGGGTTTGCGCTCCATTCCATTTCATGGAGATGGATTTATGAGTAAACTAGCCCACAAAGTCGTACGCGTGGAATTTAGGCGCTAAACCTCATCAGATTATACAAGAAATCCCTTTGAATCATTCTATCCATTAAAATACTCATCAAAATTGGTATAGGGCTCACATAGGGATATACATACAAAAATTACGACTTTGTTTTATAATAAGTAACTAGCCCGCGACTTCGTCTGCGTTAAATTTAGAAATGAAACCTTAACAAACAGAAGCTTACTATGCCGCTCAATAGATGGCGTTGTACAGTTTTTTTAAATCGAGATATGGTTTGGTTACACACATTAACACTTAAGCTCGTCAAAATTTTCAGTTTTTAACCCCCTTTTTAGCATTTATAAATTAGTAGGGAAGAATAATAAGAAGCCTTTTTTATAGACAACTCTAAACCTAGCAGCTATAAAATTATACATATTTCTATATTCATATCAAGCAGAAAATGAATAGGACAATAACGAGTAACAAGCGGCAACAATCAAAAACCTGTGAATAAATTATATCCCAAGTAAAACATAAAAACAAACCCATTAAGTTTATTGCAATTTAAAAGCAGAAATGTTACGTTTAACGGTTGTTACCTAATCGAGTACGTGACAAACATGGCCATCATTAAATAATAACTGCCGATATTATATGCTTATACTCGGCCTTTATGACTTCATTGAACGTTTTATATTAGGTACCTTTACTCATTCTATTTATAGATGTAAGATAATCTATGCTACTAATTTTACGTGAAAAAACTAAACTTAACTAAAAAATGAACACGGCTATAGTATTTTTATTAATTGAGTATTTCATTCTGCACATTTATATTAATAACAATCTTTTCTTAGTATAAAATACGCAGTTTTTATAATAGGAAAGACTAGTTAACATTGCCGAAATTGAGTTATTGACATAATAATATTCATTTTTTTAGTTAAGTTTATTGTGCACGTAGAATTGGTACTTCAGTATATATAATTACAATAATGTAATGCTAATACAACTTCTCTTCTTCTTGGCCTAGATCCCAACACTAGGCACGGGCCTCGTTAAGATCTTATTCATCTTCTTCCCAGCCTATTACCGTCCCACTGTTGCTCACACTCCAACACTGTTAATGTAATTTGTAGCACTTTACGTCATACGTAGGTTCTCTACAACACTTCTACGTAGCTACGAGGATAAGTTTATTGGAAAATAAAGTTTGAAAAAAGACATAGATTATTGAAACATAAAACTATTTCAATCATTTTTATATTATATTCTTTGAAAATCTATGAATGAATAAAATGAATGTTCCCAAAACGTAGTTCAACACTTTAAAGTTTTTCTCAAAGTATGACAATATTAATATCATCCAGTTTTTGATCCTCTTATGGTGGCAAATAATATATTTTTCTTTCCAAACATACCTTTTAAACATGTAAAACCCCTATTTAAATGCCGGATTTTAAAAAGGGTATAAATAGATAAATAATAGATAATAAAATATAATAAATAAATAGTACATAATTCTATTCATTTCTAATGTGTTTAGCTTTACATTTGAACACTTCAACAAAGTGTTAAATACTAACGTACAATATGCAGCGAAGTTTAACTCTGTTGAGTTGATTACGTCATAAAATAACCTACTTATACCTTTTATTGTGAATGGTAAATAATAGTTAAAGTTTTATTATGAACAGTATCGATTAATATTGGTTATAGCAAAATGTATTATGTGTTTACAAAAAAAAAGTAGTATATGTATTCTATCCGTATTCTGGTACCCATACCACAAGCATATACCTAAGTTAGCTCGGGACCGGAGGACGTTGTGTGAAATGTGCATGAATATTTCTTAATAGCAATAAGAAATGATAATCATTTTTATGCGTCTTTTGTAAGAAATAAGTTCTCATTTCCTTGTAATCTTTTTTCTTCGACTGTAGTATGCAAGGGATACACTGTAGCCTATGTGTGTAAGTACTAGCTGTTGCCCATGACTTCGTACACATGGAATAAAGAAGAAGAATTTTCCCGTTTTTACAACATTTTAACGGATCTTTTGCTCCTATTAGTCGCAGCGTAATGTTATATAGCCTATAGCCTTCCTCGATAAATGTACTATCCAAAACTGAAAGAATTTTTCAAATCGGACCAGAGTGGTTCCTGAGATAAGCGCGTGCAAACAAACAAACATTTCGGCTTTATAATATTAGTACCTTGAGATGTATGTATTGTATGTATATGATTCCGTTACATAGATTAATACATTAATACGCACCGAGCTATAAAAAGCGTATAATACTGTTGTGTTTAAAGTTATCAAAGTTATCTAATAACAGACATATACAAATATCAAGTAGAATTGAAAGCCTCTATACAAGCTAACATTACTGAGCCATATAATATTAACACAGCAAGTTGCAGGCCTTCGCAAACTTTGTACACAGATATAATTAAAGTATATCGATACCGTTCCAAGAAAATATCGATATGACAGTTCTATTTAAAGAGCAAATCGATGTCTCATCGTAGACTTAATAAAAATTTATATGAGAAAACGTTCGAAACGAATCGCTTTATCTACGCAAGTGATATTAAATGAATATCTTATAGGGTTTTTCATTATAACTTATGTTACCAATTTTACCTTCTTACAATATTATTAGATGGTTTCAATAATATAAATAAAATTGGAACGTTTATAAAAATGCAGGAGACACCAGATTATTTTAATAGATTTTGATTAGAAAAGCAATCCTTTTACAAAAGATTTTAGTTAAAGTAAAATTTAAAAACACGAGATACTTTACACTACATTATGATACTAACAGGTGCGTTATCTAATTTATTAATAAAATGAAACCTCTGGCGTCAGGTCTCTAATTTATGTAAAGGAACGGGCCGTCGGGGCATTGTAAATAAATCATGGCGGGTCATATCCGCATACTTACTCCTTGTCCGCTTTTAAAAAGAGCCCAGGCGAGCATTTATCTGCATATTTTATGAACAGATTACAGTCACATTTTAGTTATTGCAATTTTAATTTGCGTTTTTGGCATATACTTCATGATTTATCTTTACTTATTATAAAACAAAGTCGTTATTTTTCTATGACATGTTTTTACGTGAACATTAACCGCCTTAGTCATAATGACTTATTGGAGGTTTAAAAATTCGCTAAAATAGGTTCGCGAAAATTATCAAAAGTTGTTATTTATAATGGTCTTTTTACGCTAAAACGTTTATTATCTCTCCGATAAAATCTTCGTATAAAACTACGATAAGTCATTATGAATAAGACTGTAAATCTTCAAAACTACGCAAAGAGTGTTGATGCAGTTTTTTAAATGATAGACTGATTCAAGAAGATAGCTTTTTTGTATGATTTGATAAGATTTGGTTTCTAAATTCTACGCGTACGAAGTTGCGGGCAACAGCTAGTTTCATAATAATTATTAGAAAATAGGTAAATAGGTTTCTCACATACCTGATAGGTACGCTTTACCATCGAAAGTTTCATTGCCGTTTACAATCAGGTGGAATGGGATCAAGTGCTTTATTTAAAAAAAGAAGTAATTAAATCCGTCCGGTCATATGGCATGTAAGATTTTTCTTTTGATTCGAGGGAGATATTACATCCATACCATAGTTATGCTCAACTATAAGCAAAAGTCTTAACGGGATTTCTGAGTTAGATAAATTATCTGCAGTGGTATTCAGTAAGAAAAAGTAAAGTGAATTTTCGGTGAATCTTGATCACGTGACAACGCTCCTCCAATAAAAATAGAGGAGCGCTGTCACGTGATACCACTGCTGTATAGTATATATATATAAAATTATTTTAGTAGAATGTGGGTGTAATAAAGGCAGGTATTTATTTATTAAGTTATTAATACCTCTACCTACATCCCCAACTATGAATAGGTATGATGTCGAACACATTTTTTCAATGTAGAAGATAGCCATAAACTGCGGCCATAAAAACATCTTTGCTTAATTTTTTTAGATTTTTATCACTTCATCCATCCATCCATCAGCCCTTCTCCGTCCACTGTTGGACATATGCCTCCCCCACAGAACGCCACAATGCGCGGTCCTGCGCTAACTGCATCGAGATTCATATAACTTTATCACATCGCATATTCCTTATAACATTATCACAAATAGAATGACTACTAACTAACTACTGTAACATTTTTTAATAACTAATTACTAAAAAGATTTTATACTTAATTGATATTTTCTCCAATAAAAAACTACAAATCGTTTTTGATCAAACGAAAATCATTTTTGAGAGCTTTCCAAGAAAAAAAACATGGGAATTATACTTTTCCTGTCGGACCTAACCATGGTCTGGAATATAATATACCTACCTACTTGATTAGAGTATGTTGACAATACATTGGAATGTTTTTTAATACGTCATAATAGTATTCGCTAATAACATTGTTAACATGTCAATAATTCTGTGTCTGTTCGGTATTATTGAACTTGTTAATTATCTATTCATTGCGAAATTAAAGATGTCCTCGGCAGCTATTCACTTATTCATTGGAGTCGTGGTGAAATCCATCAGGGCAATATCAAGTTCACTTACAGAAATCTTCCTGAACCTTAACCAGATAAAGGTCTGGTGCGGTATATTTTTCACTATTTTGTCTACTTGGTGTTTAGACGGATTTTCATATGGAGTTCTTATCATGATCGCACTGAGATTTCTATAAAAGTCATTGAGTTACATACGCATAAAGGTATGCAACTGAATGTCTGGGTCTGTAGTTCTAAACATAAGGAAGACACAATAGGTAAAATAAATGCTTAGTTCAAAAATAAAATAAAAACCACGCTTTAAAATTGTGAATATTTTTTTACATTATTGTATTGTCATCGATCTTTAATATGTTGTGTGCAAAATTTCAGATCAATCCAACTATTGCAAGTGGGTGAAAATTACTTTTAAAGATTCCGTTACATAGATTAATACATTAATACGCACCGAGCTATAAAAGCGTGTGTATTACTGTTGTGTTTAAAGTTATCAAAGTTATCTAATAACAGACATATACAAATATCAAGTAGAATTGAAAGCCTCTATACAAGCTAACATTACTGAGCCATATAATATTAACACAGCAAGTTGCAGGCCTTCGCAAACTTTGTACACAGATATAATTAAAGTATATCGATACCGTTCCAAGAAAATATCGATATGACAGTTCTATTTAAAGAGAAAATCGATGTCTCATCGTAGACTTAATAAAAATTTATATGAGAAAACGTTCGAAACGAATCGCTTTATCTACGCAAGTGATATTGGTACCAATTCTATATGCACAACTAAACTTAACTTAACTAAAAAATGGATATTGATAGTGTCAATAACACAATTCCGTAATATTAACTGAACTTTCTTGTTATTAAAACTGTTTATTATAGACTAACGATTATAATGAATATAAAAGTTCACAACAAAATAGCCAAATAAATAAGAAACAACAATAGTTGTTTTAATTTTTTAGTTAAGTTAAGTTTAGAAGTGCACGTAGAATCGGCACCATTAAATGAATATCTTATAGGGTTTTTCATTATAACTTATTTATCTACCTACGTATTATCAACCTACGTATATATTATTTATATCTTCATTGAGCTTTCATAATTAGATAGATGGATTCACGAGAAAACTTTTCTAGTTTTAATCTGAGCTACACTTGGTGACTACTTTTCTAACTGACAATAATATAGCCGTTCTTAACTTATCTAGTTCATATTAATACATGAGTTATATTTATTCCGTCTTCAGTTTATACAGAGGCGAAGTAATAATTATTAACGATTATAACGATGTCATATTAAACTTCGTTGCGTATTTCGTGACACCGTTCGGTAGTGATGTTGTCTGGTCAGTATGAGGTGATGGGTTTGATGTCCACTAAAAAATAATAAATAAAGCTTTTATTTCGGACATCAAAAAGATCCATATCATTACAAAATTCAATTATTATTCAATTATGTGTTAGTAAATGTGTTAGTATCTTATATGTTAGGTTAGGTTATTAGTAGGTAAGAATCATCATATAGGCCTTAGAATAATTATTTTATTTATTATTACAACACAATTATTATTACAGGATTGATCTAATGCAGTAGTGTAGCCAAATACATTTACAACTACCTATCGTATGTGTTTCAAGTTGGTACCTTCAGCCAGGGGCGTGCGCTCCATAAAGGCAGAAAAGCATTGCTTTACTTGCCATTCACAGATATTTTAATAAAACGTTCGTATGTTTTAGATGACTTTATTCATTTATTTACTATTAATTAAACAAAATATTATAACTTAAAAACGCCTAATAATTCATAAATAGCACCAATATGTGCTTGCAAATTGGTGCTTTTTGCCAGGCGTTTGGCGAAGGAATAATATTGGTCACACGGACGAAACTAGTCCCGACACCGAGCCTGCCATGAGTTCATATGTGTGTAGAAATTTTGGTTTCCGTGCACAGTTTACAAACGCACACAGGCTTGCGTTTTGAAGACGCCTTGTACTCCTGTCGCATGCTTTGGCGATCGGATGTTTCCGCGAGTATTCGGCGTTCGTTCGTTGTCGGATTATCCGAATAAAAATAAAATGTCGGAAGTCCAATAAATCACGTATGCATTTTTCTTTAGTAAGGTTTTATCTATTTAAATAGCAGAAATATTTTGGTTCCACGGAGGCCATTTTATTTTTTCGTGTGATTCATTGAACTGTTTAATATTGAGTTTCTATAATTTAATAATTGTATGGATTTTCGCTTGTTGATTTTAAAATGTTATTTGATTGTGAAATGTGTGTTGATAGTGTGTGTTTGTTAAAAATTAAAAATAACAAGTTCTCACAATTGTCATTCAGTGAAAAGATTCTGTGTACCCGTGTTACGACAACTAAGCCAGCAAAAAGGTAATGTAACTCGAAAATTTCATGTTAAAAGTTATGAAACGTATGTACATACGTACATGTACGTATGTATGTACGTACGTAGTTATTGTTTAGTAATTCTAGTACAGTGTGGACTGATTCGGGATATTCAGATTTAAATTTGTTCTGTTGGCATGGTTTCCAACTTAGAGATCCGTCGCGTGGCTATGCTAAAAATCTATAAAAGAAAAAGTTTTTGTGACTGAGTACTGCTCCGCATACTCAGAGTCATATTCCTGTGCAAGCCACTGCCTTCAGCCGTTGCTAGTTAAAAATGTTTGAAAGACGGACAAACAGACCGACGACAGGCAGAAGGACACCGAATCGAAACTACAAGGATTTCTTTTCTTGCGATACCCTAAAAGCATTATATTTATACTATTATACAAACAATATCGTGATTGGAAATAGATTGAGCCCGTGTCAGAACCAATTAACGCTGGCCTCTTGGTCCCTCACTTTAATGTTAACTGTACCCGTAGCAAAAGCTTGTTCAATCCAATTAAGAAATTTCAGTAATGAATAAAAGAAATTTAGAATTTTCACAATTCTGTAATGGAATGGCTATAGCCATTGCTCTCTAAAAAAGAGCCCTCGCATTGTAGTCTGTGATTCTAACACTAAATTAAGACTAATACCTACTACTTTATAAAGGAGCTTTTTTGAGGAAATAAGTGATGACCCTATTTGCCTATCTGGTAATATTATCCCCTTTTGTGATTCCGTCAAGAATCTGGGTATCATGATGGATAGTACCCTTTTGTGGCATGAACATGTCAAGGAGGTAAGTAAGAAGGTTCACTATGCTTTCCATTCGCTAAAATGCCTACAGACTTTCTTACCTACGAAAGTTAAAATCAACCTTGCTCAAACACTTATCCAACCAATAATTGATTATGCGGACGCTTCTTACCTGGACGCCAATGAGGAACTACTGGACAGACTCGAGAGATTACAGAATTTATGCATTCGGTTTATTTTTAATCTTAGAAAATATGATCATGTTTCTCACTACCACAAAAAACTGAAATGGCTCCCTATACGACTACGTAGGAACACTCGAATTCTATGCATTCTATATAATATTCTTCACAATTCTGCTTCTCCCTCTTATCTACGTGAGCGTTTCGCTTTCACTTCCGATGCTAGGTCAAATCTTCGCACACTACTCAAATACTCTGCTCACAAAACTGACTTTTTCTCCTACTCCTTTACTATACATGCAGTCAGATTGTGGAATTCACTACCGTCCCACATTAGAGAGTCCCGTTCCGTTTCTACATTCAAACTGAAGACCCGTCAACATTACATATCAATAATCTTGTAATTGTGTCATCGTAGTATGTTGTTCACCTAGTATGTTTATATTATGTGCTTTTATAGGTTTGTATGTATTGTGTATGTATATTTTATGTATTATTATTATTGGTAGATATATATGTTTATGTACTGTGTATTTATTATATATATTATGTAGGCTTGTTAAGGATCTATGTATGTTTATGACAGTTTATGTATTTAGTATAAATTTATTTTAACATAAATAGTTCACCGTATCTCTGTCACCCTACACTACGCACCCATGGTCAATCTTTTTTTCACAATCTCCTCTCGCGGGTCTACAGGTAGAGACTTCTTCTAGAAATATGTGGATCCCTACACTACTTTTCTTATGTCTGTATTTACTATTATTTCCTGGTATAAAATCTATTAAATAAATAAATAAGTGATATTTTTCTCTTAGAATCGGAAAATGTTTCAGATTTACGGCAATTGAATTAATGTGTAACTAGCAACAAATTGTAAAGAACGACTAGATCATAATTAAACAAATACTAAAATTTGACGCCAATCTCTTTTTTTTTTCAGAAAAAAATCTCTAATTATCGCCTACAGGAGTCAAATAATACATACCCGTAAACTTAAGCCACCACCTAAAAATAGAATAACGAATTTTGATAAAATCTAGTGAATAACAGTCGAGAAAATGGGACAGATAGACGATTGTAAGCGTCGAGAAAAAAATTAGTTAAATTAACTCTACTCATTTCTCATTATAACATGTTGTATTCAATATTTTAATTATGCTTATCTAAATATGATACTAACCCACTTACGTTATACAACATAACACAAAGGCCTCTGTTAATTATATGTTAAACAAATATGCCCCACATATTGTCATATCCTCCAGATAAAAGCTAGTTAGTAACTACGGCTGCTACTAACTATCTATGCGACATAATACCTTAATAAACCCCTCACAAAATATGATGAGAAGGTCGGTTTTATGCACAGATCACCCTCAAAAGATTCCGGACGTATGCGTTATAGGTACCGATTCTACGTGGACAACAAAACTTAACTAAAAACTGAAAATTTATAGTGTCAATAACACAATTCGGCAATGTTAACAGAACTTTTTTGTTTGAAAATCTATTTATAAGAATATCAATGATTAATAAAAATGCATTATTTCATAGCCCGCGTCTTCCTCCAACGATGGTGTGTTAAGTCTAACAATAATCTCTTAATGCGCTCTCTTCTTATAGGTAATCTGTGGTTTTACGGCAAATCTGTTGAATATATTAATATAGTAATTGTTGATAATATCGTCTTGTACAAAAACAAAAATATACATTTTAACGACCCGCTAAAGATTATAAACAGCTGTTACTAAAGTTAACGGCTAAACCACTTCTAAATCACCTTTTAAAACAATATACAATCTGAAATGTGAAGGTTAGAGGTGAGATATTCTATTCATTTACTTTATAAAATTAGAATTTTTAAACAAGCTGTTTAAGAATCATTGTGTGAATTAATATTGTAATTTAACAACGATTTATTTTGTTTTGAATAATTTCTGATCCCTCCCAAAGTAGATTTTCTTTTCCAGATCATATTATGTAATGTAAATCATAACTTCACGCCTTTTTCCCATGGGGATAGGCAATATAAACTGTTAGTAGGTAATGTTAACTATTTCAAATTTGGAAATAAAAAAAAGACAATACAGTTTCGGGATTATTTCGATATGTTTTTTTGATATACATTTACGATTTTCTATTCACAGAACGGACAGTCTTTCTGAAACATTGCTCCGAGAGAATTGATCTACTATCACGCATAATCATCGAAATTGTTCTATACGACCTTAGAATACTAAGATTGTAAAACTAAAACGTGGCTAAAACCATCGAATAATAAAACGCAAAACATAATTGAAAATTATGATTACATTATTGCAAAAGTTATTTACAAATACTAAGTGGCATGTTTCCAGAAAACTCAATTCTATAATGGTATGAAGAAATTCCACAATGAGTTTGTAGTTCTATATCATTAATAAAACCTTTAAATAGAAACATTTTCTTCATAATAATATACATAAATACAATTTTGCTACTCAATAAAAAGTAACAACATATAATTTGTATCAGAATACGACAACTTCCAACGCCCAACGTGTCTTATAGTTTTTTATTATTCATGATAATTTAAGTACACACTTCGAAACACTATTATTTTAAAAATTTATTCTTGTTCATAACGTATTTATTTATTTATTATTTATTTATAGCACTACGTGAAAGTTAAACTTGCTGTTATTTTGATACTATTTTTATGTATTTCTGTTAATATTGCTTGTCTCTATAGTTTTACGGACATAAGTAGGTGTAATACCTACTAAATAGAAAAGGGGATATCAATTTCGACATAATACAATTATGTTATTAGCCTCATTATCGTTGGAGAGATTAGCGATAATATAGCCGTGATTTCCTTACTTAATATCAACGTAAAAGTCGCAATGTAAGGATTATATTTACCTTGAAGCATGACGTAGAAGCCGCCGCCCAATTTAAATGATAAACACAATTATTTTGTCACATATCATGTTATCATTTACACTATTAAGTAAATTTTTGAATCGTTTTCGCGAGCCAATTATTGTTATAGAAATTGAAGGTTACACGTGGTGTTTATTACCGGTGCTTTCTATGTAAACTAATGTACGCGACACTTGCACAAATACACGTGCATTCGAGGAATATATGTACTTAGTGTATATTGTGATGTGCACTATTTGTGGCGTATGCCGGCGTTGTGGGAAAGGAGCGTGCGCACACTGCCTGTTCGCGAACTCAACTGTAGGGCTTCTGTACCGCTAGGGCGGCGCGGGCACGCTCGATACCGCCGCCTTCCCAGTTCCCAGCGCCCTCCCACATACCTAAATGGTTTTTAAAATCCTTCAGTTTATTGCCAAAACATTTTATTTAAATTAATTAATTTACAGCCATGAAGCACGAAATATCAAGTGGATGCTTGCTTATAGTAACTTGGATTACCTTTTTCATATTTCCATAATATCTAATAAAGGCGAAAACGTACAAAAAAACTATTTGATTATCTAATCAAATAGTTTTTTTGTACGTTTTCGTGGAATTTATCGAAGCATATCTATGTCGTGTATGGCGCCTCATGCTGGGCAACAAAAGCGATGGATGAAAGACGAATGCACGTTGCGGAGATGCGAATGTTGAGATGGATGTGTGGCGTCACGCGAATGGATAAAATAAGGAATGAATATATTAGAGGAAGTCTGAAAGTGATGCCAGTGACTGAAAAATTGAAGAACGAGCGGATGTCCTGGTATGGGCATGTTATGAGACGAGAGGAAAGTAATGTCTATTAGGAGAGTTCTGAGTATAAATGTGGAAGGAAAAAAGTCTAGAGGAAGACCTAAGAAAATATGGATGGACTGTGTAAAAGAGGACATGAAAGAAAGAGGAGTTGACACAGACATGACTAATAGAAGACTGTGGAAGAAAAAGACATGTTGCGCCGACCCCAAATAATGGTATAAGGGCAAGAGGATGATGATCTATGCAAAGCACCTGTAACAGAACTTGTTTCATACAATAAGTATGTCGTTTTAAGTTTGAGTTTCAATTGTTCAATGTAAATAGAAAATAAAACTGGTAGGTGAATAAGTAAACAAAAAAAAAATATAGAATTTGCTAAAAAAAAATCTGCTTTAGTCCTCTGAATAACTTTCGATGAAGGACTCTGCGCCTTCGATACGACTCGATATCTTAAGGCATGCTACCTGTACCTAAACCCGACGTTTCGGTGGAATTACATCGGCCGTGACCACTAGTGGACACATTCCACCAGTCTTTGCATAATAACGCTTGTCTTCCTATTAGAATAAATCAAGTCAAAATAAAAGCCGAAATGAAGTGTTAGAGAAGCACTAAAATTTTACTTATACATAACATTTTAATGAGAGTAATTTAATCAGAATAGTAGCCGCCATATACAAATATTTTGATATAAATATACATCATGTTGAGTTTCATGGTAATTTTATGTTCTGAATGAGTACTAGAGAGCTATTAATAACTTTATTTTAATCCGCATCTTAGAAGGAATCTAGTAATATGTATTAGATGTTTAGTATGTTTACATTGCGCATTGGTACCAATTCTAAATGCACATTAAACTAAACTTAAGTAAAAATTAAAATTGATAGTGTCAATAACACAATTCGGTAATGTTAAAAGAACTTTCTTGGTATAAAAACTGTGTATTATAGATGAAGTATTTTAATTAATACAAATTTTCACAATGAATTAATGAAAACCTTGCCAATTAATCAAAATACACCTTGCTTTAATTCTTTAGTTATGTTTTTTTTTTGTTGAGCACGTAGAATTGATACCGCTATCTGTAAACAATTGTAACTAATGCTATATTCACTTAAACAAATTACATGTTTATATTTGGAATGGATTGAAAATTAATGAATTGTAATTTTATTCCAATCCCGGAAGGTAAATATAAATATTTAGACAATTTGGCGCTGTTAAGTTTAAAGCTTCCATTTGTCTATCTAGACATTTGTAGTCATTTATACTGATCATGACTAGTAATAAGTCTGTAGTAAAAACATCGAGTATAATGACTGCTACCTGTAGAGGTTAATTTAATATGCTACGTGTACATTAAATAATATAAGATTGTAGAAGTAGTCTCTAAGTTTAGGTAATAATGAAACTGGCATGACAGTGTTCTCAAAGTTCTCATAAAATAAAAAAAGAGTTGAACATATACACCGCGTAGCAAGCGTAGCAAATGCTACGGGCGGAACCTTTAGGGGCCTTGCGCTTAGGAATTTATTTAATCCGTACCTCCCTCCTCCTCCTGCTCCTCACCCGATTAATGTCCCACCGTTGGGAACGCAGTCTACTACGCTCTGACCAAGCGTGTTGGCGTAGAATTTAATTTCGAGATTTCCGTCTCTCCAGTCAGATAATGTAATCTGCTTATGATATCCATTAGCTGACTTTTGCAATACCCTGGAGAGGAGACCCTTGTATTATTAATCGTCACCACACGAACAAGACTACCTTTCCCACCAAATCCTTGCTCATATTTCTTATTTGACCAATGGTTGTATGTATTGATGTCTAAAGACATAATTAGCGTTTCGTACAAACCCTTATAGAATCACTCCGGTGTCTGTCTGTCTGTCTGTCCGTCTGTCAAACTTTTTTTACTCAGCAACGGCTGAAGGTATCAACTTGAAACTCATACGATATGTAGATCTATGCGGTCCCTTGCTGCAAAAAATACAATCAACCTTTTATCTCTACGCATTTAAAAGATATTACCGAATTACGACCATTTTTAAGAATTTTTGACTTATGCTAGGGAGTCAAAATTCACAGGTTACTTCCCGTTGCCCTAGAGCCTTTAAATTTGGCATAGATCAAGTCTATATAGTGCTGATATAGGGAAAAATACAAAAACTTATAATTTGTTATCACTTCACAAGAAAAAAGTGTTTATACTAATACCAACTTATGAAGTAGCTGAAATGTAGGCGATTCCCTATATTTCAACTACAAAATTAAGTTGGTGAGTTGTTTTGAGTTTAATTAACTGATTGAGTCTAGTATGTACGAAACCCTAAATGTGCGAGTTTGCCTCGCTCTTGACAGGTTTTTTTTTAACTTAAGACTACCCAAGTCAAATCAGTTATATATGGTTTTGTAGAGGTATATTTTCTAAAAAGTCGAGGTAACACCTTTACCTCTTTTTAGGGTTCCGTACCCAAAGGGTAAAAACGGGACCCTATTACTGAGACTTCGCTGTCCGTCCGTCTGTCACCAGGCTGTATCTCAAGAACGGTGACAGCTAGACAGTTGAAATTTTCACAGATGATGTATTTCTATTGCCGCTATAACAACAAATACTAAAAATAAAATAAAATAAATATTTAATGGGGGCTCCCATACAACAAACATGATTTTTTTACCGTTTCTTGCTCGATACTAATAACGTTGCCTTATGTTGCATAGATAATGGTACGGAACCCTTCGTGCGCGAGTCCGACTCGCACTTGGCCAATTTTTTTGTAACTATTTTTCATATACGAATAAAATAACCTGTACGATAACATTAACCTAACTATATAATTCTCACTCTAATCTCATTCCAACTAATTCTCATTAATGTCACAGAAATATATAGAACACGAAAACTCCTAGAACCGCATAGACCTAATTGAATAAATTTAAAGGTTTTTTTTAACTTAGAATTTACAACGTTGACGTAACATAAATCTGTAAATGCAAAAACGAATGGTGGACGTACTGCGGTGGCGTATTGCAGACAATGGTGTACTGGCGGCCTACTGGTCGTGTGGTATCAATGCGGTCAACTATATGCATCCGGTTACCACCAGTCCACTGACCGCGCGAGCCTAGGCCAATGACGTCAAAATCAGAAATACTGCCACGATAGTGATGTCCTAACAGCAGCTTACGTTAATAAACTGTCGATGTTGACTGACGTCGTTTTATCGTATTAACGAGTTTTCAGAGGTAGGTACCATCTACGCTAAGCCATTCGCCGTCTACTGTTAAACACAGACCTGTCCTACACCAGAGTGCAGCTTCATATAGCACCTAGAACTTTGCCTAAAACCATGTAATATTGGCTAATTCCTCTCAATAACATATTATGGAGAAAGTCAATGGCACGGTTTCAATACGATAAATTCGCGGTTTCGCTAAAAACATGCCGTATGCAGTCTACAAAAATATTCCACCCTATTTCTTACCCAGGAAGGAGGAGGCACGTGCCCAACAATATGACGGTAATGGGGTGGAGAAAAAGAGAGATAAACATATAAATATACATATTTGCTACGTTTTATTATACTTATTACTCTAATTAGATTTCATCAAAACAAATCAAAGAATTACTTGTGTTATTTTTGTTCAAGATAATAATGAAAGATATTGAATAGTCAGTCTAATGGTAAATCACTAACAAACAACACCCACACTTTTCCAAGTCCCAATTGGTTTGAAAAACAAGACGTAGATAGTTAAATGGGTTTAAAAGAAGCGAACGTGTATACAAATAGTATATTTTTTTCGTAAGTGTATTTATAATCGTCTCGTTGCTCAGTTAACAAACAGACTTTCCTATAAACGTTTATCTCTCTTTTTACCACCCCGTTCCTAATGGTTCATTTAAAAAATAGGTACTATCATCAGTATCAGCAGTATGACAGGAACCACCATGCAAGCTTTCAAAAATCCGTAGTATAATTCATAGATCCATATAGACGAACGAACATTCTACAAAATTTCCTATGCAACGGAATCACACACACCGATAATGCAATAACTTCAAAAAACATTCAGGATTTTCAAGTGTGTTTTTCAGTTTTTAATCAAAAGATATTCAAAATATTGTGTTTTAGTTCCTCTTCATTAGAGAAAATATTTGTACGTATCATGTAGTAAGCTGAATATACAGAGTAGGAACGCAACGACCCGAACGAAGCCAATTAGCTGGCTCTTAATGATGCAACGGCTTGGAACGGGAAATTGTTTGAAATGCGTAGAGATTGTGCTTACACATACGTACGGTATGTTGATAAATAATTACTATTAACTACATAATTATAATGAATGCTGACATCGTTAACTTATATTTATATAGCACTAAGATCTCGTATATCAGTAATAACTGTATTTTATCATTGGGATAGAAAGTTATGATTAGGAATTAGTCCTAAAATAATTGTGATAGAATCCATAAAGAGCAGTTTTATTTGAAGTTATAATTAGACTGTATGAAAGCCTTAAGTTAAATATTTATAGTTAGTAATAGTTTATTTAGTATTCCTGTATTCGCGCATTTTTTATTTTATTTTGCGTATGTCTAAGTATATCCAAGCCTGTGATCCAAGCTTACAGCTTCTTATAGCAAACATTGCGTGTTCAAATTTAGATTTCCTGTAACTGTATCTCTTGTTAATGAATTTTCTGATGTGTCGCATTCGATAGGAAATTATACGCATACATACATTTGAAATAAAGCATTTATTGTCTTAGAAAATGGATTATTTAATAAAATATGCTTTATGAGCTCTATGTATTGGGATATATAAAGTTATAACAAAGATACAAATAGATTTTTTTAAATCTGCAATAAGTTTTAAATGTAATAAGTATACCCACTAAACATGACCTAATAGTGCCATAAGAATTATCGATACGCAATATTAAACAACACTATTGCTATACTCAAAGCAGTGGCAACGTAATGCGGTACTGTCATGAACAGTTTTATAATTAAAATACATGCAATAAACAACTTCCCCTTAACTTATAACAATCTGCTTGAGCTCATTTTTCAGGCACATATATCGAGACCAAATTATTTTGCTTTTAACACAATGTACATACAATTTAACGAATTTCAATTTAAAAGGGACTAAAAAATTAAAAATATTCGTTGCGTGCTATTTTGATGTGGGTTTTTTTTAATATGTAGAGTGGTTTAAAGCTGCGATTTCGAAGATGTAAGCTCACATAGGGACATACATGTAAATGTCTTCTTTTTAAAAATAAGTAATGAGATGTGAAAACATTAATGACCAAGAGTATCTATATTATAAAATAGCATGACGTGCGCATTGGTATAAAACTTTATTTGTCTCATAAAAATCAATGCAGCCGTTTAAAAGTTATAAACATTTTTATGGGAGTTTATAAAATGTTATTTATTTATTTATTTAAAAGATTTTACACCAGGAAACCATAGTAAATACAGACATAAGAAAAGTAGTGTAGGGATCCACATATTTCTAAAAGAAATCTCTACCTGTAGACCCGCGAGAGGAGATTGTGAAAAAAAAGATTGACCATGGGTGTGTAGTGTAGGGTGACAGATATACGGTGAACTATTTAAGTTAAAATAAATTTATACTAAATACATAAACATACATAAATCCTTAACAAGCCTACATAATATATACAATAAATACACAGTACATAAATATATATATCGACCAATAATAATAATACATAAAACATACACATACAATACATACAAACCTATAAAAGCACATAATACAAACATACTAGTTGAACAACACAATACGATGACACAATTACGAGATTGTTGATAAGTAATGTTGACGGGTCTTCAGTTTGAATGTAGAAACGGAACGGGACTCTCTAATGTGGGACGGTAGTGAATTCCACAATCTGACTGCATGTATAGTAAAGGAGTAGGAGAAAAAGTCAGTTTTGTGAGCAGAGTATTTGAGTAGTGTGCGAAGGTTTGTCCTAGCATCGGAAGAATGAGCGAAAGAGAAACGCTCACGTAGATAAGAGGGAGAAGCAGGATTGTGAAGAATATTATAGAGAATGCATAGAATTCGAGTGTTCCTACGTAGTCGTATAGGGAGCCATTTCAGTTTTTTGCGATAGTGAGAAACATGATCATATTTGTTACTAAATTTATGTTATCTTCCGTCATTTCTAGCTATTTTGGCATCTAGCAGGATGCATATTTATTACGTACCCGAAAATTTACAAAAAGGTATGCATGGATTTTTGCTCTGTGTTTGTTACTCTTTCACCCAAAATCTGCTGAATAGCTTGTACTGAAACTTTACTGCCGCATAGCTTATAGATAAGAACAACACATTATACGCTATCATCCCTCTAAAAGCCAAGAACGAGCAGTGCCTATAAACGTGGTAGAAACCGCGTGCAGCTAGTTATACAATGAGGCCAATTCTATTGCGTCAAAAACTTAACCTATACCTATTTAGTTAATAAAGTATAGAACAAACAACTATGATGGTGTATTTTGTTTAATTGACCATTTCTTTGTACCTATACATTTATATGAATTGAAATTGTTAGTCTATAATTCTCCTACACAGTTTTTATATAAAGGAAGTTCAGTAAACATTACTGAATTGTACTTATTATTGAGAATTATCAATTTTCATTTTTTATTAAAGTTTAGTTGTCCACGTAGAAGCGGTATCTACAAATTTCTTGAAAAGTAATCAATAGATTTAAAACAATTTAAATTTTACACAAAGTCACAGTTACTTTAATACGTAGGTAGCTATAAAGAAAAGACATTTAAGAGGATACCAAAATAGCTTCGTGCATTTTTCTACGTACGAAGTTTTCATTGTTTCTTTAGATTGAATGGCTTGAGCTCTAATTTTTAAGTACTTATATGTTTTTTCAATATATAATCTAGGATCGCATAAACTCAGAAACGCGATTAAAAAAGTTTTCTCGATAGAAAATCTTAGCGAAACAACCTCTCTCATTTTTTATTTTTTTCATTTGTCGGTCTATTATCGCGTATTAACTAATGAAATAACTTTAAAAACATAAGTAACTATTATATATAGAAACACGTAAATCAGAATTAAAATATATTTAGTATATTTTGAATAAATAGGAAAAGTATTCCTAATTCTTCATTTTCTGTGCCTACTGGCTGTGTTAATATGTACGTGTCGGCGATGATATACGATAATATTGATGTAGGCCCTTAATAAAAGTCTTTGCTGCGGGTGACCTAAAAGGCACGCAATTTGAAACTCTCTTAACTTATTTCCAATGTTTCCAATATTACATTTTGTTTGCGTCATCATAAATATTGACAAACGTCTACTTAAATGAAACCGTCATCAATAAATCTTAAAATGCAAATGTTTTGTTCATTTTGAGGCGTACCTACACTGCTGTTACGACTTTTACTTAACTTTGAGAACAATAAGTAAATCAATTTAAGAGATAGATTTACTTTTTTAAATTGATAATTCCGAGTATTGCGTTGTTGGATATTCTATTATCTGAATTAATATGCCTGAAATATTACTTTATTAATAATAGTATTTGTATAACAATTATTTAAACTTTATTATTTAAATAATCTTTTTCAATTAAGTACACAGGTCTCATTGCGCAGCAGTAGATACCTACCTAGTTCAATCGACTTCCGTATACGTGGTATTGGGTTCAATCTCCAAACGAGATAATAAGGCATAAGCACAGATATTTATACTCTGCATCTCCATGAGCAGTAAAGCAGGTATGATAAATACGTAAACAGATAAATTAATTGCCTAGGCTGACATAGCGGATTCCAATCCTACTCATGAATACTCATGATAAGCTTAAGAGCTTAAGGATGCTTACGAATTGCATTTAGCACATCTGCTAATGTTAACAAGATTAAGCATAATTTCCTGAATAGGTAGATACAGTTGTGATTTAGATGGGCATACTAAATGTTAACGGCATTTAGGTAAAACTATGTCGGTCTCCACAGTCCCGTGGCAGTAATAAGCAAACATGTGCGTTAGACACTTAAGTAATGTATGTCCACGTGCTAAGCAAAATTTTTCGTTTATAATGTTGAAAATAAGAGTAAGATCTTGGTTTTCGAAAATATATGGTCGAAAGCTCTCCACATAGATGGCAACCGATGGTATCCATAATTGAAATATGTGAGCAAATCAAAGCCTGAGTAAATCCATAGTTAGTTTTTAGGCCAGAAAGTGGTGCAGACCTTGACTGAGACTAGGAGGAAAAACTAAAAAATATATATAAATATATTCACATTGTATTCGCATTCGAAAAATATTGTTTCAGTTGGATGGTAGCACGCACGCTTGCAATATGGAACAAAGTGGCGGTGGCGTAGGACGCAACATGGCCGAGGCGTTATGGCGGCTACGTGGAGGACGTACTCGCCTCCTCACCGCAGTTGGTGACGATACTGACGGCCAGTACCTTAACAATATCGCACCCGGCCTTTTATTAGATGGTATGTATCATATCCTTATGTTATGTGATAGATTATCCCACTAGATAGGTACTCCTAAAGGTTTTTATTAACTTCATTTATTATATTTATGGGCAGTAGGTACCTTTAATCATACGGTTTCTGTCCCTTAGACCCTATAACGTAGCAGACTGTTGACAATCTCGTCGAAGTGCGTCCTACCGGCAGTTTTCATTTAAATGATTTTTTTTACAATGCAATTTTATAAATTTACAATAAAGTAACATTTCACAGGTTGCACAATAAAAGGAGCTCGTACGCCGACATATGCTGCACTATTAGACTCTCGGGGAGAGTGTCTGCTTGGTCTCGGAGATATGGATCTACACAACCAGATCACACCGGATCTCGTACGTATTACTCGGTATTACACCGTTTTATTACATACATAGATGTATCATTAGTAATTAACTTCCCATGAACGGTAGAACCCGTGTGGTATGGTCCGTGATGTGACGGAAAACTCGAAACTAAACCCTGTGCCCAAATGCCTCGTCAGCGCAGCACAGTAGACCATAATCCCTCCCAAAGTGGAGGAGATCCATGCCCAGCAGTGGGACGATAATGGGCAGGAGAGAGAGCATAGGTAGAACCCAATATCTTCACCCTAATCTCTATAAAGGCGACATAAAGTAAGGGGAAATATTTGGTAGCTAACAACACGTAGCCAAATTTGTTCTATTTATTCACATGCATTTTATACTATTATAGTGTTCTACTTTTTTGTTTTTAAGGTGGACACACACATGAAAGTTCTCGAAATGTCTCCACTGGTAGTACTTGATGGCAACATCCCTCAGCCTACAATCGATTATGTACTGACAATATGCCAGCAACTGCAGAAACCAGGTAAGATTTTAATATTTTATGCTTAGGAACATGTTATATACGAGTATTAATGTTCACATAAACAATATCATGGTGTTTCAAACACGATGATATGAAAGACGAACTGTCGATCCGAATGAAAGTATTACGAATAATTATAATACTTTTCTACTTAAATATGATACTAACATTACAAATCTTTTTTTTTCGTTTATTATTAATTACACAGTGACACTTTTTATAATTATTTTTTCTTTTAGTTATATCTTTTTACTTTAGGCGGTCTTTGATATTTTCTGTAACTTACTGTGTACAGTGTTTCTCAAACGTAGTCCATATTGGGGTTGACCCCCAATTAATAAGAACGCGTTTTATCTTTTAAAATTGACTAATTTGTAGAATTAAATAAAACAAAAATTCACCAAAATATACATTTATTTATTTATTTAAATTAATATCAGTAAAATACAATGCTCATTCTTAGAACGGCGTATGAGATTATTTTTGGACGGATTTGTTTATAATCATAACAATTTAGACTTTAAAATGTTACGAATAAGCGCACTTTAAGTTCATTGGGTATATCTAAATTTTCAATTAATCATCCTCATTGATTTTTTGCTAAAAAATAATATCATATTTGTAGATATTAATTACAAGAATACCATAAAAATATGCATAATTAATTATATTTAAAAATACTAATTTTCATATCTTATAAAATAAATGCATGTAATATAAAAAATACATCATTAAGAAATAATTGGTCAAGTGCGAGTCGGACTCGCGCACGAAGGGTTCCGTACCATTATCTATGCAACATAAGGCAACGTTATTAGTATCGAGCAAGAAACGGTAAAAAAATTATGTTTGTTGTATGGGAGCCCCCCTTAAATATTTATTTTATTTTATTTTTAGTATTTGTTGTTATAGCGGCAAGAGAAATACATCATCTGTGAAAATTTCAACTGTCTAGCTATCACTGTTCTTGAGATACTGGGTGCGGAACCCTAAAAATCATGTTTGTTGTATGGGAGCCCCCCTTAAATATTTATTTTATTTTATTTTTAGTATTTGTTGTTATAGCGGCAATAGAAATACATCATCTGTGAAAATTTCAACTCTCTAGCTATCACCGTTCTTGAGATACAGCCTGGTGACAGACGGACGGACGGACGGACGGACGGACGGACGGACGGACGGACGGACGTACGGACGGACGGACGGACGGACGGACGGACAGCGAAGTCTCAGTAATAGGGTCCCGTTTTTACCCTTTGGGTACGGAACCCTAAAAACGCATCAACTCTATTGGATCGCACAAGGCTATGGCTCAATTTTGACATTAATTTTAGTTGAAAAACCGGAAACCGTTATTAGACTTTGATTTAAATTGAAATTGAAATAATAATCAGTCTAAATACATAGATGATCTATAAATAAGAAAACATGATTCACTTTTTTTGTTTTCAATAAACAAAAATGAAATTTGACATAAGGAAAGAAAACATTAATCCCAGGAAAGTTACGAAAAATGCTTGATTTTAAATTCCCTCTAACCTGTTTTAAACATGTGCGCTCCTAATTGAGAACTAACACAGAAAATTAAGAATTAAACTAATTATTTAATTCCTAATTGACAACTTATAGATTAGGAATTAAATGATTTAAAACCTATACTAAACTACCAGAAAACTTATCGAGATTCAGTCACTACTAAAATAAGAAAAGTTATTATAACATAAGTACTACAAAAATAGCTTATTAAATCAGGAGATAAATCGAATCATAATATTGAGAATGTACTATATTGAAAATTAAAATATTGATTACTGGAATGTCGTAATTTTAAAAATGGTAAGAATTTATTACATATTGTGTTCAATCAAATACAATATTTCTATAAAAAAGTCAAATCTAATCCAACAGTCAATTATTACTACTATAAGAAAAATACACTAACAAGTGTCAGAAATAGTTAAATGTGAAAAAATCGTGAGATTTGCTCCAATAAATTAAAAAAAAATAACTATGGACTTGATAATTTTAATGGCACTGCATATTTACCAAAGGATTAATACTGCAATCTTTTATCTATATGGACAGAATCAATGTAAAGCACTGACCCCAATAAGACTTTGAGAACCACTATAAAAGAAAGCTGTTTAGGACCATGCACCATCAATTCTTATTCCTGCGTATGTATGTCTCTTGACTTCCTATTTTTAAGCAGTAAGTTATAAGTAGTTTTGAGTATCATATTAGGTTATCATTTAGCTTGTAATTCTGGTAATTATTCTAGTCCACAGTTATTTTAATATTAAAACTATAGTGTGTTAAAACTGTCAAGATTGGGCCAAATGACTACATTTGACTATAGGAGTGAAAATTGTAGGCTTTTAAAGAACCATTTCAGTTACATATAGCCTAGTTGTCGTTGTTGCTGCAATTGATCACGTAATTGATGTAGTGCATGTTCGGGCTGGCTGTGTTGCATTTGTGCAACTAAGTTTTTGGCTTCTAAACGCAATTCATAGAGCTTACATGACTCTAAATACAGAAGGATTGCTGCTATACCTGAAATTGAATTATATAACAACTTATTTAAAACTATACCAAGTATACTTACTGTGCTGTGTTTTTAAAGTTTGATAAAAAGTAACGAAAGAATAACTTTGCTTAGCCAAATGTGTCAAATGACATTAGTATCAATTAGACATCTTAAGCTTATTATATGACACCAGTTAGCTACACTTAGCTATAAAATCTAGTACATAAATGTTAGAATGGTTTTATACTTACCAAATAAAATAAAAGCAACAACAGCAAAAGCATAAGACCAAGACAATACATTGAACTTGGGATACAGAAGCCAGTCACGACGATAACAGTTGCCACCAAATATAGTCACCGCAAAAAATAAAAATACACCTGAAATAAGACTAATGTTTAAGCTCACACTTCAATAACAGTCTGGGAATGTAAAATATAAACAATACATTTTTTGGATGTTTTCACTATAATAGTTCCTTGGCATAGTTAAGGGAAGTGATTAATTATTAATCAATGAGAGGTTTCCATTCTCTCACTAGTGTCCTCACAAACACCAGTCCCCATTGGGGACAATACGTAGGGTATGTTGAGAGCCTATGGCTTATGACAATTAACAAACAAAGAGCCAATGAGTTGATTTAAGTAATAACTGCAGCTAGGGTCTTATTAGAATATACTTGATAATGGAACAGAACATTACTTGACAATTTTAAACTATTATATATTATTTTTTTGTTGAAGTATTAAAATATTCTTACTATAGTTTATAATATAAGTTATATAAATATACCCTAATGTTATGTTAAAACTTACTTGATAAAGCTACCATAATAAATGCTGAAGAGACAAATATCCACTCATATCTCAGGACAGTTCGCAAAGGCCAGCGGACAATGACACAAGCCAGAAACACTTGTGATGTTAATGACAATATCAATGCTAAAGTAACAAAAGCTTGAACTGACATCAACCAACCCGGCAGCAACCATTCTCTGATGACATAGAACTCCTGAAATTTACACACACTATGAGATAAAATATTTCACAAACATTTACAAGGTACAGTGTAAACTCTTTATAACGTTATCCTTTATAACGATAAACTCCCTATAACGTTGGAGTGAGCCCAAGTTGGTTGGTTTGCGTTAAAACTCACATATTGAAACACTCTTTATAGCGATACGCCATTCTCTATTACGAAGAAATGTGTTCATATTTGTAGACAGTAAATATTTATTATCGGTATTATTGTTTATGTTATGTTATCAGGTAACAAAAGACTTTGAAGCTCCGAAACATCCGAGGTTGGTCTAGCTTTTGTTATCCTTAATTGCCTTGTACACGTGCAGTATGACGCATTGTTTTCTCGGAAGTGATGGTCTTCGACCAAGCATACTGGGTACCTATCGTATTATCAGTCGTAAACCTACTTTGAAACTGTTAACATGGCCAGTAAACGGAAAGCGATTAGTGTTGACGAAAAAATTTGTGTGATACGTGCGATTGAAAAGGGAGAAAAGAAAAGTGACGTTGGAAGGCGTTTTGAACGGTAGAAAATTTTTTGTTGTTTAATCAAGACGATTCCACCACATATCTAGATATGAATAGGATACATAAAATAATACAAAACAAGTACTGGCATAGCAAAAAACGTCAGACGAAATTATCAGACTATATGTGTAAACAATAATTTATATGTATAAGCATTTATTATCTAAGACATACATACAATTAAAAATTCTTGTATTAAAAATTCTTATTAATTTGGTTTTTTTTTGTTCACTCCATATAACGATAACTCTCTATAACGACAAAAAATGCTCAGTCCCTCGAGTTTCGTTATAAAGAGTTTACACTGTATTAATAGTTTACAAGGTACATTTCATAATGCTTTATGAAAAAAAAATATAAATGGATTCAGTGTATTATCAGTTGTTTCAAATAACACAATATCTTAGCATTTTACTTAAATAAAGTTACTTAAATTATGTAATTGGAGAAGTTTTGAACTAAATCATTATTTTGTAACTGGAGGCCCTAGATTAAGATAAAAAAAGGTTTTAATATAAAATATTTAAATTATTTATTCTGTACGTAATGCATAATCTATTGTTGTTTAAAAGAAAAGGCAACTTATAATGTATCTCACCTCACTGAAAATATAATGACATCCATGGAACAATTTATCAAACTGATATGACGGGAATCGAAAACGTTCAAAGCAGTATTCCCACAATCCCATGTGTTTAAAGCTAGAAAACATTTCCGGATATGACTCTATCCAATAAGGGCCCGCGAAAGACAGTAAGAGAAATATTCCAGCCACATATGTAATACAAGCGCCGATGAGAGTAGCATCTGTAACATATCAATGATAACTAGATAAATAAATAACATTACTTAATTTTAATAAAAATCTACAAAGAATAAACCCTTTTGATAATAGCTAAGCCCTAGAAAGGGCGTGACCAAGTCTACTTACTTGAAGCCTTAGGATACTCATTGTCGGTAGCCGTCATATTTCAACTTAATTTATTAATAAGATTAGTAAAAGTTACACTTTAATTTAATTTAAATGTTTAAATCTGTGTTTAAATATCCTAGCAAAATTAAAAACAAACAAACGTTAAAGAAACGAAAAAGCGTATTTTGACAATTTCAGTCACTTGACTTGACGTTAATGACAATTAAAATTAAGTTTCACAGAGTAGACGAAGAAGATTGCCATAATTAAAAAGACAAATCATCCTAAAAACGAAACTAATTAATCTAATCTTAGAGTTGGGTTATCCATTTTTTCCTATAAAATCATATATGTCTTAACACTATTTCTCGTAGTACAATGCGTAAATTTGAATTCAATATAAATTAGAACCCAGCTCTGCATTCATTAACATAGGCTTTATTTTCAGTGGGGTTTATCAGATTTTTCGATCCCTGTTACGGGAGCTGTTTGAATTTCGAAACATTGTATGTTATGTTATGCATATGCATATCCCATGAGCAAGCTGCATGACTTACAAAACTTACACATAGGCTCAATTAAAAACAAAAATACAAGGTAAAATTAATTTATTTATCATAATGTAAAAGTTTAATATTACATGTTTGATATTAAACTTAAAAACTACAGTTGCACAATGTCAAAATTGGACGGATTGTGTTACGTTGTCTTTTAAACTATAACTTATTCATAATTAATATTGTACAGATCTTTTAAATAGCTGCAATAAACAGAATATCAATATTCATTTATACCAATAAGTATTATTTTTAATTTAATCACAATAATATCAACAATGAACACAGTTTCATAAGGTTATCTTTCTTTTTATTTTACAAAAAGTTACTTAAATCATGTTTCTGTGATGTTTTCGTAGAAAGCAATTACAACATTTTTATAAAATTTGTATTGCCATGCAATAAATAATACAAACGACGTCATTAATACCTGACACAAATATAGGCAATGATTACTTTACATGTGGCACATACTATTGGATTTTAACACTCACACATTTCATTACGACATAATTGGTACAAAAAAGTCTTGTCACATTATTTGGTAAACCTTTAGTCTATTAAAAAATTATCAAGTGTGAAGCAGAAATATAAATGTCTATACAATATTATATAAAACTAAAATCAGCATTAAACTAAATTAACTTAAACTAATGTGATAAGGCCGCAGTTTGTAGTCTTCGAGATTTTAAGCAATGATTACTTTACATGTGGCACATACTATTGGATTTTAACACTCACACATTTCATTACGACATAATTGGTACAAAAAAGTCTTGTCACATTATTTGGTAAACCTTTAGTCTATTAAAAAATTATCAAGTGTGAAGCAGAAATATAAATGTCTATACAATATTATATAAAACTAAAATCAGCATTAAACTAAATTAACTTAAACTAATGTGATAAGGCCGCAGTTTGTAGTCTTCGAGATTTTAATTTACTTAGATTCTTGTACACTAATGTTTTGTATCCATCTATCTTAAGCTAAAATATCGTTTGGAAAAAGTCTTATAAAAAGATCAATGTAAGAGATTGTATATAGTCAAAATAAATAAAAAAATAACGAAAAAAATATCGGCGAAATATAAAGCTTTGACATTTCATATGGCAAATTGAACAATATTTTCACATCATAATATCAAAATATGAATTCATACTGAATATAGCAATTTTTCACACGCCTTTTTCTAACTAATGTGTTTATGTGATGTAGGCTAATAAATCTTATCAAACAAAAACTTAATGAAATGACTCATACAAATTGAAAAAATTTATGAGTCACCTTATTGTATTATTCATACAATTTTTCAACTACTATGTTTATGAAATATGAGCGTCTAACACCTAAATACGTAAAGTAAACTCTAAATTAAAGGCCCAGATAGAAGACGTGAAAAATATCTTTACCTTTCAAAATAAGTTACATAGGCTAGCTATGGGATCTCATACTATAAATATGAAGAATATTTAAATTTAAACCGAAAGCTATTTTCCTTAATCTTTCGTGTAATAGAAATAGCTCATACAGCCACAGTTACATTTCAAATAATTCCTAAGGCAATTAAAAAATGATGCTGCTCTCTGGTTGTGCATAATTTTTTTCTTCGTTTTCCATAACATTCATTCATTTATCTTTTTATACTTATCTCTAATTGTGATGTGCAGTTGTTACGCTTTTGATTCATATTCTAATTCAAAACGCGCTTGAGATTCTCGAAACTTGTTGATTTTTTTATTTTGTATGTTGGCCTCCGTCAGAAACAAGGCGGCACAGACTAGACATGCGACTGTGCCTACGACACCTAAGCCAAATGACCATCCTGTAAAAAATAAATTATGAAAACTGTAGTGGCGAAAACCGTTAAAATATTTCAATACTTGAAAAAATTTTAAATTTAAGATTCATTGTTATAGCCTATCTGCACTTAACACTTATTTAATCATTTACGGTCTTATTCATTTTATAACTTATCGGAGGTTTAAACAATAACTTTATCGGAAAAATAATAAACATTTTATCGTAAAAAGACTATTTCGAATAACAATTTTTGAAAATTTTAGCGAAGTTTTAATCCTCCGATAAGTCATTATGAATATGACCAATAGTCTACACCTAATAGTGAAATCACACTATCATCAAACACATACATAAAAATATAATTATGTAATTATATTATGTGTAAATAATTATTTACCTAAATAATTGTTTGGATGGTCAGGCATCCAGCCGTCTGTGTTACCTAAACTAGCAAACACAATCACTGCAATAGCGCCACATATACCTGCAAATAAACAACGAACCATTATTAGAGATAGAATAATTACATGAAGATGACGGAAAAGTTTTTTTTTCTACTGTGCGGGCCATTTAATAAGCCCAAGCAATTAAAATATCATAAAACAAGATAATAAACGTTTTAGCGTAAAACGATTATTATGAATAACAAGTTTTGACAATTTTCGCGAGCCGATTTTAGCGAACTTTTAAACCTCCGATAAGTCATTATGAATAAGACCATAAGTCTCCACTCGTTTATTTTGTTAAGTTATTCTTACTTGAGAGACAGAAAACTCTAAACGAAAACCTACGCCAACATTTCCAACACGCTCGATTAACGCGGCGCAGTAAATCAAATACCCGTACCGAGGAGGCCCTTGACCAAATGTGGCTCCTTATGGGTCGGAAAGAAGACTCTTACAGTTAAGAAAACATTCATTTCACAATATTGCAGAAAATTTGGTGCAAATTGTAGACACTTTCAATAATTAAAAAATTTAAAAAAAAAAGTTCAACTAGCTTCATGTGTCTTTGAAATTTGAAGATTTTCCTCGATTTCACAGGAGATACCCATCAGATCCTGACCTGGTGGCAATGGGACCACTAGCTTTCGAATAAAAAAGTATCATTAGAATCGCTTCGCCCAGTTAAAAGTTATAAGATAACAAACATAAAAAAAACATACAGACGAGTTGAGAACCTCCTCCTTTTTTAAGTCGGTTAAAAATAGGGAAAATAGGCTTGTAATATGAGCATTCCATTGACTCTTACCATCAGGTGGAATAGAATAAACACCAGAAAATTTTATTAAAAAAAAATTAAAAGGTAAATTCTGCTACAAGCACTATACCTGACGCTAACATAGTATATCCGATACTTCTAATTAAAGTCACATATCTGTTCTGTTCTGGTCCACAACATGTAAAAAACATTAACACCAAAATAGTTGATATTAATACTCCAATCAGGCACAATGTAAAGAAGAATTGTGTTGCTATCATAAAACCTGAAACATGAAAAAATAATTAAAACACCGACTACAGAAAGTAATTTCTAGAAAACAAAAAAAAACAATCGATAATTATTCATTATCAAACTTAAAGTAAAGAGAAAACTTTGATATCTCGATATAATAATATGCACTATTCAATAAGTTAATATTTTATCACTATGAACACTATGTTATTATTTTGCCGTTCGCCCCAAAATAGCTATCACCGTTCCTTCGATACAGCCTGGTGTAAGACGGACAGACGGACAGTAATAGGGTCCAGATATACTTTTTGTTATACTCGTAGTAGCCCAAGAGGGGATTTCGGGATTTACTAAAGCGCGACAGATTAATATACAGGAGGATACCTTGTACCCGGTTAAGTACCTCAACCAAACTCGAGCCTCCTATATAAGGCCGCCCGTGAAGGATACAGGATCAGATTAGTAAAAAAAATTTGACCATCAGAAATTCTCGAGCAGGTCAGATTAAGGTAAGGTGAGTTAATTATATCCTAAAAAGCGTATATTCCACTAATCTGACAATTTGAGAGTGACGTAAAGAAAGGGGAGGGCAGCAAAGTTGTAAAGAAAGGGGAGGGCAGCAAAGTTGTAAAAAAAAAACCTCATCTCGATATTCTCGAGCGTAGCAAATTGTTTTTTATTTTGAAGGAAATAATTCAAGGATAACGAAAAATATATAATCTGACGATTTCCGCAAGCCGAAATAATAAAAATTCGTCGATAAAGTTAAATACGTGCAGCTGCGTGATGCCTATATTTCTTTCGCAGCGTTTCTATTCCTCTCTCACTCTTTCTCTATCTATTACTCCACTGATGAAGATGATAATTAATTTATCAATTAATTATAAAATATTAAATTTTTAAAACATTTTTTAGAATTTTTTTTTTTATAAATACAAGTATTTTACTTAAAAAGCATAAACTTATTTATTTGCATGCTATTTCCTGAGCTTTTCAATTAATTAGGTTCAATTATTTAAATAAAAAAAAATTTTTTTTTAAATAAAACTACTTTTTACGGATTTACACGCGTATATTTGTTTTAAATTTTAGCCCGACGTTTCGGAGACTTTGCAGTCACCATGGTCACGGGTGAGACCTCACCCGTGTTGTCTCACCCGTGACCATGGTGACTGCAGTCTGCACTGCAGCAAGTGTTAGAAATTTTTTTTTTGTCAGATCAGGCGAATCCCTCTAGATAATCGTCAGATTATGAGACGGCACGTTTAGAACATAAAGATGAACCATAAATAACTTAATCTGACGCGCTTGAGTATTTCAAAATGGCGAATTTTTTTTGCATATTATAAAAATGGCCGTGAGTTTGCGTCACATCGAAATCGTCAGATTAGTGAATGGAAGCTTTTTTTTTGGTGTACTTAACACTCCCTTAGAAAATCTGACGCGCTCGATATTTTTTTTTTTATTGTTTTTTTTTTCATTTTCAACCCTTATATGCAACTACCCGCATCCTGCAAACGATCAGATTAACCTACATACATTATTAAAAATACGTACGGCATTGATGCTATCAATATCTGACGCGCTCGAGAATGTCCATGCCACAGTATTTTTTTACATATTTAAAAATCTATAGCCGCTTTCCCCACCGATAAAAGTGAAAAATCACATAAAATTTTTTTCTTCTTATCATCTAAGCTTTGCAACTCAATAGGTCTCTATGACGCTCGAGTAAATCCCCATTTAGCATCGTGGGCTCCCCTACCATTACGCAAATCTAAAAAGTCTTTCTCTTGAACCACTTTACCTCTAAAAAAACACATCAAGTTCCGATGCGTAGTTTTAAACATTTGTCATACAAAAAATCTTTGTTTTTAAATAAAACGCGTACGAGGTTACGGGCAACAGCTAGTGATAACACTAGCTATGTGACTAGACTAGGCTAAAAATAGTTACTATAAAGTAACTAAAAGATAAACGCGTCAAATTTCCTAACACATACTTAGTTTTTATGTATACATAAAAACTATTTTGAATATATTGTCTTTATAGAGGTACATGGTACATATCATTGTAAAATGACCAAACAGGTCAATGAATTTTAAAAATATATGAGGATATAAATTTCCGTACAATTAAATTTCAAGTTAGGCAAAGAAATATAAATGCTGTTTTTGTTTTAACTTAAGCCCGCGCCGTTTGAATATTGTTATGAATAAAAACAATGGGAAATTAATTTTTAATGAGTGCTAAATATGCTATTTATTAAAACGTATTTATTTATGGTCAAAGTATGATCTTTAGTAACAACATAATATTATTATTATGATTCATTATTTTTCCAAGTTCCTTTCTATACAGCCAACGGAGACAACCCTCCATACGGTTTCAACCTAGAAATTCCATACAATTAAAGTTACTTAAGTTACATAAGTATAGGGACATATAAAGCAAAAAACAAGACATAAGTCAAGTGCAATTTATATTTCTAAATAAACCAGAAAAATCTAACAAAACTAGTTATAAATGGAGTGGCAACAGCAAACAAACCTGGTAAAAGGTATCCTCGTATTTTATCATACCCCGTGGTGAACGGATCGTATACCCAACGGCATCCGACGAAGAAACGCCTCTGATACTGATCAAGAGGGTCTGGTAAAGATCTGAAGCAATGCCTCCATAGTCCTAATCTGAAATTATTTGTGAAAATATAATCTTCTTTCAAAGTTCGACTCACATGTCAAGGTGTATTAGCTAAATTTATCTTATATATTATGTAGGTGGTAGGCCTCCGAATTTAGAATATTTCAGGGATTATACCCTCAGATTATACCCATATTTACAGAAAACTCCGTCTCCCCATTTTAGTGCTCCTTTTCATCCTGCCAAGGGTGTAGTAATTTAAGAAGCTAGTGTACAGATGGCTCTAACATTTCTACTAGTAGCTGCTCTGCTATATACTTCTTAAAGTCCAATGAAAGCAATGCAATATTTTATTTGAATAATTGTGATACTTGTGTGCGAGACTAAAGTTATGCATCAAATAAGTACTAGTCGAGAAACTATTTTAATTGCAAACAACTTTTTACGCGACGATGTTAACGGTATCAACATGAGAAAACAAATAGAATGTATTACCTATCTAATTTAGCGCCCCTTATTCTGGAGTCGCTGACCAACCAACTAGGCGTACCGAATGCCAATGCCACTGTGACAAGGGCGATCACAAACACGCCAATGCCACAATTGCCGGCCAAACTTCTTGTCTTCATTGTCTCTGTAACAATATTAAATATATTTGAAAAAATAAGTCATCAAAGGTCATTAAAACATTGGTTCTATCGGAATATTTCGCTAAATGATTACCTAGGTAATAGAAAGTTATAATAGGTAAAATAAAGAGGAGTTATCATGGATATGACGTCTGACAGAAGACTATGGAAGAAAAAGACATGTTGCACGGAGTAATTTTATCTGAAATTAAACCACAATACACCTACAGATAAAACGTGTAAGACACTGCGAGGCGTGGTCTGTACCTCATGTAGATCATATTTTATCCATCCATAGCATACACCATTACTCATAACAATTGAGGTCACACACGTTCTACACAACACGATAATTAAAGAGTAGCTACATTCAGTAAAACATTCATTTATCTGTATCTCTTACCTATGTTAGTTGCCTTGTCCTCTATTTATGTGAATACTAACAAAAATTTATATAGAAGGCGTATTGTATACAGTATTTTATGGTTTGTTAGAACCTTGAGCAAGGTTTCATTTTAGTTTCAGAGTACTTAAAATTAAAAAATAAGGCACATTAATACTTAAGCCATAGGTTAAGTGATTTATGGCAGACTTGGTAATGATTACCGGTACAAATAAGCTTTACATGCTTCCTAAAAATCATTCTCATTTTCTGACAAACAGAGTCTGATTAAGTCCCATCTCCAATAAAATAGTTCGATCGCCTAAACTTTTTGATACTTAAAAGTATTCGATTCGGGCTTTACCTGACGTTTCGACTATGTCACCGTTTTAAAGAGAATAATATTTACTTATTATAAAATTCATTATTTTTATATGTATGTCTTTATGTGAGCATATTTTTTTAAATTACGCAACGGATTTCGATGCGGTTTTTCTAACAGATAATAAAGATAAAGTGGTTCTAGAGGATTGGTTGTTTTGTATAATTGGTTAGGGTCTGGTTTTTAAATTCTACGCGTGAGAAGTTGCAGGCAACAGCTAATTCAACTATAAATCCAAATTTCGGAAACTAAAGTTCTTAAAACTTTACTAATAAGAAATTGCCATGTAATTGCTCGTTAAGACGATACCAAAATAGCTTCGTGCATTTTTCTATGTACGAAGTTTTCATTGTTTCTTTAGATTGAATGGCTAGAGCTCTAATTTTTAAGTATATGTTTTTTCAATATATGATCTAGGATCGCATCAACTCAGAAACACGATTGAAAAAAGTTTTCTCGATAGAAAATCTTGGCGAAACAACCTCTCAAAATTTTTATTTTTTTCATTTGTCGGTCTATTATCGCGTATTAACTAATGAAATAACTTTAAAAACATAAGTAACTATTATATATAGAAACACGTAAATCAGAATTAAAATATATTTAGTAGATTTTGAGTAAATAGGAAAAGTATCCCTAATTCTTCATTTTCTGTGCCTACTGGCTGTGTTAATATGTACGTGTCGGCGATGATATACGATAATATTGATGTAGGCCCTTAAGCAACTAGAAACGGAACCGGAACCGGTTTAGTAATTATAAGTTACGTAGACAACTATGTTGAAATGTATCATCCCTTTATTTAGTGTCGGGTATGCTAGCAATGAAAATAAGCAATTAAACTTAATTACAACGTCGTTAAATTTTAAAATGTCCATTGCTTAGAAGCTAAGTACCTACGTTTATCTTAATTAATATTTAAGAAATAAAATAACTGCCTTTCCATAACTTAAGGTACAATAATAACATAAGGAAGTAGCTATAAAATATTTTACTGTCTACATATTGTCCTGTCCAGTCAAAGTACCGAGTTGATCGATTATCTGCCATTAAATGGAATAAGATTATTATCGGATACGATTGTTATATAATTACTTTAATCTGTCACATAGCTAACATTAGCTTCAAGGTTCATCAACACGCACCAGTGCAGACTGAGCGTAATAATTTTAAATCGTACACCTCAGTGACGATACCTTTACAGGTTGAGTTTTAGAGTATTTATAGTTAGTTTGTAATATGTTTAATTTCTTCTGATACCGTAATAGTAGCTACTATAGGCTTCGCCGATTATAGACGTCGACCATTAGACTTAGACGCATGATGATGTACAACTTTAACAAGTACTTGTCTTACTAAAACAGCTTTGTTTTAGCGTTCAATTTCATTAGTCAAAGCCAATGTCAGAGCAATTTGTATTAACCTGTAAAAATTGTTTGTCACTTTACTCCAAGAACAAGGTCGAACAGCTGAGATGAATAGCAAACACTGCTCCATGAAGTTTCGTAATATTCAATGGACTCGCGCATAACATTCACTATATCCTACACAATGACAAAAAGTTCACACGCAGCCTTACTGTGGGAACTTCTAACATAATAATATTCAATGTCGCTGTTGTGACGTTAACTATTTTATAATCCTTATGAACTTAACATTTTTGTTCTCCTTGCTTAAATAATGACTAATTAATTGCTAAGTCCGGTGTAACGATAAAAAGCAGAATCCTATATATAGAAATTAATTGCTGTTAGATAGTCTCCCTAAATCTCAAGAACGGCTGGGCCAATTTTGGTGATTTTGGTCTTGAAATATTAGCGAAAGTCCAGGGAAGGTTTAAACGGTGACAAAATATGAGGGAATCTAAAATTCCACGCGTACCTAGTAGCGGGCAATAGCTAGTAGTTAACTAAAAATATCGAGTTTTTCCTGTTTATCTCTCTCTCTCTCTTCCTCTCTTCAGCCTATTAACGTCCCTCTGTTGGGCACGGGCTTCCTCCATTTTGGGAGGGTTTGTGGTCTACTATACTGCGCTGACCAGGCGTGTTGGCATTGGATTCAGTTTCAAGTTTTCCATCTCTCACAGTAGATGTTAACTGCAAATAATATCCCTTAGCTGGCTTTTACAGCAATCTGGGGAAGAAATGTGGTCCGCCAGCACATGATTTTCCTGCCCATATCCTAAATTATCTAGAGTCGGCACTACGCATTTTTTTCTAAGCTCTGCTGTCAGTCTCTCAGACGGTTTTTCCACGAATCACACGCTGCGACCAATACAAGCTAAGCATTAGAGAAAAATGTTGAAAAACAAAGAAGTTTTCTGAATTCTACGCGTACTAGCAATAATCTAGATCACATTTTTTTTTAATTTTCACGCTCGCCACTCATTTCAGATTATAATATCGAATAACTATAAATTATAGGTGCAATATGAATAGCCACTGAATGCTTTAATAGCGAGATAGATAAAAGTGAAGTCGCCTATGCTAATCCAGCTCTCATCAGTTGGGAACGCAATTCTAGAAGTTGTTGGTCACTTATAAAAATGTCGATCATTATGCCAACCTAAAACTCCATAAGGTCTTCAAAAAGGTTGAGCGACCGTAACGTCTAGAGCGCCGAGAGCAGTTGGATCCAAATGTTTGGAAAAGCGCGTTATAACAAGTTATGACGTTTTAAAAGTCTATGTACAAAGCTGAACGTTAACGGGATTGATTATTAACGAAATTTGTACCAAATTAAATCGGAGGCTTATGTTCAGTACCAGATGGTAAAACACAGATGGATGGATACTTTTGTATAAGAATGTATAATTTGATTAACCACTTTACTAAAATACATATTGATACACTACATACAATGCAAGTTTAAATGTGATTGTTGTGGATTTCGTAAGAGATCTGAACAAACAGACAAACGTGAGACCCAAATAATTAAAGGTTTAAGCTAATCAAAGCCAAAAAATTTAGATTGAGACAGGGGTGAGAGTTGAAAAGAAAATCTGTTAAACATTTTACATCAATGATAAATTAAATAAATTAATTTTAACCTTTCCCAGGATATTATGTCCTACTATTGGGCACAGGTCTTTAGAGGAAAATAGAAGCTAATAAAACATTAAATTACTAATTTAACTGGATAATATTAATGAATAAAGGAGATGCATACTACACAGAACATATAATAATGTTATTGGAGACTCTGTAGAAAATATATAAACTGATGTCTTTTATTTTTAATATTATCCTTATAAATTAAATAATGTATGTGTGTACGTCAAATATATATACATATATTTACTGTCTTATTCATAATGACTTATCAGAGGTTTAAACGGAGATTTTATCAGGGAGATAATAAACGTTTTAGCGTAAAAGACCATTATGAATAACAAGTTATGACAATTTTCGCAAACCGATTTTAGCGCACTTTTAAACCTCCGATAAGTCATTTTGAATAAGATCATTACACTTTACAGTCATAACACAGTCAAGTATTAAAACAATCCATTATTTTGAAGTCAAGTTAAATATACTTTACTCATACTACTTTACGTACTCTTAAAGAGAGATCTTATCTTATATCCATAAGTCGTAGTAGCTACAGAAAAGTAGTAAATCTGTGTCAAATTAGCCCAATGTTTTCTAGACTTGTCAGCCACAAATGCTTTAAATTTATGTGGGTGTCTAAAGCCATAAAAATTGTCAATATTTGAAAGAATTATTCGCACAAATATTAGAGAATAATAAAAAGTTGTAATAAAATGCCTGCAAAATTAAATGTGAAAATATTAGGTAGCAATCATTGGTCTAAATAATTAATTTAAAAAATAATCAAACACATTAGTCGTTTTAGTAAAATCGTAGCATTTTCAATTCAGATCATAATAGAACATCAAAGTAAATCATAAGCAGCAATCTAAATGCAGTAAAAACGTTAAAAAGTAATACATTAAAATACTCCAAAGTAATTGTTAAATGCTTACCTGTAGTCCTTGGTGAAACAAACAAAAATTATATGAAATCTCAATATAATATGTATAAGCAAATTAAAAAAAGGGGTTTTATTGCAGTGTTATTTCATATTCTAACACAAATTGTAAAAACAAATAATAAAATGCAACGCCCATAATTCGAGTACACAACGCCACAGACAAATGAAAGTGAATCAATCACAGAACGGAATGAAACAATGAATGAATGAATACAATCTACAGAAATTCAAATCAATTGTAACCATGAAGGTATAGATAAAAATGGAGTCCAGACTCTGAATACCTACTTGAAGCAAAAATGATGTATGGCTATCTCGCTCACTGTGGTCAAACCCTTTCTTTCTAAGTAGGGTAACCTTTATTGTATTTCTTCCAGGACAAAACTTCAAGTAGTTGTGTTCCATATAGTGTCCACAAAATGTTCACTTCTTAGACCTAGCCCGTATAGATTTTATATGTCGAGATACTTAGATACTTTATGTACTGTGCGTAAAAAAATACTCAAAAAACAAACTGTTTGTTATCGCGTGAAAGTTTGGATAATTCTAGTTTTTTAACAGTAACTGGAGGTTCGGTTGTTAAATTTATTATTCTTTTTACTTTTTTAAACACGTAAAATTTCCTAGTTCGTATGTACGATGTACCTATAGAATATTGGTGGGAAATAGATAATTACTAGAACAAAGGTGTAGTTCCTACGGCAATACGAAATTAATGAATGATTGTGAGATCTGCTTGAGATAAAATAATAATAATTTACCTTTATTTCAGACCTAAATACATGTTACAAAGATACAGAAAAATGATTCCAACGAATTGAGAACCTCCTTTTTTGAAGCCGGTTAAAAATAACAAGGTGTTAGTAATTTCTTAGTAAACAAAACAAGTTACACAATAAAATCTATTTGGCATACCTAAGTGGAAACATAACTTTTTGTGTAGGTAGCGTAAAAACGAAAAAGGGTTATTGTACTCATATTTTTAAACATGTACTGTTATTAAGGGACCAACCATGAAATCGCAAAAGATATATGTTTCATTAATTTTGCAGATTAATTAAACATTATGAATACATACTGGACAATAGTTTTTCCTAGATTTCTGGGTTAGCCAATGTATTTCTATTTATTAATGTCAGTTAAAGGGCAAATTCGGTCAATAATACTTCTGAAAAAAAAATACGTTACGTTGATTAAAATTAGTTTGTCGGAAAATCTGTAGTTAATAGTCATTTTAACTGACAATATGAATGTGGTTAAAAGTGGCTGACGGAAGAACGGAGAATCAGTCAAAATCAATTTTTACGTATATTTCTGTCTACAGCGTTTAAAGGAACCTATCATGAATGACATGACGGGAGCTAAAAACCTAACCCACCCTTGTCGGGTTGCCCTTGGCTCCCTGTGCCTTGTGTTCCACTACTTGGCGCTAGGCAAGTCAGTTAAAATTACATTTAAACACCTATATTGGGTAAAATTAGTTTTGAATAATTTCAGTCAAAAGTACTACTGTCGAGAGCTTACAGTCTATTGAGTGGTTATAAGTTTTGACTGTGACATATATCATAGGGGGCTATAATAGGAACGATAATAAAGTTACAAAAAAAGGGCAAAAAAGAAACAACAGCACTTTCCAAATTAAAATCATTTAATAACTTTTCTTTTATACATGACTAAATATTATTGTTTTGTGTAATTTCTGTCTCTTACCACGTAAATCACTAAGTATATTTTCTGTATGACTCTTTAAGTGTTAAAAAATTAATTTGCAATTTTCTTAATTAATACGCTTTCATGCAAATCATTGCAATAAATTGAGTCCGTGATGGGATGCTTAAACATTTCTTGCAACAGAGGAGTAAAATGTTGTGATACAACATTAATTAATTTGTTTTCTATATTGTTTTCTCTGAGTTGGCCCATCAGGAAGGATTACTTTCATAAATGCCAGAGCTAGGATTTGGTACACCCAGAGTAGCTACTTGCCCCATAGACTCTTCCTGTAATGAACTGTCTATCTGAAAATTATAATATATTTTACAAAATATAGCCTTTTGCCATATATTCGAACTACTACATTTCTGAAACATAATAATAATGTAAGGCTCTCATTAGGCAGTCGGATCCGGGGGGGGGCTGGTTCAGAAAGCAGCAATTAAGCAATTATCTCTGGAGCCTTGAGCGCCGGTAGTTTGGAAAATGTTCCTGATACTGGTGGGGTATTTTTTTTCATACTAGTTTTTATATTCCTTATAAATTCAAATATTTAACATTGTATAACATGTGAGACAATTAAAGGAGTTTGTAAATAGATACTTGAAATTTTACCTTGCAAGGTGATACTGCTTCTTGATTTGTAATTATAGTAGGAACTGCTGTTTGTTTTAAAAAATCCTTGCACTTTCATAAAATTTCATTTTCAATGGTACAATGGATGACCATAATTTCCTCTGGGTACTATTTTTAGGAAATCTAAAAAAATAATATTGTAGGTAAGTATATTAATGTTGTAAATAAAGTGAAATAAAAATTAAATGACTAAGCAAACATGTATAATTTAGTTCAGGTCCCACAGAAAGTCCTAGATATGTCCTCAGTATGGTCACACTATTTCAAAATTACTTCTTGTAAACAAGAAAGATAAAATTGCACTAAGTCCATGAAATTCAATGTAAGACTATTAGATCTTTACATCGTTATCAGTATAGTTAGTTAGAAGTATGCTGAAAACATTGTTTAATCATTTTATGAAGTATTTAATTGAAAATACAAAGAAATATGTTTGCAGTTATTCAATGCCAGAAATCACGATCTAAACACTTACGCGTGAAATTGTATATCACCTCCTGGACACCACGTACTACCGCAACCACGCACTACACAAGTTTGCACCATTTCTTTAATTATGAAAATAATTAGAGTCGAAAATTTGAAACGAAGCTGTGAACCGTAAAGTAAACAACCGACATATTGGCACAATTTTGTCGACAACTTGACATATGGTGACCAATGTTGCCAAATTACGAAATCCTTAGGAAATGGGGAAAATAATTCACTGATTCGTCAACCATGAAAAGCATCCGTAATCTACTATTTTATTATTTTTAATTTCATTCATCGTATTTCAACTAGTTATTTATAGTTACGATTAAACACTATCAAATGACAGTGTTTAACTTGTGATTTGATATGTGTGGTGACTCTTTTTAAGAATTTACTAGGAGATTTTAATAAGGAGATAGCAGTACTAAGGCCACACTAAAAAGAGAGGTCAGACCACAGAGAGTGAGATAGAGATACGTAGGTATTTGCCTCAAACCGATGTTCCAAGTATGGCCTCCTTTTTTTTATCTATACCTTCATGATTGTAACCAACACATACAAACACATATGGAATTGACACTACGGGTACAGACTAGATGGCAGGGCTGCCATTAGATAACACGCAAAAACGCCGTGGAAACTCGTCTTTATTTTACGGACAATAATAAAGATAATAAACATGACTAAAGATTTTGAAATTCTCTTCCGTACACATTCTGTATTATACATTAACCATTTAACATGAGAAGCGAGGACTTCATTAAAAGAAACGAGAAACCACTAAATGCAAGTGGTGTACAACCGCACAATGTGGGAAGCTTTTGTCCAGCGTTGGACAAAAAAGGATGTATGCATAGGTGCTAGTTTTAACACGCTTATATTAGTCGGTCGGTACGTACCTATCAATGTATTAATCTATGTAACGGAATCTTTGAAAGTTATTTTAACCCACTTGCAGTAGTGGCATCGATCTGAAATTTGGCGCATTTACTTAGGACCGATGACAACGCAATTATTTAGAAAAATACTTAGGATTTTTAAGCACGTTTTTTATTTTTTGAACTAAGTACATTATTTATTACATGATCGAATTTAGCGAGTAGCGACATCGTTAAGTAATTTGGCAACATTATTATGGTAAGATCATAATCAATGTCCGATTCCGGTTTAAATTTTCAATTAAATCCACAGATGATCCATAGCACGGTTTCATAAATTAATATTAATCTGTGAAACAATAAAATGAATAAACTGTGTTGTGAAATTAAAATAATAATTTTTTGTTGGCTTGCTTGTTGCTATGCTACCTCTAATATTTAGTCGGATATCATAATGGAGAAATGCCGAATATGCTTAAAGTTATGTCGGAATATGTGTCCTATAGACGATAAAAAAGATGGGATTACTTTTGCAGATATGGTAACGTGTCTAACCAAAATAAAGATTGTTGTTGATAACAATTTGCCTAGTAAAATATGTGGAACTTGCCGCAAGAAACTTACTGAAGCTTACAAATTTAAAATTCTTATTCAACAGTCTCAAATTCTCTTGAACGAGTCTGCTAGTATAAAGAAATTCAGCTTTAATAACATTGATGATATAAAAATTGAAATTGATATTAAACCAATAATTAAATCGCTTGAAAGAAATTTTGCAGAGTACCTAATAAATGATGATCAAGTTATAACTTACAATGATACTGTTATTAAAAAATTACATAGAAAAACTGATGAAACAGAGATAACTGAATTTTTGAATTCTGTTAAATTAGAATCTGATATAGATGATAATGACCAGTTCTATGATGATGATATAGACTATGAACCTAGCTCTAATCATGACTATAGAAATCAGTTAAATTATAAGCACAAAATTAAAAAAAAGCAATCAAAGCGTAAAGACAACATGCAAAATATTTATTTTGATAAACCAATAAGACCAGTTTCTTTAAAAGATGTTATCATAAGGAATAAAGATTACATTAATAAAGGTAAACGTAAAAGGCACAAATATCCTGCTAAAACTAGTATATGCCCTTATTGTGGGAAGGTTCTACAATTAAAATATATTAATATTCATATATTGAGACACACAAGTAATGAGTTGTTTAAATGTGATATATGTCTAAAATCATATCCATTAAAAATATTGTTAGAACAGCACATAAAAAAACATTCTTTTAAAAAATTCAAATGTGATCTGTGCGTTGCTACTTTTGGTGACAAATTTAGATTAAAAAGTCACACATTGGTAGTACATGTGGGAGAAAAAAAATTTACTTGTCAAATCTGCGATAAAGGGTTTAAAACAAAATGTGGAGTAAAACGTCATCAGGTATTACATAATTTTGGGTTGAAGGCTATACAGTGTGAGCTATGCCCTAGGACATTTCATAATAATCAAAATCTAAACCATCATATGAGAGTTCACACTGGTGAAAGACCATATAAATGTGAGTTATGTTCACAGCCATACAGCTATAAGCATGATTTTAATCGACATTGCTTAAAGAAACATGGAGTAATGCTTAAAAGAAGGTCAGTCTATATAATGAATGAGGAAGTATTGCAGCAAGAGAGAGCTTTAATGAGAGATGTAGCACTTAAAGCACATGGTATTACAGACAGTGTACCCAGTGTGTATAAAACTGCAACTGGTGCCTTAGCATTGGCACATGCTATAAAAGCTATTGAAACTAGGCAGATTCCTATTAACTTGTTAGATACAACACATGTGCTGTAAATAAGGAGTTTGAAAAAATTAAACCATGGCAATACAGTGTTCTGAAACTACACAAAAAGATGTTTGATTACATTTACTCATTTAATGTTATCACTTCCGACAAATACTCTGAGACTTGGAGCCTTGGAGAATGGCAAAATTAAGCATAAAGGTAAAGTCAGTATTTTAATCAGTTAACAAAAAAACCTATATAAATCATCAACCTGAACCTTCCTCACTAATTACATTATGAACAGGTGTAAATGGTATAATTTGCTTAGTTCAAAAACCAAAAAAACAGGCACAACAAAACAGCAATACTAAATATTTTTGGAACAAAGTTCCTTATGGCGCGTTGCGGAGGGGTACCCTAGCCGGCAAAAAACGTCCGTAACGCGATGAAAAATCGTAACCTTTTTATGTATAGTCTATGTATGGTGGCTATACACTGTCTAATGTATAGTCTATGGGATGACTGTTATTATTTTTTATTATTTATTTATTTTATTATTTATTTATTTTTTTGCAAATTGTGTCGATTGTACCTTAGCTGAAGGAACTTCGTTCCTACCTGGTGTCCCGCGACACCAATTTTGTTTTTTTAATTATAGCATTTTCTGCAAGTGATGAAAACCACTTGCAAAGATTCCAAACGAACGAATCATTAATATTGTATATTTTTAGCTACTAGAATACTTTCTTTTTTATATCTAACAAAAACATTTTGTTTCAGTATTCTTCGAGCCAACAGACAGGAGAAAATCAACAAAAGTTCTTCACAACAAGCATACAATAAGTTTTGCTTCACCAAATTTGTCAGAATTACGAGCAATGGCATCATTTATAAAGCCAGATATTATTCAAAAGGAAAAAGATCCAAAAGACTCCCTAAATGAAATTATTCAGTTATCCACAGAATTGTCGCGATTTATAAAATTAATAGTTGTTACAATAGGATCTAGAGGAGTGGTAACAATCACAATGCAAAATGATGGACAAAACCCAGTTAGATTGCATGTAAAACATTATCCAGTAGATCCTTTGAAAAATGTTGAAAACGTCTCAGGAGCTGGAGACTGTTTCTCAAGTGGTCTAATTCATGGTATCCTTTCAGGATTAAAAGAATCTCATTGTGTTTCTATAGGTTTTAAAGCAGCAAAGTTGACCTTGCTATCGAAGAACACTGTCGCGTGTGATTTAAATTCTGTTAATCCTTCTCTTTTGAAAGAGTCTTATTTTATGGAAATAAAATAAAAATACAATACGACATAAAAAGACAATAAAAAATTGATTTGGTCCGCGACTTCGATTTTTTTTATTACTAATCAAATTACCAACACCTTGAACATTTAGAACAGTGGGTTAATAAGATAAGAAATTCGCCTAGTTTTAGCCCAGTGGCTAAAACCTTTTTATAATAAATAACAATAATAAATATTCATGGACATTTCACACAACGTCCTCTGGTCCCAAGCTAAGCTTATATGCTTGTGTTATGGGTACCAGAATACGGATATACTACTTTTCTTTTGTAAATACATACATTATAATACATAAACACCCAGACGCAGTACAAACATTTGTATGACATTTATAAATATCACACAAATGATTGTCCCAAGCAGGAATCGAATCCGCAACCTCATGATCGACAATCCGTTAAATGAACCACTCCACCACGAAGCCCGTCGTTTAAATGTAATTAAATGTAGGTAGGCAATTAGAAAAAGGTATTTTAAATAAAACAATAGCAAATTTGAACTATAATTTAATTATTCAGACAATTCATTAATCCAGTCAGCTTGAGACAAAACGACAGCCGTACATAATTGTATCTTTAAAAACATTAAATGCATTAGATAGCCTTGTTTGATTCATAAATTTTGAGTTCAACTTCATCATCATGTAAAAATTTTAACATAAGTTTAAAAAAATATTTTTTTAAGATTTACCTAAATTAGTTTAAAAAGTTTAAATAAAACTAAATACATGTCTAATGTCGATACCAGTCGGTGTATATATTATACTATTACAGTCAATGATATATTTATCTCAATGATTACAGTACTCATATCTTCAAAAAAAATTGGTCAAGTGCGAGTCGGACTCGCGCACGAAGGGTTCCGTACCATTATCTATACAACATAAGGCAACGTTATTAGTATCGAGCAAGAAACGGTAAAAAAATCATGTTTGTTGTATGGGAGCCCCCCTTAAATATTTATTTTATTTTATTTTTAGTATTTGTTGTTATAGCGGCAATAGAAATACATCATCTGTGAAAATTTCAACTCTCTAGCTATCACCGTTCTTGAGATACAGCCTGGTGACAGACGGACGGACGGACAGCGAAGTCTCAGTAATAGGGTCCCGTTTTTACCCTTTGGGTACGGAACCCTAAAAAGGTCAAGTATAAAAAGTTTTTATACCTACAAACTACCCTCTAATTTTTGAGATTCGAAACCTGTTAAGCTAGTTGTTATTCATAAGCTAGAAAGCCAGCGCAAGATGCGGTCTTGTAGAGAGACCGAGTAACACTACGATTACATTCTCAAATTTAATGATTCACTTTAAGATCATGGTATTAAATATTTTTATACAATTTATGAGATTCCCTTATTAAGTCTTTTACTTTTGGTCATAACAGATTCAAATTGCGATTTTGTGTCGCCCACTTAGAACTTTTTTTTTTTCGTTTTTCTTTGTAGGATCTGCAATCAGTCCACTAAGACTATGAGCAGGTTGGTTGAGTGAATATGAAGTTCAGGAGGATGGAGCAACTTCCTCACTCCATCTCCCCTATGAGACTTAGAACTTAAACAAAATACATACTTATTATAAAAAAATGAGATTGAAAAATTAAAGTAAAATTGATTCATAAATATGGACGGTAAAAAATAGGCAAAATAACAATGATATATTAAAACACAATTTATCTCAATGCAAAATAACGGTGAACAGTCAACCTGTATTTTTTTGTCTTCAATAGTAGGTACCTATTGGGCTCACACATTATGTGACTTTATATATAATTATAATTCGTGTACATAATCTATTAAATAATAAATCTATAGAAATTCTAAATACTAATATTGTGATATTGGAAGTTACTTTTGCATATTTTCTCTTTAAATACTCAGTCAAACTTTTATATTATAGTACCTATGTAAAAGTCACATAAGTATAAATTTAAGTGTTTTGGACGGATTTTGTAACACAATTGTTGCTGCATTAAAAGGTTAAAAACAAAGCTATAGATATATATAGCTACCTATATATATATTTTATATATCTGTATGACCAGAAGAGTGCGCAGCTTTTCTTGTCTGCATTGTATAAGATGAAGGCTCACGGCTTTGCATTTCATGTAGTCTTTTGTATTTCTGTACTCTTGCTTCAACCAGAAATAGAATCCCCGCAGGAAACAGTAGCACCACACCTACAACTCCAAAAGCATACGCCCATCCAAGATCATTGTGTTCCCAATTAGGCATCCAATCTCTGCCGTCTCCTCTTGCTCCAAATGTAACCACAGATATAATACCAGAAAAGCCTGAAAATTATTAACATATATGAAATTATAACCGCTGAAGTCAATTAAAAAATAATATTATTATGACATACGCAGGGCATAAAATTTTTACGTGTATAATTATATCATTTTTTTCTCATTCATTTATTCTCTTATTATTTACATATTTTTAAAAAGGATTATAAAAAAAAAACACTCATTCAAATTAAAAAACACAATAAACACACTATAAATACAAACATGCACACACCTTTTTAAAAAATATATAAAAAATAGTGCACCACCGGCATCGGGTACAGGGACCAAGCTGCCGGCGGGCAGGGATCCAGAGACAGGAACCTCCTCACTATGCGAGCCGTATCGAGGACGACTGCCTTCTGCATCAGACCCTTAACCCAACTGCCTAATGCGAGCCTCTCTAGATGTTGGTCGAGGCTCTTGGCTATTAGTTCATTGACTGATATGACTATCGGCACATTGATCGCCGAGTCTACATCCCACATGTCGACAATCCAGATATTTTATTTGTTTATCTTTCTCTGCTTTCACGAGGCACCACGGAATCCACAAGGCCGTATCGCAGAGCAAGCTACTGATGGATAATCCTGGCTACAAGGTTATGTCTGTGCAAGTACTCGCCGTTAGCTAGACGCGAACATCCGGAAACAATATGTCTGAGGGACTCCCCTGGCTGGTGGCAAGCACGACAAATGTCAACAGTGCCATCCTTCAGAATATATTTCCGGTAGTTGTTCGTCATGATGACTTCGTCAGCAATTGCACAAACAAAACCTTCAGTTTCCCCAAAGAGATCACCGAATCGTAGCCAGGTCACGGAAGCTAATAAGTCAACGTCGGGCCCGATAGAATCTGCCGTGAAGCTCCTTGTCCTGCCATACCTCCAGGCGGTCCCTAGTGCTAAGTACTACAGGCATGCGCCAGTTTTCCTTAGCCAAGGTTAACGGGGTGAGACCGAGGTCTGTCGCAACCACGTGTCGATGCATATCCGTAACAGCGTGAATAAAATATTCTCTGAGGTTGCATATCTCCCGATTATGTAGTCTTAGCATTTAAAAAGCCTCGGCCTCCAAATTTTCGAGGGATATACAACCTCATTACTGAAGAACGCGGATGATGCATTCGATACGTGGTCAAGAGAACACGAACTTTTCTATCTATACTTTCAAGTTCAGTCTAAGTCCACTTGAGTATGCCAAAGGAGTACATTAGAAGTGGCATGAGCATGACCCAACCGTTGAAAGCCCGCACCTTGTTATCACCCGATAAAAGACTGTTCAGTACTTTTTTCAGGCGGCCAAAGAAACGCTCCCGCAACGATTGTTTCATGTCCACTTCATTGATGCACTAGGCCTGTGACATACCCAAGTATTTGTAGGTATCGGTTTCGAAAAGTGATCGGAAACGTAGAGAATCTGAAAGCTGAATTCCCTCAGATTCTAAAACACGTCCCCGTTTTACATGCATGACAGCACATTTATCCACACCAAACTCCATTTTGATAGATGCACTAAAGCATTCAGTGATCTTTAATAAATCTATAATCTGTGTGTGGCAGAAAAGCATTGCTTTACTTGCCATTCACAGATATTTTATTTATTTATTTAGACTTTATGCACAGAGTACAAAGGCGGGCTGGTAGATAATGCCTGAGGCATTATCTATCTGTACGTATGTATGTACGTACGTAGTTATTGTTTAGTAATTCTAGTACAGTGTGGACTGATTCGGGATATTCAGATTTAAATTTGTTCTGTTGGCATGGTTTCCGACTTAAGAGATCCGTCGCGCTAAAAATCTATAAAAGAAAAAGTTTTTGTGACTGAGTACTGCACCGCATACCCAGTGTCATATTCCTGTGCATGCCACTGGGTGTGAGCAAACAGCTTTAGATCATCCATGTATTATTTTATTTATTTGTGTATTTTTTATATCCTGGCTTTGACATGCTAAAGTAAAATATAATTATTCGTAAAAACGTAATTTTCACAAACCTCCAATGACGAGAACAGTGCCCAAAGTCACCAGGAGAGTCAAATAATTGTCATCATCTTGATCTTTCCTCATGTAAATATATGACAAAAACATTGAAAGTAGAACACAACACAGTGAAACTGTGAAGAAAAACTGTGTGACTACAAAGAAACCAGGCAGTAAAATATCATGAATTATATAATATTCCTCTTCAAATATCCACCAGCAACTAGAAAACACAGTGTCATACCAATGATGAACATCTTGAAATCCATTGAAACATACTTCCCACAAACCTGTAACATAATTTAGTTAAATATCTCAGAGATTTTGCGAGAAAACCAACTCTATGATGCATGTCTTTCACATAGCGAAAATTCGCAAGTTACGTGTCGACAAGATTGAACTCGTACCCACTATCTGGTCAATCTGTGGTGTCAGGTGTATTAAAAAATGTCAAGAGTTTAAACCTTGGTTTAAACTGTGGATTATCCAGTTTTATAGTTGATCAAACGCTATTATTTCTCTCAGCTTACAATGAACATGTTAACGATTCGCCCAATAATAATAAAAAGTTGCTTACCTATTTTAATAAATTTTGGGTTATTCAACTTTCCATCGGTAACTAGCCAGTAGGGGCTAACAAATGCTACTATAATAAATAACGATGCTAATATATAAAATCCAAAGGCAAACAGTCCAGTCTTTGATTTGGTCATTTTCCAAAACTATTAGAATAAGAAGTAGAAAACTAAAATAGTTATTGAATAAACGTAAATTAAACTAAAAATTATTTATAAACAAACAGTTACGCCCAAAACGGTTACACAGATTAACAATACTTTATACTAGCAGCGCAGACTAGACTAGACTACTAAAGACGTATATAGTGCTGCCAGTGTAAAGCCAAGCCAATCTGTCAGATTTGGAAAATTGACAATGTAATTCAATATCAATAAAACCGTAGTCTGTATCATTCCATTATCATGCATGGAGACTAGAAGTACGGAGGAATATCTCAGTATATTAAAAAGTGTCCGCTGAAAGGCAGCAATAGTAGCAAATGGAAGAATTTTAAAAAGAGCGCCACAAATTATTAGAAAGGAAAGAAAATCTTCCGCTTTGTTACAGCGCAGTTTTTTAAATTATTATAATATATAGACAAACATGACTATGAAATAAATTTATATTAATTATTATTATAATTATACGATGTTTTTAAGTACCCCAAATATTTGTAAATAGCAAATAGAAAATAGTATTAAAGAATTACCGCAACAGTAGCACACATCACTCTGCTTATAACTGCTACATTCATATCATTTCCACTTGCTACACTAGCGCTATTTCGGTGAGTGTTATTTGCTGTTTGCAAGTGGACACTTTTTGGACTGATCCCCCATACAAGATATTCCTCCTTACTTCTAGTCTCCATCACAGAGTACTTTATACATAGGACATGGACATGGTCTCCATGTTATCATGTTAGAAAATATCTCGATAATTTAATGAATAAAAACTTTATGCCGAAAGTCACAAATACGAATTTCATAATACCGATTTTCATAATTCCGAATGGTTCAAAATTCCGAATATAACAACTCAGATGTATCATTACTCCGATTTTCATAATTCCGAAACTTCAATATTCCTAACGATTATAATTACTATTCTCAAAATTCCGAACTTCAAAAGGCCGAATAATAAAAAAACCGAATTATTGATAATTCGAAATACGTATTATATAATATGAATTCTGATTATTAAAATACCGTTAACGCAATTCTGAACTAATAACTATGGAGGGTAGAGGTAAGGAGAATCATCTGTGCACATGAAAAAGTCATGGAAAAAGTGTCCGTTGAAACCATGAAGGTATAGATAAACTATACCTTCATGGTTGAAACGCATTAAATTAGGGTGGCGCCACATTAGCATCAGAGTAAACTTTAAAGGAAGCGCCAAATACCAACTTCCGCAATCAATAAACGTACTATTCACAGTTCAGAAAATAAAATCACTTTAGCTACACGTTTTCTCATAATAATTATTTAAGGTTATATTTACTGCATTATTTTGTAATACGCAAGTAGTTGACATTTTCAATAAGTAACTAGGTACTTTAGTCGACAATAATATTAATTCAGCGCCATTCTGGAAGGTTTTTGAACTGTTATTTACAGCTGACAGCTGGACACTTTTTTCAATTTTCTACCATAAGAGATGACTCGCCTTACCTCTACCCTCCATACTAATAACGCCTTATGAAATTTAATAGCAAATGAAATAGACACATAATTGCTCTTTAGAGCGAAGTATAATAATGTTTAGTATAAGTAGGTAGATATAAAAAAAAACTAATAACAAATGCTTTTTCCGTTTCATAATTGCATAGATTGTTTGCAGTTATTCTCCTTGTGTATTTATCGTAAAAATAATAACTTAGGTATCATACAGCTTGTTTTAATTTATACTAATATCCAAGTTGTGGGTTTTGACAATGAGTGATAACGAAAATAATAATACACAGTGCCGTACATTCTACAATAATAAAGGAGAATTAAAATTGTTTTTGAATGGATTCACATATGAAAAAAACAAAGTGCAAGTATGCAAAATGCAGACAGGCAGTATACAAGCAGTCATGCAGCATGCAAGCAGCCATGCAGCATGCAAACAGCCATGCAGCATGCAAGGCGCCATGCAACATGCAGCAAGCATTATTATTCGGCTTACTGACCGGCAGAGCCGGCCAGCCTCAACCACTACGACTAGCCTTCAAATCACTTGCTCCTCAGCTCGCGGGCCGTCACACCCATGAAGGTATAGATAAATATAGTATCTATACCTTCATGGTCACACCCCTCCGCGCCTACGCGGGCTTAAATTGCACTCTAGGCATGGAGTATACAACCAGGGGGGGTCATCTGCTCATGAAAAAGTGTCCGTTGAAATGCATTAAATTAGGGTGGCGCCACATTAGCATCAGTGTAAACTTTAAAGGAAGCGCCAAATACCAACTTCCGCAATCAATAAACGTACTATTCACAGTTCAGAAAATAAAATCACTTTAGCTACATGTTTTCTCATAATAACTCTTTAAGGTTATATTTACTGCATTATTTTGTAATACGCAAGTAGTTGACATTTTCAATAAGTAACTACTTTAGTCGACAATAATAATAATATTAAATATTTTAACTCGGCGTACTTCATTTCGTTAACAATTGCTACATTCATACCATACCCTGTGTCTACACCAGCGCTATTCTGGAAGGTTTTTGAACTGTTATTTACAGCTGACAGCTGGACACTTTTTTCAATTTTCTACCATGAGAGATGACTCCAAAGAGTATAATAATATAGGATGACTCTCCTTACCTCTACCCTCCATACATGAGAGATGACTTTGTAGCTATTTTTAGTTTATTCGAAGTATTGAAAATCGGAATTTCGTTTTTCGGACTAATAACCCTTCGAGCATTTGACTCTTCGGACAAATGAAAATCGCAAAAGTAACAAATCGGATTTATGACTTTCGGTAAAATGTTTTTCGTGATTTTGAATAATTGACATTACAATTTTTCGGTATTATGAAATTCGGACTTTTGAAAATCGGCATTTCGAAATTCGGAATAAAGTTTTTCAAAATTTTGGGGTGTTCCCAATGAATAGAGCTGATAAGACTGACTTTAGATATCACTTTTATGTATATTTTTTATACTCTTTGGAAATCACTATCTCATTAAATAAGTAGGAAATTTTGGTCTGTTATACTCTACTAGCAACATTGCTTGGTAGTATATTAATTTTTAGTTCTTTAATCTGTGCTTTTATTTACAAAACATTGGGTGTTTTTATGACAAACAAATTAGGTACTGATGATTTTTAATAATTTCAACCGGGTTTCTCCCAGATTGTGTAAAGGAGCACTCCGTTATCTTCAAAATAAAACGGAAAAATCTCAAGAAATAAAACATTATGTAGTTTCCTTGCGGAAGCATCTCAATTTAAGTGACAGTGAAGCACAATACTTGTGTTTGAAGCAGCCAGTAATTTCTAAACTGAACGAAGAAAGAATTAAAACGTTAGTAGATTCTTTAAAGGAAATTGGATTTTCTGGTGAAGTGCTTCTTAAAGAGCCATCATTTTTTGGTGTACTACCAATAACCTTAAAATTACGTCACAAAGTTTTAACAGAATGTGGAATTCAAAATATTACTCCTACGCTTCTGGCGTCGTATCTTACGTTAATAAGAAACTCTACGATAGGAGAATTGAAACGATCACAACTTATACCGGCTCATATTAACGTTGAAAATTACTTGGCTGGTCACATGACACAGTGGCCCACCTCCCTTACGACATTAGTTTATGAAGATGTAAACAAGACGACATTATACGCACTACGTTTAAAAATCATTCAAAGATATTTGGAACTTGTATTAGATCTCACAAATGAAGAATTCTGTAGAGGTATCGAAACATATCCTACAGTTAAGCATAGACCGCTATCATTTATAAATGAAACACTGGCAATATTGCAATCAGATATTATGATACCAAATTATAAAATAAAATCAAATTTATATTTAATACATGCAGAGCCTGATAATTTAAAAAACATAATACATAATTTTAAACATATAGGGGGCATTGATATTAAAGAGGTGATCAGATTGCATCCAAAAATAGCTTTAAGAAATTTTCAGATGCTACTAGAAATGAGAAATATTTTGGAGTCATATGGTATAAGTAATGAGGCTCAAAGAAGATGTTTTGATCTATATACATTAAGTCCAGACTCTGTCAAAGAAAGATTAGAAAAAGCAAAACACTTACCAGAATTTAATATGTATTTTAACCATCCAAGATTTCTTAAAATGATACATTATAATAACACAGCTCTTAAAAGATTAGGCGAGTTATATGAAAATAATAAAAAATGTTTGAGTCTTAATATCCTTTCAGGCAGTTCAGCCCATTTTAAAGCATTTGAGAAGACTTCTGGTGACAAATTAGGAAAAGGAAAAGACTTGATATTCTGTATATCTCAAGCATTGGGCAAGAACTTTAAAAAGTCCCAGATAAGAGAAATTGTTCAAAGACATCCCTATTGGATTCACACCCCGCTGATTCAGGTGAAACATGTGCATGAGGAGCTATCTAAGCATTTTACTAATCATGATATTTGTGAGAATTGCACTATTTTATTATATCCCTGGAATAAGATTAAAGAGACTCTGAAAGTGTTAAAAAGTCAAAAATTACATGAACAGTTCCCAATTTTTCATGAAAATTTTGATTTCAGTGCATTGAGTAATTCACAGAAATTAAGTTTAGTATTATATGTCCTAGAAAAGAATCATTATTTTTCTGGCAATGGTGTGTGGTTAGATGAAAAGTTTAGGCATGTAGAGAAGGTATCTTAATCACGAATAAAACAATTGGAAAACTCAATATTTTTATTTACCTCGTCCTTTTTGTTATTATTTTCATTAAATTAATTAAAGTAAAGCTTTTTAAAACTACTTTTGCTTAAGTTTTTAATACCTGTTTTCATATAGTATGGTAGTTATTGTCGTGTAAAAATCTACCAATTCATGGTACTAGTCTGCTTCTTGGCAACAATTTGAAGTAAACGTCAAACATTATTTTTGATTGATTCTCATTTCAAATAGCTCTGTTAGTTAGTCTGTGGTAGTGGAAAAATGGCGAATTTCTTCCCCCGATCTCTTGGCCTTACCCAAACATTTTTAGTGAAAAATGGCAGTAAGGTAATTGAAATTTATAGTAATTTTTAACTATACGTGAATATTATCATTAGTTTTATAATTCGTATCCTTTGTTATGAAAAACATAAAGTACAAATGAGGTTTCACAGCGCCTTGTATTTGCTAAATTAAAGATAAATTTGCTGGTATCAAACATTACTTCTAATGGTTATCTCAAAATTAAGGGCTTCTTAAGTTTTTATCTGGGGACCTTGAAAACATTTTCATAGTTTTATTTATATTTGACCTTGTCAATTTCAGCTATCGTGACCTTACGTCATCGCACTCATGTCTAGCTATGTTCATTATTTATTATAACATAAATTACATCTAGTTAGAAGTTGAATTATTGGAAAGAAATCAAATCTATGTATTTTTTTGTATGTGGTTTTTTTTATGTAAAAAATCTGGATGCAAGATGTTTTGTATCTCTCTGAAACTACGTAAACTACGTTTTAGATCTAAATGAACTTATAGCAAACTCTAAAAATATTGTCTATAATTAGTACCTAAACCATTAAAATCCCTGCCTGAAAAAACTGCCTGCATGTCTGTGGCATTTGTAAATACTTTTATATCCTATCGTATCTAAAACAATAGTCGTGATGTTATAAATTAAATGGCTTTTAACTTTGGATATTACTTTAAAAAACATTAATTCAGCTGTGCCAAGACATGAATGTCATTCAAATAATTTTTAATTTCATTAACATCCAAGAAACTACATGCCAATTTATAATACAATTGATAGTATGAATAAAACTACCTAAAAACATGAATAGATAATGAAATTAAAAAAAATGACAAAACAGGTTTTGAGCTATAGTTTTAGGCTCTACATAATAATATTTAGTAATTAGAGATAATTAGTTAAAATTTTTAAATTTTTTTAAATTGAGAGTTAGTTGTATATTGATTTATTTTTTGTAAATGTTAAAAATTATCTGTGTGTGTTTTATGGAGTTATGTTAAACTGAGATCAAATGACAAATTGATAATAATAAAAATAAAATTGTTATTTTAAATCTTATACCATCCTTAATTAAATATGCAAATAACTATTACATGCAAACACAAGATATAATATTTGTCAATAGAATGATATCAATAATCAGATGACAAATATTTTTATCTTACATCAATATCATTATATCTGATTGATGACAAAAGGGGCATATACATCTTTAATATAGATAAAAATGTTATGAAATTGTACATTCACTATATACAGGGGGTTAGTCTAGAGAAAATAAGTGTATATCTCTCTATCTCTCTCTTTGTAGCCCTTTTTATGTCTCACTACAGGGCACAAGCCTCTTCCACTTTGGAAAGGATTAAGGACTATGGCCGCTCTGACCAGGCTTGTTGGCAGAGAGTTTAATTTCGAGTTTTCTATCTCACTCAGAGGATGTTATCTGTGCCCTTAGGTAGTATTACAGCATCCTGGGAAGAAAAAGGGTGTTGTTGTATTTTAATCTGTCACCACACTGAAAATAAGTAGGTATATAAGAACATAATATTATAATAAAAAAAAAACGAATCTGTAAACTACAAAATGTAGTTAGAAAATAAATAAATATGTAATTCCTTACAAAATGTAAACATGTATTTTGATAATCTCCTCTTAATTTTTTATCATTTTGATATCCTATTTAATGGCTTTAGTAATGTTTTTTTATTTTCATGTTATCCTAACATTTATTGTTTTCTAAAATCTGTCTTTACACACTGAAATGATAAAGGTTATCTAACAATACCCTAATTATTGAAATTACTACATACATTTTGGAATAAATAAAATATATAAAAACAAATGTGTTCATAATAGACCTTAATATGATAAGGTATGATTTTTTTATATAAGAGCAAAACAAACAACTGCCAATCAATACTCAGATACGGACAGCAAATTTCAAGAGGTAATTGTGATTAAAATCAACATTGAGAGTTCAAAGTCTAACTTTGTACTGACAGCTTGATGATATAAATTAGATATTGGTACCAATTCCACATGCACAACAAAATTTAACTAAAAAATAAAAACTATTGTTGTATTTTGATTAATTGGCTGTTTTGTAGTACACATTTATATAAAATACTAGCTGTCCCGGCAAACGTTGTTTTGCCATACTAAAAAAAAAAGGTTTGAAAAATAGATGTTGGCCGATTCTCAGACCTACTGAATATGAATGTTAAATTTCATAAGAATCGGTCAAGCCGTTTCGGAGGAGTACGGTAACTAACACTGTGACACGTGAATTTTATATATAAGACTAGCTGACCCGGCAATTAATGAAAAAATTCATTGATGTGCCAATTTAATTTAAAATCGGTTAAGTAGTTTAGGAATCCATCGCGGACAAACATTGTGACAGGAGATTTATAAATATAAAGATAATCTTTAGTATATAATACATAGATATATACACATAGATACATACATACACATAGATACATACATACACATAGATACATACATAGATATTTATATTTTGACGGGCCTCGTGGTGTAGTGGTTCTGGTAAAGAACTGCCGATCAAGAGGACGCGGGTTCGATTCCCGCTCGGGACAATCATTTGTGTGATTTTTCTAACGGTCCTACAAATGTTTGTACTGTGTCTGGGTGTTTCTATTTATTATAAGTATATATTTACAAAAGAAAAATAGTATATGTATTCTATCCGTATTCTGGTACCCATAACACAAGCATATAAGCTTAGCTTGGGACCAGAGGACGTTGTGTGAAATGTCCATGAATATTTATTTATTTATTTATTTTCAAATAAAAAAGTTCTGTTAACATTGCCGACTTCTGTCATTGACACTTTATTTTTATTTTTTAGTTAAGTTTAGTTGTGCATGTAGAATCAATACCATTGTGAACAATATTGTTACTATGAATGTAGTAGAAGATGCCTAATATCTGTTGTCTATAACTCTATACTAATATATTAAAGCTGAACGGTTCGTTTGTTTGATTGCGCTAATTTCAGGAACCATTGGTCCTATTTGCAAAATTCTTTCAGTGTTTGATACTATATTTATCGAGGAAGCCTATAGGCTATGTAACATCACGCTGCGAATAATAGGAGATTAGCACCTATGAAAAATGTTGTAAAACTTTTGCCTGTGAATTCGTACATGTGGAATTTTCGAATTTTTCCCCATTTTTGCAACATTTCACTAATGCTTCACTCCTATTTGTCACAGCTTGATTTTACATAGCGTAAAGCCTTCCTCAATAAACGTACTATCCAACACTGAAAGGATTTTTTAAATCAGACTAGTGTTTCTGCGAGAAATTAGCGCGTTCAAACTAACAAACTTTTCAGCTTTATAATATTAGTATAGACATTATGTTGAACTTTCGCAAATATTTGTTATTGGTACTTGTCAAGTTCCACCCAATAAACTAATATTAAATATTCAACATTGCATACAACAGAATTGCTTATCACTACACTTATGTAATGAGATATGCTATAGCTGTTATCAGATTTACAGATTTTATTAGTGATTTATGACAAGTGGAGTATATAGATGTGTGAATTACTTAGTAATGGACATAAGTACAATCTATGAACGACTTATTTAATTTTTACTGACAAGTCAAGGAAAGTAACTCTCTAAAATACTTGTTCATATTAAATTCAATAATGACAATACATTATTGCCAAGTTAATGGTTAGAATAGAGTATAAGAATTATTAAATTGACTCGTAAAGTATAAGTACATTTTCATTGATGGAAAATGAGTATGCCAGATTTCCGGCTAAAACCTATCTGTTTCAGAGGCGTATTTTGAAAATCAGCGGCCCGGGCCATTTAATTAGCCGGCCTATAAATTAATAGAGATAGAGCAAAATTTTAAAAAGGCTTTTGCCACCCTTTTCAGGCCGGCCGCCCCGGGCCATGGCCTCTATGGCCGTAGGGAAAACGCCTCTGATCTGTTTCCAACACATGTCATTCGTATACGGGCCACGGGATCGCTTTAGGATTGCTGCGCATTTCCTTTAGACAAAGTCTCCTTTACGTGCCGTCTACAGAATTCGAGACACGTTACTGACACGAACCTAGACTTGGTTCATCGTCCATCCGCCCAGTGCTCGTTCCTACGAATCAGCAGCCTAAAAAATTATAGTCATTGGGGCAGGTTAAAATTATTATATTATTGTTTCTTTAATGTTACAAAACACTGTTTCATACAAAACCAAGATTGAGTTTACGACGATTTCCTTGAGGGAAAACCAATGAATTGGTTTTGAAATACCCATGCAGATACATAATTAGTTTAATTTTGTCCTCTTATATGTATGCCAAAACTGCTGAATTGATGTAAATGAAATTCGGTACACCGATGTCCTAAGGCTTGAGAAATGACGGGCTACTAAGGCGAAAATAAGTGATTGAAATTTCACGCGTTTGAAGTCGATGGTAAAAAAAAATATTATTAGAAATTAAAGAACAAAATTGATGAAGTTTCGCTCTTCTCTTCAGCCTATTTATGTAATAATTTTTTTTCTAAATACTTAGTTACTGGCTGGAGCAACGCACAACAAACTCGCAACACAACAAGTCCGTCACCTGAATGTCCACGAATATATAAGTTACACCTTGCTGCGGGACAACTGCATCCCAGTGCCCAAGTTCAATGTGGCCAAAACTAAAGAAGAAGCAGTCCAGTTTGCCAAAGATATCAACTCTCAAGATATGGTTCTAAAAGCTCAGGTAATCTTGCATTAGGTACACAAATTAAATGACCTCTTTTATCAAGTCACCAAAAAGAAACTCAGACAGCTGTTATTGTGTTTAACTATTATCCAGTTGTTTTCGTCTGTAAAAAAGGGTTTGCAGTAAGTTAAGAAGCAGAATCCATTCTTGCAAAAGAAGACAAAATCGAATTTCTTAATGCACTTTCTTAGTTTTTCTATTGCCTTTAAAATTATTATTTTGTTTTATTGAAAACTCTATACAAATAAGTATATTTCCAACAGGTTCTTGCCGGTGGCCGTGGTAGAGGCGCATTCAAAAATGGCCTCAAAGGAGGTGTGCGAATGGTGTCGACGTAAGTTTTATAATATTTGAAATTATTTTGATCATTTGCATGTTCATAGATTTTCGTTTGCTTTTCCATACTTTGTTTTGGTAATACATTCTATTAGCCTATGTCCAGCAATGGGAGAAAATAGGCTGATGGATAGATGGATGAAAAACGATAAACATATAAAAAAATTTTGGTTATCATATAATAAAGGTTGCAAAAAAAATTCTCTAGAGTTATAGCAGGCTTGGTTGGAAGTTTAATAATGCAAAATGTATACAATCGTACCAATTCTACGTGCAAAACTAAACTTAACGAAACAATGAAAATTGAAAGTATTAATTAATAACACAAATCGACAATATTAACAAAATTTTCTTATTGTAAAAACTATTATACACTAACGATTTAGCTTAATAAAAATGTACCCCACGAAATAATGAAACAATCAAAATATTACATAGTTGTTATCATTTTTTAGTTTAGCTATGTGCTTAGAATTGGTACTATTTAATGCAATTTTTTTTTAATTTAGACCCGAGATGGCCGGCGATCTAGCCGGCAAGATGCTGAATCAATTACTAGTGACAAAGCAAACAGGCGCCGCGGGACGTATATGTAACATGGTGATGGTTACTGAACGGAAGTTCCCTCGCAGAGAGTTCTATATCGCTATCATGATGGAGCGTAGTTTTAATGTAAATATTACTTATATTTACTTTTTAATTTATTAGCTCGTAACGTATCTATCAATACATTAATTTATGTAACGGAATCTTTGAAAGTAATTTTCATCCACTTACAGTAGTCTGATTGGTCTGAAATTTTCCACATTAAGGACTGATGACAATGCAAAATTTAAAATGATATTCACGGTTTTCAATCGTGTTTTTAATATTATGAACTAAGCAGATTATTATAATTACTTAATGCGAGTTTCATAAGCCATAATTTTAGATGTTAAATTAAAAAGAAATTCTCAACAAAAGTCCATACGGAACCACGCGACTGAAACTTGCAAGATAGTTGAGTTGCAAATTGACGATAATTTGCAAATCTTAATATCACGAATAAACTCGTAGTACATCTCTTTTAGGTCACGTTTATTACAATGCGTTGTTTTCGTCGCTTAACATAATATGATACCAGCGGGCGTATTATGGGCTTTTTAAAAATCATGCAAGTTCCATACAGGCCGTACACTGCCTGACTAAATTATGTATTATGGTAAACATAAAACATTTAGTTGAAAAATTTTAGTTAGTACTTAAACTTTTAGTTGTACCTTTTCTATAAACATATTAATCTATGACTGTTTTAGCGAACTGGATGGCTGGGAGTTATGTTCATATTACGAATTTAACGGGCAGTTCCATTCACGGCGTAAACGGCCTGGGAATAAGAGCTCATAATACGGCCGCTTGTACAAACATGTCCGAGGCGAGCAGTATTATTCACTTAAAATATTACTCCGTGTGGTGACGGATTAAAAATACAAGTGTCACCACCCCATCACCTCCCCAGGGTGCTGTAAAAGTCAGCTAAGGGATATTGTACTCCGTGTACTCGGATAACATTTTTTGTGAGAGACGGAAACTCGAAAATAAACCCTGTGCCAACACGCCTGGTCAGCGCGGCACAGTAGACCATAATCCCTCCGACGTGGAGGAGGCCCGTGCCCAACAGTGGGACGTAAATGGGCTGGAGAGGAGGAAGATTTACTTTTTGCCTTAACTTTGTTTGATAACATCCCAAAATTACGACTTGTAAATATATACGAAGACAAATATTTGCTTGTGTTATCAAAATAAACCCAGACACAGTATTTATGTGATAAATATAAATATACCTACAAATTATTGTAAAATGCGGGAATCGAATCCGTGACGTGACGTTGTAATCGGCTGATCAGAACTTTAACTACTGTGCTATGGGTCGGGGTCCGTCGAATGTCTGTATGAAATTTTCTAAAATTTTGTTTTATTTCCAGGGTCCGGTTATAATCGCATCATCTGAAGGTGGTGTAAGTATAGAAGATGTCGCTAGGGACAACCCTGATGCTATTGTATACGACCCAATTGATATTGTTAAAGGAATTACCGACGAACAAATCCAGCGTGTACTATGTAAGGTAAGATATACATAAACGATTTTGTTCTATTATACTGTTGACATCTTCAGAGCATTAACACAACAGGAGCAGTTACGCTATTTTCTTTGACATACATACTGTCAGGTAGTGGTTAGGTGACGAGGTCGTTACGTACGCCCCGCCCTTAATCGTTTTCACGCACACTAAGAGACGGCAGTGTCCGTACACTATGAGTATGAGCATTTCTCTTGTACTCTTTTTCAACGGGGGTCGCTTTATAATGTACATGTGTTAGAATAATGCTTTTAGGTTGATATTATTTTATCTAATAGCTGGCAACACACACATACGTTTTTATTAATATAGATTTCCATAACTTATTATTTTACTTGCTATTTTAGATTAACTTGGATACACCTGATGCAATGGATATGATCAAAAGAATGTATGACTTGTTCTTGAAGAAGGACGCACTTTTAATTGAAGTGAATCCTTTCGCTGAAGACGCGTTAACTGGACAATGTAAGTAATATAAGTTTTATGTACAACTGTGTCATTATGCTTTTCTGCTTATGAATGTCGCACTAGTGGGTATTATTGCCCACTTTCTTAATAAAATGTGTTATACTAAATATCGTTATCTAGTTTCAAGTTATTGGTACCTATTCTACCGACACAACTAAACGTAACTTAACTAAAATATTAACGATAGTGTCAAAAACTCTAATTGGGCAATGTTAACTGAACTTTCGTGTTATAAAAACTGTGCAATATAAATGTACCTATACAATGAAATAGACGTTAAATTAATTGATTTCATTTTAGTTATTTTAGTTTTTGTCACAACAGAACCCTTTTTGACTTGTTTTATTGATTATATATTTTTTATGTTACAGTCTTCTGTTTGGACGCTAAGTTTAGATTTGATGACAATGCTGAATTCAGACAAAAAGAACTATTTGCTCTTAGAGATAAAACTCAGGAAGATCCTAAAGAAGTGGAAGCTGCCAAAAATGACTTGAACTACATTGCACTTGATGGTAAATATAACTTTTATCTTTATAATATAAATATACCCTTTTGAGATAAAATACAGAAAAACTTATTTACTTATACATTATAAAGAATGTTTCCAATTTAACAGTTTTGTTTTCATAAATGTTCATAATTTTACTTACAAGACAATACATTTATTTTAAACTTGCTTGATAAAAAATAAAAAGTTTAAGTGGACTGTCAATAATACCCACTTACTGGGCTTTTAGTACCCAGGGCAAGAAATGGGGGGTGTACTTGTATTTATAATCAGTCAGCCACATGTACAAAAAGTTAATGTATATTGTATGTTTCAGGTACAATCGGGTGCATGGTGAACGGTGCCGGTCTAGCTATGGCCACCATGGATATCATCAAGCTGTACGGAGGAGACCCGGCCAACTTCCTTGATGTTGGTGGTGGTGCCACTGCTAATGCTGTCTCGGTAATTATCTTTAATTATTATAAAAGAAAGTATTTATTTTTGTATGTATATTCCTATGTGAGCTTATATCTTCGAAACTTCGCAACGGATTTTCATGCGGTTTTTTTGTAATAGATAGAATTGTTCAAGAGGTTTTTTTGTATAATTTGTTTGGTTTCTAAAATCCGCGCGTACGAAGTTGCGGACTGTTGCACGCTATAATAAATAAGATAAACTAATACTTTGTCCGCAACATTATCGACAGATTTAACAAATAGTCTTTTGTAATCCTTAAAACTAATTAAAATGTTAGAGAGATGACATTATGCGCACAATTTCATGTGTTCCACACATTTATGTACAATTAAATTTTTGCACTCATAAAGCATAGCAAATTGACAAAAAGGAAACCGCAGAAATTTAGGAAATAAAAAAAAAAATTTTTTTTGAGACCTTTTTAGGGTTCCGTACCCAAAGGGTAAAAACGGGACCCAATTACTGAGACTTCGCTGTCCGTCCGTCCGTCCGTCTGTCACCAGGCTGTATCTCAAGAACGGTGATAGCTAGACAGTTGAAATTTTCACAGATGATGTATTTCTATTGCCGCTATAACAACAAATACTAAAAATAAAATAAAATAAATATTTAAGGGGGGCTCCCATACAACAAACATGATTTTTTTACCGTTTCTTGCTCGATACTAATAACGTTGCCTTATGTTGCATAGATAATGGTACGGAACCCTTCGTGCGCGAGTCCGACTCGCACTTGACCAATTTTTTATAATCCTATCAGCTATCATTATCTTAGCAGAGATTATGTCATGTATAATTTTGCACACTTTAAATAGAAACGATTGAACAAACATGAAGTTCAAGGTTTTGTATACCTTGAACTTGGTAGTTTGTTTTAACCTCGTTTGATAAATCTATTGATGTTATTTTTTTTATTGTTTTCAGGAAGCATTTAAAATTATTTTGTCTGATCCTAAAGTGACTGCTATATTGGTTAACATTTTCGGTGGTATCATGAGGTGTGACGTCATCGCGGAGGGTATCATCAATGCTGCAAAGAACTTGAACATTCAGATCCCAGTCATTGTTCGTCTTCAGGTATGATACATTTTATTTACCGTTGCTGTTTAGTTTGGTAACGAAAAAATACGTTTAGACAAAAGAAAATGGCAGATAGAATAAAATATTCCCAGAAAAAGAGGGCCTTCTATTAAGGATGGTAGGGTAATGGACTGTAGTTTACAAGATCGTAGGTTAGATCCCCAACCCAATATGTCTTAATTTATTTGATGCACACAGAGTTGTGATTTCTAATTTTCACGTTCGATATTTTTACAAAAAGTACATAAGTAGGCTTGTTTCGTGTTTTCTGTTTCACATGATGATAAAAAGTAATATTTTTTCAGGGAACCAAAGTGAATGAGGCAAGGAAATTGATAGCTGAATCAGGTTTGCGTATTGTACCACGCGATGACTTGGACGAGGCTGCGCGTCTTGTGGTACAACTGTCCGAGATCGTGAACCTTGCCAGGAAAGCTGGTGTTGAGGTGACATTTGACATCCCTAAATACATGATAGATCCTTAGATTATATAACAGTATTTTAACATCATTTAGTATTTAAAAGTGTAAAGCTTTATTACGTTCTAAACAAGACTAGATTTCAAATATTCGTCTTTGATATTATGGGCTTAATACACACGTTCATGCCCCTTTCTTTATATAGTTTGACTATACAACGCCATCTGTTAATGTTTGACGTAAACATACTTCATTGGCTTTATTTATTCTCATACAAGTGGTCATACATTTACGTAGTTGGTAAGTGCTAGACATCTAACCCTTTGAAAAGACCACTAAAGAAATCAGTGTCTTTTCTCAGCATTTTCCTTTACCGCCATTTATGTTAATTACCACAAAGCGCGATATTATTTTGTTATATAATTACATTTAATGATGCCAAACAGGAAAGAGACATCTTTGACAAACATTTAGCTTCCTTATGACGTCAAACATTAAATATAGATTTAAATAAGTTATAGCAATTACAGTGTCTTTTAATGGAAATTATGATTTAATGATTAATATCCAAACATTGAGCTAATCTATATTGTAAATATGTGCCTCATTAAGTTCCCAGTTAATTATATTATTACAATATGTTTCTAAAACAATACATAAGCTTTACACTTTTAAATATTTCAAAAAAAATATTTAAAAACTTGAAATCATTACCTTACAATATTGGTCAGATTAGAATTTCTAAGTGTTAGTCCATTTGAAAGTATTTTCTGTTCGAATTTAATATTATAGCTATCGTTAGTAGCAAATGTTCAAACTGCTGATGTGAATATTATTATCATTATGTATGATATTACAAATTAATTATTTAATTAGTTGAATTGTTTAATGTATTAGCAGCGGTTGGTAACATATTTGCAGACATTATCAAATTGAGATATATTCAAGTGGAACTTGTGCAACAGGGATGTAACATATGTCATGAAAATATTGATATTAGAACAACGATATTTTAGTTGAAACTCATGGATATCACTAATTTGACAGAATATAGTCTGTGAACTAATGAAACTAACTCTCAAAATTGATGTATATGATAATATATTTATCAATGTTTTAAAAACATTTCATGCATCGTTTTGCAGTCATGTTTATACATAAATGTCGGTAAAAACTATTCAATACTAGCTGATGCCCGCTACTCCGTACGCGTTGAATTTTAGATCCCATATATTATGTCACCGTTTAAACCTTCGCTGGACGTTCACGATTATTTCAAGACCAAAATCGGCCCAGCCGTTCTCGAGTTTTAGCGAGACTAACGAACAGCAATTGACTTTTATATATAAGATATTCAGGTATATACATCTAGATAACTTTATCTATCTGCGAAGGGAGGATGGGGCAATACGAATGCTGAATGTTATCGACCGTTGTAGAATATCAGTAACCAAGGTTATGTTGTTTTTAAGTTGTATACATCACTAGTGGCACACAAGTCAGATAGCACAGGTTGTGTTAACTCAAAGTTAGTCATATTAAGTAAATGTCATTCATTAACTCTTATTTATTGTACACATTTAGTTTAAGTAACCATTGTAGTTAGACTGTATTATTGTTATATAAATTATTTTAAAGAAGAAAAATCTTCAAATTGTTATAAACATTGCTATTGTCATTGTGATCGGATCGAGTACGAAGTATTTTAATTATATTCTTTATATTTTAAATTACGCCTGTTTCGGTGTATTTGAAGACGTGTATCAACGCAATAATAAGTATTGTGTACGCTATGTACTTGTATATGTATGTTTATTTGTAAATAGCGACGTTTAATTGATATTAATAATCGCTGTTGATTATTTAATGTTAAAAGTACAATATAATGAAAATTAATCTAAATTTTCGTATTAGTTTATATATAAATATTTATTTTTTTGGCTTCTTTGAAAGGATTATAATTAATAAAGTTATTTTAGATCTGTATTTTAGTTTTAGTTACACCTACCCTCCTATTAACCCTTTATATATTATAAATTCTATTTTTATATATTTCTTCTTCTATTTATATTCTTTTTATATTTGATAAAAAAATATCAAAATTATTCTTAAATTTCCTTTAGTAAATTACAGTATTGCAAACTTCATTTCGAGTGAAAAACATTTGCTGACATCCAAATCGTTACTAGTAATTCATGGTTTCATAATTTACAAAGTTTTACACACTCGTGTTCAATTAATCTTCAAAGGCTTTTCCACTGTAGAGCTTTGGCAAATCTGTCCAAACAGACCAATACAAGTATATTAAACACCTCTTTAAATTTGAAATATAGATCTACAAAAAAGTACCCAATTGGCTTGTACTATATATAACTTCTGTTAAACTTTTATTGTGATCCTCGTAGGTGTTTATAACAATGGGAAAAAAATCCGGAAGTGAATGTAAAGCTCAAAAAATGAAACCTAAAAAGCCGAAGTTAAGTCCCTGTAAACCACAGAAAAATCCTTGCAAACCTAAGAAGTGTAATCCGTGTCCTTCAAAGAAACCAGACCCTTGTGGAGGCAGAAAGAAGTGATACTTCAAACTGCAAATGCCGTTGCCTACCACAGACGTTTTTTTGATGTATTTTATTTTGAAAATTTATGTTATATGTGAATTTTCCTGTTAAGAATTATATCATTGTTAAAAAAAATTAAAATATATCTATTTGACGAACTGGTATGTATATAATATATTAAATTTATGAAACATACAGCTGTGTTAGCACCAGCGCGCTTTAAACGCATGTCTTAGAAACCATAGTGCCTGTGCTGGCCAGGGGCGTGCGCTCCCTATAGGCAGAAAAGCACTGCTTTACTTGCCATTCAGATATTTTAATAAAACGTTCGTATGTTTTAGATGACTTTATTCATTTATTTACTATTAATTAAACAAAATATTATAACTTAAAAACGCCTAATAATTCATAAATAGCACCAATATGTGCTTGCAAATTGGTGCTTTTTGCCAGGCGTTTGGCGAAGGAATAATATTGGTCACACGGACGAAAGTAAGCCCGACGCCGCCCGCCTGCCATGAGTTCATATGTGTGTAGAAATTTTGGTGTCCGTGCACAGTTTACAAACGCACACAGGCTTGCATATTTAGCAAGCAATTTTCATAGTAAATCCGTTCTAATTCCGTTCATGACAACCATGCTTATTGCATGGTTGTCATTAGTTTATTAACAATTATTTTTAATTCTTCAAGCTATTTTATAAAGTTTTAACTAGATATTAAACACTCATAGATTCAACGCCGCGCACTATCTTCATGCTCGGGTGGTCGTGGAAAAGGTAGATTTGGGAAAAAGAAACCTCCACACGGCGGTCATCCTTGCAAGGATCTTAGAAAAAAAGATCCTTGTTCAAAAAATCCTTTACGCCAAAAATCGCGTCCAAGAATGATATCCAAAAAAGACCTATGCGCCAATGTAAGTAGAACTAACCCGCGTGCACTAAAAATATTGAAACTATGTTTAAAACAAGGCCGAAAAAAGCGTCAAAAGCAAAACTGTGCGCCAATCTGTATCCTTGTGGAATGAAAGCGTGTGTGACACTACAACGCAATAAACCTTTTGTAAAAAGACAAGAAAAGGCTCATATTAACCAAAATGCCAATAAGATATCAAAAAATAAGCTTTGCTTTAAGCTAGGGCTCATTAATCCGTGTGCAATTAAAATTTCAAAAAGCAATATTTCTATACATTTCTATATTAATTTATTAATTTTTGCAATTGACTTGCTATGCTTTTACTAAATAAACTAAATTATAGTGGAAAAAATGATCCGAAATGTCCCGCTCATGGTTATCATATTTTCCACTATAATTTAGTTTATTTAGTAAAGCAATATTTGCCAAAACACAACAAAATCTGAACCTTGTGCCAATCTCAGTGGGCAAAATAAAACGTGTGTTAAAGTATCAAACGTCAATATATGCCAGAGTACCACAGTCTGATCTTTGTGCCAAAATGAATGCGCCTAGTAAACCATGTGTAAAGAAACAAAAGGATACCACATCATATCTGAATACCCTAACGTATGTTCCTTGTGCCAATCTAGGTGACAGTAGCCCATGCGTAAAATCACCTTTAAACAATCCATGTCAGACCACTTCAAAGCCTGAGCCTTGTGCCAATGTAAAGAAACTATCCGCTGCCAGCACATGCCAGACTGCCACAAGAACCGATCCTTGTGCCAACGTAAAGAACCAATCAAACGCTAATCCATGTGAGAAAAAATGAAAGCTTGTGAACATTTTGTAGAACCAAATTCAGACAACAAGTATACCAATATCATTGACCAATATACGCAACATTATGTGGAAACTAACCAACAAAATTAAATAAATAAATATTCATGGACATTTCACACAACGTCCTCTGGTCCCAAGCTAAGCTTATATATGCTTGTGTTATGGGTACCAGAATACGGATAGAATACATATACTACTTTTTTTTTGTAAATACATACTTATAATACATAGGAACACCCAGACGCAGTACAAACATTTGTGTGACAATTAGAAAAATCACACAAATGATTGTCCCGAGCGGGAATCGAACCCGCGACCTCTTGATCGGCAGTCCGTTACCAGAACCACTACACCACGAGGCCCGTCAATTAACATAGCTTTTTCGCCATTTTTCTAATACCTCATTAGGGTTCCGTACCCAAAGGGTAAAAAAGGGACCCTATTACTGAGACTTCGCTGTCCGTCCGTCCGTCCGTCCGTCCGTCTGTCACCAGGCTGTATCTCAAGAACGGTGATAGCTAGAGAGTTGAAATTTTCACAGATGATGTATTTCTATTGCCGCTATAACAACAAATACTAAAAATAAAATAAAATAAATATTTAAGGGGGGCTCCCATACAACAAACATGATTTTTAGAGTTCCGTACCCAGTATCTCAAGAACGGTGATAGCTAGACAGTTGAAATTTTCACAGATGATGTATTTCTATTGCCGCTATAACAGCAAATACTAAAAATAAAATAAAATAAATATTTAAGGGGGGCTCCCATACAACAAACATGATTTTTAGGGTTCCGTACCCAGTATCTCAAGAACGGTGATAGCTAGACAGTTGAAATTTTCACAGATGATGTATTTCTATTGCTGCTATAACAACAAATACTAAAAATAAAATAAAATAAATATTTAAGGGGGGCTCCCATACAACAAACATGATTTTTTTACCGTTTCTTGCTCGATACTAATAACGTTGCCTTATGTTGCATAGATAATGGTACGGAACCCTTCGTGCGCGAGTCCGACTCGCACTTGACCAATTATTTTATATCAAACTGAATGTTGTTAAATTTAAGTGTTATCCGAAATTAATAAATTCAAAAGCAACGTATTTTGATAAATCATTATTTAATAATAAAACTGTACATGATTAAATAATATATTTAGCTTTTTATTTGTTACTATATAGACTTAAGTAAATGTTATACATATATTTAAATGGACATAGTTCACTCTGAAATATAAATGGAGGTAACTAATATAATTCATAAAGAACAATAAAAACACTTTTAAATTGTTCAAATTAACGATTGCACTGAGACGGTATGCGTAGTGATTATCGAGAGAAACTCTTACACTTCTATACATATTACTATACGACTTCTTTACTAGGCGTTGATATACCAAGTGCTTCCTCGTAACCAATTTTTGTTTCGTGTTTACCTGAAACATACATACATTTACATTAGAATGTAGCCTATTGCAAATATAGTAACTTCATAAAACAGGCCGATAGTGTGATGATACGTGCACGTAGGCGTATTACATATACACATTACGAGTATATTATAATGTACAAGCAATACACGCTGCGCACGCATTTGGTCTGCGCTTGTGTTGAGATTTACCTTTTTTGGATGATTTACTCTTCTTAGATTCTTTGTCTTTTGATTCTTTCTTAGATTTCTTATGTTTGTCAGTCTTAGTGCTCTTTACACTGGGTTCAACAAGTAAAACATTGTCGTCTGCGTCTTTTCTCTCTTTAGAGGTCTTTTTGCCATTTGTTTTATTTAAATCGTCTGTAAGTTCATCACCTTCAGATTTCACAATATCTGGTAATATTAGAGCTTCACGCTTCTGTTTAGATTTCTTTTCCTTTTTCTTGACAGGTTTGTCACTTAACTTTTTGTCGCCTGTTTTGGTCTTTGACAATTTTGATTTTTTGGTCAATAGTCCACTGTCTGGTGAAGGATACTGGTTTATTCTTGATGTGAGTAATTCTTCTTCACGGAGAGGTCTGTAATGAAACAGGCTAAGTGTGTTTTAATATTAAATTAAAAAGCTTACAAAGAGCACAGATGGGTTCTAGAGTGAAAGGTTACATCTAGCAGAAAAAAGAGAAAATGTGATGGATGGATTTTGGATTTGTTTTTATTTTATTTACTTCCGATATAAATTAAAATTTAGCAAGCTAATATCACTCTCAAATTTTATGGAAGAAGAACGACTTATAGATGGAGGAATGATGAAATAGAAGTATAGAAGATTATGTGAGATTATACTGACAAGTCCAGGTCAAGGTCGAGTGCCCGGTGTGGGTCGTCTCTGGGCGGCGGTGGTTCGTCGTCGCTGAGCGCCGCGCCCTCCGGCAACTCACCGCCCACAGCTACGGCGGGACGAGATGCGCGTACCTCCTCTGTACACAATATATTACATACTTTGACTTACAACTGTTTTACCAAAAAGAATATAGAGTACTCGTTCATAGCCTAGAATGTTGGTTTAATGATTGAAATGACAAAATATGCCAAAATAAAGCCCCTCATTCGCCCTTAAATATACAGTATACTAGCTATAACCCCGCAGCACTGCTTACCTGCGGCTAGTGATTAGTAGAGTGAAATTTGAGGTTATACATGTTAATACCAAAGCATTTTTTTTTTTAACAATTTAAGCCAAACTATATATACAATAATTCCTGGAGTAATTTGTTTACCTTCACTATCTGAGTCACTGGATGGTTTGTCTTTTTTACTTTTCCGTTTCTTTCCAGTACGCTTATCCTTTTTCTTCTTACTTGAACTCTCCCGCGATATTAAGTACTTATCAGATCTTTTGGCTGAAAACAATTCAAAATTATTTCAAACACATATTAGTGTTGTGTTGCTTCATTACAACTTTATGCATAACGATAACAGTAAACGTGTATATAATTAGGGGAATAATGTAGGTAATAACAGAAGGAATTTGACCGACGTATCAACGCACACCTAATAGTACTGTAGATAGCAACCTGGAGCTTTGCATGTTGACTCCTTATCCACAGTAACACAAAACCATATAGAAAGTTCACTCTAATAAATCATTAACATAAAAAAACCCCTAGCATTTCTCAGACCACTAAACATCCCACAATTAGAAAAGCCATCTCATCCACTTAGATTGAGCCCTTGCCTTGGCATCTCTTAAATCTTTAGGAGTTTACATCCTATCCTAATTATGTAAGCCATAGTTCTCTATATAATATTACAACAATAGATATGTATGTTATGATATGATAGATACATACCATGTATTTGCAATGGCACTTCTAGCGCTATCTCAGCGATGGGTATGTCGTCTTGCTGATAGGAGCGAGGAGAGTCATCCTTCAGATAGTGTGGGTTGTTGGCTTGTTCTTGTCTACGGGCCTCCCTCAACTGTACAATATAATATTGTTAATGTATATGCATTATTAATATACAAATAACAGATATACAAGTGTTTTTTTTGGTTACAAACTGTTTTAAAATATTTGTTAATTCCGCCTCTGTTCCGCTTCTTTAGATAATTGCCATGTTCTTATTGTACTTTTCTTATTATTTTATGTTAATTTTGAATGTCAATGGTACCATTTCTATGTACACAACTAAACTAAAAAATAAAATCGATAGTGTGATTCGCCAATGTTAACTGAACTTTTTATTACTAAACTCTGTGTGGTGACTAACGATTTTTATTAATATAAATGTGTAAAATTATTCAAAATACACATACACTGTTGTTTTTATTTTATTTATGTTTTGACGCATCAGAATTGACTTAGATGTAAACATATTTCGATCCAAGTAAATATAATCACTAACCATGGCAAGTTCGTCAGGTGTGAACTGTGCGGTAGGTCTGGGATCGTGCGCGGGTGGAGCGAACACGGCCGCCTCCGCCTCACCCTCGCCCTCAGAGCTGGAGCTCTCCGACGACCAATGAGACTTGCATAACCATTGGTCTAGGTTCACACTGGAAACATTAAGGAAAAATAACTGTTAAGGAATAGTTTTAACCGATCCAGTAGTTTCAAAGCTTTTTCAATGCAAAGAAACAAATTTTTACTATTCATAAAATTTGGTTTAGACTAATTGTACACTGTGACTTCATCGGCCACGTTTTTTTTTTAAAGATTATTTCTATGTATAAACAAAACCAACATACTCTGAAGGCATGGGCACTTTCTTCTGTGCTTTAGGCGCCACAGGTTTCAACTCTCCATCAAATAAGTCAGCCAACTCTTCAATCAGACCATTGCTAAAGTTACGCTTTGGTTGTATTAGCTCACCATTAACAGTTTCAGAGTCTTCTTTCTCTATGCCATTACTAAAACATAATAAAAAGTATTAGTTGTAAATATTTTTTAATAAAACATTCCTTCACTTAAACAAGCTAATATTAGGGGATTAAGAATATGCCAAAAATTTTAGTTTTCCAACTCACACAAAAAGTGCTTCCGGGATGCCTCGAAATAAGTTAGAATGTTTTTATGAACATTTTGCAGTATACATAAATGTTATAAAATACTTATACTACCAATATTATAAAGTAAATACATAATAATAAACAATTATTAGTCAATAGCAAGTCGGTGACGGCCCAGATGCAGAGCGGTCTTGTTGGACAAGCCGGTATAGTTCGTCGATTTTTCTCCCATTAGGTTCCACCACTCCGGCCAACTGTTGCCAACCTCGTCGGAGAGCGTCCTGTCACCTTACGAGGCGAGGCAGTGTTCTGTATCCAAAATAATAATAATTAATTACCTTTGTTGTATGACAAGTAGTTGTGTCTGTTCGTGTTTGTTCTCATCTCTGTTCGGTGCGATACGGTTAAGCGTGAGTCGTAGAAGTGCAGCAGCGTTGTGGGCACGTTCTTGTACTTCCATATCCTCACTTAGTAACAGTGGTCGTAGACCAACCAATGATAATTCTATCACCTAATAACAATAAGGTTTCATTTTATTGCGCTTATAGGTTCTTGACGGAAAACAGAAGAAACTAAATACATAAAAGTCTAATAGTAGGGCACGGGCCTACCTACTCTACAATAGGATACTCTACAATATTTCGATTTACTAAACATTCCAACTAGGCGTGTTAGAATAAATAATTTATGAAATTAGATACATAAAAAATCTCTAAATCCTGTCTAGTTATTTAGAATTGAGTCAGACGTCTATAATCAATCACAGATATTTTAAAAAACATCCTTTGTGGAATCAAAGAACTTTTTTGAATAATCTAACTAATATCTCTAACTCAGAAATATCTGTATCAATTTGTTACCTAATCTTCTTATATATAAAAATCAATTGCTGTTCGTTAGTCTCGCTAAAACTCGAGAACGGCTGGGCCGATTTTGGTGATTTTGGTCTTAAAATATTCGTAAAAGTCCAGGGAAGGTTTAAACGGTCCAAATATATAGAGATCTAAAATTCCACGCGTACGGAGTAGCGGGCATCAGCTAGTCTTATATATAAAAATCAATTGCTGTTCGTTAGTCTCACTAAAACTCGAGAACGGCTGGGCCGATTTTGGTGATTTTGGTCTTGAAATATTCGTGAAAGTCCAGGGAAGGTTTAAACGATGACAAAATATATGGGGATCTAAAATTCCACGCGTACGGAGTAGCGGGCATCAGCTATCTTATATATAAAAATCAATTGCTGTTCGTTAGTCTCGCTAAAACTCGAAAACGGCTGGGCCGATTTTGGTGATTTTGGTTTTGAAATATTCATGAAAATCCAAGGAAGGTTTAAACGGTTCCTAAAATTCTACGCGTACGGAGTAGCGGGGATCAGCTAGTCTTATATATAAAAATCAATTGCTGTTCGTTAGTCTCGCTAAAACTCGAGAAAGGCTGGGCAGATTTTGGTGTGTTTGATCTTGAAATATTCGTGAAAGTCCAGGGAAGGTTTAAACGGTGACAAAATATATGGAAATCTAAAATTCCACGCGTACGGAGTAGCGGGCATCAGCTAGTCTATTATAATCATCTGTTAGCTCTACCAAATAAGATATAGATACATACATCGATAGCAGCCTGCAGATCTCCGTCTGCTTCATACTTGAGTAACAGATTAGCAACAAGTTTGAGTGCGGCGTGCACGCAGACAGCACGCGCACGCATCTGAGCACCGCCCAGACCAGCACATACCAACAGTGGGGAGATAGCCTCCTGCATTACTGACTCCTCACTGGAAATTATGTGTAGAACTATATGTTAATACCTTATAATAGAAGATTATATTTAGATCAATACATACGAAACGTTAAGATCGTAGCAGATGGCGCTCTATAGAAAACAAGACGTATAAGTAAGAAGGCGCTTTGGCCAGCACATAGTCAATAATTAAAAAAGAACATTAGTACATATAATCATCCTATCAAAAGATTATTACTTGCAACTAGTAATAAAATAAACCCTCAAACGACACACCTATTAGATCACTGAAGATGTGATCCCACTTCTGAAATCACAATTTTTTAAATAATATAAATGTATATATCCGAAGCTTCATATAAATCACCTGTATTTACAGCCAGAGTAGTCATCAATCTAAAGGCCTTGTAATACTGGACAAGCTAACTACGTTAACTACAACATTCTATTAACTACGATGAGATTGATTCGTGGGCTACGACACGTGTAACTGGTATGGAAGGATCCTTTTATGAATATTCAACGGGTCACTATTCAATCTCATCAGATAAAGGAATTACTCGCCATTGACACCATTCGGGTCCTCACCACTTCACAATCTTGGAACGTAAGTTAAAACTAAAAATCCTTAAGTAAACTATTTTAATCAAATCTCCTACGACATATACATACCGACAATACTCAGCGAGTACGTACGCGGCCGCGTACAGTACTTCTCTAGAGGCGGGGCCGGGCGACGTGTGAGCCATGCGAGCTATTAATGCAGAACATTCACGAGCTGCGAACGATCGTACCTCGGCCACGCGCGCTCCCACTTCTGTTATCTGAGCAGCTAGTATACGACCTGGGAAATTAAACATATTAATAAAATATACTTGTATTTTAACATTAAAATTTCATTCCATGGATGCTGCAATAGCTGAGGAAAATTCATACACATACAGTGACAGACTGTAATACTAAATTATAACCTATAACAACACGCCTGGTCAACATTGTACGGTAGAATATTAAACACTTACATTACGAAGTGTCGTGTGCACTGCGATATTTATATGCGATAACCTTTAAAATTATAATTTCCTTAGTTTAAAAACTAAAAAAACACGAATCCCGAGTTTAAATTATTTCTTTACTATTGGTTGCTATTGCTATGTATGCAAAATTACAGATCAATCTCACTATTGCAAGTGGGTGAAAATCACCTTCAACGATTCTGTTACATAGATTAATACATATAATTATATGAACGAAGCTGAAAGCTGTAACGGAACTAAAGTAAAACGGTATTGTTACCATGTTTAGCGCTGGTCTCCATCTCAGTAAGTTCAGCGAGTACAGTGACGTACCACTCAAAGTCTACGACATGTTGGTAGTTGTTCTGTGAACATATCTCTATGATGCGAGTGAGTAGCTCGTCACGGTACAATGTACCCTCCGCACGCTCCATATGTACCATCAACTTTTTAACTATCTCCATTAAATTCTTCTTTGATACCTGCATTTATACAAAAATAAATTAAATCTATATCAATATAATATAAGCTGAAGAGTTTGTTTGTTTAAACGCGCTAATTTCAGGAACCACTATCCGATTTTAAAAAATTCTTTTAAAGTTGGATAGTACATTTATCGAGGAAGGCTATAATATATATAACATCCGTTGTGTCCAATAGCAGCAAAGTATCACAGAAAAATGTTGCAAGAACAGGGAACATTTTCTAATTTCACACGCGTACGTCGTAGTCGTAGGCTCACCTAGTTTTGCTATATCTGTTTCACTATCTAATAACTTTACAACGGTTTGGCAAAGTAAAATAAACAGCGTCCAAGACCGCTTTTCAATAATTTAAGCTCTCTCTAACATTACTACTACTACACTACCGCGGCGTATTTGAACCCGTAAACTGTCTGATTTGTGAGAAAAAGAAAAAAAAGAATACAAGCTGATAATCTAGCTAAATAAAATAAACGTGCTTGGCGTTAAAATATTAGTGTCCGACCGAAAGTTCGGTTTCGGTTGGCCGAAAATTTCGGCCAAAAATCAAGTTTCGGCGGCAGTTTTGGTTTCGGCCAAAATCGGCCGAAACCGAAGCTTGTATCGCAGTTTACGCATACCCATGCTTGCCTAAGTCAGGCGAATTATGAGAACATAATTTTAAAAAATAATAAAAATGTTATTAATATTTTTTTTATTATATTAAATAAATTATTCCAACGAACTTAATATACTGTTTCTCCATTTCGTGCCCTAATTAAGGCAAAATAATGGGTAAAATGCACCAAATTTCAGTATTTTAAGAAATTTTATACTTAACCTTACTTTTACACGTGAGTTTCGGTTTCGGCCGAAACTGAAGCTACGGCTGAACATTCGGTTTCGGTATCGGCCGGAAAACCAGTTTCGGTCGGACACTAAAAATATATATTAATTTGTTTCCTTCCAAAAGTATTACTAACATTCTATTACTAAGTCTTACCATTCCATACAACAGGCCTAGAGCTCTCAGTCTAATAGATTCATCCTTGTCATCTAGACACGCGAGTACAAGATCCTTATGTGCTTGCACTGACTTTGGATGTGATTTGAGTATTCTCGACATAGCCAATAGGCCTAAGTACTTCACTGTAATAATAACATTAATTTAAACTATAAAAAATATCACAATTAACAAAACACACGCATACTTATGTTATTATAATTCCCAGATCTCGTCAATAACCTCTAAGTTGCAAGTTAATCTTTATAGCTTGCGTGTTTAGGTACCGAAATATAAATATAATACCTACGATATTTTATTTTTGGTAAATATATGCAATATTATATTAATATCTATTAGACAGTAAACACTAGACGCAGATTAATTTTATTATTTGCGACACGAAGATAATTTACAGAAATAATAAAAAAATTCTATAAGGAATTCGAACCCGCAAACTCATTAAGGGTGGTTGTTTCACTAACCACTGCACTATGGGGTTCACTGTGTACAATAAGTAAGTACTTACAGTTCTGATCGCTATCCTCAATAAGTATCCGTAGTTTTTGCACGCAGAGTTGTACGGAGGCGGCGTGTCCCGGCATACCGCTGCTTATACTGATGAGGACCGCTATCACCGTGTTGATACATTCATACAGCAACGACATTGCAGATGTACTAAACAGTTAATAACATTACTTACCTTACATGGAAATATTGAAACAATATTTTTTTATAATATATTCTAACACTTGCGCGACTCATCTGTTTAAATAAAAGCAAAGTCTCCGAAACGTCGGGCCAAAATTTAAAACAAATATACGCGTCTAAATCCGTAAAAAGTAGTTTTATTTAAATATTTTTTTATATTAATATAGCTAATGTCCGCGGTTTCACCTGCGTTTACAATTTATTATTAAGTCCAAGTACCAGAATACGGATATCTATACTAATATGTATTATAAAACTGAAGAGTTTGTTTGTTTGTTTGAACGCGCTAATCTCAGGAACATCTGGTCCGATTTAAAAAAAAATCTTTCAGCGTTAGATGGGGCATTTATCGAGGAAGGCTTTAGGCTATAGGCATAGAAAACGCCTAGACTCAGTACAAACATTGGTATGTGAATTAAAATTATACGACGACCTCGTCAATTGCTAAAAGCATTTTATAACATATTAGGGCGTGATTCTTTATACTTGAACATTAAATAAAACAATATAGCCATTTTAAATACAGATGATCGCGTTTTAGCGTGCGCTGTGACGTACGTGCATTACGTAGGGCGGTTCATCCCTCACTCTCTGAGGAACTCGCGAACGAAGACTGCGCGGGCGCTGGGGTTGGGGTACGGAATGTGCGGAGAGCGTCTCACCCCCGCACAAGGAGCGCGCGAAGTACTTACAGAGTCACGCGCTGTAATATTTTGTCCTACCTTCCCTATTAATATTATAAATGCGAAAGTAACTTTGTCTGTCTGTCTGTTACGCTTTCCCGCTTAAACCTCTCAACCGATTTTGACATAGGCTACCTTTTATTGCGAAAAAAAGGGATGAAAAGTTTTCTAAATTTCACGCGGACGGAGTCGCGGGCAACAGCTAGTGTCAATATATAGATTTAGCATTCAATTATGAAAATTGCTTTTTCAATAAATAATTAATTGGTTATTATAAATTAATATCGATCATAGTAAGTGACTTAGTTTTGTATTTTAATACAGCGACATACGTAGGAAAATATATTTTTTATAATATATCAACACGCCTTCGCAAACGTGGTAGACATGCTATTGAGGAGACCTTGACATGACATGTTGACCGGCTCTTGAAGAGATCCGTGCTAAATAATAGGGAATGGTTTAATAAAATAGAGCTGCCAACACAATGAGTTTTTGTGGACCTATCGTCAAGTCTAGACTATGAGTTAGGTATTTTGATAGCGAGCGTTACCCCATAACTAATAAAAAAATTATTTTGTAAATCGTTCCACAACTGATGTAAAAATCGATAGAAGAACAACATACAGAACACGTCACCTTATTTTTGAAGACGGTTAAAAATAAAATAACTTCAATAATCGCAAGTATGACGAGTTCTAAACAATATTATACGGCCGATATTATTTTAGACGTCTCCGCTATCTCACTCTAATTTAAGATAATATTATGCAGCAATGACTTAATTAATACATATGGTAATAACAAGTTCGTAAAATAAAAAAACCTGATATTTTATCAGATGGCACTTCGATACGGACATTATATAACTACCATTTAATAAACCAGGGTCTAAAATGATGTTAATAAAGTGATTGTAAGATTTCATCCGTGACCGATTATGGCTACAAGTATAGTCACCCCATTTCTTTCCAAGGGACTCCAAGCGGCAATGTGTGAATAAATATCTTCTGTGAGTGAAGGAAAGCTCTAAACTGAGACCGAGACAGCCCGAAATAAGTAGACCAGACACCGTTAATAGAGGCCCATGTCCAACAGTGGGATATAAGTCACCTCAGAAGAAGGACTTGTGATATTGCTGTTTCGATTTACCTTTAACCTTTTCTAAATAGGTTTCATCACCATAACAAACTTTGAATTTTATTATATCTATGGTACTTACATTTTGTGTAGTACATACTTACTTTTTCTACTATTACTATTTACATTAAATAGTTTAATTCAAAGCATTTTCTAGTGTCAAAGCTCTAGTGTATTTACAAAACTCGGAGTGCTAGTGTAAAATAAACTACTTTCAACAAAACAAATAAGCAATGCATATAAGCTTTTGAATCCTGGTAATCGCTTATTTTTGAATAACGTAAAGTAATATTTTCCTTTTACCCCATAGAGACAACATCTAAAGACAACACATAAAGTATATAAAGCCAGGGAGAAGAATCATATTTTTTTTCTATAGTTTTTAAAAATATGACATTGTTCAATGCTCCGGTCAGTAGTTATATTATTGTGACAATAACTGACTCACCTATGTATTAAATTAGTTAATGGTTCTATTAGTTTCTTGCCAAGTCGAGGCTCTAATGGGGTTAAGGCACCAAACTGCAACAAACACAATGAAACTACATAAGACTAGCTTATGTGATAGCAACCGATAGCTAAATGTAATGTCCTGATCTTGTACACGTTAGGTACTTCACCACAGTGAAAAACTCGATTCTCAAAGTATTTTAGCAGCAAAAATAATACTTAAATGTGTTTTGATTGTGCTAATTTTTTAAGTGTTGTATAATTAGTGATATAGTGGTAAACGACAAGTGTAACTATTGTATATTCTTCATTCTAGATTCTCATTTGATTCGAAATATTTTGCAATTTTCGAGCAATTGGTAATCTAAACAGGTAACAATATATTTAAAAGGACAGCGGCCGTATTATGAGCTCTTATTCCCAGGCCGTTTACGCCGTGAATGGAACTGCCCGGCAAATTCGTAATATGAACATAACTCCCAGCCATCCAGTTCGCTAAAACAGTCATAGATTAATATGTTTATAGAGAAGGTACAACTAAAAGTTTAAGTACTAACTAAAATTTTTCAACTAAATGTTTTATGTTTACCATAATACATAATTTTGTCAGGCAGTGTACGGCCTGCCTGGAACTTGCATGATTTTTAAAAAGCTCATAATACGCCCGCAGGTTAATATTTAACTTGTTCCGAACTCTGCCGAAATCGTATTCTGGTTAGGGCATTCTGTAACGTAATCTTTTACGTTTATAAATTACAACAAAAATGATTTCAATGTATCGAAACAAGTCGCTTGTAAAATGAGTTATGCCATCATGAACAAAAGAGGACTAAGAATCAAACACCCTGAGACTAAATATTGCTATGTCCAAGATCGTGTCCCTCCTTTCATGACCAAAGCTGGTACGTACGCCCATAAATGCCATATTATTTTACACTACTCTATCTAATATTCTCTAATACTTGCGCGACTCATTTGTTTAAATGACTTTGCAGTCACCATGGTCACGGGTGAGACTCTTCACGTCTCACCCGTGACCATGGTGACTGCAGTCTCCGAAACCTCGGGCCAAAATTTAAAACAAATACACGGGTTTCTTCTCTCTTCTCCAGCCTATTTCCCATATCCCTTAGCTGACTTTTCAGCGCCCTTGGGAGAAGGCTGGCTGAAGCTCTGCGTGTGGTGACGGATAAAGAATACAAGTGTCACCACCCCATCTCACACACGTCTAAATCCGTAAAAAATTGTTTTATTTACTCCATATAAGTTACACTTGTCAATTCACAATATTTTAAGTAAACTAGAATCATGGGTACACAAATGCATGTAACATAGTATTATTTAATTGTAAATATTATATTTGTTTATTTATTCATGCATGTTGTATGTTCCCGACATGAAGTGGGTATAAACAGTGTATATAAACTAAATTGGATATGTATATAAGTGAGGTGTGGTGGATGATACTAGCGTTTTGTATATCAGTCCTGTGAAGTTTAGCCATGTTTTATACCTGCAAATTAGATCAATGAGGCTTTGAGTAATTTTTCTTCCAATATCTGGTTCATATTGTGTCATTAAACCAAACTGTGGAGAATTTACACACATCAGACATTTTATATCCCATACATAAACAATAAACAGCTAACTATTAATTATACTTCGATATTTTCACTTTTATTTACACTTTTAGTTTAAATGTAGTTACGATATTTGTGTATTACGACGAATAAAGATAACACATTTCAATTGAAAAGTTCAGTAAGAATCAGATAATAATATTCTCACGACATCAGCCTGTAGATATTGATCATTCACTTTTTTGCCAGTCATGTATTTGACTTGGCCACTTATTTGAAATAGAATAAGAGCCCAGTACTTAATGTTTTAATTATTTCCTTGTTATCATTTCCACATTATTTTAAAAATGTTAGCAACAATATTAGCACAATATTGTTTACAATTTTTATAACAAGAAACAATAAAAATGACAAGGGCCTGACTGGCATTTGAACAATTCTGCTAGACTATGAATTTAACTAGAAAATAATGATAGATTGCAAATGTTCTGTACATAAATGAAAAAACACATACCAATTTGATGATTTTGATCAACATCCAATTGTTTGTAGATGTGGTCATTAGTTTGAAGAAAACCGGAGCTAAAGACAAATAGTTCTTAGGATTCTTTCTGGCTAATTCACACACTACATTAACAGCTGCTGACTGTACACCTGCAAATAACACATAATTAGTTTAAGGTGCCATTCGGCTGCCAGCAACGTGCGTCACGCGGTAGCAGCCCTCACTAGGTTGTATGAATAGTGGGCGTATCTAAATGCAACAGTAGTCGCGGCAACGACACTGATCCGTTCGGCCAATTTGTCGTTATGTCTGTCTGTCGTATTTTGTCTTCATTATTCGAGATTTTTTTTTGGCAAGGAAATTAGACCTAATTCAAATTTCATTCCCAAAAGTACGTTCAGATCGCACGTATGAGAGGCGCCTTCACTTACATTTTTATTTAAAAATTCAAGTGAAATGTAATCTTTTCAGCAAAAAAAGGTGACGAACAAATTACGAGTGAATTAAACTAGAAAACAACCGCTTACTGCAAGCAGTTCTATCGATCCCTGATCTTAATACATGCAAATACTGAAGTACTTCGAGGTACTACCACAATTCGAAACCTAATGTATCCCGAAATGCAATGAACAATGTATGTACTTATATTTTTGTCACTCAATCTAGTGGTCTGAGCAATAAATGGAGAAGTATCCGTGAAATAACAGTTACCTGGATCAGGATCTTCTAATTTTTCTTTTAATTTTGGAAACGCCGGTCTTAGTGCCTCTGGATACCTTAAGAATACCTTATACATCATCAGGACAGCTTTCATTCTTAAATAAGGTTTAGTTGAGCTCATCTACAATAAATGTTAAAATTACATTACAATTAGCCGACGAATTAGCGCGGGCAGGAGCTAAAGGCGTACAGTTTGGTCTTGAACCTTTTTGTAGACTGCCTTCGATCAACCATTCAATTCTGGAGAAAAAATCCCGGATTGAGACACTCCCACGCTGTCATAAGACCGTTTAACGTAAAGGCGGCTACTGAAGCACTGGTAATAAGTACAAATTCTCTGCGCATGTACTATATGTCACTAAAATAATAATTTTGAATTAAAATTACATCTTAGGCCAGGACCATCACTACGAACTGCGCTACTAGGCTTAACAAGATCTTAAATTATAAAGTTCTTTATTTTGTTTCCTATATATTATATTGTGCAATTTATGATTTGCTAAGGGATACTTCTATAGCTTAGAAAAGCATCAGTAGTCTAGGCATAAATGTATGTCCCGCTCTTCTTGCACAGGTTAGACAAAGCAGGCCAATTACGATATTTTATTAATTGAGATGGAAGGCAGGAAGCTAACATTAATAACCTCATTTAAATAGCTGCTCGACTGATAACGTATCATTGCAACTACACCAAATTAATAGCAGACCTAATTATAATTTATCTTATAAAACAGCTGTGCATATATACAGGATGGGTGTATAATAACTATTAAAAAATACTACTTGTTTATAGCGAATTCTTGCTTAAACATCAGCCGTACAACACGGAGGTTATTTAAATTACGGGTATATTATATTTCATTTGACACGCTAGAAGAAAACGATGAGAGTTTATTTTTAAGATCTTAGAAACCGCTGCAATCATTTATTATTGAATTTCAACAGCAAATCACGTAACTTAAGTCAATGTTGACTAGTTATGAGAAATTTTGCTATACATATTGTGAAAACCAGTTAGTTATCCCTACTAATATTATAAATGCGAAAGTAACTCTGTCTCTCTGTCTGTTACGCTTTCCCGCTTAAACCTCGCAACCGATTTTGATTAAATTTGGCACAGACAATCTTTAGACCCTAAGAAAGGACATAGGCTACCTTTTATTCCGAAAAAAAAAACTTTTCCAAATTCCACGCGGACGGAGTCGCGGGCAACAGCTAGTAGTATACATGTAAGTAAAGAAATTAGTATTACTACTTACCAATGTCATGATATCATTTGCTAGATCTCTAGCTAAGTCATGGGATATAAAACAGCTTAGACCACTTAAAGCCAACCCTGCTTCATACTGGTTCTGCGCATTGAGATCCTTCCTAATCATATTTGTGGTCAACATTAGAAGTTCGGAGTCCGCGTGAAATGACTGACTTGCCGCTAAGTATCCAATGCGCTTATACGTAAACTTAGTTGAACTCATTACTTCTATTATATTAAATATAGCCCATGATATATCGTATCCCAACATTTGGAGCTGCAAAAGAAAAAATACAATAATATTTCATCAAAGTGGTTTTGTGGAAATAGCCGAAATAGGCTAGTGATTTGTCACCATTCGAAATTGCATTTACGAGAAATGTTTCTTCGTTCACTATTGCGAATGTTATTCCTCAAGAAAGCAATAACTGGCGGTTATAAACGCATCGTCCGGTATGAAGTCAAAATTGTAAGTTCGTCGTGCGATGTGGCTTGGCCACTCTTTTGGATATACCAGTTCTTCCATGGATTGTCATACTCACACTATAAAACAGACCAATTAAATAAAATAAATCTGCTATAGTCAAAATTCTAAAGCTCCGAGATTATCTTTCCAGATCAGCGTCATATAGCAAATTGCACCTAACTACCGCGGCGGAGGAAAGAATTCCGAGTATTTAGCGAGTATTTAGTATGAATTGAAACTTGATAAAATTCGCCACTAAGCAATCAGTTATTGCAAACAAATGCAATAACTGATTGCTTAGTGGCGAATTTTATCAAGTTTGGTTGTCTATTGTTAATTTTTTGTGGTTATAATGGTGTCATTGAACGACCAATACGACACAATTCATTAGTAGACTTGGGCCCCTGATTGGTTGCGCAATGCCGGGCAGCCGAGCGCGGAACACCATCCAATTTTTTATAAATCTGCTAGAACTACAAACAAGAAATAGGCTTCGGCTATGCAACGCGAATAAAAGTCTCTTATAATCTATTGGAATCAAATGTTCCTTTGCCGCATAGATTTGATATCCCATACGTTTTCGTAAGTTTGTGGTTGGATCGCGTTGCGTAGTTCCGCTGCCTAGAGGGTTTTGCATAACGTTATGGATATTTTACGTGATTGCCACAAGTTTATAGTTGTACAATTATATTGTAGGAACATTATGTTAGCCTTATCAAAACCAACGCTAATAATTTAGCATATCATTTTATACCTACTTATTTATCTAAAACAGAATTTTAATAATATTGTCAAGTTTAAACGAAAAACATTAATTATAATTAACAGGATGTTTCTATTATAATACTTTTTTTTTTCTACCACTTGCGCGACTCACGACGATCGTAGAAGAGACATAACAGCTCAGTCTCACCTGTGACCATGGTGACTGCAAAGTCTCCGAAACTTCGGGCCAAAATTTAAACCAAATATACGCGTCTAAATCCGTAAAAAGTAGTTTTATTTAAAGGATGTTTCTATTTAAGTACTAATATTACTTTTAAATTTACTACCAAAAATGAAAGAAAAAATTTATTCTAATATCCGGATGTTAAGTCCAGTAAGTTTTAGCTAAAAATATTAATACTATCGAACATTTGTTGGGTACATGTTATGAGACCATTGCTAAAGAATACCAAAACAATATAGCTGTGATAGTAATGAAGTTTTACTAACTACATACAAATATTGGACAAATACTGTTAATATGCCAATTATGGCATTATTAAATATTTAGGCATTATTAAAGTAATTTTTCTGTTGGCTTGTTAGGAAAAAAAGTAAAATGAATCTTTAAAATAATTGTATTTATTTTTATTTAATTATAATATTACAAAAAATTCACTCCTTAAAGTCACATACAAATGTAGGATAACACAAAGGATATTCTAAAATCTAGAACACCTTATATTATGCATTTTTATTTATAAATCTTGTTTTCTTCTTTCTTACATACAGAAGTACAACTATTTATCCAATACAGTATACAAATAAACTATAACTATTACTTACATATGTCAACTTAGCAACAGCATTTGATTTCACTGCAATGTTATCCTGGCGTAGTTCTACTTTGATCTCTTCCATACATTGTGCAATATATTTGGACTAAAAATTACAACAAATATTAGAAAGATTAAGAAACTAATAGAAAATATTTACTTATTATAAAACAAAAGTGGCTATTTCTGTATGTCCTTATGTTAGTTTTAAACTATGCAACAGATTTCAAAGGAAAGTTCTTTTTTTAATCGATTAACGCGTTCAATGCTGAATAATTTGCGAATTTATAGCCAATGCTAAGAAAAGAGTCATTCGCCCAGCGCTGAAAACGCGTATGTGCGTTCAAAAAATTTTTCGCGTAGTGCTAAGAACGCTTATATGCGTTCATAGAAAACTCGCGTAGTGCGGCTGGACGCTATAGCGCGTTGTCTTTTACCTTCCCGCAGTGCGGCCGACGCTATGTGCGTTTGGTAACTTTCGAGTTTTATGACTGTCATATAACAATTACGGGTCATTTAAAGGTGTTGGATGGATAAAGGTGCTTCCACACTCGTGTTTATTTGTAAGAGATTTTGTGAAGTTTACGCCATAATATATCTTCGTTCGGTTTTGTTAAAATAGTAAGATATACCTTAATAAAACAGTAATAGTAAAGGTACCGAAAGCCCTTCTATTCTTAATTTTTTTTAATTTACGACTTTTCGCCCGCCTCGTAATAGACACCATTTATAAATAGACTAAAACTACCAATTACTTTAGTTAAAAGAGCGAGTCATAATAAAATTATTTCAATAATCTATTGTACTAAATTAGGTTATTGTTGTCGTCGCCGCCGCCGTCCCCCTGCAAGATTCGTAGCAGAAACCTGACTAGTCCTTTACAATTCCACATTTTACGACCGCTTCGAAACAATAGACACCCAGAATACACGCTATAAACGCACAGGTGCGGCGCACCCCGCTTGCCTACAGTTTTATTTTTTGTATGGACGCGTATACGCGTCGGCCCGCACTTGGTGAAGATCAGAAAAACGTGCATAATTGTTAGCCGCACTGAACGTATTAAGTCTACCGCTCTCTAAATTATATTTAAAACTATCTGAGGAAGGCTTATACTTTAAAAATATTTTTAACTTTGTAAGGTTTTGTTTTCTAAATTCAACTTCCATGTAACAGTAACAGCTATGATTTATAAAGAGCTCTCCTATGTAGTATTACCATACTACATAGGAGAGCTCTTTATAAATCTCTTTAAAAATTACTGGAATGATATCATATACTCTTTTTTATACCTAAAAAAGAGTATATGATATCATTCCAGTAATTTTTTTACCATTATTATTAATATATGGTCTTGTTCATAATGACTTATCAGAGATTAAAAGTTCGCTAACATTGGTTTGCCAAAATTGTCAAATATTGATATTCATAAAGTTATTGTTTAAACCTCCGATACGTCATTATAAATAATACTAATATCTACTCTAAATAAACATCTGCCTTCATAGGGATTACACATAAATAGGAGAAATAAATCTGTTTTCTCTTTCATAGCTATTGTCCTGTGATTGAAACAGTGAAATCTTTGCAAATGAAGCAGAATATGAATTCCATTTCCATACATTCAATAAATGTCATTTAATATTAAAGTAGACATTTAATATACTTGTTACATAAACTGTACTATATTCTATAAAAATATGATACATATCTGCAAAATGTATTTTTGTTTTGATGATAGATAAGACAAAGCTAAAATATTTCTGTAATTGATTGTTTTATGTCTTTTGATTATAAACTCTTTTAACTATAATATTGTATTCTTATTAGTGTAGGAGAGCAAGGGCTCTTGTGATGATTCTTTTAGCAGTATCATTAATGGGTTTCAAGTGTTCAGTTCAAAGTAAAATAGTAAGGACAAATATTTGTCCTTACTATAGTGTATCCTTGCTTACTATAGTGTATAATATCTTATCCTTACTATAGTCTATAATATACATATGTTTATAATGTAACTCCTAACACAATCTTAAACAAAAAAATATGTAGCCTATATGATAACGTTTGACATGATACGGGAGTTCAAATCGACCTGATAAATCGTTCAAACAAGAAATGTCAATAGTGGAGGGGTATACAAAAAGAAAGTGACCATGGCAGCTTTGCAAATCCCGTAACAGGTTTTAATGGTTTTGTAAATGGATAATACTATATACGTATTCTAATGTATTTGGTGATAACATAAAATATACCTCATTATCCTTGTTATTTCGGATTCCTCGCACTAAATCCGTGAGATTTTTATCGAACATTCTCTCAAAATTGCCCTTGACTTTTTTCAAAGCCATGTTGCTAATTCAATAACTGTGACCATTAATTAAGTTATAATTAACGATTAAATCAAGAAAAATTAAAGAAACATGTCAACAAAATTACAAAATTGAGAAAACTTGAAAATTGTCTACGTCAAAAAATTGACAGACAAAATAATTCGTGCCACAGACTAATCTAATTTTGCTCATCAATTGACCAGGCTACCGAGGCTTTTAGTCCATTTTGTGTTATTGTGCCCCGTTTTCCAATCAGCGCACAATAGCGCAGTATTTTTTCTTTAAATTGGCATTGATTGAAATTTTATTTATATATTATTATCGTTAGTAATATTATTTATTGTTAAAATTTTTAAGGCTTTCGTTTCGTCGGAGTTTTCTGGAAATAATCAAAGTTGATTCAAGCTGTGTTTAAAAAAAAATATAAGTATGGATGAAGGTACAAGTACCCCGTTTTCCGCATAATAGCGCATTATGCGGCACAATGCTCAACGTTGAGTTCCAATTACAGCATCGCATTGCACAATCGAGCACTCTCAAAAGTGATGCGTGCAATCCATACCAACTTCAGCGACAGAAAATTAACAAGTATTTTTTCTTTAAATTGGCATTGATTGAAATTTTATTTATATATTATGGTTAGTTATATTATTTATTGTTAAAAAAAATTTAAGGCTTTCTTTTCGTCGGAGTTTTCTGGAAATATTCAAAGTTAATTCAAGCTGTGTTAAAAAATAAATAAATATATATCGGAGAAAAACATCGTAGACATCACCTGTAACTATTGCCAGGATAGTCTCCAATCCAAACACCCTGTAATACTGAATAAGCTAACTACGTTAACTACAACATTCTACTACGATGAGATCGATCCGTGCCTTACGACATGTGTAGCTGGTTTGGAAGGATCCTTTTATGAATATTCAACGGGTCACCATTCAGTCTCACCAACTACAGTAAATAAACGAATTACTCACCATTGACACCATTTGAGGACCCACTTCACAATCCTGGAACCTAATTTAAAACTAAAAATCCTTAAGTAAACCATTTTAATCAAGTCTCCTACGACATATAAGTATGGATGAAGGTATAAACAATGACTTTTTTTATATTCCACACTTAAAATGTGAATACAATGTTTATTTTAGAATTTTTTTTTTCAACACTGAACTTAGCGCACTCTGCTGGCGCATTTTAAAACTAATTCACGTTCCAATTAAGCGTCAGCATTGTGCGGCACTGAGTCGCATTATGCTCTGCCATTGGAAAACGGGGACAATGACTTTTTTTAATATTCCACACTTAAAATGTGAATACTATTTAATTTAAATTTTTTTTTTCAACACTGAACTTAGCGCACTCTGCTGGTGCATTTGAAAACTAATTCACGTTCCATTTAAGCGTCAGCATAGTTCAGCATTGTGCGGCACTGAGTCGCATTATGCTCTGTAATTGGAAAACCACGCTAAACGGCTGGTGCTCAAGTCCACTATTTTGGAACAATTGTCATACCGGCACAATACCGGCACGATACCGTTGCAATTGAAGTCAAATATCCGTAGTCTGCTATATGCCGTCATAACGGTCTTTCAATGGTAATAGAATTGTCGATCTCTTTTATCTATGCATTGAATTTTCGGTCTCTTTTATCTATGGATTGTGTTAGAATGGTATGTATGTGTTGCCGTTTTTAAAAAATGCGTTAGTTGAAGTGATTTTCGAAAAACTACTAATAAATTTAAACATTTAATCATGCTAGACTTCGTTTAAATATATTTGTACATACTATTTATTAGTATAAAAAGCAATGTGAAGTTTAGGAGATTAGTAAATTGCAATAAATTACAAAGAACAATTTCTAATATTTCTATCTATCTATTTTTTATTTATGGCAATCTGTCGACACAGGACAATTTAAAAATATTACTGTCAAATTCAAAATAGCAGACTACCGAAACATTTCAGTCATTGAATTGCAATTGTGAAGCAGTTGTGTACGAGACTAGCAATTTATGTCACTTTGACAATTGTAAGACAATGATGAAGTCGTTATGACGACACATTATTAGTAGACTACCAAAAACTTTACTATTGCACCATAATGGTACAATAATGGTACAGTTGTGACACCGTTGAAATACCCGACTCAGGGCCCAGTTGTGTACGAGACTAGCAATTTATGTCACTTTGACAATTGTAAGACAATGATGAAGTCGTTATGACGACACATTAATAGTAGACTACCAAAAACTTTACTATTGCACCATAATGGTACAATAATGGTACAGTTGTGACACCGTTGAAATACCCGACTCAGGGCCCTGGTGTAGCCGTCATCAATACAAAAAAAAATAGTGTTGCATAACACATCGGTACATTTACCGATACCGGTAACGCAGTTGGAACCGTACATTTCAAAAGCTTTGCTCTGTGGTTTTTTGTTTTGACTTTTGGCTGTCATTATTGATGCATTATTGTCAACAATCTTCTATCTATTCTGTGATTGTCAATAATGTCATCAATGTTTTGATTTGTTGTTGCTATAATTTGTAAACGTAAATAATTATTATTAGCACATAATAAAATTGCAGTTGCTTAAAAAGAAACAAATAACTAAGATTCATAATAGATGCTAGTACTAGTGTAACTATACAATGATCATATTTTTAAGCGAACTTCAAAAAGAACATCTAAGTCTGTTACACCAGCATTCTATACAAGGTAAGATAAAATCAAGGATAACTTTTATGAAAACACCGGTCAAGTACAAATTATTTGTCATCTTATCGTACCGATAAAAAATTTTCACTTTTTTCACGATAAAAATTCTTAGTAATATGTACATCTTATATATAAAATTCACTTGTCACAGTGTTAGTTACCGTACTCCTCCGAAACGGCTTGACCGATTTTTATGAAATTTTACACGCATATTCAGTAGGTATGAGAATCGGACAACATCTATTGGGTCAGCTAGTTTAATAATTAAAAAAAATAATATCCGTATGAATATACTCATTCAAAAACAAGCTAATCAAAAAAAAAATTGAATAAATGTATGGATAAATATATTTAATTTGTCCAGTAGCCGTACAAATAGTCACATCCTTTAGTATTTCTTGTTATAGCGGCAGCATAACTGCATGATCCTTGAAAATTTCAAGTCACAAGTTCAAGCACAGTTTTAGTAACAGGTTCATTTTTGTTATGGAATGCTAATAAGTATATAAAACAGCAATAAAAATAAAATTATTTTTTTCAGTTCTGATTGACTTCTGCAAACTGGCCTTGGACTACTTCAATAATGGTGCTAATGACAAAAAATATAGTATTGCAGCAGGTAAGATAGATTTATTTAATTTATAAAATAATAATTTTTGATTTGATTTTGAATTCTTATGTCTCAAATCAATATGACAGACCCTACACATACATATTTTTCACTTTATGTAATTGTTATACTTATACAGGTTTTCTAGCATCTGTTATCAAGCAGTGTCAGTGTGTCAGTTTAAAAAGTTTTAAACAGTTCTTTTTCAAATTTTTAATAAGAGGCCCTATTTTATTTTTCAGATAAACTTGATTGGTCCATAACAGAAGTTCAGAACTTGGTTCATGCTTTGGTGTATCTTGTTGTAGAGGCATGTAGGCTGAATGTAAGTACTAGTTATTCAAAAATGATTAAATAAAAAAAAGAAAATAAAGTTTATCATTAAACTAAATTGTGGGTATGTAGTTCTTTTACCCATTTCTTATTTAGTTTAAAAACATCTGTTGTTGTAGTCACAAATTCCTTATTCTAATTTTTAGTATACCTTCCTGGTATAGTTATGATTAATTAAATAAATATTTTTTTTTTTATGAAAAGAATATAAAATTTAAAACTAATAATTTCTAATAATTGGTCAAGTGTGAGTCGGACTCGCGCACGAAGGGTTCCGTACCATTATCTATGCAACATAAGGCAAGGTTATTAGTATCAAGCAAGAAACGGTAAAAAAATCATGTTTGTTGTATGGGAGCCCCCCTTAAATATTTATTTTATTTTATTTTTAGTATTTGTTGTTATAGCGGCAATAAAAATACATCATCTGTGAAAATTTCAACTGTCTAGCTATCACCGTTCTTGAGATACTGGGTACGGAACCCTAAAAATCATGTTTGTTGTATGGGAGCCCCCCTTAAATATTTATTTTATTTTATTTTTAGTATTTGTTGTTATAGCGGCAATAGAAATACATCATCTGTGAAAATTTCAACTCTCTAGCTATCACCGTTCTTGAGATACAGCCTGGTGACAGACGGACGGACGGACGGACGGACGGACGGACGGACGGACGGACGGACGGACGGACGGACGGACAGCGAAGTCTCAGTAATAGGGTCCCGTTTTTACCCTTTGGGTACGGAACCCTAATAAAAACCACTTTTTAAGTATTTAGATGCATATATAATTAAAAAGATGACCCTGAATTTAGCAGACAGCAGACAAAATGAAATTCAGATAGGGATATCTATAGCAAAAGTGGGATATCAAAGCTAAAAATAATCTAAATCAAAATCAAAAAACAGTCACAGATTTTTTGAAAACGAAGAGATGACTTTTTTGTCAGATAATTAATCTAAAAGAATAAATAAAAAAAAAGAGTTAAAAATTTAAAAATCCGAGATAAATCATGATAGACTTTAAAAAAATTAAGACATGATTATATTTTTGATTTTGATTTAGATTCTTCAAAATTTTTTCTAATTGGAAAAAAAATAGATTGAAAAAAAAAACAGATCGAAGACGATCCGACTAACAAATTCAAAATCAAAAAAATATCACCTTTAGATTTTTTAAAGACCAAGAGATGACCATATTTTTTTTCATTTTTTTTTCGCTGATTAATCCCAGAATGCTCTAAGCCAAAATTAAAAAAACTAAGTAACATCACCTTTTCTAAATCCAAAAATAAACTAAATTTCAGTTTCAGATTTTTAAAACAATTGGCACCACAGTGAGGGCTTCCCAAAATTTTATTTTTTTGTAAAAAAAATTTTATAACTCAAAAAAAAATTTTGTTTATTATCACCTGTAGGTATGTCAACGACAAACAATTTTCCAATTTCGTAAACTTGGAGAACTTAATTTTGCTATAGATATCCCTATCTGAAATTTCATTTTGTCTGCTGTCTGCTAAATTCAGGGTCATTTAAAAAGTGGTTTTTATTAGAAATTATTCTAATAATCTATTTGGTAATATAATTTATATCAAATTGTATTTATGATAAAAATAAATGTTACTAATTTAATATCTAATAAAATTATTAATTTAGTTGTCAGAAGCAGATCTGAAGTCTTCACTGGCCATTGCTGGGTTCACATCAGAGCAGCAGGAGGTGTTAGCAAAGTTGCACAACAACAAGAGAAAAGATCTATCAGAAGCTTTGTGCCTCTTACAACAGAAGGATCCAACATATCAAGACCTTAAATGGAGATTTGAAATTCAGGTATGAATGTTATTAGTTAAAGTATACATCCAGCATCGGTACCAATTCTATACCTAAACTTAACTAAAAAATGAAAATAGATAGTGTTAATAACACAATTCAGCAATGTTAATTTAACTTTCTTATTATAAAAGCTAATAATAAATATCTACACAGAAATAGCAAACAATGGATATATTACCACTATCAATTTTAATTTTTTAGTTAAGTTTAGTTGTGTACATTGTATAAGTACCTATAATGTGTTTATGAAAGTGTTCATAGAGTTAGATTAAGTAATGTGTACCAATAATATTTTCAAACACTTGAGCAACTTATTTATTTTAATAAAACGCATATACCTACAAAAGTCTCCAAAACGTCGATAAAACAAATATACGCGTCTAAATCCGTAAATTAAGTTTTATTTATTGTGTGTTGATTTTGTGCGTGTGTAGTGTAGCGACGTGATGAAAGAACTCGTACTCTAGTGTGTTTGTGGGCGTTACCTCGGTTCTCTAACTGGACTGGCCATCAATTTAAAGAAAAAGATGTGTATGGAGTAATTACACACGCTCTATTTTTTTATAGATCTATAACTAAGAAATAATCCGCCTAAATGTATTTTATTACTAAGCCTGACGGAAATATCTGGTGTTATATCTCAAACGGATAAGTCAGCATTTTCCATGAAAGTTCACATTGATTATTTCGAACGTTATAAGCAATTATCATCGTATCTCAACTCAACCCATATAGAAAACCTGCCAAGAACCAAATTGAGTTGCACACGAAGAATTCCGTGCTGTTATTATCATAGTATATTCGTGATACCATCTTAATCATATTGTCTTTATGTGTATGTATCATAAAAATTCGTACCGTTCTACTTCCTTGTTTCTCTTAATTAATTTATTAACTAACTTCTGAATTCATTTTTATTTCAATAAGAAAAAGAAATCGTAATATAAATATATTGTTCCAGATTGCTTCTCGAAACCAAACGCTAAATGTGAAACCAATGATAACCATGGATTTTGTAATTATGACACCAAAAAACTATGGCCAAAACAATGAACATCAAACTAGTTACGACAAAAAGAAGCAAAATAATGCTATATCTACAATACATATAAACTCTAGTATACAAGAGGCAAAGGCAGCAAGTTATTGTCAGAATATTATTAATCATGTTCTACTACAATGTGATCTGCCAAACTTACTGCATTTAACGAATAAACTGGAACAAGCTTTGAAGGAATCTAAAAGTCAACATGTACGTAAAGTACAAAGATCTCTATAGAATTACGCATTATGTAATTTATTAACATAAGTAATGTAATATATCAAATAAATTATATATATACGAGTTATTGTGATTTTATTGCGTAATGAAAACATTTTGGCAAATCTTTTAACGTACGAGTATCAAGTAGGGTACCTAGTTCGCTCTTAGATTAGACACTGTAACAAAATGGTTTACGTACTTTTTTATTTATTTTATTACCTTCTGTGGCCCGCAACTTCGTATGTGTGAAATTTTGATACAAAACCTTAACAAATTATGCATGTAAACCTTTTTGAACCACTCTATTTATTAAAGAACCGCATCAAGATCAGTTGCGTAGTTTTAAAGGTTTAAGCTCACACGCGGATATAACGACTTTGTTTGTAAAGATAACATAGCTCAATAAAGGATTTAAATGTTGGGTAGGTACAATACACGTATGCGCTCGTAACTCTTATTCCAAAATGTTAAATTAAGTGCCATAATTCTCCATGGTATAGGCCACTATAGGCGGACGTGCTACTTTGTAGATGTCCGGATGAGAATTTCAGGCGTTCTTTGAGAGGACTGTCTAATGATGATCAGAGAAAGGCTGATGGATGGATGGTGATTAAATTACTGTGTCCAGACGAGAAGCATAGTACTCTTTCTCTTCAAAGGTTGGCGCACACGTGGTGATTATTTCTTATCGGTACAAAGAACTCGACATTTGCGCATGCAGGTGTAATAGAAGGAAGTAAAATGTATCCAAAATGAGTAGGTATTTAAAAAAAAAGTCGAACCTATTTCATGTGCTTTTGAAATTTGAGGGTTTTCGTCGATTTCTCAGGAGATAACCATCACATCCTGACCTGGTGCCAATGGTACCAAACGGGAACCACCAGCTTTCAAACAAAAAAAGAATCATTAAAATCGCTTCACCCAATTAAAAGTTATTAAGGTCTTCATAATACGCGTTTAATTTTAAAAAAAAATACCTTGACAATTACACAAAATAGCCATCCTCTTGAATCACTCCAGCTATCAAAAAACCCGCATCAATATCCGTTGCGTAGTTTTGAAGATATAAGCTCACATAGGGACATACATACAAAAAGAGCGACTTTGTTTTATAATAAGTAAAGATTAGCTAATACCACAGATCAGGCATTGATCTATGAAAATTCCCGCCCATTGTTTTTAACGTCATGATTGGTGACTGCTCCATACGCTGAGGTTGAGGTGTTCTTTCATTGAGACATAAGCGCAACGATGGATGAATCAATCGGTTTCAGGACCAGCAGTCCAAACCTTAACAAGTGCTGTTTTTAATGCTGAGTCAACCCTCTCTTTTCTTTAAAAAGCTAATAAATTAATATCTAGAGCTATTGAAAATACTTCAATTGATAACACAGTGATTGACTGATAATAATGAAATTCATCCAGGTTATGATATCGATATAACAATAGGTAGTCATTTTGCGAAGGTTTTTTTATCTATCCGGTATTAAACACGGTTATCTGCACGCGTGTCTGCATGACCTGCTGATATATGCATATCATACAGTGCCACGTGACTGTTACGGTTTTGATTGATTTGTCGTGGTTTATCTTGGACGTTATGACTTTTTACAAAAATTCCAATTTTGGGCAGTGGGCAGGGCTCTTATCAGCAATCAGAGAGTAGGTATTTATCAAACCACGCGGATGATGTGTGTTGTTCCCTTTCGAGTCAGCCGTTGTAGATGTTATATTATGCTTAGATCATTCCTAAGATTCCTTTTTTTTTCCATTCCTTCTTTAACACGCACGCAATGAGGTGGTGCCTTGGGTCTTGACTATGTTTTAAGCGTCAAAGATCCGTTCAGTATTTTTTAAGTTTATCGTGATCAGACAGACAGAAAGTTTTCTTTAATAAAGTATTTAAATATACGTAGGAGTAAGGATAACTAATGAAATCTCCATGGTTACAAACAATAACAAACGCCAGACTAAACTTAACCATGTAGTAGACGGTGGCTTTAATTCATATACATTATACCTACGTATTAAGTTTATCATTCGGTATGACTTCATTATTTCTGTGAATTTGATGCCCTTCATACTAGATACTAGATGTTACGAACACTCAGAGTAAGAAACTACCTGGCATATTACCTACTGGTTTATACAACTTAAACTGCAATTTCACAAAATTAATAGTCATGTTGACTCTTATTCAACTTGTTTACTCAGCTATATAATTAAGTTTAAAGTAGATATTATTATCGCGGTAACGCGCAATATAAGATTTGAAGATGTTACCGTAGTTATAAATAGTGATCGCACTATTGAAGCGTACAGTTCTGTGATAGACCGCTGTGTATTGAGGGACGAGAGGAAAGGAGGGCTCCGTCACTCCGTCTATACTGTATAATACAGTCAGTACCAGTACGCCGGCAACGCCCGAGCTATAAGTTCGCGGTATAAAATATCGCGTTAGTTTTATAATACCGAGTTACTTAACTGTGATACTTATTAAGTTAATGAATTAATATTTCTTAGTATTGTAGCTTGTTATATTAATAGAGATATATATTGCGCTTATTCGAATGTTTAAACATTTGCTTCGGCAAATAGAAAAAAAATCAATCGAGCGGATATTGGTAAAACTGTAAACGCACCGTTTGTTCACTACGACATTAATTTTATTTTGAACAATAGATAGAACTATACACTGTCAATAATTAAGTAAAAGAGTGATAATATAATAAAGAGTACTAGTTAATTTTTACATTATCAGCTTTGGCTAACAATTAATTAACATTTGGACCTATGTTACTGCTGTGCTATATAAAAGAGTGAATCATGGAGTCAAAGTTTGTGTTAAAACAGAAAAATCCTCACGACAAGGCAAATATCTTGTCGAAGATATTTCTAACGTAAGTATAACCAAACTACTACACTACTGTTACATGTGTGATGTAAAAATATCTTTTTAGAGTAAGTACATGTTTAGTTGCGTTCTTTGTATATCTACGCGTTGAAATGAGAAACAATATCTTTGTACATTTTCGTTGAAGAATATAGTGGACATGATTACCACAAAATTATGGTTTTGGTAAAACCTGTGTATATTGTTTAGGTCTCTATGCTGAATTATTATTTATAAGAAAACTAAATTTAATTAACCAACGTATAACAAATATATTGTAGTCCAATCTGCCTTCTTTTTATCTGACTCCTAAAAGCGAGTAATTTCTCAATACGTGCGCACAACGATAACTCTAATGTACATAATTAGATAAAATAAATTTTGCACAATCATACCATGATTTGAAATCCTATTTTTATACAATTTATTATAATCATTGACACATAGATAGTGATTTAGGTTTATTTATAGTTAATCACCATAATCAGTTGTCGTGCTGCCTACATATTTTATTAGTAACCCTGTAATGTAGTAGGTACGGTAATTTATATGAAAGCTTTTAGTGTTGCCACCTTCATGAAACTATACCAAAAATGCTGTAAGTTCTGTTACACAATACTGTTATTTATTACGTGAAAATACTGTTAGTACTGCAGAAGTATACCACCAAAGTATGAGCATAAACAACGTTTTTTAAATACCTATCAGACAGATTAATTAAGGCAATTGTCCGAGTTAAATACCAGCCACATGATGAAGCCATCATACTAACGCATATATTTATTCGACAAGAAAATATTACTGGTAGTAAAATATTAGGTGTAGGTATAAATATTACATAATTATTGGAAATACATAATTTATATTGCGTAAGATTTCGCAATATCCTCGAATTGTAATTTACCCCAATGCAGTTTACTTCTCGATTTATTTAACTTAATTTGATATCCTAAATAAAGTTATTATTGGACCTTATTTTAATTATTTAAGATTTTAAGTTGTCGTTTATATTTAAATTAAATAGCAGCTTAAAAAAATCGGTTAGTAAAAAAATCGATTATTTTTTTAAGAAAAATCGATTTTTGGTAATCGATTATTTATTGTGCCAAAAAAATCGATTAAGAAGAAATCGATTTTTTAGGTCCAATGTCACATCCCTACATTATGCTCTGCCATTGGAATGCGGGGTAGGTAGGTATATGATTCGCATAGTATTTCCATGCCTTGAGAAATCAAACATTTTAATATATTATTCTTAAACCGGATTTTACGATTCCTGTTCTGTAAACTGCTTAAACAATTCCATTGCTATTTTAAATTATTTTAGCCGTGCAAAGAGTTCTTACCTAATTGTCAACAGAAAATTAAATGGTTATTGATTTTGCTCAATTTATTACGGTACTACCTATTTATATTTTACGTAATGTCAAGGTTGCACCGGCAAATGTGTCGAGTCATAGACGACTAGTTTGCAAAATCATTCATCCTGATAACAGATTCTAAATAACTAGAAAAATCTTTGATCACGTTCTTAGCAAATGGTTTTAAGTTTTAACATTTAAAAGATACTTTTTATACATTTATAAATTGTACCTCGTACATACATGTTTAAGTACCTACTTGTAAAGTTGTAACACAGGCAATTTATTATGTCTTGTTTTCTTGACTGATAAAAGCACTCGTATAAGGTCGTTGACAAGCGATTAACAGCAACAAATTGTTATGTAGATCATAGGGAAATAATTATAATTTATAACTGTAGAATACGTTTTTAGTTGGGCCCACAAGTTTGGCCTATATTTAAAAGCTCTTACAGCAAACATCATACTTAAAAAAAAATTAGTAAGATCTTGCCGTAGTAGCTATTATCTTTATAATGGCTGAACTGAAATTACTTTCGTAAACAAACCTAAACTAAGCCTTCTAGAAGATAAAACTTGTGGAATTAGAAAAAGGTAAACGAACGGTCGTAACACATTCATATCAAACGTTACTTGGAGTCAAAATTTATATACTCGTAGGTAGGTAATTTTATTAGTTCTCGTAACGTGTTCCATGTTACCTAATTGTGTTAAATTATAATAAAAATGTAGACATACAAACAAATATTCAACAAATTTTATAGTTTTTAATTATTAACACAAACAAGACAAGTAAGCAACTGAAAGTCATGTCAGACTATGTTATGTAAGACTGTAAGACAAAGAATGCAAATAAAACGTGTCGGCCTTGTAACTTTAAACTAATAAGGCACAGTTTTAAAGCATGTGCGACTCAAAATACACTATGTTTCAAGGTTCAAATATATCTCTAAATAGGTCTATAAATATTAGGTACTTAAACGTAATTAAGAGTCTAGTCTATCTAGATTTAAATAATTGAGGAGTATTCTATCTATTTTTGTTCATTTACCTAATAACCAATTGATCCGTTACCTAGAAGTCACTGCATTATTAACGACAATTGCACAATGCACATGCCTAGGAACTCATGACACTCACAACAACAAACTTGCGAAAAATCTACTTTACATTACTCAAAAAATACATCATTTAGGTTCGAGTGATTTCTTGTTATATTCATCTAAGTTACTTAACAAAAATTCTAGTTTTATATCAGTTAACTTGACCTTACTAATATGTAAGTAACTAATTAGTAATTATAATATATTTGATATTTCTTTATCTTGTAATTTTCTATTTTATTAACAACACTATACACATTCTTGTAACTACGTATTACAGTTTACGAATTTTTGCAATCGCAGGAATCTAAAATATGTTTCTATTAGGATAAACAATATTAAGGAATTCAAACATAAATTCTGTCAAAATATTAAAGAAACCTTGACCGCCTCTCAGCCGATACTTTACATGTCTAGCCCAGTCTTGTTTATTGAACAAACCAATTGAAATTCATTGCTAACCAATTTGTGTGACATTATACTCCTATTGTGAATACGATAAATAAAAGCCACAAGGAAAATATACTACATAATTGAATACCTATCTATTTGTTTACTATTTCTTTAGAGACTGGGCCTCCTCTATAAAGATTTGTATCCACTATTAAAACATAACATTGCGCGCTAGTACAGATTTGAGTTTTAAGTCCATCATCAATCATTTTCAGTCTCTCGCAGAATAAATATAAAGATGATGACGTGTATTTTTAAACAGTTACTATATGCCCAATAGGTACACACATTTATTTCATACCTAAATTACGCAATACCTCTTATTGATTTCTTTATCAGGTTTTTGACAACATACCTGGTTCATATTACACAGCCAGTTAACACGTGAGTATATAAAAAAATTGGCAGACCTTGTCGTAAAAACAAATGAAATTTAATAATAAGTTTTTTTTCCGATTGGCATTAAAACAAATACTATTAACAAGTTTAACTTTCATCTTACGAATATAACTGCCCTCATTTTAGAAAGGTTTTAAGATCAAACTCGTTATTTAGCACTATCATTGTGTTATCACGAGACTGCCCATGGTTAGAGTTGTAATCAATCAGCCAGCAATAACGTATTTTCAAGTTTGGTTTCATCTGGTTCCGACTTACATTTACCTAATATAGGCTGTGATATGCACGTCACACTACTATAACCGATACCAAATAGTATCTAGACAGCCGATACTGTCAAGCATATTAAAATCGATACCTATGTAGAGATAATAGATCAGATATACACTTGTCAATTGATTATTATCATTATTGATTTCGTATTTCGTAACAAGGTCAGCTTACAAGATAATCAAAGTAAACACACAGGACTGCAAAATATTTATGAGTGCAAAATATTTCTATTTTAAGAGATAAAATATAATATACTATGACTTTACATATTTTATTTCTTAAAATAGCAATATCTTCATTTCTTATCTTTTTAGGTTTAACTTATTGAGTTATATGTATGTATTGGGGTTGTTGTTTCAAACTTATTTTTTAATTTACCAATTTATTGTGTATTGATGCCAGTTGGTGGCAAATAAAATGGATTTATCAACGTGCTCATTGAAAACAATTGAACTAGCTTTAAGTACATATTACGAACGTAATTAACTGTCAAATAATTTCAAATTGAGGATAACACAGAAAACAGACCTGCTTAAGTAAATGTGGGAATTGAAAAGAACTTACCAAATAGAAACTAGTTTGAAAAGTGTTTTAAAAATGACTTTCTTTATGAACAGAACGACCTGTAATCTACATTTCGGATAGTATTTAGATAACCTGTAAGGATTCACTCCTAGCAGGTTGTCTAAATATTATCCGAAATGTAGCAAGCTTCCAGTCTTCATGTACCTTTATGATTAGGTTTAGGTAAATAGTTACACTCCTCCTTTTGTTAAGTGGAAATGCAATTCAATTGTGGGTGCAGCTAAAGTGTCAGAGTAGCCATAGTACCTATAATTGAACGAATAGGCAGTGTTATCTAGTTGTAGATCTAAAGATAAATACTAGTTTGTTTTCTTTCCAGTACCTACCGTGTAGTCAGTTTTGTCTTTGGTATATTAACAATCTTTTGTCGCCATACGATTTATTAAACGCGAATATTATAATCCTTACTAGTATTATATAGGTGTAAAAGAAATTGTGTCACTCGCTTTTCCACGCTAGAACTAATTATCTAATTTCAATAAAACTTGGTACAGAGTTCTCCTAAGGCTTGAGAAATGGCGTAGACTATTTTTAAGTGATCTACTATTTTTATTTAACTTCTAAATCACATTATTAATATTCTTAATTATAATAATGTTTTTCGAATTAGTATATGGGTATCTTGCGTTAATATACATTGTAAATGGCTGGAAACCGGTTATTACGGTTTTAGCAAATTTTTTCAAGCATTTTATGTTATTATTGTGTATCCCAAATTTTGAGCACAATTATATGTATACGTATACTGTTTTGCATTTTGTTATGTTTTTAAAGAGCAATTTAAAGGACTAATGTGCTTCTATTATGTCTTTAAAACCGCATTTAATTATCAGGCGTTATTTTATTTTAATTTGAAAAACCCGACTGCGATCCGATATAGTCATCTATTAATTTTTTTTCAATTATACTTACACACTATTGGCCTTATTCATAATTACTTCTTGGACGTTTAAAAGTTCGCAATAATCGGTTTGCGAAAATTGTCAAAACTTGTTATTCATAATAGTCTACGATAAAACGTTTATTATCTCTCCGATAAAATCTCCGTTTAAACCTCCGATAAGTCATTCTGAATAAGGCCATAAATGACTAAATGTCTATTACGGTATATTTTTGTGAACTTCTTTTGATTTTCTACATTTTTATACCCCTTACTCGATAGGTTAAAATTTGATTACCTTGAGTTTTTGAATCTGATAAACTGCGGCAGTTGGTTCCACAGTCGGACAGCCTGCACGGAGAACGACTTGGACATAAATGTAGTAGAATGCCTCGGTATTTTTTACATGAGATTCTCTGACGATCGTAGAGACCTTGGGTTGGAATTGTATAAGAAGTCAATAGAATTGGAATTGTATAAGAAGTATACATCATAACATACATATATAAGTATACCTGTGATGACATCAGAGTATACAATCATATAACATCTCTTCCTCCCAACAAAAATAGGCTAAGTAAAATAATTGTACTGAAGTGGCCACAGTTTAACTGCAGTGTTACATTCAGTAACATAATATGAAGCCACGCCATATTTGCAATCTGTGATAATATTAGATATCTTTGTATTTACATTGTGTGTATAATATAATAATTTGTTATCTTGCCTTCGTGTTTAAATAATAAACAGTTAATTCGTAATTACACATTCACGATTATCATTTATCTAAAGTGATATAATTATTGTAATACAATTAACTAAGCGTTAAGTATGACAGTTTCATAAGCTTTTTTATTCTGAATTCAGAATCAACAGTCTATAAAATCCTCGGGGGCATTGTTCCAGAGGCGTGGACCAAGAGCGTGGTGGTGTTGTTTTTCAAGAAGGGCGATAAAACCCGCTTGAAAAACTATCGACCTATCTCGCTCTTGAGCCACGTCTATAAGTTGTTTTCGAGAGTCATTACAAATCGACTCTCGCGCAGGTTCGACGACTTCCAGCCTCCCGAACAAGCCGGTTTCCGAAAAGGCTCTAGTACCATAGACCACATACATACGCTGCGCCAGATTATACAGAAGGCTGAGGAGTATAATCGGCCTCTGTGTCTGGCGTATGTGGACTATGAGAAGGCCTTCGAGTCAGTCGAGACTTGGGCGGTGCTGCAGTACCTCCAGCGGTGCCAAATTGACTACCGGTACATCGAAGCGTTGAAGTGTTTGTATAGAAACGCCACCATGTCAGTCCGAATCCAGGATGGGAGCACAAGACCTATTCCACTGCAGAAAGGTGTCAGACAGGGGGATTTCCCCTAAACTGTTCACCGCTCCATTGGAGGACGTCTTCAAGCTCCTTGATTGGGCCGGACTCGGCATCAACATCAACGGCCAATACATCACTCACCTTCGATTTGTAGACGATATCGTGGTCATGGCAGAATCTCTGGAGGACCTTGGCATAATGCAGTGTTTCCCAACGGGTCGGTTCAAGGATAAACATGGATAAAACCAAGGCTATGTTCAATGCCCATGTCACTCCGGCACCAGTATCTGTTGGGAATGCGATTCTCGAAGTTGTCGACCACTACGTCTATCTAGGACAAACAGTCCAGTTAGGCAAATCCAACTTCGAGAAAGAGGTCAACCGACGAATCCAACTCGGCTGGGCAGCGTTCGGGAAGCTTAGGCATATCTTCTCGTCCAAAATTCCGCAGTTCTTGAAGACGAAGGTCTATGACCAGTGTGTGTTACCAGCGATGACATACGGAACAGAAACGTGGTCCTTAAATGTTGGCCTCGTAAATAAGCTCAAGGTTGCACAGCGTGCTATGGAGAGGGCTATGTTCGGTATTTCCCTACGGGATAAAAGCCGAAACACGGAGATACGTAGGAGAACTTCGTGGTCTAGTGGTTCTGGTAACGGACTGCCGATCAAGAGGTCGCGGGTGCGATTCCCGCTCGGGACAATCATTTGCGTGATTTTTCTAATTGTCATACAAATGTTTGTACTGCGTCTGGGTGTTTCTATGTATTATAAGTATGTATATGTATTTACAAAAGAAAAGTAGTATATGTATTCTATCCGTATTCTGGTACCCATAACACAAGCGTATAAGCTTAGCTTGGGACCAGAGGACGTTGTGTGAAATGTCCATGAATATTTAAAAAAAAAAAAAAAAAAATTGGCGTGTCCGACATAGCCCGAAAGGTTCGCACGCTGAAGTGGCAATGGGCAGGCCACATCGCTCGTAGGACTGACGATCGTTGGGGAAGAAAAGTCCTAGAAGTCCTAGAGTGGCGACCACGTACCGGACGACGCAGTGTTGGGCGGCCCCCGACAAGGTGAACCGACGATATCGTCAAGGTCGCGGGGAGACATTGGATGCAGGCGGCACAGGACCGCGCGTTGTGGCGTTCTATGGGGGAGGCCTATGTCCAACAGTGAACGGAGAGAGTCTGAAGAAGAAGAAGTCTATAATATGTAACCTAGTATTATCTAGCAGAACATGATCAGAAATATTGTGTGGTCATGATTATTGTGGTATAGCGGGAAAATCTGGGAGAGATGAGTTTAGAAAGTAGATTTCACAGTATTGATTGACCATTTAGATGAAAAAAGGTTGCTAAAAATGGTTATGTAGATGTTAGGTATCTATATAGGTAATTAAAATCTAATTAAAACTCATATTTTACGGATTTAAACGCGTGTATTGTTTTAAATTTTACGTTTCGGGGACTTTGCAGTCACCATGGTCTCACCCGTGACCATGGAGACTGCAAAGTCTCCGAAACTCCGGGCTAAAATTTAAAACAATACACGCGTTTAAATCCGAAAAAGTAGTTTTATTTAAACAAATGAATCGCGCAAGTGTATGTAAATTAATACTTATTATTGTAAATATTTTCGAACAAGTATCAATGGTTTAAACATGACCGATCACAAGGAATACACAGAGCCGCTGTTATCTTTGTGACCTTTGTAACGAGCTGTCTGTTTAGATAACTAAAGGTTACACATTGACCTGATTTTCATAAGAGTCTTTTTAAACCTGTGATTTGATAACTCCGACAGTTGTCAGATTTATGCTTATTTGTATATCCCACGTGCACTCGCTTAATTTATGACTATCGTAATAAATTATGTAAGAACTCGTACTAGTATTCTGTTACATCAGTAATATCCTAAACTTAAACGTACGTCATAGTGATATATTTTAGGTATCATTAAGGATTAGTAGACAGTTTTTTGTAAGTGCTTCGTCTCGTTGACTCACTAAAAGCATTTAGCGTTTTAATTATGTAATTAGGCAATGGTTCGAATAATTAGCTGTTAAATGGAATAGTTTAATACGTTCACACAAAATATACGAGTACAAAAGACACTAGTGTAAATGTTGTTAATAAGTTAATATTTTAAATAATGTTTTATTTTAAAAGTGTTTATTGTCATGGTTATTAAGTATAACATTTACGAACTATAAAATGTTTTATTTTAGCAATAAAAACAAGAACTATTCGACCTTGTCTACCTCTTAATGGTTCGGGACTGAAGACGAAACAGGTTCTAAATTCACTTCAATGACATCTTTATGTGTCCTTGCTTAGAGAGGTAAAAATTTAGGTATTTGTTTTTTAACTTTACTTTTTATTGACGTGGTGTTGGAGATTACACTCGTCTTTGTTATGATCCTGTATTCCTCACAAAGGTCTTCGTCAAATTACCTACAGGATAGGATAAACTATAAAGAAACGCCTTTACGACATATCTTCAGTGCTTCAAACTAAATTTTTACTTTCTAACCATGACGGACTAAGGTATATTTAAATATTTATATAGATAAGTATAGATGAGTTAATACTTAAGTAGAATGACGCAAACGTAAACATACATTTTAGGGGTAATTTTAGTAGATTATGTGTAGGTTCTTACTTGTTAATACGTTCGCTGACCGTGACCAGACTGACCAGTAATCATGACCGTAAGTTATGTATGACAGTGTGTTATCCTTATCACTTATGACTGTAACAACACATTTCTTACTACATGAAGCTGTGCTTACTTAATAGTCCAGAACCAATATATACAGATACCTACATGTCATGGCAGAATACAGAGGGGAGGAAGGAATTTCTTAAAAATTGATATGAACCTTAAGCCGAATGAAAATGTGAATGAATTCCTCTGTAAACATAGAAATAATATCACATTCGCATTGCAATATTAGGATTTGAATTAGGAAGCCAAAACACTCACGCCGCGGTTTTACTCGTGCTCAAGGTTACTGCTATTTTCCGTATCGCGTGGTTTTAGCGTGATATTATCTATTCGAGCTTGCACACGAACCTAACTTAAACACGAATGATTTGCATTTATGAATATGATTTTAATATATTATTTTTCTTTTAAAACAGATGGAGCTTCAGACTATTTCGGCAAGGATACAAGCAAGGTATTTCTGTTGATTATCTATGGAGAGCTAGTGTCAGCGATGAATCTGGCCGCCTCGGAGATCGGCTCGAGCAAGCCTGGCTGAATGAACTTGCGACAGCTAAACAAAAAGGAACAAAGCCATCATTTTCGAGAGCAATTATACGTTCATTTTGGCTCGAATATATGTTATGTGGTCTAGTTGTGGGATTACTATTTATAGTACTTTGGTAAGTATTTTTCTTTATTCAAGTATGTTTATAGCGAGGCATGTTGTAGAAATCTAGAACAGTTAGATTTTGTCCATATTTTCATGAATTAGCTTGCATGTCGCTTTACAAACTTTTTTATGATAGTGGTTACAATTTATGAGATTTACACATTTATTTGTGTAGCGTATAGAAGACAGAAAATGCGTACCTTGTCATTTGTTCCGTAAGTTCCCTTAGTAATGAATGAAGAATGCCGTAACTGTCGACTCTACATGACTCTACTCAAATTAATTTTACCCATGATTGCACACACAAGGAAATCACATGAGATAATAAGTTACTCATGTGATGAAACAGAGATGTGTCATGTCATAGTTAATCAAATAAAATTGTTCAAATTTCAAGTACATATAAATACCGACTAATCTCAAAAAACAAGTAAGCGAACATACCTACCTAGGTACTTAGTATATCGTATTAGTATATCGTTAAAATTATTTAAATACACAGACAACAAATTAGACTTAAATATTGTAACGGTCTTATTCAAAATGACTTATCGGAGGTTTAAGCCGAGATTTTATCGGAGAGATAATAAACGTTTTAGCGTAAAAAGACTATTATGAATAACAAGTTTTGATAATTTTCGCGAACCTATTTTAGCGAACTTTTAAACCTCCGAAAAGTCATTATGAATAAGGCGGTTAATGTTTACAGCGTTTTTTAACATTTAAAGTATGTTATTTCTTTTGTATCTTACCTTATTTGTACTGCGAAGAGTACCCGGTCTTATGTTCTTGCAATCTATAATAATAAAGCTGAAGAGTATTTTTGTTTGTTTGAACGCGCTAGTCTCAGGAACCACTAGTCCCATTTAAAATCATCATTATTTATATTTGAAAAACTTTTTTATGAATAGAAACACTACATAGTTATTATTGCTATGTTATTTATTCTTAAAATTTTCGTAACTTAAAACTTACATGCAAATATATTTCTGTGTTTATCATGAGATATAATCATCGTATTTACGAAGCGAAGTATGAAATTTTTCACAACACTTCTTAATTAACTTCAGGTTAATAAAAAATTAAAAAAATATCTATTCAGTCAAAATCTAAATCTGAACTATAGCAGCTATTCTTCAACAGGAAAAAGAGTTAGTAGGCAATAGATTGACTAATGAAGTTAGAAATATTTTAAGCATAGTAGTTTCCATTTTGGTTGCGATGCCTTGAAGATTTTATTACTTTGTTTATTTTCATGCTACTTATGTTTTTTTATTTAACATTTTTATTCACATTTATTTTCAGGCCTTTAATACCGTACTTTTTAGCATTATTTATCAAATATTTTTCTGAAGATAAAACTCCAGAGTCATATAGAAATGCACATATTTACAATTTTTTTATGAACTTTTTGAGTATATTGACATCAATGATGCTGAGCCATATGGTATTAAGTCAAGGGCGTATTGGGATGCGTGTGAGAATTGCTAGTTGTTCATTGTTGTATAGAAAAGTAAGTATTTATTTTTTATTTTCTGTAATTTTTAAACAAATTGCGATTACTGCATATATTATAGGATTATAGTTAGATAGATGGATAAATTATAGTTGGTAATAATAATAAGCCATTGGATGCAAGCGGCATAAGATCCTGCGTTGCGGTGTTCTATGTCCAATAGTGGTCGGAGAAAGGCTGACGGATGGATGAATAATAATAACCTAGTTATTTATAAGCCCAAAATGAAGAATGACCTCAACAGGTATTGCATGTTTAGACTGGGTAGGTACATAGTTTTAGATTGCCTGGCAAAGTTTTCGTAATTTTCTGTTAGCGTGTCACACAAAGACACAGTTAATGAGTTTCGGTTATTCGGTAAATAAATTATTCGCTAAACGTTTTGTTATGGATGTATACTTGACTTGACTTGACGGGCCTCGTGGTGTAGTGGTTCTGGTAACGGACTGCCGATCAAGAGGTCGCGGGTTCGATTCCCGCTCGGGACAATCATTTGTGTGATTTTTCTAATTGTCATACAAATGTTTGTACTGCGTCTGGGTGTTCCTATGTATTATAAGTATGTATTTACAAAAAAAAAGTAGTATATGTATTCTATCCGTATTCTGGTACCCATAACACAAGCATATAAGCTTAGCTTGGGACCAGAGGACGTTGTGTGAAATGTCCATGAATATTTATTAAAAAAAAAAAAAAAAATATAACCGGGTTCAAATTTGCCTGACGTGACGTGACTTCACGCATTATTATTATTTTATAATGCATGAGAATGCATGTAATAGTCTTCAAATTAATCTTTTTCATTTGAAGTTATTGGTTGATACAAGAAACCCTTTGTTTTCTCATATTTATCAGCAATTATCGTTCGACGTCCATTATTGGATTGTTAAACTCTATAGGTACGCGAAACTGTCGATTGTTTCGATCAGCAATAGATTATGTTCTGATAATTTAACACTGTTACTGGAAGAAACAGTCACATTTTAAAGGATATTGTATTTTATGAAATTCTTGTTTCTTTATTGTTCAGAGGAATATTATTGTCTATTGTCGCGTTGTGAGTCCACTGATTTATGCTAATCAAAATAGTTTCCACGGTTACTACTTCATTTGAATTAACGGTACAGGGTTTACCTATCTATAAGTAGCTCTTAACTAGAATAATTTATTTTGACTTCTCTTTTTCAGATATTGAAGCTTGATCGAACAGGGATGAACAAAACAGAATCTGGACAAGTCATCAACTTGATGTCAAATGACGTTAATCGTTTTGACTTAGTAGCCCTGTTTTTAAATTACCTTTGGGTAATGCCAATAGTCGTACCTGTTGTCTCGTACTTAGTGTGGCAACACGTAACCTGGGCCACTTTTGCAGCATTGGCGGTTATATTCTTGCAAACGGTGTTAGTTCAAGGTGACTGGTTTTTGCTGTTATGACAATATTTATAATAGAGACTGAAGATTGCGTATTCAATAACGCTCTAATTAAAATGATTGTAGGCTGATCTCGCTCGACCAATGTCTATCTATTACGTGTGTGGTATCAATTTATTCCGTGGAGCTCTTTACAAGTGCTTTGAGTTAATAGATAATCATAAAATGTATTAATAGAAAGCAATAAAAATATGTAACATTTATAACAATACCAGTCGTGGCTACACGAGTAAATAGTTTTTATTATCTATTGACGATAAATTACTTTTATTAGTAAATATATTTTCAGAAATAATGAATAAATATTTCTTACAACTATTCTCAAAAGAATATGATTACCTTAAATCGAAGTATTGAATGCGTGGAATAAGATTGTATAAGCCAAAAGACTTGCCACATATATAGCAATAGACAATCGTTACATTATACATGTATCACTAGTTCAAGATGGCGCAATTATCCCTTGGGTCCATATCTAATAATTTACATAAAACACTATGCAAAATAAGGCTAACATAATTAAGGCTGAAAATAATGAGACCTAGGATTGCTATCGTACTAACTGTTCGGTCGTTAGGGAAGGTCTCAGATAGCATTTGATTACTTATTTTACTCGATTAATTTCTTTAGATCGATCGAGAGATTTTTGGTCTTATTCATAATGATTTATCGGAGGGTTTTTTGGAGAAATAATAAACGTTTTATCGTAAAAAGACTAATAAGAATAACAAGTTTTGACAATTTTCGTGTACCGATTTTAGCGAACTTTTAAACCTCCGAAAAGTGCTATAATTCCTATATATAAATTAAAAACTATGTCTTTTATAGTAACTTTATTTATTTTAGAGTTTTGAACAGATGTAGTACTAAGCCTTAACAAATTTCTCTTTTAACGGTGTAATTTATTTTCAGCGTATTTAAGTAATCTTCAGGGTGTATTACGAGGCAAGATAGCCAACCGTACAGATGAAAGAGTTAAGGTAATGAGTGAGTTAGTGAATGGAGTTCAAGTTATTAAAATGTACGCCTGGGAAAACCCTTTCGAATACCTCGTGGACAAACTGCGCAAGTGAGTATTTAGTCCGTCACATTACTACCTATATTAGCTAGATACCTAACACATTATAGAGAGATATCACATTTACCTGGTCACTACCTAGATACGGATATCTAGCGTTGTTTCTAGAAAAAATATACAAACATTTAATTTAGAACCCATCATTTTCTAATTATACACAATGGTAACGATTCTACGTCCACAACTAAACTTAACAAAAGAATAAAAATTGACAGTGTCAATAACACAATTCGACAATGTTAACAGAGCTTTTTTATTAGAAAATCTGTTCTTTCAACAACTACAAAACAACTATGGCGTATTTTGTTTAATTGGTTATTTCTCATTGACACATTTTTATTAATTAAAATGTGCACAACGAAATAGCCAATTAAACAAAATACGCCATAGTTGTTTTCAATTTTTAGTTTAGTTATGCACGTAGAATTGGTACCATTGACGTAGTTAAATTCTTTTTCGGTAATACAGTATTCGGTTCCCTACACATGAATTCACGTTATCTAGGTGCGACCTTGGTGCCCGTATTCAACTTCTAATTACTGTCCTAACGAGACAAATTTAACAACCCACTTGCCTAACTTATGTAGTGCTTGAGATTCTGAATAAAAATCTAATATTAGACACACAATAATTTTATTTACTAGATTACCACGGAAGTTCTGAGTAAGTATTTTGCTGACTGTCTCCAATGGTCAAATATTTAAGGTAGGTACTGTATTGGTATTATTATTGTGGAGCTCGTAGTTGGGCACGGAGGCGGTTTAGAATAGTTCTAACTATTGAGATTTTTTTGTAACACAATAAACTCGTGGTTTTAAAAATAGAAACTATAACCCTCGCTCCACTTTTTGGTAATATGCAGTGATTCATTGAAATAACTGTAACATTGAATGAATTATTATGATTTTTAGGTTGGAAGTAAACTTTATTAGGCGAACATCAATGATCAAAGGCTTCTCGACTGCTTTGTCTGTATTTACGGAGAGATTCATCTTATTTGCTACGTTAGGTACATACGTGTTACTGGGAGGAGATATCAGAGCTGAGACAGCATTCTCACTCGTTCAATATTTCAATCTGTTACAACTTGCATGTAATATCTTTGTGCCATTGGCTTTGGCATTTTTGGCAGAAACTAAAGTCTCTATAAGACGATTGGAGGTAATTATTATTTAATTATTATTTAGGTAAGATTAGGGCAATATTTATTGTAGGTATAAAATTTCTCTGAAAATCTAAATCTTATACCTATAGAAATAAAATATATCTAGCTGAATGCATGAAAAGAGCAAGGATTGTTTCACATATGAAAAAGAAAAACTTTCGTTTGTGATTATAAAGTATTCAAAATATCTACATTTATTGTGAACTATGAAGTGTAATGAATCTTTAATGTTAACGGAATTATTGTATCAAACATTCTTAAAATTTTTTAGGAGTTTTTGCTGTTAGATGAGGTTAAAATAGAGCAAATAAAAGAGAAAGGGTCATTAGATGATAAAGTTATAAGCAATGGTGTTGAAAAGGAGAAGACAAAACCAACAGGGCTGGTGCTGTCAGGGTTGAGTGCCAGTTGGCAACCAGACGCTATTGTGGATACCCTCAGAGACATTACTCTTACTGCGCAGCCTGGGGAGTTTGTTGGAATCGCTGGACTTGTTGGATCAGGAAAAGTAAGAAAATAAAAAATCTATTTGAGTTTTACGCAACATGTTTTAAGATTGACACAACATGTTTATAAAAACTTATTCCGCAAATGGGTTAAAGAAAACAAAACGAGGTATGGAAAATGCATGGATTACTACTTACTTAAATGCGTTTTTTTATTGTACTTTGTTTGTTATTCTACCTTATCGTGTAGAGTGTTAAGTATATTATTATATTTACTTTTCTATCTCTATCTCTACACCAAAGAGTTTTTGGTGTAGAGATAGAACAGTAAATAGTTGTTTTCTTCAAAGGTAATTTATACATTTACACATTTACTCTTGTTATATTATGTTAAGACACCAAAATAATGTTCCATTTATGTTTTCGAATTAGATTGAAATTTTTTTGGTGGTTTTACGACGATAAATGAGAAAAAAATCTTAGATTAAACCCACTTCCTCCTAGGTTTAGATAGAAACCTAGCTAAGTTCTTGACGTAATTAACTATTTGCTTTTCCAGTCATCGTTACTTCAAGTAATCCTAGGAGAACTACAACCATCTCAAGGCACGCTATCACTAGGTGGCGCACGTGTTTCCTACGCCAGTCAAGAGCCATGGTTGTTCGTAGCAACTGTCAGACAGAACATACTTTTTGGCCTACCGTACGATCAACAACGATACAAAAAGGTAGAGCTCAAAATAATTAAAATGAAACTTTTTTTCTAATTGATTTATATATACGTACTAGCTGTCCCGGCAAACGTTGTTTTGCCATATGAAAAAAAAAAGGTTTGAAAATAGATGTTGGCCGATTCTCAGACCTACTGAATATGCATGTAAAATTTCAAATTAGATTTTTAAGGTTTCGTGCTAAAAGGTTTTGACCTTTAAGCACGAAACCGCGGTACCGGATACTACTGAGATTTCGCTGTTCATCTATCTGTCACCAGGTTTGTTTTCAGGAGCGGCGATAGTTGAGTTGAATAAACTTTTTTAACAAATTACATTTTATTAAATGGAAGGTGTGCCTCTAATGTCATCAGCACGCAAACAACAATAACAAATTACCTAAGTAGCCTGGTGCCTACCTGAGTCATTTGTTATTATATGGTTATATTATGTATGTTATTATCACAGATTACTAAAGCACTATAATGGGCGTATTGGATATGCTGAAAGAAAGCTTTTATAACATCTAATTAACAAGCTTTGAACAAATTAGCCCATTAACGATAAAACGAGTGAGCGGATTTTACTGACTTCTATTTTTCGATGAAATTAGTTTTAATGAGTGCTTACAAAGTTACTGTTGTGATTTAGCAGAGACTGACCATTATTTAATAGAAATTTCTCTATAATACAATGTATGTTGTCATTCTCCTTGACCTACTTGACCTGAAGTATTGTTTTGCATTTTCAATGTCTGAGAATAAGTTAAAAGCTATTTTGCATCCCTAAACGGTAACGGAGAACACCATTCCAAAAAAATGTTAATCTTTTTTTTACGTAAACATTTACCTATTTCGGCGCCCTATGGAAGTTTCTATTCTGTATTAGTTTTTATTGTTGTTATGTTGCATATGTTTGTATCTATTCTCTATTTTTTTTTATTGTTATAAGGTGGTAAGAGCTTGCGCCTTATTGCGTGACTTCGAGCTGTTTCCAGCGGGGGATTCGACACTAGTCGGGGAGCGCGGAGTCAGTCTCAGCGGAGGTCAACGCGCACGTATCGGACTTGCCAGAGCTTGCTATAGACAGGTAAGCATTTATTACCAATTAATACCATTCATTTTAGTTGAATTTAGTTCAGTTTTATTGCGACAGAATTGTCATCATTATATATTTAAATTTGTCAGGCGGATATCTACCTTCTGGACGACCCACTATCAGCGGTGGACACGCACGTGGGCAAGCACCTGGTGACGGAGTGTGTGATGGGCCTACTAAAAAACACCACTCGTATCCTTGTCACGCATCAACTGCATCACCTCAAGGCAGCTGATAAAATTGTTATACTGCATAATGTAAGTACTAATAATTACACTGATAATTATTGATTATTTTTATTTTCTTAATATATCGACATCAATGCAAGCTTACCTAAAATAAACCTAGTAAAGTTTGCCTATATTTAAAAATTCGCGCCCGGCATCAACCGCACAAACATAAAACTTTTTGGATTCTAATAAATAAATAATTCTATTCCGTCTGAAAATATCTAGGTAGGTAGTATTTTCATACATACATAGGTACATAACCAGTGTACCCATGTGTATAACGTTTAGGGCTTTGATAAACCATAACAAAACATATAAAAGCATAGAACACAAACTTTCGAAGGCGCATCTAAAATCCCATACATGGGCCGTAGCGCTCGGACATAAAAAAAACCATGTACCTAAAAAAGGCAGTCGTAGCATCAAAATTATTACACAAAGTTATAATGGCGACAATATTATAATGGCGACCGCCAACTTGTAATATTTATTTTAAAATATGAATGATAAGATAAGGGACATAGTTTATTTACTTAGCTGTTATAACTTATGTACTTTTACATAAATATTCCAGATATTTATTTTTTTAAACGGTTTCTGTACCATAGCAGTAATAAGTTATATATTATGTAATTGTAGGGTAAAGTGGAAATTCAAGGTAAATTCGACGATGTTTCCCAATCATCATTGTTCTCTGAACTGCTGCAAGAGGAGGATCAACCAGAAACACCCACAAAGCAACCAGGAGCACAAAGGAAACTTTCTATTCAGGTAAACAAAATTGTGACTCAACTATTTAGTGCTATCTCTCTCTCCATCCCGTTAACGTCCCACTGTTGGGCACGAGCCTCCTCCACTTTGGCAGGAATTGCGGTGTACTGTACTACGCTAGCCTGGTCACAGGGATTTTTTCGAGGTTTCTGTCTTTCACAGAGGATGATACAATGATATCGATTCTATGTGCACAACTAAACTAGCTAAATATATTTCCATGATTGATTCTCTTGCACTACACAATAATTCATTGTTTAAACAAGTATTCGTTGAATTTTATCGTATTTAGCGACAATAGACTTTGATTTGATTCTTTATTTATTTATATTATTTGTGTTGTGTGTATTATGTATTTATATTTACAGTCGCACGTAAGCACAACCACATTACAAGAGGTTGCTGAATCAGGTGAGGTGGACCCTGAGGAATCTGCTGAAATGTCGGGCATAGGTACATATTTTTTTTTACTATTTTCCAACATTTGTACATTTGTATATCAGCAAGCATAATATAACATAATAATGTATGCAGAGGCGTATTTACCCTGGGGCCATAGGAGCCATGGCCCAGGGCGGCCAGTCTGAAAAGGGCAGTGAAAGCCTTCAAGTTTAAAATTTTGCTTTATATCTATTAATTTATAGGGCGGCTAATTCAATTGGCCCGGAGCGTCAAATTAAATGGCCTGGAGCGCTAATTTTCAAAATACGCCTTTGAATGTATGAGTGTTAATGAAGCCAAGGAAATGTGCTTAGACTTTAGGAGTTGGCGCTCTATAGTCTCTGAGTATTGTTCCTTTTGGTACGGAACCCAGAAAATAAAATGTTTGTTTGTTTGAACGCGCTTATCTCAGGAACCACTGGTCCGATTAGAAAAATTCTTTCAGTGTTGGATAGTACAGCTATCGAGGAAGGCTATAGGTTATATAGGATAACACTACGACCAATAGGAAGCGAAGCGAATGTAGTAATACAAGCATCAGTGAATAATGTTGCAAATGGAGGGAAAATTTTCTAAATTCCACGCGTACGAAGCTTATCAACAACAGTCTATTCATGTTCATATTATATTGCAGGTCGTGTGAGTGGTACAGTGTATCTGAAATACTTCAAAGCCGGTGCTAATTGGTGGCTTATATTGTTAACGCTGATTGCAATTATCTCAGCTCAAGTTGTCACGTCCGCTAGTGATCTATGGCTTACATATTGGTACGTATTGTATAAAATAACAGAACGGCGTTTATATTATACGTTTACCGCGGTTTTGTTTAGGGGGCGTCTATTAATAACGTGAGGCATTTTTGAGAATTTTGCGACTTCCCCTCCCCCTTTGGTAAGATTTTCCTCAATCCCCTCCCCCTTCCCTTAATCTCACGGGAGATTTTTCAAAATTTATGTTTTGGCTGTAAACATGTTGGATTATTGAGAAAAAAAAAACAAAAACACAACTTACTCTATTATTTTTATTTAAGACTAGCAAAGACTAGTATATTTGTCAATATTACCGTAATTTATCATCTAATTTTACACCGTTTTCTGCTAGAAAAACAATTACGTACTATTTGCTAAGACCTCCCTCCCCTCGCCCCTAAGTGAGATTTGGAAAGATTTCGCTTGACCCCCTCCCCCCCTAGAACACCTCACGTAATTAATGGACGCGTAATAATTAATTTATGTACATGCACTAAATGCCATGTAAGAAAACTTAAACTTTTTTTTTTCTTTTTTTAATGGGTACCTATACAATAATTATATGCCTTAATATATCATTGATTATATGTATATATCTTTTCAGGATGAATAGAGTAGAAGCTCAACATGCACTATATGACGGACTATACTTTAAACATAACGAATCATTGAACAGCTTTAAAGAAAACAACGATACATTTGATAGTCATACAAGTATGAATTACATTGCTGGTGATAATAGCAGCAGTAATGATACAATAACGACAGAAAGCAGTATTGTATCATCAATATTACCAAATCATACGATAGTTGGCACAATGTTGAAGACTGCAATCACTATGCAGAATCTAACGTTGAATGAAACATCTAGTATAGAACGTTATCATCATATCTATTACATCTATATCTGGGCTATTTTAATTCTCGGTTGCATTATTTTGACTACTGGCAGGTGAGTCTATATTATTTTTTCAAAGTTCCGTAAAACGTAAAACAGTGGTCCCGTTTTAAGCAATTGAAATGGGACTATCCAACACAAAAAGAATTTTTCAAATATAACCAGTTGTTCCTGAGATTAGCACGTACAAACAAACAGCGTTATAATATTAAGTTTAGATAGGTGTCTAAGTATATAAGTATAGATAGATGTTTAGTTGTTTCTCCGTGTAGTGACGGATTAAGAATACAAGTGTCACCACCCCATCTCCTCGCAAGGGTGCTGTAAATGTCAGCTAAGGGATGTTGCATACGGATGGCATCTTTGTGAGAGACGGAAAACTCGACAATAAACCCTGTGCCAACACGCCTGGTCAGCGCGGCACAGTAGACCATAATCCCTCCCAAAGTGGAGGAGGCTCGTGCCCAACAGTGGGACGTACATGGGCTGGAGAAGGAGATGTTTAGGTAAAAATCAAAATATTTTTACTTAATATATATACCTACGCAAACGTAAAAAATTAAGTTATTTCACAGATCAATGTTATTCTTGTGGGTGTGTATGCGCAGTTCTATAAAGTTACACAATCAAATGTTTAGCAACATTCTGTCAGCGACGATGCGCTTCTTTGATACCAATCCATCAGGACGTATACTTAATAGATTCTCTAAGGACATGGGGATTGTTGACGAGATATTGCCCAGGATGTATTTGGATAGTATACAAGTAAGTATCTATTCATAATTCTAACATTTACGGATTAATACGCATATATTTGTATTGATTTTAATATTTTAGCCCGACATTTCAGTCATTACAGTCACGGGTAGGACGGAGCTGTTACTGAAAAGTCCCAGGATCGTCGGGACTTTTTAACGCTTCTGACTAATATTCTGTTCTAAATCTAGTCTGACGTTTAGGAGACTTTTCATCCACTATGGCTATGAGTTTGCTTTTGGAGAGCCAAGAGAGTTTAATGGTCTCCAAAATAGACAGAAAAGCTTTGTTGAAAATTTTAACAAAATATCGTTTCGTAATTAATGAATGACCCCTTTTATTGAAATTTCTAGTTTGACTTTTTTAGTATTAAGTCCGCCTAAAAATGTAGAATTTAGCGCTGAAAGTCTTTAAATAAAAAAAATCGATTTAAGGTGTACATGTAATTAGTTAATATTGTTACTTTAATTATTGTGTTTGTCAACAGATTTGCATGGTGATGTTAGGTATATTGGTTATGGTGGCTATCGTCAGTCCGTATATGTTGCTGACCACGGCGTTCTGTGCCATCTTAATGTATATATGGACAGCTATCTTCTTGAGTACAGCACAAGGGCTAAAGAGGTAATTAATTAATTATATCAAAGTAAAAAGTTTATATATAGGCAAAGTTAGATTCACGCTGCGGAGGGATTTTGACAACCTTGTCGTATTGCGTCTGGCCGTCTTACGAGGGGAAGCTGTATCTTATCTACTTAAGTATAGCATACTTATATACTTATGTATTGTATAGCTGTATCTTATGCTTGTCTTATGGGTTTTCCACTTCGCTTCCCAGACTGTTAACGGCCCACTAATGGGCATGGACTTCTGCGTTATTATATTTGGTCTACATTGCCGCGGTCATATATGCCGCGCTGATCCGATGTGTTGATATAATATAATAATTATTCTGTATGAAAAAAGCCTTTTAGGAGCACTAACGTGTCTGTAAAATTTTTGCACCATTACTTTTTCAGCCGTTAAGAAAAAACATGACAATAAATTAATACGGTGCGCATACACACATTGCACACCGTCACAAAAAATATCCATGCAGCATGAAATTAGTCCAAAAAGTAGAATAACGTAAAGATAAAGGAAATAATCGTACTTTCCATCAGCCTTTCTTCGTCCCCTACTGGACATAAGCGCCTCCCATACAGCTCCATAAGGCATAGTCTTGCGCCATTTGCATCCAATGGCATATTTTTCAATGATATGTTGTGTTGTTATCAGAGTTGAAGGTGTAACTCGAAGTCCTGTGTTCTCTCACGTGTCATCTACGATGGCTGGGCTGGCCACAGTGCGGGCGTGTGGAGCACAAGAGACATTACGTATACACTTCGATGAAAAACAAGATGTGCATACCGCTGCATGGTAAGTTAACAATATTGTATGTTATATGTATACATAGGAATTTCCTCATTTTATAATATTAATAATATTCTATAACACTTGCGCAGCTCATTTATTCAAATAAAACCACTTTTAACGGATTTATACGTTTATTTGTTTTATATTTTAACCCGACGCCGCGCCGTGACGTTTCAGTATTTACGAGAATTTTTTTTCGCATAAAATTAAGTTTGTAAATTATATCTATTTGTAAAATATATATACTTATGTAAATTGCCTGTCCTGTTTGTTTGTTAATAGTATGTATTTTGTTTCAGGTTCCTAACTTTAGTTACAAATACAGCATTTTCAATATGGCTGAGTCTGATATGCGCCCTGTACGTTGTAGTTGTGGCTTATACCTTCTTATTGCTTGATGATGGTGGGTTTCTGATTCTTAATAAACTTAAAGCACTGTTAAATTAATACCAATGCCGTTCTAGGGCTCTGTAAAATGTAATGTTTCTAGCATACTTTGGTACATAATTACAATCACCCCAATCATTTTATAAGAAAAGATTTTATTTTCATAAAACTGCACTATTTTACCATCTTTAATTAGTAAATACTGGCCTCGAGTACTTATACTGTAGATTCAGTACTGCGTTTCTTTGTAAACAGATTTCCAAATATAAACCACCGGAATATGATCTTCATAATACTTTCTAATTACAGGCCACACAAACTCAGGTAACGTTGGTTTGGCAATAAGTCAGGGGCTTATTCTAGTGAACATGGTCCAATATGGTGTGAAACAAACTACAGAAGTTATATCACAAATGACGAGTGTTGAAAGAGTATTACAATTTACATCATTACCTCAAGAGAATACTGCCGGACCTCCAGCACCGGAGAAGTGGCCACAACGAGGTAAACTTGTGTTCAAGGACTTATCACTGAGATATGATAAAGACGCCGATCCAATACTGAAAAAACTTAACATTGTCATCGAAAGTGGTTGGAAGGTGAGTAGATTTGTTTACATCACTCATGTCTATTTAATATAATAATTTTAATAAATTGTTTCGTATCTGCTTAACGCATTCAATGCTGAATAATTTGCGAATTTATAGTCAATGCTAATAAAAGAGTCATTCGCCCAGTGCTGAAAACGCGTATGTGCGTTCAAAAAATTTTTCGCGTAGTGCTAAGAACGCTTATGTGCGTTCATAGAAAACTCGCGTAGTGCTAAGAACGCTTATGTGCGTTCATAGAAAACTCCCGCAGTGCGGCCGACGCTTATGCGCGTTCGGTAACTTTCGAGTTTTATGACTGTCATATTGTTATTATTATAACAATTACGGGTAATATAAAGGGTCTTTCACATTGGTGTTTTTTGTACTTAATAAACTTTTAATATAATAAGTAGGTACAGTATATAAATATTTACCCAATTTTTTGTTGGATAGTCCATTTAATGAGGAAAGCTATATAACTTCACGCTGCGAACAATGGGAGCGAAGAATCAGGGAAAAATTTTGCAAGAACGGAAAAGAATTTCTAAATTCCACGCACCTACGGAGTCCGCGACTCCTTTACATACAATATCCTAATTCCTAATCTTTTTTCTAATAAATAAAATTCTCGTGTCACAATGGTTGTTCCCATACTTCGCCAAAACGGCTTGACTGATTCATAAGACAATTTTATATGCATTCTATCTATTAAAAAAAAACGCATCAAGATCCGTTGCGTATTTTTGAAGATATAAGCTCACATAGGGACATACATACAAAAATTACAGCGCATTGATTATGGGGAGCCCTGGTGAAAGCATCTCAGCTAATCATCAGGGCTCCCATATTAAACTATGAACTTTTCTCAAGTTTTTTATTTTGTCATAACCTTATCAAGCATAGGTTACTTGTCATCGCATAAAGTCTGTCATCCGTTTGACCATCGTCGGACGACGGGTGTACACAAAGAACAATGTTCTGAATTAAGATAATCTATCTGTATATGTATATACATATAATAAATCTATAGTAAAAAATATTTGTACATTAATTTTATTATATTTTAAATCTTTGTTTCATCGCAATCGGTCCACTCAATCAAGAGATATTTAGATAATACGAAATTTCTCAATATGGTTACTTGCAACGCCATCTAGCGGCGAAAAAGAGAATAAAAAAAATGATTAGGTCGATCGAATAAAAATCGATCCATGCGCACGGAGTCGTGTGCACAGATAGTTTATTTTAATAATATTACACAAAACAAAATACATAATATACGATACATCAAAAACAAATTCAGTCCAGTGTACACTCTCCTTTACAAACCCACATGTTACGATGTCTTCGAAACAATAGACACTCAGATTACGGGCTATAAAACGCACAGGTGCTAGATTTTTTTTATATGGACGCACATACGCGTTGGTCAGCACTTGGCGAATATCCAAAAAACGCGCATAAGCGTTTTCAGCACTAAATGCGTTAAACGATTTTAAATGAGGAATATTCAAAGAAATTTTAACGTTCCATTTATTTCCGGGAATCAATGATGCTTATTTTTCATTCTAGAAGTTACCCTCACTAAGTATGCTTAACTGCTTCACACTTAATTCTTGACTATTATACTCTTTAGTAATAGGGACCCTACTACTGACCGTCTATTTTGAGACCAAATTAAATTAAATTTATTTATTGCTATTTTTAACAGTTTTCATCATTTCCAGATTTGAAACCCCTAAATAAACCAACTCCTCCACCCTGGTGCCCATATGTAAAGCACTTAAAATCTCTTATCGGCAGCGTATAATATTATGTAAATTAGATTATTTAAACACCTATTGTTATTAAGTAATGTTTATTTTTTTAGGTAGGTGTGGTCGGTCGTACAGGGGCCGGTAAATCTTCACTCATTTCAGCACTATTCCGTCTGGCTCCAATCGAAGGCAATATATTGATCGATGATGTCGACACTGGAAGCATCGCATTAAAGGTACGAATACATATTAATTATTTCATTTAAAATCTGACGAACGTCGTGGTTGAGTGGTTCATGTAACAGACTGCCGATCAAGAGGTCGCAGGTTCGATTCCCGCTCGGGACAATCATTTGTGTGATTTTTCTACTTGTCATACAAATGTTTATACTGCGTCTGGGTGTTTCTATGTATTATAAGTATGTATTTACAAAAGAAAACTAGTATATGTATCCGTATTCTGGTACCCATAACACAAGCATATAAGCTTAGCTTGGGACAAGAGGACGTTGTGTGAAATGTCTATAAAAATATTTATTTATTTCCTTCCTTCCTAGCCTGCCCCACTGTTGGGCACGGGCTTCCTCCCCTTCAGTTTCAGTAGGGTTTTTGGTCTACTTGCGCCACGTTGATCAGTTGTTATTAGCGTATAATGTCCCTTAGGTAGCTATAACAGGAGGAGGAGATGTGGTAATGACAGTTTTATTGTTAATCCAACACTACCCGGATAGAATCTAATCGAAGTAGAATCAAAATGAGATCTCATTTATTACATACATATTCCATCCAATACTTTTATTGATGTAAAAAATATTTATTGCAGGAGCTGAGATCAAAGATATCAATAATACCACAAGAGCCGGTATTATTTTCAGCCAGTTTGCGCTACAATATTGATCCCTTCGATCGATACAGTGATGCTGACATATGGAAAGCTTTAGAACAGGTATGTGTTTAGCATCAAAATGTTTGTACCTAAGACTTATTCTCAGAAGTGAGGGTGTATTTAGTGTAACTGTCTGCGGTTCACGAGGTCGTGAGTTCAATTTCCGCACAGGACACAGGATTTGTAGGTATATTTGTAACACACATGTTAGTATTTCTATAGATAATACTAGCATTACTAGCTGTTGCCCGCGACTCCGTACTCGTAGAATTTAGAAAACTTTTCCCGTTTTGTCAACATTTTTCACTACTGCTTCGCTCCTATTGGCCACAGCGTGATGTTTTATAGCCTATAGCTTTCCTCAATAAATGTACTATCCAACACTGAAAGAATTTTTCAAATCGAACCAGTAGTTCCTGAGATTAGCGCGTTCAAACAAACAAAGAAACAAACTCTTCAGCTTTATAATATTAGTATATTATATATCTTCTTATATATAAAATTCACGTGTCACAGTGTTAGTTACCGTACTCCTCCGAAACGGCTCGACCGATTTTTATGAAATTTTACATGCATATGCAGTAGGTCTGAGAATCGGCCAACATCTATTTTTCAAACCTTTTTTTTTTTAGTATGACAAAACAACGTTTGCCGGGTCAGCTAGTATCTTATATATAAAATTCACGTGTCACAGTGTTAGTTACCGTACTCCTCCGAAACGGCTTGACCGATTTTTATGAAATTTTACATGCATATTCAGTAGGTCTGAGAATCGGCCATCATCTATTTTTCAAACCCTTTTTTTAGTATGGCAAAACAACGTCTGCCGGGACAGCTAGTTTTTATATATATTTGTATACATAACAAGCAATAAGCTTAGCTTAGGACCAGAGGACGTGGTGTGCGAAATGTCTGATTATTTTCTTAATATTTCAGGTAGAATTAAAACGTCACGTGACAGCTTTGACAAGCATGGTACAGTCCGGCGGGTCTAACTTCAGCGCGGGACAGAGACAGCTGGTGTGCTTGGCGCGCGCCGCTCTAGGGAGAAACAAACTATTAGTGTTGGACGAGGCTACAGCTAACGTTGATCCTAAGTAATTAATTATACATCTACTAGCTATATCTCATGTTACGGAACTTCTCTAAAATGGGTTGTCGATAATCTGATTTTTATGAAATTTTTGGCTGATCTAAAATAGGTTCCAAGCTATTTTGCGCCCGGGTCCAAAGGGTAACTCTATGTATTATTTAACCATGAGACAGTTATTTTCTTAATTAAACAAGGCCATTATTATTTTATCGTATTTTAGTTATGATTGATGAAATTTGGTGGATTTATTAACGTTACACAACAACCTGTTTTGAGCGCGTTAAGATGACATCCATTATTCACATTTTGAAATGCAGACTTTAAATAATGTGTTTTTTTTTCTTCCACAGCACGGATACTTTGATTCAGAAATCAATTCGTAAATATTTTGACGACTGCACCGTTATAACAGTGGCGCACAGATTACATACAGTTGCTGATTCCGACAGAGTTGTTGTAAGTATCATAACAATATAGAGAACTAAAGAAATTTATTATGTAGTGCCATGTTATAAAATAACTCGACGATTACAAACACAGTATTTTTTAAATTTACCTATGCATAAATAATTGGTCAAGTGCGAGTCGGACTCGCGCACGAAGGGTTCCGTACCATTATCTATGCAACATAAGGCAACGTTATTAGTATCGAGCAAGAAACGGTAAAAAAATCATGTTTGTTGTATGGGAGCCCCCCTTAAATATTTATTTTATTTTATTTTTAGTATTTGTTGTTATAGCGGCAATAGAAATACATCATCTGTGAAAATTTCAACTGTCTAGCTATCACCGTTCTTGAGATACTGGGTGCGGAACCCTAAAAATCATGTTTGTTGTATGGGAGCCCCCCTTAAATATTTATTTTATTTTATTTTTAGTATTTGTTGTCATAGCGGCAATAGAAATACATCATCTGTGAAAATTTCAACTCTCTAGCTATCACCGTTCTTGAGATACAGCCTGGTGACAGACGGACGGACGGACGGACGGACGGACGGACGGACGGACGGACGGACGGACGGACGGACGGACGGACGGACGGACGGACAGCGAAGTCTCAGTAATAGGGTCCCGTTTTTACCCTTTGGGTACGGAACCCTAAAAAGAAGAAACCTTTATTCAATCACTTTACGGTCTATTTGTGTGTAAAATATTATTTTTCAAATTGCATAAAGATATCGAGGTTTTAAGATCGTAAATAATTTCCATGCTAAGAAAGAAAACTGAAATAAGATAACGTGTATCTGTATATATTTACAGCATACGAGTAACCATTACTATCAACCGTGGCAATTAATATGTATTTAACAGCATATGTATTATTATATTCATTGAAATTAGGAATTGCTGTGACCATTTCTAAGATATAGCCTGCGTCAAATGAACGGATAGCGAGCTCTAGTAATAATGTCCGTTTTACTTTCTTTAATACGAAATCCTAAAAACTTATTTTGTAAAATTATCCATTGCAAAATATTATTATATTTTGTGGTATTTGTAGGTGATGGAGGCAGGTGAGATCGTTGAGTGTGGCCACCCGCACGTATTGCTTCAAAGTCCGGACGGACACTTCTCCCGCATGGTGAGTCAGCTGGGTTCCGCCGCCGAGCTCAGCCTCAGAGAGTTAGCTGCCGCAGCACATCTTAAACATCTGAGATATGCCGACGATGACGATAATGAACAACACTAACGATTACATCTGTACCAACTACAGATAATACAGGGGAAAAAAAGAAATATTTATGGACATTTCACACAACGCCCTCTGGTCCCAAACCAAACTCCATTCCTACAGCCATCCAGATCCAGATCCATCAACCTTTCTCAGTCCACTGCTGGACATAGGCCTCCCCCATAGAACGCCACAACGTGCGGTCTTGCGCTAACTGCATCCAGCGGCCCCCGGCGTATTTGACGATATCGTCGGTCCACCTTGTTGGGGGCCGCCCCACGCTGCGTCGTCCGGTTCGTGGTCGCCACTCGAGGACCTTCCGTCCCCAACGGTCATCAGATCGTCGAGCGATGTGGCCTGCCCATTGCCACTTCAGCGTGCTAACTCTTCGGGCTATGTCGTACACACCAGTCCTTCTACGGATCTCCGCATTCCGGATCTTATCACGTAGGGAAACACCGAGCATAGCCCTCTCCATAGCACGCTGCGCGACTCTGAGTTTTGTTATGAGGCCGACATTACAGCCTACAGCCATCGCCTAGGATTAATTTCAGGGAAGAGGACTTCCGTTTAAGGGAGACCATGCAGGAAATTAGAAGATTGCCTGGAACAAACAGAGAAATAGACAAATATTGCTTGAAATTTTAGTTTATATAAGAATGTGTTTGGACTTTGCGAGAAAACACTTTAACTTTATTTATTTGTATTGATAACAATCTTTCAGTTTGGTTATATTTATAATATGAGGTATAACTAAGCATTCTATATGGTTGTTTAAAGAATGCTTTCAAATCAATAGATGATAATAATGTTATAAACATGTTGTGTTCTTAAGTAGTTAGAATATTTATTACTTTAAGGTACTTGTGTACTAAGGACTTGTTGCTGATTTAAGTCCCTGTGAACATAGAGTTAACTCGTAACTACAAATAAATAAAATTAGGATAGTATTGTTGTACCTATTTAGATTTTATACTTAGTTTTAGGCCATTAACTACTTAACAAGGATTTTGGCCATTTTGGACAAACCTCAATAAAATGTACATAATATTTTTATGAAACCTCTCTTGTAAAGATATTTGAAGGTATATGAGGTAGAATTATTTTGGCGCAGTTTGTACTGTATAACGAGTCTTCGACATTTGTCTACGCTCATTTTTTTATAAAAGACCTACTTATACATCTTTACGTTAGTAATAAATCGCCACTTATAAATTTACATTGATTATTATTGTAGTTACTAAGTATTAAGTTCATCGGGACCTTGATAAAGAACCATAAGCCATTGTGCATTTATTTTAGGATAAATTATACATTATATTATGTATGTACTTATTTTGAACTATGTGCTGAATACTTAAATGGGAATCTATGTTGTACTTAAAATATCTATAGTAAAGGACATTTATAAATTACGTCCTATAGGGCGCAAGAGTCAACAAAGTGGAATATTGCGCAATAGAGATAAAATAATGGAAATGTAATACCAACATACAACACAGAAATGTTACAACTTCGGTGTTAAAGTTACAAATTTAGTAATTCCTTCTGTGATCTTATTGTTGCCTTAATGTATTATAAAACTGTAAAAATTGTCGTTCTTAACACTGGCATTCACAAATAAATACCTATTGTTTAAAATTTGAGCATTTTATTTTAGTAATAGTGCCGATATCTTTTAGTAAAAGCCATACAACCTAAAGTAATGTATTAATTTCGCAGTTGACATGCTATGCTTTTTACTTAATAAATCAAATTATGGTGGAAAAAGTCCCGCTTGCGGCAGTCACTTTTTCCATCATAATTTGATTTATTAAACATACATTAACCTTTTTAAATAGGGCGTTATAGTGGCACCGCGACGAAGTTATTTAATTAAAATACTTATTGCCCCATGATAACAAAAACTAGGAAACTTAAATGTTAGACACAGTCAGGTGTAAATTTGGGGTGAAAGGAATAAAGGGGTCAATAGGGAACTATAGAGTTACTTAAATAATTGGTAGGTACCCCTATGAACTAAACTAGGTAAGAGGGTATAAATTAAAACAGCAATGAAGCATTCTTATAAATGGTGTTTATTTTTCAAATAATACATGATGTTTTGTTCTTAAAAAAACATTTTTTGTCCTGCTTCAGTGCTTTATAAATTGACGATTGATTGACTGAAGATGAAAAAGTACCTATAAATAAAAAATTAAGAGACCCCAAGATTAAAACAATTTATGGTTTTGAAACAATATAATACTTTATCAGTAATTTATTTGTATATTACACATTATTATACTTAAACTATTTAAAAGATCTATCATAAAATATCTATTATAAATGAAGTTATAGAAGAAAAAAATATTATCATGTGCAGGACTTGAGTTATGCATATTGATGTTGTTAACATTTGAAGGCACCATGATAGCTCAGTTGGCAGAGCACTGGAACAGAATTCCAAGATCGTTAGTTCAAGTCCCGCTTATGGTAATCATCAGCAAAAGTATTGCCAGTCAATAGCAAAATTAATAAATTACTGTCTCACTATCGTAAATTAGCTGAATGGTATGTTTAAACTATAATTACTGAATTTATAAGCAGCTTGTAGCAACAACAACAAGAAAAACATTGTTTTAATCAATATCTGGTAAAATCATATGTTGAGCTTCTAATTCATAGAATCAATAAACAATTGGCCATAATTATCAGAAGGAAAGTATGTTCTACAAGTATTGGCTTTTCTTATATAAATTATTGTGATCTTGAACCTATATAAGTTGCACTTTCCCATTTTTAACAAGATCAGCTATGGGCTTATACTGCAAAATGTGTTGAGAACCCTCTGAAAAGATAACAATACATTATGACTAAACGTTTTTCATCACAACTACATTAATTATTTTCTGGACACAGCTGCTTAACGGAATAAATTGGATATGTATAAATAAATAGGCACAAATATTACTTTAGGACTTTTATATAGAAAAATACTTAAATAATTGGAAAAAACATTTGACATGTATTGGCTTAGTGCTTAATTTCAAACAATCATTATTAACCGCAATTATCTCATACCAACCTTCTATATCTATTTCTTCATCTTCTCCAGTCAAGTCTTCTAAAACTACTCCACTGACCGTCTCATTTGCTTTTAGAAACACATGGGTGAGCAAGTTTGGATGTTGTGCCATTTTATTCATCTCAAATACTTGCATGTTCCCTGGCATTTTATTTAATATAACAGATTTCATATGATTTTCCATATTCATCAAATATTCATTAGCATATTTATATTCACTTGGTGTTAAGTAATTTGTACCAGATTCCATCCTTTGTTTTTCTTCATTTAATATTGAAATACAAAACTTCTCTACTTTATTTAATCTAGTTTTAAGATAATTACATATTATAAATTTTATTCTACTTAGCTCCAATTTGTGAATAGAAGCACGAAGGTCAGTTTTAGGTAGTTTGTTTATGTTCCGTTCCATGTGTTGTATTTGCCCCAACATGCATTCTACCATGTCATTTCGATGTGGAAGAATTTCGGGAGCTAATCGTTCATTCTGCCAAGCGCTTTCAAGTGTTTTTAAGACTGTTTCTGCTGTTATTTCTTCTTCATCATCATCACTAGCGTCTATATTATCTTCTATTGAATCCATTTTTTACTAGATATGGGAAACTATTAACGGAGGTGTAAGTTTAAATTATTTTGATTAAATAAAAATGAGAACTTAAAAGATAGAAATAAAATTAAAAAGTTTTTTTAAAATCCAGAATGCAAAAAGCAAGTTGGAAATCAATCAAATTGACGTTTGATTTTTTTTTTTTTTTCTTTCTATTTTGGCATCGTTTTACTGTTGCCATGTTCAAAAATTAGGGAAGGAATAAAATTATTTAAAAAAGGACCGGAAAATTTGGAAAAGGAATGTAATCAGGAGAGTACATACTAAACTAAATAAAATTAGGTGCTATCTAATCTAAATAAACAAATAAAAATATACTTAAAATAATAATAAAGAGAGCAACAAAGAAAAAAACATATATGGTACATATTTACAGGGCCCTGAGTCGGGTATTTCAACGGTGTCACAACTGTACCATTATTGTACCATTATGGTGCAATAGTAAAGTTTTTGGTAGTCTACTATTAATGTGTCGTCATAACGACTTCATCATTGTCTTACAATTGTCAAAGTGACATAAATTGCTAGTCTCGTACACAACTGCTTCACAATTGCAATTCAATGACTGAAATCACGAAGTATAGATAGAAGGAGTCCGAACGGTATAGGCTTTTCCATAATATTTCGTGTACACATTAATAAACCCAGATCATAGTTCTATTTTCTGCCACTGGCTGCGCAAGTGTTCAGGGCGTACCGATGCTATTATTATTATTACATGCAAACACGCGCTGGCTCGTGAAAGTTGAATTTAATTTAATTATTATTATTAAATTAAATATTAATTTAATTAAATATTTTTTTCCACAGGTGTCAATAGCAATAAAATTTCCCGCGTAAGAATTCAAACGAGTACTCCTTGAAAAATGGCGCGCTCTACCGGCAAAAAATCTGTCCCTTAAATTGAGACCATTCGTTCAACATTACGTTCGGACTCCTTCTATCTATACTTCGTGACTGAAATGTTTCGGTAGTCTGCTATTTTGAATTTGACAGGTGCTCAAGTCCACTATTTTGGAACAATTGTCATACCGGCACAATACCGGCACGATACCGTTGCAATTGAAGTCAAATATCCGTAGTCTGCTATATGCCGTCATAACGGTCTTTCAATGGTAATAGAATTGTCGATCTCTTTTATCTATGCATTGAATTTTCGGTCTCTTTTATCTATGGATTGTGTTAGAATGGTATGTATGTGTTGCCGTTTTTAAAAAATGCGTTAGTTAAAGTGATTTTCAAAAAACTACTAATAAATTTAAACATTTAATCATGCTAGACTTCGTTTAAATATATTTGTACATACTATTTATTAGTATAAAAAGCAATGTGAAGTTTAGGAGATTAGTAAATTGCAATAAATTACAAAGAACAATTTCTAATATTTCTATCTATCTATTTTTTATTTATGGCAATCTGTCGACACAGGACAATTTAAAAATATTACTGTCAAATTCAAAATAGCAGACTACCGAAACATTTCAGTCATTGAATTGCAATTGTGAAGCAGTTGTGTACGAGACTAGCAATTTATGTCACTTTGACAATTGTAAGACAATGATGAAGTCGTTATGACGACACATTATTAGTAGACTACCAAAAACTTTACCATTGCACCATAATGGTACAATAATGGTACAGTTGTGACACCGTTGAAATACCCGACTCAGGGCCCTGTAATATTTTTAAATTGTCCTGTGTCGACAGATTGCCATAAATAAAAAATAGATAGATAGAAATATTAGAAATTGTTCTTTGTAATTTATTGCAATTTACTAATCTCCTAAACTCCACATTGCTTTTTATACTAATAAATAGTATGTACAAATATATTTAAACGAAGTCTAGCATGATTAAATGTTTAAATTTATTAGTAGTTTTTCGAAAATCACTTCAACTAACGCATTTTTTAAAAACGGCAACACATACATACCATTCTAACACAATCCATAGATAAAAGAGACCGAAAATTCAATGCATAGATAAAAGAGATCGACAATTCTATTACCATTGAAAGACCGTTATGACGGCATTTAGCAGACTACGGATATTTGACTTCAATTGCAACGGTATCGTGCCGGTATTGTGCCGGTATGACAATTGTTCCAAAATAGTGGACTTGAGCACCAGTAAGATATTATTATCTTCATTAAACGAAACTAAACATAAATAAATGGAAGGATTTAGGGAGGAAAGAAGAATATTGATGTTGGTGGGAAGGGGAACATGTAAGGCTATGAGATTATTTATGAGAGGAAGATGATCATAAAGGACACAACCGAAAAATGTATGATTCAAATCTCCAAATTCACCACAGCTGCAGAATGGATCCGTACGAATTTTCATTCGAGCTAAATGTGATGGTACACAAGTGTGTCCTAATCTCATTCTTATGAGAACTGTGATCGCTCTTTTGTCAAGCCTTAACTTAAGAAAAGCACGATCACAGAACCACGGTTTCATATCTATAAACGATTGAATAGTTTTATAATATCGGCCTTTACTGCTCGGTTTCCAAACATCATCCCAAGTAGCCTTGAGATAATGTCTGGGTAAAGATAACAAATCACGAGAAAAAGACGTTTGATTTAATTTGATTGACATAGGAATTTGACAATACATTGACCACAGATATTGACAAAATTCGCAAACCACTAACAAAAATAATAACCTGTTAGCACTTCCCAGACGATATCTCCAGGAGTCTTGGAATGACGCTTGGGAGGTATCTACCAGAATGAAAGCAAAATATTATAAACGCATACAGCCGGTTGTTTGTTTGAAACCATGGTTCTGTGGTCGCGCTTTTAATAAGCTTCGGCTAGGCAAAAGGGCAAGCACAGGTTTAATTAGAATGCGGCTAGGGCACACGTGCGTACCTGTTCATTTGTCCAGAATGAAAATTAGACGAGACCCATACTGTAATCATATATTTTTCTCCTGTGTCCTATATGATAATTGTTCCCTCCTAGATAACTTGATAACTCTAAATATTCCTCTTCCAACAAATATTGATATCCTTCTTCATTCTTTAAATCCTTCTATCTATGTATGCCTATCATCATATATTGAAAATAACAATATTTCATTGTAAATAGTAATTTATATTTATATTATTGTATATAACTTTAGCTTTTAATAAAATTAGATATTATTAATTCCTCTTTTTTTAATTATTTTATTTTTTAGTTACAATAATCCTAGTGTTATATTTATTTATTTAGTTTGAAATTGTGATTATTTTCCAAAACCTCTCCTGAACTGACCCAAATTTTTCCAAATTATCCGATAATAGTTTATTAATTTCTTTCCCAAATTTTTAATATGGCGAAAGTTAATACCGATCCCAAAAAAAAAAATGCACTCCGGGAGTGCCGGCAGAAGTGAAAACTTGATTATTAACGTTGAGCATGTTTGATATTTTGGAATGGTTAGGGAATAATTTTGCACCAATTGCTTTATCAGTATAAAAGTACTATCATTTATGTGGTAGAATACAATATTCATTTATTGCGCTATCGTACACAAACATGACAATTTATATTACATTAAAAATTTAACACTTTAAAACTATTACAATTATTTTACATTAAAAAGTTTATCTCTCCGAAAAATCAACTTTCATCTATAATTTCAACGACTTTTTCACCATCATCATTACCAGAACTATCATCGCCAATCTCTAAAACTGATACGATAGGTTTATGGTAGCTGAAGTAAGAAACGAACAGTTTTGATTCGAACCTATTTAAATGTCTAATAAAGACCGCATCAATAGTAGCTAGCTAGTAGTCTTACGCTTTTTCGATCAGGTCACGTGACCTGACGCGAGTTTAAGATTTTATACCCATTACAGAAAAAGTGCTCAACGCCGCTAAAGAAGTTTTCACTTCAAAAATATAGGACGATATATACCTCGTTTTCCAATCAGCGCACAATAGCGCATTATGCGGCACAATACTCAACGTTGAGTGTTCCAATTACAGCATCGCCCAGCCTCCCCTGGGACCTCGAGGCTGGGGTTTACCGACGGAGGGCCCTGATGCGCAGTGAGGCGAGAATAGAGCCCGCCCCCGATGAGGTCTCTCGCTGGAGAGGTGAATTTCGCGACGTCCTCTTCGGGCGGTGGGCCGAGAGGTTGTCAGTGGTGACGTCGGGCGCGCGGCTTTTTTCTGCCGTGCGCCCCGTATTGCGTCAGTGGGTCGAGGCGCCGCACCGGGTGCCAACCTATCACTTGACCCAGCTCCTCACAGGTCACGGCTGCTTCGCCAAGTACCTGTGGGAGCTGGTAGGAGTCGAATGCGCACCCGGCTGCAAGAGCTGTGCGTCCGGAGCCGTGGACACGGCCGAGCACACGTTGGTCGTGTGCACGGCCTGGTCTGTCCAGCGCGCCGGACTCACTGGCGTACCGCGGGTAGCTAGTAGTAGCAGGTCGGCGCGCTATAGCCGGCGGCCCCGGCCCGCGAGATGGCCACGCGCGGCAGGTCAGGGGACCGACCGGTGGCGGACGACCCCTCGCCTCGTGTTCGGGCGAGGGGTGACAGTCCGACGGGGGGGGGGCACATCGCTCACCCCCCGTCACAGTGAGCCCCCACCGCTAGGGGGCCCCCCGTGTCGGGTCGTGGTAATACCTGAGTAACTACCACGGCCCGGCAACGGGTGAGGAGGACACCGTAGGTTTAGTTGGTAGGCTGGGTCGAGAGAAATTTTACTCCCCGGGAGTCCAACACGACGTCCGACGGCTGCCCCTGCAGCTGGAGGGTAAGTGCGTAAAAACCTACGTAAAAAAAAAAAATTACAGCATCGCATCGCACAATCGAGCACTCTCAAAAGTGATGCGTGCAATCCATACCAACTTCAGCGACAGAAAATTAACAAGTATTTTTTCTTTAAATTGGCATTGATTGAAATTTTATTTATATATTATCGTTAGTAATATTATAATATATATATATAATTTTATTAAATATTAATATTAATATATATAATTTTATTTATATATTATCATTAGTAATATTATTTATTGTTAAAAACATTTTAAGGCTTTCTTTTCGTCGGAGTTTTCTGGAAATATTCAAAGTTAATTCAAGCTGTGTTAAAAAATACATAAATATAAGTATGGATGAAGGTTTATACCTTCATCCATACTTATATTTATGTATTTTTGACAATGACTTTTTTTATATTCCACACATATAATGTGAATGCAATGTTTATTTTAGAATTTTTTTTTCAACACTGAACTTAGCGCACTCAGCTGGCGCATTTTAAAACTAATTCACGTTCCAATTAAGCGTTAGCATTGTGCGGCATTGTGCGGCACTGAGTCGCATTATGCTCTGCCATTGGTAAGCGGGGATAATAATAAAAAAAATGTTTGTCTTTGATTTAATCCCCTAATCGTTTGGGACCTTAGACTCCTCAGTGTAATAAGAGGATACCAAAATAGCTTCGTGCATTTTTCTACGTACGAAGTTTTCATTGTTTCTTTAGATTGAATGGCTAGAGCTCTAATTTTAATGTATATGTTTTTTCAATATATGATCTAGGATCGCATAAACTCAGAAACGCGATTGAAAAAGTTTTCTCGATAGAAAATCTTAGCGAAACAACCTCTCTAATTTTTTATTTTTTTCATTTGTCGGTCTATTATCGCGTATTAACTAATGAAATAACTTTAAAAACATAAGTAACTATTATATATAGAAACACGTAAATCAGAATTAAAATATATTTAGTAGATTTTGAGTAACCAAAAAAAATATCCCTAATTCTTCATTTTCTATACCTACTAAATAGCTGTGTTAATATGTACATGTCGACGACACAGAATAAGACAGAAGGAACGCTCGGCAACATTTGAATGCATCGTAGTGTCTCCCTAAACGAGCCCTACTAATTCTCACTTTTGGGGAAAATGTAAATTTCTTTTTTATTATTTATTATAAAATAAAGTTGTTATTTTGTATGTTTGTCCTCTGTGAGTGTATATCTTCAAAATTACGTAATGGATTTTCATAGTTTTTTTTATAGATAGTAATTCAAATGGGTGGTTTTAGCAATTTTAGGATTTGATTCATATATTAACCTTCACCGATGGTATGGAAAAAATATTTGGACTTATCATAATCACATAATTTTCCCTAAAAAAATCAATCATGATTATTAACTATACCTACATTTAAAATTCCGGTATACGTAAATTAAAGAGACAAAAAAAATTGCAATATGTTTATACACAATAAAATTTTGCAAATTATAAATAGATTTAAGAAGTAAAGAAATAAAACTACTTTTTACGGATTTAGACGCGTATATTTGTTTTAAATTTTGGGCCGACGTTTCGGAGACTTTGCAGTCACCATGGTCACGGGTGAGACAGTGAGTAGTTTTATTTAAACAGTCGCGCAAGTGTTAGAAAATATTAAGTAAAGAAATGTTATGAGAAAGTTATTTAACCCTTAATTTGGCAACTGAATAAAATATGTAAATGTATAAGTTTGATGAATGCTAGGCATCAAAGGCATCCTAAGAACTGTAAAAAAAATATGCATAAAAAACTCAATTTTTATATTTTTATACCTTGAAAAATGGTTAAAACTATTTTTGGCCGAATAAAAAACCACAAAATTACGTTCAAAACGTTAGGCATTGCAGATAAGCATTATCACATACGTATATTCTAATGCAAAAAATTTAAAAAAAGAAAATCTTCTACATATTCACAAAAACATCGAAAAATAATATGTTTTACCTTGTCGAAAAAAGACGACCCCGTCTCCGTTGACATAAACATAGTGTTTCCAACCTAATATTTTACCTTCTACTACGTTTTTCATAGGTTGACCAAGAAATAATCACGCAGGATGAAAGAAAATAATGTTTACAGCGCACACAGTTATTTTTGAAAAGTTATGTCCACCACACCGGCTAAAATCAAATTAAGGGTTAATACATACCTATTCAAGGGTTAAATATTAAAACTGCATTAAAGTTAGTGAATAGCAGATGGCAACGATAGGTTGTGCACAAATTATAAACCAGGGCCCTGAGTCGGGTATTTCAACGGTGTCACAACTGTACCATTATTGTACCATTATGGTGCAATAGTAAAGTTTTTGGTAGTCTACTATTAATGTGTCGTCATAACGACTTCATCATTGTCTTACAATTGTCAAAGTGACATAAATTGCTAGTCTCGTACACAACTGCTTCACAATTGCAATTCAATGACTGAAATGTTTCGGTAGTCTGCTATTTTGAATTTGACAGTAATATTTTTAAATTGTCCTGTGTCGACAGATTGCCATAAATAAAAAATAGATAGATAGAAATATTAGAAATTGTTCTTTGTAATTTATTGCAATTTACTAATCTCCTAAACTTCACATTGCTTTTTATACTAATAAATAGTATGTACAAATATATTTAAACGAAGTCTGGCATGATTAAATGTTTAAATTTATTAGTAATTTTTCGAAAATCACTTCAACTAACGCATTTTTTAAAAACGGCAACACATACATACCATTCTAACACAATCCATAGATAAAAGAGACCGAAAATTCAATGCATAGATAAAAGAGATCGACAATTCTATTACCATTGAAAGACCGTTATGACGGCATATAGCAGACTACGGATATTTGACTTCAATTGCAACGGTATCGTGCCGGTATTGTGCCGGTATGACAATTGTTCCAAAATAGTGGACTTGAGCACAAGGGAGAATGCTTTACCAAAAAGTGGCAACACATTAAGATTGGGTTCGCCCAATTCATACGTGGGCGAGTCCAACTAAAATAATTTTTATTGTATTAATTTATATGTTGTTATTGGTTACTTACCGATGAAATGTGATCCCGTCCTGCTTGTTAACAAAACCAGAAGCATTTTTACACGTGGGAACAACACAAGAGGGCATAATTATGTCGTAAACGGAACTCACATGACAGGTGCTCAAGTCCACTATTTTGGAACAATTGTCATACCGGCACAATACCGGCACGATACCGTTGCAATTGAAGTCAAATATCCGTAGTCTGCTATATGCCGTCATAACGGTCTTTCAATGGTAATAGAATTGTCGATCTCTTTTATCTATGCATTGAATTTTCGGTCTCTTTTATCTATGGATTGTGTTAGAATGGTATGTATGTGTTGCCGTTTTTAAAAAATGCGTTAGTTGAAGTGATTTTCGAAAAACTACTAATAAATTTAAACATTTAATCATGCTAGACTTCGTTTAAATATATTTGTACATACTATTTATTAGTATAAAAAGCAATGTGAAGTTTAGGAGATTAGTAAATTGCAATAAATTACAAAGAACAATTTCTAATATTTCTATCTATCTATTTTTTGTTTATGGCAATCTGTCGACACAGGACAATTTAAAAATATTACTGTCAAATTCAAAATAGCAGACTACCGAAACATTTCAGTCATTGAATTGCAATTGTGAAGCAGTTGTGTACGAGACTAGCAATTTTATGTCACTTTGACAATTGTAAGACAATGATGAAGTCGTTATGACGACACATTAATAGTAGACTACCAAAAACTTTACTATTGCACCATAATGGTACAATAATGGTACAGTTGTGAGACCGTTGAAATACCCGACTCAGGGCCCTGGTCTTGACACGTTACTAGCCATTAAGCGACTATGACGTACTCACGAACAGTGTTGCCAGAGTGATTTGGTCGAAAGTTACGTTGGCATCCATGAAGTTACATTTTTAAACTAAAACTTACGTAGTGGTAATTTTATGAGTGTGAATGTAACAGCCATCAGCCAAATTTATAATTATTTACAAATAGAGTAAATAATTAATAAAAGATTTTTTTTTAAATGCGCATTTAAAAAAATTTTCAAATTAATAAATGCATTTTTTGTAAATATTGTTTTTTAAATTATTTACTCTATTTATTTGTAGTTTTAAATTTTTCTGATGTCTGCTACATTCACGCTCATGTAATTTTCAGCTCGCAGATCAAAAATTATTATTATTTTATTTTTTCTTGTACACAATAATTTAAAAAAAATTATATTTATCAATATAATTATAACCTTTTTAATTTTTTGCGGTAGTTTTTGTTTGCATTAAATAAATTTAGATAAGAATATTTTAATTTTTCAAGATTTTTTTTTCATTTTTACCTCTTTTGTAATTCTTGAGAAGTTACTTAAATCTAACTAAAATTGTTTCTTACATACATGTTACATGAACTGATCAAAAGTTACGTAAAATGTAAAAAATGTAACCTTCTGGCAACACTGCTCACGAAGACCTTCATGAGCGTATGCCGCGTCGGCATGACTTTTGGGGTGCCATAGCAACGATCTGTCACGACTTCTGTCATAATCTGTGGTCGACGATAATATTGATGTAGGCCCATAAACCAACTGCAGCAGTTATATGGCTGGTTACTTTGACAAATATACTGCCAAGTTTGTTTGAGACTGCCGTCGGTCTATCCATCTGGTGCTCAAGTCCACTATTTTGGAACAATTGTCATACCGGCACAATACCGGCACGATACCGTTGCAATTGAAGTCAAATATCCGTAGTCTGCTATATGCCGTCATAACGGTCTTTCAATGGTAATAGAATTGTCGATCTCTTTTATCTATGCATTGAATTTTCGGTCTCTTTTATCTATGGATTGTGTTAGAATGGTATGTATGTGTTGCCGTTTTTAAAAAATGCGTTAGTTGAAGTGATTTTCGAAAAACTACTAATAAATTTAAACATTTAATCATGCTAGACTTCGTTTAAATATATTTGTACATACTATTTATTAGTATAAAAAGCAATGTGAAGTTTAGGAGATTAGTAAATTGCAATAAATTACAAAGAACAATTTCTAATATTTCTATCTATCTATTTTTTATTTATGGCAATCTGTCGACACAGGACAATTTAAAAATATTACTGTCAAATTCAAAATAGCAGACTACCGAAACATTTCAGTCATTGAATTGCAATTATGAAGCAGTTGTGTACGAGACTAGTATAGCGGAACGTAAACCAGCGCTGTTTAAGCTGGCAACCCCACGCGCGCCCGGGAAGCGTATGATCCGTCCGCCGGCACGTTACCGTTGATTTTCTGTGTGTCATATGTTTAAAATTATTCTCAATTGTATTAATGGCGCTACAATATAAATTTCATTTCACGAGCAAATATTGTTTAATTCATCGGCCCCAAGAAGAACCCGCTATAAATGGCTGCCCAACGTTTGGCCTGTGAACAATAGTTGTGAAAAGAATTTTCTACATAGTGCGTTTACGCCATCTTGTTCAGTGCAGTTAATTTTCGTGTTTTCGGACAATAAAACACAACTGGGCCCTGAGTCGGGTATTTCAACGGTGTCACAACTGTACCATTATTGTACCATTATGGTGCAATAGTAAAGTTTTTGGTAGTCTACTATTAATGTGTCGTCATAACGACTTCATCATTGTCTTACAATTGTCAAAGTGACATAAATTGCTAGTCTCGTACACAACTGCTTCACAATTGCAATTCAATGACTGAAATGTTTCGGTAGTCTGCTATTTTGAATTTGACAGTAATATTTTTAAATTGTCCTGTGTCGACAGATTGCCATAAATAAAAAATAGATAGATAGAAATATTAGAAATTGTTCTTTGTAATTTATTGCAATTTACTAATCTCCTAAACTTCACATTGCTTTTTATACTAGTAAATAGTATGTACAAATATATTTAAACGAAGTCTAGCATGATTAAATGTTTAAATTTATTAGTAGTTTTTCGAAAATCACTTCAACTAACGCATTTTTTAAAAACGGCAACACATACATACCATTCTAACACAATCCATAGATAAAAGAGACCGAAAATTCAATGCATAGATAAAAGAGATCGACAATTCCATTACCATTGAAAGACCGTTATGACGGCATATAGCAGACTACGGATATTTGACTTCAATTGCAACGGTATCGTGCCGGTATTGTGCCGGTACGACAATTGTTCCAAAATAGTGGACTTGAGCACCTGGCTGATAGTATTGGAACGTGTTCGATCGTGTTTCCATAAGTAATTGTCACAATGGTTGTTTTTGACACCGTTGAAATACCCGACTCAGGGCCCTGGGCCCTGAGTCGGGTATTTCAACGGTGTCACAACTGTACCATTATTGTACCATTATGGTGCAATAGTAAAGTTTTTGGTAGTCTACTATTAATGTGTCGTCATAACGACTTCATCATTGTCTTACAATTGTCAAAGTGACATAAATTGCTAGTCTCGTACACAACTGCTTCACAATTGCAATTCAATGACTGAAATGTTTCGGTAGTCTGCTATTTTGAATTTGACAGTAATATTTTTAAATTGTCCTGTGTCGACAGATTGCCATAAATAAAAAATAGATAGATAGAAATATTAGAAATTGTTCTTTGTAATTTATTGCAATTTACTAATCTCCTAAACTTGACATTGCTTTTTATACTAATAAATAGTATGTACAAATATATTTAAACGAAGTCTAGCATGATTAAATGTTTAAATTTATTAGTAGTTTTTCGAAAATCACTTCAACTAACGCATTTTTTAAAAACGGCAACACATACATACCATTCTAACACAATCCATAGATAAAAGAGACCGAAAATTCAATGCATAGATAAAAGAGATCGACAATTCTATTACCATTGAAAGACCGTTATGACGGCATATAGCAGACTACGGATATTTGACTTCAATTGCAACGGTATCGTGCCGGTATTGTGCCGGTATGACAATTGTTCCAAAATAGTGGACTTGAGCACCTGTTAACAGGCAGTATCCAAAGAGTAAAATAATATAGATATAACAAGAGGGGCTGCTCTATGCCCAAACGTGCATGTATGGAAAGTGCTGCCGCTGGTGATTGTTGAGAACAACTTTTTGTGACGTCATAGGTACATGCCTATAGCTATTCATAGGGAGCTATACGTAATATCATTGTTTACTTGTAAAACTCACTAAGTATTTTTAGATAATGCGCTGTTTACATATTGATACTTTATGAAGGCAACTGTTGTTCATAATATAATAAATTTAGAATGTAATCCATAAAATAAAATGTCTTCTAACTTTTAATACAATATTTAGAATGGTTGACCTTATAAATAAATAATATTAACAGCTCAGCATCTTCTAAAAATACTTAGTGAGTTTTACAAATACGCTGTCAGATACTACTAATACTAGAGTTATATTAGGTCGACGAGATATTTTACCTTTCAAAGGAAAAGTTTCTACTTACGATTTAAATTTACTGCTAGTACAGATGGTAAACCATGACGAATATATCTTGAATCATCATCCACCTGCCCTCATCCCATTATTTATATACTCATATACATACATCTTGAAAACAGACTCGAAATAGTGAACAAACACATAGGCACTCTTTTGCCGCCGTATATTTTCGTAGGATAAATTTATTTTAGCTGTTCACTTCCAATATCCTTTATCCAAGCAGCAAATAAGAAAGGATGTTTTGAGGATATGAAAACCCCTGAATCGATATACGAATACAAACTGAAAATAAGACAAAATGTTAATAAGTATAAGAATAATCACAACTATATTGCTTGATTAGTTCATCCACTGCACATTTTAAAGCATCACAAACAAAACTTTTACGATGTTCAACCATTGCCAAGATAAGCAAGTAAAGTTAATTTATTGGGTAACTAACGAAACTAATAAGGAAACAAATTTTAATTAGAGTAAATTTGACGAATTTAACTTACGTTTGATATTTGATATGAATCATTAATTAATAAATACACAATAAAATAAAATAAGCAAGAGTTTCGAATTTGTAAACCGCCATAACTGTCAAACTTTGCTGTCAAACTTGAAGTTTAAATTGACAACTGACAAGAAAGATGGCAGCGAATCATAGATGAATGAATAAAAAAATGCTACAGAGTACTAAAAAAACCATACGTGAGCCTGGCAATAATCCGTTAAGCCAGTGGGTTGCCACAGGGGATAAAAAAAAACAACATGATGACGTCATTCAAAATGGCGGGCAAAAAAAGTACTTCAACAACCTCTAGATGGCACGAAGGTGACGAAAATATAGGCTTGTTCTAAGCGAACCGCCCCTGGCAGTATCTCTGGATCGGTGACAGCTAAAGTCATCACACAGTTCATGGCCATGCTACAAGAACACTCAACTAATCAACTGCTCAACTAATCATCATCCTGCCCTTGTTTCGGGTTTCATTATTTGGGGTCGGCATGACTAATATATGAGTAATATATTATTATACCAAAGCTCCGAAACGTAAAACTATCTACCTTCTAGGGTGTACCTTCGTAGTGATCTTGTCTATAAAATTATTTCTTTTCCCTTTCTTGACTCATCTTCTGCTCCTGAACATCTGTTCCTAGAAGTATGCATAAATGATGCAAAACTAGTTCTTGGTGTTCTTTATTGCCCTCCCGCTCTGGATTTCTTCTCCAGTTTTGAATTGATTTTGGAATCGTTAGGGTCGGATTACGCACACCATGTCATCATGGGCGATTTCAATACTAATAAAATAAATCTCATCACAACTAACCTCCAATGCGATTATCATATTTATATTGCAGCTTTACTCTCAAGCTAGCTGCTAGATTCTGTATTCTTAGCCGTGGACAATATTAATCGGGATCTGGATAGCATCAAAAATTGGTGCGAAATCTTTGGTCTAAAAATCAACCCCACTAAATGCCAAGCCACTATAATTGGGAGCCAATATAACATCAGTAGACTTATCACTGCAAACATACCTCCCATCGTATTTGATGGGTCCACAATTAACATCTCCTCTTCTGTAAAAGACCTTGGCCTTACTCTAGACACTACTTTGAATTGGCAAGCTCAAGTTACCAATGTCAGCAGAAAAATGCTAAACAATCGACGGACATTTAAGGGGAAAGTGAAACAACTTTTATTAAAAAATGAGGCTGAGTTATCTCATCGGTAGTGTTAGTCATTGGACTTTTGTATTTGTGTATGTATATATAAGTGTATTATGGGTATATATGATTGTTGAGCCAATTGCTTGCTGTGTGTGTTGGCTTCTTTGACTAAACTTTTGGTTGATTGAGTATGCTGGGATCAGGAAGACTTCAATGACCAATTTTAATTATTCTTGTTACAAATATTTTATTCTTCAGTAGGTAGTAAATTATACAGTTGTAGGTACAGGAGAAATGAAATATAGCAGTAAAGATACAGTTGTTAGGCGCAGGAGAAATGTTGAAGAAAAGAGAGAGAGGGCGCGTCGATCGCGGGCTTATATACTAGACGCTCGCCAGTGTGGTTACTACTGCATTAGGGTTAGTAGTGAGCGTTTAAACGAAAAGCTTAAAATAAGCAATGCTTATTAAAATAAGCAAAAAAGCACGCTGCCGTTTATAAGCAATCTTCGTTTAATGCTTATCTTAAAATTGCAACACAGTTGTGAGAATATTTTCAAAATGTTGGTAAAAAGAGAAGAGGAAAATGTAAAAAGAGATGTAAGTGTAAAATTTTTATTTAAACGGTAAGCAAATTTTTAGCAGACAACGTAAATTAAGTTCAGTTAAATGTTTTAACGAAAAAGTTAAAAAGCATAAAAGCTAAACAGTAAGCAAACAGCATATTTTATTATGAATTTTAAGCAGACTACAAAAATTAAGTTGAGTGAATTTTCTTAACGAAAAAGTTAAAAAGCATAAAATAGCTGCTTAAAAATAAGCAACTTTTTAGCAGCAGCTAACTTTTATAAGCATCTCGTTTAAATTCGTTTAAAATTTTAAGCCGTTATTCCCATTTCTAATTAGGGTGACCACGCTCGAACAATGATATTATGTAGTTTATGTATTAATGTAATGTTATTATATTCTTATCCATATTTTGCCTAAAGTAAAATTTTATTTCCTTAAGTAATTATATACCTATGGTATTTGTTGAGTACACCTACTACATCCCTTATGCACCACCCTAGGTTGACTGGAAGAAAATGCCTTAGACATTAAGTCCTCCTTTGTACCCTGTTTTGTGTACAGAAGTTTTAAATAAATAAATAAAAATAAATAAATAAAACGCACTGAAATCCCACAAATATTTTTAAAAACAATTGTATAGACATATGTACCTATCACCACGTTTTACGAATGTTTTAAATTCGTTAATATCAAAAAGCTGTTATTTAGACATGAATAAGTGTACATTTCAATTGTATCACCTGAATTTAAAATAAAAATATTAATATTCATGGACATTTCACGTAACGTCCTCAGGGCCCAACCTAAGCTTATATTGAATGTGTTATGGGTACCAGATTACGGATAGAATACAGATACTACTTTTCTTTTGTACTATAATGGTTCCCTAATGATTGACCAAAAATTTTTTGACAAATGATCATTCGACAAACAACGTTTCACCAAATGATCATTTGGCAAACAATACACTTGACAAAAGCATCATCACACAAAAACTTACTTAGCAAATGATCCATTAGCAAACACTACACTTGACAAATGTGTTAACTATTCAAATGTCATTTGACCTTTTTTTCATTTCACCAAATAATATGTTTCGTAAATTATGTTGTTTTAAATGTATCATTATCATCATGAATCATTATTAATGGGAGAAATGCCCTAAAGTCGCTTCTGGCACTCGCCCGCCGCTGCCGCGGCACGCTCGCCTTGCTCGTTCGGCTCGTGCGTTTAGGGTTAAAAACTAACCTAACCCAATCTAATAAAAGAGATATAATGGTACCAATTCTAGGTACACAACTAAACTTAACTTAACTAAAAAATTAAAATTGGTACTTATCAATATAGTTGTGATCAATATAGTTAATCAATATAGTATAGTGTGTCAATATAGCTATTACTTGCTATTTCGTTGTAGACATTTATAGTAATTAAAATCGTTAGTCTCTAATACACAGTTTTAATTAAGAAACTTCAGTACCTAAACATTGCCGAATTGTGATAATGACGCTATCAATTTTAATTTTTAAGTTATGTTAAGTTTAGTTGTGCGCTCTGAATCCGCACCAATATCTCTAAAGACGAATGGGTTAATAAGTAATTATTTTGCAAATAATATAAAATATCTTTTTTAGGGTTCCGTACCCAAAGGGTAAAAACGGGACCCTATTACTGAGACTTCGCTGTCCGTCCGTCCGTCCGTCCGTCTGTCACCAGGCTGTATCTCATGAACGGTGATACCTAGAGAGATGAAATTTTCACAGATGATGTATTTCTATTGCCGCTATAACAACAAATACTAAAAATAAAATAAAATAAATATTTAAGGGGGGCTCCCATACAACAAACATGATTTTTTTAACGTTTCTTGCTCGATACTAATAACGTTGCCTTATGTTGCATAGATAATGGTACGGAACCCTTCGTGCGCGAGTCCGACTCGCACTTGACCAATTTTTTTTTCATTATATTTTCAATAATTGATATATTTTATTAAATATAGATTATTTAATAAAATATAATACTTATAATAATAATAAATATAATACTTATAGTCGGTATTTTCTTTTTAGGAAAATCCATAGCTGTGGCTTTGCAAAAAATTTGCTAAAGATGGTCATTTTAACAAGAATACCAAATTTTTAGACCAATAGTAGATTTATCAGATAACTCAGTTGCCAGATGTTAGTTTTGTAAAATAATAATTTATTAAATGTAAGTCTAAGTGTGATTAGTAGTAAAATGATCAATAGGCGAGTTCACTGTTTTGTCAAACGTTGTTTGTCAAGTGTAGTTTTGCCAAATGACTTTTGGTCAAACAATCGGACACCACTTATAATACATAGAAACACCCAGACGAAGTACAAACATTTGTATGACAACTATAAATATCACACAAATGATTGTCCCGAGCGGGAATCGAACCCGCGACCTTTTGACCTTGTGAACCACTCAACCACGAGGCTCGTCATACCATGTCATACATTTTATTATTATAATCTTCGTCATCGTCATAAATATAATATTAACTAGCTGACCCGGCAAACGTTGTTTTGCCATACTAAAAAAAAGAAAGGTTTGAAAAATAGATGTTGGCCGATTCTCAGACCTACTGAATGTGCATGTAAAATTTCATAAAAATCGATCAAGCCGTTTCGGAGGAGTACGGTAACTAACACTGTGACACGTGAATTTTATATATAAGAAGATACAGGGTGTGGCGTAATTAATGGATAAGCCTGTGCCTGTGGATAAGCCTCCTACTGCGCTATACGAATATGTATATTTTTAATTAATCCTATGTATGGTCTTGAAAAAAATGGCATAAGTCATGTTTTTCATAAAATGACTACTTTCACTAACCAATTATGCTACTGTTGCCACAATTTTCAAAAATTTTGCATTCTGTTTTTTTTATAAAACAGCTTAAGAGGTGAGCTATTGAAAGCAATAAAGAATTCCCTATTCGTAATACAAATTTTGGGGAAAAATACATGAGATATCAAAAAAGTGTTATTGATTATTCAATTTGTTGACTTTGTACATCGTCTAGCTTAAAAAATCTTTATGGGAGTTGATTTGCCCAATATCTTAAAAACATGCTTGTTTTATGCAGTTTCCGAAATGGTATAATACTTATTACATTTCACGAGGTTTTAAAAAAAAACGACAGTTGTAAAAAAATACCCTAATTTTCTTTAACAGAATTATTAATTTATCTTAAACATGTCTTTGTAAACAGTTTGAATGGACCCTTTTTTGTGTGCTCCGGAGCAGGTAGTCATTCACAATGGACCCTTTTTTGGGTGCTCGGGAGCAGGTAGTCATCCACCATGAATAGGGTAAGCAGATAACGACTCTAAGTCAACTACTTGTGGTTGTTTATCGCACGGCAAATCCAGACGGTTAGTCTTATCATAAGACAGAGACAAAGCATTTTGATGTCAGGTAAATAACAGTTGTGCGACAGAGATAGATTTTTATTATTCTCACAAACAACAAAACAGCTTTTGAACTTGTTTAACAAAGTTAGTGCTCTTTTGACTATCGTCTCTTGCGCACATATCGTTTGCTCTATCGTGTTTGTTATTGTGACGTGAATTTGGCTTATGTACTACGGACTCTGTTTTTGCTATACGAATTGGACAATTGTGATATTATCGACGACTTCTACATATCCCTGGACTACTGATCATGCCGCGTCATACGTACACTCCTCAAGAGTATGCAAATATGCATCTTATTTACGGCCTGTGTAACTGCAATGCAAATGAAGCTGCACGCGAATATCGTCGAAGATACCCCGATTTGCGACACCCAGACTACCGGGTGTTTACACGTGTGCACATCGCTTTTAGCGAAGGGCGAATGCCTGGTACCGGTGTTGGTGGTGCTTCGGAAGGCAGACCTCGACGACATCGTGATGACGAAGTTCTAGAAGCTGTGCGTGCTAATCCAGAGTTATCATATATAGAGGAACCGGTGTAGATACGCGTACTGTGGGCAGAATTCTGCACAGGCATGAGCTTCACCCGTATCACTATCAAAGGGTGCAAACACTAATGACACGAGACTATGAGCCTAGAGTCCAATTTTGTCGCGTCATGTTGCGAAAAATACGCGAAGATTCGGCGTTTTTTGACAAAATACTGTGGAGCGATGAGTCATCATGTAAAAGAAATGACGTCAACATGCACAATCTTCATAGTTGGCAGGCAACCAATCCGAGAAACATAAGGCAAGACCGAGCTCAAGTCCAGTTTAAAGTGAACCTTTGGACAGGAATTTTAAATGGACAAATAGTTGGGCCCGTCGAACTATCCGAGACACTAACAGGTCCCAATTATTTAAATTTTCTGCAAAATACGTTGCCGGAACTATTACAAAGTTTAAATGTGCCAGAAAACTACTGGTTACAAAATGATGGTTGTCCCGCTCACTACGCACGAATTGTACGGAACTACCTCAATGATGAGTACAATGAGAGGTGGATAAGTCGTTTGGGTCCCATTTTGTGGCCACCAAGGTCCCCTGATTTGAACCCTCTAGACTTTTTTTACTGGGGGTGTTTAAAAGAAAAAGTGTATAAAAAAGAAATAGCATCCCTGGAACAACTAAAGGCCCTGATTTTTGAAGCCGCTGATGAAATCAAGAGCTCCGGCTTCATCCGACGCCTAAAGCGGTCATTTATCCGTCGATGCAGGGCCTGCATAGCCGCAGGTGGCCGCCATTTCGAACATTTTTTGTAAAATAAAATTTATGTAGTGTTTGCATCTTTAGAATAAAAAAAATAAAATAAGTTGTTATTTTTTTTCAACGACTAACATTCCCACTGGTAAACTCAGACAGATAAGTTAAAATACCACTGACAGTTTGTTTAAGTTAACAGTATTAATTTGATTAATTAAATCACAATAAGAACATTTTTTTACGAGTGTCATTTGGTTCTTTAATATCACATCAAACTTAATAAGTATTATACCATTTCGGAAACTGCATAAAACAAGCATGTTTTTAAGATATTGGGCAAATCAACTCCCATAAAGATTTTTTAAGCTAGACGATGTACAAAGTCAACAAATTGAATAATCAATAACCCTTTTTTGATATTTCATGCATAATTTTCAAAAAATTTGTATTACGAATAGGGAATTCTTTATTGCTTGCAATAATTCAACTCTTAAGCTGTATTATAAAAAAAAAACAGAAAGCAAAACTTTTGAAAATTGTGGCAACAGTAGCAGAATTGGTTAGTGAAAGTAGTCATTTTATGAAAAACATGACTTATGCCATTTTTTTCAAGACCATACATAGGATTAATTAAAAATATACATATTCGTATAGCGCAGTAGGAGGCTTATCCACAGGCACAGGCTTATCCATTAATTACGCCACAACCTGTATAATCATATTATGAAAGTGTGTGAGTTTGTACATTTGTTACATCTGACGCTCTAACTACTTAATGAAACTTTCAATCCTTCAAATTAACACTTGAGCTATAAAATCTAAATATGAGACGATACAAGCCTGCAGTAGATGATCGACGTATAAAATATTAAAATAAACCATATTTTTGTTGCACTATAGATGCGTCGGCACTTGCTATGTAATCCTATTAGTTTTATCTACAGACAGCTAGGTACTTCTTAGTGACCTCGTGACGATATTAGCCCCGTAAGACTTAAGAAACGCAGGGTTGTATTATTAATAATAAGTATTAGTTTCCATCTATCCATCCATCGGCCTTTATCAGTTCTCTGCTGGAGATATTCCTCCCCCGTAGAACGGCACAACGCGCGACCTAACGCGACTTTCATCCAATGGCTTCCCGCGAACTTGACGATATCGTGGCCCACCTTATCGGGGGCCGCCACTCTAGGACCTTCCTTCCCCAACATTCATCAGTCAAAGCGAAGTGGCCTGCCCATTACCACTTCAGCGTGCTAACCCTTCGGGCTACGTCGGATGCACCCGTTCTTCTACAGATCTTCGTATATCTCTCCGTGTGGTGACGGATTAAGAATACAAGTGTCACCACCCCATCTCCTCCCAAGGGTGCTGTAAAAGTCAACTAAGGGCTATTGCACATAGATAACATCTTCTGTGAGAGACGGAAAACTCGAAAATAAATCCTGTGCCAACACGCCTGGTCAGCGCGGCACAGTAGACCATAATCCCACCCAAAGTGGAGGAGGACCGTGCCCAACAGTGGGACGTAAATGGCCTGAAGAAGAAGAAGAAGAAGTTAAGACCTAGTAGCGAGGAATGTTTACAGGGATAAATAATCGGAAAAAGAAAAACAATCAAACTACTTAATTAATTAAGTATGAAATGGAGTCGATTTAATTGCAGCTTGTTCGTAAAATGTGTTTCTAAAGACATCGACCAACTTAGTTTGGGAGTTGCAAATCGCTGGCCACCAGGAAGATGGTTATAGAGGCTTGATCCATTATTTTGTAATATTAAAAGCACCTGAAGACGCTAGATTTTACACAACGGCAATTTGTAGAAGCTGCACTTCAGCCTGTTCTTGGCGACCCATATGTTGAGTAGGTGATGCGCAATGATTGACGGTGGACTTATTAGTTATACGTCATGCTAATTTTCTAAAACGGGTTAATTGAATGGCCAATCCAAGACTTTATGATGATATTCGAGAAAATTCTTATTTAAATCTGAATGCATCCCTGAATAAGTCTATGCAAGTGTGTGTCGTATTCACCTGCTTAGACAGGCCTATCTCATTATGAATATTGATTTTAGTTGCGACGTCACAGGGTTGCATATAAAAGATGCAGTGAGAGCTTCTTGCCTTGAGTAGCCTCCCCAGCCTCGGCAGCCCCGCCGCATCACGAGATTGGTTCAATGAACATTAAAGACTGGAGTAGTTCGTCTAACGATTTTCTTCAGTAATTTGTTGTTAGTGATCATCTCGGAGCGAGCTTTCCTCTCCTATTTTAAGTAAGTTGATAATACATATTTATTTGCCTTGAAACTAATTACCAATAATATGCCTTATTTCTTTACCATCGCGTGACATACAACATATTTGTAAAAACACAAGATTAAAACTCTACTGTGATTGCTTTTCCTATGCCATACAATGGCTATATAGATCAAGCACGAGTTATTTATTTTAAAAGAACTTAATAAAATATCGCATCGACATTCCAGGTAACTGCGGTAACAATGTCTCTTGCAATGGATCCTGGGCCTGGTATGGCCGCCCTGCAGGCGTGGGGTGGCCAAGTAGCTGCATATGGGGCATCTAACCAGACTGTGGTAGACAAAGTACCGCCAGATATGCTCCACATGATCGACCCCCACTGGTACGTCATCATCACATAAATATCTTACAAATAAAACTTTTTCACTCGTATAATTTTGAGCGATCTTAATAAAAAAAATTGGTCAAGTGCGAGTCGGACTCGCGCACGAAGGGTTCCGTAACATTATCTATGGAACATAAGGCAACGTTATTAGTATCGAGCAGGAAACGGTAAAAAAATCATGTTTGTTGTATGGGAGCCCCCCTTAAATATTTATTTTATTTTTAGTATTTGTTGTTATAGCGGCAATAGAAATACATCATCTGTGAAAATTTCAACTCTCTAGCTATCACCGTTCTTGAGATACAGCCTGGTGACAGACGGACGGACGGACGGACGGACGGACGGACGCACGGACGGACGGACAGCGAAGTCTCAGTAATAGGGTCCCGTTTTTACCCTTTGGGTACGGAACCCTAACAATGTTTTTCATTTATACTTACCTTAACCTCTTTACATCGTGTATTTTCACACTTACTCTTGTGTACAGGTATCAGTTTCCTCCAATGAACCCACTCTGGCATGGTCTACTAGGATTTACTATCGGTGTACTCGGATTCGTCTCTATCAGTGGCAATGGCATGGTCATCTACATTTTTATGTCCACTAAGGTTAGACAACATTGATCGTAATCATAAGATCTATAATAACACTCAAATATTTTAATACATTTCAACTACAAAATTAAATTTTCGATAGATACTGATGGAACCCTCAATGTGTGATTTTTTTCTAGTTTTTGACTAGCTTTTTTGTTTGCAGAGTCTCAAAACGCCGTCTAACTTACTTGTAGTGAATCTCGCTTTCTCCGACTTCCTCATGATGTGCGCTATGTCTCCGGCTATGGTCGTTAATTGCTTTAATGAAACTTGGGTTTGGGGTCTGTATTATTTTACATACGTACTCATCCGCAAAGTATTTGTTGACATTACATTTGAAGTAGCCTAAAATAACTACTTTCTACACAGGTCCCTTAGCATGTGAAATCTACGCGTGTTGCGGTTCTCTATTCGGCTGTGCATCAATATGGACCATGACTATGATTGCCTTCGACCGGTACAATGTAATCGTGAAGGGTATCGCCGCCAAACCAATGACCAACAACGGAGCACTTCTGCGCATATTAGGAATCTGGGCCTTTTCGCTTGCATGGACTCTTGCTCCTTTCTTCGGCTGGAACCGGTAATATCGCATACCTATTACCACGAAGATTAAGGAATTCTTTAACCAAATAGTGTGTTTATATGTAAAATAAGGAATTTAAAAACCTCTAACAGCTAAGTAATAAGTATTACTTACTTTCTAAGTAGATATTTATTATTGATTTTACAGTTATGTGCCGGAGGGAAACATGACATCTTGCGGAACAGACTACTTGGCAAAAGACTGGCTTAGTCGCAGTTATATCCTAATCTACTCCGTGTTTGTATACTTCATGCCACTTCTACTCATCATTTACTCTTATTTCTTCATTGTCCAGGTAACCAAATGTTTATGTAAAAGTAATATTCAATTAAGCCGTTAATATCGCTAGAATTGACCACGATTTCTAAGCAGAAATAATATGATGATATTGTGATAACAACTGTAACCATACAATATTTATTTTTATTTATTTACAAAATAAATATATTGACTTTAGTTATTAATGGTCCCTAGCATTTAACTTATTTAAATTTTAATATGTTATGCCAAATCGGGCAATACACTTTGCCAGACGGTAGAAAATGCATGGGCGTAGCCAGGGTTCAGCATTTCGTCTTGGAGAGGGTTTCCAATTCTTTTCCGCTCCATCCCTACAATTAAATTGTATCTATCTGTTTTAGACAGTAGCAGCTCACGAAAATGCTATGAGAGAACAAGCCAAGAAGATGAATGTTGCTTCTCTAAGATCATCTGAAGCAGCTAACACAAGCGCTGAGTGCAAATTAGCAAAGGTTTGCGTCTATTTTTATTTTTCTTAAGTGAATCAGTTACTGACATGCTATATAATAAACACATTTAATTTCAGGTAGCTCTAATGACCATTTCACTGTGGTTCATGGCGTGGACACCATACCTGGTTATCAACTACACTGGAGTGTTTGAGAGTGCACCCATTAGCCCGCTTGCCACTATTTGGGGTTCACTCTTTGCAAAGGCTAACGCCGTGTACAATCCTATTGTGTATGGCATCAGGTCAGTTTGGACGAATCGGTTGTATAACTAATGATTATTATTATTAGTTGTTACCGCAATACATAATGGTTAAATGATTGTTACAGTCATCCTAAATACCGCGCTGAACTGTACAAGAAGTTCCCTGCCTTATCGTGTCAAGTATCGCCGAATGAAAGTGGTTCTGTTGCATCCGGAGCTACTGCAGTCTCCGAGGAGAAGCCCGCTGCGTAAGGGAACTTACAAAGTTTTCGACAACAACCAACTTTTCAACGACGACGATCTATTCTGTTCACTGGACAAACGAGTCTGCCAATGCGATGTTATTTATTATTTTTATATACAAACATTTACTTTTATACAAAGCTGTAAATTCTACCACAGAGCGTGAGCTAGTTGCAAAATATTCAGTCTGCATTCTTTACAAACGCGCAACGCTGCGTATTTTCAGTTCACGTTTTGTGTTGAATTGAACTTGCACACTTTTCTTATACCTTACATTTGTTTGAAACATACGTCGACGACATATAAAAAAATAAAAAAAAACGTAATGAATAGGTAGTATGTCGCCAGACGCCCTATCCATGAGACTGCTCCTCTTAGATATAGATAACGCTAAGAAACGACGAATGATGCTATGTTATATGGACTAATAAAGTTAAGTTAGCAAAGTGGTTCATGACCACATTAAAGGTTCTTTTATTTTCTTTCTCTCTGCGATCACTACGGCTATTAGTTTCTTATTTGGTTAAATTGTAGGGTAATTAGATCTAACGCATCTCACTATATACAATTATGCCTCGTGGTCTAGTGATTGGTGTAACGGACTGCCGAGGTTGCGGGTTCGATTCCCAAACAGTACAATTATTTGTGCAATATTTATAAATATATATATTATACATCATACAAATGGACCAGATACTTTTGGATCCAGAGGACGTCGTTTGAAATGTCTATAGTTATTTATTTGATTTTTACTACCTGTTGCCTGCAACTTTGTAGGTGTGGAATTTAGAGATCAAACCCTAACAAATTATACATATCGGAGAAAAGCATCGTAGACATCACCTGTATTTACAGCCAGGGCAGTCATCTATCTAAAGACCCCGTAAAACTGGACAAACTAACTACGTTAACTACAACATTCTATTAAGGGCCTACATCAATATTATCGTATATCATCGCCGACACGTACATATTAACACAGCCAGTAGGCACAGAAAATGAAGAATTAGGGATACTTTTCCTATTTACTCAAAATCTACTAAATATATTTTAATTCTGATTTACGTGTTTCTATATATAATAGTTACTTATATTTTTAAAGTTATTTCATTAGTTAATACGCGATAATAGACCGACAAATGAAAAAAATAAAAAATTAGAGAGGTTGTTTCGCTAAGATTTTCTATCGAGAAAACTTTTTTCAATCGCGTTTCTGAGTTTATGCGATCCTAGATCATATATTGAAAAAACATATACTTAAAAATTAGAGCTCTAGCGATTCAATCTAAAGAAACAATGAAAACTTCGTACGTAGAAAAATGCACGAAGCTATTTTGGTATCCTCTTAACTACGATGAGATTGATCCGTGGCTTACGACACGTGTAACTGGTTTGGAAGGATCCTTTTATGAAATTTCAGCGGGTCACCAGTCAGTCTCACCAACTACAGTAAATAAACGAATTACTCACCATTGACACCATTTAAGGACCCACATCACAATCTTGGAACCTAAGTTTAAACTAAAAATCCTTAAGTAAACTATTTCAATCAAGTCTCCTACGACACGGCCATTCTGCGAATACACACGTCCCCGTGTGTAAATCTGCAATAGAACTAAGTTTTTCCGCTCGGCTAATTCTGACCTAATATAAAGTCGGAAAATAAAGAAATCCACAACTAAGATTTTTACATACTCTCGGTCAGTTACAACAATTCCGACAATAATTCAACATTCACCTCGGCCAGTTACAATAATTCCGCATTATCGTTACTTTGCACTTTCTCACAAATACACACTCAGCAATTACACTTTGGAGGATATTCTAATTGTTTAAGTTATAGAACTGGGCAGCGTAACGACCCGTATAATACTGACTGCTCTAGTTGTCAGGTTATTCGCATTTTTGCTAACGAACAATAAGTTGTAGTGGGTTAGTATCGACTTATCGAGCCAATACAATTGTAGCATTCAATAGATGGTTTCTATTCATCAAATCCACTACACATTAAAATTCTATTTTCATAAAGACAACCGCTCGGTTGTAATTTGATAAGGAATTATTTAGGATTTAGCTAATTAATCGTAAATTACTCAAAAAGGATTATTAGCTACGTTGGTAAATGCATTAGAAAAAAAAATTTTTTTTTCTCTTCTCTTTTCTGTTTCTCTTTTTCTTTACCGTCGCACGGCCATTCTGCGAAGGCACACGTCCTCGTGTGTTCCTTACCTACTTGAAACTAATAGTAGGGTTTCCGTTTGGCCTATCCTGCTGATCTAGACGGATTCAACAGTAAAGGAATGATTTTCTAATTTAGTTTAAATACTAATGATTAAACTATAAGTAAATAAAAAATTGAATTTTTAATTTTTGCGTTGGCATACGTAGTAACACTGTTACTCTGCCTCCTGCTTATAGCCCAAGTAGAAGTTAAGCCTACATAACTATGTTAGCTGTTGGTACTAAACACCTACATCGTGAATAGTAACCGTTAGTTGGTGTACAGTAATAACGTGGTATATTTATGAGTAAGGATAGAAAGGATGAAGGATTTAGGAAGAATAAAGGGTTTAGGAAGGATAGGTAAAGGAAAGGTCGATGTTGCCGCGTAGGCAAGGGCCCTAGGAATAATCGGATAGGTTGATGCTGTGCCACAGGCGGTCCTGTTCGCCGTCGTACACAGGGGACCATTATTCTTTCAGGATAGGACATAGTGGCTTATTGTAGCATCTTTTATTTTTGGCTTATTGTAACGCTCCACGCGCCAACAGCTCTTTTTAAAATAATAATTAGTTTACTCGTAGATACACCACGGTAAACTGCCTTGTTAATATTATAAATAGTTCACTGAACGTCTCTATACACAAAAAACGCTCGCAAATTATAATTAAAGAAGTAGATAATTTGTTATGGTATGTAGATCTGCTATAGTTAATCTACTACAACAGATTCTTGTTCAAGTAAATAAGCTCAAAAGTTATGCTCGTGAATACTAAAAGGTGATCCCTGTCGCCTCAATAATTTGTCAATAAGGCTCGTAAGCGCGAACAACACTTAAAATCATTTGCAAAAATTATAACACAACAAACGGTAGACTTCATCTACAATGATAGCCACGCAAAACAGTTGCAGACTGCTAATGATTATTTTTCCAGTCTGCATAGACCAATTATTCAAAAATAATTATTACTTTTATAATTTATTTTTTTATTTTATTTTATTTTATTTTCAATAACAATTTACATTGTGTTTGAAATTGCAATTCTTAAGGCAAATTATAAATACAATTATATTCTTAAAGTAAAGTTATCATAGTATATTTCATAGTCATAAAATGTTAAGCAAATTAATTACAATAGTCAAATTAGTCAGCAAATAAAGAAAAATCTGAATGAATGAACATGTCATTGTAGTGATAAAAAGTCAGACAAATGGTAGAAACATTTCTTTAGCAAATACGCCTTAAGTCTCTTTTTAAAAATGCTTAGCGATTCCAGTGTTTTTAATTGAGTGGGCAGAGCATTGAAGAGTCTAATGGCCTGATACCTGTTTCATATTTAAGTGGATTCTTAACAATGTCAGTGACCGTTACCAATTTGTAAAGACTAGGGAGGGTCAAAATATTTAATTTAATGAAATGTTCTCTGCATGATTCCCAAAGGGGAATGCGGACAATAGTTCTAATGGCTCTTTTTTGAATTATGAAAGCTTTTTGTATATTATATTGATAGCTTGAAATTGTATGCTGTATCTTAGCTTAGACTCGACAAGAGCATAATAAACTAATTTTAAATGTTCGAGATCAATTTCATCTCTTAGACTTCTTATAGCAAAGCATGCAGAGCTAATACTACTTTCTATAGAATCAATCTCACACTTCCCTTACACTTATTGGGTAACTAATTAACAAGTAAAATCTAATTAGAGGCATAGATTTAAATCAAAATACAACTTAAGTATTGCATGGGCATTAAAGGCATTTTTGAATTAAATATTTGTAATAAGATGATCCTGCTATACAGGACATCTCTATGAAAATTTTAGAAACATGCTATAGGTAAACCACAATAAAGCGTGTGGTTAATGTTATTAATAGTTTACAAGACGTCTCTGCATTATCAAGATCATATTTGTAAGTAGATGTTATAAAAAGAAGATTTCACGAAATGATTATAAGTAAGTAAGCCACAATAAAGCGTGTGGTTAATATTATTAATGACTTACTGGACGTCTGCATACGTCAATAGTACAGACGAGAACATAATATGAAGATTTTTCAGAACAAGATTTCTAAAGCATTTGAAACGGCTGGCATGTGTATAGATAAGTATCTTAAACTTTCTTCCGCCTTCAAAGGATTTAAAATTTTAAACGCATATTTCGTCAATCTCTTTTTATTACAACTCTATCTTCTACATGTAACTACATGTAGGTCTAATCTCGAGTATTTAGTTAACCATGATTTAGATTTTCTTCTCACTACCTCTCATCTAGGTGAAAGTTTCTTACGATTTTATTTGCTAATCACAAATAACAAAGTTTAATAACGCGTTAGAATATGTAAAAACACAAAACACACACATGGTGGACTAAATCTTTGTTTTTCTTTAAAACTTTTATTTTTAGTTATCAAGTACGCCTTTAAATAAATAAGCGAAAATCATGTACCAACTTTATAAAAAGGAAACCGAACACTTTAAAACGAAGTGTTGAATGTTCATAAAGCCACACTATATTTCTGTTCGCAATCAAGTAAAACGATTAATTTACTAATACTTATTGATTGATACACGAGATAAATTGAGCAAGTGTACACTGTAGATTTAAAAAATTACTAGTAAATCATTGTCATTTAATTTTGTTACGCAGTTACTTTAGTTAGTGTTGTAGGGTAATTAACTAATTACCTATGACTTGTTATCATCAGTCTTTGTTTGTTAATATAATCAAAGCAATTTTTCTCCAAAAAGAAACTTTGCGAAAACTTTAAATTTTTACTTGAACGCCGGTTACGGTTAATTTTACTGTTCTAGATTTTTAAAACAAAATTGAATAACGACTATTCGATCCCACTTCTGATATCGGAGAAAAGCATCGTAGACATCACCTGTATTTACAGCCAGAGCAGTCATCTATCTAAAGACCCCGTAAAACTGGACAAACTAACTACGTTAACTACAACATTCTATTAACTACGATGAGATTGATCCGTGGCTTACGACACGTGTAGCTGGTTTGAAAGGATCCTTTTATGAAATTTCAACGGGTCACCATTCAGTCTCACCAACTACAGTAAATAAACGAATTACTCACCATTGACACCATTTAAGGACCCACATCACAATCTTGGAACCTAAGTTAAAACTAAAAATCCTTAAGTAAACTATTTTAATCAAGTCTTCTACGACATACAAATAACCACGAAAAAACGCATTGAAATCCGTTGAATAATTAAGTAGTTATTATATTAAATAAAATAATAATATAAATAAATAACGAGTAGTAGTAGTAAGTAAGTCTTTTCCTGGAGAGATTACTCCTCCTCCTGAGATTACTCACCATTTAAAGCCGCTATTGTATATATAGTATTATTCTATTTGCAATTTTAAAGCGAAATGTACCTAATATAAGTATATTAAGCGCTTGTTGTAGAACAATAGAACATTAATGGTCTCCAGTCTCCAGCAAAAAAAAGAAACCGGAAAATGCCAGGTGTTATAATTTAGGGGTCAAAATACTAAGGGCGTCGTATCAAATACGCAAGAGTCCAATCCTATACAGTTTCCCTTCATTCTGGCTTGGTGGTGTCAGGTGTGCAAAGAGTATAATAATGGTGGTGTGCAAGGGCGTCGCCAATCAGCTGCCCCCCCCTAGAGATTCTAAAAAAGTTGCCAAATATAATGCAACCAAAGTCCTAAGTCTTTGAGTTAATTTGCTTGAAGTTCAAGCCTTGAACAATCATTCCCGTACGTCGAAACTCGAATGAATTCACCAATTCCACTCCTAATATTCCGTACGCTCAACTACGCTCTGCTCTACTCTATCGTTGAAGCGGGAGAGGGGGAGTGGGCAAGCAACATGTAACCGCGCGGCGCTCGCGCCCTCCGCACAGCCGCCTTTGTTTTAGCGTCTGTCTGTCATTTATTCGTGCGTTAGCGTTGCCACTGCCCGCTTTTACGTTTGTTTTGTGCGCTATTATCACATCTAAATAGTTGCTGTGACCACATAATCAATATGGACATCAGAAAGTTTTTTGGTGAGTATCACTTGCGTTTAGCTTTCGTATTTTCCGTCCGTAAAATAACGTCAATTGATTTGATTATAAATGCTGATTTTGCATCGGTTTTTAAAATCGCAAAAAATCCGTTTCTAGGCACGATATCCGATTCTTAAGGGTCGTCAGTTTAAACCAAAAGGAAAATTGCTCAATTTAATGGCTCAATCGAAAATAGGACCGTATTACCATAGCTTAAAGTAGAAAATTGTATGAATGAATATCGGCAGTGCCGATTCGGCACAGTCGGCTCGCGTATGCTTGAGACTCCGGCGCGTGCGTGTCGTCGCGCCCGCTCTAGAGTGCTCGAGCGAGGATGCCCGAGACCGCGCAAGCATAGCCGCGGCGGTTAAACCGCCCGAAATAGCTAGGACTGTTGATATAAAAAATATCGTTGACGCTCGTCCTTGCGCGGGCTCGAGCCTGCCGCCGTCTTGAAGCGCATTTATGCTTTCAATGTGAATTGCGGACCAGAAGAAGTTGTAGCTATTTCAAATATTTTGTTTTGCAGTTTTAAAAAGAAAGAAACCTGAAGGAGCAAGCAGTGACAGCGATGATTCCGTGGGTGACCTGAAGAGACCTAGCACATCCAAAGAACCGGACTTAGTTCCCGACTCTTCGATAAATGACTGCAACGAAAATGACATCGGTAAATTTATTGGACAAGCATCAATGTTATCGACTGAAATGAAGAAAGAATTGCTTGACAACACTTGGTCTCCGTCTGCGACGTATGACTTTGCGGAAGACGCTAAACATTTAAAGAGGAAATTCAAGTATTCATGGTTGGAAACGTACTCTCCATGGTTGGCCTATTCCAGGCACCAAAAAGGAGCCTTTTGTAAATATTGTACGTTGTTCCCGCCAAATCCAAATTCTTTTAGAGGCGTATTAGGGTCATTTATCATAAGGCCGTTTTGTAAGTTCAAAGATATTCACGAGCATTGCAAAAAGCACATGGAAACCCACTTCCATAAGATGGCACTGGAAGCCGCTAAATCATTTCTTGGAAGTGTTCCTGTAGATTTACAACTCAACAAATACTCCCAGGGCATTATTGAAGAAAACCGAAAAATTATAACATCTATTATTTCCTGCATTACGTTTTGCGGGTCGCACGACTTAGCTCTGAGAGGAAAACATTATGGCGAAGGTATTCTCGAGGACTTATACAAGCTACGAATTGACGCGGGAGATTTAGTTTTGAAGAAACACATTGAGCATGGGAAAAAGAATGCAAGCTATCGATCGATTGATATTCAAAATGAAATTATCGCAATTTGTGGAGATGTTATTAAGGCAGACATTGTGAAAAAAGTAAAAGAAGCAGAAGCTTATAGTGTGTTAGCAGACGAAGCAGCTGATATTTCCGGTACTGAACAATTATCGATTGGGCTGCGATATTTTGACGAGGAAGCCAATGAGGTCCAAAAGAAATGTTCGTCGGATTTGTTGAGCTGAAAGGTCTGGATGCGAAATCTATTGCATATTGCATCGATGAGTTTCTGACAAAAGAAGACCTTAATCCTGCTGATAAATGCGTTGGTTTTGGATTTGACGGTTGTTCGACGATGTCCGGAAAAGACGGTGGAGTACAAGCGATCCTGCGCAAAAAATATACCATAGCATTGTTCTTTCATTGCTCGTCCCATAAACTGAATCTGGTAATAAATGATCTCAATATTCTTCCTGAAATTCGAAACACCATGGGAACCACTAAAGATATTATTAATTTTTTTCGGGAATCTGTTTTGAGAAGAAAATTGGTACCTAATATTGCCAGGCTCTGCGAAACAAGATGGAGTGAGAAACATAAAACTATCAGAGTATTTAAGGAGAATTTTCCTGTTATATTGGAAGCCTTAGAAAACTTATCGCGTGAAGGAAACAGTGCGACTCGAAAAAACGCCTTTCAACTTCATGCGGCTGCTTTCAAAATTTCGTTTATACTTTGTATTACTTTGATAGCTAAATACTCTGCTTTGTTGGAACCTGTTGTCAACGCACTCCAATCCATAGCTTTGGATGTGGTTAAGGCCTCGCAACACGTCAAACGCATTTTGCAATTGCTTAAGAGCCACCGTGATAATCCCGAAAGAGTCACAGATGAAATCATAAAGGATGCTACTGTTGTTGCGGAGAAAGTCGGCCTGGAGGAGAATATCACTTCAATGCCGCGCATTATTGGGAAACAACGTCATCGAAGCAATCACCCAGCAGAAAGCCCTTCAGAATTCTGGAAAAGATCATTGATAATACCATACTTGGACTCCGTTATTACATCGCTTGAAACACGCTTTGCTGAAGAAAATACTCCATCATTTGCTTTATCTAAATTACACCCCGCACAAATGCAAACGATGTCAGTCGAAAATCTCACAGAAACTTGTGAAACTATCGCTCAGTTTTATAATTTACCAAACATAAAAATTGAAGTCGAGCTTTGGCAGCAATTCTGGCATAATAAACCAAACTCAACAGATCAAACCGTTGTTGATATCCTAAAAGAAGCAAAAACCTTCTTTCCCGACACGGAAAAAGCGTTGAAAATTTTGATCGCTCTTCCATGCACGACGTGTACGGTAGAGCGATCGTTTAGCAGCCTCAGGAGACTAAAAACCTGGCTAAGAAGCACTATGAGTGAAAATCGCCTCAATGGTTTGGCCATGATGAGTGTGCACCGAAAACTTATACATGGAAACTTACAAGATTTTAATAATAAAGTGGTCGAGAAGTTTACAATGAATCCCCGAAAATTATGTTTTAATTAACCTAATATAAACAAACAACGACCACTATAATATTAAAATCTGGTAATTTAAAAAAAAATACGCTGTACGCTGTACACTTATTCAAATTCAAACTCCTTTTTATTCTATTTTTCTAATAAATGTTATTATAACTTATTTACAAGTTTTTTATTGCATAGTCAAGAGCTCGTGCTCGTGTAGCTTCACACATTGGACTCTGTACTGTCACAGAATATACAGGGTGTGGCGTAAATAGTGGTCCACCGTTCAAGGTTGGATACATCAGGTAGGTACCTACACCATACCAAAATTTGGAACCGGTCCGCCGACTGGTTCCAGAAAAAAAAATATTTTTAATTTTTTTTAAGAAATTCCCATTTTCATTAAGAATTTGATCACAGTTTCAACAAAAAACATTATTTTTGATTTTTTATTCGTGTTTATTCATGCTGAATGTATGAGCTATCATAAAATAAAAAAGATTTGTATTGAAATTGTAGCCTTTACGGGAAAAAGTGATTTCTTCTCAATTCTTAACCTAAATTTTATCGCATCAGTCATGTTCAGGAGCGGTTTTTGAAAAAAAAATGTACTACACTGTTAGTGCCCATGCATTTAAAAATATGCTCATGATGTACTGATTATAAAATGGTATAATAGTACCGCTTTTCAAAAATAGATTTTTTTTTATTGCAATTGTAATTAAAAACGGATAAGTCTTCCTGTTACTATTTTCGCAACATAATATTTAAACAAAAATGTTGTCTTTTTGTTTTTACCCATTTAAATATGGAATTAAATAAAACAAAGTCTCAATCTTACAACTGATATTTGACTCCACGTCTCCAAATAATTCTACATCATGTCGTGTCCTATAAAAAAAGGTCGCTCTGTACCTGAACCATAACAAAAGACATATTGAAGTGCGCACACTCTTGTAATGCGTAACGTAGCTGGAGTAACTAAACAATAGGATAGTGATAAGGAAAGGATGTAGTTTGTTGTTGTTGTCCCTTTCCTTTCTAGCAATTGAGATCGGAAAGAAATGGTACATAAACAATTAGTACGATCTACGCTCCCGTGCATCGTATACGTTTCGTTTCATTTGTGTTTAACTCTGCTGTTTCTTGCTATTCCCCTGGACTCCGGTTGATTGCCTAAGTGATTTGGACTTGTCGTTTTGGTGACATCTAATAATCTTGCTTACGTTTACCGGACTCTGATTTGCATAACGATTTGGACAAACGTGCAGTGCAGTGATAACAAAAATGTCTCAGTATACACCGCGCGAATATGCTGACATGCATTTTATTTACGGAGAATGTGGAGGAGTCGGCAGAGAGGCGGCTCGGCTTTACAGGGAGAGATATCCCGATCGCAGACATCCAGACCACAGGGTGTTTGGGCGAGTCCACAATGCATACACCGAAGGGAGGATACCCGGCTCAGGCGTAGGCGGTGCAAGAGAAGGACGCCCACGGAGACATGCCGATGATCAGGTACTGAATTTGGCAGAACAAGATCCTACAACCTCAGTCCGAGTCTTATCTCGCACAACGGGGATATCTACCAGAACCGTACATCGCATTTTAAAAAGACACGAGCTACATCCCTACCATTATACAAGGGTACAGACTCTGTTACCAAGGGACTATCCTCCGCGAGTGAGATTTTGCAGAGAAATGCTGCGTAGAATACGAGAGGACGAGCAATTTTTTAATAAAATACTTTGGAGTGACGAATCATCTTGCAGAAAAGATGGATATTTAAATTTACACAACTTGCACAGCTGGCAGTTAGAAAATCCGCACGTCATGAGACAAGATCGATCGCAATACCAATTTAAAATAAACCTTTGGGTCGGCATTATTAACGGACAAATAATTGGTCCATTAGAACTGCCAGAAACCTTAACCGCAGAAAGGTATCTTGGGTTCTTACAGACAGATTTACCCGTACTTCTAGAAAGTGTCCCTACAGAGATCCGAGACAGCATGTGGCTACAAAATGATGGCTGTCCCGCTCACTATGCAGTAAGGGTACGAGAGCACCTTAATGTGGCCTATCCAAAGTTCCAAACAGATGGATAGGGCGGTTAGGCCCAATACTATGGCCACCACGCTCCCCAGACCTTAATCCTTTGGATTTCTTTTATTGGGGATGCTTAAAGGAAGACGTATACAAGGGACCAATAAATAATATTGAATAATTAAGGACCAGGATTCTGACAGCAGCTGGAAAAATCAATGAAAGCGGGTTTGCTCGACGTCTTAAACGCTCCTTTATTCGACGGTGCAGAGCGTGTATAGCTGCGAATGGGGGCCATTTTGAGCACCGATTGTATTAATCAATAAATAAATAATTATGATGTCAAAGTTGTTTTTTTTTAAAACCCTGTCTGTAGTAACTTTTGTGTTCTCATTTGCCAATACAATTACAATAATAATATTGTCGTTGTCACTATGACCAAGTTTACAGTAAGAATGGGCACATAAATAAGGTAGACGAAATTTTTGTTTCAATATTATGTTGCGAAAATGGTAACAGGAAGACTTACTTATTTTCAGTTACAAATGCAGTATTTTTTTTTCTATTTTTGAAAAGCGGTACTATTATACCATTTTATAATCAGTACATCATGAGCATATTTTTAAATGCATGGGCACTAACAGTGTAGTACATTTCTTTTTCAAAAAACGCTCCTGAATATGAGTGATGCGATAAAATTTAGGTTAAGAATTGAGAAGAAATCACTTTTTCTCGTAAAGGCTACAATTTCAATACAAATCTTTATTTTTTTATGATAGCTCATACATTCAACATGAATAAACACGAATAGAAAATCAAAAATAATGTTTTTTATTGAAACTGTGGTCAAATTCGTAATGAAAATGGGAATTTCTTGAAAAAAATTAAAAATATTTTTTTTTCCGTAACCAGTCGGCGGACCGGTTTAAAATTTTGGTATGGTGTAGGTACCTACCTGATGTACCTAACCCTGAACGGTGGACCACTATTTACGCCACACCCTGTATATGTATATAGTACTAAGATACTGTTGTTATTACAATCGCTGTAGATGTAAGGCTCGTAGTACAAGTGAAAAGCTTCATGTGCTGTCGACTTTACCTACAATTCACACCTACTTTTCTCATTCATAGAGAATGAGAAAAGTATAAATTGTAGTAGGTAAAGTCAACTTGCCCCCCCCTGCGCCATCGGCTGGCGACGCCCTTGGTGGTGTGGCGTCTTCACGTTGCTAAGCAACCGAAAATGTACACAAAATGTACACAAAGATGGGGAGAATGAACCTGTGTTGACGTTTTGCAATTTTATTATTTATCTAACGTTAATATAATGTAATATGTAAGTAAATACGTATATATTAAGTGTAATCAACGTACTAAAGCCATGGCTTGCAAAACATCCTTTGAACTGCATCATCATTTCCCTAAATTGGCCGAAGAGTCTGGGTTTACTTTCAACACACATCGGCCTCGAATTCATATAGACTGGAATAAAATTAGTAAGTACCTACCCAACTAATATTACTAAAATCTATTGAGTTACCTAACTTTAATAACTTACACTAAATGTAGAAAAGCTCTGTGGACAGGCTGTGCATCTTCGTAAATTGGCGCCGCTGCCAAGAAAATATTTAATATAACCAAAGAGAGCTAAACTCGCCCACCAAGGATTCCGACTCTACCAAAGTAATATCCATCCATCCACATTTTCAGCTGCTTAAACAGTTTTCGGAGTTTTCCTTAGATCATATTTTATGATAATAATGTATATTGTTACAGGACTGATAAATATAGATAGTTTGATAAAAGAGAGAAAGTTTGTTATCATCGAACAACATCTAAATGACGTAAGCTTTTATTAATTCTTATGTTTACTTTATTTTTCGTATAACAAAATTAATTTTCAGTAACTATCTATTAGATCCAATAAGTCTTTTCCACAGTCCAAACCAATACACTACTCTGCCTGTCCGGGTAACTTCTAACCTGTAACTGTAACCTTATTTTGACTATGCCACAGGTGCCACTTGATTATGATCACCAGATAAAAATATATAAAAATTAGATTTCTGCACTTTACGTGACCATAAATGATGAACTTATTCATTGAAATATTTCCAGATATTGGACTGTGTATTTGAATCAGAGTTCGATGTGCGTATTCTTGATGAAGGCGTTATGAAGATGTTTAGATTAGCGCAGCTGACTGTGGAATATCAACAATTTTGCCGGCACTATCTCGACCGTAGCGTATATGTGTTACGAGAAGAAATAACATCCTTAGCACAAGTATCTACTTACTTAGTTTATTTATCTAAAACTATCAATTTAATTATTTTATTTGTTGAAATTAGTACTTACCTACACATTAGTCACACCTCCGATAAGTCATTATATGTATATGTATAAGACCGTAAAACATTAATATTTTTTCCAGGAGCTTGACACGTGTAAAAAAGAATTACGAGAGAAAGACGAGGAAATTCGAAGGTTCAGGAAAAGATCGCGCAATTCATTTAAAACACCGCTGCCGTACGGCAATGATAATATTGCTACCATGATTTTAAAAACTCTCTCACATAAAAGTGATATGTTTTCGTCACTTACGAATGACACAATGCACTATAATAAGTGTAATTATTGCGACAAAGTATTTCTAAATCAACTATATTTAAAAAGTCACCTAACAAGACGTCATCCAAATGTAACAGAACTACCTCAAAAGGATAATACGGAACATAACACAAATACGGAAAATACCAAATTAGGTACTGAAATTATAGAACTTAAAAATAAAATTATAGAAATGCAAAACATTATTGCAACAAAAAACGAAGTTCCTAGCCAGACAAGAGATAATGAAACTTTAGTTACGGTAAAACAAGTCCAAGTGGACACAAATAAAGGTCAAGACATCAAAAAAGATATGAAAGATGCTGAAGTATCCACTAACAATGAAGAATATTTACTAAACAAAATTGAAGAATGGAAGAAACAAGAACACGAAAACTACAACAAGGAAATGGACAAGTTTCGTACGCAAATATTAGAAACAATTAATACAATTAAAGAAAAAGAAAATCACCAGTCCGATGCTCCTGAGTCTAATTTAATAACACAGCTACATGAAACAATAAAGCAACAAGGAACAGAAATATTAGCACTGAAAGAAGAGTTAAATGATTCTGTTAGTATATTTTTTCTGCTTTGGGGGAAGTCATCTCGTGATTTTTTCATAATTTTATTACTATTTCAGAGAATCAGAGCTGAGAAAGAAAATGCCCACAGAAACAAAGAGGCTGAGGTTCAAGCATCAATTTGGGCTGGTCGTGCAGAAGCCCAATCAAAGCAATATGAATTATTACTTCAGAAATTAAATGATGTTGCCAGAGATGCAAAAGAGTCTCGAGCCCTTGCCGAAGCGGAACGGGAAAGAGCTGCTAAATTAAATGTTTTGTTGCAACAAAGTCTCGATAGCAGAAACAATGATAATGAAGAAAATATAGAAGACCAGCCGGTGAGAAACCTTATGTTATAATATTAGGAAGATTACGTATTTTAATACTGACATGATACTTTCTTATTTTAGGTACCAGAAAAAAATACTTCGAAACCTACTGTTAGGAAAAAGTTAACACATTCACCAGCTGGCCAGAACAGATCTGATCAAAAACCTGATACCGAAAGTCTTGAAAAACTACATCGCAAAGCACAGGAATTACTTAATATAGCATCTATTTCTTCAAGTTCAGATAGTTCAAGCGTTGAAAATTATAGAACTATAAAAAGTAAGCCATTGCAGAGTAAAACCAATAATATAAATAGTAAAATCAGGAAAGAAAACGATAAAAATGACAGCAATATTGATACAAGTAAGTTAAGAAAAAATGAAAATACCCAAACTAGAAATGTGCAAGAATCAAATAGAATGACAAATGGACCCAAGTTTAAAACGGAAACCAACAACATGAGCAATAAAAGTACAAAACGCAAGAACGGCTCAAAAATAATACCAGGCAGGTATGGAAGAAAAATATAAATAGTTTAATTTATTTTTAGTTTTCACAATTTTCTTGTAATTAAGTAGGTACTCATTTGTTCCAGTCCTATGAAATTGGTAAGAGCTAAGATAACTGAGGAAGTAAGTACTCGTTTAGTATCTGCTGGTGTTGATCCACTAAGATCAAGGCTGCCTCGTTATGTATTTGAAAAGCACCGGAATCAAATACAACAGCAACGAGAGATTAAGGCTAAGGTAACGTAATCATTCAGTCATAAAACTGTGTAAGATAAATATTAATTGATTTAGTAGAATCGTAAAAGAAAATCTTAGTAATCCAATATTATGAAAGATGTATGAGAAAAAAATTTAATTTAATAACTTTAAAAAAGATGTATGAGAAAAAAATTAAATTTTATAACTTTTTTTTACAATATCTACCGAGAAATAAATTTTGAGCCAATACTTAATTTTGCATATTTCAGAAAAATGCTACACATGAGAAGGCAAGACATTCGATATTGTCATTCTTAGATTCAAGTGTACCAAGTTTGAAAACAGACGTAACGCATGTTCCTGATTATATATCTCCGACCAAAGTAAACAAGCCATTTAAGAACTTTAGTTCAGTAATATCTAATGTCAAAAGCAAAGCATTATCACTAGTCAAACTAAATGATTCGAATGGAAAGGAAAAACAAATATTCAAGAATACAGAAGTAGCAAAACGTGCATTGTCTCTAGTAAAGACTCCTCCTGGATCTGCCTCCTCTAGTCCCTTATCAACAAAGCGAAGCCCGTTGTCTGTATTAAATCCAACAACAAAAAATATTACTATATTAAACGAAGGAGAAAATGCGGGAAAAGTTTCTAAGAATACAACAAAGTTATCAAAAATGTCACCAAGTCCACATAAAACGATACAAAAATATGTGCCAACTAGTAACTCGGAAGATATATCAGAAGAAAGTGACCTAAAATATCAGACTACAACAGCTATACAGCATTTACCAAAATCTATTGAAGCTTTAATTAAGTCGCCCGCTCGAAGGCCGTCGTCGGCTACTGCAGATTACAATCACACCATTAAAAAGTATACCATTAGTGATGACAATTTATTACGCACCCAATCAGTTACCAATCTAGTAAACGATAATATTGGTACTAATGATGCGGTTACAAGTATAAAGGAGTCTTCAGCGAAACTACTTAATAGTAGTAGTGATGGTAGCGATTCAGATATACCGACCAAAAAAGAATTATTGAATGAAGGCGCCCCATATACAGTAAAGCAAACAAAGAGTGTCCTGAAAAACGCATCTTCAACATCATCTTTAAACAAAAAGAAAGTGTTATTTGATATGGATGCTATTCAAATGAAATCAGTCAGTGCTTCTCCATCTCAAAGTCTAACTGAGAAAAGCGATGGCAATGAAAAGTATGAGTTAGGTTTGGTGAATCTTGACAGTGAAGAATGGGATATATCGAGGTATAGTCCGACTGAATCTGATACATTATCTGTTCTGTCTATGCTTCTAAGGGGTTCTTATAGCCAATAACTAGTAACATACTTGTTGTAATATCATAAAATGAGAAAGTTACTCTGTCTGTCTGTCGGTTTTTCACGCCAAAACTACTGAACCGATCGAAATGACTTTTAGTATTCAGCTAGTCCAGAGTCTGAGTGAGGACATTGGCCTCTTTTTATTGCCAATTGATTGCAAATTACTTGCGTATGAAGACATGGGCAACGGCTAGTTTTTAGGGTTCCGTACCCAAAGGGTAAAAACGGGACCCTATTACTGAGACTTCGCTGTCCGTCCGTCCGTCCGTCCGTCCGTCCGTCCGTCCGTCCGTCCGTCCGTCCGTCCGTCCGTCCGTCCGTCCGTCCGTCCGTCCGTCCGTCCGTCCGTCTGTCACCAGGCTGTATCTCAAGAACGGTGATAGCTAGAGAGTTGAAATTTTCACAGATGATGTATTTCTATTGCCGCTATAACAACAAATACTAAAAATAAAATAAAATAAATATTTAAGGGGGGCTCCCATACAACAAACATGATTTTTAGGGTTCCGCACCCAGTATCTCAAGAACGGTGATAGCTAGACAGTTGAAATTTTCACAGATGATGTATTTCTATTGCCGCTATAACAACAAATACTAAAAATAAAATAAAATAAATATTTAAGGGGGGCTCCCATACAACAAACATGATTTTTTTACCGTTTCTTGCTCGATACTAATAACGTTGCCTTATGTTGCATAGATAATGGTACGGAACCCTTCGTGCGCGAGTCCGACTCGCACTTAACCAATTTTTATATAAAGGTGTACATAAACATAGATCTATAGGTACTTCTTATATATAAAATTCACGTGTCACAGTGTTAGTTACCGTACTCCTCCAAAACGGCTTGACCGATTTTTATGAAATTTTATATGCATATTCAGTAGGTCTGAGAATCGGACAACATCTATTTTTCAAACAACTGACATTTGTATGGCAAAACAACGTTGGCCGGGTCAGCTAGTAATATTATAATAATAATGTAGATAGAAGAAGCACTGAAAAACGTTACAAAAACGGGGAAAATTTTCTAATTTCGACCCGAACAAAGTCGCGGGCAACAGCTGGTTGCTAATATACGCATGAAATATAATTAAAACAATGCAAGTTGATCCATGTGTTCCCGTCACCTTCACCCAGTTTTAATTAATAACGTTCATTATTACAGCATTGACAATGAACCTCTGAAGACCGACACGAGGATTCAAAACGTAACACGTACAAGTCCAAAAATTACCGAATTAAAAGAAAAAATTGAATCGCAGCTGGCGCGTCGTGTAGATACTCCCAGTACCGCGATCATTGGTGGGGTGGATGTGCTTGTTGGTAAATACAATTTAGTAAAGGCTAGCAGTATTGGTGGCAGCAATACAAGCCTTGGCAGTTCCATATTAGACGACTCTGAAAGTTTGCCAATCGCAAATCATAAAACTATTGTCAAGCCAAAGAAAGCTATGGATAAGTCAAACGACATACGAGTTTCTGATATAAATAGGAATGAGTCTTTCTGATTTATGTAGAACATGAATGCAATTATGTTATTATGAAACCACTGTTTAAAATAAAAGAACTGCCTGTGAAAAATATACAGCTCTTTGGAATCAAACTGAGTAGGTGTTACTTATTTTACTGGGTTGTGTTTTAGTTTGTGTTGTAGCAATAATATCAGATGTTTTTATGTGTTCTTGTATGTATAGTTAAGCATGTAAAAATAATGTTATGTAAAAATATGTTTGAAGAGCGGTCCCTCAACCTCAACACAGCCTAAATATTCTATTTGTTTTATTTTTTGACTTTTTAAATGTAACGTAGGTTTTTGTTTCTTATAATAAAACGTTAAAAATTTTTTTGGCAGTAAATACCTATTTATTTATGAATGTCAATGTGGAATTGTTTTAGGGCATTACCTTTTACAGACGACATTTTAAATTTTTTTCGTCATGTCTTGTTGGATCTAATTTTCAGGATGAGTAGGTATCTACCCTATACCTATAGTGGTGTGTCAATGTATTTCTCAATAATTATACTAAAAATTATCCACAATAATTATTTACTATATTTGTAATTATGATTAGATTATTGCGTATTATTTTTATTTTTGGTTACGTCAGCCAGCATTGAAGATAAGGAAATAATTTTTTTGGCATCTGCTATTAATATCCCGAGGTTCCGAAGTTTCCTGTTTTTTATCTACTATATAAAAATAAGTCGGATTTTCCTTCCTGACGCTATAACTCCAGAACGCACGAACCGATTTCCACGGTTTTGCATTCGTTGGAAAGGTCTCGGGCTCCGTGAGGTTTATAGTTCATTTATTTATTTATTTTACTTTTTTTTGGTATGGCAAAACAACGTTTGCCGGGCCAGCTAGTTTTTACTATATAATTTAATTCAATTATTCTTCGACGTAAACGTTTTATTGTGAGGCCATCATAAGCTGAAGGTGTCTCCGCAATGGAACATAGAGAAGTTCTTATTTCACTCAGTGGACTACAACTACTACAAACGTTAATACTAAATGTAAATGGCATTTTGGTATTTTTTGTTGATTGTTCCAAGGGCATCCGAAAATAAATAGATAATAATAAATTATTATCCAGGATATTTTTTAAGTAAGTACCTAAGCAGGTACCTACTTACTTAGTGGATAGAGAATGCTTAGAACCAGTCAAAATATTCGTATGATAAATAAAATATCACAGTAATTGTCCTGCGCGGGAACTGATTTGAGGGCTTTCATTACGTGCGCCTGTGTTAGTGGTTTTCATGCATCATTTGCTTTATAAATGCCACGAGTCAGCGGCGGCCTTAGGGGGTGGCGAACAGGGCAATCGTCCGGGGCCTCGCTCTTGCAGGGGCCTCGCGCAACAACCCACCCAAGCAAATTTTAAAAAATATAGATTTTTTTTATTGTTAGAAAGAAAGAAAGAAAATTCAGCCACTATAGTAAGAGAGCTTAGGCCTAGCCTTGCGTTTAAGAGCCTACATCAATATTATCGTATATCATCGCCGACACGTAGGTACATATTAACACAGCCAGTAGGCACAGAAAATGAAGAATTAGGGATAGGTACTTTTCCTATTTACTCAAAATCTACTAAATATATTTTAATTCTGATTTACGTGTTTCTATATATAATAGTTACTTATGTTTTTAAAGTTATTTCATTAGTTAATAAGCGATAATAGACCGACAAATGAAAAAAATGAAAAATTTTAGAAATAAATCAATTATCAAGTTTCTGAAATAGTGCCATCTGCCATATTTTTTTAGTACTACCATACCACTATACAACATGAAGCAAGGTTAGGAATGATTTATTGATTACGATAATAATTATGTGATTTGATACGCTTAGTGCCATCTGTAGTTTCAGAGTGGAATGATAATTGAGTTTCAGTCTGTTGTTAGGAGATTGCCATTCAGGTATATAATTAATTCATGATTTACATTTTATTGCAGTTATTACCACGACAAACCACTTTTTACAGATTTATATAAACATAGTTGTTAAATATTTAAGTTAAGACGACCCTCGTGGTCTAGTGGTTCATGTAACGGACTGCCGATCATGAGGTCTCGGGTTCGATTCCCGGTCAGGACAATCATTTGTGTGATGTTTTTTAACTGTCATACAAATGTTTGTACTGCGTCTGGGTGTTTCTATGTATTATAAGTATGCATTTACAAAAGAAAAGTAGTATATGTATTATATCCGTATTCTGGTACCCATAACACAAGCATATAAAGCTTAGCTTGGGACCATAGGACGTTGTGTGAAATGTCCATGAATATTTATTATTATTTGCCCGTTTCGATAAGCCCCGTAACAACCGACCACAGAGGACACAATACATCTCGGACCCATTCCGATTGTACGGTTTGCACGTCTACGGGCACTACTACACTTCGGCCAGACGAGGGAGACCCTAGCACCGTTGACACGTGCCTGGGGCCACTGAGCAACACCTCAGCCAAGAAAGCACCCGCCCCTCTAGTGGCCCGTTGTCTTTTCTTTTAAATTAACTTGTCTTTCAAATTCACCCCTCTAAATTAGTTGGATTTTTTTTTAAATATAACTTGTAAAATTTTTTATTTGGTTTTATTTTTTTATTGTTCCCCGTCGTAAGACAGGCGTGACAAGTGTAACTGGTATTTTAATAAAAATAACGCTACAGCCGCTATGGAACTTTCTTAAATTTTCAGTTCCGTTCGAGTTATAGTAACAAACGCGACGACGTTCTTTAACATCCAGATTTTAAAATGTTTGGCTATTTCTGCTCACACAAAGCATACATCCTGCAGTACTTGTGACATTCAGAAATTGATAGTATGAGGATACAAGTATCAGTCTCTAAAGGATTAGAATTATTGTAAAAGAGAAAATGAAATCACAACTTTGGTCTTTATAGATTTTATTTTGAATAAGAATATGTCTACGCCTCCTTCTTGGTATCGGTCTTTCCACCACGAATTCTTCCGGTTCTGCGGGCGGCGATCAAACCAACCTTGCGACCAGCAGATGTTCCTCTCTTGACTGTCGACGCCTTACCTATAAAAAAAAATTGGTCAAGTGCGAGTCGGACTCACGCACGAAGGGTTCCGTACCATTATCTATGCAACATAAGGCAACGTTATTAATATCGAGCAAGAAACGGTAAAAAAATCATGTTTGTTGTATGGGAGCCCCCCTTAAATCTTTATTTTATTTTTAGTATTTGTTGTTATAGCAGCAATAGAAATACATCATCTGTGAAAATTTCAACTGTCTAGCTATCACCGTTCTTGAGATACAGCCTGGTGACAGACGGACGGACGGACAGACGGACAGCGAAGTCTCAGTAATAAGGTCCCGTTTTTACCCTTTGGGTACGGAACCCTAAAAACAAATACTTCAATTACGATACGAACCGTCATTGTATAGTAAAATTGTAATATAATTTCGTTTTCTGGCTAAAATTTAATAAATAGATCTGACTAAAATCCAGACAGGCGAAAATATATAAAATAATCCTGTTACTAAACTGAAGTATGTACTTACCAATATGTTGATGGTTACCACCTCCGTGAGGATGCTCAACAGGGTTCATGGCAACACCACGCACGTATGGCCAGCAGTTACGCTTCACCTTGTACTTATGGTACGCACGACCCGCCTTCAAGATGGGCTTGTCAATACGACCACCGCCGGCAACAATTCCTAAAAAACATACCAAGTTAGTACATATGCCATATCACTATTGTTTTCGGTGACAAACACATACAGCCTCAGAAAGAGCCTCTGTGTAATCATAACAGTTTCAGAGTAGGTAAGTTGAAAGTCATCATGAACATAATATAACAAAACAAAAATTAAACTAAAATAATTTAGCAAAGAAACTAAATGTCAATTTAAACAAAAAACTATGTTTGGTTATAAATAAGTACTCACCAACCATGCCTCTGTTACTTGATGGTAGAACTTTCTTAGCACCAGAGGGTAACTTGACTCTTGTACGTTTAGCATCAGGGTTGTGGCCAATGACTGTTGCAAAGTTTCCTGAGGCACGAGCCAGCCGACCTCGGTCACCCATCTTCTCCTCTAAGTTGCACACAATGGTACCTTCAGGCATAGCTCCAACAGGCATGACATTTCCTGTTCAATTCAGTAAATAATAGTTAACTTACAATGCAGCATCAAACAGTCACTATTGAATACATATTCTTATATAAGACAATATATATAGACGATATATAATCTAATACATATTCTTATTTAAAATTGCTGAAATGTTCTGTAATATACAATGTAATGGACAATTATTGTTTAAGATATTGGCATAATAAATAAAAAATGCAGCCAAATATTCAGTGCATATCTTAAGGTGCAAATTGGTTTCTAGCGATGCTATTCACGAGACTGGGTCACTTTTCATGATTCCACAAGAATATATTCTGAAGATCCATTCTTGCAAACATCAAAACCGTGCAACCATTGCCTGGCACAGTTTTAAATGAATGAAAATGGTCTATTCAGTACAAAATCATAGGAGGTCACGCGACCCGCGTCGCGAGTAATGTCATTTTTAGGTATAGAATGATTAAGGACAAAATACTAAGGAATACTTACCGACTTCCAATGTTGCTTTCTTGCCACAATATACAAATTGACCTGTGTATAAACCTTCAGGTGCAATGAAGAGCTCCTTGCGTGTCTTAAACTTGTAAGGGTCACGGAAATGTACAACTGCTAATGGGGCACCACGACCAGGGTCATGGATGATGTCCTACAACAATACAATAGATTTAGCTTATCACAACATTGTAGTCTATATAAAAACAGATAAATAAAACATCTGTCATCATCTCATTCCTTCTCAAATGCTGTAAGAGGCAGCTAACATAGTATATGTTACTTCTGAGATATATAAACTGTGAAACTCAATGCTAACAACATGCTTGGTATATGTGGAATGTGGTAACTGAACACCCTCATGAAGTGAATAATACCTAATATTGGGCCCGGCGCATATACCTAGGGTTTACATCAGGCAAGCAGTAAATAGGTCATAAATATTAACAAAACCCACTACAAAATGAACATATGTTGCACAGACCCTTACTAGCGGGATAAAGGCAGGAGAATGATTGCAAATTGAACATGATTGTGTTTGTTGAATTGAAGTTGAATGTTATGTAGGTATATGTACTTGTATACATATGTCCCAAGCATATTTAGTTGTTTGACTAATAAATATTGTATTGGGGCTAAAAATTACACTTAACCCATGGTGAAACTAATTTCTTCAATATTTAGTCACTACATCTGTATATATTTGTAAACCGACTTTTGGACTACGATCGAAAATAAAATTTTGTGAAAAGCATTTCCTATCAATTAGAAATGCATCCCTATGCCTTTGCAGCCTTTAAATTACAATAAAAACAAACTCTTTCGTTTTAATTTTCAAAATTCTGTAATCTAAAACCTTCATACAATTTACGCTCGTGGGTTTTGATTGGAGGTTATCACAGATTCCATGATAAATTGCATTAGCTACTAGTCGCGTAAGCATGCCATAATTTGTATAGGGTTGACTCTGTGAAAAATATTTTCTTTTAACACACCTTTACGACACCCTTAATGTAACCATGTCGTTCAGCATAATCCAAAGAACGAAGTTTTGGCGCTCCTTTCCTCTTTTTAGTGTGTGAAACGAAAACTGAACCGGCACCTTTACGTTGAGCACGAATCACACGACCCATGATTAAGTCCCGTCACTGAAACGTTTTAAATAAAAATTAAGCCACCAGCATACAGGCAGATAATTTACTGATTATATTTTAAAATTAAAAACAAAAATAATCGTAACAAACACAGAATTAATTTAGATTATTTTTTAATATGGATATTTCACGTACATTCCTATGACGGACACTTTTGAAAGAAATACTTCAATGTTACCAGGTAAGTGATACATAAATTATTACCATTCAACATTTTTTGGTAATATTTTTTAGAGTTACCTGGTAACTTTTATGCCACAGCCATTAGTCTATGCAATGGGTCCTTATTATGGAGGGTAGAGGTAGGGTTGGCGATTCTTTCCAAAAAATATCGATTTTTGAATCGATTCGAATCGTCACCCAATGAATCGATTGACAAAAAAATCGAGGCCTAAAAGATCGATCTCCCAAAGATCGATCTTTCGATCTTTTTTCTGAAAACCATTAATTTTGAATAGATCCAAGTCGCAACTTAAGCGATCGATTTACAAAGACATCAAAATGTAAAAGATGAATAAAAAAACGATTTCTTGTTCTTGTTCTTGTTTAATGGCGTCTTTGGAAGCGACTTGTATGTAGGAAAAACGATTTCCAAATACTTTTTTTCAAGATGACAGGCACAACTTTTTGTAAAAATCGATTTTCGAACTGATTCGAATCAGGTCATGATTCGAATCAGTTCGAAAATCGATTTTATATTGATTTGAAGTATCGATTCAAAAACACTCGATCTAGTTATAAAAGAGCTATTTCCAAAAAAACTATTTTTGAAATGATGGGTACCTACCACTTTTCTAAAGAATTGTTTTGAATGGTGAACTTAAGAATCGATTCACAAAACACTGGAATTAGTTATAAAACATCGAATTCAAAAAATCTATTTTTTATCAGAACGATAAGTACAACTTTCTGTAAAAATCGATTTTTGAATCGATTCGAATCATTACCTGAAGCCTGATGTATAGATTCACAGAAACTAGATTTATTCTAAAGAAAAACAGACTTTTATTTATATGAATTAAGATCTGAAGTATCGATTCACAAAAAAACTCATGATGGTCAGAAAAGATCGATTTCCAAAAAAACTACTTTCTTTAATATGATGAGTACCTCTTTCCCAAAAATCGATTTTCAATAAAGTTGAATTCACAAAACACTCCAATTTATATAAAAATTGTTAAAAAAATAGTTATAAAAGATCGATTTCCTAAAAATATGTTTTCTTTCGAAATGATATATTTTCTTTCAGTACTACTTTCAGAAGAGATTGATTTTTAGTTGATTCAAATCGTAATATAAAAATGTCTCGATTTATAAAAAAATCTCAAGGGTCTACAAGATCAAGCTTTTTTAAGGTGTTTTCTCTTCGAAAACAATCAATTTTGAATCAATTTGAGTATTGTTAAGAATCAAAAGAAAGAAATTAATTCATACGTTCTATTTTCAAAAATATCGATATTTTTCAAGTATGTCTTGTCCAAAACAAAAAAGATGAAGCTATCTCTTATTATTAAAATCCGGCAATTCTATAAGAACTATTTCTTTATAAGTATCAGGGCCCTGAGTCGGGTATTTCAATGGTGTCACAATTGTACCATTATTGTACCATTATGGTGCAATTGTAAAGTTTTTGGTAGTCTACTATTATTGTCTTGTCATAACGACTTCATCATTGACTTACAATTGTCAAAGTGACATAAATTGCTAGTCTCGTACACAATTGCTTCACAATTGCCATTCAATGACTTCCTGTCAAATATGGTGTGCCGCAGGGTAGTATTCTTGGACCCACATTATTTCTCATCTACATTAATGACCTCTGCGAATTACCTTTGACTGATGGCAAAATTTTGACCTTTGCGGACGATACGGCTTTATTTTTTTCTGGGAAGACTTGGGACGAAGTTTATATCGCTGCTCAGAACGGTTGACAGAATATGTGCGTGGTTACGTTGCAATATTCTAACACTTAACATCGATAAAACTAAGTATGTAGCGTTTGGATTAAAATCTAATTTGTTACCGCCTACCTCTCTTACAATTACCGCTCATACTTGCACTGCATCTACAAGCGAATGCTCATGTCCACCCTTGGATAGAACCGACCATATTCGCTATCTCGGAGTGATCATAGATCAAAAACTAAGCTTTAAACCCCAAATAGATGTCTTGGTTCGGCGATTGCGAAAACTTATATATATATTTAAAACCTTAAAACACGTGGCCGATAAAAGGGTTATTAAGATGGTGTATCATGCGCTGTGTCAATCATTATTGGATTACTGCATCAGTTCTTGGGGTGGCGCAGCTAAATCTCATCTAATAGAGGTCGAACGGGCCCAGCGCATAATCCTGAAAGTCGCTGGCGGACTTTCTTTTCGTTTTCCGACAGATACCCTATACAAAAAATGGGATCTCCTTACTGTTAGACAATCCTTTATACTCCAAACAGTCATGAAAAAACACTCTCAACTATGCTATGATCCAAATTTGTTTCAAGACAAACGACGCAAGCATCACGTTTGCAAAATACCTAAATCCAATACTAGCTTCGCTCAGAGGTTTTATAGCTTCCTCGGTGCTTTACTATATAATAACCTTAATAAGAAACTTAATTTTTACCCTCTTACTAAATCTCGCTGCAAAAAATCATTAACATCTTACCTTAAAACACTAAATTATAACGAAACTGAAAAGCTGCTAAAAATAATTATATAACTAGAAAAAATAAATAAAAAAATCTGTAGTAAAATCTTTAATAAAATAAAAATAATAACAATAGCAACAATTCTATTCACATTCTTATTCATGTTAATATACTTGCCCTTACCTGGGCCCTGAGTCGGGTATTTCAACGGTGTCACAACTGTACCATTATTGTACCATTATGGTGCAATAGTAAAGTTTTTGGTAGTCTACTATTAATGTGTCGTCATAACGACTTCATCATTGTCTTATAATTGTCAAAGTGACATAAATTGCTAGTCTCGTACACAACTGCTTCACAATTGCAATTCAATGACTGAAATGTTTCGGTAGTCTGCTATTTTGAATTTGACAGTAATATTTTTAAATTGTCCTGTGTCGACAGATTGCCATAAATAAAAAATAGATAGATAGAAATATTAGAAATTGTTCTTTGTAATTTATTGCAATTTACTAATCTCCTAAACTTCACATTGCTTTTTATACTAATAAATAGTATGTACAAATATATTTAAACGAAGTCTAGCATGGTTAAATGTTTAAATTTATTAGTAGTTTTTCGAAAATCACTTCAACTAACGCATTTTTTAAAAACGGCAACACATACATACCATTCTAACACAATCCATAGATAAAAGAGACCGAAAATTCAATGCATAGATAAAAGAGATCGACAATTCTATTACCATTGAAAGACCGCTATGACGGCATATAGCAGACTACGGATATTTGACTTCAATTGCAACGGTATCGTGCCGGTATTGTGCCGGTATGACAATTGTTCCAAAATAGTGGACTTGAGCACCTGTTATCACTCCGTCAAACTCAAATACACATACGCACACTCACTCACACACATTCACACACTCATAAACTTCTCACACTAACACACCCACACTCTCATACCACCTCCCACTCTTTCACACACATGCACTAACTACACGTCATGTGCACAATGTGCTGCGCACACTACACACACCACATTACTATTCTCTGCTTTAGTTTATTGTATCTATCTTTAATGTAACTGAAATAAAATGTATTTGTTCACTCTGCACATTACATAATATGTACAATTTTTTTTTGTAACTTGTAACTACTACGGAATGGGCACTGGTGACCTGTAATACAGGTTTTTAAATAAACCCATAATAGGCACCAGCTCTCACGATGTTGTTTGCATTTATCTTGTCTGCTATTTAAAACTCATGCTTGTACATTGTGAGAAAATAAATCATTTATTTATTATTATTATTATAATGACTGAAATGTTTCGGTAGTCTGCTATTTTGAATTTGACAGTAATATTTTGAAATTTTCCTGTGTCGACAGATTGCCATAAATAAATAATAGATAGATAGAAATATTAGAAATTGTTCTTTGTAATTTATTGCAATTTACTAATCTCCTAAACTTCATATTGCTTTTTATACTAATAAATAGTATGTACAAATATATCTAAACGAAGTCTAGCATGATTAAATGTTTAAATTTATTAGTAGTTTTTCGAAAATCACTTCGACTAACGCATTTTTTAAAAACGGCAACACATACATACCATTCTAACACAATTCATAGATAAAAGAGACCGAAAATTCAATGCATAGATAAAAGAGACCGACAATTCTATTACCATTGAACGACCGTTGAAAAAGCGCGGGAATCGTTGAATTTGGCGGACGCGGTTTTTACATTTTTATTTATTTTCCTTGTGGATTGGTGTTTTATATAGCGTAAATTGTAGATATATATTGTAAAATAGTGTAGATTACTAGTGTGTACATAAGTAGCTGATTTTAGGTAAGTTTCTTTTCTTTCCTATATCTATGGGGGATCCTGAGGATCCAGGGGGAACGGCTCCTGATATTGGATATTCAGTCACCATTTCAAATATTGCTTCCAACACTGATAGTATGGACACAGACTGTTCAACTATCAGTATTGGTGGTTCCATAAAGAAACGCAAAATAGTCTCTAGAAAGTCTACGTGTAGACATTGTAACAAGAGAAGGCGCAAAAATGGAGACAAAGTTGCGGACACGTTATGTTGCCAATGTTCAGCTGACTTACCTACAATCGTAGATACTAAAAAGGTTTCTCCTCAAGAAACTTTGACTAAGCCAGATCAATCACAGAACTCGACATCCATTGCAAGATTATCATATGTACATACAGACGTTTCACCTTTCATAGTCCACATACAAAAAATAACATCTTCCCCAGATGATAGATCAACTCTTCACCCTATCACTTTTGGCCGATTTTTGAAAAATAACACTTTTAACAATGTTGTAAATGGAAGTTTAAAACGTATGGGCAGAAATAGACTGTCTATTGAATTTAATAATTACCAAGACGCTAACACTTTCTTGACATCTCCACTTCTTCAAAAAGATAATTATAAAGTTTTTATTCCGACCTTCTCAGTGACCCGTATGGGTGTTGTAAGAGGAATCCCTGTGGACCTAACAGATGAAGAAATAATAAGTAATTTAAGTTTGCCCTATGGGTGTGGTAGTATATTGAAAGTAAGAAGGCTAAAAAGAAAAATCTCTATAAATAATGTGACAGAACTTAAACCGACACAATCCGTAGTAGTTACTTTTGATGGTCAGGTATTACCAAAGTATGTATATATGTGTTACAATGCATTACCTGTCGAGTTATACATATATCCAACAGTACAGTGTTATAACTGTTGTCGTTTCGGTCATGTCAAGTCACAATGTAGGTCACATCCAAGGTGCTATAAATGTGCACAAGAACACTCTGGAGAAACATGTCATGTAGATGAGGATGATGTCTGTTGTATTCTCTGTAAGGGTTTTCATATGGCGATTAGTAACAAATGCTTAGAATTTCAACGGCAAAAGTCGATTAAAGAAACCATGGCTAGAAGCTGTATCTCTTACTATGAAGCATCTAAACAATACCCAACTATTTCAAAAATGTCTTATGCTGATGCATTACTTACAAGTACACCTCAACCTTCTCACACTCCAAACATTCAGAAAAACAACTATCATTCACAACCAATTAAAACTTCATACAAAAAGACAGTATTTTCTAAACCTAAACCTAAAAGTAAAACAAGTGCTGGTTATGACATTAACACACACAAGTCTTTAATTGAACACTATGATTTGCAGCCATCATCTAATGGTGGTGCATTAAAACCTACAGAAAAAGAAGAGTTATCAAACTCTTCTATTAAAGAACTAATAATTGCATTAATTAACTCTCTCTCACAATCAAAATACATTGAACCGTCCAACGCTGCTCTTGTAAACATTGATAAATCACACAAACAACACTCCAATAATGGACAGCACAAATATAATAATCCAATGGAATTGCCGTAGCGTTTCATCGAAAAAATCGGATTTAATTTATTTAATCAATAAATATAATCCTTCTATTTTTGCTCTTCAGGAGACCTGGGCCCTGAGTCGGGTATTTCAACGGTGTCACAACTGTACCATTATTGTACCATTATGGTGCAATAGTAAAGTTTTTGGTAGTCTACTATTAATGTGTCGTCATAACGACTTCATCATTGACTTACAATTGTCAAAGTGACATAAATTGCTAGTCTCGTACACAACTGCTTCACAATTGCAATTCAATGACTGAAATGTTTCGGTAGTCTGCTATTTTGAATTTGACAGTAATATTTTTAAATTGTCCTGTGTCGACAGATTGCCATAAATAAAAAATAGATAGATAGAAATATTAGAAATTGTTCTTTGTAATTTATTGCAATTTACTAATCTCCTAAACTTCACATTGCTTTTTATACTAATAAATAGTATGTACAAATATATTTAAACGAAGTCTAGCATAATTAAATGTTTAAATTTATTAGTAGTTTTTCGAAAATCACTTCAATTAACGCATTTTTTAAAAACGGCAACACATACATACCATTCTAACACAATCCATAGATAAAAGAGACCGAAAATTCAATGCATAGATAAAAGAGATCGACAATTCTATTACCATTGAAAGACCGTTATGACGGCATATAGCAGACTACGGATATTTGACTTCAATTGCAACGGTATCGTGCCGGTATTGTGCCGGTATGACAATTGTTCCAAAATAGTGGACTTGAGCACCTGGCTTAAATCAGATATTCCTTTTAGAATATCTGGTTATGCCTGTCTCCGAGAAGATCGTTCAGGGCCCTGAGTCGGGTATTTCAACGGTGTCACAACTGTACCATTATTGTACCATTATGGTGCAATAGTAAAGTTTTTGGTAGTCTACTATTAATGTGTCGTCATAACGACTTCATCATTGTCTTACAATTGTCAAAGTGACATAAATTGCTAGTCTCGTACACAACTGCTTCACAATTGCAATTCAATGACTGAAATGTTTCAGTAGTCTGCTATTTTGAATTTGACAGTAATATTTTTAAATTGTCCTGTGTCGACAGATTGCCATAAATAAAAAATAGATAGATAGAAATATTAGAAATTGTTCTTTGTAATTTATTGCAATTTACTAATCTCCTAAACTTCACATTGCTTTTTATACTAATAAATAGTATGTACAAATATATCTAAACGAAGTCTAGCATGATTAAATGTTTAAATTTATTAGTAGTTTTTCGAAAATCACTTCAACTAACGCATTTTTTAAAAACGGCAACACATACATACCATTCTAACACAATCCATAGATAAAAGAGACCGAAAATTCAATGCATAGATAAAAGAGATCGACAATTCTATTACCATTGAAAGACCGTTATGACGGCATATAGCAGACTACGGATATTTGACTTCAATTGCAACGGTATCGTGCCGGTATTGTGCCGGTATGACAATTGTTCCAAAATAGTGGACTTGAGCACCTGATGGGTATGGCGGTGTTGCCCTACTCATCAAGCGTAATTTAACTTTTTCTCATTTTCCAATCGATGTACATAATAATGATTTTTCAATAATTGCTGCTATTGTACATAATATCTGTTTTGTATCTATTTATATTCCTCGCCCTTCTTTAGTTATATTTAATGAAATTGACAACATTATTTCCAGTCTTCCTAAACCTTTTATAGTTTTTGGTGATTTTAATTGTCAACACACGTCTTGGGGTAGTTCTACCAATTATTTTGGTAATAGGATTTTAAATTTGTTAGATACACATAATCTTTGTTTACTGAATTCCGGCTCTATTACTCGTCGCACTTCACCTAGCGAAGGTGATAGTGTCCCCGATTTAACTATGTGTTCCAATAACCTAGCTTCAAAGTTGTCATGGAGTTGTTTACCATCCTCATATGGAAGCGATCATTTCCCTATTTTTATTTCTTTTCCCTTTTTTAAAACTCCTCGCCACTCTCCCTATCGCCCACGATTAAAATATAAATTGGTTAATGCAGATTGGGACAATTTTAAAAATTGTCTAGACAAAAAGATATCAAATCTTCCAGATATAAATCAACAAAATATATCTGAGTGTGCTGATGCTCTTGCCAAAGCATTTATAGAAACTGCCACTGAAGTGTTCCCTTTAAAAAATAGTAAATTAGGTTTTGTCCCGTCTCCTCCATGGTGGGATGAAGAATGCACCGAAGCGATAAAAAAACGTAAAAATGCGGAACTTGCATATCTTCAGGGCCCTGAGTCGGGTATTTCAACGGTGTCACAACTGTACCATTATTGTACCATTATGGTGCAATGGTAAAGTTTTTAGGGTTCCGTACCCAAAGGGTAAAAACGGGACCCTATTACTGAGACTTCGCTGTCCGTCCGTCCGTCCGTCCGTCCGTCCGTCCGTCCGTCCGTCCGTCCGTCCGTCCGTCCGTCCGTCCGTCCGTCTGTCACCAGGCTGTATCTCAAGAACGGTGATAGCTAGAGAGTTGAAATTTTCACAGATGATGTATTTCTATTGCCGCTATAACAACAAATACTAAAAATAAAATAAAATAAATATTTAAGGGGGGCTCCCATACAACAAACATGATTTTTAGGGTTCCGTACCCAGTATCTCAAGAACGGTGATAGCTAGACAGTTGAAATTTTCACAGATGATGTATTTCTATTGCCGCTATTACAACAAATACTAAAAATAAAATAAAATAAATATTTAAGGGGGGCTCCCATACAACAAACATGATTTTTTTACCGTTTCTTGCTCGATACTAATAACGTTGCCTTATGTTGCATAGATAATGGTACGGAACCCTTCGTGCGCGAGTCCGACTCGCACTTGACCAATTATTGGTAGTCTACTAATAATGTGTCGTCATAACGACTTCATCATTGTCTTACAATTGTCAAAGTGACATAAATTGCTAGTCTCGTACACAACTGCTTCACAATTGCGATTCAATGACTGAAATGTTTCGGTAGTCTGCTATTTTGAATTTGACAGTAATATTTTTAAATTGTCCTGTGTCGACAGATTGCCATAAATAAAAAATAGATAGATAGAAATATTAGAAATTGTTCTTTGTAATTTATTGCAATTTACTAATCTCCTAAACTTCACATTGCTTTTTATACTAATAAATAGTATGTAGAAATATATTTAAACGAAGTCTAGCATGATTAAATGTTTAAATTTATTAGTAGTTTTTCGAAAATCACTTCAACTAACGCATTTTTTAAAAACGGCAACACATACATACCATTCTAACACAATCCATAGATAAAAGAGACCGAAAATTCAATGCATAGATAAAAGAGATCGACAATTCTATTACCATTGAAAGACCGTTATGACGGCATATAGCAGACTACGGATATTTGACTTCAATTGCAACGGTATCGTGCCGGTATTGTGCCGGTATGACAATTGTTCCAAAATAGTGGACTTGAGCACCTGTTCTCTTCCACGGAAAATTATGATATTTTAACAAAAATTAATTCGGACACGCGTAAATTATTTAAGCGGAAGAAATTCGAGAGCTGGCGATCATTTTGTGCATCTATTTCACCAGAAACCAATCCCTCCGTGGTTTGGCAAAATATTAGAAAGTTCAGGTCTGCTTTTAAAGAAACTACACCTACGACAGTGCCTTCCACAATACTAACCGAATTTTTTGACAAATTAGCTCCAGCAACGGTACCCGAAAAATTGCTTCTACCAAATCTCACTGAAATTTCTAGTAATCTCTCTGGACTTAATGCTCCATTTACACTGACCGAAACCAAAGGCGTACTTGCTAATTTGAAAGATTCTTCTCCAGGTCTTGATGATATTCCGTATTCTTTTATAACACATCTTTCTGACGAATCTCTCATTTATTATCTTTCTATTATAAACAATATCATGATTACCGGCAATATACCGGATTCCTGGAAGTCACAATTAATCTTACCAATATTAAAGCCCAATAAAAATCCCTCTTCCATCTCTTCCTATCGTCCTATTGCTCTTAGCTCAGTTCTTATGAAAATTACAGAACATCTTGTGAAAAATCGCCTTGAATGGTTTATGGAAAGCAAAGGATTATTAAGCAGTAGCCAATTTGGCTTTAGACGAGGTAGAAGCACTCTAGATAGTATTAGTATATTTGTCACAGATATTCGTTTAGCTTTTTCAGCTAACGAATCCGTAGTAGCTGCTTTTCTAGATATTGCAGCTGCATATGACAATGTTATTATTTCCGTACTTTATAAGAAACTATTAACTCTAAATATTCCTATTCTCCTTACTAATTTCATTATTAATTCCTTGATAAAAAGACATATATATCTGGATGGAATTGCATCAGAAAATAGAGTAATAGATAAAGGCCTACCGCAAGGGTCTGTACTTAGTCCGATTTTATATAACATTTATGTATATGATTTAGAATCTGCTTTAGATTCAAAAGCAAGAGTTCTGCAATATGCAGATGATTTACTTTTATACTACCCCCATCTCTCTATAAATACAGCCTGTTCTCGCCTAAACGAAGCCCTTAATAAGCTAAAATATTGGATAGATGCTAACGGTTTAGAAATCTCAGCCAGTAAAAGCTCTGCTATGCTTTTTTCGAGGATGCGCCTGCCTCCTCCAATTAACATTTATTATGACAATAATCTAATTAGGCCCCAAAACTCTGTTAAATTTTTAGGTATCATCTTAGATTCAAAACTTTCTGGTGTACCTCACTGCGAATATATCGCAGAAAAATGTGAAAAAGCTATCAATGTCTTAAGATGTCTCGCAGGAGTTTGGTGGGGTGCCCACCCCTATTCATTAAAACTTGTCTATAATGCACTGATTCGTAGTTTACTTGACTATGGGTTGTTCTTATTTGAACCCGGTAATGCTGCAGCTTTTAAAAAATTTGATAGAATTCAGTCAAAAGCATTAAGAATCATATCTGGTGCTATGAAATCTTCCCCAAATAACGCTTTACAAGTAGAATTGGCTGACCCTCCTTTATTTTTACGTCGTCAATTTTTATCTGATAAATTTTTGTTTCGATGTTTTCAGTTCTCTGATCACTCTTTGCGCTATAAACTCCAATTACTTCTAATACAGGTCTCTTCTTCTTCATATTGGAGACATAAAACTCCTCCTTGTCTTGTTAAAAGCTATCAGAAATATGCCTCTCTTAAAGCTCCTTCTTATAACTCATTACTTCATCCGCTTTTCTGTGCTCCTTTTGAATCTTTGTTATTAGAACCATGTATCCACCTAGATTTAAACATTCAGAAATGTAATGCAGCAACATTAGTATCCTTTAAACACGCCATTTGTACGAATTGGGACCAATGGCACCAAATATATACAGATGCTTCCAAACAGTCAACCTCTGGTTGTGTCGGCGTAGGTGTAGTGTATATCATTCTCAATTCAACATTGTTCAAAAAATTAAATTACCGCCTGAATCGTCTGTTTTTACAGGCGAATGCTATGGGTTGTTAAAAGCTGTTGAGTATATATTACTTATGAATCTTCAAAATACCATAATTTTTACAGACGCTAAGAGCGCCCTTCAGGCTTTAGAAAAATTCCCTTTTAATTGTAAAGCAGTTTTTCCGGTAATAATTAAAATTCGAAATTTACTACTATCTTGTTCACACAAAAACTTAAATGTAAATTTTGCTTGGATTCCTAGCCACTCTGGCATACCTGGTAATGTAAAATCAGATAGTCTTGCAAACGATGCTGTGCAGTCCGGTGATATACATCCGTATATTAATTACTGTCATGACCTCGCAGCTTTACCTTATTTTTATTTAAAAGAATCTTGGAACGAGTTATGGTCAAACAACAGTCAAGTCAGTGGTAGGTTCTACTTTACGATTCAGCCGAATATTGTCAATAAACCATGGTTCCGTAACTTTATCCTCGGAAAACAAGCTACATCGTGTTTAATCCGAATGAGAATTGGTCACACGTGTACTCCTACACATTTAGCTAAATTAAAAATTATTGAATCCAATTCATGCCAATGTGGAGCTGTGGGTGATATTAATCATATTATACTTGCTTGCCCTCTGTATGATCATTCTTATTTATATTCATCCTTTCTTTCCTTACGTATACCATTTCCTACTTCTATTCCTTCTCTACTTGCAACTAATAATATCGATATTTATAAATCTCTTGCTTCCTTTATATATTTTAATAATATTAAAGTATAATAAGTAATTATAATAATATGTAGTTTGTGTCCTTTTCACAAGTATTTCCTTTGTCACGTACAAAATTTCCTTAATATTATTATGATTCCCTACCTAAATTTAAAAAAAAAAAAAAAAAAAAAATTGATCATGGCAATACTCTAATCGAGTTTGACCAAAAAGAAGAAAAAAAAAAAAAAAAAAAACGACCGTTATGAACGCATATAGCAGACTACGGATATTTGACTTCAATTGCAACGGTATCGTGCCGGTATGACAATTGTTCCAAAATAGTAGACTTGAGCACCTGATCAAATCTGGGCCCTGAGTCGGGTATTTCAACGGTGTCACAACTGTACCATTATTGTACCATTATGGTGCAATAGTAAAGTTTTTGGTAGTCTACTATTAATGTGTCGTCATAACGACTTCATCATTGTCTTACAATTGTCAAAGTGACATAAATTGCTAGTCTCGTACACAACTGCTTCACAATTGCAATTCAATGACTGAAATGTTTCGGTAGTCTGCTATTTTGAATTTGACAGTAATATTTTTAAATTGTCCTGTGTCGACAGATTGCCATAAATAAAAAATAGATAGATAGAAATATTAGAAATTGTTCTTTGTAATTTATTGCAATTTACTAATCTCCTAAACTTCACATTGCTTTTTATACTAATAAATAGTATGTACAAATATATTTAAACGAAATCTAGCATGATTAAATGTTTAAATTTATTAGTAGTTTTTCGAAAATCACTTCAACTAACGCATTTTTTAAAAACGGCAACACATACATACCATTCTAACACAATCCATAGATAAAAGAGACCGAAAATTCAATGCATAGATAAAAGAGATCGACAATTCTATTACCATTGAAAGACCGTTATGACGGCATATAGCAGACTACGGATATTTGACTTCAATTGCAACGGTATCGTGCCGGTATTGTGCCGGTATGACAATTGTTCCAAAATAGTGGACTTGAGCACCTGTAAAAGGAGTGATAGTGACTTAATTTAAAAAAATCGATTTCGATTTTCACGGGTGAAGTATCGATTCACTGAATCGATTCAGGGTTGAGGATCGATCTAAAAAATCGATTTTTTGGGCCTAAAAGACCGATTCTTCGATTTATCGATCTCAGATCGCCATCCCTAGGTAGAGGTAAGGAGAGTCATCTCTTATGGTAGAAAATTGAAAAAAGTGTCCAGCTGTAAGCTGTATATATTATAACAGTCAAAAATCTTCCAGAATGGCGCTGGTGTAGACACAGGGTATGGTATGAATGTAGCAATTGTAAACGAATTGAAGTACGCCGAGTTAAAAAATTTAATATTATTGTCGACTAAAGTAGTTACTTATTGAAAATGTCAACTACTTGCGTATTACAAAATAATGCAGTAAATATAACCGTAAAGAGTTATTATGAGAAAACGTGTAGCTAAAGTGATTTTATTTTCTGAACTGTGAATAGTACGTTTATTGAATGCGGAAGTTGGTATTTGGCGCTTCCTTTAAAGTTTGCTCTGATGCTAATGTGGCGCCACCCTAATTTAATGCATTTTAACGGACACTTTTTCATGTGCTCATGATTCTCCTTACCTCTACCCTCCATAGTCCTTATCAAAGAAATTATATTTTAAAGAATGCTCCTGTGTTCGGAATCGTACGATAATTATCGTGCACATACGATGTGCCTACGTACGATGTACGCACAGAATAAAGAATTATGGATGTACGATAGCATATTATTATCGTACGCAGATTGTACGATAATTTCTATCATGATGCAAAATTTGAGAATTTATATTATTTCACTCATGCTGATAGTCTAAATCGCAGTAGCATGATTTTATTTTGTCCAATAAAATCTTGAGAAAATACCGGGAAATACAAGTTCTCTATTCCTATTGGTTCTTACGATCCGCTCTGCTAAGTTTCAACACTGCCGACAGGGGCATGCGCTCCCTGTAGGCAGAAAAGCAGTGCTTTACTTGCCATTCACAGATATTTTAATAAAACGTTCGTATGTTTTAGATGACTTTATTCATTTATTTACTACTAGCTGTTGCCCTCGACTCCGTCCATGCGCGTAGAATTTAGGAAATTTTCCCCGTTTTTGCAACATTTTTAACTACTGCTTGAGTGAGAGTATTATAAACGTAAGGGTAAACAAACATAATCAGAATGAACGAACTGCTAAGCTATCAGGAGTTACACGTGTTATTGTGAGTCAACCATAAAATATAGATATGTGCTGTTTCGGGATATTTTTTATACAATTTTATGTAGAATATTTCCGTCATACATGATTTCTATGTAACTTTAATAATGGTTAAACGCTTAAGGCTGCTCACGCGACGGAAGCTTAAAAAATGGAGCACCTTTTCCCGTTTACCCAACATTTCCCTTCACTACTCTGCTCCTATTGATTGTAGCGTGATGAAAAGTATACTATAACCTGCCCAGGAGTATGAAGAATAATTGTACCAAGTTTCGTTAAAATCCGTCGAGTAGTTTTTGTGACAAAAATTTTACTGATTGCATTTTTGGCATCAGTATCGATCACTAATCACCCCCTGATAGTTATTTTGAAAATATATTTCATGTACAGAATTGACCTCTCTACAGATTTATTATAAGTATAGATTAATTAAACAAAATGTTATATATTAAAAACGCCTAATAATTCATAAATAGCACCAATATGTGCTTGCAAATTGGTGCTTATGTTTGCCAGGCGTTTGGCGAAGGAATAATATTACTTTCTCTGTCATATGTCTAATCAAGTCAGGCGGTCGCCGCCCGCATGAGATGAATTCATATGTGTGTAGAAATTTTGGTGTCCGTGTACAGTTCGCAAACGCACACAGGCTTGCATATCCAAGACGCTTTGTACTGTAAATCCTGCCGCCTGCTTTGGCGATCGGATGTTTTCGCGAGTATTCGGCAATGTTCGTTCGTTGCTTATAATTCGAATAAAAAATAACTGTCGGAAGTGTAATAAATCACGTATGCATTTTTGTTTAGTAAGGTTTTATCTATTTAAATAGCAGAAATATTTTGGTTCGACGGAGGCCATTTTATTTTTTCATGTGATTCATTGAACTGTTTCATATTGAGTTTCTATAATTTAATAATTGTATGGATTGATTTTAAAATGTTATTTGATTGTGAGGAGTGTCTTCAAAATGTGTGTTTGTTAAAAATTAAAAATAACAAGTTCTCACAATTGTCATTCAGTGAAAAGATTCAAATTGTGTCTAAAGGTAGGTGTGTACCCGAGTTACGACAACTAAGCCAGCAAAAAGGTAATGTAACTCGAAAATTTCATGTTAAAAGTTATGAAACGTATGTACATACGTACATGAACGTATGTATGTACGTACGTAGTTATTGTTTAGTAATTCTAATACAGTGTGGACTGATTCGGGATATTCAGATTTAAATTTGTTCTGTTGGCATGGTTTCCGACTCAGAGATCCGTCACGTGGCTATGCTAAAAATCTATAAAAGAAAAAGTTTTTGTGTCTGAGTACTGCGCCGCATACCCAGTGTCATATTCCTGTGCACGCCACTGCCTACAAACACCTACAAAGAGTAAAAGTTACCTACCAACCCACAGGTTGGCAACGTAACGTTGGGAGCACCTTCTTCGGCCTCTTCGAAATGGGCGCAAATAATTAATTCTAAGAAGAAAGAAAGAAAACGATTTTATTAGTGCTTAATCACAACCAAATAATACTATAATTATTACACTTGTAACTTAAAATTATCTTATATATTATGTTAGGAAACAGCGTCATAATATAATATATCGTGCTTTGTAGTCAGCAGTAAATCGGTACCCGTTTCAGCACATGTCGGATCTGAAAGACCCTGACGCTGATTTTCAAACGAGCCCTTGGTGAGTGGTGACACGGATAATTAAGAAGAGGATACCAAAATAGCTTCGTGCATTTTACCTCCAAGTTATTCTACGTGTAGCTAGTCTAGACGCAATTTCAGTCTCGTTAGCCGACAAAAAATCATACATCGCCTTTAAATAGTTGTTTGTGGCTTTGAAGTTGGTACCGCAATCCGACCGAATCAAGGATGGTAGTCCTCGTCGTGACACGAATCTATCTAACGTCGCAACAAATGCCTCTGTCGAGAGGGCTGAGACGAGTTCCAAATGTATCGCCTTGGTGGACAGACAGACAAAGACGCACAAGTAAACCTTGACCGTTTTACTGTTCCTGAGGGTCGAGGTCTTAACAAAAAAGGGGCCTGCAAAGTCCGTACCAACTCCAGCAAAGGGCCTTATCTCAGTGACCCGATCCGAAGGAAGGTCACTCATGATAGGCTGCATGGTAGGGGCCTTGAGCCTATAGCAAGGCACACAACGAAAGACCACACTACGGATCGTCCTACGGGCCGATAAAATCCAAAATTCCCGTTGCAAAATGGCCAATAAGACATTACAGCCGGCGTGGGAGTTCTTGATGTGACGATCAGTCACCAACAGATTCACCAAGTGGCCACTCTTGGGCAATAAGAGGGGGTGACGAACTCCATAAGGGAGGTTTGCGTTCCTAAGACGCCCTCCGACACGCAAAAGACCCTCACTATCCAAAAAAGGGTTCAGCTTACAAATGGCTCCAGACAGCTTGGATTTGCCTTTCCTCAAGATGTCAATCTCATCTTCAAAATGTGCCTCTTGCACAGAACGAACCCAGTGAAGAAGAGCATCCTGGAGCTCTTGTGGCGATAAGAAGGCCTCCAAACATTTGTTCTGTGGAGGTCTACAATTTCTCGTGAAGCGATTGATCCAAGCGGTGACACTCAACAATTTGTCCAACGAACTGTAGCGATTAAGTAGGAAATCTGGGTCGAACGGACGGTCCTGCCGTTCGAGCGCAAGCGTTCGCAGCCCAGGCAGTGCGACAATGTCTAAGGCCGGAGTTCGCGGCCAATTAGATTCTGATCTGGTCAACCACTCAGGTCCCCACCACAGAGGGTGATCAACTAAAAGGGGGGCCATACATCCCCGTGACGCACAATCAGCAGGGTTGACCTCGCCAGGCACATGCCTCCAAACCAACGGGGTCTCCGATTTCTGTATCTGAGAGACACGATTTGCTACAAATACCTCTAAGGTGTGAACTGACGTCTTCAGCCAACACAGCACAATTTGACTGTCAGTCCATGCATATACCGTGGAAATGTCAATTGACGTGCACAAGGTGGACATGACGTGATTCAAAAGGCGAACAAGAAGGGCTGCCCCTGACAACTCTAACTTAGGAATTGTCAAGGCAGTTCGAAGAGGCGCGACCTTGCTCTTCGCCATGACCAACAACACTTTCACCTGACCATCTGTGGTCACGGTGCGCAAATATACGGCTGCTGCGTACCCACGTTCCGAAGCGTCCGAGAAGCCATGAAGGGACGCTGTATGCTTCCCTGGCGGAAGCAGAGCACGGGGTAACGATATCCTATTGATGGCAGGCAATGAGGAAGCAAATAGGAGCCAGTCCTTCAAAACAGCTTCGCGAAGTGGCTCGTCCCATCCAAGACCTGCAGTCCAAAGTCTCTGCAGGAAGCATTTGGCCCAGAATATGACCGGGCATATCCAGCCATTGGGATCAAATGTTCTCGCGACAGTCGACAGAACCAGTCGTTTCGTCCAAGTATGATGCGAATCCAAATTGACATTAAATGTAAAGATGTCCTGGACTGGTCTGTACTGGATTCCAAGCACTGACATCATGGTAGGATTGTCACGGTTCTCAAACAGGTGAGGATCCTGCTGGTGGTCATCCGGTAGCCCATCCAAGAGCGCAGGTAAGTTGGAGATCCATTTACGCAACTCATATCCTGCGGAGGCTACTATGCCAATCAACTCGTCACGCAAGAGCAGGGCCTCTCTCTCCGTAGACGCGCCAGTGCACACGTCATCAACATATAGGTCCTCCTTCAAAATGGCGGCTGCGCGAGGAAACGACATACGCTCTCGATCCGCGAGCTCCCAAAGCGAACGTATAGCCAAAAAGGGGCTAGACCGCAGCCCGTATGTGTTCGTGTTGAGCTCGTAGACAAGCATGGGATCTTTCTGGTTTTCTCGCCACAATATCAGCTGGTATCGGCGATCATCCGGGTGAATTACCGTTTGCCTGAACATCATCTTGATGTCAGCCACAAAAACAAATTGATGACGTCGAAACCGCGTGATGACGTCACAAAGGTCCTTAAGCAATTTGGGACCAGGATGTAGACACTGGTTCAAGGACACTCCTGATGTAGTCTGCGCAGAACCATCAAATACTGTGCGTAACTTACCACTGGGTGGTTTTATTACAGCATGATGCGGGAGAAAGAAATGCTCCGTCGGACGCCAATCCAATTTTGACATAAACATGTGTCCCAAATCCTCATACTCCCGCATGAAGTCAAGATACTTCTCCTTGAGTAGTGGGTCCCTGCTCATACGGCGCTCCATTGCCAACAAACGCTTCTCTGCAATAGGCCGCGAGACGCCAAGGGGCGGACGTACGGCGAGAAATGGCAATCTTGTCATGATCCGGCCAGAACGGAGATAACTGGTGTTGGTCTTGTAGAACCGCTCACACTCTTCATGTTCCGGATCAGAGCGGGGCGCTTGTGGTGGCTCCTCCACTTCCCAGAATCTCTGCACGGCGTCAGAAAGGGCGGAACCCACCATCAAGGCCGTTCCAAGTTCGGCAGGGGGGGAGTCCTCAATACAGGCCCCATCAGTGCGAACCCAAATATGGTCCAGAGGGCTACTAAGCCACCTGGCTGCAAAACACGATCCTTGCCGAGTAATATTTGGCCCAAAACATCGGCCCCAAGCAACAAATCGACCGTGCCAGGCAGGTCAAATTTAGGGTCAGCCAAATTCAAAACCGCGGTCAATTTTACCGCATCCGCAGACAAACGAACTTGCGGGTGATTGCCCAAGATGTTCTCCATCACAATGGCCGACGATTCCAACGTCGGACGTGGAGAATTTGAGGGGGAGAACTCAAACCAAACGCGGCCCTCAACCGTGGCCACGGGGGCGTTCCCGACACCCCTTATTACATCTGAATACTTTTCAATAATCTGGCCAGTCTGCCCTACCAACCAAGACGAGGCTATGCACCCCTGTGAGCCTGTGTCCAATATCGCTCGGACTACAACCGAGGCGCCCGTCCGTCCCCAGACCCTGACATGGGCCGTGGGCAAGAGGATGGTCTCAAAAGGGGGCGGTGCATAGCGGGGGCAGACGCCAACATCCTAATGTTGGCGTGGCGGCGACTGAGCGCCGTTGTCCCGAGACGGCAAATCAAAATGAGGGTAGTGCCTAAACTCGGCCTCCTCTCGGTGACGACTGCCACGGGCCATAGTCAGCGGTTCGTAGCGCCTGGAGCGTCCGTACCGAGGGTTGCGCGTCTCCAAACGGGGACGTTCCGCCAGAGGGGGAGACGGTAGTGGTACCGGACGTGCGTCACGGTAATCGTGGTACACTACCGGAGGTGATCTAACTTGATCACGTGGAAGCGGGGAGGGCGAGCGGGACACAAAGGTGCGGGATTGAACCCGGGGTCCGCTTTCATACCCGCCCGTGGGGCTGCGCGCCGAACCAACTCGGCGATCGACGGCAGCACAGTCTGCGCGGCGTGGGGGTGATGAACCGGACTCCAAATTGCGGGACTGGTCCCGGTGTCCGCTGGCATACCCGCCCGAAGGCGACCCCGCGTGGTCGCGACGGCCATTCGCGTTGGCGCACAGGATCTTCAAATGGTGCCCTCCGCAAATAGGACAAGGGTGAGTGTCGGGGCAGGCGCGCTGGTAATGGTCCCCTAGGCAGGAGAAATACCAGCCGTGGGCCTGGGCAATCCGCCTTCGAGCGGCCACGTGCAGGACCTCGAAGTCTGGGCACCGTACCGTTTGGTGCCTCTGCGACTTGCAAAACCGGCAGTCCGGTGGCGCAGCCTGAGTGACAGCGAAGCGGGCGGCCGTACTTCCCCTTGGTGCAGGTTGGGCATTGCGCCGTTGATTGGTGGGTCTGGGACGTGATGATTCCATCGGCGTGTCGGCGACCATGACGTCACCCATGCGACACTCGTCCTCCAGGAACGTCAGGAGCTGCTCAAAAGTAGGGAGAGAAGATGCCTCATCCCTAGTGTGCCCCTGTTCAAAACGTGCCCTCAAAGACACTGGCAATCGCTTGAGCACAATACGCACCAGTAGGTAAGACCACTTGGCAACCGGCAGTCCCAAGCGGCTGAGCGAATTGGTGGCTATTAAGAGGGGGTTCAGCAGCTCGGTCCTCAACTGGGCAGCATTGCTCACGACGGGAAGGTTCGTGATCTGATCAATGTGGGCATCAGCCAGGCAGCGCTGGTTGTGATAGCGCTTGGTGAGCAACGCCCGCGCGATCCCATAGCTCCCGTCACATATTGGGAGGTGCTGTACTAAGCCCCTCGCCTCTCCATCAAGCACGGAGAGTAAATAGGCCAGATTTTGAGACGGACCCAAATCGTCCCTCGAGTCCACACTCCAGTCCATCCACATCAAGTCGACCATCAAAACGTGGAAGATCCCAGTTGGGTAACCTGGTCAAAAGGCCCACGGGAGTCTTCAAGGGGGCCCGGTGAGCCGGTACTCCGGCGCGCGAGGCTAAAATCTCCCGCGCGCGCTGGGCGATGTCGTCGGCAAGGTCCATAATTTGGACGTAGTCCTCGTGGACTTGGTCACGTCGCTCCTGGGGGACTGACTCCAGGGGTACATCATACAGATGCAAGATGAAGCGCTGGTAAAGCGCCTCCACCTCCTGAAGTCGTGTAGGGCATTTCTCATGCCTGTCCAACAATGCCTCGATGCGGTTCTCCCTTTTCACCAAGGCGGCAGCTGAAGTGAACCATCTCAAATAAGTCGCAATCCCGGAATATGACTCGCGGACAACAGTATACGCGGCGGCAGACATCTTCAAAGCACAAAAGGCACGAAACAAACAATCTTATAATAACACAAAAAAAACAAATGTCTTTCAACAAACAAACAATATTACAATAGCGAAAAAACAAAACATCTTTCAATGAGACAAGCCGCTATTGCTCTAAACAAAATATTAAATCTTAAATATTTTAAAATCAAAACAAACAAAACAATTCTTTGCCAATGTGCAATTAATTTAAGACTTAAATTATCTATTTCAAGGTAAAAAACAAAACAAATAAACGTATAAAATTAATGTTGTATTAAACAAACGCACAACGCCACAACTTAACTATAACGTTGTTCAATATTAGACAATAATTAAATAATAATTTGTATCAAATAATAACCTGAGCAACAACAAATACGATTAGCAATAGCACAAATAATTATCAAATCCTTTAAAATCTAATTGCCAATTCAAGTACTCAAATTAGTTATTTAAAACTATACCAACAATTTAGATTAGACAAACAAACAACTAAATTAATCAAATTAAATTAATTAAATCAATTTTCACAAATAATGAGGGTATAGTTTATACATTAAACATGGAACATTCGAGAAACGGAGTTTAAACCTCGCTCTGCTACCAAAAATATGTTGCGTCCAACCTGGTGTTTATATTTTATAGGTTAAGTGGAAGCGTGATATTTCTCCAGGTCCAACAACGAACGAACATGAGCTGCGATTCACAGCGTTAACAAGAATTCTAGTACTATAGACTTACCCCGTCTTCGTTCTTCAACACAATCTTCACCGTGTCAACCCTAGCTATAACTTAACTAACTAACCACAAAAAATTGGCCAAAATTAAGTAGGAAGGCTAATCAAGTTGTACTTGCTTTTTCCAGGGATAAAACACGAGCTCTTGAAGTCCTCAAATGGCCACGCTGGCTCGACTCAAGCGGTGAACTTTTATCAATCGTCCCAATGCAATTACGCTATCACAATTATCACTCGTCAAATAGTTCAATTCGTATTAACAACAAAATTAACTAGGTTTTATGGTACACTTATGCCGTACAAATGGCGAAAATTACATTTCGCGACGGTGATTCACAGTTTAATTTCAATGGTAATTATCGATTCATACAACAAGGATAATTAGTTTTATCAACAATCAATTTACTGGTAACAATTTTAACACTTAAAATAGTTGCAAAAAACGTTTCAAATCGCATTCAACTCGCAGCGTACTTTGCTTACCAGGTCTGTTTTACGACTATCGGCGAGCGGGTTACGAACGCGCGTCGGTGGCGACGAGCCACGAGGACAGGTGCTCAAGTCCACTATTTTGGAACAATTGTCATACCGGCACGATACCGTTGCAATTGAAGTCAAATATCCGTAGTCTGCTATATGCCGTCATAACGGTCTTTCAATGGTAATAGAATTGTCGATCTCTTTTATCTATGCATTGAATTTTCGGTCTCTTTTATCTATGGATTGTGTTAGAATGGTATGTATGTGTTGCCGTTTTTAAAAAATGCGTTAGTTGAAGTGATTTTCGAAAAACTACTAATAAATTTAAACATTTAATCATGCTAGACTTCGTTTAAATATATTTGTACATACTATTTATTAGTATAAAAAGCAATGTGAAGTTTAGGAGATTAGTAAATTGCAATAAATTACAAAGAACAATTTCTAATATTTCTATCTATCTATTTTTTATTTATGGCAATCTGTCGACACAGGACAATTTAAAAATATTACTGTCAAATTCAAAATAGCAGACTACCGAAACATTTCAGTCATTGAATTGCAATTGTGAAGCAGTTGTGTACGAGACTAGCAATTTATGTCACTTTGACAATTGTAAGACAATGATGAAGTCGTTATGACGACACAATAATAGTAGACTACCAAAAACTTTACTATTGCACCATAATGGTACAATAATGGTACAGTTGTGACACCGTTGAAATACCCGACTCAGGGCCCTGATGCACCGGTCATTTCTCAACGTCATCGATAGTGAAGTTACAATTTCTTAGAGATGTACGTGCGCATACTTAATACAATAGTTTACAAGTTTGATTCATAACAACATATAATATTTTTTTCTTCTTAGCATCTAAGCTTTGCAACTCAATAGGTCTCTATGACCCTCAAGTAAATCCCCATTTAGCATCGTGGGTCCCCTACTGTTAAAACAACCAATACTAGTTCTAGTGTATTATCTTTTACGAACTAAACGTCGAGCACGCTCGCCCTCTTTGTTACAAACATATAGAGCGGCTCGTTGTTCTGGTACAAGTAAATGTTGTAGTCTATACTCACCTTAATACTATTGCATGTTGTTAAACTATCGATAGTCCAAAACAATCGATACTATCGATAGTTTGTTATTAACGAACTGCAATACTATCGATAGTATTGCACTCATTCGATAGTATTGCCTTATTCTGAGCTATCGATAGTATCGATACTATCGATATATATCGTACATGATTTTCGATGTAAACTATCGATTGTTTTACCATCGATAGTTCGGCAACACTAGCACTGAGTCGAATTATGCTCTGCCATTGGAAAACGGGGGCTGTCAGTGCTGTCACTGACATCGCTAGGGATATCGGAAACGAAAAAAAATTTCGATATATCGATATTTATAAAAATATCAATATTGGCTACGATATTTTATTTGAAATATATTGATATATCGGCAAAATTAAAAAAACCGGCTAAGTCGTATACAGTTCCGTATTCTATCATCATCATATTAATCACGCCACATTCCTATGGGGGTAAGCAGAGACTATAGTGTAGTAGTCTCTGCCTCCTTTTTAGGTAGTATTGTTCTGTGCTCTGCCTACTGCTGTAGTATACTCCATCTGTAACAATGCATATTACATATTATAATACATTCGACATAATCACATTGTCAATAACATGTCATCAAACAAAATCACTATAAATTACAAGCTTAGATGATCTAACTAAGCTCATATATTGAGGCGTTGAAGTTGTATTATAGAAGTCACCCAACGGACGGACAGTTGAAATCTAAGCTTGATTGATTGACAGACAGAATTGCCAACTTAAAAACCAACATAAGTATCAAATCGAGAGTCAACAAAAAAACAAAACAAAAGACAAAAAGTAATTTGTCTAATAAATATGTTAGGTCGCGTCATGTAAAAAGAACGCTGGCGGTCGAGCTGCGTTTAGGCGATTTATCGGTTTTCTATGTAATACCTATTAAGAATAACAAATATGTAGGTACCAAGCCACGACTCGCCAGCGAAAGCCTAGTTCAAAAATAAAATAATATGCACATAACTTTCGTGCGAGAGAGACCCATGCGCAAAGACGCCCCCACCACTTTCTTCTAGCGTTCTTTTTACGTGACGCGTACAATACCGTATAGAAAGTACGTACTTGGTTTTCGGTCTGAAAAAAATATCACCGATAAATATCGATATATCGAAAAAATAATATCGATATATTGATATTTTTTCAACAAGCCTAGACATCGCTTATTTCATGTTCTATCGAATTTAATTGTTTTTGTAATTTGTATCCCACTGTGCTAGTGCTGGTGCTCAAGTCCACTATTTTGGAACAATTGTCATACCGGCACAATACCGGCACGATACCGTTGCAATTGAAGTCAAATATCCGTAGTCTGCTATATGCCGTCATAACGGTCTTTCAATGGTAATAGAATTGTCGATCTCTTTTATCTATGCATTGAATTTTCGGTCTCTTTTATCTATGGATTGTGTTAGAATGGTATGTATGTGTTGCCGTTTTTAAAAAATGCGTTAGTTGAAGTGATTTTCGAAAAACTACTAATAAATTTAAACATTTAATCATGCTAGACTTCGTTTAAATATATTTGTACATACTATTTATTAGTATAAAAAGCAATGTGAAGTTTAGGAGATTAGTAAATTGCAATAAATTACAAAGAACAATTTCTAATATTTCTATCTATCTATTTTTTATTTATGGCAATCTGTCGACACAGGACAATTTAAAAATATTACTGTCACATTCAAAATAGCAGGTGCTCAAGTCCACTATTTTGGAACAATTGTCATACCGGCACAATACCGGCACGATACCGTTGCAATTGAAGTCAAATATCCGTAGTCTGCTATAAGCCGTCATAACGGTCTTTCAATGGTAATAGAATTGTCGATCTCTTTTATCTATGCATTGAATTTTCGGTCTCTTTTATCTATGGATTGTGTTAGAATGGTATGTATGTGTTGCCGTTTTTAAAAAATGCGTTAGTTGAAGTGATTTTCGAAAAACTACTAATAAATTTAAACATTTAATCATGCTAGACTTCGTTTAAATATATTTGTACATACTATTTATTAGTATAAAAATCAATGTGCAGTTTAGGAGATTAGTAAATTGCAATAAATTACAAAGAACAATTTCTAATATTTCTATCTATCTATTTTTTATTTATGGCAATCTGTCGACACAGGACAATTTAAAAATATTACTGTCAAATTCAAAATAGCAGACTACCGAAACATTTCAGTCATTGAATTGCAATTGTGAAGCAGTTGTGTACGAGACTAGCAATTTATGTCACTTTGACAATTGTAAGACAATGATGAAATCGTTATGACGACACATTAATAGTAGACTACCAAAAACTTTACTATTGCACCATAATGGTACAATAATGGTACAGTTGTGACACCGTTGAAATACCCGACTCAGGGCCCAGACTACCGAAACATTTCAGTCATTGAATTGCAATTGTGAAGCAGTTGTGTACGAGACTAGCAATTTATGTCACTTTGACAATTGTAAGACAATGATGAAGTCGTTATGACGACACATTAATAGTAGACTACCAAAAACTTTACTATTGCACCATAATGGTACAATAATGGTACAGTTGTGACACCGTTGAAATACCCGACTCAGGGCCCAGGGGCGGTTCGCTTAGAACAAGCCTATATTTTCGTCACCTTCGTGCCATCTAGAGGTTGTCGAAGCACTTTTTTTGCCCGCCATTTTGGATGACGTCATCATATTGGTATTTTTTATCCCTTGTGGCAACCCACTGATTATTGCCAGACTCACGTAAGGTTTTTTTTAGTACTCTGTAGCAGTTTTTCATTTCTTTATCTATGATTCGCTGCCATCTTTCTTGTCATAATTGTCAGTTTTCAATTTAAACTTCAAGTTTGACAGCAAAGTTTGACAGTTATGGCGGCTTACAAATTCGAAACTCTTGCTTATTTTATTTTATTGTGTATTTATTAATTAATAATTCATATCAAATATCAAACTTAAGTTAAATTCGTCAAATTTACTCTAATTAAAATTTGTTTCGTTAGTTACCCAATAAATTAACTTTACTTCCTTATCTTGGCAATGGTTGAACATCGTAGAAGCACGTAGAAGTTTTGTTTGTGATGCTTTAGGTAAGTTTTGTTTGTGATGCTTTAAATGTGCAGTGGATGAACTAATCAAGCAATATAGTTGTGATTATTCTTATACTTATTAACATTTTGTCTTATTTTCAGTTTGTATTCGTATATCGATTCAGGGGTTTCCATAACCTCAAAACATCCTTTCTTATTTGCTGCTCGGATAAAGGCTATTGGAAGTGAACAGCTAAAATAAATTTATCCTACGAAAATATACGGCGGCAAAAGAGTACCTATGTGTTTGTTCACTATTTCGAGTCTGTATTCAAGATATATGTATACGAGTATATAAATAATGGGATGAGGGCAGGTCGATGATGATTCAAGTAATATTCGTCATAATCCACCATCTGTACAAGCAGTAAATTTAACTTGTAAGTAGAAACTTTTCCTTTGAAAGGTAAAATATCTCGTCGACCAAAATTAGCTCTAGTATTAGTAGTATCTGACTGCTTATTTTATAGTACTTTCAGAAAAAGTTACTAAGAATTTTGTGGATTATTGATGGATAATGGTCTCATTAGTGGTGGATATTTAGTCAAGATTATATTTGATTTTTGTTAATTTTCACACCGAAAAAACAACATTTGTTAAAAACTGAGCTAGATTGATTTGAAACTTTCTGCATATCAAGTGTCATGAAAATTGTTGCAGTCATAAATATATTAATAAATTATGTTAATTCTAACCAGGGGCGTATTTGGGAAATTTGCGCCTCGGGCCATAAAAATTGCCAATGTGCCTAGTCAGAGGAAGGCGGGGGGAGGGGGGGTTGTCAAAAACCCCACAACTCGAAATACTGACATTTGGGTAGAAAATGAATTTGACACAATTTCCATTAAATTTAGTAATTTTTTGGCCCGAATATGTCCGCCATGATCAAGGTTAGAGCATTGCTTGCAAGTTGAAGCAATGTATCACTTCATCACTGTTTTGGTGAGGTTCAGCTCAATGAAGAAGCTTAAATAAATATGTCTTACAATAAAATATGTACAAATTAAATTAATGCCATTTTGGAACAACATTTGAATTTTAAAAATATAACATTGTTCTTTTAAATTAAAATTAATTAGTGCTATTGGATAATAATCCAATTTTAAAAAAATTCAATAATCAAAAAATCTTTGAAAGATATAATAAATAAATAATAATAAATATTCATGGACATTTCACACAATTTCCTCTGGTCCCAAACTAAGCTTATTTGCTTGTGTTGGGTACCAGAATACGGATAGAATACATATACTACTTTTTTTTTGTAAATACATACTTATAATACATAGAAACACCCAAATGCAGTACAAACATTTGTATGACAATTAAAACAATCACACAAATTATTGTCCTGAGCGGGAATCGAACCCGCAACCTCTTGATCGGCAGTCCGTTACCAGAACCACTACACTACGAGGCCCGTCTAGATAGATTTAGAAATGAAGTTATAAGAGAATGTTGCGGTCTGAAAGAGGATGTAGTGACTAAGGTGGAGAAAAGTATGCTAAGGTGGTTTGGTCATGTGGAGAGGATGGATGACAAACGCTTAACGAAAGGCATATATACGGCGAAAGTAAGTGGAAATGCTGGGAGAGAACGCCCGAGAAAAACATACTCCAATGTCATCGCCGGGATACTCCAAAAGAGGCAAGTGCGTAGCACTTACAACCGTCGGGCATGTATGACCAGATGTATGAGTGTGTGTGGATGAAGCCAAGGAAGTATGCTTTGATCGTAGCAGATGGCGCTCTATAGTATCTGCCTACCCCCATGGGAAAAAGGCGTGATGTTATGATGATGATGATCATTAATCAATAAAAGTTTCTGTTATCAAAAAGACATACATAATTTGAAAATATTTTTAATTCTTCAAAAAAACTACATAAATTTATCAATTCCAGAAAATAAAATATTTACTAATTTTTTCAAACCTTTATGGAAATAAATAAATTAAACTATTTGAATAGTTTTTACTTAAATTTCCTATATTATAATATTTATAATATACAAAATTTTAATTTGATACATAATACTTAAATTATATTTCTTGAAAGATAAAATGTTTATTTAAAAGAATTAGTTAATTTATAGAATTTTTTTTTCAATTTTCCAAATTTTGCCGCCCTAGAAAGTTTGCCGCCCCTAGAAAGACTGCCCCTAGTGTAAATCCACCACTGATTCCAAGCTTCACCTGCATTGCATATTAGTAAACAAAATTTACAGTATATACTTGTATTAAAATTGAAATGCATTACAGGTGTTTGAAAATCACTCAATACCTTTGTGAAAGCTGATCACAATTACTGTGCTCTTGTCAGGGATTGCGGACAAGTTAGAACTTTACCCGATGTCACTGACATAACTAGTACAGTGGATCAAAAAGAGCCATCTCCAGGTTTATCAGAGTACAAAATTACATCAATGATGACATATAATGCAGGTAAACAATTTACCACAATTATACAACATTAATTGGATCTTTACAAATTACTTAGACAATATTTGAAAAAATGTGGTTAAGGGCCTACATCAATATTATCGTCGACATGTACATATTAACACAGCTAGTAGGTATAGAAAATGAAGAATTAGGGATATTTTTTCTGTTTACTCAAAATCTACCAAATATATTTTAATTCTGATTTACGTGTTTCTATATATAATAGTTACTTATGTTTTTAAAGTTATTTCATTAGTTAATACGCGATAATAGACCAACAATCCTAGATCATATATTGAAAAAACATATACTTAAAAATTAGAGCTCTAGCCATTCAATCTAAAGTAACAATGAAAACTTCGTACGTAGAAAAATGCACGAAGCTATTTTGGTATCCTCTTAATGTTTAGAAGAACTGTGTGGTTTCTGATTAAGAATACTAGTGTTACCACCTCATTTCATCACCAAGTTTATCTTCTGTCTGTTGCTGGTTTACTTTGTAAATTTGTTTCCTTATTTGTTTACTTAGTTTCGTTAGTTACCCAATAAATTAACTTTTCTTGCTTATCTTGGCAATGGCTGAACATTGAAGAGTTTACTGCAAATTTCTTTGTGATGCTATATGTAAGTGTTTAAATGTGCAGTGGATGAACTAATCAAGCAATACAGTTGTGATTATTTTTATACTAATTAAAGTTTTGTCTTATTTTCAGTTTGTATTCATATATCAAATCATAGATTTCCACATCCTTAAAAACATCCTTTTTTATTTGCTGCTTGTATAGAGGCTATCGGAGTTGAAGACCCAAGAGAAAATTATCCTACAAAAATATACAGCAGGAAGAGTCCCTGTGTTCACAATTTCGAGTCTGTATTAAAGATATATATTCGTCATAATCCACCATCTGTACAAGCAGTAAATTTAACTTGTAAGTAGAAACTTTTCCTTTGAAAGGTAATATATCTCGTCGACCAAAATAAGCTCTAGTATTAGTAGTATCTGACAGTTTATTTTATAGTACTTTAAGAAAAATTTACTAAGAATTTTGTGGATTATTGATGGATAATGGTCTCATTAGTGGTGGATATTTAGACGAGATTATATTTGATTTTTATTAATCATCACACTGAAAAAACGACATTTATATATAATAATTTAAAACTGTATAAATATTTAAATTTGTAATATGTATCTAAAACTGAGCTAGATTGATTTGACGAGCCTCGTGGTTGAGTGGTTTATGTAACAGACTACCTATCAACAGGTCGCTGAGGTCAATTGTTTGTAGTGCGTCTGGGTGTTTCTGTAAGTATGTATATCATCATCAACATAATATCACGCCTTTTTCCCATGGGGGTAGACAGAGACTATAGAGCGCTACATACTATACACACAAGACAAAAAGTATGTATATACAAAAGAAAAGTAGTATATTTATTCTAACCATATTCTGGTACCCATAACACAAGCAAAAATAAGCTTAGCTTGGGACCAGAGAACGTTGTATGAAATGTCCGTGAATATTTATTATTATTATTAAAATTGAAATGTATTACAGGTGATCACTCAGTACCTTTTTGGAAGCTGATCACAATTACTGCACTCTTGTCAGGGATTGTGGACAAGTTTGAACTTTACCTGATGTCACTGACATAACTAGTACAGTGGATCAAAAAGAGCCATCGCCAGGTTCATCAGAGTACAAAATTACATCAATGATGACATATAATGCAGGTAAACAATTTACAACAATTATACAACATTAATTGGATCTTTACAAATTAGATAATGGTACAGAAACTATGCGCACAACTAAACTTAGGTTAACTAAAAATGAAAATTGATAGCGTCATTATCATAATTCGGCAATGCAATCTTATCTTTGTTATTAATATAAATGTATAGTACGAAACAGCCAATTAATCTAAATACGCCACAGTTGTTTTAATTATTTAGTTAAGTTTAGTTGTGGATGTGGAATTGGTACCAGTATTTAAAAAAATATATGGTTAATGTTTAGAACAACTGTGTGGTGTCTGATTAAGGATACCAGTGTTACCACCCCATTTCATCACCAAGTTTCATGCGATTTCATTTAGTAGACTTAGCGTGAAAATGTCACAAAGAAACACCCACTTTCACTGTTATTTATGAAATTAATTTGTTTACTATTTATTTTTCAGATAAAACTTTCGCTTACCAGAAGAAGAAGGCTCCTTATCATCAGATAAAGATACGATATTAGTTATTTGTATGATATAAATGAATAGAGCATTCTTCAGGTTCAATTCGATCAAATTCAGGCGCGAGAAATGTTATGCTTAACTGCATGGGATTTGAAGGAGCATTTAAAAGTCTATTATTAAATAATTTTAATACTAATTAACGTATTCCTTAAACGCAAATTGTGAAGAAGGCTACAATGAATGTTTACAGTCTCTCACATTTTTATCAAACAAGAAGGAAAAGAGCGATGTATCCTCATCATCCCCAAAAATTATAATTGATTGATTGATTGATTCTGGATTGTGTAATAAATACGAAAAATGTATCAGATGCAGAGGCCGATCAAAGAGTTTATGTATGTGGATGGGCCCTAATAAAGTGTCTTTAAAAAAGTCGTAACATTGTAAAACCTGCAAAAGCAATCTATTAGGTAATGCGGAAAATGAAATATATAAGTATATGCGCAATTGAGAGTATTGCAATAACAAAAAGTGGTTATGCTATCCGTCTAAAGATCTAATAGCTTGTTTTCAGGATATACAAGGCATGACAATTGGCACATTACATAATGAATGCCATAATAAGAATGTTTAACGAATTGTAAAGTACTTCATAGAAATATTTTCAGATTTCAATTTTTTTAATTGTGAGGTTCACCAACAAGATGTAAAAAATTGTTTTGTAGATACATGTATTAACATAATTATATATAGTTGATGACGATCTGTGAATAGAATACTCGATGATAAAATTAATTACGAAGGAGAAAATGTTATTAAAATATCGGCAAAAACGTATTACAATAAGTATAAAACTTCTAAATAATCATGTGCATTCATTAAGTATAGGAACTAGGTACTGTAGTATTGTATTCTGTCGCATTAAATGTAAGAACTAAGTACTGTAGTGTTATATTCTGTCGCATTAAATGTAAGAACTTGGGTACTGTGATATGGTAACGTATTGTAATATTGTATCTGTAAAATTTTTCAACATAAGCATGTCCTGTAATTAAGTTCTAGTATTCCATGAAGATTATTAACTGTTGCTAATACGCCTGGTCTGCGCGGCATAGTAGATATAATATAAATCTTATAATCAAAAACCATTTTTCAAAGGCTGTTCTTATAATCAAAGTGGCTCCATAATAGGTATGATAGATATATGATACCTGAACTTACAATTTTTTCTGCGTGTGGTGTCTGTACCTGTACCTGATAGCGAATATATACGCTTTTGATTTAGTATGTCTTGCATATGTTTTAGTATTTTTGTGTACATGATATTAGTTATTTGTATAATATAAATTAATAAAGCATTTTGGACAGAATTTCAAGCAGCTGTTTTATGTGTATATTATCGTATAAAAAAGAGGAAAATCCTAGCCTTTTGTATATTGGTTTTCATCAATTCAAATTTCTATAATGTGCTGTAAGCTTCTCAATAAAAGTAACTAAGTATATTTTCAGATGATGTGGAGTTGTTAACACATTTTATTAATCTTTCTAAACCATGTATGCAATAATGTATGTATCATTGTTTACTTGTAAAACTCACTAAGTATTTTTAGAAGATGCTGAGCTGTTAATATTATTTATTTATAAGGTCAACCATTCTAAATATTGTATTAAATGTTAGAAGACATTTTATTTTATGGATTACATTCTAAATTTATTATATCATTTACAACAGTTGCCTTCATAAAGTATCAATATGTAAACAGCTCAGTATCTAAAAATACTTAGTGAGTTTTACAAGTAAATAATGCTACGTATAGCTTCCTATGAATAGCTATAGGTATATACCTGTGACGTCACAATAAGTTGTCCTCAACAATCACCAGCGGCAGCACTTTCCATACATGCACGTTTGGGCATAGAGCAGCCCCTCTTGTTATATCTATATTATTTTACTCTTTGTGCTAGTGTTAGCCATGAAGATAAAGATAAAAAAAAGGAGGCCATACTTGGAACATCGGTTTGAGGCAAATACCTACGTATCTCTATCTCACTCTCTGTGGTCTGACCTCTCTTTTTAGTGTGGCCTTAGTACTGCTATCTCCTTATTAAAATCTCCTAGTAAATTCTTAAAAAGAGTCACCACACATATCAAATCACAAGTTAAACACTGTCATTTGATAGTGTTTAATCGTAACTATAAATAACTAGTTGAAATACGATGAATGAAATTAAAAATAATAAAATAGTAGATCACGGATGCTTTTCATGGTTGACGAATCAGTGAATTATTTTCCCCATTTCCTAAGGATTTCGTAATTTGGCAACATTGGTCACCATATGTCAAGTTGTCGACAAAATTGTGCCAATATGTCGGTTGTTTACTTTACGGTTCACAGCTTCGTTTCAAATTTTCGACTCTAATTATTTTTATAATTAAAGAAATGGTGCAAACTTGTGTAGTGCGTGGTTGCGGTAGTACGTGGTGTCCAGGAGGTGATATACAATTACACGCGTAAGTGTTTAGATCGTGATTTCTGGCATTGAATAACTGCAAACATATTTCTTTGTATTTTCAATTAAATACTTCATAAAATGATTAAACAATGTTTTCAGCATACTTCTAACTAACTATACTGATAACGATGTAAAGATCTAATAGTCTTACATTGAATTTCATGGACTTAGTGCAATTTTATCTTTCTTGTTTACAAGAAGTAATTTTGAAATAGTGTGACCATACTGAGGACATATCTAGGACTTTCTGTGGGACCTGAACTAAATTATACATGTTTGCTTAGTCATTTAATTTTTATTTCACATTATTTACAACATTAATATACTTACCTACAATATTATTTTTTTAGATTTCCTAAAAATAGTACCCAGAGGAAATTATGGTTATCCATTGTACCATTGAAAATGAAATTTTATGAAAGTGCAAGGATTTTTTAAAACAAACAGCAGTTCCTACTATAATTACAAATCAAGAAGCAGTATCACCTTGCAAGGTAAAATTTCAAGTATCTATTTACAAACTCCTTTAATTGTCTCACATGTTATACAATGTTAAATATTTGAATTTATAAGGAATATAAAAACTAGTATGAAAAAAAATACCCCACCAGTATCAGGAACATTTTCCAAACTACCGGCGCTCAAGGCTCCAGAGATAATTGCTGCTTTCTGAACCAGCCCCCCCCCCGATCCGACTGCCTAATGAGAGCCTTACATTATTATTATGTTTCAGAAATGTAGTAGTTCGAATATATGGCAAAAGGCTATATTTTGTAAAATATATTATAATTTTCAGATAGACAGTTCATTACAGGAAGAGTCTATGGGGCAAGTAGCTACTCTGGGTGTACCAAATCCTAGCTCTGGCATTTATGAAAGTAATCCTTCCTGATGGGCCAACTCAGAGAAAACAATATAGAAAACAAATTAATTAATGTTGTATCACAACATTTTACTCCTCTGTTGCAAGAAATGTTTAAGCATCCCATCACGGACTCAATTTATTGCAATGATTTGCATGAAAGCGTATTAATTAAGAAAATTGCAAATTCATTTTTTAACACTTAAAGAGTCATACAGAAAATATACTTAGTGATTTACGTGGTAAGAGACAGAAATTACACAAAACAATAATATTTAGTCATGTATAAAAGAAAAGTTATTAAATGATTTTAATTTGGAAAGTGCTGTTGTTTCTTTTTTGCCCTTTTTTTGTAACTTTATTATCGTTCCTATTATAGCCCCCTATGATATACTCGTATGTCACAGTCAAAACTTATAACCACTCAATAGACTGTAAGCTCTCGACAGTAGTACTTTTGACTGAAATTATTCAAAACTAATTTTACCCAATATAGCTGTTTAAATGTAATTTTAACTGACTTGCCTAGCGCCAAGTAGTGGAACACAAGGCGCAGGGAGCCAAGGGCAACCCGACAAGGGTGGGTTAGGTTTTTAGCTCCCGTCATGCCATTCATGATAGGTTCCTTTAAACGCTGTAGACAGAAATATACGTAAAAATTGATTTTGACTGATTCTCCGTTCTTCCGTCAGCCACTTTTAACCACATTCATATTGTCAGTTAAAATGACTATTAACTACAGATTTTCCGACAAACTAATTTTAATCAACGTAACGTATTTTTTTTTCAGAAGTATTATTGACCGAATTTGCCCTTTAACTGACATTAATAAATAGAAATACATTGGCTAACCCAGAAATCTAGGAAAAACTATTGTCCAGTATGTATTCATAATGTTTAATTAATCTGCAAAATTAATGAAACATATATCTTTTGCGATTTCATGGTTGGTCCCTTAATAACAGTACATGTTTAAAAATATGAGTACAATAACCCTTTTTCGTTTTTACGCTACCTACACAAAAAGTTATGTTTCCACTTAGGTATGCCAAATAGATTTTATTGTGTAACTTGTTTTGTTTACTAAGAAATTACTAACACCTTGTTATTTTTAACCGGCTTCAAAAAAGGAGGTTCTCAATTCGTTGGAATCATTTTTCTGTATCTTTGTAACATGTATTTAGGTCTGAAATAAAGGTAAATTATCATTATTTTATCTCAAGCAGATCTCACAATCATTCATTAATTTCGTATTGCCGTAGGAACTACACCTTTGTTCTAGTAATTATCTATTTCCCACCAATATTCTATAGGTACATCGTACATACGAACTAGGAAATTTTACGTGTTTATAAATGTAAAATCTATACGGGCTAGGTCTTAGAAGTGAACATTTTGTTGACACTATATGGAACACAACTACTTGAAGTTTTGTCCTGGAAGAAATACAATAAAGGTTACCCTACTTAGAAAGAAAGGGTTTGACCACAGTGAGCGAGATAGCCATACATCATTTTTGCTTCAAGTAGGTATTCAGAGTCTGGACTCCACTTTTATCTGTACCTTCATGGTGTTAGCTACCCACATCACTTGTTTTGTAGAGCGATCGACTAAACAAACGTAGTGGGAAGTGTGGGAACATTCTAGAAGCAATAATTGTTGATGTAAATTGTACAGCTGCGTTGTTTACAAGCTAGTTCATAAAACATTAGATTTTTCATATGAAATCGTAATAAATGATGTTTCCGTGTTCATTTTTTATAGATTCTATAAATTTTTGAGGGTGGCAAGTGGATTTCCTTTCATTTATTCGTTTGTATGTTAATCTCAGTAAAGTTGTGACATTTTGTTTGTGTATATTGTATTAAATTTTGGAATATACAATAGCGATGGAGGTAAGTCTCAGAGATATTTACTTATATTATTTTGTATTATTTGTAGAACAAGAGTTTAAAATTTTCAGATTTATTTTTCTTATATAATATTTAAAAAAAATTAATTTGATCGACAAACTAGAGTCTAGACAATAAACCTCTGTTATGAAATATTTCAATTATTTTATAGTTTTCCAATTCGGTATACTTATTAATTTGTTCTGAGTCGCCATTTAAATGGGTGACAAGTCTACAGTCCAAGTTACACACTCTGCAATCTGCAATGAGAGCTACATCATAAACTGCCTATTTTGATATAATATATCAACCAAATATATAACCAGACATATTATGTCTGGTTTATGAGAGGGCTGGTTACACAGTTAGCCCAGTTAATGTGATACTTTCAGAGTTTGCATTTGATTATAAGCATTTTACACATTTTGGCCCCTGAGTTGGCTTAGTTTAAGACAAGCGACATAGGAATTCATACTAGACTGGCTAAAAATAAAATAAAATTCAAATTGATTATCAAATTTCCAGGGCATGCTCTTTATTATAGTATTTAAAGATCTCAAGCAAGTGAATTGTCCATCTGCCTGTATCTCTACAATGATGATAGCTAGAGAAAAAATTATACCTACATATAAACAACTAACGCAGCTCACGCAACGAACACTCAAATAAAGATATTCTATCTGATTTTACAACATTTTTCACTAATGCTTTAATCCTATTGGTTGCAGTGTGGTGTCATATAGCCTGTAGCCTTCCTCGATAAATATACTATCCAACACTGAAAGAAATTTTCAAATCGAACCAGTGGTTCCTGAGATTAGTAATAATAATAAACATTCAAACAAACAAAAAAATTCTTCCGATTTATAATATTAGTGTATATTGAAAACCCAATGTTTGCCAAAATTGGTGTGTATTTTAGGGCTTGTACACAAAACGTCGATGCGACGCGATGTGAATTCGCAACGCAGAAAATTACGACACGAATTGCTGCGATGCGATTTCGTGCGGCAAGGCGTCTGTCAGGGTGACCATTCCCTCGACGATCGTCAACCGTATGTACTAAATGCATTTTAAATTGAATACTAGATCGTGACATGGATCGTAAAAAGAAGTGTGCACTTTTGTTATTGCTTAGGAGATACAGGAAAAAGAAACAAAGAAGATTTTAGGTTCATCCATTTATTACTTTTAATTTGCAAGTTTTCGCGACGCGTCGTGCGAGCTCACGTATTTTTACGATGCGAAGTCGCATCGCAGTTTTGTGTACAAACCCTTACTACGGTCAATGCAAATGCATTTCTCCATACCTCGCGAACTGGACCTTTGTTGTTAACTAAAATCTCGTAATAGTAAAATCTCGCGGTTATCTGCCTGGACATTGGATTTATGCCCTGGACAACAAACAGTAAAGGTGACTTTCCGATGTACGCGACGTGCGACCGCGACGTGCATATAATCAGATTCTCGTTAATTTTCACGTTAACAAAAGACGACAACAAAACATTTATGGCGGTCACACCGCTCTTGCAATGTCACACCGTCAGTGGTGCCAATTCTGCAGCCACTTTTGCTACAAAGCAATGTCAACTTTTTCAGTACAAGATCAGAGCAGTAGGCTTACTCTTGAAAACAATCGCAATACCAATACAATTGGCGAGCCTCGTGGTTGAGTGGTTTAAGTAACGGACTGCCGATCAAGAGGTCGCGGGTTCGATTCCCGCTCGGGACAATAATTTGTGTGATTTTTCTAATTGTCATACAAATGTTTGTACTGCGTCTGGGTGTTTCTATGTATTATAAGTATGTATTTACAAAAGAAAAGTAGTATATGTATTATATCCGGATTCTGGTATCCATAACACAAGCATATAAGCTTAGCTTGGCACCAGAGTACGTTGTGTGAAATGTCCATGAATTCCAATTCAAATCCAAGGATAATCTTGAAGCCTTACTCTTGTACACAATTTCGTTGTTATTGGATTAAAATCTGAATCGCTCAATAATTGGCTACATTCGACGTGAAGTGAGCAGCGCTAATATCTGTCGTAGTGCTGTGGCATAGGGATTGATAAACTCTTGTTTAGCTAGTTCTAGTAAAAATTAAAAAAAATACCGTTAATTAAAGGTAGTTTCACCTTAAAATTGCGTAAATAGACACTAAATGACAATATTTCATTGTACTTTACTTGAGAACACTTCAATTATGTAAAAAAATAATTTAAATAATGTTGGCTTGGCTGTATAGGGGCGGCCCGTTGCTAACACTTATCTACAATTTAAGATTGTGTTGATTAGGCGCGAGATTTAAATTTCAAAACTTTGTTTTGCTATACTCTTGAGTCCCTGTTGAAAGAAATATTTTCAAGTCAAGGACAAGGGTCTCAGTTATGTGAAGTGTTTTATTTGTTGAATGATTGTGATGCCAGGGAATCATGTGCATGGCTGTTAATGACTTTTTAAATGATAGATGTTTAGTTCACTTGCTAAAATAATAGTTTATTAAATTATGTAGTATCAATAAAGAGTACCTACTATAGTGTTATAATTGTTTATTATTTAGAAGATTTATGATTAGGTAATTATTATGTTTATGTGCCCTTAGGCCTCATGATTGAGTATATTTCAAAATTTTATTATGTTTATGTACCAACTTGTGAACAACATGAATGCAATAAATAAATAAATACCTAGGCACCTATTTTCTTGTAAGAGTATTAGATAAATAGACGGTTGATACAATTTATTTTTATTTACATCATTTATTATATTATTTATTTTATTACATTATTTATTGTACACCATTTAGTATAACAATATATAACATTGTTATTTATTTATTTATTATAAAGAACCAACAGCTTTACAATAGTAACTTAGAAACAATATAGCAACAGAAAGCTAATTATAGGTTCTCGCCAATAGAAACAATAATAGGTAAGAAACAAAAATTACATCAGTGGCGGAGTATAGTAGATATTGATACCTAATTAATTATAAATAACAAAAGCGAAAAACAACTACAATAAATAAAAGCTGCACAAAGCAAATGCACAAGCGGGTGTTACCCCTGCCGACAGATTATGTGAAAAAGCTATTACTCATGGAAGATCTAATGGAAGTGGTAGACGTATTAAACAGGTCAAAGTCATAGTCCTTTGACAATTTATTGAAGCGGCTGCAAACTCCATAAGTAAGAATTCTGTCTGTAGTAAGTTGATACTAAAGGGGTGTGCAGTAAATGGCTATGCCATGTTATCATAAACATCACGCCTTATATTTCACAATTAGAAGTCCAAGCCATAAATTTCGTAAAATAACTCTACTTTCTCTATAATTAGCTGTAAATTCATCGTAACCCATAGAAAAATCATTGGTCATATAATGTGCAATATGACACTCATATTTTCGTTGTTTCAACACATTTCTATAAGCTGCGCGGAGAATGAGATATGGAAGAGCCAGCCAAGCCATTTTCATATATTACTTTACACTATTAAACAGTAAAATCGATCGAAATCACCTTCAGGGCCTCTTTCACGATCTACAAGTAAAGTGTCAAGTAGGCTACTTGCAACATAAAGTCACCGTTAAGTTGATTTTTGAATTTCACAATGTTCGAGTAGCGCTAACCAAGGGATAAACTAGCCGGTAACTTACTTGCTGCTTCATCTGCCAAGTAACGTATTTAACCAACAAGTAAACCACATTACAGTTTTTATTTGTTCTAAATATTTAAAAAAAAATGGATTTAATTGATCATCAATAAGATGAATTAGAAAATTCGTCACTTCTTCGAATACCGAGAATTCGTGTATTTAAATTGCGTGTTAATTATTTTACGGATTTAGATGAAACAGATTTTTTTGCCAGATTTCACCTATCGAAGGACGCAGATATTGAAATATTCCTCTCATGTAAGGTAAAGTTAACACTCCTATCACGTTTTACTTTACCCATTGAACAAAAATTTTTAATAATACGATCGTACACAAACAATAGCTGCATGAAAATAAATAACATTGACAACTGCACTGACTGAATTTTGAGCGCGACCACAGATTACTATATAAATTAGGCGACATTTGACAGATTTGACAGTACATCTGACGTAATAATGAGTGAACTTATGTTCAATTTGTTACGTCATTCACTTATCCTGTAAGTAGTTACTCGGAGCTAAGATTTTGTTTGTAAAATTGATAAAAGATACTCGTAACTTTTACTTGACAATTAGCGCTACTCGGAAAGTAACTAATCAACGCTTTACTTGAAGATGGTGAACGAGGCCCTCACAATTTCAAAAAAGTTACTATTTGGTTATTGTGTAAATCCCAATAATAGCTCAATTCTAACGCAATTTCAACTTCAATACGCAGCTGTCAAAAGGCGTCAAGAGTACGGTTTTGGCGACATTGACCGATCATGTTTAGTTCACTCAATATTAACACAATATGGCGCGATCGATTCCGTTTACGATATTAGTTTCTCTTTCTAATAACAAATTTAATCAATACTATATAAATAATAATAAATAACAATAATAATAATAAATATTCACGGACATTTCACACAACGTCCTCTGGTCCCAAGCTAAGCTTATATGCTTGTGTTATGGCTATCAGAATACGGATAGAATACATATACTACTTTTTTTTGTAAATACATACTTATAATACATAGGAACACCCAGACGCAGTACAAACATTTGTATGACAATTAGAAAAATCACACAAATGATTGTCCCGAGCGGGAATCGAACCCGCGACCTCTTGATCGGCAGTCCGTTACCAGAACCACTATACCACGAGGCCCGTCAATATAGAACATATTATGTATTACCTACAATATAGAAGTTCTAGAAGCCAACAGAGTACATTGAAATTCATATTAAATTGTGTAAATTATTCTCGTAATACAGTTACGACATCGGCTTGAACTTAGAAGTTTTCCTATATAATTACAAATTTCATAAAGTACAATATTGTTTCGCGAGTTGCGAAAAGTTTAGTTTTTATGTTGAAACGTCAACAAATAATAAGTATTTAAATACACTAGGTCAATACAAAATATTGTACCTACAGATACAGACAAAGACCAAGCTCGAATGTTTGTTAAATACCTACTAGAAAGTAAGCTACTAGAAAGACAAAAATTTTAAGGTTGTTAAGACGATTGGGTTTGTTAGTGACCTCACATCATACCAGTAGACAACAGGAATCTCTTCTTTTAAAGCTCTTAATAGGAAATTATTGTGTATATAAATCATTATTTTCTGTTTTTTGTATTCGATAAAACGGATATCAAAACTAGGTGTTTTATGACAGGTACAACGTTGTTAACAACTACATAAAAATGTCAGCGGCCCCAGAGACGCTCCCGGCGTCTAATCCGCACACCCACGTGCCTGCAGCGTCAGTTCCAGTGCCGCCCATCGCTCCTGCTAGACGTCCTGGCACCGAACACATAGTTCACTGGTTCAGAAAAGGATTGCGATTGCACGATAACCCCGCATTAAGAGAAGGTCTAACTGATGCCGCAACATTTCGATGTGTATTCATTATCGATCCGTGGCTTGCTAGCTCTTCTAACGTGTTTGTCAACAAATGGAGGTAATTTTCTATTTTTACAGAATATTTCTTATTGGTTTATAATAATTATATTTCTATATTATAAAAATATTTACTAATACATTCTTTTTCAGATTTCTTCTTCAGTGTTTGGAAGACTTAGATACTAGTTTAAGAAAGCTGAATTCTCGACTCTTTGTTATCCGTGGACAACCGGCAGATGCTTTGCCTAAATTATTTCGCGAATGGGGGACGACATTGCTCACCTTCGAGGAAGACCCAGAGCCCTATGGGAGAGTCAGAGATCACAATATTATGACAAAATGTCGTGAAGTTGGTATCAAAGTGAAATCACGAGTATCCCACACTTTGTACAAACTGGACCAGTAAGTGATTTCTTTAAATTATTTTTGGTCTAAGTTAAAAAAAACATATGTTAAATTATTTTTCAGGACAATCCTTTTTATTGTTTCAGGATAATAGAGCTAAATGGCGGCAAGGCTCCTCTTACTTATCATCAGTTCCAAGCTTTGATAGCTAGCATGCCGCCACCGCCACCCGCTGAGGCGGCTATATCACTGCAAACGATCAACGGAGCAGTCACACCTATTGCGGGCGATCACGATTCCCGCTTTGGTGTACCCACTCTCGAAGAACTTGGTTAGGAAATCAAATTGTCTAATACGAAACGCCACTAACTTCTAATCAAAAACTGCAGTCTGTTTAGATAACATTATTGCTAGTGAGAAATAATTAAAACGAACGGCGGGCCGTGTAGTCAAAAATGCAATAGAGTAGTGCTGTGTTACATGGCAGTATTTGTAGCCAAACAACATTTGAAATTATTTCTGACTCTTATGTCTTTAAACAACCCGAAATGTAACAAAGAATTAGAAACACTCTCCGAAACGAAATCGCTCATACCAGGATGTTCAACGGTTAGGACAATATTCTATATAGTGACAGCATCACTCACGATGCGCTTCCTATTCAGCCTACATAATTAGACTTTACATTATGCTTTGTTAACTACAGCCAGGTCAGTGAATGATGCGTTCATTTGCGACATGCGAAAAGAGAACATCTGTCTTTTAGATGGTATCTATACTAATAATAAAGAGGAAAAATTGATATAAATAGGTTCCGAAATTACCCAAGGTAGCATTTTAAAGAGATCGGGCACTTTTAGGATTATATGGAGTTAAAAGTTTGAAATAGCAAGGACTAGAGGTAAATGAGATCATCATGTATCAGACATCAATATCAAATATCTGGTCTTAAGAGGATACCAAAATAGCTTCGTGCATTTTTCTATGTACGAAGTTTTCATTGTTTCTTTAGATTGAATGGCTAGAGCTCTAATTTTTAAGTATATGTTTTATCAATATATTATCTAGGATCGCATAAACTCAGAAACGCGATTGAAGAAAGTTTTCTCGATAGAAAATCTTGGCGAAACAACCTCTCAAATTTTTTATTTTTTTCATTTGTCGGTCTATTATCGAGTATTAACTAATGAAATAACTTTAAAAACATAAGTAACTATCATATATAGAAACACGTAAATCAGAATTAAAATATATTTAGTAGATTTTGAGTAAATAGGAAAAGTATCCCTAATTCTTCATTTTCTGTGCCTACTGGCTGTGTTAATATGTACGTGTCGGCGATGATATACGATAATATTGATGTAGGCCCTTAATGACAATCTCGTCTTAGACACAAAGGTTAGATGGCATTAACGACTTACATACTGAAACTGCTATTCTTATGAATAACTCGTCTATCAGAATAAATGTGTATGCTTTCCTTCATATTAGGCTTCGAGACTGAAGATTTAAAACCGCCTGTTTGGATTGGTGGCGAAAGTGAGGCCCTAGTTAGGCTAGAGAGACATCTTGAAAGGAAAGCGTGGGTTACCTCGTTTGGAAGACCAAAAATGACGCCACAATCGTTACTGGCTAGCCACACTGGCTTGTCGCCTTATTTGAGGTAAACTACCAATAATAAAATAATATTCTTCCCAGCCCATTAACCCCGGTGTTGGGAACGGACCTCCTTCACTTTTCACCCTCCCCGGGTATTTAGTCTAGTATGCCGCGCTGCCCAGGCGTGTTGGCATAGTTTAGTTCCGAGTATTCTGTCTCTCCCAGTAAATGATAATTGCTTAGAACATCGCTTAGCTAGCTCTTACAGCACCCTGGGGAGAAAATATATAATAATGAATGAAAATAATAATAATAAATAATAAATATTCATGGACATTTCACACAGTCCTCGTCGTCCTCTGGTCCCAAGCTAAGCTTATTATGCTTGTGTTATGGGTACCAGAATACGGATAGAATACATATACTACTTTTCTTTTGTAAATACATACATAAAATACATAGTAAACACCCAGACGCAGTACAAACATTTGTATGACAGTTAAAAACATCACACAAATGATTGTCCTGACCGGGAATCGAACCCGAGACCTCGTGAATGGCAGTCCGCTATATGAACCACTAGACCAAGAGGCCCGTCAATACTAAATAATATTACGAAACAGCAAATAGGTAGTTATATCACTTAAAGTTGTCTCTTCATTGCAGGTTCGGTTGTTTATCAACAAGGTTATTTTACTATCAATTAACAGACCTTTATAAAAGAGTAAAGCGAGTAAGACCACCATTGTCATTACATGGACAAATATTGTGGAGAGAATTTTTCTATTGTGCTGCTACAAGAAATCCCAATTTTGATCGTATGGAAGGCAATCCAATATGCGTACAAATACCGTGGGAGAAAAACCAACAGGCTTTGGCTAAATGGGCTAGTGTAAGAAATTTTAGAAATTCTGTAAATTCTAATAGTTTGTTCCAGTTTTATACTACAAACTTTTCGCAACAGTGTTATCAGTGAGAGCTCGGCGATAAGCAGCCTGGTATTCTTTAGGCACATTCAGCGTATAAGATGATGCAGACATCATCTCATATATATCAACAAATGTGAATCTAACCATAAGTTATGACAGACTGATGACATTTAAAAAGATTATATCTCAATGGTTGAAAATAATCCGGTTTTATTTTATAGGGTCAAACAGGCTTTCCTTGGATAGATGCTATAATGATACAGTTAAGAGAAGAAGGGTGGATCCATCACTTGGCCAGGCACGCCGTCGCCTGTTTCCTCACTAGAGGTGACTTGTGGATCTCATGGGAAGAAGGAATGAAGGCAAGATTTATTTTAAATTACGATTGATGTCGCCTAGAGACCACGTGTTTTTGGTTGCTTTTATGTTTGACTTTTATATTTGATGCCTTACTTACATAGTAATGGATTTTAGCGGCGGCCAGCACACTTGATCTAAGATGTTCTGCTGTAGATTCAATTCCTGGGGCATGGCACTTGTATAACGAAGAGTTGCGTGTCGTGATGGTAGCAGCTGGAATGTTTAATTGTAATTAGATTAGTGGCGAATGGATCGAAGCAATGCGCTGCTCTTAGCGTTAATATGTTAAGGGTCTGGTCTCAGGTGTTCGATGAACTAATGCTGGACGCGGACTGGTCCGTCAATGCTGGCATGTGGATGTGGCTCTCCTGCTCCTCCTTCTTCCAACAATTCTTCCACTGCTATTGCCCGGTGCGATTTGGCAGAAGAATTGACCCCAATGGCGATTTTGTAAGGTAGCCTTTTTTTATAAAATTATATTATTTAATTATACCTGACGATATACTTTATTTTATTGCACACCAATAATACACAAATATTTGTAATAATAATATATATCATGAACAAAAAATTGGTTATTTACAAGCGGTCTTATTGAAATAGTCATTTGGAAAGATTTTGATATTAACGCATCTGTCCAAAATGATAATTCTGTGAAACAAAATTCTTTATGTAGCAATGTGTCGAAACATCGCAATACATGATATATATTCACAATTACTAAGGATGGAAAGAGATCAAGGGAAGATTCTTCAACTCTTTCTATCCTGATTAAAAATGAATTACATATCTGATTGTGATATTGAATAGAGTATAATGCATATGCGCGACGAATATGATCTGTACATCCAAGATGAAATCCTCGCATTCCTAAATCACATTCTTATTGATCCCCTGCTGTTTAGATTTCGTTATGTACTTAGTACCACCCCAACACTTGTACAGTATTATGAAAATCGTTAGGATAGCCGTGGAAATTGGAAATTATTATGAAAACCGTTAGGATAGCCGTGGAAATTGGAAACAATCAATCACGCTAATTCTATTTAGATCTCACTGAAACGAACTTCATAATTTTATCCGCGCTTAAAATATGTTATGCACGAGTTTTATATTTAGTTTGCGTAAAACCCTGTACGGAACGTTTTGTGTTCGTGTCCAACTCGTACTTGGCCGGATTTTAATTTTTTAAGGTTCCAGACCAAGAGGTTAAAATGGGACCATAATACTGAGACTTCGCTAAATATGAATAATTTCCAAAAAACCTCCCTTCCATTTCCTTAATCTCAGCTTGATATTAAACTACGTACTTATATTTGTCTGGTCTAGGTGATGTGGACCAGGCAAATAGTTAATAGTAAATAGGTATTACCTATTTACTATTAACTATTTGCCTGGCCTATTAACTATTTGCCTGGAAGCCTACTGCGCTTTTGGCTGGCATTTTACACATATATCACAACACAGATAATGACGATAAAATAAGGGTTTAGATCAGTATAATATGTAGCTATGTATTATTATGTCGATAGTTCTCATTGTATATTATTAAATACCAACTAGGAAGTACATCCCAGCTCTGAAGAATATGCCGACTCGGTACATCTACGAGCCGTGGTTGGCTCCAGACACAGTGCAGCAATCAGCCCGATGTATCATTGGTCGCGACTACCCCATGCCCATGGTGGACCACTCGCATGCCTCGCAGATCAACATTGAGCGCATCAAACAAGTTTACGCACAACTCGCTAAATATAAACCACAAGGTAAACACAAATATTGTCACTTATTTTGCTAATCTCGAAGTTTTAAACCTTCTCCTCAACCAAACCCAAAAAATTCGCAGTTTGTGTATATCAGTTGATGCTATTACAAATAATAAATTCTATTGCCATTATCCCATTAATTAGCTGAATTTTCTTTTACAAGGCATCATTATGTTTAATCTTAGTTCAAACATTCTCAGATGGAGTGTTAAAAATAAACTAAAATTCTATAATTAAAACGGATAATAATACTAGCCCTAAATCGGTGCAACATAATTGCTGGAATTAGTAGGTACTAACTCAATAATTTTATTAATTGCAGCCGGTGTGAACTCTCAACCTGTGTCACGACCCAATGTGATGCAATCTTCACCAAGCCCCACATCCATAATAACAAACATCAATCAATCTAAATATCTATGCAGTCAAACAACATACGGTCAAACATCGGCGCAGATCGTCCATAGCAAAGAAAGTAAAGCGATTTCCAAACATGTAATGCAAAACAGTTCCCGAAATAATCCCAACAAAATAGTCCCTTACAAAGAAGTAGTTATTGTATCTCCAAAACTACATGATATTACCATACCACAATCAAGTGAACATACATCTGAACAAAACTTTACCTCCAGCAGACAAGTAGATGTATCCTACAAGCCCTCGAATACAACACACGAGAAACCTGTAAATTATGACCACAAAAATATTATTATTAATAAATATGGAGAGAGATACTCTTCTATGCAAAAAATGTATGACAGCAGAGTGTCCAATAGAAATGATTATAATCAACAAACAATAAATGTTAATGACTATGGATATGAGACGCCAATATACTATATTTTAGAAAATACGAGCCACAATCAACCATCATCAAGTTATACAGCGATATCTGTAAACCGTGAACCTTCTCATAGTTACAAAGATAGTCAAAGTGATACCAATAAATATAAAAGAAGTGATGTACACCATGTGACAATTAACTCTGATAGATCATTTTCAAATGATCCTCGACAACCTGAACCTAAGGAATAAAATATGATCTTACATTATCAAGAAATCTTATTATTAATTTAAGTACGTGGAAACACAGTTTTACCAGATAGTGAGTACGCGTTCAATCTTGACGACCCTTAACTTTAGCCTGGCTCTGGTACTTTATGGTCTAATAAGATATGGTATTCTCAAGTCAAAGGATTTAGTAGTTTTCACAAGCTACAAACGTCACTTTTACAAGCTATGAAACAAGTAAGTCATTGGGAAGAGAAGATCCGTTTTGTTAGTTTATTGAACCTTTGAACCTGTCGCTTTTATCGGCCACATATAGATATTTATGTGGTTTCAAGCCTGGCGAGTTCGTAGCTATTGACACATTATCTGGTAAAATTGTGCTTATAAAATTGTAATATTTAAGATAGTAGCAATGATGTATGTAACAAAATTATAATATTTTAGATGGTTCTATTTTGTTTATTTTTAATTTAGCTACTATATAAAAATTAAATCAAATTCATAATCTAAACAATGAATACAAGCACATCCAGCTTACAAAAAACACGTTTTACATTTTAATGTCACGCAATTGATAAGAGTACGAAAAAACCATTGTACAAAGAGCGTTATTTATCTACTCAACCTTATAAGCGACGAATGTATGGGACCACTAAACACGCACGTGTTCTTTTTTACTTAACAAAAGTCGTAATTTTTGTATGTCACTATGTGAGCTTATATCTTCAAAACTACGCAACGGATTATGATGCGGTCTTTTTGGATAGATAGTGGTTCAAGAGAATTGCTTTTATGCTTATATGATAAAGTTGGTTCCTAAATTCCACGCGTACAAAGTTGCACGCGACAGTTATATGATTCTCTAATACTTGCATTTCAATATAGACGCCTTGTGGCAAAGTGCTTGTTTAGAATCATACTGATTGAGATAAGGCAATGGGCATATTATATTAAGTAAAAGAATCTATTACTGAATAACTAGTTTATTGGCAAAGATGCTACAGTCTCCATGTGCTGTTTGAGAGCTTTCTTTACTTTTCTAGATTCATTAATAGGTTTTTTGTCAGGGATTCGTTTCTTTCTTCTGCTTACTTCATTTTTAATAGTTGACACCATAGACATCTACAATGAAATAAAATAAAATATATTTAAAAGTAGGCAGATACCCAAATATCCAACATGTATTGTGATGACATAATAATATGTAATACTGGCACTTACTGTTTCAGGAATATGTACATATCGGATGTTGCGACATTGTAAGAACAAATTCTCAAAAAAGAATTCATTTCCTTGCGGATCACAATAGACAAGATTACTAAAGGAAATATTCATGTAGCTGAAATTAAAATTAATAACTATGTGACTTGTTAACACAATAATGGACCAAACATAAGAAATGTTTAAACTATCTCTTACCCATCCACATTATCAACACATCCACACACATAAGAGTCATTACGGAGGTCCACAGTTATATTCATACCTTTCAAAGAACTCACAAGACATAATAATGTGTTATGAAAGAAATATTTCTCTTTAGATGTGCCAACAAACATTTTGTTTATGAATTATTAATCCTGTAAATTAAAATATTATAAATCAGTTTTAAATTCTACTAGCAATCTGCCCCAGCTTCACATGAATAACATTATTGATAAATGTTACTGTATGTTCAGAATGTGATATGTTTTCTACTTAGAGCAACCAACCAGTACCTACATAAAACTTGTACAATTTTTGAGTTGTAATATTGTTTCTCCAAAATGAACTATCTACTTCACTACTGCAATGAAAATCATTGCAGCAGTGAAGTAGAAAGTTTAGTAAAATAACTTGAGTAAAGTGATTTTACTCGACTTTCAGAGTAGGTATTCTGCTGGATGCAATTTTGAGAAATAGGATAATTTTTTTAAAGGAAGGAAGCATTCTTAATTTCTCTTTTTGCATTTCTAAACCACAATAAAATATGATTAGATAATATGACCCTGAATTTAGCAGACAGCAGACAAAATGAAATTTCAGATAGGGATATCTATAGCAAAATTAAGTTCTCCAAGTTTACGAAATTGGTAAATTGTTTGTCGTTGACATACCTACAGGTAATTTTTTTAGTTATAAATAATTCTTTTTCAAAGAAATAAAATTTTGGGAAGCTCTCACCGTGGTGCCAATTGTTTTAAAAATCTGATATTTTGAAATTTAGTTTATTTTAGGATTTAGAAAACGTGATGTTATTTAGTTTTTTTAATTTTGGCTTAGAGCATTCTGGGACATATATCAGTGTTTAAAAAAAAAAATTGAAAAAAAAAATGGTCATCTCTTGGTCTTTAGAAAAAATCTAAAGGTGATATTTTTTTGATTTTGAATTTGTTAGTCGGATCGTAAGATATCCTTAATTTTAGATTTCTTTGGAAATTTTGAAGTGGGATATCAAGGCTAAAAATAATCTAAATCAAAATCAAAAATATATCAAGTCTTAATTTTTTAAAAGTCTAAAGATGATTTCTCAAATCTCAATCTCTTCGTTTTCAAAAAATCTAAAGGTGACTGTTTTTTGATTTATATACATGATACATGTTGGTGATGACGGTGGTCATAAAAAACTGCGATATGTATAAGGAATAGTAAAATATTGTTATGGTTTTCTTTTCTAATTTATTCTACATATTAAATTATATGTTTTACTATATGAACCATACTGTTACTATTTAACTATAACAAGTCTTGCATCCTTTTTGGAATTTAGCTCCAATTCAGCTCGATCTAACTTCCATTCCCCATTAATATGTTCCACTGTTATATAGTAGCGTCCACTATCTTTAGGACCTGATACGGGAATACAAAATCGCGCCGATTTATCGTCATAAAAATTGTTTTCAGAATCAGATAGCTTAAACTTCTTATCTTTGATGGGATCTCCTAAATAATGTACAGCGCCAGGATGAGTTCTTAACATTTTCAAAGCATTCTTATAATAATCGTTACCCCTCACTCGATCTATCAGCTTTTGTTGCAAATAATATCCCGTTGAACTCACTATTAAACCACCCCAGGCCGCAATCTGTACCAGACGCCTTGTAGATATAGACATATTAATTAAAAACCTAACAACAGTTAATTACTTAGTCTTATTAATTTTTGGTCCTATTGCAACATAGTCTAACCGGCTAACCTATAATTTTTAAAATTACAACCACGCACTAATAGTCACAGGACTCACTGGTGATTTGATAATCGCCGGAATTACAAAATTTCTTGTATTTGTGGCAAGATTGTGAATTTTAATTCAATTTAAATATATCCTAACAGACAGAGTTTCGGGGTTAAATTTTTTTTTTTTTTTTTCTATTTTGGCATCGTTTTACTTTTGCCATGTTCAAAAATTAGGGAAGGAATAAAATTACATCAAGGTTTACATCTATACACAGAATAGATAGAAGATGCATCTATATTAGCGATGTGCCGAGTACGGTTTGACTCGATTCCTGCTTTGGACTCGCCTACTCGAATACCAATTTATTTTGATTCGAGTACGCCAGACTCAATTCCGGTACTCGAGTGAGGAAAAATAGATTCGTACTCGGTAACTCGATTCTATTTATGCGAGTCCAACTGACTCGAGTCCAGTATTCGGGTTTTGTTTACTCGCTCGTACTCGCAAGCTGTTTACATAAGCAATGAAGTGGCGCGGGCCTAATAATACAAGCAAGTTAGAACCTGCAACTTTTTTCCTTTTTGTTCAAAAATCGGACTTAATATAGTTCTGGACTAGACTTATCAAACTCCAATTCTGGACTCGAATTTCGAATATTGACTCGATTCTAGCCGGACTCGAGTCCAGCTGGACTCGAGTTAATATTCGAATACCAAACATAGAATTCGAGTACTGGGCTCGAATCAGGGAATCGAGTCATGATTCGAATACCGTATTAACTGACTCGAGGCGACTCTAGCCACCAAAACAGGGACTCGGCACATCACTAATCTATATTATTTTACTCTTTGGTTTCGTTCAGGGCCCTGAGTCGGGTATTTCAACGGTATCACAACTGTACCATTATTGTACCATTATGGTGCAATAGTAAAGTTTTTGGTAGTCTACTATTAATGTGTCGTCATAACGACTTCACCATTGTCTTACAATTGTCAAAGTGACATAAATTGCTAGTCTCGTACACAACTGCTTCACAATTGCAATTCAATGACTGAAATGTTTCGGTAGTCTGCTATTTTGAATTTGACAGTAATATTTTTAAATTGTCCTGTGTCGACAGATTGCCATAAATAAAAAATAGATAGATAGAAATATTAGAAATTGTTCTTTGTAATTTATTGCAATTTACTAATCTCCTAAACTTCACATTGCTTTTTATACTAATAAATAGTATGTACAAATATATCTAAACGAAGTCTAGCATGATTAAATGTTTAAATTTATTAGTAGTTTTTCGAAAATCACGTCATCTAACGCATTTTTTAAAAACGGCAACACATACATACCATTCTAACACAATTCATAGATAAAAGAGACCGAAAATTCAATGCATAGATAAAAGAGATCGACAATTCTATTACCATTGAAAGACCGTTATGACGGCTTATAGCAGACTACGGATATTTGACTTCAATTGCAACGGTATCGTGCCGGTATTGTGCCGGTATGACAATTGTTCCAAAATAGTGGACTTGAGCACCAGGTGCTCAAGTCCACTATTTTGGAACAATTGTCATACCGGCACAATACCGGCACGATACCGTTGCAATTGAAGTCAAATATCCGTAGTCTGCTATAAGCCGTCATAACGGTCTTTCAATGGTAATAGAATTGTCGATCTCTTTTATCTATGCATTGAATTTTCGGTCTCTTTTATCTATGGATTGTGTTAGAATGGTATGTATGTGTTGCCGTTTTTAAAAAATGCGTTAGTTGAAGTGATTTTCGAAAAACTACTAATAAATTTAAACATTTAATCATGCTAGACTTCGTTTAAATATATTTGTACATACTATTTATTAGTATAAAAATCAATGTGCAGTTTAGGAGATTAGTAAATTGCAATAAATTACAAAGAACAATTTCTAATATTTCTATCTATCTATTTTTTATTTATGGCAATCTGTCGACACAGGACAATTTAAAAATATTACTGTCAAATTCAAAATAGCAGACTACCGAAACATTTCAGTCATTGAATTGCAATTGTGAAGCAGTTGTGTACGAGACTAGCAATTTATGTCACTTTGACAATTGTAAGACAATGATGAAATCGTTATGACGACACATTAATAGTAGACTACCAAAAACTTTACTATTGCACCATAATGGTACAATAATGGTACAGTTGTGACACCGTTGAAATACCCGACTCAGGGCCCAGGTGCTCAAGTCCACTATTTTGGAACAATTGTCATACCGGCACGATACCGTTGCAATTGAAGTCAAATATCCGTAGTTTGCTATATGCCGTCATAACGGTCTTTCAATGGTAATAGAATTGTCGATCTCTTTTATCTATGCATTGAATTTTCGGTCTCTTTTATCTATGGATTGTGTTAGAATGGTATGTATGTGTTGCCGTTTTTAAAAAATGCGTTAGTTGAAGTGATTTTCGAAAAACTACTAATAAATTTAAACATTTAATCATGCTAGACTTCGTTTAAATATATTTGTACATACTATTTATTAGTATAAAAAGCAATGTGAAGTTTAGGAGATTAGTAAATTGCAATAAATTACAAAGAACAATTTCTAATATTTCTATCTATCTATTTTTTATTTATGGCAATCTGTCGACACAGGACAATTTAAAAATATTACTGTCAAATTCAAAATAGCAGACTACCGAAACATTTCAGTCATTGAATTGCAATTGTGAAGCAGTTGTGTACGAGACTAGCAATTTATGTCACTTTGACAATTGTAAGACAATGATGAAGTCGTTATGACGACACATTATTAGTAGACTACCAAAAACTTTACTATTGCACCATAATGGTACAATAATGGTACAGTTGTGACACCGTTGAAATACCCGACTCAGGGCCCGGGTTATTTATATGAATAAATGCTTGGTAAAAAATATAAATATTTTTGCGATATATCGATACTTTTTCCGATATATCTAAAAACAATAATTATATTAAATCAGTACAATAATGTCCAATAATTATAAATATTATAATCGATAGAACGATATACCTATGTTTTTTTTTATATATGCAAGTAGGAAGGTAATAAAAAATAATATTAAAAATTAAGAAATTTCCAAATTGCTCAAGATGTTTGGAAATAGAATACACATAAAACACTAGATTCCAACCTTTTAAGAACTTTCTATGTTATTTAAAAATATTAGCGATATATTTTCGTAACATAAGTAACCCTACTCGCTTTTCTGTAGTTTGTATAGGTCCCGGCACGAATCTTGAGCGCTCGGTGGTACAGTGGGTGTGGGGATCGCTTTGCGCATCGTATACTTCATTACAAAAAATTGCGATGATTTACTTTAATATAATTATACTCTGAATTTTTTTTCTGAATCGATTTAAAATCAATCTCTTCCGAAAGTAGTACCGAATCGATTATTTCGAAAGAAAACATATTTTTAGGAAATAGATTTTTTTTTGTGTATTGAACTGAAACGATTTTTTGGGAAAGAGGTACTCATCATATCGAAGAAAGTAGATTTTTTGGAAATCAATTTTTTCTGACCACGGCGAGTTTTTTTGTGAATTGATACTTCAGATCTTGATTCAAATAAATAAAAGTCTGTTTTTCTTTTGAAGTAGTACTCATATTAGTATACATATCGAAAAAGCTGATGGTTTGAAAATCGATCCAGTTTTTTGTGTTTTTTTGTTTTACGATTTAATCTAGTTATTGTGAATCAATACTTCAATTCGAATCGGTTCAAAAATCGATTTTTTTTGGCAAAAATTGCCAACCCTAATAAAATAGTACCATTGAAGATACCTCTTAATATTTTTTTTCATTGTAAGTAGAAACTTTTCCTTTGAAAGGTAATATATCTCGTCGACCAAAATAAGCTCTAGTAGTCTAGTATTTTTAGTATCTGACAGTTTATTTTATTGTACTTTAAGAAAAATTTACTAAGAATTTTGTGGATTATTGATGGATAATGGTCTCATTAGTGGTGGATATTTAGACGAGATTATATTTGATTTTTATTAATCATCACACTGAAAAAACGACATTTATATATAATAATTTAAAACTGTATAAATATTTAAATTTGTAATATGTATCTAAAACTGAGCTAGGTTGATTTGACGAGCCTCGTGGTTGAGTGGTTTATGTAACAGACTACCTATCAACAGGTCGCTGAGGTCAAATGTTTGTAGTGCGTCTGGGTGTTTCTGTAAGTATGTATATCATCATCAACATAACATCACGCCTTTTTCCCATGGGGGTAGACAGAGACTATAGAGCGCTACATACTATACACACAAGACAAAAAGTATGTATATACAAAAGAAAAGTAGTATATTTATTCTAACCATATTCTGGTACCCATAACACAAGCAAAAATAAGCTTAGCTTGGGACCAGAGAACGTTGTGTGAAATGTCCGTGAATATTTATTATTATTATTAAAATTGAAATGTATTACAGGTGATCACTCAGTACCTTTTTGGAAGCTGATCACAATTACTGCACTCTTGTCAGGGATTGTGGACAAGTTTGAACTTTACCTGATGTCACTGACATAACTAGTACAGTGGATCAAAAAGAGCCATCGCCAGGTTCATCAGAGTACAAAATTACATCAATGATGACATATAATGCAGGTAAACAATTTACAACAATTATACAACATTAATTGGATCTTTACAAATTAGATAATGGTACAGAAACTATGCGCACAACTAAACTTAGGTTAACTAAAAATGAAAATTGATAGCGTCATTATCATAATTCGGCAATGCAATCTTATCTTTGTTATTAATATAAATGTATAGTACGAAACAGCCAATTAATCTAAATATGCCACAGTTGTTTTAATTATTTAGTTAAGTTTAGTTGTGGATGTGGAATTGGTACCAGAATTTAAAAAATATATGGTTGATGTTTAGAACAACTGTGTGGTGTCTGATTAAGGATACCAGTGTTACCACCCCATTTCATCACCAAGTTTCATGCGATTTCATTTAGTAGACTTAGCGTGAAAATGTCACAAAGAAACACCCACTTTCACTGTTATTTATGAAATTAATTTGTTTACTATTTATTTTTCAGATAAAACTTTCGCTTACCAGAAGAAGAAAGCTCCTTATCATCAGATAAAGATATGATATTAGTTATTTGTATGATATAAATGAATAGAGCATTCTTCAGGTTCAATTCGATCAAATTCAGGCGCGAGAAATGTTATGCTTAACTGCATGGGATTTGAAGGAGCATTTAAAAGTCTATTATTAAATAATTTTAATACTAATTAACGCATTCCTTAAACGCAAATTGTGAAGAAGGCTACAATGAATGTTTACAGTCTCCCGCATTTTTATCAAACAAGAAGGAAAAGAGCGATGTATCCTCATCATCCCCAAAAATTATAATTGATTGATTGATTGATTGATTGATTCTGGATTGTGTAATAAATACGAAAAATGTATCAGATGCAGAGGCCGATCAAAGAGTTTATGTATGTGATGGGCCCTAACAAAGTGTCTTTAAAAAAGTCGTAACATTGTAAAACCTGCAAAAGCAATCTATTAGGTAATGCGGAAAATGAAATATATAAGTATATGCGCAATTGAGAGTATTGCAATAACAAAAAGTGGTTATGCTATCCGTCTAAAGATCTAATAGCTTGTTTTCAGGATATACAAGGCATGACAATTGGCACATTAAATAATGAATGCCATAATAAGAATGTTTAACGAATTGTAAAGTACTTCATAGAAATATTTTCAGGATTTCAATTTTTTTTATTGTGAGGTCCACCAACAAGATGTAAAAAATTGTTTTGTAGATACATGTATTAACATAATTATATATAGTTGATGCCGATCTGTGAATAGAATACTCGATGATAAAATTAATTACGAATGAGAAAATGTTATTAAAATATCGGCAAAAACGTATTACAATAAGTATAAAACTTCTAAATAATTATGTGCATTCATTAAGTATAGGAACTAGGTACTGTAGTATTGTATTCTGTCGCATTAAATGTAAGAACTAAGTACTGTAGTGTTATATTCTGTCGCATTAAATGTAAGAACTTGGGTACTGTGATATGGTAAAGTATTGTAATATTGTATCTGTAAAATTTTTCAACTTAAGCATGTCCTGTAATTAAGTTCTAGTATTCCATGAAGATTATTAACTGTTGCTAATACGCCTGGTCTGCGCGGCATAGTAGAAATAATATAAATCTTATAATCAAAAACCATTTTTCAAAGGCTGTTCTTATAATCAAAGTGGCTCCATAATAGGTATGATAGATATATGATATCTGACCTTACAATTTTTTCTGCGTGTGATGTCTGTACCTGTACCTGATAGCGAATATATACGCTTTTGATTTAGTATGTCTTGCATATGTTTTAGTATTTTTGTGTACATGATATTAGTTATTTGTATAATATAAATTAATAAAGCATTTTGGACAGAATTTCAAGCAGCTGTTTTATGTGTATATTATCGTATAAAAAAGAGGAAAATCCTAGCCTTTTGTATATTGGTTTTCATCAATTCAAATTTCTATAATGTGCTGTAAGCTTCTCAATAAAAGTAACTAAGTATATTTTCAGATGATGTAGAGTTGTTAACACATTTTATTAATCTTTCTAAACCATGTATGCAATAATGTATGTATCATTGTTTACTTGTAAAACTCACTAAGTATTTTTAGAAGATGCTGAGCTGTTAATATTATTTATTTATAAGGTCAACCATTCTAAATATTGTATTAAATGTTAGAAGACATTTTATTTTATGGATTACATTCTAAATTTATTATATCATTTACAACAGTTGCCTTCATAAAGTATCAATATGTAAACAGCTCAGTATCTAAAAATACTTAGTGAGTTTTACAAGTAAACAATGCTACGTATAGCTTCCTATGAATAGCTATAGGTATATACCTATGACGTCACAAAAAGTTGTCCTCAACAATCACCAGCGGCAGCACTTTCCATACATGCACGTTTGGGCATAGAGCAGCCCCTCTTGTTATATCTATATTATTTTACTCTTTGGAATTTTTGTAGTCCGATCTAATGAAATAGATTGTGTAACGGCATATTGATTCAAGTGATCTGCGTATTGTTCTTTTCAGAAAATATACGACACGAATATAGGACATTTTTTAGGGGTTTTTAAATGCTTTCACATCACTACCCGCGGCAAAGATAATGATGGTATATGAATGAATGTAATGTAGGGAATACCTACCCGATAATCGCGCAGTGTAGTCAAAGAGTATTTAATATATAAAATTCACGTGTCACAGTGTTAGTTACCGTACTCCTCCGAAACGGCTAGACCGATTTTGATGAAACTTTACATGCACATTCAGTAGGTCTGAGAATCGGCTAACATCTATTTTTCAAATCTTTTTTTTTTTTGTATGGCAAAACAACGTTTGCCGGGACAGCTAGTATTAATATAGATATAACGTAGTGACGAAGTGAAGTAGGTAACGTGTTACGTGCGTGTAGTCAGCGAGAGGGAAGTTCAAACCATGGAGACTAGAAGAAAGGAGGAATATCTTGTATGGGGGATCAGCGGCCGTATTATGAGCTTTTATTTACAGGCAGTTTACGCCGTGAATTGAACTGCCTGGCAAATTCGTATTATGAACAAAATTATTAGTCAGTCAGTTCGCTAAACCAGTCATACATTAATATGTTTAAGGAGAAGGTACAACTAAAAGTTAAAGTACTAACTAAAAATTTTTAACTATAAGTTTTATTTTTGCCATAATACCTAATTTAGCCATGCAGTTTACGGCCTGCCTGGAACTTGAATGATTTTAAAAAGCTCATAATACGCCGGCTGTCCAATAAAAATTGGTCAAGTGCGAGTCGGACTCGCGCACGAAGGGTTCCGTACTATTATCTATGCAACATAAGGCACGTTATTAATAAATGAGCAAATAACACACACAATATCCATCTCTTACAAACTTCACTCATCCTACCACCTTTACGCAGACGACCTACAAATTTATTGTCAAGAAACCACAGCAAATCTGTTTCAAGCTATCCGTATTATTAATTTAGACTTACGACGTATACAAAAGTGGACTGAAAGGTTTGGGTTGACAGTCAATCCAGCAAAGACGCAGGTAACAGTAGTAGGTAGCTCAAGACTTCTTTCCAAAATTGACTGGCAATTGTTACCTCAAGTTTTCTTCAATGGCAAACCCTACCAATTAGTGACAGCGTAAAAAACCTGGGAATATTTATTGACAAATCGGTATCTTGGACAGTACAACTTCAAAACATTAGTCGCAAGGTCTTCTCTTCCGCTGCAATTCTGCACAGACTACGTAACTTCCTTCCCACTGCCACTAAAACTGCGCTAGCACAATCTATTCTTCTTCCGATTCTTGACTACGCCGACACCAGCTATCTTGATCTTAACGAGGACCAACTTGACAAGCTTCTGTATTAAGCGACTCCAGAACTTCTGTATTAGATTCATATTTGGACTTCGTAAATATGATCATGTATCCGAGTTTCGAACTATGCTCAAGTGGTTGCCCATCCGACTTCGACGAAATACTCATATACTTAGCTTTATAATATTCTTTTCAATCCACACACTCCCAACTACCTCAAAAAACGGTTCACGTTTCTACATTACACACATACGAGGGACCTCAGATCATCGGAAAACCTAACATTGACTGTAGTTACGCATTCGACTAGATTCTTTACTAAATCTTTTACAGTAGAAGCGGCGCGGCTATGGAATGCCTTACTTTGATGATAAGAAACGCTCAAACCATATCATCATTCAAAAAACTTGTTAAGGAACACTACTTGTCCCTACCGATAAATTGATATACTTCCATATGAATATTCTATGTATGTATATAATATGTATGTATTGTGTATGTATGTATATGTCAAAATATGTATATAAGTATATATTTATGTAAATGTTATGTATGTATTTGTATATTATATCTGCTACTATAGTATATTTACTTATTTCTAGTACACCAAAAGTCGCCTATTCTGCCTCGGTCAAATCCATCTTATGGTTGTCTGGGAGAGATCGCAGCTCGCGATAAGACCGCCATTTGTACCTATGACATGTCTGTTATGTAAGCTTTATAAATCATTATGGTGTGCAATAAAGAATATTTTACTTTTACTTTTTACAATACTTAATTAATCACGTTTGTTGTATGAGAGCAAGAAACGGTAAAAAAATCATGTTTGTTGTATGGGAGCTCCCCTTAAATATTTATTTTATTTTATTTTTAGTATTTGTTGTTATAGCGGTATTTAGTATTTGTTGTTATATAATACATCATCTGTGAAATTTCAACTATCTAGCTATCACCGTTCTTGAGATACAGCCTGGTGACAGACGGACGGACGGACAGCGAAGTCTCAGTAATAGGGTCCCGTTTTTACCCTTTGGGTACGGAACCCTAAAAAGTGTCCACTTGTAAACAGCAAATAACACTCACCGAAATAGCACTAGTGTAGCAAGATGAATGATATGAGTGTAGCAGTTATAAGCAGAGTGAAGTGTGCTACTGTTGCGGTAATTCTTTAATACCTACTATTTTTTATTTGCTATTTACAAATATTTGGGGTACTTAAAACACCGTATAATTATAATAATAATTATTATAAATTAGTCATAGTCATGTTTGTCTATATAATATAATAATTTTAAAAACTGCGCTGTAACAAAGCGGAAGTTTTTCTTTCCTTTCTAATAATTTGTGGCGCTCTTTTTAAAATTCTTACACTTGCTACTATGGCGCCACCTTAATTTGCTGCCTTTCAGGTGGTAAAGTCTACTATTTTGGAACATTGTCATACCGATACGACGCAACTGGGCCCTGAGTCGGGTATTTCAACGGTGTCACAACTGTACCATTATTGTACCATTATGGTGCAATAGTAAAGTTTTTGGTAGTCTACTATTAATGTGTCGTCATAACGACTTCATCATTGTCTTACAATTGTCAAAGTGACATAAATTGCTAGTCTCGTACACAACTGCTTCACAATTGCAATTCAATGACTGAAATGTTTCGGTAGTCTGCTATTTTGAATTTGACAGTAATATTTTTAAATTGTCCTGTGTCGACAGATTGCCATAAATAAAAAATAGATAGATAGAAATATTAGAAATTGTTCTTTGTAATTTATTGCAATTTACTAATCTCCTAAACTTCACATTGCTTTTTATACTAATAAATAGTATGTACAAATATATTTAAACGAAGTCTAGCATGATTAAATGTTTAAATTTATTAGTAGTTTTTCGAAAAGCACTTCAACTAACGCATTTTTTAAAAACGGCAACACATACATACCATTCTAACACAATCCATAGATAAAAGAGACCGAAAATTCAATGCATAGATAAAAGAGATAGACAATTCTATTACCATTGAAAGACCGTTATGACGGCATATAGCAGACTACGGATATTTGACTTCAATTGCAACGGTATCGTGCCGGTATTGTGCCGGTATGACAATTGTTCCAAAATAGTGGACTTGAGCACCTGCAATACCATTGCAATTGAAGTCAAATGTCCGTAGTCTGCTAGATGAGTTCATAATGGTCGTTCAATGGTAATGGAATTGTCGGTCTCTTATATTATCTATGCAATGAAGTTCTCACTCTCTTTTATCTATGAATTGGGTTAGAATGGCATGTATGTGTTGCCGTTTTTAAAAAATGCGTTAGCCGAAGTGATTTTCGAAAAACTACTAATAAATTTAACCATTTAATCATGCTAGACTTCGTTTAGATATATTTGTACATACTATTTATTAGTATAAAAAGCAATGTGAAGTTTAGGAGATTAGTAAATTGCAATACATTACAAAGAACAATTTCTAATATTTCTATCTATCAATTTTTTATTTATGGCAATCTGTCGACACAGGGCCCTGAGTCGGGTATTTCAACGGTCTCACAACTGTACCATTATTGTACCATTATGGTGCAATAGTAAAGTTTTTGGTAGTCTACTATTAATGTGTCGTCATAACGACTTCATCATTGTCTTACAATTGTCAAAGTGACATAAATTGCTAGTCTCGTACACAACTGCTTCACAATTGCAATTCAATGACTGAAATGTTTCGGTAGTCTGCTATTTTGAATTTGACAGTAATATTTTTAAATTGTCCTGTGTCGACAGATTGCCATAAATAAAAAATAGATAGATAGAAATATTAGAAATTGTTCTTTGTAATTTATTGCAATTTACTAATCTCCTAAACTTCACATTGCTTTTTATACTAATAAATAGTATGTACAAATATATTTAAACGAAGTCTAGCATGATTAAATGTTTAAATTTATTAGTAGTTTTTCGAAAATCACTTCAACTAACGCATTTTTTAAAAACGGCAACACATACATACCATTCTAACACAATCCATAGATAAAAGAGACCGAAAATTCAATGCATAGATAAAAGAGATCGACAATTCTATTACCATTGAAAGACCGTTATGACGGCATATAGCAGACTACGGATATTTGACTTCAATTGCAACGGTATCGTGCCGGTATTGTGCTGGTATGACAATTGTTCCAAAATAGTGGACTTGAGCACCAGGACAATTTCAAAATATTACTGTCAAATTCTAAATAGCAGACTCACGAAGTATAGATAGAAGGAGTCCGAACGGTATAGGCTTTTCCATAATATTTCGTGTACACAATAATAAACCCAGATCATAGTTCTATTTTCTGCCACTGGCTGCGCAAGTGTTCAGGGCGTACCGATGCTATTATTATTATTACATGTAAACACGCGCTGGCTCGTGAATGTTGAATTTAATTTAATTAAATACATTTAATTAAATACATAATATTATTTATAAATAAATAATAATATTATTTATAAATATAATAGAATTCAAACGAGTACTCCTTGAAAAATGGCGCGCTCTACCGGCAAAAAATCTGTCCCTTAAATTGAGACCATTCGTTCAACATTACGTTCGGACTCCTTCTATCTATACTTCGTGAGCAGACTACCTACCGAAACATTTCAGTCATTGAATGGCAATTGTGAAGCAATTGTGTACGAGACTAGCAATTTATGTCACTTTGACAATTGTAAGTCAATGATGAAGTCGTTATGACAAGACAATAATAGTAGACTACCAAAATCTTTACAATTGCACCATAATGGTACCATTGAGGTACAATTGTGACACCATTGAAATACCCGACTCGGGGCCCAGCGGACACTTTTTAATATACTGAGATATTCCTCCTTTCTTCTAGTCTCCATGATTCAAACAAACTAGGTGCGTGCATGCATTTTCGATGCGCTATCTTTATTTATTTTTTTCCACAAATTAGGTGCCGTTAAAAAACATATTTTACAGAGACTTAACGTCGATGTATATTAAATGAACAAACCTAGCTAACGTGAGTGCAAATCGTGTTAATTTTATTCTACATCTATACTTATAATAAATCTGTAGAGAGGTCAATTCTGAACATGAAATATATTTTCAAAATAACTATCAGGGGGTGATTAGTGATCGATACTGATGCCAAAAATGCAATCAGTAAAATTTTTGTCTGTCTGTCTGTCCTTGTATGTCCTGTATGTTCCTTATAGAAACAAAAACTACTCGACGGATTTTAACGAAACTTGGTACAATTATTCTTCATACTCCTGGGCAGGTTATAGTATACTTTTCATCACACTACAATCAATAGGAGCAGAGTAGTGAAGGGAAATGTTGGGGAAACGGGAGAAGTTACTCCATTTTTTTAGCTTCCGTCGCGTGTGCAGCCTTAATGGTTAAAGTTACATAGAAATCATGTATGACGGAAATATTCTACATAAAATTGTCTAAAAAATATCCCGCAACAGCATATATATATCTATATTTTATGGTTGACTCACAATAACACGCGTAACTCCTGGTGCTCAAGTCCACTATTTTGGAACAATTGTCATACCGGCACAATACCGGCACGATACCGTTGCAATTGAAGTCAAATATCCGTAGTCTGCTATATGCCGTCATAACGGTCTTTCAATGGTAATAGAATTGTCGATCTCTTTTATCTATGCATTGAATTTTCGGTCTCTTTTATCTATGGATTGTGTTAGAATGGTATGTATGTGTTGCCGTTTTTAAAAAATGCGTTAGTTGAAGTGATTTTCGAATAACTACTAATAAATTTAAACATTTAATCATGCTAGACTTCGTTTAAATATATTTGTACATACTATTTATTAGTATAAAAAGCAATGTGAAGTTTAGGAGATTAGTAAATTGCAATAAATTACAAAGAACAATTTCTAATATTTCTATCTATCTATTTTTTATTTATGGCAATCTGTCGACACAGGACAATTTAAAAATATTACTGTCAAATTCAAAATAGCAGACTACCGAAACATTTCAGTCATTGAATTGCAATTGTGAAGCAGTTGTGTACGAGACTAGCAATTTATGTCACTTTGACAATTGTAAGACAATGATGAAGTCGTTATGACGACACATTAATAGTAGACTACCAAAAACTTTACTATTGCACCATAATGGTGCAATAATGGTACAGTTGTGAGACCGTTGAAATACCCGACTCAGGGCCCTGTTCTTCTCCACAGGATTCGCGTTTGGAACAGACACCTAGTTTCTGACGTTTCAAAAGAGCTTGTAAAACATGCCAACTTGAAATAAAATATTTTGACTTTGACTTCGAGGAAGTCTATAGGCTAATAGTAATAACATAACGCTGTGATCAAAATAAGCGAAGCATCAGTGACAAATATTGCAAAAATAGAGTAAATTTTGTAAATTCCTCGCGTACGAAGTCGCAGGTGGCAGCTAGTTAAAAATATAACGTTATTAATCTTCGGTGTCAATGTCATTATCTACACACATGATAATGGTGAGGGTCCGTATAATTATTATAAGGACCCTCACCACTATAAATATTCATTTCATACTTATACTACATTCCTCATGTAGGCCTTATCTATATTGTGCGTAGATAATGACTATATAAAATTACATATTACATATATCCCATATCATGGAAAACAAAACCAGAGGTCGCTTTCATGCTGGCAATAGAAATGCGATAGTTCGCTCTCTATTTTAGTGTAGTACTCAATGCTATGAGTGTTTGACACTGACAGCATTTGTGAACACAACCTGTGAACACAACTGAGTAACATGTGAATTTAAGAATTCATCACATACATTGGCAGTCTTGAAAAAAAAAAAATACAAGGCCATAAAATAAGAAGAAGAAGAATTTAAGAATTAGTTTTGTATTATATCTTATGAGAAACATGAGTACGTCGAGAGGAAGTGTTATGAGAAAACGTCCGCAGAAACACCAAAACAGAACTGCTTTCAAAAACGATTTACACGATACAAGCCATAAAACCAAATTCATAAATTCATTGGAGGTTACAGGAGTTTGTAATCGTTGCAAAGATATTATAGAATGGAAGATTAAATACAAGAAATATAAACCGTTATCGGCACCACGTAAATGTGTAACATGTGAACAAAAAACTGTCAAGTATGCTTACCATATGATGTGCACACATTGTGCAAAAGACAAAAAAATTTGCGCCAAATGTTGCAAACCATTTGAGGTAAAAAATGTTTTTATTTTCATTTATAAATTCATATTTATTATGCTATGAATATTAAGTCTTTCTGTTATATATAGCTAGGCAAAAATACTTTACAAGATAATAGTCAATAGGTTAACCTCTAATGTTGTATTTATTCATGTAATTTTCATCCTAATTTTGTATTTTACCAATAACACTAAATATATTAGTGATCAAGTATGGTTTAACAAACTTAATTTAACTTAAAATCTCTTATTTATTGAAATCATATTATCTAAAAAGTCCACTAAAGACACTAGGTACTATATAATATGATCAGTAAAAAGTGTTGTAGAGTGAATGAATATTCCTATATATATTTTTATTTTAGGAATGTCAAGCTCAAACCTTTGATGATGTCCATGATATTGATTTAAAGGCCATGCTAAAGGAATTGCCAGAAAGAAAGCGTCGAACAATACTCAGGTACCTATTAAATGCATCTATTAGGAAAATGTTTAAGTAATCAATTGCAAGTACATATACTTTATACTGTCTGTGGTCCAGGTTCTCAAGAATACAGGTATCACCACCCCTATTCCTTCCCAGGATGCTATAAACCACACCACAGTAGACCATAATCCCATAATAAGTTTGGAAACCTCTATAGTCTCATCTGCTGAAAACCTAAGCTTATTTTCTAGTCTTCATTTACACTTATCATGTACATCTGATCATACATGTACGACAGTGCTGTTAAAATATCAATTTCTTATATATTTTTAGACAAATCAAGAAACAAGAAGATGGACAACAAAAGAATATACCAGATATAAAAGCACAAATTGAACAAATGTTAGCTGACATTGACAATATTGACTTGGATGAAGATTTTGACCTTTCAGATAGTGATGACTGTGATGAGCAAAGTGTATAAATAAATAAATATATTCAGGACATTTAACACAACATCCTCTGGTCCCAAAGTAAGCTATATTTCTATGCTTGTATTATAGGTACCAGTTACGGATAGACTATATATAATACTTTTCTTTTGTAAATACATACTTATAATACATAGTAAACACCCAGACGCAGTACAAACATTTGTATGACATTTATGGATATCACACAAATGATTGTCCCAAGCGGGAATCGAACCCGCGACCTCGTGATCAGCAGTCCATTACATAAACCACTCCACCACGAAGCCCGTCGAAGTATAAATATAAATCTGTGAGAACTCATTTTTTTAAACAGATTAACTGTACAGGGTGACTTTGCAATGTGTTGCCAAATTTTTTAAATAAGCTCTATAGAACAATACTAAAATACGTTTTTGTAGTAACTATTTGTAACCGTAGTATTTAAAAAAAAAACTATTCAAAATGTCCTTAAAAGTAACTCAACAAAGAGACACCGCGTGCGCTGTCATTCATCAGAGACCAGAGCCAAAAACGACCTTATGCAGACCACATAACGACAAGCGCGCCAACAAGTTCTTATGCAGTGCACATACGGTGCAATTTCATCAACACGCCACCGGTCAATGACCCTTCAATAAACACTGGTCCTACAATCACATTTCCGATAATGCCGGCCCAAACATTAACACTAAACCAGACTTGGGGGTAACTACTTTTGATAACATGAGGATTACTTAGAGCCCAATAATGTTCATTTTTACTGTTGTAAATTCCAACGCGCGTAAACAATGCTTCGTCCGTCCACAGTATGTTATTGTTCGCAAGTAACCACTCACAAAAACGTATTCGGGCGGGTCCATCACCGTCGTGTAAGTCCTGCACGCGTTGGTAATGGTATGGGTGATAATTATTTGAGTTTAAAAGCTTCCAAACGTAGTATTGGGCCACGTTAAAACGTCGCGCTGCCTCGCGTGTGCTAGCACACGGATTTCGCTCAAAAAATTCAATTACTGTATCGTCAAGTGTTGGTGAAATTTTATTATGACCACCGCCACCAATTGCGTGCGAAGGAGTGGTGAATTGTCCGAAATCCAGTAAATTTTTATTAAATTTTCCTCGACGTTGTAAACGGGGTAAACTGTCACTACGGTAAAGTCTTTGCGCACCACGTAAACTTTCTCCACTAAGTATGTAGCAACGCACCATCTCATATCGTTCGGCATGTGAATAATTATGCGCCATGATTGGTGTCACAAGTCACAACAACACTCAACTGCACACGCGATACAACAAGAGCGGCGCACGATAAGAGCGGCATGCGCTTACGCAATTAGGTCACGGTCACTACTGATTGGCAAGGAAGTTTCCCAAAAGAGCCGCCCGGCTGGCGCCGCTACTCCCCCTCCATTTGTCGGCCTATGCTTCCCGCTACCCCTTGCTTGCGCGGGCGCCCGAACCTTATGTTGTTAAGCATAAGGCTTATTTTCGCGCACCATAATCACTACTACACTTGCAGTTTAACTTTTGCGAAACTATCGTGACGTGCGTGCGTATTTTTCTATGAATGAAGTAAATTATCCACGCGTACTATTTTTAAACAGCGGATAGGAATAATTAAAATGAAAAAAAATTTTTTTTTTTCTTTACGTAAATCGATTAAGTTACTGATTTAGTCGCTCCTAAAAATTTGGCAACACCTTGCCAAGTCACCCTGTATGTTTATGAAAATATATTTATATGCCTGTTTATTGTTTTATTTGTTTCATTGCATTTTATATCTTCCTGTAACCTTATATATTTTATTAGCAGTTGCCTTCAAATTTGTACACATGAAATTTTGAAAACAAATGATAGAATAAACCACGCAACAGAAGCCCTCAAATAGGGATAACTTTCTCTGTTTTTGCAAAATTTTTCACTGGTGCTTCACTCTTTTTTATTGCAGTGTGATGTTATACATATACCATATACAAAGATATAAATCTGTGATTATATAGCTTTCCTTGATAAATGGACTACCCAACACAAAACGAATTTTCAATTCCAACTATTAGTTCCTGAGATTAGCACCTTCAAACAAACTTAAAAAATAGATCTTATTTATAGCTTTAAAATACATATTAGTATAGATTTAATATGAAAACTTTATTCTGTTTAAAAACAACAATTAACAAAATTAAAACTGTATTTATGACGGCTGTTAAGTTTACTTTCTTCTCTAGGCTAATCAGATATGGCTAAGGTGTAAGTCGCGTCATATAAAAAGAACGCTGGCGGTCAAGCTGCGCATAGGTAGGGCGCGGGGGAGTGTGCGGGTGCTATGGATGTCTGTCACAAAAAAATATCGGTGTATCGATATTTATGAAACTATATTTTATTTGAAATATATCGGCCAAATTAAGAAACTAGCCAAGTGCGAGTAGGAATCGCACACAAAGGGCTGACTGATGATGGAATAAGGAACTAGATATACATATCTAGTTCCTTATTCCATCATCATCATCAGTCACACCAGTTTCCCATGGAGGTAGGCAGAGTCTAGAGAGGATGCGTATTCCGTATTACATTCGAGATGATTACATTGTCAATAGCACGTCATCAAAATCACTGTAAATTATGGGCCTAGATGATCTTAGTCCATATAGCCAAGCGTTGAGCTTATATTATAGAAGTCTGTCAAAAGACGGACAGTTAAAATCTAAGGTTAAAATTGACAGTGGCCAACTTAAAAACCACCATAAGTACCTATCAAATTAAAAAGCATCAAATCAAGAGTCAACCAAAATAAAACATATGTAATTCGTTAGTACAAAAAATAAGTTTAAAGAAAATACTTTTAAATATTTTCGATCTGAAAGAAAATATCGATTATCGATACTTGAAATTTTATATGGATACATCGATATTTGAAAAATTAAATATCACCCAAAATTATCGTTATAACGAAAATATAATATCGATATTTTATTAACAAGCCTAATTGGTGCGTCAGTCAGAAATACCATCGCGGACAAAAGTTTTAAATTACGAAATGGTTTTACATAGAGAAGTTAGAAAAATGATTTATGACGTATACTGTTTTATGAAGAGGGAAGCTGATATTATTGCAGTTAATAATTTGAAACAATGTATGAAACATGACAGTGAGACGAATAGTAAAGAGTTCAAAAGATTCGGAATTTCTTACCGTTTTCTGAACTCCCAAAAATAAAAGAAAAATAACAAAACCATTAAGAGACACTAACTAACATCATGTTCATGACTTAATGGAAGGAGTTTCAATATTACTTTAATTTTATTTCTCTTTAACATTCTATCTTTACTTTATACTTCTTATAAAACAAAGTCGTTATTTTTGTATGTATGTCCCTATGTGAGCTTATATCTTCAAAAATACGCAACCGATCTTGATGCGGTTTTTTTAATAGATAGTATGGTTCAAAAGGATGGCTTTTTTTGCATAATTTGTTGGGGTTTGCTGTATATTGAATGAGATATGATTAAATTTGCCGAGAAATTCGGACGCGCGCGATATATAAATGAAAACGCTGCCTTATCTATGTGAGGTACAACAAACTAATGTATGGAGGAATTGTTTGTTTGTTCTTCAAAAAAGTCCGCGAGGGCATATGTCTACCTTTTAAGGGAAACCCGCTATACCCATAATTATTTCAAAAAAATTCTCAAATTCAATAGGGTGTTTTCAAAAGCTATTTATGTTTATGTGTGTATATTTTTATCAAATTAAATAGCTTAGTTAGCTTAAGCAATTAATATAGATTAAAAAAAAAACCTTTATTGGACCTTAATATTACTATTACAATTTTGGTTTCCTGACCTCCAAACTAAGTAATGCAACTTGTAATATGGAAGTCAAGGAGTTTACTCTCAAATTTTAAATAAAGGTCAGCAAAAAGAGAACTACAAAACAAAAAAGAAGAAAAAATAGTAGCAATCAATTGTATAGTTTATGTGATGCTGATGAGTGTTTTGTGTACGTGTGAGTGTATGAATGTATGGAAAATGTATATATAAATATAAATGATATAATATAACTGCTATTTACAGCATGCAATTTAAATGAATATCTTAGGAGATATGACGAAAAAAGAATTGCGCGACAAAATAAAATACTGTTGGCTGAGCAACGCGACCGTTTCCTCGGTCTTCTATGCATAATAATATGTTTATTGTGCTTTCACGTAAAGACTACTGGATGGATTTTCCTGAAACTTTCCAATGGAAAATGGAATAGAAAACGAACTTATTTTTTATCCTTTTTACCGCGGGCACACCGCGGGGCATAGCTAGTATTACATAATTCAAACATGTTTTTAATTCATTTTATTGATATTTTATCTAATATATTTTTCTATGTGATGATAACTGAGCCACGACTCGCCAGCGAAAGCCTAGTTCTAAAATAAAATAATAGGTACATAACTTTCGTGCGAGAGTGTACCCATGCACAAAGACGCCCCCACCACTTTCTTCCAGCGTCATTTTTACGTGACGCGTAATATAACAAAAATTTTAAGGAATTGTGCACTTATAAAAAACCTAATACATTTTAATATAAAATTAAATATTAGTAATTTTATATGATACAATATTATAATTTATTAAATCTATACAATAAATTTATAATAAAAATCTATAGACTTGTATAACATTTACATTAGGATTGTTTTAAATAAAATATGTAATAGTGGTTTATACAAAGGTACTAGACGTCTGTGTTCGATTTTAAATAATGCCGAGTTGTCGTAACTGAAACAAAAAGGTTTTTATTAACATTATACTTACTAGAAAATGAAATGAATAAATAACGAACAGTTTAAAATACACTTACAAATCCTTGTCTCTCTTTTTCCTTTTGTAAAACTAACTTTGTCTGCATGTCGTCAAATTTTACAATGGCTGACAAAACTTTAGCTAATGTAAGGGAATGTATTCCAGTTCCAGTGAGATATTCATATAAAATATTTCTCAGATATTCAAGCTCTGTATTTTCTTGCAATGAGTGCAGGTGTCTTAAACTTACAAGTGCTTCATCTAATCTCCTTTCGAGTTTTTCATTAACCAATTTCAGTTTCTCATTTTTTTCACGCATCTGTATTGCATTTCCGTCAACAGATTTATTAATTTGCTCTAAATCTTTTAGTTTTTTCTCTATAGTGCTGTTCTCTTGCAATAAATTTTTATACTTTTCTTTATAAATGAAATTATCAGATTCACTATAATTTAGAGATGATTTGTCATCAGACATTGGATAATTTTGATTTTTTATTTGATCTTTAAGTTCTAAGTTTTCTTCTATTAACAAATTGTTTTCTCTCATAAGATCATCAACTTTCGCTTTACTAAGCTGTACTTCTTTTTTTAAATCAAATAAATCGGGCGAGGTTTCCGTGTTATCCATCGAGTTTCCGCTAGTGGCTATCATTTCTCGGAGTTTATCATTCAATATGCTATTTTCTTTAGATATTTTAGTTAAATAAGTCTGAAGTCCTTCTATATCAGATTTAAAACGTCTGTTTTCTTCTATAAGTATGCCATATTCAGTTTTTAGTGATAGATACTTGTTTGATAAATCATCATTCGAATCTACGCTTTGTTGACGTTTTGTATTTGAGGTACCTTCATGTTCTAGGAGCACAACGTAATTTGAGCCGTCAGCGTCAGCACCTTTAGTTTCAGAAATAATTTTAGTTGTTTCTTCTGTATCATTGTTATCGGTTTGACTGTCACTGTTAACAGTAACTTTACATGCATCATCCTGTAATTTTTCGATTTTATGATTAAGGCTATCATTTTTCGACATAATTTCCGCATTTAATTTTCGTAAACCATCTACTTCCAACTCTACATTTCTTAAACTATTAGCTACAGTTTCAGCTTGACTCTTTAAAGAAATGTTTTCAAGAGATAATGTTTCATTCTCCTCTTGAAGAGTATTAACTTTTTCAATGTTTTTATCTAATGTTCTTGCTTGATCTAATAACCCTTCGTTTTCACGTTTGACAGTATTCAACTCCTCTACGACGATTCTATAATTGTCTTTTAGGGCATCAAACTCAGCGTTTGTTGAGTTTATCTCATTTTGTAAGGTTTCAATTCTTTCGAGCAAGCTCTGTTTTACACTTAATAACGTATTTGTTGTTTCAATAGATTCTAGTTTCTGTTTCTTTTCAAACTCCATAGCTAATTGTAAATTCTGAAAATTATTTTCAATCTCATTAATTTTGTATTGTAAGTCCTCATTATTTTGTTTTTCAGCATTCAGCTGTTTCACAGTCGTTTCGAACTTATTAGAAATACGCCCCACCTCTTCGTCTATAGCTTTTTTATCTAACTGTAATTCATTGAATGTTAACCTCATATTTTCATTAGTTTCTTTTTCAATATTCAGCTGTTCTACAGTTGTTTTATGTTCACTAGTAATACGTTTCACTTCATCATCTATAGATCCCTTTCCTAATTGCAGTTTATTTAATGTTAACTGTAAATTTTCAATGCTTTCCTTTTCAATATTTAATTGCTCTTTAGTTGTCTCATATTCATTGGTAACACGCTTAAGTTCTTCGCCTATCATATCTTTTTCTAATTGCAATTCATTTAATGTTAACTTCAAATTTTCGGTACTTTCTTTTTCAATATTCAGCTGTTTTATAGTTGCTTCCCATTCATTGGTAACACGTTTAACTTCTTTATCAATAGCTTCCTTTTCCAATTGCAATTTACTCAAAGCTAACTTAAAATTTTCAATAGTTTCTTTTTTAATATTCAATTGTGTTATAGTTGTTTCATATTCGTTGGTGATACGCTTAATTTCTTCGTCTGTATTATCCTTTTCTAATTGCAATTCACTTAACGTTAACTTCAAATTATTATTTTCATCCCTTAATGAGTTTAGCTCTTCAGACAAAGTTTCATACTTAAGTGTAGACGTTTCAATTAGCTTTTGTAACATTGTATTTTCCACTTTTAAGTCATTTTCGATCATATTAGAGTCACTGTGTGAAACATTGTTAAGGGTATAATTTATTTGCTTGACGAGAGATACAAAAGCCTGATCGTTAATTATTTGTAGAGATTTTGTATCATTTGACAGTAACTTGACCAATTTTTTAATTTGCTTAATATCAGTAGCAAGTTTGATGCAATTCGATTTTATTTTATTATTGTTAGCTACTTTTTCTCGTAAATATGCATTATCTTCCTTTAAATCTGATACAACTTGCCGAAACTCAATATTTTGAGTTTGTAGCAACTCATGATTAGATAATAACTTTTCTATTTCAGATTGCAATTTGATTAGCTCATCTCTTTCTTCTTGAATTTCTGACTCTAATTTAGAGTATTTATCTTTCCATAAAGCAAGCTCCTCAAAAAGTTCTTCTTTATTGGAATTCTCAACATTTTGTTCCTTTATAAGTGTGTCGCATTTTTGAAGTTCACCTTCTAATTTATTTATCTGATTACTTTTCTTCGCATTATCTTCACTTAGTTGTGTGTTTCTGTTTTCTAAATATGTATTTCTATCAATCATTGCTAGTTTCTCTGCAGTTTCCTGCTTCATCTGTAATTGAAGAAATTTGTAGGCTTCGTCTGCTTTAGTCTTTGATTGCTCTAAACCTTGAGTTTTCTTAGAAAGCTCTTCGACTTGGGACTCTAATTCATTTATTTTGGACTTTGAAGAAGTTAATTCACTAATATTATGCATAAGTTTCGAGCGTTCGGCTTCTAATGAAGTAACATTTTTTTTGTAGTCATTTATTACGATATTTAAAGATTGAATCTCTTTTTTGCTAACGTCCAAGCTTTCTTTAAGTGTTTTGATTAATGTTTCTTTACTTTCTAATTCTTTATGTATGCTTAATTTATTTTCTGCTAAAGAAATAGCGTTTTCTTCTTCTCTTTTACTGAAAATGTAAATTTTACGCTGAAGTTCGTTTATTTCTTCTTGAGCTTTTTGATAGTCAATTTCAAGTGTAGATTGCTCTCTAGTTTTATTAAACTCGTATACATTTATTCTGTTTTGCAATTCTTCATTAACACTACGTAAATCTTGGATTTTTTGTTCAGCTTCCGCCAATTGTTCCGAAGAAAGCTTTAATTGTTCGATTTCATTGCTTTTGTTTTCAAGTTCATTTGTTACAATTTGCAAATCTGTATTAATTTGGGAGTTTTTCTCTTTACTAGCTTTTAAAGAATCTTTATACTTGTTCAGTAACTGTTCTGTCTTCTCTAACTTGTTATTTAACGCAATTATTTCGGCAGAATCGTCAGTTATTTGTTTAACCTCATTGTCATTTGACAGATTTATTAATTGCACGTCACCTTCTCCTTCACTTAATTTACTTTGGTTGTCATTTTTATCATTACTACTAGAAATATCGGAATGATTTTGAATTAATTTAATTTTAGTCTCCAGAGCTTCGATTTTCATAATTTTCTCTTCAATTTCCACACGAAGAGCTTTTTCTAGATGAGCCTACACATATAAAAAAATATTAAAATAACGAGATATATAAAACCTCTAAATGCAAAAGATAAACCTGAGAATTTGACTTTATAATATTTTTAATTTTAAGTACTTTATAAAAGCCTTATTTAAAGGAAACTCATTCATAACATTCTAAAATAAGAACATTGACAATTCGTTTGTCAGATGAATTTAAATAATTGTCTAAATACCTTTGCACTTTGCTCCAATGAACATTGTTCACGAAGCTCTGATATTCTTCTTAAAGCTTTATCTTGAGTTTCAACCAGTACGCTCTGAAAGTATGCAACAAGTTTGTTTTTTTATTTTAATCTTTTTGTTGTTTCATTTTTGTTCAGAAATATTCATTCATTTCATTAACTATTTGCTCATAATAATATGCTTTTAAGTGTTTCTGGAGTTAAACATTGTAGATTATTGATACAGCAACGTAAAGCTTAGGGCTTTAAAGTAAAGTTATAACATAAAATTATATTTAACCCTACCCCTTTCGGTAGGGTTAAATCCTTACTCCTTCTTACTAATTTATAAATGTGAAAACGAAATAAATAAATATTCATGGACATTTCACACAACGTCCTCTGGTCCCAAGCTAAGCTTATATGCTTGTGTTATGGGTACCAGAATATATAGTTACATATTTATAATATAAATACATAGTAAACATCCAGTCGCAGTACAAAACAAACATTTGTATGACAATTAAAAACATCACACTAGGCATGAGACAGATATATATATCAGAACGAAACTGAAATCGGATTGCAGTCAGAAATCGTATCGCATCGATATTCCAATATGAGAAAACTGTTTTTAGAAAACGCAATAACAATACTACGATAAAGCAAACAATCTAATCCGAACGAAACCGAACCTTCGATAGTTTTGATATTCATTCGTTCTCTATCACTCTGCCGTACGACTACTTAGTTAGAATAAGAGAGAGCGAATTTGATTTCCTTTTCTTTCTAACTTAGTGATCCGTCGAAAGGGCAAAAGAGATGAAGCGAATCGTTATGGATTTTGAATTGTTGGCGGTTTTATGAATTGCACATTGAAAACTAAAAACGAGGCGATAGGGTCTAATTCAGATCGCAACTATTTGATGTTTATTTTGAAAAATTGAGTTTTGTTTTGACTTGATTGACTTGACTTACATACTATAATATTTTACAAACTAAAAACCATTAGCACTAGTAGATACTAATAAACAAACACGGTTAGGTATTGGGTAAATACAATAAGAATTCGATTATTTGCGCTTGTTGTCTAACATAATAACTAGTAACTACGCTCCGATATTCGCTACTGAAATCGATTTCAAATTCTAAAAACGGTTTTTTATCAGTTCGTGAAAAAATCCAAAAACGCCCATGCCTAACCACGAGGATAAAAAGTGAATTATCTTACCCTAGCTTTTGCATTTTCTCTTTCCAATAACTTATAATGACGCGCGAGGTCGCCATACTGTGTTCTGTATTTCGTGTATCGTTCTTGTGTTCGACGATAAGCAGCATACAGTTGCTCCTTTGTTACACGATCTAAGCTGACGGTACCGCTTGAAAATCCTCTTTCTTCAGCTTCGCTGGCTGAGACTTCCATATCAGACTAAAACATACAACACAGGCTTTAGCAGGCACTCGCTACACTACGTACTATATAATAAATACTATGTATATAATATACTTAAAACAGTACAAACACTACAAACATCAGTACAAATATAACATAAATGATGGTCGTTTTGAGGAAATCGAACCTGTGACCCCGTGAGCAGTAGTCCATTACACTAACCCCTGCACCATAACAAGGCCCGCCGGATATTTTTTTTTAAATAAGTGGTTTTTTTTAGGGTTCCGTACCCAAAGGGTAAAAACGGGACCCTATTAATGAGACTTCGCTGTCCGTCCGTCCGTCCGTCTGTCACCAGGCTGTATCTCAAGAACGGTGATAGCTAGAGAGTTGAAATTTTCACAGATGATGTATTTCTATTGCCGCTATAACAACAAATACTAAAAATAAAATAAAATAAATATTTAAGGGGGGCTCCCATACAACAAACATGATTTTTTTACCGTTTTTTGCTCGATACTAATAACATTGCCTTATGTTGCATAGATAATGGTACGGAACCCTTCGTGCGCGAGTCCGACTCGCACTTGACCATTTTTTTTACGGAAATTTACCTGTAAATGATACATAGAAGGAGTCTCATAGCTCGGTAATCGGAATGATACATCACTAGCGAAGGAACTGTTTGATAACCGCCTTTGTCTTTGTTTATCCTGCAAAAAAAGAAATTTAAAACATCGGACCAAAATTCATTGTAATTCTCTTAATAAAATCTCCACAAATAAGTTATACTACGTGATAAGATTCGGAATGCGGAGATCCGTATAAGAACCGGTGTGTACGATATAGCCCGAAAAGTTAGCACGACACGAAAACTCATAAGTCGCATAACATGTTACTTTCTGTAACAGGGTAGGTATTTTTAAAAATGATTTATGTCGTTACATCAAAATCTAAAGCACACCTAGTATTTAAAGTCATCTTTAAAGTCACATGCTGCAGTAGCATTAGGTGGGTTCAACTAACAATGATACGGAAAATAAGGTTTTTTTTATTAATAAGGAGACACAAGTGACACAGGACTGTTGTGGTATGTGTTCTATGCACAATGGACATTCATCAGTATTTCTCAAATTGAATGAACTTACAAGGATGTCCTGTGAGGCAAGGCTGTAGTCCATTGTGTCTGTAGACGATTGTAGGGGCTGTACAAGGGATACATCTTGAAACGTATTTTGCTGACTGTTAGTAGTTGACGAAGCTTTTGTTGAACGAGGTTGCTGCCCATCTGTAAATAACATATTTATTCATTTATTTAGACTGTATGCACAAACAAAGGCGAGCTTAATCCCTCGGACATTATATACCAGCCATAGTACAGAGATAAAAGTGTGGGTGCTAAATAAGAAACTAAAATGAAAAAAAAAAGCATTTATTTATTTATTTTTAAAAAACGTAACTACTATCATTACAGGATACATCCTAATACGATAGGATCCTAATACGCATAATCCCAAAAAAGAAGCACTGAGTAAATTATACAAATAGATACCTACATAATTCATGCTTACAAGTTGTGGTTGAGGTTGATGTATATTACAATCAAGTCATAAATCAAAACATCATACGTCAAATTAAAGATTAACAGTCTTATTCGTTCGTAATGACTTATCGGAGGTTTAAAAGTTCGCTAATATCGGTTCGCGAAAATTGTCAAAACTTGTTATTCATCATTCACGCTAAAACGTTTGTTATCTCTCCGATAAAATCTCCGTTTAAACCTATAGATAAGTTATTATGAATAAGACCAGTAGTGTGTAAAATGTAAAAGCTGTTTCTATTTCAGCAAAGATCATATTTTTTTAAATAAAACTACAACTCTGAAATGGTAAAATGAAAATTAAATTACTTACCATTATCGCCTATAGAGAAGAGTTCGTTATTTGTGATATCAGATATACTACTGGATGCAGATGTGACTGCAGCCTACAAGTGTAAAATATCATAATTAGTAACCATAAAATCAAATTTCATATGGTAGTTTGCCAACTATACATTTATCGTTATAGTCTGTTTATGAAATTTTCAGAACTACTTTATGCATTTCTTCATCTAAACATAAATAAATAATAAATTAAGTACATAAGACTGTATTTGGGGTGATGAGTAATATTGCTAAAACATAAAAAAAATTAACATTAGATATTTTCCTTGATCTGCCTAAGGCTTTTGACACTGTCTATATTCTACTTTTAGTTGCGAAGGTAGGATGTAACATAATCTGGTGAATAGGTATTGAAATGTTCAACAGCTATTTACACAAACACTCCCAAAGAATTAAACTATGGATCATCAAAGATCAACAAGATGCCTATGGAGTTCCACAGGGTAGTTTCTTTGGGCCTATATGTTTTCTCAAATTATTCAAATTATCTTGGATGCAAGCAACACAGGAACGCGCGTTGCGGCGTTCTATGGGTGAGGCCTATGTCCAACAGCAAACAGAGAGGCTGATGAATGGATGGATAAATTATCTGTGCAAATCTATGCTACCTAAGCCTAACACCAAAATGTTATCATACACAGATGATACTGGTATCAATTCTAAATACACAGTGGTTAGAAGCTTGCATGTATGCAGAGACTTTCTTAAGTGTTATCATTTGTTGGCTTAAGAATATTCTGACACTTAATTTAAGGAAATCTCTATTCATAACTGTCTTTCCCAAATTAGCCTTAAAACCAGAATCTTAATTTACTCTGCTTAGGTAAAGTGTGCATCCTGTGTAAAGTATTAAGATGTGCTAATCAACAGTAATTATGTCCAGGGTTGTATGCAAGACATCACATACAGTCAGGTGCTCAAGTCCACTATTTTGGAACAATTGTCATACCGGCACAATACCGGCACGATACCGTTGCAATTGAAGTCAAATATCCGTAGTCTGCTATATGCCGTCATAACGGTCTTTCAATGGTAATAGAATTGTCGATCTCTTTTATCTATGCATTGAATTTTCAGTCTCTTTTATCTATGGATTGTGTTAGAATGGTATGTATGTGTTGCCGTTTTTAAAAATGCGTTAGTTGAAGTGATTTTCGAAAAACTACTAATAAATTTAAACATTTAATCATGCTAGACTTCGTTTAAATATATTTGTACATACTATTTATTAGTATAAAAAGCAATGTGAAGTTTAGGAGATTAGTAAATTGCAATAAATTACAAAGAATAATTTCTAATATTTCTATCTATCTATTTTTTATTTATGGCAATCTGTCGACACAGGACAATTTAAAAATATTACTGTCAAATTCAAAATAGCAGACTACCGAAACATTTCAGTCATTGAATTGCAATTGTGAAGCAGTTGTGTACGAGACTAGCAATTTATGTCACTTTGACAATTGTAAGACAATGATGAAGTCGTTATGACGACACATTAATAGTAGACTACCAAAAACTTTACTATTGCACCATAATGGTACTGTTATATATCAAACATGCAGGTAGTTGTTAAACTTCTTGTTCTTAAGAAGTATATCGAAATACCTGTATCTGTCACATTGTTACTTTTAGTTAATCGTTGCTACAGAGCTCTTATCAATAAACTCGGTTACTTAACGCGATGTTTTATTTACATACATAATAGTGGCGACGAGTGTTAAAGTACGTAAATATGGAGTGCAAAGCTATAAAATTCAAAGAATTTGATCCAAGAACTGATATTTGGGACAATTATATTGATAGGTTAAATTATTGTTTTGAAGCAAATGGCGTCATTTTGGACAGTGCTAAACGAGCAAATTTTTACACAATATGTGGAACTCAGGTGTTTGAAATACTTCTTGCGTTAATAACACCTAAGAAATCAAGTGAAGTGACTTTTAGTGAGATCGTGGATGTATTAACAAAACATTATAGTCCAAGACCAAATGAAATATCAGTGTCATACAAATTTTATAAACGTGATCAAATGAAAGGCGAATCTGCTACAGATTATATTGCTCAACTGCGTAAAATGAGTACTTGGTGCAACTTTCCCGATTTAGAACGTATGTTACGCGATAGACTAGTATGCGGGATGAGTGATAACAAATTACAATATGAACTTCTCAAGCGGGACAAACTGACATATAGACAGGTGGTAGATGCTATGGTCTCTTCAGAGAATGCGGTGAAGGACGTCCGTATGATTCAAGACTCGACAAACGATGTTAAAATTACAGATTCACAGATAAGTGTACCTACAACATCAAATGTACCGGAGCCAATGGATATTAATGCAGTTCAATCCAGAACTAATATACGATTTTGCTATCGTTGTGGTGATCGCCACGGTGGTAACTGTCGTTTTGCTAAAACTACGTGTAGATACTGTAAGAAAGTTGGACATTTGGAGAAGATATGTATAGCAAAAAAGAAAAACAGTGCTAAGGGTTTGAATTACGCTGATGACTTGAACAGCTGCAATGACGAGCGATTGAATGGAGTTTACACTGTCGGTGGTTCTGGGTTACGAGTACCTGCATACGATATTACTATTTATTTGGACAACAAGCCGTTTACAATGCAAGTGGACTCCGGCGCAGGATTTTCTATAATCAATGAACGCACCTGGCGGCGAGTGAGCGCGGCGCGCCGCGACGTTACGCTCTACGCAGCACCCACCAACTTACGAACGTGGACGGCTACGCCGGTTACTGTGCTTGGACAGACTACAGTCAACGTACGATTTAAGGACATTAAGTGTAGTTTACCTGTAATGGTAGCTCGCGGTTCAGGGCCGAATTTAGTAGGTAGGGACTGGTTCTCAGCCCTCAACATCAAGGTATGCATTAATTTTATACAGCAAGATATCGATATAGCTAAAGAAATGATGGCTAGGCATCCACAGGTTTTTAAAGAAGGTCTCGGTACTTACACAGGTCATCCGGTTACTATACATTTAAAGCCTAACGCTACACCTAGATTTTTAAAAGCGCGACCTGTACCATTTGCTATTAAGGCTAGAGTTGAGAAAGAAATCGACAGGTTGGTGACAGAAGGGGTTCTTCGACCAGTTTCTTATTCCCAGTGGGCCACGCCTGTGGTGCCAGTTATAAAAAAGTCTGGTGATATTAGGCTCTGTGGAGACTATCGCAGTACAGTCAATCAGGCTACCGAGTCGGATACCTATCCAATGCCAACTGCGAGTGAAGTGTTTGCCACGGTTGCAGGAAGTAAATACTTTACAACGCTAGACTTAGAACGTGCTTACACACAGGTGGTGGTCGATGAAGCTACGGCTAAATTGTTAACATTAAACACATGTAAAGGACTTTACAGCGTACACAGATTAGCTTTCGGTGTCAAGGCATCGCCAGGAATTTTTCAAAGACTTATAACGGCATTGTTAGCTGGTATTCCGGGAGTCGCAGTCCTAATTGACGATATCATAATCAGCGGCCACACGCTGCCTGAGATGAGTGGGCGTGTTAATCTCGTTTTAGAACGTATAGCCAAGGCGGGCTTACGTCTTAATGGCAGAAAATGTAAATTTGCTAGAAGTGTTATAGAATTTTTAGGATTTGTTATCGACGCTGACGGCATTCACCCAGCGCCTAGTAAAGTGGAGTCCATCATGAAGACTCCTGAACCTAGAAACATTCAACAATTGCAGGCTTTCTTAGGCTTATATAATTTTTATGAGAGGTTCATACCTCATAAAGCGACAATTCTTGAACCATTACATCGATTACTGGATAAGACGCAAAAATGGCAATGGAATGATACTGAACAGAAAAGTTTTGATTCTGCAAAACGTATGCTTTCGTCTGATCTAACTCTAGTTCATTATGATTTGGAAAAACAGCTGGTACTTACTTGTGACAGTTCAGAGTACGGCGTGGGTGCGGTTCTATCTCATGTCATGGAGGACGGGCAGGAGCGTCCTGTTGCTATGGGTTCTAGGACACTGCATATCCATGAACGTCGATATTCACAGCTTGATAAGGAGGCTACTGCCATTTTGTTTGGTGTTCAAAAATTTCATAACTACTTAATGGGGCGTCCCTTTTTAATCATCACCGATCATAAACCTTTAGTTGGGATATTCGATCCTAAAAAGTCTATGCCCAATATACTATCTCCACGGTTAACGAGAATCTCCATTATATTAACTTCATACGACTACGAAATAGTTTACAAACCAGGACAACAGATAGGAAATGCAGACGGTTTAAGTCGGTGGCCACAACCTGTGCCAGAAGAACCAGAACAGGATCTCAGTGATATCTTGCTTATGGCAGAGACACCGAATGACTTCTCTATAAACGTAGAACAGCTGAAAAACAGCACCAATAAGGATAAGATTTTATCTAGAGTAATCTATTATCTGTTACATGGTTGGCCAAATAGAGTGTCAGACCCAGAACTGCGTCCTTATTGGCTACATCGGACGGAACTTTCGGTACATGAAGATTGTCTTCTACTAGGCTCTCGGGTGGTGGTGCCGCCTCCACTCCGTGAGACTATTCTGCGCACTTTACATAAAACGCACAATGGTATTGTACTTACAAAGGCATTAGCCAGAAGTTACGTGTGGTGGCCTCAGCTAAACGAAGATATTGAGAATTTAGTTCACAATTGTAACAAGTGCTTAGAAAATAGACATATGCCACCTAAAACAAGTTACCAATGGATAGTACCCACTAGGCCTTGGTCTCGTATAAATATTGATTTTGCTGGTCCCTACCAAAATAGATATTTCCTTATTGCTGTAGATGCATATTCGCGATGGCCAGAAGTTTTTGTAGTTAACAACATGACATCGGCTACTGTGATACGACATCTCCGAAACTTATTTGCTATTCATGGTCTATGTGAAACTTTAGTATCTGATAATGGTACCTCATTCGTGTCTGACGAAATGACACAATTTTTAAATGCTAACAGGATTAGACATATTACAACAGCACCTTACCATCCATCGACTAATGGTTTAGCCGAAAGAATGGTCCAAACGGTAAAGGACAAGTTACGTAAGTTAGACTACTTGTCGTGGGATGTTAAAATACCTAATATGTTATTGGGGTTACATACGACACCATGCTCTTCTACAAATAAGAGCCCAGCAGAACTTCTGATGAATAGACGATTAAGGACACTATTAGACACCATACACCCTGATAACACATGTAACAGAAGATTAGAAGAACAAATTAAACATAATACAGAACAGACACGCAGAGACACAAATGTTGGACAAAATGTTATGTACAGAAACTATGGCAGAGGACCTCGTTGGTTACCAGGTACAGTTATGAATAAAAGAGGACCCTCTAGCTATGAAATAACTACTGAGGTGGGAACCACAGTTAGCAGGCATATTGATCAACTCATCAATACAAGATCTTCAAGTGATAGTATACAACAGGAGAAGGAAACATTGGTTGAAACTAATGATGAAGAAATGGAGGAAAATGTGGGAGAAGAGAGAGATACAGAGAAAGATGAAACAATAGAGAACTCTAATGATCAAAATGGTCGTGAAATAATAGAGATACCGAGTCCTGAAAAGTGGGCTGAAATGTTAGGTATACCTAGTGGGGCTGAGACTAGTTATGCTGGGGGTAAATTAAGGCATAAGCTTAATATCCATTCCAAGTTGTCACCTTATGCTAGGCCTGACACTAGCAACTTTATTAATTAAGAATATAATGTCTTTGTGTAAGTTTAGAATTGATTTGTAGAAGTATATTTTGATTTAGTTTTGTTTTATAGTTTATGCATACTTAGGGGGAAGGTATGTTATATATCAAACATGCAGGTAGTTGTTAAACTTCTTGTTCTTAAGAAGTATATCGAAATACCTGTATCTGTCACATTGTTACTTTTAGTTAATCGTTGCTACAGAGCTCTTATCAATAAACTCGGTTACTTAACGCGATGTTTTATTTACATACATAATAGGTACAATAATGGTACAGTTGTGACACCGTTGAAATACCCGACTCAGGGCCCAGTTTGTTAAACAGAAAAGACACATGTTTCCACATATTCAAACATAAACAATATAATATGTAGTTTACTGTTCCTAACATTTAATTATATATGAAAATGTTATGAATATTGTCTTGGGTGATAATATTCATAAATCCTTTACTATATTAAAATTTAAAGTTTTTAATTAGGATTATTGAAAGACACTAGCAAAATAGCATACATTTTAATAATGAAAGAAAAGAGGTCGCCAAGGTGTCGACATAGATAAGGTAATATTAACTACATTACAACCAAATACCTGAGCAGCCTGAGCAATTTGTTGGATCCTTTGAGGTGATGACTTCACCTCTTCTGCCAATTTGTCTTTTAATTTTTTAAACATTTTAGCAACGATAGGTAACTATTTCATTCTACAACAAACACTGTCGTCATATCAGAATGTTTTACACTGCACCAACAGCGTTCAAAATGTAGTCACATCAAAAGATATTACAGTTTTACTTTGCAAATAATATTATGCAGACGAAACAATAACAAAATGATTAATAAATCCCGATTTATTTATGCTTTTAAACTATTTTATCGATTGGTTTAATCCATTATTTTGTTATCCACCACATTATCCACTTGGCTCATTTTCCACAACATGAGAACTATGAGAAGTAGGTAGGTAGTGTAGGTACTAGCGATGAGCATTGAATTAACGAACTAGTTGATCAACTAGTTGACCTCTCGTCAACGTTTCAATGGTTAACCGTTTCGGAATCAACTAGTTGAATTTAATGATGTCATTGAATTCAATGTTCAGTTTTTTTCAATGTTCGTTTTTTTCAATGTTTATGAGTTAAACATTGATTTCAATGTTCAGTTTTTTTCAATGTTTAATTTTTTTCAATGGTCGTTTCTTTTAATGTTTGAGAGTTAAACATTGAATTCAATGTTCAGTTTTTTTCAATTTTTAATTTTTTTCAATGTTCGTTTCTTTCTAATTAAATCAAAGAAATTATACTTCTTAAAACGAAAGATCGTAAGCGACTGTTATGATATAGGTACAATAGTGAACTTTAAAATTACTAAGATAAGAGATATTTTCCTAAATAATAATGTTATGAATCACTGTTCCTCCGTGTGAGATTACAAGTATCACCACCCCATTTCTCCCAAGGATGCTGTAAAAGTTAGCTAAGGAATATTGCACACAGATAACATCTTCTGTGAAAGGTGAAAGACGGAAAACTCAAAAACGAGACAGTCCTGACAGCCCTCCGTGTGGTGACGGATTAAGAATACTGGTGTCACCACCCCATTTCCTTCCCAGGGTTTTGTAAAAACCAGCTAAGGAATATTTTACACAGATAACATCAACTGTGAAAAACGGAAAACTCGAAATACTGGAATTCTGGTGTCACCACCCCATTTCCTCACCAGGGTTTTGTAAAAACCAGCTAAGGAATATTGTACCTACACAGATAACATCAACTGTGAAAGACGGAAAACTCGAAATACTGGTGTCACCACCCTATTTCCTTCCCAGGGTTTAGTAAAAACCAGCTAAGGAATATTGTACACAGATAACATCAACTGTGAAAAACGGAAAACTCGAAATACTGGAATTCTGGTGTCACCACCCCATTTCCTTACCAGGGTTTTGTAAAAACCAGCTGAGAAATATTGTACCTACACAGATAACATCAACTGTGAAAGACGGAAAACTCGAAATACTGGTGTCACCACCCCATTTCCTCACCAGGGTTTTGTAAAAAACCAGCTAAGGAATATTGTACCTACACAGATAACATCAACTGTGAAAGACGGAAAACTCGAAATACTGGAATACTGGTGTCACCACCCCATTTCCTTACCAGGGTTTTGTAAAAACCAGCTAAGGAATATTGTACCTACACAGATAACATCAACTGTGAAAGACGGAAAACTCGAAATACTGGTGTCACCACCCTATTTCCTTCCCAGGGTTTAGTAAAAACCAGCTAAGGAATATTGTACACAGATAACATCAACTGTGAAAAACGGAAAACTCGAAATACTGGAATTCTGGTGTCACCACCCCATTTCCTCACCAGGGTTTTGTAAAAACCAGCTAAGGAATATTGTACCTACACAGATAACATCAACTGTGAAAGACGGAAAACTCGAAATACTGGAATACTGGTGTCACCACCCCATTTCCTTACCAGGGTTTTGTAAAAACCAGCTAAGGAATATTGTACCTACACAGATAACATCAACTGTGAAAGACGGAAAACTCGAAATACTGGTGTCACCACCCCATTTCCTTCCCAGGGCTTAGTAAAAACCAGCTAAGGAATATAGTACACAGATAACATCAACTGTGAAAAACGGAAAACTCGAAATACTGGAATTCTGGTGTCACCACCCCATTTCCTCACCAGGGTTTTGTAAAAACCAGCTAAGGAATATTGTACCTACACAGATAACATCAACTGTGAAAGACGGAAAACTCGAAATACTGGAATACTGGTGTCACCACCCCATTTCCTTACTAGGGTTTTGTAAAAACCAGCTAAGGAATATTGTACCTACACAGATAACATCAACTGTGAAAGACGGAAAACTCGAAATACTGGAATACTGGTGTCACCACCCCATTTCCTCACCAGGGTTTTGTAAAAACCAGCTAAGGAATATTGTACACAGATAACATCAACTGTGAAAAACGGAAAACTCGAAATACTGGAATGCTAGTGTCACCACCCCATTTCCTTAAAACCAGGTAAGGAAAAACAAACCCGGTGCCAACATGTCTGGTCAGCGTGGCATGGTAGTAATAATTCTTGTTCAATTTTTTTTTTTTTTTTTTTTTTTTTTTTTTTTTTTTTTTTTTTTTTTTTTTTTTTTTTTACGCGTAAATTTGTTGATGAAATTAACTAGTTCGTCAACTAGTTGACGAACTCAAATTAACGTTAACGTTTCGTTAACGGAAAATCTGTTAACGACCCACCCCTAGTAGGTACCCATTGAACATAGATTAGGTGATATGTAGGTACCTGAACCTGAGCTGCAGATGACGACCTAGAGCACTCACGTCACAAAGATCGTCCTAACAACGCCATCTGTATGCACTGAGTAAAACTACCTGACTGTCAGCCATACATGGAGCCTCGTGACTCGTGGGCACCCATACAGTCCATATACAACAGACAACAGTTTTTCCACGTTTTTACCCACTAAAGTGCGTTGGTTGTACAAAGTGCGGAAGATCAAGTATAAATCAGCATAATTCATGATATAAAAAATAGGTTTAGATAGAAACAGCTTTATTTGAGAAATTGAGAATATTGTTAACCAGTAATTAATACTAGAACAAATTCAATATGAATTATGTATAGAAGTGTTACCAGGAAAATGTCAATGGAGACTTTTTAATACAATAGCACAAGTTAAAAATTGTAATGGCATTGCAGTTAGAACACATAACTAAGTAAAGTCAACTTTTAATAATAAGTATTTCGTTCTGTACCAAATGGAAAATGACTTGCTTGAGTGTTTTCAAAGATTTTACCGAGCCATCTTTATTAAGTTTTAGAAACTACTAGCACTACTTGTAATAAAATTAACAGATATGATACTCTTGTTGTCTTGTTCTTGTTTGATGGCTTCTTTAGAATATGTTACTCTAAGCCATGGAGTATAGAACCAGGAGGGTCATCTGCTCATGAAAAAGTGTCCGTTGAAATGCATTAAATTAGGGTGGCGCCACATTAGCATCAGTGTAAACTTTAACCACTCACACGTTCAAGGATACTTTGATATCCAAAAAAAAACGGGCAACTTACGTCCAAGGATACTTTTATATCCATAGCGACATATTTTATAAAACCGACCTCTATGGATAAATTGCGTTATTTTTTGCATCTTTAAGTTGTGTAGTAGATAGCTGATGAATTACTTTACAATCACAATTACTAGATGGCAGTGTAAGAAGCATCAACGAATAAAAACAAACTTTTTTCTTCAGTCCACTCTACGCTTTGTGTTTAGTGAACAAGTGGTTTTGAAGTCCCAGTGATTATGTCGTAAGTACTTCAGTTTTATTTATGAGTTCATAGATTATTATACATCAAGATAAACTAGATGATTTGTGCGTTATAATTAAGTATACATATCACAGTTTTAAGAGTAAAATAGTGTTATATTTTGAATTCAAAGTTCGAAAAAAATAGCGTAAGAGCGGCCATTCTTGTTGTTGACCAAATTTTAGTTATTTTTACGTAGTTTTTCAGTAAAATATTGTTTAAACAACGAGTAATAGTTCGTCATAAACATAATAATACACTTTAAAAACAGAAATATACAATAATTACGGAAGATTCCTTAAAAATGTCTTTGTGTTCCTCAGGTGTTTAAGCATGGATAGATTACTATCCACGGACGGAACTAAAATGGTTCAAAATAAGGGTGTGTACAAACTGCAAAATATGTTTGCAATATTTTTGTGTGGTGGTGTGTTTCTTCGTTTGTTTGATATAATAATGTTATGCTTGTTAACAATTGTCGAGTTTTGCTATCATTTTTAAATTTTCGTGATGCTTTCACTTTTTTCTCTTGTTAGAAGAATTTAATTCTCATATTTTATCAAAATTATTAATATTTCGGTTTCCGGTTTTAAGCCTATTTGTGTCGGGCTTATTATTTTTTTAATATTGATGTCATTATTGTAATAATTATACCATGTGCATACTTAGTATTGCTTGAAGATACGCTGCTATTAAAATGTGAATGTTTGTTATAAGTTACTAGCTACTGACTCTGATATTTCTAATGCATCATGCACATTATTTTTGCCTTTTGCCTTGATGATATTGATAGTTAAAATTAATACGTACACCAATTTTAGATCACCAATTGAATTTTCCTTGGCTCGTGGAAGTCGCACACGTGGACGAGGGGTTCGTACTAGAGGTGGGAGCGTACTTGTAAAAGTGTCTTCAAAGATTATTATTATTCTATTTACAGAAATAAATATTATTTCATCATCATTTCATTTGTTTTTTTTTTTATTGAATAAGGATTAATAAATAAAACACAACATATAATTTATTATTGCTGTTTAATTTAAAAGCCCAACTAAAAAAAACATAGCCGCCTTTTTTGAGTTGCGTAAATAAGTCTGAACGAGACCTTAGGCGGCCATCTTGCTTATATTTTGACTTCGCGAGCGAGTCGAAAGCGTTCGGGGCCATCACGATAAAATTATGAAGAAAGGTGTTTTGTTTCGATTTATTTAACTACTTAGGATTAATTAAACATAATGATCCATGCATCGTTTTACAGGAAAACACTTCTAGTTTATTGTTACATTGTTTAATTGGTAAAATAAACAATAATTTTTCGTTGTGGTGTAAATTAATACAATATAAATGTTATGTTTTCTCCAAATTCAATATTTACACCTATTTTTAATACTTTAAAATAAATTTTCAGATCTTAAAAAATACATAGATTTCATCTGTAGTCTTTTAGCAATTTTTCGTAGTATTTGTCTTCACTCTAGATATTATAGATAAGAAGCTATAAAGGTTTTTTGTTACAACATGCGAGCGCGGTACCGATCGAATCAGCGCCACGCGTAGCTGGACGGACAAGGGTATAATAGGTATTTATGTCGGGACGTGTGAGTGGTTAAAGGAAGCGCCAAATACCAACTTCCGCAATCAATAAACGTACTATTCACAGTTCAGAAAATAAAATCACTTTAGCTACATGTTTTCTCATAATAACTCTTTAAGGTTATATTTACTGCATTATTTTGTAATACGCAAGTAGTTGACATTTTCAATAAGTAACTACTTTAGTCGACAATAATATTAAATATTTTAACTCGGCGTACTTCATTTCGTTAACAATTGCTACATTCATACCATACCCTGTGTCTACACCAGCGCCATTCTGGAAGGTTTTTGAACTGTTATTTACAGCTGACAGCTGGTGCTCAAGTCCACTATTTTGGAACAATTGTCATACCGGCACAATACCGGCACGATACCGTTGCAATTGAAGTCAAATATCTGGTGCTCAAGTCCACTATTTTGGAACAATTGTCATACCGGCACAATACCGGCACGATACCGTTGCAATTGAAGTCAAATATCCGTAGTCTGCTATATGCCGTCATAACGGTCTTTCAATGGTAATAGAATTGTCGATCTCTTTTATCTATGCATTGAATTTTCGGTCTCTTTTATCTATGGATTGTGTTAGAATGGTATGTATGTGTTGCCGTTTTTAAAAAATGCGTTAGTTGAAGTGATTTTCGAAAAACTACTAATAAATTTAAACATTTAATCATGCTAGACTTCGTTTAAATATATTTGTACATACTATTTATTAGTATAAAAAGCAATGTGAAGTTTAGGAGATTAGTAAATTGCAATAAATTACAAAGAACAATTTCTAATATTTCTATCTATCTATTTTTTGTTTATGGCAATCTGTCGACACAGGACAATTTAAAAATATTACTGTCAAATTCAAAATAGCAGACTACCGAAACATTTCAGTCATTGAATTGCAATTGTGAAGCAGTTGTGTACGAGACTAGCAATTTTATGTCACTTTGACAATTGTAAGACAATGATGAAGTCGTTATGACGACACATTAATAGTAGACTACCAAAAACTTTACTATTGCACCATAATGGTACAATAATGGTACAGTTGTGAGACCGTTGAAATACCCGACTCAGGACCCTGTAGTCTGCTATATGCCGTCATAACGGTCTTTCAATGGTAATAGAATTGTCGATCTCTTTTATCTATGCATTGAATTTTCGGTCTCTTTTATCTATGGATTGTGTTAGAATGGTATGTATGTGTTGCCGTTTTTAAAAAATGCGTTAGTTGAAGTGATTTTCGAAAAACTACTAATAAATTTAAACATTTAATCATACTAGACTTCGTTTAAATATATTTGTACATACTATTTATTAGTATAAAAAGCAATGTGAAGTTTAGGAGATTAGTAAATAGCAATAAATTACAAAGAACAATTTCTAATATTTCTATCTATCTATTTTTTATTTATGGCAATCTGTCGACACAGGACAATTTAATTGAATTTAAAAATATTACTGTCAAATTCAAAATAGCAGAGTACCGAAACATTTCAGTCATTGAATTGCAATTGTGAAGCAGTTGTGTACGAGACTAGCAATTAATGTCACTTTGACAATTGTAAGACAATGTTGAAGTCGTTATGACGACACATTAATAGTAGACTACCAAAAACTCTACTATTGCACCATAATGGTACAATAATGGTACAGTTGTGACACCGTTGAAATACCCGACTCAGGGCCCTGGGCCGTATCGTTTAGCACTTGTGCGCGTTAAAGTAAAGTTGTAAGTTAACGCGCACAAGTGCTAAACGAGACAAAATTCATGCCAAACATTTTATTTATGTATAACTACCCTCATTAAGGCTCGGAGCAAATTGACACGTAATAAATCTGAACTAAAGTAATTAGTAATTCTCGTAATTGATAATGATAACGAATAGTATTCGTAAAAAAACGAATTTCTAAAGTAAGTAAGTAAGGCGCGTATTTGCGACATGTTATAAATATATTATTCCAAATTCCGTACCAACTTAATTTAAATGCGTCACATACTTAAAAAATTCAATAGGTACCGAAAATTCGAAATTTCAAAAAAATCCTACGTGTGAAGCGGCACCTAAAGGTACACGAGTGGTATGTCAACCTAATCGCCCTAAAGGCGGCAATAGCTCGTATGAGTACCAGCCTTTCAGTTTCATTCATTTGCAAGAAAATGTACTGTACTACTTATGTAATTTCTCCCATACAAAAAAATTATAAATATTTTTTTCTCTGGCGCGGAGTAACTAAAATCATTCATACCACAATATGCATTAAAGTAATGTATACCTGACACGTTACATATTTTGGTTATATGAAAATCCCACAGACTTTCTATGAAAGGGGAGCTCGATTTTCAGTCAGACCACTGTGCGCCATGATATCTAACAGATATATATACAACTGTAAATCCATGTAAATCTGTGGATGAATCATCCATGTAAATCTGTGGATGATACATATCATCATGATATGTATCGGTATCGGGCAAGGTAGTATTGCCCTATGTATAAAGTACTCTGTGCTGTGGTAGTATTCAGTATTGTTCTGTGATCGGGCATCACTAAGTCATGTTATTAAAAATTCGTTCAATTCGTTTATTGATTTCGGCTTCCTGAGTGAATATCTTTTTCTAATATTAATTCTATTTAACTTTTCATTGTTACGAATTGTTATTAAAGATATCTGACTTTTGTTTTCTGATATATAGATAAATTCAATTTGACCTGAGCAGCAATACAAGTGTGTTGCTTGAACGTTCGTGCAGATTGGTAAGTCATTGATTTTGAGTTTATTGCGATTTTTTATTAATTTAATGGTCTGCTGCTGCAAGCGACATTAAAAACCATAGTGCAATAAATAACAAAGGGGGCTCTTATATTAGAAAATAATGTTTTCAGTTAAATTAAACTTGACAATACAACATGGCTAAGACGGTTCTATAATGTTAGGGTTTTCCTTGCGTGAAATTCTACAAGTGGCTTAGTACTGTTATCATTAAGCGACTAATATTTGTGCCTTTTTATCTTTTAGCTAGAAATAAATGAATTTTGGTAATAGAAATATGGATCAATCAGCTCAGAATTTCCCTGATGAAGAATTTCCTCAAGATGAATATTATGATGAAGATGGTTATGGTGGTGGCTATGATGACATGAGGTATTTAGACTTTGTTTTTTATACTTTTTAAGTTTGTTATGGAAAAATGTTGATATAAACATCAATTAACTTTAATATAATAGTCTCCTGGGTAACAGATATAAATAAACCTAGTTAGGGAGCAAGAGATCCAATTAGTTATGATAGTTGCCCTTTCATGCAAAAAGTTCTAGATGGATTTTAATGAAGCTAAGAAGCAGAGCAACACCTAACTATAAAATTTAATGACGACGATCGATTTACTGACGATCTAATTCAGCAACAGTATAGTCTACAAAATTAACTAAATTACCTACCGTAGTAGTAGACTTACCTACCATAAGCCCATGTTGGCACTCGCTCAGATGTTGTTTGGATGAAGCGTTCAGAAATAATTGTTAAAAGGGCACATGTTCTTGGACAAGTGCCGTTATAGTATTTATTCGTTTTTTGACATTCCTGTCATGACTTATTAAAAGCACGGATATGCGCTGTTTTGTCAGAAAACGGTGTAAATACTATAACGGCAAGGCAAGGCTATAAATACAATGTTGCCAAGGTATAAAAACAAAAAAAATATTTTGGGGAAAAAAGGTGACAAGTGCCCTTTTAGTATTTAGACATTCAAATGTGGGTGACACAGTGGCATTAGCCTAGCCAGTATTGATATAATATTAAACTAATCATACTATTTTCTCATATTTCATCCATTTATTTATTATTTGCTCTATCCACACAGACAGCTTTTTAAATACCATTTATGATTTCAGTGATGGTTGGTTTGGCGGTGGGTCGAGAGGTAACAGGGGTGATGATGGCAATGACAGAGCTTGGGGCTCTTCTTCGAATTACGGCAATATGGGGCAGTCAGGTTATGCTTGGGGCAGAGGGTTTGGACCAGCTGGGCCTCCTATTCGGAACAATGGTCCTAGAAATGCTGTTATTCGTTATCTCATGAGTGAGTACTGTACATATTTGCTCTCACATTTTGATTTATAGGATGTGATTTAAAATTTGGAATTTAATCATCATCGTGCCATCACGTCTTTATCCCATGGGGGCAGGCAGAGACTAAATGCCCAACACACGATGGTTGTATCTGCTGACCCTTTTGAAAGACATGTCCAGTTACCTCTGCTGTGTCTATATGCCTTTTCGTCTTTCGTCCATCCCCTCCGATTTTAATAGCAAATGTAATAGTGCTTGTATGTTCCTTAGCAATTTTTTTTTTGTTTTTCAGGCTGTGGTCTGTCAAGAGATCATCTCAGAAAACTTCCAAATGATCTTCTAAAGCTCATTCAACCAGATGCGTGTGGTCTTTGTAATGTGTTGCTGGACAACTTCCACTTATGTAAGTTAAATTCTAAATAATAATGTAAGTTAAATTCTAAATAATGTAAGTTAAATTCTAAAAATTGTAGTTTAAAAGTTTTAAGCTTGTGAGCTTAAAACTTTTAAACTACAAAAAGGAAGATGCAAAAACACAGGGTTTTCTATAATAAAAAAACATAACATTAATTTATTTTTAGATTATTCTTTATATTTCAAATAAAGGATTATGTATAAGTATGCTAAAGAGTGAAAATGAAATTACTTTAGTAGTAAAAATGTTTTATTTAGTAAAAGCATCGCAAGTCAATTGCAAAAATTAATAAATTAATGTAAAAATGTTTTTGATAATGTCATTACCTACCTAGTCTTGAGAGGTCCATATTGTTTTTGGGTAACCCCTTTTTAGCTGTATATAATTTGGAAATGTATACTAGGTTCGTTACGGATGGGCGCAGGAGAAGAGTTCATGAGCATCTGTGTATAAAATAAATTTGTTGTTAATTTTGTGATCATATTTTAAGTCCTATTGCTAATTAGAATAGGTTACCCAATACCCTTAGATCATTTATACTAATTTGAATAGATTGGGAACACGAAAGAGACAGAAATAAGATAAGTATGTGTAGATAAATAGGACTACAATATGTGACGAATTCAAATGAATTTAGACAAAAATATTACTTTTTAATGAAAAATGACTTACAACTTTAAACAAAAACAGTTATGTAAATTGTTGTATTGATATCAAATAGACCTGTTTATAATGTGCCATTGCCAAATTTTCTTTACAGCTCGTTCACATTATGTTTCTAAACTCCATTTCAAGAATGAACAGAAATGGCTATATCCACAAGGACCTGAACCGGCTTTCCGTCGTAAACAAGAGGTAACAGGACAATTTGTCAATGTAATGTTTCATTAGGTATAGTTTGAGATATGGTTCACATAATTTTAGAATACATTCTGTATTATCTATCCCACTTCTGAAGTAGGTAAAAACTCTTATGTTTTTTTGTGGGTATATTGAATTTTTTGAGGATATTTTTATGTGTTCAAGAAGCGTCACTAATTCGTCGGATGGCATCCTTACGACTATGACTTAGGCTATATGGGGTGTAAAGTGCCATTTAAAATAGGATGTGATGGTTAGACGATCAAAAAGTTTAGGTTCTGCAGTGAATCCTGCAAACAGTGTTTACTGCAGACATATACCGTCTAATCGTTTGTAGGGCTACAACGTTTTTTTTTCGTTTTGGGAGCTTTTATGTATTCGTATTATACTGGCTTATGACTTAGGTCACTTATTTTATCTATGTATTTAAAAAAAATATTGTGTACTTGATTTTAAATTATTTGTAGTAAAAGAAGTTTAGTTATAATTGTGGTACATGAAATTAAACAGAATGTGTAAATTCACTTGTGCTGCTGTCGACATATTGTGTAGAGCTCTCTGTATGTCGACAATAAATATCAAGTGAAGATTATGTGAACATTATTTGTAGAAACTTACATTGTAACAAATTGCCTGCCCACACGTTATTTAATTAACGTGGGGTTCGACTCGTTATGTGTAATGTTATCTGACAGTGTAATCACCGTTTTCTATTCTATATTCGCCTCGTTAAGGGCTTACATCAATATTATCGTCGACATGTACCTATTAACACAGCTAGTAGGTATAGAAAATGAAGAATTAGGGTTTTTTTTTTGTTTACTCAAAATCTACTAAATATATTTTAATTCCGGTTTACGTGTTTCTATAGATAATAGACCGACAAATGAAAAAAATAAAAAATGAGAGAGGTTGTTTCGCTAAGATTTTCTATCGAGAAAACTTTTTTCAATCGCGTTTCTGAGTTTATGCGATCCTAGATTATATATTGAAAAAACATATACTTAAAAATTAGAGCTCTAGCCATTCAATCTAAAGAAAAAATGAAAACTTCGTACGTAGAAAAATGCACGAAGCAATTTTGGTATCCTCTTAACTTGGTATTTTTCCATAAAATAATTAGGAATAGTATTTATTTACAGCTGTCAGTAAAACATTACAATAGTCCCAAAGTTGTTACTATATTACACTTAAAGTTATAATAGATGATATAGATTTGCATCAATGAATAATTTTAATTTCTGTTAAACTGTAGCTTATAAATAGTGGAATCCTAGTAAAACCGATATACCTACTGCCATACGAAAAAGCGGGAGTTTTGGGAACGAGCTAGGGTTAATTTTGTATTGACGTCTGTAGTAGATCTTCGGACACTTGGTCAAACTTATTAGAATGTGTGGAACGAATAGTTATTCGCTTTTATTTTAGACTTAAACATCTATATTATTATGACATATTACATCGAATTAACTAATGATGCTGGCTTACATGATTTTTTTAGAAGCTGGTTTAGAACTTTAGTTCTTACATTACTATTCGGTAGCATATTTAAATTAGTTTCCCAACATTTATGTTGGGAAACTAATTTAAATATGTATGCTTTTTAGTATATTTATCTTGTTTGATATAATTTTTAAGGTTCCGATGAAATCTCGTGACTTATACTGTGAGCTTTGTGATGTCCATATCACATCTAAGAGTCACGCTGATTCGCACTACAGTGGGAGACCGCATCGCGCGTAAGTATTAACTACATTTAGATAAGGATATGCTCGATGTTTCCCTACATGATGGGATCTGGAATATGGATATCCGTAGAAGTTCCGGTGTGTACGACATCGCCCGAAGAGTTAGCACGCCGAAGTGAAATTATTATGTTTTCATTATATTATTTTTATTAATATTGTTGTATATTATTCGTTCCCGTATAGGTGTTCTTATTCTATTATTTCGTAATAAAACCGTGTATAATCTGAAAAACCTTCGTTACAGAGTTGTGGAAGGACGCAAGAATCCCAAGAATACTGTTTTGTTGCAAAGACATATGGCGGGACGTTTGTAAGTAGCTATTAATGAAAACTATTTATTTTATTGACATTAAATTTAACATTATATGATTGTTTACGCTTGTTGTTTACCCTGTCAACACCGGCTCACGTCGGACCTCCAATTAATCAAAATTAAGAAATAATTATTTATCAAACAGTGCTTTATAAAACTTGAATTGTTTGTATATTTTAGGGAACAACTTATTCGTCGTGAAAAGAAAAATTTGAAACCACTTCCTGAGGTTGAAAAGGAAGAGGCGGCAGTTGTTCAAGAGAAGATTATGTCACCAGAGCTCTATTGTGAAATATGCAAGGTAATGTTTATTATATATTAATTAGCTGTTGCCTGTTACTTCGTATGGTTGCAATTCATAGAACAAATCATTAAAAATCCCATCCTCTTGAACCTTTTATAAAAAACCGCATCATTTAGATGCATTTGCGGTTGCGATACGTTGCCAAGTTTTGAAGATAAAAACTCATACAAAAATAACTACTTTGTTTTATAATAAGCAAAGATACCCGAATATAGTGTAGTAAAAAATTTAGTGTTACATTTTAAAAGTTAAAACGGGATCCTATTGACTTTTGACGTTCGTCTGTCTGTCACCAGACTGTATCCCATGAACAGTGATAGCTAGACTGTTGTAATTTACATAGATGATTTTGTTGCCTATAATAATAATAATAAGCCTCTCATCCTGAACTGCTTTCTTCCTTCCTTGAGTAGTGGTTGTCTTTTAGTCATAGGATATCTCTGAGTTCAGTGTGCCTCTTGGCAAAGGCCTCCTCTAACATTTTCCATTGTTCTCTGTCTCTAGCAACCCTTCTCCATTTTGGGCCTGCCGTCAGTTTTAGTTCATCTTCCCATCTCATGCTTTGTCTTCCTCTGTTCCTTCTCCCATCTCTAGGGTACCAGTCTGTTATGATGTTGCTCCACTTCTCTTGTGGACTGCGCAGCATGTGCCCAGTCCATCTCCACTTCAAACTATCTATTCTGTTAAGTACGTCTGTGACTTTTGTCTTACTTCTTATGACGGTGTTTCGTATCTTATCTTGTTTCTTAATACCTATCATACTTCGTTCCATAGCTCTTTGACAGTGTTCCAGCATGTTTCTGTGATGTTTCGTAAGGGCCCAAGTTTCACTCCCATATGTAATACATGGGAGAACGCAGGTATGGAAGACCTTCTTTTTGATACCAGTACTAAGATCTGTGGATTTCATGATCTCTTTTAGTGACCAATATCTCTTCCATCCGTTAGCTATTCGTCTTTTGATTTCTTTTGTAGTTGTGTCTGTATGTGAGATTATTTGCCCCAAATAGATATATTCGTTTACATATTCGACAGGTTGGTTGTTGATTTTTATTTCATATTTGTTTGTATTTGTTAATAGCTTCGTTTTGTTTATGTTCATAGTTAAACCCACTCTTTCGCTTTCTTTACTAAGATCTTGTATCATTTTTTCTAGGATCCCTGGTTGTTCTTCAAATAAAACAATATCGTCGGCAAATCTGAGATGGTTTAATTTTTGACCATCAATATTTAATCCATGTTGGTCCCAGTTTAGCTTTCGAAATATGTTTTCTAACACCGCCGAGAACAGGGGACATTGGGTCGCCCTGTCTGACGCCTCTTTTTATTTGGAATGTCTCACCCAAGGTTTCCAGTTGTACTCTTGCCTTACTGTTGGAGTAGATGTTTTTAATGATGTTTATGTATACTGTAGGGATTCCCTGGTTTCGTAGGCTTTCCCATATGGCTGTGTGGCTAATGCTGTCAAATGCCTTGGAGTAATCGATAAAAGCCATATATAGCGGTTTGTTGTACTCGTTGTATTTTTCCATAATTTGCTTGACTGTGTGAATATGGTCTATCGTGGAGAAGTTTTTCCTAAAGCCAGCTTGTTCCTTCGGTTGGTTTTCATCAAGTGTGTTGCTTAATCGGTTTAGAATAATTTTGGAGAAAATTTTAAATATGTTAGACATCAGACTTATTGGTCTGTAGTTCTCTATGTCGTCTCTTGTTGCCTATATTAAGGGTGAAATAAATATTTAAGCTTAAATGGAAATTTATATCTATTTTCAATATCTTTTTTATTTTTGTAAATAAATTTGTAGCAAATGGCGCTCTATAGTCTCTGCTTACCCTCCTGGGGAAAAAGGCGTGACGGTATGATGATGAGCAAATTAAACTGTTGATTTCTAAATTGATAAGAGCATAAAAGCTATTAATTGTTTTCTATAATTGAAAGGCTCCAGTAACATGCAGTGAACAGATGACAATACATTTGAATGGTAAAAGACATCTTGCCAAGGAGAAGCGACACATTCTCAACATGATGCAAGGAAAGACTGAGCCAGGTATGTTTATATTATTGTTTATTGTGATTACATCTCGAATTTTAATCGGTACTAATAATAAAACTCATTATTCTCATGGCCTTAACTGTAATTAGTGGTGAACATGTTGCCAAGCCGCTTCTTAAAACCAGTTGTCTGCTTGATGTTAACCCTCGGATATATGCGCAAGTGTCAGTGGTGCCCTCGGCAAGACTGGGAAGTGATACTTCTATTTTATTAGTCCATCACCCCATAGACAGATAGATGGATGGAACTATTTGACAGTGAAGAAAATTACAAGGAGTTAGTACACTTTATCACACTGATACCCACAGGATGTATTAGGGTGGTGCTATTCTAATCATTTATTAAATGTTGATCAATTGGCAAAGTGAAACATTTTGCCACTTGTTTACGTACTACGCAATCAACTTTAGCCATTGAGATTTGGCTACATCTAGTTTTAACCGATATGATAACGGCTAAAACTAAGTGCAGCCAAAATCAACCGGCTATTGCTAGGATTAACCAACCACCCTTGGCTGCATCTAGTTTTAGCTGGCTAAATCTAGGTCTAGCCGCACTTCAGGCTTTATATACAAATGATAATGCTGTAACTGAAAAATTTATTGTATTTATTTATTTAATATTTTCTTTCTAGAAACCCAACAAGAGGATGGGGATGACAATCAAGGTATATTGTAGTACAAAAAAGGATGCATACTTTGAATTAACTGATTATTTAATTTGTAATGTGTTTCTAGTGATAATGTAGTGTAGCAAAATATTTAGATCAAAAAATCAAATTGTAGTAACAAAAAAAAAATAAACTTTATGATTACTAATATATTGTGGACGATGAAGATCTTTGCATAGCAAGCGATGCTTTGAGCTTAGTAGATTTACGTGGGCGTAGCCAAGAGAAGGGTTCTCGAGGATAAATACGCCAATGTAGTAAATTATTCACGAGTGAAATATGTTAAAGAAATAAAGCTCCGCAAAATATTAAAATTGTGAACTTTCTCAAAAAAAAAAAGGAAATGGAAACCCCGACACTATTTACTGGCTACGCCCGTTGTTTGATAAACAAAAACAATAAACGTTAGCATTACGCATTGAGAGTGTGCATCCCTTTTTTACTAAATACTTGATTAAATAGTATTGTAAATGTATCTGCGTGTTTGTTTGTTAATATAATTAATAATAATAATAATAATAGCCTTTATTCGGAATTCACAATATTTTTATAATGGTTTTGTCTATTCTATTATCCGGGCTTTAACTACATTTTGCAAATCCGTTTGTCCTTCGACAAAGGCCTCCTCCAACCTATTCCATTCCTGCCGCTCCATTGCCACTCTGTACCATGTCACTCCAGCTACTTTTCTTATGTCGTCATCCCACCTGCTCAGCGGTCTACCCCTTTTTCTTTGGCCTTCTCTAGGATACCACTGAGAGATTATCTTGCTCCATTTGTTTTTCCCTCGTATCATATATGTTAATATAATTAGTAGACAGTATTATTGCTCAGCACATGTAATAGTAATTAGGAACTCATTTTGTTATTTTGGTTTATTAGTACACTTCATTTTAGGACGTTATTTAACGTGATCCAGATGATCTAGCGTTCAAAGAAAAAACTTTTTAATATTAGCATTATTAAAAAGTTTTTTCTTTGAACGCGCTATTCTTTCTGAACTTCTGGTTTTCTTTTTCCGGTGGATAGTCTAGGAAAGAACTCGTCTAGTGAGGAAGGCTATATAACATCACGCTGCAACAAATAGGAGCGAGGTATTAGTGAAAAATGTTGCAAAAACGGGTACGGAGCCGTAGGCAACACCTTGTAAAGTATATTTAGTCGCTTGTATGTTATATGCAGCATGTTTAGTACTTTATAATACTTGATAATTCTGCCAACCCCCATGGGAAAAAGGCGTGATGTTATGATGATGATGATGATAATTTGTGCGAAATATTTGCGGTGTAATAAATAACATGTCATAAGATTTCAACGTCAAACTCATATGCGATGGAACCATTAAATGATGTAAGTCACTAAGTGGGCTTTCTGGATATTTACAACTATCTACCTAACCTATTTATTTTATGTGAGCGTTTACTACACTTTCCGTCATTATTCCGCAAACCACGTTTCGTTTTACTACGTTTTTCACTTCACTATCAATTAAATAAATTGACAGATATTCGTCGGTAGCACTTGTCTGGCAACCCATTATTTGGGATTTGATTACTTATGGAAACGAGATCTTGGTAATCCCAGTTGTCTAACTTTCTGTTCAAGGCCTGTCTAGCAATATCTCCAAGATATTTTAGATTTACTCATGTATATAATGTAATCACATTTCTGTATATGAACTTTGATTTATTTTAATTATTCCAATTTAGAAGAAGATGAAGAAGTGGCCGAAACCAGTGAAGAGATTAAGGAAGGTGGAGGTGAAGCAGCTGCAGCTCCGGCTGATGGTGAAACTGCAGATGAAGCTAAGGCTGACGGTGGTGATCAATATGATTGGGGCAACGGCAGTGGTACTTGGTAGATGAAAACAGTTAATAATACATCAGCTGTTTTCAGGTAACTAACTTGTGTGACGGGCTTCATGCTCTAGTGGTTTTATGTAATAGACTGCCGTTCAGGATCATTTGTGTTTATAAATCTCATACAAATATTTGTACTAAGTCTGGATGTTTCTATGTATTATAAGATTGTATTTACAAAAGAAAAGTAGTATAATGTAGTATATTATCCTTAGTCTGGTAACCATAACACAAGCATATTAGCTTAGCTTGGGACCAGATGACATTGTGTGAAATCGTGATTGTCCGTTACATGAACCATTCGGTTAATTAATTAAGAGTCAATTAATTATTAAAAAATAAAGCCGGTATACTCCAAAAGGGAGCATGTATGACCAGATGTATGAGTGTGGATGAAGCCAAGGCAGTATGTTTAGATCGTAGCAGATGGCGCTCTATAGTCTCTGCCTACCCCCCATGTGCAAGAGGCGTGATGTTATGATGATGATAAAAATATTAATTTATTTTTATTACCTAATAACCTCGTGGTCGAGTGTAAAGTGAGTTATGAGATTAAAATTTTAATCGGTAATTTTCTCGCATTAGTGTCACCTGCGTCATGTTGTACATACTCGTAATGTTACCTACATGTATATACACGGCATATACGATTAGTCAATACAAAATGGAGTTTGATCGACTATGGACTATGGACGGACAGCGAAGTCTCAGTAATAGGGTCCCGTTTTTACCCTTTGGGTACGGAACCCTAAAAATGAACACGATGGTGTTTTTAAAGGAGTAGTAGGTTCAATCCATATTCAAAATATTAGGCATTGCCATTTAGAATGCACTTTTTGTACTAAAAATTCTTTGATTTTGCAGATTTCCAGTTGGGATATGATTGCTCCGAAATACGGCTGGACACGTGTCTATTACTTTATTATTATGTTATAGTACTAATTAATAGATAAAATAAGATTGTTATAAGAACAAGACAACAGTAGTAGGTACTACGTTAATATAAATTACTACTTACTTTGATGCTTAGATTTAAATATTATACGAAATCATTATTTCCACTTATGATTATAAATAAAACTAATTTCATGCACTGTTCTTTATTTTTTCAAAGAATTCTGCGCCTGCGACTTCAAGCTAAAAAGAATAACTTTTCTTGAAAGTTGGATAAAATTAAGGCAATCGAGTGACACTTTTTGTGGACCCATTTATGCAAACTACCGACACTTTAGAGCAGTGGCGGATTTACCAGCAGGCTGAGTAGGCGGCAAAATTAGTTCATAAATTTTTTATTTCGGTTTACAAATTAACCCTTAATCGGGCACAGGGAACTATTTTCCCACTTGACCAATCTAGGTAAATACGCTAGTATTTTTAAAATGGCAAGTTCTCTGAGTGTAATTTTTACAAAAATATAATCCTAAATAAATATCTGATTTATTATTATTATTGTTTTGTTTAATGGCAATCTGCTGATTTGTATAGTCAATCAGCTTACTGCCAGCGTCATGTAATGGATACTCATGGGCTTCTTGAAAGTTAGGGTAAATATAAAATATAAAAAGTATCCAATTGTGGCAGCAGTAGTGGGGCCTGAAACAATCACAAACACAAAATAGTTGTTAGTAAATATAATACATGTGAATGAATAACATTTATATATGAAGATAAACTACATAGATTATAATCTTATGTTGTTAGTGTCAATAAATTTAATAATATTAGATTGTACACCAAGGGGATAAAGCACTGTATTATGTCACGGGCGCGATATTGAATCCTGAGGGTAACGAAGGACTCCAGATTTAACTCCCGAGCGTAGCGAGGGGGTTTTGAGTTGATTCCCGAGCGAAGCGAGGGAATTAAAATGGAGTCCTGAGAGCAGTGAAGGATTTAAGCGCGCCCAAGGCAAAATCAGTTTTATCCCTGAGGAGTATACTCTACTTTTCTCACCTTTTGCGAGACAATAAAAACCAAGGCTACTAGAAAAAGTATTTTATTTATTAAAATACTATTTTCATTACTAATTATATTATATTGATTGCACCGTATTGAAATACTCGCGGCTTTTGTTTTAAGTATTGATTTTTTTTCGTTCGGCTTGCCGTGGCGTGGCCAGCTCGATTTTCGAATAAGTTCGATTTTCAAATAAATGAGGCGCGGCGCGCGCCGCGCGATTTTGACGAAATTAGACTTTAAATGCATAACAATAAGAACTAAGAGAAGTGAGAATCACATTACTGCCCGGCGGGTTATAATGAAATTCAGTACCTACAACATTACACCCCGGCAAAAGACAAGGGCTATAATGATTTACTTTGAGTAAGGTTTGCATGATATATAATGAGGCATTGTCGAGCAGGTGGTGTTAAAAAGCATTTACTATACTAGGCGATGGGAATAGTGTTATGAGGTGTCGAATAATAACTGGTTGGGGAATTTTTAATTTGGAAATAGTGAGGTCTAGAGGATTGGAAGTATTAAGGGGACAGTCAAAAAAGATGTGGTCAACAGTTCCATCATCCAGCCCACATTCACAGATAGAGTTGTCACGGATTCTTTATCTTGTGAAGGTACACTGGCGAACAGCAGTGACCCAAACGGATCCTGCATATAATATTAATAACTTTTATTCAGATAACAAGATCCATATCACATAATTATTAATACACAGTCAAATAATTTCATTATTAATATGCTTAGGATCCGCTATGTTGCTCGTTACAGCATCTTTGGCCATCTCATCTGCCATCTCCTTCCTTCCTTGATTCTTCTGAATCACTTCAATTTTCTTCTTGGAGCATAAAAATAAACAAGTTCGGATTTCATGGATGATGGGACTACGCAGATTATCCTTAAATTGATTCTTTACAATAGCCTCCAGGGCGCTTCTGGAGTCTGAAAATATCACTGCTTTTGTAATAGCACTGTGCGAGAGAATAAATAGGCAAGCTTCTAGAATACCAATACACTCCCCAGTGAAAACAGAAGACTGAGGAGGGCATTGAAATTGGAGGATAATTTGAGAATTTTCATAATATACCGATATGCCTGTTTTACCATCTGAAGACAGTTTGGAAGCATCCGTATTTGTGGTATCCAGACCATCTAGAATCAACAACATATAAAAATTCTGTGTTAGCTTGAATGGAGTCTTTGTTCAAGCCAATTGATGGGATATAATTTGGAATAAAATGTAAAGTTTCATATGGAGAATTATAAAGGGGAAATTTAGAACATTGCCAAATAGGGGAATCTTGCTCAATTATGCGGATTTTTCTAAAAGAATTTAAAAAAAGAGGGGGAACTTTATGTTTCCAGTAGTTTTCTCCTCTACATAAATCATCTAGTTGGGATAGTCTGGTCAGAAACCTATGATTTTTGTTAAAAAAAGCTTTGTACATAAATCAGTCCGCAAGGTATTATCTGCGGAATGGAAGAGGAGGATCAACGCTCTCTACTTGTAAGGCATTACAAGGAGTGGATTTCATGCAGCCCAATACAATGCGGAGAGATTTAGCCTGGATTTTATTTAATTTTGTTATAGCTGTCTTGTTACCTGTGCTTGTTACACGGTTCTAGGAGGAACGAACCATAGTAAAAAGTCTTATACATCTAACCCACAATTTTTAGATTACGTCAGAAACTACTCAAAAATATTTTAAAAAGTTTGCATTCAGGCAAAAGCGGCATATATTAGTGAACAAATTAAAAAAGCCGACAATAAAGTTAATATGACCTGGAAAATGATAAATAAAGAAACTCATAATAAGAGACCTAAAAGTTGTGATATTCGTCTTATTATAAGTAACAAAATAGTATCTGATAAGACAGAAGTCGCTAATTAGGTATTTGAAATTTTTTTTACGAATATTCCGATTGAAACAACTAAATATCTCTTATCGTCTCCAGCAGCGGCTGAGAAACTCTTTAAAGAAAATGTAAAAATCTCTGTCTCTGAACCTGTGTTATTTGAATTTGACTTTATAGGGGCCAATGACATAATTGAGGGGTATAGTATCAAAGGCAGCTAAACCCGTATGATATTATTTTCCACAAAACGAAAAAAACTATTATTTTATTTTTATTTGGCAACACCGTAAACATGATTGTTTGACAGGATGCTCTAGTACAAAATAAAGAGGTGTACCAACAAAAAGTATCTTGTAAGAGGGAGATATAATGGCTATTTTAAATAAATTGTGCTGAACATAGCTGTGTTTGATACCAACTATTGGATTTAGCTGTCTTTGATTCTGACAAATATGGATATAGCTGCCTTTGATTGCAATACTTAATCGATGACGTCACGATGCTAGTGATGTACGCATAACATCAGAAACATCGAATGGTGTGGATAATGGTATGTTGAATGAAAAAAGAAATTGCATTTGTATGGGAATCGGTCAGCTGATTGGCAAGACTCCATACAAAGTCCAAAAATTTTTTGGCGTTGTCAGAAAAGTTGTAAGTAAATGAGAAAGTAACAGTCTGTCTATTTAAAAACCAAAAATGAAACTAAAATATGAAAAATCAACTTTATTTGTCTGTAATAATTTTGTAATAGACAGAAAGATAATTAAAATAATATGAAAGAGAAAGATTCCAATGAAGGTAATAATTTTATTATTATATCCTTAACGTAACATCTTCTTCAACTCTCTCACAAGTTACTTCTTCCATGTCATTTGTTTCATTTTCTCCGTTCTCTTCTAAAAGCTGTATTTCTTCTTCATCTATGTTAAATAAAACATTCTTATAGTATTCCAAATTAGGTAACTCCTTCCAGTTTTCACCATAGTGCTTTTGTAGTAAATTTCTCACATCTCTGAGCTTAAGTGGTTTTACATCTATGCCTTTTGAAATTGTAGACGGTTGTATTAGTTCTGCTTTTTTTCCTTTTCGGCAAATAGTCCTGGGAGCACCTGTGTCAGAATTATAATACAATTCGCCACGAATCATAACATCTCCCTGCCTTTTGGTCCGTCGAATAATGATACGCTTGCACTGCGATATCTTAAAATGAAGCTGGGCAGGTGTTTTGACTATGTTCTGTATAGAGGTTTTCCAGTCAAGCACATCTATCTCATCAAGTTTTGTGACTGTTGCGCATTCGCTAATAATATCTGTATATTCTGAAGGCTGTGTTATCACTTCAAGTTTGCGAATTCTTTTTTCTATATTCCCAAACACGCGATCCGCTGGCATAAATGAGTGGCCGGTAATGGGAAATACAAGTTCTATTTTTTCTATATGTGGATGCTGCAAAATCCACCGTGAGCACATAGATACCATCATAAGATTTTTATTTTGTCCAGCGCACCCGTCTGCTACTAAACGTAAGTGAGTAATATTCGTCAAATCACATTTATTTAATCTATCGTAAACAGCGGAGGCTATCTGATTTGCACCTTTTGCGTATTCATCTTCAGTCCACACATATGAAAATGTTGTGTTTTTATTCAATGGGTCTTTGGATCCTCCTTGAACAATTGTGAAATTGTACAAGTATAACTGTCTGCTGTAGTAACAGCTTTGATCAGGCACTTTTGGCAGGACCAGGTTTTTCTGGCAGTCAAACGAAAAAGTTACCATCTGGTCTTTTTTTTCTCGTAGAAGTTTAAAAAATGCTTGTGATTTTAGTTTGTGTACTCTTTGTTCAATTAAAAGCTGATTTTTTTTCGATACATCTTTTTCTGCTTTTATTTTTTCCTGAAACTCAATACATTTAGAACACACATCAGTCCTAGGACTACCAAAACCTAAATTAAAGTCTTCATTAAAAATTGCTCTGAAATACGATTGTTTGACTGGGCTGTTGGGGTTTTTTTCGATAAACATTTTATACAACTTTCTTATGTTAAGTTCACTGGGTAGGTATTTTCTTTGAGTCGTTGTCCCTCGGCAGTAATGCGCTCCAACACATTTTAGGGACTTTATGAAGGAATGCACTGCTTGTCTTTGTGTTGAATATTTCTTGTATTTATGGTCACCGCCCCGTTTTTCGTTCGGAAGTCGACCATTCGCAAAAAAATTTCTCATTACATACTGGACGCGATATTTTGTGATTCCAAGTGTATTTAAAAATACCTTTTGGCAAACTGGTATGATTTGTTTATTTTTTGTATAGATTGTATACTTTATAGCGAAGTCTCTGCCCTTTCTCACATTTTTGGTCGGTCGTTTCCTATTAGTTTTATTTACCGAACAACATTTTAATATGAGAGCGTCCTGATTTTTTTTTATCGGTGTAGCATAAAAAGCTCGGTGGAAATCGAGTTGATCTTTAACACGAAGGTTTTTACATCCAAAACTTTTGCTATTGTGATTGCAGGTTATTTTACCAGGCAACGACTGCGACGAGTACCTAGGAAAAAATTGAAAATAAATTAAAATGTTTGAACAATATCAACAATTTTATCGAATTTGCATTACAGTGCGCACATCACTAGTCTGTACTTACCTTCCAATTTTCGCCCTGTTTGCTTTCCATTTCTCCGGCTCTCTCTTGCGTTTTCTTCCTCTCCCGTGTATAGCTTCTGTTACTAGCACTTCCATTTCACTTTTAGCTTTACTTTTAACAATTTTTTTGTAATGAAATTGTCCACAAAACCACTGAATTTCAATAAAATCGATAGACGCAGACGCACGTTTTTATATGTAAGACGCCATATTGAAAAATTGGTCAAGTGCGAGTGGGACTCGCGCACGAAGGGTTCCGTACCACTATCTATGCAACATAAGGCAACGTTATTAGTATCGAGCAAGAAACGGTAAAAAAAATCAGTTTTTTGTATGGGAGCCCCCCTTAAATATTTATTTTATTTTATTTTTAGTATTTGTTGTTATAGCGGCAATAGAAATACATCATCTGTGAAAATTTCAACTCTCTAGCTATCACCGTTCTTGAGATACAGCCTGGTGACAGACGGACGGACGGACGGACGGACGGACGGACGGACGGACGGACGGACGGACGGACAGCGAAGTCTCAGTAATAGGGTTTCCGTTTTTACCCTTTGGGTACGGAACCCTAAAAACGTAAATAGATCGCTCTGATTGGTCAGCCGTGACTTTAGCTGTATTTGTTTCTCAGCATTATGGATATAGCTATCTTTGATTCTAATGCAGCTTTTTGACGCTGATTTTCTATAGGATTTAGCTACTTTTGATAAGAAAAGTTATTCTTAACATATATAAAATTGGTCAGAGAATAAAATAACGTTCATAGTTTAAAACAGACCAGAGTGTGGATATAGCTGCCTTTGATTCTATACCCCTCAATTAATGCATTTCGGTCCTTATCAATTAAAAAGACAGAGGATATGTGGGGGCTGTCGGTAAAAGCCATTCAAGCCGTTATTGTATATATTGCACCGATACTGGCAGATATATTTAATACGTGTGTCAATAATGGGGATTTTCCTGAATTAATGAAGTGCAGTAAAATTGTTCCAATTTTTAAAGCAGGTTGTACCACGGATGCTTCTAATTACAGGCCTATATCCGTACTACCAAGCCTAAGTAAAATTTTTGAACGGATAATTTTAAACCAAATGTTAGCATATTTTGATGTCATGGGACTACTTCACAAAAATCAATTTGGGTTTACTAAAGGGCGATCTACTGTAGATGCTGGATCTAACTTAATCAAAACTATATTAGGAGCGTGGGAAGAATGCTGTGATGCTATTGGAGTATTTTGTGACCTTTCTAAGGCATTTGACTGTGTGGACCACGAAACTCTTATCCTAAAGTTAAAATTATACAATTATTCATTCTTCCTTCTCTGCTATTATTATTTAGTTACAAATTATTATTATTATTTTGTTTCTCATTTACCGAGTCGTGACTCGTTTAATAGAAATAGCCCGTGGGCTATTTCTATTAAAGAAATACCCGGTCCTTTGGTAGGCTTACATGGGGACATAGGTCCAACATGCAGAGGCCCTTTGAAATTTTTAATGAAAGAATAAACGACATTCCATACCTGTACTATAGAAGTAGTCATGGAGTGCCAGTGGTAGGTGTAAATCTATTGTAAATGAATGGCAAATTATAATTACTCAGTTTATGGGGGTTGGTGTGTTAATTGAACCGGTTAATAGTATACTATTGAATTAAAAACGCTCGCCTGCCTTCAATACTACTAAACTTCTTGAACCGTGGCAGACGGTGACTCGCCGACTCACTAGATGGGCCGCCAGACAAGGCAGCAGGGAGCAACACCGGTGTGAGCGTCTTGGGGTGTAGAGCGGTGCGGCACCGGTTTCACCATCGCGGGTCAAGACCCGGAGTGGGTTTCCCCGTAATTACGCCCTTGACATTGACACTTCCACCCCCGAGCATATAGCTCTGGCGACCCCACTCTGTCCAGCCGGTGAAGGCAAGACAGAGGCGAGATTCCAGGCACTCTCGGTTTCCAGTTCGGCCAGCCAACAAAGGCAAGCCGAAGGCGAGGCCACTACCGACTCTCAGGGGCACTGGGGACCGCAGTGTCGCCACTCACATGCAGCTCGCCACAAGCTGCCCTGCGGTCTGTAGGCTTTCCCTAGGTCCTGTGACACATTTTTTGTTTATACCACAAGATTTTCGAAAGCCTATAATCTGCCTCCAGGTTTTGCGTTAGCCTCATGGTGAGGTAACGACTGGCCCAGAGGGGTTTATTATTATTATTATTATGAGATAAATATACTTACACTGCCATCTCTGTATATTCTCTCAAACATCATGTACGTTCGTAAAAACATCTCGCTCTTCATTAAGAATAGTGACGTCCACAGCCTTAATACTCGCAATAAAGAAAAGCTTATGGTTCCTAGATTTAGGCTTACCAAAACTAGCAAAAGTTTTATGATTAACAGTATTAGGTTCTATAACAAAATTCCACCCAATGTCACTGAATTACCAGACAATAAATTCAAACAGGTTGTTAAGAACACACTGATTTCTAAAGCATACTATAGTATCAAACATTATATGGAAGATAAACACGCTTGGTCTTTTTATTTGCTTTGTGCACTGTCCAACGGAGCGATTTCGTCATGCTCACTCAAATGTCTCGAAGTTGGTAGCGTTGCACGTCGAGTCGCACGGTTCCCTACAAAATGGTCGAGCTGTGCGGGGCTGACGTGTGCGTTATACTCGTGAACGGGTGCCTTATGCTGGGACTGGTCGATTTGCTCCAACAAGGCTATTTTATTATTAAGTTAGTTTTAGTTTTAAAAAAGTTAGTTTGAGGATTATATTTTTTTATTGTTTATATGAATTTAAAACTTTATCCAGTGAATGCATTAATGTATCTAGTTTCTTGAATGCTGGTGGTCTATAAATTGCTATCAAAGCCAATTCCTTATTAATAGTAGTTACTAAGCAGTTCATTTCACGACAATACTTAGGCTCGTTTACCCTAGCGTTTAATTGGTCACCTATATATAGTACTATGCCATTATTTTGGTTTAATAACTGATTGGTACAGTGGCTTGTGTAGCGATACATGTGCGGAATTAGCAAGTTTTTAGATAGCCAAGATTCCGTCAAAATAATTATATCGTGTTTTATAGATATTCTTTGGAGTAACTCCACTCCAGAAGTATCAAAAAAAAACACTCCAGAAGTATCAAACAAAATTACGATGAATTAACACTGTAACAGTGTTAATTCATCGTAATTTTGTTTGATACTTCTTATGTTCTGGTTTAATATCGTTAAGGATTTACTATTTGCTTTATATTTTTTAGGTACAGGGTTTATTATAGGTGCACATTCCTCCGGCATGTCAACCACTACGGACCTGCCTGCTGTTAGGATATCAATATCAACCATGCTCTTTGAACATCAATTTGTGAGTTTTTGTAGTGGTAATGCCGCAGCAGTTGCTACCCGAAGATAAAGACAATCCTATAAAACCCTTTGCTATGTAAATAACCTTTTTAATTATCATTGTGTATGAGTGTTTATGTGATATTATAGTGTTTGAGGAGAATGATAAATAATTATGAATTTGAGTAAATATGATAAAATGATGTACAATGATCGAAGTGGCTGAAAAGTGTATGTGTGAGAATGTATTATGTAATTTCAGAAAGGCGCGTTTCATTGGAACAAAGATAAAATAGAAAATAATGGCTTAATCTATGTAAGAGTGATTCCTTACTCATAATAATTACGTGCATATTATAATAATTCTTGTAGTCATTGTGGAGCTGAGGTAGTGGTATCAATATCTCCCATAGTTTGTTTTATATCGATAAGTGACTTTAGCAGTATTGCTTTCATTCCTTCATCCTTTTTAGGGTTCCGTACCCAAAGGGTAAAAACGGGACCCTATTACTGAGACTTCGCTGTCCGTCCGTCCGTCCGTCCGTCCGTCCGTCCGTCCGTCCGTCCGTCCGTCCGTCCGTCTGTCACCAGGCTGTATCTCAAGAACGGTGATAGCTAGAGAGTTGAAATTTTCACAGATGATGTATTTCTATTGCCGCTATAACAACAAATACTAAAAATAAAATAAAATAAATATTTAAGGGGGGCTCCCATACAACAAACATGATTTTTAGGGTTCCGTGCCCAGTATCTCAAGAACGGTGATAGCTAGACAGTTGAAATTTTCACAGGTGATGTATTTCTATTGCCGCTATAACAACAAATACTAAAAATAAAATAAAATAAATATTTAAGGGGGGCTCCCATACAACAAACATGATTTTTTTACCGTTTCTTGCTCGATACTAATAACGTTGCCTTATGTTGCATAGATAATGGTACGGAACCCTTTGTGCGCGAGTCCGACTCGCACTTGACCAATTATTTACAAATATTCTGCCATTTTTTATCCAGCAAAAATTGTAACCATATCGCTTCTGTGCTTGTTTAGCTTGAAAATATAATTCTCTTGCTGTTAATGTCAAGGCCTCAGAAATAAAGATAGGTTGGTTGCCTGAAAGTTTTATAGATTCGGTGTTTAGTTTATGATCCTTATTTATTCGATTGTAGTCCCGTAATGATTTTGGTACTTTGTCTCGAATTCGACAAGTCTGATATTCTACAGATAGGATTGTACCTCTTAGGGCCGATTTTTCAATCCCCAGATAAACAGTCAGGTAGTACTTATTAGACAGATAACAAAATATTGCATTTTTCAATCGTCAGATAGGCACGAACAATGGTCAATAACAGCCCTAACTGAGGAATGAATCTATCTACCTCTTGGACCGGCAGATAAACGTTTATTCAATAGATACAACTAGATTCCTTTATTGAAAGTATTAATATTTCATTGTAAATAATAATATTGTATAAATTCTGTATTGTAAATAATAGTTTTTAGTAATAATAATTTAAACAAAACTACTTTTCATGGATTTAGACGCAAATCTTTATTTGTAAATCCGTGAAAAGTGGTTTTGTTTAAACGGATGAGTCGCGCAAGTGTTAGAAAATATTATAATAATGGTTTATTTTATTTTATTAATTATTTACTGAAACCTCTCCTGAGTTGATCGTATCTTTCCAAATTAAACGTTAAAATTTTATAAAACAATTCTTTTCCTAATTTTTAATATGGTAAAAGTTAATGTCAAAAAGAGAAAAAAAGATTCCATTAATAGCAAAATAATAACAAATCACTGACATTAAATGAAACTAACCTACAAAATCACCACACGAGAAAGAGAAAGTTAACAAATTTTATTTATCCTTATACGTCAAATAAACGAGTGTCAACACATTTGCTATCCTTTTTTATCACACAGTACGCGTGTCTCGCTTCCACAATATTGCAGTGAAGTTGGCAACATAAAAGTCACAGAAACTATTCGCTTGTTATGTAGCCATTGAAAAATGCAACAATTTTATTTGTCCTTTTATCAATCAGATAAGTTAATTCTCTAGTTAGTTTTTTTTTTTTTTTTTTCCCTCTTCTTCTTCAAGAGGGTTGGCTTCGCTTTGCATTTGCCAGCGTCAATGTGTCTCTTTTCTTCTCGTGGTTTTCTTGGATTTTTCTTCTTTGTTTCTATTATACTATCTTGTGACGAGAGTATGTTATGATGTTCAGGTAAGGTTTGTAAGGTACATTATGTTTATAAAACGGGGAAACGTATTTAAAATAAACAAAGTAATTATAAACGGAAGTAGGAATTTGGAAAAACATAGGGTCAGATGGGAATAGGTAAATGGAAAACATAAAAATATTTACATTTTATATACATATTAAGTTTTTATACTTATAATAAATAATTTTAATCATGGGACATTAAAGTTTAATATTATTAAGTTCAATAAATGATGCTAAAATATTATATACAGGTATGTGATTATTGTATAGTAAAGATGGGACGTTGGTTGGGAATGGAATATTAAGTTCGATTAAATCACTGTATAATTCGGAGCGTTCGTAACAAGGACATTTTAATATAATGTGATTGATATCACAAATCTCTTCTCCACATTCGCATTTTGCCGAATCAATAACTTTGATTCGGAAAAGATGTGCAGGACTGCATAAATGACCCAATCGCATACGAATAATTACAGATGTAGCTCTCTTACCAAGCTTCACCCTGGAAAACCAAGGTTTGCCCTGGATGTTTGGTTGAATAGAAAAATAATATTTGCCCTTACTTTTTGCACTCTCGGACCAAGATTCCTTCCAAGATTGTTCAAGGTGAAGCCTGGCAAGAGCAACAAGATCTTGGGTATAATTTACAAAGGGAAACACATCACCGCATGTAGAAGCCTCATTTGCCAGACGATCAGCAATTTCGTTACCTTTTATACGACTATGACTTGGGATCCAGGCTAACGCTACAGAATATCCCTTATCATCACAGTGCGAAAGCATTTCTCTAATCTTAGAAATTAAGGGATGACAAGAATTCTTTTTCAAGGGAAATTTTTGTAAAGCTAGTAATGCACTTTTGGAATCAGTAAAAACTACAGTATTGGATAATTTAGCTAAGATAACATATTCTAATGATTTATAAATACCATAACATTCCGCAGTAAAAACACTAGTTTCAGGTGGGAATTTAATTTTTTCCACAATGTTGTACTGTTGATGGAATACACCCACCCCCACAAAATCATTATTGGAGTGTTTTGACCCATCACAGAAAATATAATGCCAATTCGGCCAACGTTCAGCTATTACAGAATTAAAATGTATATCAGTATAAGTGCTGTCTAATTTAATGTCTAAGTTAAAGTGAATATCGGGAGATTTTAAAAGAGCTTTGTATTGAGTTTCGAAGACGGGAAGTATAACCGAACTATGAGTAGGAGCATTTAATAATTTCCATTTGTTGTAGCTTACTACTAAATGTGGTAACGGTTTGCTATTCCAGTATTGACATGTACCAACTATTGACGATATGTACTCAAGTTTTTTAATAAGTGGGTGTTCAGAGAGTTGGAAAATTCGGAAGAAAAATCTGTCTGAAAGATACTGGCGTCGAAGTATTAAAGGAGGGTCTGTACATTCAATTTGTAATGCATTTATAGGACTGCTTTTCATGGCACCGGCTATGATTCTTAAAGCTTTGGACTGAACGGCATCCAGTTTCCTCATTGCAGTAACGCTACAAGGCTCCAGCAAGAAGGTTCCGTAGTCAAGAACACTTCTTACTAGAGCATTGCAGACTAACTTCAAGGAAAAAGGATGCGCGCCCCACCAAACACCAGCTAGGCATCTAAGAATATTTAGTGAGCGTTCACATTTATCAACGAGGTAATCGCAATGTGCTACACCGTTTAATTTGGAGTCAAGTACTACACCTAGAAATTTAGTCTGCGTTTTAACTGGAATGATTTGATTGTTAAATGACACACATATGGGAGGCGGCATTCGCTGTCGTGAGAATAAAACTATATTACTTTTGGGGACCGATAAATCTAGACCATTATCGTTTAACCAGGTTTTTAAATTGTTTAACGCGCAAGTAAGTGAGTTACATGCACTGTTAATTGATTTATTTGTACAGTACATGACTATATCATCCGCGTATTGTAAGATTTTTGATGAGCCATTTAGGTAACCTTCCAGGTCATATGTGTAAATATTATAGAGGATTGGACTAAGCACTGAGCCCTGTGGAAGTCCTTTCCACATCTCTCTACTCGAAGACTCCAATGTAATGACTCTTCCTGATAATGTATTAATAATGAAATTTGTTAGGTGTTGCGGAACTTGTAGTAAATGTAGCTTTTTTCTAAGAATGGGCAAACTGACACTATCATACGCTGATTTTATATCTAAGAAAGCAGCAACTACCGATTCTTTTTCAGAGAAGGCTAGTCTGATGTCCGTTGTTAGAATTCCAATGCTGTCTATAGTACTCTTAGCTTTTCGGAAACCATATTGTGATTTAGATAGCAATTTTTTATTTTCTAAGAACCATTCTAATCTAATTTTAACTAAGTTTTCAGCAATTTTTAAAATTACCGGCGAAAGTGCGATAGGCCGGTATGAAGCGACATCTGATGGGGTTTTGTTAGGTTTTAAAATTGGCAACACTACTTGTGATTTCCATGAGAACGGAACGTCACCAGTCAAAATAACAGAATTAATAACCTTTAAATAATAATTTAGACTATTATCTCCTAAATGAGAGAAGAAAGAATAAGGAATCCCGTCTTCTCCAGGAGCAGTGTCATGAACAGCAGACAGAACTCCTTTAAGTTCGTCAAGAGTGAATGGACTACACAAAAATGAATTATTATTATCAGTAACAGCTGATGTTACAGGAGGCTGGCATAATTCTAAATCAGGGACATAGGGAGGTGCTAAGTTATCTAAAAATTCAGATTTTAAGGAAGGAGGAATGGAGAAACTATTGGTGTCTGAAATACCAAGACGGAAACGTTTAATGTTAGTCCAAACTAAAGATAAAGGGGATTGTGGAGAAATAGAAGAGCAGTATCGTCTCCAAGATGTTAACTTTTTTTCTTTAAATAACTGTTTTGTTGTATGTAACAAATTTAATAAACTGTTATAATTTTCATCTGTCATATTTTCTTTATATTGTTTTTCTGCTGCTTTTCTTACTTTAATTGCATCAGTGCATTCCCTATCCCACCATGGTGGGGAGGGATTCTTACCATTACCAAAAACTTTATGAGCAAAAGCAATGTTGGCAGATTCAATTATTAAATTTGTTAAGGACTCAGAGCAATAGTTAATATTGTTATCATTTGGATCAGGTAGGGTGTGTATATAATCATTAATGTGAGATTCATAAGTAGGCCAGTTACCTTCACGAATGATATGTTTTAATCTAGGTTTGTAGATAGTATTTTTAGGTTTTTTACCAGGGAAAGCTACAATGATTGGGAAATGGTCACTGCCATGTGTTGATGTAAGTGTGTACCAAGATAGGGAGGAAGACAACGAAGAGGAAACAAGAGACAGGTCTACAGCGCTTTTATTCTCATTTGGAGCAGTAAGTCTTGTCGGTAAACCAGTGTTCAATAGGCATAAGTTATGGTTGTCAATTAAATTTAATATCTCATCACCACTAGAATTAGAGATTGAACTGCCCCATGATCTATGCTGTGCATTAAAATCACCTAGTATACATAGAGGTTTTGGTAAATTATTTAAAATACTACTTAAATCTAAAAATATTTGAGGTGAAGGATGAGGTATATACATAGAAATAAAACAGATGTTTGTGATAACTACAGCTACAATAGAAAAATCATTGTGAGTAGGAATAGAAAGAGGTTTTATACAAAGTTTATTTTTCACAAGTAAAGCTACTCCACCATATCCATCGCTTCTGTCTTCGCGAAGGCAGGAATAACCCTTAATTTTGAAGGCAAGGCCTGGCTTGAGCCAGGTCTCTGCCAAGGCAATAATAGTAGGGTCAAACTTATTGACTAAATGGCAAATTTCAGATTTTTTATTAATAACACTTCGACAATTCCACTGCACTACCACATGGGGGTAGCACTGTGGAATCATCGAACCGTTATTACTGTTTAGTATTGGTGATTGTGTGTCCATCATTTAATTTTGTATATTTCTCTAGCAATTTCATCATTGGGGCAGCGTGGTCTGAGTTTATAAGGTTGGACTGAGATAGAGTATGAATTAATAATAAAATAATTTCTGACAAGGACTGTTCATCATTTGAAGTTGTATTAGATTGTAATGCACAACCATTAGTGGAAGATTGAATATTATAATCTTTAATAAGATCATTGTGAGCAGTGCAGTCATATCCTTTATTGGCCTGGTATGGAGTACGGGGTTTAGCAATAACTGTTTTTTTGTAAGAGATAGTAGATGAAGATGGGGGTGGCATTTTACTTAATGATGAAGACTGTTTGGTTGATGAAATTACCTCTGCATATGATTTGCCAATAGGAGGGTGTAATTTTGATGCTTCTGGGTATGATAAACAGCATTCAGCCATGGATTTCTTAATATTATTTTGCCTTACATATTCTGGGCATGATTTATTAATTGCAAAGTGGGAACCTAAACATAAGCAACAAGATGAATTATCCATTTCAATATCACAACTGCTACCAGCATGGGCTTGACCACACTTGTAACAGCGAGGTTGTGATCTACACTGTAGCTTTGTATGCCCAAACCGGCAACAGTTGTAGCATTGAATTGTTGGGTATGTGTACAGTTCAACCGGTAGAGAATTAAAACAAATAAAAACGCGTTTAGGTAGTACCTGACCATCAAATGTCACAACAATGGTCTGTGAGGGCTTCCAGGTTAGGTTCCCATCAACAGTGGTTTTATAGTTTAGACGCCTAATTTTTAAAATTTTCCCACAACCAATAGGCAAATTGATATTGTCTTGTACCTCTTCAGGTGACCATTCAGAAGGCACACCACGAATTAAACCCATTCTAGTCAAGTGAAATGTAGGTATGAAAACTTTAAAGTTTTGCTTAGCTAAACTTTCATTTAATATAAACGCATTTGCACTATCTCCGTCTGTAAATGTTAAAGACATGCGGTTCCGACCAATTCTTTTCAAGCTACCATTTACGATGTTTTTGAAGCCTTGACTTTTGAGGATTCTACCAAAAGCGAGTGGATGAAGAGTTACTTTATCGTCAGGGCTTATTTGTTCCCTTTGTATGTGGACAATAAAAGGTGCTAAATCAGATTTTTCATAAAGCTTTCTACTAATCTGCGAGGGGTTTGGTGTAGTTTGTGTTTTTTCTGTTAGTAAACTATTGTTTGTGTTCGGTATCGTACTTACAATATTGGTATTAGCAACAACTTTTTCTTTGATTGAGTCTGTAACTGTACAACTACAACAACTATCATCTATAGAGTCCATTGAATCGTTGCGTTTGCGTCTACGTTTCTTACAGTGCCTACACATCTTTATTGTGCGACTGCGCTTAAGCGCTGAAGAGGTGTTTGAGGATTTAGTTGAAAAAGTTGACCCGTCGGTATCCATGCCGGACTCGTTAGATCCTACAGTTACGAAACTCGCTGGTAGGGGAACATGGCCCCCTGATTTATCAGGGGGCTCATTCATTTTTAATAAAAAACAATATAAAACTTACCGAAAATATATACACTATTTAAATAAACAAATAAAGATACTAAATATTTACAAAATCAATCACAACTGACCACTATAACTAATTAAAATTAATTTACAAAATTTTCACGCGCCCGCCAAGTTCAAGGTTTCCCGCGCTTTTTTCTCTAGTTAGTTATTCGTTCAGTTATTCGATGATTGAAAAATCGGCCCTTAGTTGTTTTCTTTTTGTGTATTTGTCGAATTTCATCATTAGCTGTAGCAATGTCTAGTATATTATGTATTGCAGTAACAATCTTTTTTGGTTCCTTATTTTCAGCAGATGCAATATTTTTTATATCGATTGTAGTAGCTAATTGAACTAGTTTTTTATTTAATAAAAATTTGTCAATTTTAGTCAGTATTTTGTACGCGCTCTTTATCTTCAACTAACGCGTAAAAAATACTGACTAAAATTGACAAATTTTTATTAAATAAAAATCTAGTTCAATATCTTAAAGAAATCATATTAATCGAATAACTGATAGTTGAACGACTGTGACTTGACAATAAAAAAATTCCCTCCACAAAATATGAAGTGAGATAATTTGCTCATTAGAAAATTGATACATTTTATCAGTTAATTATTTTATTTGTAGTAAGAAAAAGTTTGGAAAATCCAAATGAGCAGGCCTTAATACGTTCAGTGCGGCTAACGCTTATGCGCGTTTTTCTGATCTTCACCAAGTGCGGGCCGACGCGTATACGCGTCCATACAAAAAAAAATCTGTAGGCAAGCGGGGTGCGCCGCACCTGTGCGTTTATAGCGTGTATTCTGGGTGTCTATTGTTTCGAAGCGGTCGTAAAATGTGGAATTGTAAAGGAGACTACACACTAGTCAGGTTTCTGCTACGAATCTTGCAGGGGGGGGGGGGGCGTCGGCGACGACAACAATAAATATATATTCATGGACATTTCACACATCGTCCTCTGGTCCCAAGCTAAGCTTATTATGCTTGTGTTATGGGTACCAGAATGCGGATATAATACATATACTACTTTTCTTTTGTAAATACATACTTAAAATACATAGAAAACACCCAGACGTAGTACAAACATTTGTATGACATTTATGAATATCACACAAATAATTGTCCCAAGCGGGAATCTACCCGCGACCTTGTGAACGGCAGTCCAGTACATGAACCACTACGCCACGAAGCCCGTCTACAATAACCTAATTTAGTACAATAGATTATTGAAATAATTTTATTATGACTCGCTCTTTTAACTAAAGTAATAGGTAGTTTTAGTCTATTTATAAATGGTGTCTGTTACGGGCGAAGTGTCGTAAATAAAAAAAATTAAGAATAAAAGGGCTTTCGGGAGAAGGTACCTTTACTATTACTGTTTTATTAAGGTATAACTTACTATTTTAACAAAACCGAACGAAGGTATATTATGGCGTAAACTTCACAAAATCTCTTACAAATAAACACTAGTGTGGAAGCACCTTTATCCATCCAACACCTTTATATGACCCGTAATTGTTATATGACAGTCATAAAACTCGAAAGTTACCGAACGCACATAAGCGTCGGCCGCACTGCGGGAAGGTAAAAGACAACGCGCTATAGCGTCCAGCCGCACTACGTGAGTTTTCTATGAACGCTTATAAGCGTTATTAGCACTACGCGAAAAATTTTTTGAACGCACATACGCGTTTTCAGCACTGGGCGAATGACTCTTTTATTAGCATTGGCTATAAATTCGCAAATTATTCAGCATTGAACGCGTTAAGAGGGCACGATACCAAATTAAGCTCCATACAAAAATATGGGTGTCGTACTTCCGTTTTTTCTTCGCGAAAGTGAAACCGATTTTAATTATTTCTACGCTATATTATAGATGAAGAGTATATCTATGCTTCTGTCACTTTCTTTTTTTCAATACATAATAACTAAAAGAAATATGACCATCCGAAAAACCCGTTTTTTTCGGTTTTCTTTAGGTAAAGTTGCAGCGTCTATCACACATATTTGGTAACGTTTTACAAAAAAAAAAGTGATACAAGCATAGATATATTCTTCATCTATAATATAGCGTAAAAACAATTACAATCAGTTTATCTTTTGCGAAGAAAAAAGGGGAGTACGAAACTTCTTTTTTTCAAAGAATTTGTAGGTAAAATCTGTTTCAGCTATATTTGTCCCTTTCAGCACGGTGCTCGGGAATAGGGATAGCAATACCTAAATTAGGAGTACAGTACCCTCTTAAGCGCTCTTGTCGTACACGAATTATTTAAATTAAATGTTTACATCAGTAGATTTGATAACTTTTTCGCAAAGCCAACTTTTTCAGAAAATGCCAATCGGAATGAATTAATTATAAAAGTGGTAAGTACCTACCCATATGATTGAGATATTTTTTCCTTAAAATAATGCTTTTTGATAATTCTTTGCTGTAAAAATAATCAAGGATCGAAGACGGTACCATAGTTCTCAATAATAATCTGTGATAATAATAACTATATGGGAAAAGTTGATGTAACGAGGATGATGGAGCACAAATTATAAAGTTGGAATTTTACTGATAGAAAATTGATATGATTGTAGACTAAGATATCAAAAAGAGGCGGCAAAAATTGAATAACCTACGGGCGGCAAATCTATAAATCCGCCACTGCTTTAGAGTAACATTTTCATAAGTACATTGATGGCTTTTTAGTAAATAAATGACGCCCCCTTAAAACAAATTGGATTACGTTAATCCAAATTGGATTAACGTAGGTACATTCCTAGACGCTAATAGAATAGAGGTTTGTATAGAGTACCACCAGTAGATGACACACCCCGTTTTCCAATGGCAGAGCATAATGCGACTCAGTGCCGCGCAATGCTGAACAATGCTGACACTTAATTGGACGAACGAATTAGTTTTAAAATGCCCCAGCACGAAGTATAGATACAAGGAGTCCGAACGTAATGTTGAACGAATGGTCTCAATTTAAGGGACAGATTTTTTGCCGGTAGAGCGCGCCATTTTTCAAGAAGTACTCGTTTGAACTATTGACACCTGTAGAAAAAAATATTCTGAGAAACGTGGAGTTAAATATAAGTTTTAGGAAATTTTTAGAAATTTTTCGAGTGCTTTAAACCCAACAATACAGAGAAGGTCAAGAGATATTCTGATATTCTATAATAGCATCGGTACGTCCTGAATACTTGTGCAGCCAGTGGCAGAAAATAGAACTATGATCTGGGTTTATTATTGTGTACACGAAATATTATGGAAAAGCCTATACCGTTCGGACTCCTTGTATCTATACTTCGTGTGCGCCAGCAAAGTGCGCCAAGGACAGTGTTGAAAAAAAAAAATTCTAAAATAAACATTGTGTTCACATTATATGTGTGGAATATAAAAAAGTCATTGAACCTTCATCCATACTTATATTTTTTTTTAATACAGCTTGAATTAACTTTGAATATTTCCAGAAAACTCCGACGAAAAGAAAGCCTTAAATTTTTTTTAACAATAAATAATATTACTAACGATAATATATAAATAAAATTTCAATAAAAATACTTGTTAATTTTCTGTCGCTGAAGTTGGTATGGATTGCACGCATCACTTTTGAGAGTGCTCGATTGTGCAATGCGATGCTGTAATTGGAACACTCAACGTTGAGCATTGTGGCGCATAACATAATGCGCTATTGTGCTCTGCTTGGAAAACGGGGACAGCGTCCTCTTCTCGCTCTTAATTCGTTAAACATAAAATAAAAATTCACCTTTAAAACGTAGGCTTTAAAATATAATTTACTTTCCAATAATGTTATATAAACGAGCGTATTGTAACACCAGTAATGCTTGCCGTGAAATAGATCTTTCCCTTGTCTTGAATCTTACTTTGAGCAGTTAACACGTTCGTCGGGATCTTGGTCTTTGATTTCTGCGACGCCTGAGACATTTCCTGGTGAAAGAAAGTACCACATAAAGCAGTACCAATAGAATAACAAGTAAAGCCACTTGAATTTTTGGATCGTTAATGTCAATTACACTATCAACATTCGATGTTGATTTCTTAAACTTACATGCAGAATTACAAGCGGGCATTTTTGTGACTGAATTGGATCCATGTACACGAGTCATATCGATCAATCTTTATAGATAGATATTATTTTAACTTTCGTACATCATGGCTGTGATAGGAAGGGTTAGCGAGCGTTTACGTTTTATATCGAGACATTTTATTGGTAATTATTACCCAACATTTTTGTAATTGGGATATTTTTGAATTGAAAGAATAACGTTTACATAATTGACATGAAACGTCTAATTTCTATGAGTAGGTATAGAGTAAATTCTTTATACCCTAGATTTACCATTGATTAGGTATTACCATAGACACAGTATAATAAAGACATATAACCTCCCAACAAATTGTGAAACTCAATTATCATTACACTCTGAATCTACAGATGGCACTAAGCGTATCAAATCACATAATTTATCGTAATCAATAATCATTCATAATCTTACTACGTCACGTTGTATAGCGGTAGTACTAAAAAAAAATGGCAGATGGCACTATTTCATAATCTTGATAAATCAATTACGTAACTAGTTTTAAATTTACCTCAGATAATCTGAAAAATTGAAATGAACACAATTTTGTTTATCATAGAATAGTTTAATATGTTTATCATAGAATTTACAATTTTTTTCATCATAAAAAGTAAAGATACGCTTTTGCGGCTTAGAATACACATATAAATTTCGAACGATTTTTTAAGAGTGCCGTGGCGTATCGGGTAAAGCATATATATAGCAGGGCCACGAATGTTAATAGGTCTGGCGTTCAAATTAAAGTGGATTTTTGATAATGCGGTTTCACTTTTTGTATTTTTAAACACATAAATAAAGGCAATTTAGTTACTACAGTATATAGATTTATATCTTAGTTAATTAGTAAATACATTTATATCTTTCGCAAACTACAAACTTCATTTTTTTAAGCTTCTTAACAAGTACTTACCTACCAAGTTTGTCAAACTGGCAACGTTGCGCGTTACGTTACCGCGTTGTGTTTCATTCAATTCCTTAGCCTATCTATCGCATCGTGAGGTTCTTGTACCTACATTTGTAGTTGATTGTAGTATCGCCATCGCGACTAGCGACAGCACGATACATCGTACATACCTATGCGGCTTGTAATATTTTACATGTTTCGTGATTTTACTTTATATGTATAACGTATACTAAATACCTGTGTTTAAATAAATGGGATTTTGGATTTATGTATACTTATAAAATTTCTTTTTGTCGGTGTTTTCGTACTATGAAAATTTTCTATTTAGCTAGAGAGCTGAAATTTTCAGTTTGCTTAGATCAGATGATACTACAACCACAAATACCTACTCAGACTCACCATCATCATCATCCTGCCCTTATCCCATTGTTTGGGGGTCCGCTATATGGTGTTATTTGTGGTTGGTGTCACGAATATATCATCATAATAACCGCACGGAACCGTTCGCGTGCATGTCCAACACGTACTTGACCGTACCAAAAGGTAAAATGGAACCCTATTACTGAGACTTACCTTATTAAGAATAATTTCACAAAAATCCATCGAGAGTTACGCTCGGTCAAGCAGATATTGGTACCAATTCTATGTGCACAACTAAACTTAACCAAAAATAAAAAAGCAACTATGCTGTATTTTGATTAATTGACTATTTTCATAAACACATTCACAGTAACTTAAATTGTTATTATATAATACACCGTTTTTATAATAAGAAAGTGTAGTTAACAGTACCGAATTGCGGAATTGTGTTATTGAAATAATCAATATTTATTTTTTAGTTAAGTTTAGTTTACTTGTGCATGTAGAATTGGTACCATTATATATTATTTTTATGTATGCCCAGCCACATATAGATCAACTCATGGTAGACATTTTAACATTTTGTTTTTGCCTAACATTTCGCTCTCACACTTGTATCGATATTAGTTAAGAATTTATTGCTGTTAATGACATAGGTTTGACAACTTCAAGTAGCGCGTCCCTTGAACATAACGGGATCGTTACCTTTCCTGCAGAATGTAAGATTAGACATTATGTTAGTCTTAGTTTGGTCTTAGTCGTGAATAAACAGTGTTTACGTGAACACGCAATATCTCTTACTTCTAAAAATACCCAAGGTACCACACCTAAAAATACGTTTCACTTTCTTTTTTTCAAAACATAATAACTAAAAGAAATATGACGATCCGGAAAACTTTTTTTTTCGGTTTTCTTTAGATAAAATTGCAGAGTCTATCACACAAATTTGGTAAAGTTTTACCACAAAAGAAAGTGATAGAAGCATAGATATATTCTTTATCTATAATATGACGCAAAAACTATTAAAATCGGTTTAACTTTCGCGAAAAAAAAACGGAAGTACGAAACGTCTTTTTTCAAAGAATTTGTAGGTAAAATCCGCTTCATCTATATTTTGTCCCTTTCAGCGCGGCGCTCGGAAATAGGGATAGCAATACCTAAGGCAAATACCTAAATGAGGAGTACAGTACCCTCTTAAAGACGATTGAAGACGAAACAATAAAACACGCAAAGCTGCTTTTGCTATGAACGTCGAACGGAACAACAACATTTAAAAATATACTTTCTTTATTGAGGCATAAGGTTGCTTTCATTCTGTTTGTTAACCCATTCGTTGCCACCAACGCACCATTTGCGTTTTACTAGATTCCTAAGGGGTGCCACCAACGATCCGTGTGCGTTGACGTACCTTTGCCTTTTTTTTGGCGATGAGTATGAAATGGTAGTGTTTTGTCAAAATCTCTGGTAACATTTAGTACTGGAAAAGAATTTTAAATATAACAACACCGTCGGTTTTCAGTTTGAGCTGACATTTTTATAAAAAAAATCGAAAAAACGCGGGTACATAAATTTTCAAATTTTATCTTGCTTTTAAATTCGTTTTTAGTGAGTGTTTGTAGTGTATTTTTGTATTGGTAAAAAAGGTAAGCTATATTATTCATTTTATCAATCTTCCTTGGTGTTTCATAATGTATTTCTGAAGATAATCGCATGCACGCAAACCGGTCGTTCAGAGGCATAGTAGTAAAGCCAATTCGTGGATAGTTTTATGCAAGATGAAAATAACATTCATAAATATGATTTGAATAGGTATGTTTTATAAATTTTATTCTATATATTTACTCTTTTGTGGCTAACCGTTGGAATATTCAAAATTTTATGTAAAATTGTATAATTAATGAAACTAAGAAAGTATATTGTATCTATTTTTAGTTGAATAACACTTGATCAAAAAGTATAAGTTTTATTCTGCGTATAAATATGCGAACTTATGAAATACCGAAATATAATATATGAACATTTAAATAAATAATGGAATTTTATTTTCAGTAACTTCTTAAATAATGAAAAGAAGACTCGGAGCAAGCTTTAAAGGGAAAACCAGATGATAGGTTGGTGATTGATTGATAAATCACCAATGATTTTAGTTACTTTTGCTTCCTTTTTAATTTTGTTTAATTGTTTAACTTTTTTTTTTATTTATTTACACTTATGCTTAAACTATGCAAAGGCGGCCTTAATGCCTAAGGCATTTTCTACCAGTCAACCATAGGGTGGTGCAGAAAAAGTGAAGGTAGAAGTGTAACAAATAAAGCTAGATTGTCAAAGATTATAGTATATGATTAGTGTCGTTTTATATTTTCATTAAAATATTAATAAAAATCATTTCACATATTTTTTATTTAGTCCCATTTTTCCAACAAATATATAAACAGATACGTAACTAAATGTATTGCATAACACTTTCCAAACACGAACGCAACTGGCGCGTTGGTGGCAACGCCCAATAGAATTTATTCATCA